>OW121849.1:139771003-142171003 GCA_933228895.1 Platycnemis pennipes | reverse complement strand
ATACCAACTGCTTTTAAATGAATCAACTGAATAAATAATTTTAAATAAATACATAAAAAGTTAATCGTGATAAATTAACTGAATAAATATACCTCCGATACTTGTTAATAAGCTTTAACAGAGTGCACCATATGATTGGAGCGTCGGCAGCACCACCTAGTAGCAGGTAGAGGAATGAGTGTCACGTAACACTTGTAAATAACCGGCATTCAATAGTATGCCGTGACCAAGGCCCGGTAGTTCCCCTTAAATTTTGAAGCCATGCGATGCGCGGCGCCGCCATCTTACCTCGACCCACTTTTCAAAACTTTGAATACGCAGTCTAATCCAATGTTTTCTATTTATTTATGACGGAGGCACAATGAGCAATTCCTTCGATACTATTTCCATTAGTGATAGAAAAACACTGTTTTTATCAGCAAACTGCAAACTCAGAGAGGGTTATTCCATTTTTAAGATATATAAGAGCATTGGCTTCTGACTTACTGTCGATGCAGAAATTGAGTTTGGATACAAATAACAAAATAACAGAAGAGCCTATGGAAAAATTGATCACACCGTAATATTTCTTAATTATTTCTGCGCTCTTTGACGGTAAATTGAAATTTTTGGGGCGCATTATAATATTTTTTTCATTGGGTTTTACGTACGGAAAAAGTGCCGCTTTTTGATGGTCTTTGAAGAAAGTGACGACTTTGATGATTTGTATCCCAACAACAAGTTGTTCAATAACATTAAGTTTTGAACATGTTTTCGGAGTAAATGACAGTCCCAAGATCAACAGTTCTCCTCCAGTTACACAGGGGTCAAAGGTCACCTAAGTCTAGGTAGGAAAATATGGGCAACAAATGGGACGTAAATGATTGACAAAGTACGGACCCTATATCCATCTTCTCATCTGTTGATCTCCAAGGACTACACGGGATCATAGATCATAAAGTCTATGTGTGTTATTCGGGGCAAAAACGTATCGTATCTTAGGTTTAATGAAATAGGTGCCAAGTCGATGATAATATTTCAAGATTCCTCTTGTCATCCTATTCACTCCAAGGGTTACTCTGGAGTCACTTTCAGCAACCTCACTTTGCCACTCCATTTCTCTTTGGCTTCTGTTCAGGGTTGGTCACGATGGTTAAATTCACCCTGAGAACAATATTCCTTAGTTGAAGGTTGATATAATCGCGATTCACACCATAAACGGGCGGTGCAATGCAACGTGAATAGAGGGCGCGTGAAGCCAACTTAATACAACCCGCACGACAAAAAAGCGCTATCCCGCTACTTACCAGTACCCACGACAGTTAAGTGTGAAGAGTGTATCTTTGCAAATTAGTGGTGTTATGCCGGAAGAGAATATTCAGTTCATCACAGTCAAATAGCTGAGTAATGGCTAATACTTGCTCAGTGTATGGCTGCTATTTTAAGTACGGAAAAAGAAAAATTACGGGTCAACTCGATGTTTCCATACATAAGTAAGTACGCATAAGTGGTGCGGGGACAACTGTCGAAAGTATTTACTTGCGCTGATATGTTACTAGAGAGAATATTAATTTCTTTTGATATTTGTACAGCTTCCCTAAAAACGAAGAGCAAAGGCAAGCATGGATTAAAGCATTGAGACGTGAGAACTGGCAGCCAACCAAATATTCGGCCGTTTGTTCTCAACACTTTCGTCGCGAGGATCTGGATCTCACCGGGCGAATAAGGAGGTTGAGAGCTGGTGCAGTGCCATCCATCTTTCCTTCCTACCCCACACACTTGCAGAAACATGTTAAGACAAGGAAACCCCCTAGCCCTCATCCTGAACCCCCAGAGTTTTCGAAAAAGACAGACCAAATTCAGATGCCGGCCGCAGTGCCTTCTGTATCTACTGCTTTTTTGAAAGTGCAGGAGTTAGAAACCACGAATGAGTGTCACACGCCGAGGAAAAAGAAGCTGGTTGAAGAATTGCATGCTAAAAGCAAGGAGCTTTCTTCAGTGAAGAGTGAACTGATTTCAAAAGAACATGATTTATGTTCGGTCAGGAAAAAGGTTAAAATGTTGCAGCAAAAAGTACGTAGGCAAAGTATTAAAATTGAAAGCGATAGAAGTGTTATTGAATCACTTGTGCAAAACAGCTTACTTTCTCAGGAAGCTGCAGACATAGTAACAAACTCGCTTCCTTCTGATGTTTGTTCATTGTTACACAGGGCACGAAAACATTCGCAAGGCGAATGTAGCGGATTGTACGATCCTTTGTTGCGATCTTTTGCTTTGACGTTGCACTATTATTCTCCTAAAGCCTACAAATATGTTAGGTCAAAATTCAATGATGCATTGCCAAGCACTCGTACCATACGTTCGTGGTATTCCAAGATTGACTGCGAACCAGGTTTCAGTTCCGAATGTTTTGAAGCAATAAAGGTAAAAGCGCAGACTTCAAATGTTAACGGTCGGATGCCAGTAGTGTGCCTTTCCATCGACGATATGTCCCTTAAAGAGCACATTGAATTTGACGGTAAAAAGGTAGTCGGGTATGTAGATGTAGGCACGGAAATAGACAGTGATAGTATGCCTCATGCAACAATGGCTTGTGTTATAATGTGTACTTTTTTAAATGAAAACTGGAAGATGCCATGTGGCTATTTTTTTATTCACTCTCTTTCTGGCAGTGAGAGGGCTAGATTGATCACTACTGCTATTGAAAAGTTGGACGACGTAGGTGTAAAAGTTGTTGCAGTCACATTTGATGGAGCAGCTTGTAATATCAATATGGCTAAGTCACTAGGGGCAGAGCTATCAGATGGAAATAACCTAAAAGTATCTTTTCCTCACCCCAGTCAGGCGGGCGAAACGATCTTTGTTTTCCTTGATGCTTGCCATATGATCAAGTTAATTCGTAATTGCTTCGCTGAAAAGAAGGTGATTTACAGTGACACAGGTACGATTAATTGGGCTTTTATCGAACAGTTATATCAGTTGCAAAAAAACGAAGGCTTACATTTAGCAAACAAGCTAAGCATGAAACACCTTGAATGGGAAAAACATAAAATGCGTGTCCGTCCAGCAGTTCAAACTTTAAGTAAGTCTGTCGCCGATGCTCTTGCATATATTAAAAATGAGTTAACTCTCCCTGAGTTTGCAAACTGCGAAGAAACAGTAAGATTTATCAGATACATGAATGATATTTTTGATATTCTGAACTCCTCCAGCGTATTTGGGAAGCATTTCAAGGCTCCACTAAGCACATCTAATGAAAACAATTGGCGTCCTTTTATTTCAGAGGCCATCACATATATTGATTCACTATTTTTAAGCAGAGAGAACAAAATATCCATTCTGAAATCAAACAAAAAAGTTGGATTTCTTGGAATGAAAGTAAATCTCTTAAGCATCCAAGGCTTGTTTGATAAATTAGTTAAAGCAAATGCTTTGAAGTTTATGTTGACGTACAAGTTGAGTCAGGATCACCTAGAGCTGTTCTTTGGTCTAATTAGGCAGAAAGGGGGATGGAATAACAATCCATCCTGTAGACAGTTTAAAGCAGCTTTCAAGAGACTCATAGTAAGAAATGAATTAAAAAACAACATTACAGGAAACTGTACCAGTCAGTCCAGTATTAATATTCTGAGCGTTAGTAGTTCGTGTTCTGTTAATAGCACACAATTTGTGACAGCAAGTGATTGTACTTATGTACCATTTATGTGTATGACAACAGATGACCAATATCATCCTAGTGTCACTTCAATCAATATGGTTTCAAATAGTATTGTTGAATACATTGCAGGCTACGTGGTAAAAAATCTTATCTCCTCATTGAAATGCATGGAGTGCCAAGATGCACTCCAGTCAACAAATGTGTACCCGCTGATAGTATTTAAAAATCACGGTGGACTCTTTACTCCATCACATGATGTAGTCCGCATTTGCAAGTTGACTGAAAAATGCTTTCGAGAAGCTAAGGGAACAAACCTAAATGACACACTTAGTCGTCAAATTTCATTGGCAGTATCTCGGGAAGCTGTAGACTTAAGGATATTTTCATCATTGAATTATCACGCATTGGACTTAGACCCTCTTGATACGCACATTAATAACCTAGTTCAAGCAGTTTCGTTAAGGTACTTAAAGATTCGCGTTCATCACGAAACCAGGGTGATTAACAGCCAAAAAGCCGAACATAGGTCTAAATATAATCGACTGGCTATTTTTAAGAACTTGTAGTTATCTACAATGTATACAAACATAAAACACTGACTTTTTATAAAAATTACGAATGTGTATTTCGTGTTACAAATATGAATAAAAATTGAATCTTTTGATGCCTTGAAAGTCTGATGAGAGAAAAGCAGTCTTTTCCTTTTACCACTGTCAATTATATAAGATGAGGTGTTCATTGCGCCTTTTAAATACAGAAATCAAAAAGGTTGTATTTGGATGCGTATTCAAAATTTCGAAAAGTTGGTCGAGGTATACCCATATTATTAGCATGTTTCTATGTATTACCCTAGTTGCATGTCAGTAGTGCATGTTTTGGTGATCTTCACCTCCTGCCACACTCCCTCGCGGTGGATTTCAGGGTATCGCGTAGATGTAGATGTATAATACGTTTATTGCCTCAATTTGCTTGCCTAGATCTCATGACCTTTGATACCTGCGCAACCTTGGAGGTCAGAGAAGTCCGGGAGGGATCTTGGAACATCGATTAGGGAATCCATTTAAACCATATAATCCCCCCAATTTTCCTGTCTATACCTCGTGACCTTTAACCCCCGCGTAATCCTTGAAGGTCAATAGGTGACAAGAGTGACCTTACCTTCCCCTTTGGCAACCATTTAAACATATTACAGTCTCTTCCTATGAAATGACACGATTGTTCATGGGTTTGTTGCCCCGATTCTCTTTTATCACCTCTGTGACCTTGACTGTGCCATGTCATGGGTCCCAGTTAAAAGTAATTCCATAGTGTTACAGGTGCCCAAAAACCCACCAACTAAAATTTTGGAAAAAAAATTCTGACTCGATTGTATCTCGATGTTTTTACATTTAAACCTTATGAGGCAAAATTTGATTTTATTTTGGACCTTCATTCTGGGGTCAAAAAATCGAATTTTTAAAATGATGCTCACACCGCAAAAAACATGGGACCTTATTCTAGCCTTGTATCAAATTTCATCAACGAGTGACAAATAAAAGTGCCTTAAATTTGAGGTCAAAAATGACACATAATCCACGGATCAGTCTGCATAGAAACCTCGAGTTAACCCGTTATTTTTATTCTTCCGCACTTCAAATGGCAGCCATACACTGAGCAAGTATTAGTCATTAGTTAGGTATTAGCCTCAGATGAACTGTGTTTTCCCTTCAGCAATAAACACCACTATTTTCAGCGAAGCACTTTTCACACTGAACTGTCGTGGGTAGTGGTAAGATGGCGGCATTGCGCAATATGTCGTGCGGGTTGCGTTAGGTTGGCTTCAGCCCCCTCTATGCATGATACATTGCACTGCCGATCTATACCTCTATATCTGTGGCCGTGACGTTTTCGCACCGTTGAATTTTCTCACTTTTTAATCAATGAGAAAAAATACTTAACGTCATTTTAAAATCTAACAGTTTAAAAATATGCACTTCAAAGGTTATAAACTTTCGATCAAGACAATAAAAAATAAAAGGAAAGTTTATCTACACTTATTTCCCGCAGGGAATATGATCAACGATCTTTTGGCTGGCAGTTGGACTCTTGGGCAACAAATGCGACGTGAACGTCAGGACGGAAGACGCTCTCTCCTTCGGGAGCGTCATCGAGAAAGCGTTGTGTTATCAGCCGCGCATCCGGCGGGTCGTTTTAAAACAACCTTCTCTGCTCTCCACTTGCGGCGAAGGGAGAATGACTAACATCCCATTCTAAGTTTGTAATGCAACTGCTTTTAAAAGGCTCATGCTGTTACTAATACGTAAAAAAAGTGATGCTGTGCAGTTCCCTCCCATATTTACATAAATTCCATCATAACCAATAATCTCTTTATTACTATGTAGATGCTAACCATTCAGCTGTATGTGCCTCGCCGCGGCTTGCAGGGTATCGCGTAGATGTGACCCTTTTATCTAGCATGTTTCCACGTAGTAGCCTAGCTGTATGTTTGGTGAACTTCACCCCCTGCCACACACCATCGCGGAGACTTGCAGGGCATTGCGTACATGTAGATTTCTTTCTTCCTTCTCGGAACCCTAGCGGGGGAAACGTCTCCACCCTACTCACCGATTCCACTCAGGGTGTAATCACCATATTTGCAGCGGGGGTGTATCAATTTCCATGTTCAAAACTCGGCACAGCCTTCGTCACGCGCTTGCGCAAAAGCATTTGACCATCGCCAATCGAGTGTCTCCCTTCTACCACCAGAGAACGGAGAAGAACGGGAATTCCGACTTCGGGAGCCTTGATGACAGCGTAAATAGAAAACTAATAAATGACCAGGAGTCTTTTTATAAAGTCGAGCCCGACCTTGAATTCCATATTTCCTCAATTTTCCCGCTCCCGAGTCACGTATACGCACGCCACCGCACATAAAAACCCAATAGTCGTCCTTCGCTTTCGCGCCAACTCCTCTGACGCGCATGCGTGGGCTGCCATTCCGAAATCACACCCCACTCCACGAATGGGGAATGCGATGACGTCACCTCCTCTCGAGCGAAACACACGAGCTTCAGTTCCTTGCCGCTGGCGCTCCCTGTGCGCCGTTTCCTTGGAAACCAATCCCACGTTCTGGGGAAAGGAGTTCTTTGCAGAGAGGGTGTTCGCTTCGCGGGAGGTCGCTCTCCACTGGAATTGCCTGTCCCCACCTCATAACCGGAAATTTCGACGGAAGGAATTGATTTCTGGAAATTCCTATGCGCCTGGGATTCTGCCGCCACCGGTTCGTCTTCAGGGATTCTCCTATTTGCGATTGCGCACCCAGTCGTATATATACCGCGTAACGGGAAGAGGTATCTTACCAATACCATGACATCGCGAGGTGATGTAACAGAATTGGAGGCCTCGGCAAATACATTGGCATTGGTTTTTTTTTGTGTTCACAGAGTAAACAATTATGATAAATTCTCTTATGATGACCTATGATAGGTTTAGCAGTGTGCTCGTATTGGTGGAGGAATTTGCTTGGGTATCCCTATCCACCGTATGGAAGCCAGATGAAATAGGTTAGAATACGGAACTAGACAGTGTGCAGCACTGACCAGCTAGGTGTAATAAAGGGTTTCACGCAAGTTTTAGCAGTGTCCCAAATTAACAGAAGAATTAGATAGGGAAACATTATCAGACGGTAGGTTATCAATGGGTGTTTTCAAGTCTGTTTCCGCACTAATAGGCGCTTCAGACCGGGAGGAAAGGTATAAGGATAGGTATGGAAGGGATAGGGGCCAGAAGTACCTACGGTAGAGAAAATGGATAGGTAGACGAAATACAGAGAGACATCTGTACTGCATGAAAAGCATTAGTAGCATAACTAACCCATCCATGCTAGGGAAATAAAGATAAATATCTTTACAGAAATACCTTTATAACCAGTGATCACTTAATTGCATCATTACATGCTAACCATCTAGTTGCACTCAACTCTTACATCTACATAATACCCTGCAAGCCACCGTAAATGTGTGTGGCATGGGGTGAATTCTCACCAAGCATGCACTACAATCATTCATAAAAAAGAATTAGTATTAATATGCTAGCCTAAACTTCACTATTTTAAAAATATAAAAATGGCAAAGTAAGCATGCAAAAACATACTGTTAGTTGGGTTACCTTCAAGTCCTTTATCAACATGCAGCTACCTATGCTATACATTGATTCACTCGTATTGGACACATTTACCGCTATTCATATCCCTAATTTTAGGAGGAAAAAAGGACATTTTGAATCTGTCAGTTCGGCAATCAATTTCTCTAATTTTGTGATTATGGTCCAGTCTACCATAGTAAGTTGGGGTCCGCAAAATATTTTTTAACGTCATAACTGAAAATATTATCTTGCATTTTATTTCGGAGAAAGTCTAAATTTTAACCTGCGATTTGACAATGATTCCAAATTTAACAAGTCTCTTATTTCTAACAAGTTTCCTTGAAGTTGTGACATTGTAGCTCTTAGTTCTCTTGTAAGTACTGAATTCTAGTGACCTTCGCCCCTGCCCCTTACTGGCACTTCCCCGCCATGTGCGCACACGGTTGCTCGCAGAGAATTACGTGGATGTAAACAGAAATCAGTAAGTAGGCTGAAACGCATGCGTGCATTTTCTCCGTGAACTTCACCCTTTTTTATAGACGATACAAATACATTCCGTCTTATTTTGCTAATTTATATATTAAGCTATGATTAGAAAGTTAAAGTCTTAAATACACAATTTAAGCAACGAAAAAGTATGGAATTTTACAGCAACTAATAAATTTTTGACGCGTGATTTTAAACAATTCAATTCACCTCAAATCCTACATTACATTGCTTTAATCCAGCTCCATATTCACCTCCGACTTCAACACTTACTGCCCGCCGGATAATTTCTTAGACGTCTGCCATATTTGTAGCGCAAAATTCATTTGGATCCCATCGTGGTATTCTTTGGATTTCTTTTTCCACAATCTCTCTTTATCTGCGTCGTGATACGTTGAAGGGGGGGATCAGAATTAATAAGAAAATAGGTAGGTAATATTATTTCTATTGAAATAAAAGTCATTTCGCTCACCCCAACTTCTTCGTAGTCTCAGAGATGAGTCTGGGATGCGATGCCCTCGAGATGATGTTGACCCCGATTCTGATAATTCCCAAGGACTCCTACTCGTCATATCTATATTTAGCTTCTTATTCAAATATTCAGATGACTGCTAGTAAAGCATCATCAGCATGAATAATCCGCACAAAAAAAGCCGTGTAAATATTATAATAGAAAAAGATAATATTTATGTTTATTGTTCCATTCTGAAGGTGGTGAATTTGTCTCCTGAAGACCACTTCGCCATAATGGATGTTCCTGCTACTAAAAAAATTTGGTCGTCATTCGAAATGTTTTCCAATTTCATCTGATTGCTCTTGAGATTCAACGAGTACCTCCCCAGACTTCTTTCGTTCGCACGCACTAGGTTTTCCTTGGTAGCCAAATACGTCATTACTTGAGGAATACAACAATACAGGAACTGCCTATGGCATGAAGAGTAAACCACAATAACGAAGCGAGAGAAGGCACATTCTTTACAAATAACATAACTGACAGACGAGAAATCGTGGCAGGCCGAGTTACTCGGAGCAAACAAACAAAATACAATAATATCTACATCTACATAATACCCTCCAAACCACCATAAAGGTGTGTGGCAGGAGTCAATATAAACGATTATTCTCTTAGGTTAGAGATAATAGCCCAAAATGAGTTTTCTATTCATTGCTGCAGCGCACTCCTTCACTTGGAAAGATTCCACACCACATCAATCCATACACCTCTTCAAATATTTTTTGCATTTGTGAAACGTAAGTTTGGTCGTGAAATACCACCTGCCACGCGCCCTCGAGGTGAGATGTACGGCGTTCTGTATATCCAGACGCTTAACTTGACATTTTCACACTTTCTAATAACCTATTATTAGATACAAATGACATCAAAATTCCTGAGACTCGCGTCCTGTGAGATTTCTGCTTAGCAATCTACCGCAGCAGTAACCCAAGGAGGTAACTGAAAAATAAATCTATTCGTTAAATGTATTTAAATGGGCGAAGAATGCAAGCAAATCGTTATCATGGTGATGTACGACTGTAAATTTTCTTTCTTATATAATTTCTGGGGTCGTGGTGGCCTAGTGTGTAGAGCACTGAGCTACTGACCGGAAGGTCCCTGGTTCAAATCCCGGGCAAGAGATTTGGACACCCCCATCTATTTTTCTGCGTGTCAGAACTTCGTAGGAAATCGCAGGTGGCCCTGGGAAAGGAACTGGCCCCCCTACTCTGAATGTGTGATTTTCACACGCCATTGACTTGGTTACGGGGCGAGCTCTACTCTCACCTATCAAAACCAACCTTCGGGTTGCATCACTGAACATATAAGTTCTGAGAATTTCCCCCTCAATGTGAAAAGTGTTTTGATTTGGCCGGTGGAGAGAGGCCTCACTCTTTGCCCCTAGTTCGATAGGACGTGGGAAAGCCCAGAATGACTCCCAGCCTCCCTCACCCACCCCGTGCAAATTTGCATCTCCCACGACCGGCGTGAGCAAAGAAAAAACCATGACAGACTCTCGTATGCGTTATATCCTGTGATCCAGTGTATGGGATCCTAATGAATTAAGTTTGATCAGAGAACTAGACAGTGTGCAGCGTAGAGCAGCTAGGTTCGTTAAAATAGGTTACGATAGGTTGTGTAGCGTTTCAGAATTAATAAAAGAATTAGGGTGAGAATCACTACCAGAGCGTAGGTTAAGGTACAGATTAAATCTATTAGAAAATTTTCAATCGGATAGCTTTACTAAAGATTCTGAGAAGACAAAAGAGCGATGCTACTTTTTACTAGTTAGGCCCCACCTTGAGTATGCAGCCAGTGTATGGGATCCTAATGAATTAGGTTTGATGAGTGAACTAGACAGTGTGCAGCGTAGAACAGCTAGGTTCGTTAAAATAGGTTACGATAGGTTGAGTAGTGTATCAGAATTAATACAAGAATTAGGGTGGAAATCATTATCAGAGCGTAGGTTAAAGTTCAGATTAAATCTATTAGAGAAATTTCAATCGGATAGCTTTACTGAAGATGTTAGGCACATATTAAAAACACCAGCGTATTATGCTAGATTCGACCAGATAAATAAGATTAGAGAGATAGATTGTCGTACAGATAGATTCAAAATGTCATTTTTCCCCCGTACTATAAGAGAACAGAATAGGCAGCATAGGATAGGGATAGGTAGGGGAAATATTCTAGAGTATTATGTAGTGCATGATGCATGTCTTACCCCTTAAATACTGTAGACACTAACAATCAAGTTGCATGAGACAATATAGTTGCTAGTTTGCATGTTAGTAGTGCATGCCCGGTGATCTTCGCCCCCTGCCACACACCCTCGCGGTGGCTTGCAGGTTATCGTATAGATGTAGATGTAGATGAAGATGTCAGGCACACATTATAAAAACCAGCGTATTGTGCTATATTCGACCAGATAAATAAGATTAGAAAGCTACATTGTCGTACCGGTAGATTAAAAATGGCATTTTTTCCCCGTTCTATAAGTGAACTAAATAGGCAGTATAGCAAAGGGATAGGTAGGTGAAATATTATAGAGTACTCTGTTCAACAGATTCAGGCGAGATATCGTGGAAGTTCTTCATAATGTAAGAGAAACAATTGAAATTTTCCACTAATTACTTTAATACGTACAACGCATTTCGACTGACAGAGCCATCATCAGGTACAAGGACTTGTACCTGATGCAATTGTTACCCTTAGGAACATTAAGAGTAGTCTATAGTACATGATACATGTATTGATCCCTTTAATACAATAGAAACTAACTTTCTAGTTGCATTAGACCCTATAATTGCTTGTTTGCACGTGATTAGTGCATGCTTGGTTATCTTAATCCCCTGCCACAAACCCACGAGGTGGCTTGCAGGGTATCGTGTAGATTTAAATGTAGAGATCCACCGCGAAGTTATGTGGCAGGGGCTGGATATCACTGAACATTCAACAAAGAGCTACATCTCTGCATTTATCTGGGGTTAGTAATGCATCATGAACTTCGGTCTTAATTCGCCCAACTTTGTTTTGCTGCCTACTATGTCGTTATTTGGTACGCGGGAAAAAGCAGGAAAAAATTAGCAAAATAAATATCAGTAAATAAATTTATCCATCTAATCTTTAAAATCACTGAAGATTTTTCATGGGGCAGACACATCCGGGAAATATGCGGCCGAGCGAAGAGAAAGCTAAGATTCATAAAAATAGTACCTACTTTTGAAATGTGGTTAGAAGACAAAAGAACGATGTTATTTTTCACTTGTTAAGCCTTGCCACCTTGAGTATGCAGCCAGTGTTTAGGATCCGAATGAATTAGGTTTGATCAGAGAACTAGACAGTGTGCAGCGTAGAGCAGCTAGATTCGTTAAAAGGTGTTACGATAGGTTGAGTAAAGTTTCAGAATTAATGCAAGAATTAGGGTGGGAGTCATTATCAGAGCGTAGGTTAAAGTACAGATTAAATCTATTGGAGAAATTTCTATCGGATATCTATACTGATGATGTTAGGCATATATTAAAAGTACCAGCGTATTATGGTAGATTCGTTCTTATAATTAAGATTAGAGAGATAGATTGTCGTAGTGATAGATTCAAAATGGGATTTTCCTCCCATACTATTAGAGAACAGAATAGGCAGCTCAGCAAATGGATAGGTAGTGGAAATATTTTATAGTAGTCAGTAGTGCATTATATTTGCTTTTAGTTGCTTGTTTGCATGTTAGTAGTGAATGCATGGTGATCTTCACCCCCTGGCACACACCCTCGCGGTGGCTTGCTGGGTATCGTGTAGATGTAGGTGCATGTATTTTTCCCTTAAATACTATAGATACTAAATATCTAGTTGCATGAGACCCTGTAGAATCTTGATTGCATGTCGGTAGTGCATGCTTGGTGATCTTCACCCCCTGCCACACACCCTCGCGGTGGCTTGCAGGATATCGTATAGATGTAGATTTTTTTGTATTAGATTCAATCTAGCTGATTACGCAGGGCTTCTTAATATACATCTAACATCTCCAATGGAGCTAATTGATGCTTTTCATTTGAAAGGAAAAGTATGACTGGTAATTTATGTTCAGCATGATATTCATAGAAATCTCTCCTCAGGTACGTATTATAACTTTAGTGCATATACGTAGTATGCATTATAATCTATATATTATCCTGGAAGCCTAAAGGTAAGTGGCAGGGGGTGAATTCTCATCTAACATGCACTACATATCATGCATAAAAAATTATTAGTATTTATATACTGTTCTAAACTTCACTATTTAAAAAAAGATAAAAATAGTAAAGCAAACATGCAAAAACATGCTGTTACTTGGGTTAGCTTCAAGTCCTCATACCAACATGAAGCTACCAATGTTATCCATTGTTATACTCGTATTGGATACATTTACCGTTATTCATATCCCTAATTGTACGAGGAAAAAAGGATATTTTAAATCTGTCCGTTCGGCAATCAATTTCTACAATTTAGTGATCATGGTCTAGTCCAGCCCCCTGAAGCTTAATGCTATCGCCTTATAGCGAAAGCGTACCATTCGTGTACGGTTTCAGTGTTTCGCCACCAGTTGTCGCTACTGCCTAGCGATGCTAGAATTTTTTCTGGATGAATTGCTTGCATGTGAAAACATCGGTTAGTCATGAATCGTTTAATTATTTAGTGGCCAGTTAGCGTAATTAATTTGTGGCTATTTCAGCAAGAAAACATTTCCAACTCTTGCACTATTGCCACTGTGAGTTCTTTGTCAAAGAAAACTAGGACAATGCCTAAACAAGTATGGTGTACTGTTGTCACATTCATCTTCAGCCTCGTTATATTAAGAATTAAAGCCATATTTTTTCGTGGCATTTCACGTATATATAACCATAAATAACGATTCATCGTATTTCTATTATAATGCAACTGGTCTATATTGCGACACGCTAAGGTTTCATGATAAAAATAAAAAAACAAACTGTAGTTAGTAAAAAGTCCATATTTGTACGAAATTTTGCCCGTGCTGTGCACAATATTCAAAATGATTTGCTTGGTAATATATGCACTGTTTTCACCGTTACAACGTTTGAATAAAATATGTTAAAATGTCGGAATTTGGACCCCATGGTCCGAATTCCGACACAGATATGCTTCCAATTCCGACAGTGTGTGGTTCGTAAGTTCAAGAGCTAAAAAGCAAAAAAATTAGTAGGAAACTGCAATAAAATAAGTTTTATTTACGCAAAAGAAAGCAATAATTTCATAATAAAGCGTTCATGACAATACTTGAAAATATTTTACTAGTCATAGCATTAAGGACAGAAGAAAATTTACGAAATTTAGCATCTGCACATTCCTCATGGACATACTGTTTGCAAACGCTGCACAGACTAATATAGGCACCCTGTCCTCTCTGAAAATGGTGAAATACCGGAGCTCCTTTTTATTGGAAGGAATTTCAATAGAACCCGGCTTGCCTGCGTCTCCAGTTCAGGATTTCTTTTTTCCGGAATGCTTTTTCATCATTGTTGTAATTATTTATGGCATTTGCATAACATAGTGTTCAATCACGATACTTTTTGGCTTTTCAAAGTAATATTTCACGAGCATGCGTTTTAATTTCATGTCTCTACCTTGGTTCATTCTCTGAGCCCTTCTCTTTGATACACCCATGCGTCTATTCAAAAATAACTTCATCAACTTTCTACCAGCTAATCCTGCGTTTTCATCGAAATTATGTGTGATTCCATTGATTTCACAGTAGGCATAGACCCTTCTTCTCAGTCGGCCAGTTACCGGCATCCCTACCTCTCCGAAAAAAAAAATTCTCCGGCATAATTCCTTCTCTTGATCACAAACCAAAAGAGCAGACGACCAATATTTTTTTATCAAATTCTTTATGAATTAAGAAAATTCGTGCATAACTTGCAACAGTTATTTCAATGAATTTTCGTTCTTCTGATTAAATATTTTTATGCATAGAAACAGCTAATTATAGAGCTCTGAATAACCACAATAGCTGTTTACAAAAGTAGCACATAATTCAACGATCTCCGGTACTGTTATGTGCGAGTTAAACGAAAATTAAGAGCCGCTAGTCCTTATTCCGACACCTGTCGGAATTAGGGAATCCACGATCTTTCTAACTCATTCTTGAAATTCTCACTGTGTATCCATTATTTCTCCTAACTATGCATGCTGCACTATACAGCAACAATAGGCTGCTAAGCGATATAAAATACATATCACTTTCTAAAAATGAAACAGAGAAAATGGTTAAAATGACACCTCAAGACGCACGCCTTTCGCACTAGAACACAAAATGTGCACTAATACAACCAGCGCCACACCTAGGACAAGGTAACTTTTTGTGTCTCCTCGTTGATAGACGCCAGCCCCATATGTAATGACAACTGTCCACCAATTTCAGTACTTTTAGCAATGCACCCGGGTGTCGGAATTATTCCCGTGTCGGAATATGGCGTAGGTACCTTATACCATCCAGATATCCACCCATATTATGTGGTTGGATTTCTCTGTAGGAAATTCAGAAAATTTGTACACTGCATTGATTGTTCCAGTTCTTTGGATTCATAAAAATCTAAAAGTGACGCCAATATACTAGCATTGTTGAATTCTAGGAGTTCTATTATAAAGCATAATAACCTACACATTATGCTGAGGCAAGTGGAGCATATCCTTATTAGCAATATAATGTTTCCAGATTGCTATTCCAGAACATTAGAATTATGTTTGGACAATATGTGTTTTACACTTCCCTTTGAAACAAATGGGACTGATATGATATTTCATTTTAATGAGACTTAGGCAGCAGTATAAAAGAATAAATGCCGACTTAATTTTGAAAAAATCAGTCTACCGAAAAATACTCTTTCATAAAAGTTGATGCAATTTAAAATTTTGATTTGCATTTTAAATTCAATGTGTTTAAAAATGTTTTGTTTGACAATAAAATAAAATCAGTATCTTCTCCGAATCATGGATTTCCTTGTCTCATCTTATCTCTCTGTATCACGTAGGAATTTTCTGAATATGTTGATTGAGCTTGAAATGGTAAAAATGCTAGTTGTTGGCATGAGTTAAGTCTTTCACGCATTTTGAATAATTTGTGCGTTAACTGCATTATTTATAATTGCTTCTGAATGTATAATATTGTTACAATGCTTGAATAGTTTTTTAATGTCGTTACAGTGCTTTGAATGTAAAGACAGGCGGAAATATGCCTCAAATTATGAGGTTCTTAAAGTTATAAAAGGATACTCTTTATTAAAGTAATGTTATAACACTATCACGTATGTTGAAGACAAAACTCAAGCTTATGTTTTTATTAGGTACTACACTTATAATTGGCGTTAAAAGGGTTTAAATTAAATTGCAATTATCGCGTGTCTACTTTTCCTTAAAGTTTCGAATTTAAATAATTGAAATTTACTGGTTAAAAATGCTTATTTTACTTGAATATTCTGATGATGTGATATTAAATATAAATACTAAAATGTCCTTCCTTTGGTATTATCTCCTGTTAACAACACTTTGCCTCTCTGTTATACTTACTTTGATTTTTAAGGATTCCGCAAACCCCTATGCACCTATAAATGTCACAAAAAATTGGCGCGCCTCCTATGACCTAATCATACGTAACAATATGAAACTTAGAGAGAATAGGAATCAAACTTAGCAATGTTCAAACGCTTCTCTGCATTATGACGAAAGAAGCTGAGATAATTTCAAATCCACAATATGTTTTGTTCCAAAAATGCAAATATAGATGCGAGATTTGTGCACTTGTCACCCACGTTTTCCACCCACTTGCAACGTAAAATTAATTTTTTTCGCGGTGGATAGAAATTGAAAAATTAGTACGAGTAGATAAGGTGTACTTTGCTTGGGTTTCAAATTTTTTGGAACCATATTTTCATTCCTGCAACTATTTAAATTAGATTATTTCAGTGCAACGCTCAAAAGCTAGCATCGCTAGATGCTAGCGACAACTTGCGGCGGAAGAAGGAAACCGTACACTAAGGGTACGAATTTCTTTGTTGACATTCCTATCCTATATATTAATCCGTGGTCTAGTCTACCATAGTAAGTTGGGGTTCGCAAAATATTTTTAGCATCATCACTGAAAATATAGGCTTGGAATTTATTTAAGTCATTAAGTCTACATTTCAACCTGCGATCTGACAACGATTTCCAATTTCATTCATTTAATAGACTGTTTACGCTAATAAGGTTATCGTACCGTCCCTTTACAAGTCTAAGATCTGTAAAGGGACATTCAATTGATCGGAACGGATAATTCGCCCACTAGGCAGTGCTTGCAGGGCAGTGTTAAACATATAGATCAGTTTTAAATTTCAGAATGCAGCTCCCTCGTATCAATCCCCAGAGACAGAGCGTGACGACACCTACGCCGCGTCTCCGACTCGTCTCGTCTCCCCCCTCCAAGAGCACGCCATCCAAGACGCCTCCCCCACCCCCTCCGCCCCTCCCACGCGGAATCCTCGCCCCGGCATTCCCACCCCCCCTCTCTCCCGCCCCCAAACATGACCGAAAAAGTCCTCCCACACGACGACGCGGGGAGAACAGACGACGGCATTCACATCAAGGGAGCGCAAGTGCAACCCATTCCATATTTACCCTTCTTCTCCTTTCCCCCTCGCAAGCACTCGGGGCCCCCCCGAACATTCCCTCGGTCAACACGCAAGCAGCAGCCAAGCCTCCTCACAAAACTCTCCCCCATTTGCAGCCAATCCCTTTTTTCTCCGTCGACTGAGGGCTCAACTGCCGCGCGAGGGTGGAGCAGTGGTACCAACTTTAGCGGGAGAACACCCCCACTCCCCATCATCTTTAGCGCAGGCGATGGGGTCAAGACGCGCTCTACGCGCAAGAAGGAAGTCTTGTTTCAAAATGTTATTGGCCAAGGGAAACACAGTTATCTATCTGATATGGTAGTTATCAATTTTTAAAGGAGGAATAATTCGATAGAGCGATCCTATAAAATTATTAACACGAAAATCGAAAGCATTGAAACCATAAGGTATTTAGGTGTAACAATCACTAAGGATTTATCGTGTGGAAGACACAACCGGGAAATATGCGGCCGAGCGAAGAGAAAGCTAGGATTCATAAAAAGAGTACTTGAGAAAATGATGAGAAGACAAAAGAGCGATGTTACTTTTCACTAGTTAGGCCCCACCTTGAGTATGCAGCCAGTGTATGGGATCCTAATGAATTAAGTTTGATCAGAGAACTAGACAGTGTGCAGAATACAGTAGCTAGGTTCGTTAAAAGGTGTTACGATAGGTTGAGTAGTGTCGCAGAATTAATACAAGAATTAGGGTGGGAATCATTATCAGAGCGTAGGTTAAAGTACAGATTAAATCCTTCGTGGTGGGTACCCATCTCTGAAGCGCTGAAAATGTCCTCCGGTTGGTAGTTTGTAGCAAATACGGAGCTTTAACGAGCAGTGATGAGTATTCAAACCAACCTTCGTTCACTGAAAATTGTTGGGTACAATGTAGGTGCTCCAGAGTCTTCACGTCACGAAGGAATGAACTAAGGTTTTTATTTCACCAATAGTCAACAAAGAGCGATGCTACTTTTCACTAGTTAGGCCCCACCTTGAGTATGCAGCCAGTGTATGGGATCCTAATGAATTAGGTTTGATGAGAGAACTAGACAGTGTGCAGCGTAGAGCAGCTAGGTTCGTCAAAAGGTGTTACGATAGGTTGAGTAGTGTATCAGAATTAATACAAGAATTAGGGTGGGAATCATTATCAGAGCGTAGGTTAAAGTCCAGATTAAATCTATTGGAGAAATTTAAATCGGATAGCTTTACTGAAGATGTTAGGCACATATTAAAAACACCAGCGTATTATGCTAGATTCGACCAGATAAATAAAATTAGAGAGATAGATTGTCGTACTGATTCAAAATGGCATTTTTCCCCCGTACTATAAGAGAACAGAATAGGCAGCATATCAGAGGGAGAGGTAGGTGAAATATTTTAGAGTAGGTAGTCTGTAGTGCATGATGCATGTAAATACTATAGTTAATAACAATCTAGTTGCATGAGACCCTATAGTTGCTAACATTAGCTAACCCAGGCATCCTAGATAAATACAGATACATATGTTTAGATACATGCAATTGTAACCAATTATCCCTATACTATAGATACTAGCAATCTAGGTGCATGAGACCCTATAGTTGCTTGTTTGCATGTCGGGAGTGGATGCTTGGTGATCTTCACCCCCTGCCACACACCCTCGCGGTGGCTTGCAGGGTATCGTGTAGATGTAGATGTTGATAGATGTGTAGCACTACGGTACCGAAAAAGGTTTGTAGAGAGAGCAGTGAAGGAAGGACGTGGAAACCATTGATTATTATGGAAATGGAACGCTGTCAGTGATGTCGCGCACCGTCGCACTTTCTAAGGGATCGTGCATAATTATTCCTCCTGGGATAGAAAGCGAAAGTATTCATTTCATTCTCTTCGTTCGTTAACAAACATCCCCTGCCACACATCTTTATAGTGGCTTGCAGGGTATTATGTAGATGTAGATGAGACCCTTCCATTTTATAAATTAGCACGAGAGATTAAAATTACTATCATGCAAGACGGCTAATATAAATTTTACCTTCATCACGACGTGCAGGGAAATATTTAGGAAAGTCACACATGCATTGTAAGGGCACTTACTGGCTCATGTAGCGTGCATTAAAGCTCAACAAATCCACATAACTCATACTCACTAATTTTCTATTAACCTCTCGCTAAAAAGGACAAAACATCCACACTTTTGGCAAGGCAACCGCAAGGGCAAGCATAATGAAACACATGGACTGAGGACCATAGGCACTTACAACTTAGGACTTGTGAAATCATCGGAGCACACGGTAATGCGTGCTGGTCAACGTAGAGCTCGGAAGCGCTTTTTACACATTTGCTTTATCACACTTCATTGGATCATCTACATAATAACTATCCTGCAAGCCACCATAAAGGTATGCGGCAGGAGTTGAATTCACTCCAATCATCCATAAAATGGATTAGTAATTATATTCCAGCATAAACTTAACAATTAGGGAGATAGATTGTCGTACTGATAGATTCAAAATGTATTTTTCCCCCGTACTATAAGAGAACAAAATAGGCAGCATAGCAAAGGGATAGGTGAGGGAAATATTTAGAGTATTCTGTAGTGCATGATGCATGTGTTAATCCCTTAAATACTGTAGATACTAACAATCTAGTTGCATGAGACCCTATACTTGCTTGTTTCCATGTCAATAGTGCATGCTTGGTAATATTCACACCCTCGCGGTGGATAGCAGGGTATATCGTAGATGTAGATGTACATTATAAGAGAGGGATTATTGGTTGTAAAAACATGCATCATGCACTACAGGCTACTCTAGAAATATTTCACCTACCTATCCCTTTGCAACACTGCCTATTGTTCTCTCTTATGGCAAGGAGGAAAAATGATATTTTAAACCTATCGGTACGACATTTTATCTCTCTAATCTTGTTAACCTGATGATACCTAGCATAATACGCAGAGGTTCTCAATATATGTCCAACGTTATCTGTGAACAAATCGGTTTCGAATTTACTTTTAAGGTTTAACCTAAATTTTAACATGCGTTCTTATGTTAATTCCCTTCCTAGTTCTTCTATCAAACTCGTAATACTTATACAATTATCATAACAGCCATTAACAAAAGCAGCCGATCTCCTTTTCTTACGCTCTAATTCATTTATCATACCTTCCTCTTACGGATCCCATATACTAGCGGCATATTCTAAATAATATTTGTGCATTATAAGAAACTTAAGCGATCTTCATCGACGGCATGGTATACGGAAGTAACTCTACAGTCTTGTAAATAAATTAATTGTTGTTGCCTTTTTACATTCGCTATGGACTTCCTTTTCGTCAGATTTCGTCAGTCAATTGTTCCGGACTCGCGTACGTTGATTGCATCCGCTAGAGAAAAAGTTCCCGTCTTGCGTGAACGTCTCACGTCAGCCGTTTACGTTGATTGTGTCCCGACCTTTAATGTTGCCCTCCGCCCGTATTACATGGGATGTTACTCCATGGTTCCCAAATATGTAGTCAAATATGCAATACTTTCGAAATATATCGACGGCCTGGGTGGCGGCGGGGTAAGTCACTCGCCTGTCAATCCCAGGGTCGCGGGTTCGAAATCCGCACGGGTAGGTTTCTCACTGCCCGGGGCATTGATGTTTGTTCTTGAGTAATTTTTATAAGTTGGAGTACCTGATTTAAAGACCACATGTGTTGTTTTCGGGTCAGTAATACATAAATAAACAACCGCTTCCACAACACTGTGTGTCCCCCATTGTGATTAGTGCAGTTTGGGTTAGGGGTAAAGTACTCGCTTCACAATGTCGACGTCCCAAGTTCGTGACTAATATAAGACTCTTCGTGTCCACTATTTTTCAGTAATAATGAATTAACAAACGTGGCATCCATTAAATATCTTGGAATAAGACTGACAAATGATCTTTCCTGGGGTAAACACATTCGTGAAATAATGGGCCAAGCGAATCGCAAACTGGGTTTCATTAAAAGAGTATTGGGTAAATGTGACGATCATGTACGAGAAATCAGCTACTTTTCCCTTGTTAGACCTCCTTTGGAATATGCTGCCAGTGTATGGGATCCCTACGAAATCGGTCTAAGTAATGAACTTGAACGTGTGCAGCGAAGATCGGCAAGATTTGTAAAGGGACGATACGATAATTATATTAGCGTAACCAGTCTATTAAATGAATTGAAATGGAAATCATTGTCAGATCGCAGGTTGAAATTTAGACTTAATCTGTTCCACAAATTCCAAGGCAATATTTTCAGTGATGATGTTAAAAATATTTTACGAACCCTAACTTACTATGGCAGACTGGACCATAATCATAAAGTTAGAGAAATTGATTGCCGAACTGACCGATTCAAAATGTCCTTTTTCCCTCGCACAATTATAGATACGAATAACGGTAAATATGTCCTATCGGAGAGTAGCAATGAATAGCATTGGTAGCTGCATGTTGGTATGAGTACTTAAAGCTAACCCTACTAACAGAATGTTTTTGCATGTTTTCTTTGCAATTTCTATCTTTTTTAAATAGTGTAGTTCTGACTACTATATTAATACTATTCCTTTTTTATGCATGATATGTAGTGCATGTTTGGTGAGCAATCACCCCCTGCCACACACCCTTGTGGTGGCTTGCAGGGTATTATGTGGATGTAGATGTGATTGAGCGAATAAACTACGCTGCCGCAGTTGTGATTGGACGAAGTGGATGACGTTCCACGTCCACTTTTTCAAAAGGGTTAATCACATCACATTTTTTATCTTATAACTCTAGAACGACTTCGTGGTTCGAAGAACGAAAAAATGCGTGTCTTTTTATTTTATAACCTCTATCAGATTCGGCAGTAAAAAAATATGGAAAACGACCCCATTAGGCACTGTAGTAAGTGACCGTTATCTGTACTTGAACCGTTTCGTATTATAATGACCACTGGATGGTAAACAGTTCGGCCCCCTAAGAACAATTGTGAATAAAGGCATCTAATGTATGTACTAAGTATGTACTATACAAGTACTAATTCTTTTTTATGCATGACATGTAGTGCATGTTTGGTGAGAGTTCACCCCCTGCCACACACCTTTATGGTGGCTTGCAGGGTATTATGTAGATGTCCTAAGTACTTTGCGAGCGGTAGCGGAGAAGAAACAGAAGCGCTAAAGGTGTCCATAATGCATTCACATTCATTAAAATAAGGGTCGATGAAATAACCTGTTTGCTCCACTGACATTTTGATTCTTCCGTGCATCTGCAATGGATGGAATAGGTCGTCATCATCATCTTCTCTCCGTCAAGCAGGAACCCAATGAAGAACGATTCGGCTCCAAACGCTGCGACCTAATTTAACGCTTGCCCCGAGGCCACTGAATCCTGAACCCCTCCGCTGTGTTAAAATAATATTCATATCTTAGCCGTGAATCTTCCTGACATGGACATGCCAGGCCCTAAATCTTCAAAGGCCAACACCAACCATTTCAAGTCCCTCTCGCCTCAGGAGAACGTTGAGAGGCGAGGGAGACCCTTTTCGACCCTTCCATTGGGGAACCCTAGGGTTTTCCCCCGCCCCTCGTCCGTAGGGAAGGGAGGATACCCAATTACGCGTCACTCCCACGGAGAGTCCTCCCTTTCCTTCTGGAGCGGAGGGCGAACGGCCTGGCCACCCCTGCCTCCGGCCACCCCTTGGCCGGCCGAATGGAAAGGCTGCTGCCGGGGTGCGGCGA
This sequence comes from Platycnemis pennipes, assembly GCA_933228895.1. Classification (NCBI taxonomy): domain Eukaryota; kingdom Metazoa; phylum Arthropoda; class Insecta; order Odonata; family Platycnemididae; genus Platycnemis; species Platycnemis pennipes. The sequence continues at coordinate 142,147,910 of OW121849.1, read as the reverse complement.
AGGCGGAGGTGTGGATCAGGCGCTGGACGGCGCAGCAAAGGCTATTACTGGACTTGGTTCCTTGGAAACGGTCAACAGCCGGGGCCATTAGCGCCTGCGGGAACGAGGTGACGGGGGAGAGTTGTCGGACGGTGCTAAGACGAATGTCTTAACGCCTCATTATGGCCACATCGGTCGCACCCGAAATCCCCAGAGACGGAGAATAACATGAACCCTTTAGGAGCTGACGGGAGGCTTCATTCTTCGTTATCGAGCAGGATTATCCAGTGTGAAGCCATTATGTTGATTTGCCATTTGATTTGATTTTGCCATTTGATAGCTGAGGATGTTCGCGAAAGACAGCAATAGCAAATGGATAGGTAGGGGAAATATTTTAGGGTTAGTGCATGCTTGGTGATCTTCACCCCCTGCCACACCAGGAACAATGAATCAACAAACAAAGCTTGCAGGGTATCGTGTAGATGTAGATGTCTCAGGTGCATGATGCATGGATGCATGCATGGTTAAATAGTGTAGTTCTGACTACTATATTAATACTATTCCTTTTTTATGCATGATATGTAGTGCATGTTTGGTGAGCAATCACCCCCTGCCACACACCCTTGTGGTGGCTTGCAGGGTATTATGTAGATGTAGATGTAGATGCATGTATTAACAACCAATCCCTTTATTACTATGTAGATACTAACAATCTAGTTGCCTGAGGCCCTATAGTAGCATGTTTGCAAGTCCATAGTTCATGCTTAGTGACCTTCACCCCTGCCACACACCCTCGCGGTGGCTTGCAGGGTATCGCGTTGATGTAGATGTAGATAAAGACGGTGGGATAGAGGAAAATGGAGGGACTAGTGAAGGCTGGGAGAAATACGTTTGTGATGGAGGGGCACTTACAAGAATGACGTCTATGCACGAGGCAGAAAAATCATAACACATAGAGGATAGGCAGGTGAAATATTATTAGAGTAGCATGTAGTAAATAATGCATGCATTAACAACCAATCCCTCTATTACTCTGTGGATACCAACCATCTAGTTTCATGTGACCCTATTTCTAACATGTCTTCATTTAGTACCCTATATGCATATAAATTGTGCATGCTTGGTGATCTTCACCCCCTGCCACTCACCCTCGCTGTGGATTTCAGGGTATTTATATCTTTTTAGCTATTACTATTTAATTTAGATAATTTTTACCATCAGCTATTTGTATTTAAAAAAAAATTAAATTTTAGAATAGTAGATTATTACTAATTTTTTTATGGATGACATGTAGTGCATGTTTGGTGAGAATTCACCCTCTGCCACACACCTTTATGGTGGCTTGCAGGGTATTATGTAGATGCAAATGTATTGCGTAAATGTAGATTTCCATTCTAGCTCCGACCTTTCCATTCAACCAATGCGCCTCAGCCTCAAATGATTTTCGGCCCTTGAACGTTTTCCTCGCCAACTCCTCGGCCAACATTTCGTCGAAATTCCTCCACAGCAACCTCTGAAGAATCGCAAGATTAATGAGAGGGGAGGGAAGGGGTTGAAGGGATTGGGTGGTATGCGGTTCGCCGCTGATGGAGAAAGAACGATCAGAGGTTTTTTTTTCTTTTTTTAAGGGGCCCACCGGTCCTCGGAAGGCCTTCTCACACCCCATTGCTCTGGCGTGGCCCATCCACCTGCACTGGTGCGGCCAGTCCGGAGGAGTGTGAGGGATGGATGGTCCTCTGTTTGGGGACCGCGGGCCCTTGGTCCGACTGGTCGATGGGATCCTTTCACTCGCGCGGGGGAGTGGGAAAGGAGGGGGGATGGGGGAAGCGAGGGAGGAACACGTGTGCTGCCCTGGAGACGAGGGCCCTTACATTTTTTTAAGGAAAGAAAAGGGTGACCCCTTTATCCTTACGTGGGCAGGGATGGATGGATGGATGGTTGGAGGGACAGACGGAAGACCCTCAGGGTTCCTTCTCTCCCTGCACCACCGCTCTCCCCTATGCAATACCCCTCACCGCCCCTCTGTCCCTCGAGTTGGGGCAGTAGCAGGAGAGGGAGGGCGGGGCCCGGGGGAGAAGGGGCCCTGCACCGCCCGGAGACTGTAAGAGGCACAAGGAGATGAGACGCAAGGACCCAAAGGATTCCTCTTATAACTATGATTATGTTGGATTTACCGTGGAAATGCGAAAGTTTTCTAGAAGCAATATCCAATAGATAGATATATATACAATATCTATCAAGTTAAAAGCCCTGATTTTGTGTTTGACATCATTCCTCTGAATGCTATTCATTTCGTTGCTGATTCGTCAACAATCTACATCAAAAAACATCGCATCAACTGAAAGAACCTGTAGGAGGAAGTAGAATCATTACTGGACCATCAACATCAGGTGCATGGAACCAACAGATAATGCAACTACATAGCTAAGAAAGCCTAGTGTTATTTGCACACGCACAAACTAAATACATGTTATTGAAAGATTACACCTACATCTACGCAATACCCTGCAAGCTACCGCGAGGGTGTGCGGCAGGTAGTAAAGAACACTCCAACATGCACTATTGACAAGCCACTGGCTACTGCATGGAAACATGTTAGACAATAGGGTCACATTTGGCTGAATTGTTTGTATGTACATAGCAATAGGATTGGAATACAAGGTATGAGTGAAATATTATTCGCAGGATACACTCGTAGTAAATTTATTTTTACGACAATAGGTTATTACTACAGCAAGCATGCATGGGTGTTGTATTAATGGGCATGCAGAATTAAGGGCAATTTACAGATCTACAAATAACAAGGGTATCCGCATTGGCTAAGCTTTTACGACATTATCAACGCATCTCAGGATACAGGCAATATCTAGAAAAAGTTCCTTTCCTTTGGGAAGTGCGTGGACGTGGTTCCTGGAAGGCGTAGAACGACGCCCTCGCAGAAAAAGGATCACACGGGTCGACGGCGGAGGGTGAAAGTGCGCCACAGCAAGGGGATCTCCGCATCGAGACATCAAGCAACTCGGAGCAGAGGATTCGGAGATGTCCGCCGGAAAAGGCGCGAGAATCAATCGGTGACTAAAACCAGAGGCAGCGGGGCCCTGGCCTTCGGTTATCCACTCAAGAGCTTCCACTTCTCAGACCCTACACATGAGCCCTAAAGGGGCCTATTGCGCACGGAAGCGTGGATGGAAGTGAACAACGCACGGCATTGGACTGTCAGATTCACTGTCACGCATGATCTCTTTAGCGATGTTACTTTTCACTAGATAGATCCAACCTTGAATATGAAGTCAGTGTATGGGATACGAATGAATTAGGTTTGAACAGAAAACTAGACTGAGTGCAGCGTAGAGCAGCTAGGTTTCTTAAAAGGTATTACGATAGATTTAGTATTGTGTCTGAATTAATAGAAGCATTAGTATGGGAATCATTATCAGATTGTAGGTTAAAGTAGGTATCACAAGCGTTTAAAACAGACACCTTTAACAAAGATGTTTGATATATATTAAAAATCCCTTCCTTTAATGCTAGACTCGACGAGATAATAAGATTAGAGATAAAGATTGTCGTAGTGATAGATTCATAATATCATTTTTCCCCGGTAGGTACCTGCTGTAAGAGAACACAATAATCAGCATAGTAAAGGGATAGGTGGAGAGTTTTGGTATAAATAAAGACGTTGTATAATGGGTAAAAGAATTCTTAAGTGGGCGAGAGCAGAGGGTTGTCATAGATGGTATCATGTCGGACACAATCAAAGTCACATCGGGGGTTCACCAGGGTAGCCTAAGAGGTCCGCTTCTATTTCTGTTATAAATAAACGATTTAGGTACCGTAGTTAGTAGTAAGCTTAGACTTTTTGCAGACGATGCGGTAGTGTATAGGGGTATATCAAAAGAAGAAGACAGGAAATCGCTTAGTAAGGATTTAGATGCAATTCAAGAGTGGTGCGACAATGGCAGTTAGAACATAACCTTAAAAAGTGTGTAGCTACCAATTTTTGGAGGAGGAATAATTCGATAGAGCGATCCTATAAAATTAGTAACACGAAGATCGAAAACGTTGAAGCCATAAGATATTTAGGTGTAACAATCACTAAGGATTTATCGTGGGGAAGACACATCCGGGAAATATGCGGCCGAGCAAAGAGAAAGCTAGGATTTATAAAAAGAGTACTTGGGAAATTTGATAAGAAGACAAAAGGGCGATGTTACCTTTCACTAGTTAGGCCCCACCTTGAATATGCAGCCAGTGTATGGGATCCGAATGAATTAGGTTTGATCAGAGAACTAGACAATGTGCAGCGTAGAGCAGCGATCTCCCAGTCTTTTGGAAACCGCGTGTTCTTCGAGGGATTTGATAAATATTACTTTAATATACGGACCCCTTTCGAGAGCTTATTCTTTATACACACGAGTTGTAATTTCATCAGGAATGCCATTTCACCATTGTCTCCAAATATGCACTACATATCATGCGCAAAAAAGGATTAGTAATAATATACTAACCTAAACTTAACAATTTAAAAAAGATAAAAATATATAGCATGCATGCAAAGTCATGTTGTTAGTTGGGTTAACTTCAAGTCCATTAGTAGATCATCATGAAACTGCCTATGCTATCCATTGATAAATTCTTGTAGGATATATTTACCGCTATTCATATCCCTAATTGCACAAGGAAAAAATCACATTTTGAATCTGTCGGGTTGGCAATCAATTTCTCTAATTTTGTGATAATGGTCGAGTCTACCATAGTAAGTTGGGGTTCGCAAAATACTTCTAATGTCATCACTGAAAATATTATCTTGGAATGTATTTAAGAGATTAAGAATTAATTTCAACCTGAGATCTGATAATGATTCCCATTTTAATTCATTAAATAGACTATATGCTAGAAGCGCAATATTTTTCTACGGGGGAAGCATTATACCTCTTATTTTCATGTAACCAATGTAGTGTAACAACTGATCAATATTTCTTTTGTTGTCTGCATACCCTGCAAGCCACCGCGAGGGTTTGTGGCAGGGGGGAAGATCACCAAGCATGCCATACCGACATGTTTACTAGCAAGTACATGTTGTCTAAACCCCATTTATGACTGTGAACAAGGAAATTATCTCTTCTTTGCCTCCTTGTGTATTAATATCACCATCAGGTTTTTAATCGGAACATGCCGTGAACACACATCGAAATAATTGGTGTTTAAATTCGTGGAGAAGTACGAATTGTTGGTCGTTTGGTTCACTGTCTGGCATTGATTGGACTCCTGCAACAGGCACTGGTGGTGGCTAGATGATAATTTGGTTGGGCACGGTAGCTACGTCTGAATCGCACCTGCATGGCAATGAAAATGTCACGTATTCGAATCCCCTCATAGCATAGAGTGGTATTAACAACCCAGGGTTTTGCGAAGCGAGAGACCACCAACTGTTTTCATCACTTAGCAACCATGTTGCAGGCACGGCTCGGGAAATGGATGTATGCAGGAAGCAGAGAAGATAGGCAAGATTTGTATAGGGACGGTATGATTATTTATGTGAGAGTACCTATTAGAAGAACTAAATTGAAAATCACTATCAGACCGTAGGCGGAGATATCTTAGACTAAAATTCTCAACTTAACTTAAATTCCAATACAATTTCACTAATGACGTTGCAACCATTTGCAAACTCCCAAAACTTACAATGGTAGTTTGGACTATGAATAAAAAATTAGGGAACTTGATTGCCGAACAGACAGATTTAAAATGTCTCCCTTCCCCCGTTCAATTAGGCATGTGAATAACTGTAAATATATCCAATACTAAAATTACAACTCTATCCGTTGATAGGATAGGTGGTCGCATGTTTGTATGAGGAGATTAATCTAACCCCACTAACAGCATGTTTGTGCATGTTTGATTTGCTCTTTAAATCATTTATAAATTGCTGTTTCGACTAGAATATAGCTCCTAATCCTCTTTAAGCATGATATGTAGAGCACGTTTGGCTTGAATTCACCCCCTGCCGCACACCTTTATGGTGGCTTTCAGGGTATTTTTTACATCTACATCTACATAATACCTTACAAGCCACCATAAAAGTGTGAGGCAGGGGGTGAATTCTCACAAAACATGCACTACATGTCATGCATAAAATCAGATAAGTATTAATATATTAGTCTAAACTTCACTATTTGAAAAGATAAAAATAGTAAGTAAGCATGCGAAAATATGCTGTTAGTTGGGTTACCCCCGAATCCTTACCAACATGAAACTACCTATCCTATGGATTGATTCACTCGTATTGGACATATTTACCGCTATTCATATCCCTAATTGTACGAGGAAAAAGGATGTTTTGAATCTGTCAGTTCGGCAATCAATTTCTCTAATTTTGTAATTTTGGTCCAGTCTACCGTAGTAAGTTGGGGTTCGCAAATTATTTTTAACGTCATCACTGAAAGTATTATCTTAGAATGTATTTAAGAGATTAAGTCTAAATTTCCACCCGCGATCAGACAATGAAATGTATATGTAGATTGTCGCCGGCGGCGGATCTCCAGGGCGTGGGTGGGGAAGGTTCAGCCTCCCCCCTCTCCCTCATCGCAGCATCCAACTCGGTTTATAGGGCTTGGCTCGGTCCCACCGTTCGCCCTCCCCCGAATGTCACTGAAGGGGAGAAGAGGCCTCCTTGCGAAGGCCAATGTCGCAAGCCCTACGACGAGCATCCAGGAGCAGATATGCCAATGCTCCAAATGCGACTGAGGCCTAATCATGTATCCCACGCATTTCCTCTGCATGCAAACAAATATTCATGATTGGTACTTTCCAATGGCATCTTCAGAGCGTACCCCCAGCGCCTCCGAATCTTGAATTGTACGAGGAAAAAAAAAACATTTTGAGTGTCCCTTTGATATGTTGCCTATTGTGCTCTATTATGGTACACGGGAAAAATGACAATTTAATTCTATCTGTACGAGAATCCATGTCTCTAATCTTGTTAATTTGATGAAGCCGATCATTAAACGCAGGTGTTTTTAATATATATCTAACGTCATGTGTGAAAAATCAGCTTTTATCAGAATTCAATTTAAAGGTTTAACATACATTTTAACCTGCGTTCTGATAGTAATTCCCATCCTAGTTCTTCTATTAAACTCGAAACGCTAATAAAATTATTATAACGGCCTTTAACAAATATAGCGGATCTATTTTGCACACGCTTATTAATAATTCTTTTAACATGCCTTTTACATACGGATCCCATATACTAGCGGCATATTCTAAATGAGGCTTGACAAGTGCTCTTTTCTCGTAATGTCTCATTGCATTTGCCTAGAACCCTTTTTATGAATCCGAATCAACGGTTCGCTACTGCAGTTATTACCTGATGTGTTTCCCACGTGACATAGTTTCAGTGATGGAGCCGCCTAAGTACTTAGTAGGTTCTACAGAAGATATTTTCTTTTTTTTAATGCAGTAATTATGTCGGGGAAAGTTATTTTCCAAAAGTTCATTACCACGCATTACCCCTGCCACACACTCTCGCGGTGGCTTGTACGGTGATGCGTAAATGGAGATATCCTTTATACCTTATTTTATTTGCCAAGTAACCAACCAATCATTAATTGCATGTTGGTGTAATGACTCAAAGCTAACCCAATTAACAGCATATTTGCGTAAGCTTTCATTGCCATTTAAATATTTTTAAATTGCTTTTTCTCGACTAATATACAGTTAATAATCCTCTTGAGGCTATTCCAACTAGCATCAAATTTTGTATGCTTTGGTATTTTAATATTATTAAAAATTACTATGTTTCGGCAAAAGTAAAGTTAGTAATCTTCTTGAAGGATGATACGTTAATTAAATATCCATAATAATAACAAATTCCATTAAATATCTTGGAATAAGACTGACACATGATCTTTCCTGGGATAAGAACATACGTGAAATAATGGGTCAAGCCAATCGTAAACTGGGTAACATCAAAACGTAGATATTTGGTAAATGTGACGATCATGGACGAGAAATCAGCTACTTTTCCCCTGTTAGACCTCAATTGGAATGTGCTGCCAGTGTATGGGATCCCTTCGAAATCGGTCTAAATAACGAACTTGTACGTGTGCCGCGAAGATCGGCAATATTTGTAAAGGGAAGGGACGATAAACTTATTAGCGTAACCAGTCTATTAAATGAATTAAATTGGGAACCATTGTCAGATCGCAGGTTGAAATTCAGGTTTAATCTCTTAAACAAATTCCAAGACCATATTTTCAGTGATGATGTTAAAAATATTTTGCAAACCCCAACTTACTATGGTAGATTGGACCATAATCACAAAATTAGAGTAATTGATTGCCGAACTGACAGATTCAAAATGTCCTTTTTTCCTCGTACAATTAGGGATATGAATAGCGGTAAATATATCCAATACGAGTGTAGCAATGGATAACATTGGTAGCTGAATGTTGGCATAAGGATTTGAACCTTTATGTTGGATTCAGGTTATAGGTTATTTTATATAAATCACCCAGAGAACACTAGTTTATGAAACACGGAAATTGTCGTTCGACATTTGTAAGACTGAGGCCACCGATTTTCAATCGGACTAGATCTGAGGAAGTGTTGACGGTACTGCTTCCCACTTTGGGAAACTATATTCGCAGGCGGTTACAACGGGGGTCTTCGGTGGGGGTGTCGTGCTTGAGGGATGGAAAGGTGAGGAGGCTGGCAGGGTTTACCCTAGTAGTAGGGATGCCGGTTGAATGGGTGGGAGGGGGTGTTTGGAGCGAGGGTTGTGCGTTATGCTTGAGATGGTGGTGGACCGAAGAGTATTTTTTTTTGAGAGACGCCTCCGATCGCTTTCGTAGGCGTGGGAAGTAGCGGCGCGACCGCTCACTCGTTTGCCGGGGAAAGGTTCGGCGTCCACACGTGGCGCCCTTTCGCATCCCTCCCCCAACCCTCAGGGGGCAGATTGATGCGAATATCCAGCAGAAATGTAACGCGGATCGAAGAACGAAAATTTCAACTATAACTATTGATAAATCAGCGTACCGTTGTCGATTATACGGAGCTAACATTACACGTGTCTCGTAATTGCATGCCAAATATTTTCCCCAGGGTTGATAGCCTTGCCATTCTTCGTTTTAATTAAATAGAGTACACACAGAAATAAACAAAAAACAAGATTTTTTTGTAAGTATACATGGCAGTAAATGTTATCTCTATGTCTACATCTTTGTCTACGACATATCCTGCAAGCCACCTCGAGGGTGTGTGGCAGGGGGTGCATCCACACCAGGAACAATGATCCAACAAACAAAAATGAACAGCATAAAACTAACAAGACACCTTTTTAAGTAATTACAGGAAAAAAAAGAAAAAAAACTACCAAATCCCAATCATGCAGGACACACCCACGAATACCATGCATGACTTGAAACCCGACACCAATTTCATAGATACTCATGCCTGCAAAAAAAAGCAATGCATGCAGTCACACCTTGATTTGAACATGCGAAAAATAAGAAAAAAATACTATCCACCTACTCTGAATATTACCTCTATAATTATTACCAATTTACGCGATGTCTAACGTTCTGATCGCGAATCGTACGTGGAAAAATGACATTTTAAACCTGTCCATCCTGCAATCTATCTCCTTAATTTTATTATAACTATCGAGCCTACCATAAGAAGTCGGAGCCAGCAATATATGATTAACGTCATTAATGAAATGTTCCTCCTTAAATTTTCCCAGAAGACCACAATTTTTAAAAGCGGCAATCGGGAACAGCCATGTAATTATAGACCAATATCATTAACGTCACTATCATGTAAAATTATACAGCATATAATAGTTAGGTACATCAATAATGGGACACCTCGATAGCCAGGATTTATTGATTACAAACCAGCATGGGTTCAGAAATGGACGGTACTGCGAAACTCAATTAGGTCTTTTTGTTCATGATATTCTAATTTCCAGAGAAGGTAACTTTTTCAAAATGTCCTTTTTTCCTCGTACTATTAGGGATATGAATAACGGTAAATGTATCCAGTACGAGTGTAGCAATGGATAACATTGGTAGCTGCATGTTATATAAGGGCTTAAAGCTAACCCAACTAACGGCATGTTTTTGCATGTATGATTTGCTATTTTTATCTTTTTTTAAATAGCGTAGTTTTGAACCGCACCTATACAAGTACTAATCCTTTTTTATGCATGCTATGTAGTGCATGTTTGGTGAGAGTTCACTCCCTGCCACACGCCTTTGTAGTGGCTTGCAGGGTATTATGTAGATGTAACGTACAGGTAGACGTAGCGTTACTTGACTTTAGAAAAGCGTTTGACCAGGTTCCCCAACGTAAACTACTCGCAAAGTTAGCATCATACGGGATATACAGTAATATAGTACGTAGTGATTGATATGTATTTATATGTAGTGCATGTTTGGTGAGAATTCACCCCTGCCACAACCCTTTGTGGTGGCTTGCAGGGTATTACGTAGATGTAGATAGTAGGCTGGATAGTAGGTAGACTTCTTATGTTAACGCGTTCAAAGGGTGGTATTAGATGGTGTCAGCTCAGGCGAAGTGAAAGTTACATCGGGTGTTCCCCAGGGACGCGTTATAGGCCCAATTGTATTTCTTATCTACTTAAATGACTTGAATACAGTAGTTAAAAATGGAAAGCTCCGTCTTTTTGCCAATGATGCAGTAGTGTATAAGGAAATTAGAAATGAAGAGGACAGTCAGTCTTCAGGTAAGGATTTAGATGCGTTTGATGATTGGTGTGATTGTTGGCAACTAGAATTAAATTTGAAGAAATGCGCCGTAATGTAATTTTGGAAAAAGTATAGCTTTCCCCGGAATAATTATTACATCAAAGAAAAGAAAATATCTAATGTAGAATGTATTAAATACTTAGGCGTCACCATCACTGATGAATTGTCATGGGGAAACACATCAGGGAAATAGCTAGAATAGCAAAGCGTAGATTAGGATTCGTAAAAAGTGTTCTAGGCAATGCGATGAGAGAGTACGAGAAAAGAGTTTGCCAATTCATACAATTGTCAGGCCTCATTTAGAAGATGCCGCTTGTATATGGGATCCGTAAGAGGAAGGTATGATAAAAGAATTAGAGCGTTTGACAAGTAAATTCGCTAGATCTGTTAAAGGTCGTTATGATAATTGTATAAGTGTTACGAGCTTAATAGAACTAGGATGGGAATTACTATCAGAACGCATGTTAAAATTTAGGTTAAACCTTTCACGTAAATTGGAAACCGATTTGTTCACAGATGATGTCATGTATTAGCCATGTAGCTGCATGTTACCCTATTATCTCGCATGTCTCTATTAAATATCCTAGTTGCGCGTCAATAGTGCATGTTTGGTGATCTTCACTCCCTGCCTCGCACCCTGATGGTGGCTCGTAGGGTATTCATCTACATCTACATAATGCCTTGCAAGCCACCACAAGGGTGTGTGGCAGGGGGTGATTGCTCACCAAGCATGCACTACATATCATGCATAAAAAAGGAATAGTATTAATATAGTAGTCAGAACTACACTATTTAAAAAAGATAGAAATTGCAAAGAAAACATGCAAAAACATTCTGTTAGTAGGGTTAGCTTTAAGTACTCATACCAACATGCAGCTACCAATGCTATTCATTAGGCATGGGCGGTACTTAAAAAAGTACCGGTATTTTTGTGATGAGTATTAAAAAGCAATAATAGTACTCCCCCGGTAGTACCGGCGAAAAAATACCGGTATACCGGTACTTTCGTGATTGAATAAATATGTTAATAATTTGAAAATTAACGTTCGTCTTACCCTAATTATCCGGTATTTCGGCAACTTAGAATGCCAGACAGAAAGAATACACTGAAAAACTCATCCACAGGCATTTTTTACGGAAATTCATTGGAAAAATGTATCGGAGGCTCGATTATCTAATAGTGAGAAGGTGGATAGCGATGTCGTTGGTAAAGACAAAGTCATACAAACGATTTCGGTAGATACATTTTGATTTTTGGTGTTTTCCTGGCGTATTATATGTGTGAAGTTCTCTCGGGAGCTCTTCCAGGTGAGTGCTTTTCCTACAGCCAGCGTTTTCTTTGTCAAACTCTGACACCGCCATCAGGACGTCTTCTACCATGATCTTAATGAATAATAAGTTTTCTTATTCATTAAGACTTGTCGGTGTCAGTCTGACAGTCTTTGGCTGTACAAAAAGCATTCACCAGGTGCCCGAGAAAACTTAACTCATTTTAATTTTTGTTGTATATACGTGTGTAAAAATATCTTTACACTCGTCTCTTGTAAAGAAATTTGACGGTACGATTTTACATTACAAGAATCGGTGTTAGTTATGCCTAAAATACTGCCATCGAATAAATTTCAATGTTGTAGTCATGGTCGCATTTCCGTTTAGTTTAGAGAAATAAATGCATTTGTACGGTCCAATAACATTGATTTTCGAGGTAGGGCCTTAGAAGGATCGCCGCCCCTCTCGCAACGGACGCCTTTTTCCTGCGGCAAATATTATTTGCCCGATTTGAGGACGGAAGGCGTTTGGAAATTATTCCGTAATTTGATACTGGTGGGTGTATTCCTCTTCAGTTCCCAACCGTTTCTACATAGTAATATGTCGAATTACCTTAATTAACATAAAAGCATGTTTTTTTAAAACTTACACGCACTCCTTTACTCCAGCGGAACGGTGGTGGAGAAGAGAATGGGTGAACATCTCTCTCAATCAGAGTAAGGGTGGGCCTTACTCTGAGGAACATCCACCACCAGGTTGGGCGGGGGGGGACGGTCACCAGTCTTGTCCCCTTTACCCCCGCCCCTCCAATGAAAAGACAGACTATCGATATGTATTATTGTAATCATTGTTTTATGTATCGCCATTTTACTTGTTTGCTAATCGTCATGTTCAGTGTTAATAGTCGGTCGTTGCCAATTAAAAACAATATACAGAAAATTCTGCACATGCACAATTCAGCTTAAGCTTCCAGGGGGGGGCCTCCAATTGAAAGCCCCCCCTGGATCCGCTCATGACCACCGCGGAAGACCCTTTGAGATACGAATAAAATTTAACGATTGGTTACGAAGGGGCAAACAATGTTGTTTACTCTTTTCTTCCATCGCCATATGCCAGTGAACCATTTCACGCTATAGGAATCTCAATCATGAAGGATTTAATCACAGAATCTTCAGATCTCAATTGTCCTATAAACATTTCGTCCGACATGTCGGGTAATAGGACCTTTGAAATGTTCCGTGAGAAAGGGAAAAACAACCAGTAGGCTGCAGCAGGCATATGGGGATCCACATTATTTTTGATAAAAATTCTCTTTTTTGCACTTCCAACGCAGTCATAGTATGTATGTACATACATGCCCACGGCGTACCTAAGTCATATCTTAATTAATTTTATCGCATTGCCAAGAGAGACTTCTGAATAACTGTAGTGCACATATTTAATAAATTAAATTATAGTTATTATATATATTATAATATTGAATGACACGGGTGGGGAATAGAGGAAGGTTTTGGAGGGCCTGGGGGGTGTGCTTGAATCGCTTGGGATTAATTCCGGTACTTAACTAAGGTCTCACTCGTATGTTTTTACATTGTGTTCGAGATTATTCCGTACCGGAATCAACCTCGAACGATTCAAGCACACCAGTTTTTGTTACTAGAATAAATAAGAAATAAAAAACAATTGATAATAAATATATTATGTCACTTCGGTGCAAAGTTATCATTTTAAAGTATGGACAAACATAGTCATTTCGACTTGCGAGGAAACTACTATTTATGAAACACGATGTGAAATAATAAAGCAATGGCAACAATATACCGGCCTTCATCAAATTAGCCAATTCAATAAGGACACGACGATAAAACAATAATTCATTCATTCATATTCTATTCTTCATTAGGACGTATATTGTATTCTTCATACCTTGGGATCAAGTTAAAACACGCATCAATTGTCACTATTGTACAACTAGAATTTTGGCTCCAATTCACCTAAAATTACTGAGCAAGTTATATTTAATTCGAATGTTTTTACTTCTAAATGATACTTCAAAGTGGGCATGGAATATTATATTCATACAGAAAAATCATAATCGTAAAGTAAATTCTTCACGAATACTGTTAATTTGTTGTTTATGCCGTTGTTGTTATTAGTGCTGTTCATTAACATCAACTTCGCTTTGAACTATTATCAACACTCAATTGTTTTAGTAGTTAGTTTACTGACAATACATAAGATGGCAGGGCTGTCGAAGTACCGGTATTTCTAGTACCGTTACCTTCGGTAGTACCGATTTTAAATACTGGCCGGTACTACCGGAGTAAAAAAAAAATAGTACTCGGTACTACCGAATACCGGTATTTTTTGCCCATCCCTACTATTCATTGCTACTCTCCGATAGGACATATTTACCGTTATTCGTATCTCTTATTGTGCGAGGGAAAAAGGACATTTTGAATCGGTCAGTTCGGCAATCAATTTCTCTAACTTTATGATTATGGTCCAGTCTGCCATAGTAAGTTGGGGTTCGTAAAATATTTTTAACATCATCACTGAAAATATTGCCTTGGAATTTGACGAAGAGATTAAGTTTAAATTTCAACCTGCGATCTGACAATGATTCCCATTTCAATTCATTTAATAGACTGGTTACGCTAATATAATTATCGTATCGTATCGTATTACGTAGATGTAGATGAATCCAATCCCTGTTAACTTCACACTACCGGCGCACCTCCGGAGTGTATTACTTATTGCGTTCCCGGCTCGAGCAAGTGACCTCTGCGACATCGTCTCGCTCGAGGGCGCCCCCCTCCCCTCTCGGACTTCATTCGTTTGTTTACGGCATCGTTGGGGGACAGGGGGGGGGCGAGAGGGAGGGAAATAGTTTGTGGGAAAAAGAAGGAGACTGTCCCGGAAGGACAGCGGAGGTTATCACCATAAATATCTCCCGAAGGCTTAACGGGCGGGGAAAGGCATCGTTCGAAAGGACTCCCAGCTTTCTTCTTTGATTATTTGATGCTCGAAAATAGTTCCTTCCTATGCCATTATTCCAAAGTGCTGCCTTAAAATAAGTTTCTGTTTACCAGCGGAATATTTCAATTTTAGTAAATATCCCTTGCTCCCGATAACTATTGGCATCTGAAATAAGCCTTAGTTGAAACTATTTCTGTCTAATTGCCGAATTATTGCAGTCTAATGTGATTTGTTTTGCGCAATTATTTGTTTACTATGTTAACCACACATACCACCAAGAGACTTCAAAGCATGACTTTCCTTCCTTTTCATGGAAAATGCCTATCTCATTGGCAAACATAGGACGTAAACTTAGGGTTTGATAAACATCACTAGCTACTATCTAGCATGCGTCAGGAAATGCCGAGTTTTGATTGTCCTCCCTTCGATGATAAAATTAACCTTGGCACGAAAACTCCTTTAAGCCAATGAGTGGATATTTTTAACCATTCACCAACTCGAAGAGCGGCCGTGATTTTTATGGGATGGGTGACAATATTTATCATGTAGAGTTTCACAGATTAGATTGCGGGTTCTACTAGGAGAGAGAGTGTGCCTAAAGGCCGCTTTAGACGATACAATTTTTTGTACAATTTCTTGTACTTAACCTGAACGAAATTGTACGTTTGTCTGAATGGAATTAGAACTGGTTCTATTTCCCGTTCAGTCATTTACACAAACGCACAAGAGTTCGTACAACTTGCCGCTTTACACGGCACAATTTCCTCATGCAAGAGTTTGTACAAGAAATTGTACAAAAAATTGTATCGTATAAAGCGGCCTTAAGAGGTGCAACATTACGATTTTAACATAGGTACCTACTGACGAACTACTAAATCTACATCTACATAATACCCTGTAAGCCACCATAAGGTGGGTGGTGGGGGGTGAAGATCACAAAACTTGCACCACATATCATGCATAAATAAGGATTAGTAACAATATACAAGTCTAAATTTCAATTTTTAAAGAGGATAAAAATAGCAAGCAAGCATGTAATATACCGAATGTCTATCCTAAATGCCTTATACCAACATGCAACTACCTATGCTATCCATTGATGCACTCGTATTGGACATACTTACCGCTATTCATTTCCCTAATTGTAGGAGTAAAAAAGGACCTGTTGAATCTGTCAGTTCGGCAATAATTTTCTCTAATTTTGTGATTATGGTCCAGTCTACCATATCAAGTTTGATTCGAAAAATATTTTTAACGTCATCAGTAAAATATTGTATCGGAATTTATTTAAGAGATTAAGCCATAATTTCAACCTACCATCTGACAATGATTCCGATTTTAGTTCACGTAATAGGTTGATGAAGGTAATATAGTTATAATACCAACCCTTTATAAATCATTCCGATCTTCGCTGCAAACGTATAAGCTCATTTTATACCCCTATTTCTTTATTTTAGGATCCCATTTACCAGCAACATATTCCAAATAAGGTCTCGCAAGGAAAAGTTGCCAATTTATCGCACATGATCGTTACCTTTACCCAGTACTCTTTTGATGACTACTTAGCTAACTGAGCCATTTAGAATTGTTATAAATACTTAGCACAGAAAAAGAGTGAAAATGTAATTGGGAATGGGCAGCTTATTCTCTGTTCCCATGTCTGCTCCTACTGGAATTTCTGAACATTTCACTTTTTCAGTGGCCTTGTTGACATCTTCGTCGGCATTTGGCCTTGCGGACTGGGTCTCTGGTCTCCTACTTGGTAGCGAAATAAGGGACCACTTTTATGTTCAGAACGCCGTCCGGTGGCTGGGACGCTAAACAGTGGAAAACTGGCAACATTTGTAAAGGGACGGCAAGATAACTATATTGGCGTAGCCAGTCTATTAAATGATTTAAATTGGGTATCAGTATCAGATCGCAGGTTGAAATTTAGACTTATTCTCTTAAATAAATTCCAAGATAATATTTTCAGTGATTATGTTAAAAATCTTTTCCGAACCCCAAATAACAATGATAGACTGGACTATAATCACAAAATTAGAGGAATTGATTGCAGAACTGATAGATTCGGGGTGCGACAGAGGGTCAGTGCGACAGAGCAACAATTAACTGGCTTAGCCCGCAACACATCAGAAATTCAATCCTAAGATTGGTCAGGTGCAGTCTCCTCTCCATTCTTCTATTGGCTAACCTTACTTTAAATAATCCTTCTCTTTTACATCGTTCTCCATGTATCTACATCTACATATTACCCTGCAAGCCACCATAAAGCAACCATTTATAGTTCCTTTTTTGAATGTCAGTAGTACATGCTTGGTGATCTTCACCCACTCCCACACACCCTCACTGTGGCTTGCAGGGTACCGTATAGATGTAGGTACTTATCTCTTCTCACTGGTAAAGTTATTGCTAAAATCAGAACAAAAAATTATTGGGGAAAAAAGTAGATGTAGATGCATAAAGGTGTGAGACAGGGGTTGAATTCTTACCAAACATGCACAATACAACATGCATAAAAAAGGATTAGTATTTATACACTGTTCTATACAACTTCACCATTTAAAAAAAGATAAAAGTAGCAAAACAAATCTACATCTACATCTACATCTACATAATACCCTGCAAGCCACCACAAGGGTGTGTGGCAGGGGGTGATTTCTCACCAAACATGCACTACATATCATGCATAAAAAAGGAATAGTATTAATATAGTAGTCAGAACTACACTATTTAAAAAAGATAGAAATTGCAAAGAAAACATGCAAAAACATTCTGTTAGTAGGGTTAGCTTTAAGTACTCATACCAACATGCAGCTACCAATGCTATTCATTGCTACTCTCCGATAGGACATATTTACCGTTATTCGTATCTCTTATTGTGCGAGGGAAAAAGGACATTTTGAATCGGTCAGTTCGGCAATCAATTTCTCTAACTTTATGATTATGGTCCAGTCTGCCATAGTAAGTTGGGGTTCGTAAAATATTTTTAACATCATCACTGAAAATATTGCCTTGGAATTTGTGGAAGAGATTAAGTCTAAATTTCAACCTGCGATCTGACAATGATTCCCATTTCAATTCATTTAATAGACTGGTTACGCTAATATAATTATCGTATCGTTCCTTTACAAATCTTGCCGATCTTCGCTGCACACGTTCAAGTTCATTACTTAGACCGATTTCGTAGGGATCCCATACACTGGCAGCATATTCCAAATGAGGTCTAACAAGGGAAAAGTAGCTGATTTCTCGTACATGATCGTCACATTTACCCAATACTCTTTTAATGAAACCCAGTTTACGATTCGCTTGACCAATTATTTCACGAATGTGTTTACCCCAGGAAAGATCATTTGTCAGTCTTATTCCAAGATATTTAATGGATTCCACGTTAGTTAATTCATTATTACTTATTTTGTAAGTGGTAGGAGGAGAGCTATTCTTTTTCCAAAAATTCATTACAAGACATTTCTTAAAGTTTAATTCTAACTGCCATGTATCACACCAAGTTTCAATTGCTTGTAGGTCAATATTTAAATATTCTTTATCGTTCGGGCATAGAATTTCCCTGTACACTACTGCGTCATCGGCAAATAGACGAAGCTTACTTTTTACCACCTTTTGGATATCATTAATATACAAAAGGAATAGGAGTGGACCTATCACACTACCTTGTGGGACACCCGAAGTGACTTTAATTGCCGGTGAGGAAACACCGTCCAAAACAACCCTTTGAACCCGATCATGCAGAAAATCATTAATCCATGATATAATGTTACTGTCTAACCCATAAGATTTTAACTTCAAAATTAGTTTGCTGTGAGAAACCTTGTCAAAAGCCTTCTTGAAGTCGAGAAATATAGCATCCACTGGAATATTATTTTCGCCAGAAACTAAAATATCGTGGGAAAAGAGAGCAAGTTGGGTTTCACACGATCTGCTCTTTCGGAAGCCATGCTGGACATTGGACAATAAATTCTGGCTATCTAGGTGTCCCATGAACCATGGAATTTGTCCCAAATGTGCAAAAACATGCTGTTAGTAGGGTTAGCTTCAAGACCTAATACCAACATGCACTACCAATGTTATCCATTGCTAAACTCGTATTGGATACATTTACCGATATTCATATTCCTAATTGTACGAGGAAAAAAGAACATTTTGAATCAGTCAGTTCGGCAATCAATTTCTCTAATTTTTTTATTATTGTCCAGTCTTCCATTATAAGTTGGGGTTCGCAAAATATTTTTAAAATCATCGCTGAAAATATGGTATTGGAATTTGTTCAAGAGATTAAGTCTAAATTTCAACTTGGGATCCGTCAATGATTCCCAACTTTATTCATTTAATAGACTGGTTAGGCTAATAAGGTTATCGTAATTGTCCGACATGATAGATGGTATCATGTCGGACACTATCAAAGTCACATCGGGAGTTCCCCAGGGTAGCGTAATAGGTCCGCTTCTATTTCTTTTATGCATAAACGATTTGGGTACGGTAGTTAATAGTAAGCTTAGACTTTTTGCAGACAATGCGGTAGCGTATATGGGTATATCAAAAGAAAAAGACGGAAAATCGCTTAGCAAGAATTTAGATGCAATTCAAGAGTGGTGCGACAAATGGCAATTAGAACTTACCCTTGAAAAGAGTGTAGCTATCAATTTTTGGAGGAGGAATAATTTGATAGAGCGTACCTATAAAATTAGTAACACGAAAATCGGAAACGTTGAAACCATAAGATATTTAGGTGTAACTTTCACTAAAGATTTATCGTGGGCTCAAGACACATCCGGGAAATATGCGGCCGAGCGATGAGAAAGCTGGGATTTATAAAAAGAGTGCTAGGGAAATGTGATGAAAAGACAAAAGAGCGATGCAACTTTTCACTAGTTAGGCCACACCTTGAGTATGAAGCCAGTGTATGGGATCCTAATGAATTAGGTTTGATCAGAGAACTAGACAGTGTGAAGCGTAGAGCAGCTAGGTTCTTTAAAAGGTGTTACGATAGGTTGAGTAGCGTTTCAGAATTAATAAAAGAAATGAGGGGGGAATCATTATCAGAGCGTAGGTTGAATTACAGATTAAATCTACCAGAGAAATTTCAATTGGATAGCTTTACTGAAGTTGTAGGCACATTTAAAAAAATAGCGTACTTTGCTACATTCGACCAGATAAATCAGATTAGAGAGATTGATTGTCGAACTGATAGATTCAAATGGCATTTTTCCTCCGTACTATAAGAGAACAGAATAGGCAGCATAGCAAAGGTAGGTGAAATATTTTAGAGTAAACTGTAGTGCACGATGCATGTATTAACCCCTTAAATACTATGGATACTAACAATCTAACTGGGTTTCATTAAAAGAGTATTGGGTAAATGTGACGATCATGTACGAGAAATCAGCTACTTTTCCCTTGTTAGACCTCATTTGGAATATGCTGCCAGTGTATGGGATCCCTACGAAATTGGTCTAAGTAATGAACTTGAACGTGTGCAGCGAAGATCGGCAAGATTTGTAAAGTGACGATACGATAATTATATTAGCGTAACCAGTCTATTAAATGAATTGAAATGGGAATCATTGTCAGATCGCAGGTTGAAATTTAGACTTAATCTGTTCCACAAATTCCAAGGCAATATTTTCAGTGATGATGTTAAAAATATTTTACGAACCCCAACTTACTATGGCAGACTGGACCATAATCATAAATTTAGAGAAATTGATTGCCGAACTGACCGATTCAAAATGTCCTTTTTCCCTCGCACAAAAAGAGATACGAATAACGGTAAATATGTCCTATCGGAGAGTAGCAATGAATAGCATTGGTAGCTGCATGTTGGTATGAGTACTTAAAGCTAACCCTACTAACAGAATGTTTTTGCATGTTTGCTTTGCAATTTCTATCTTTTTTAAATACCTAGTGTAGTTCTGACTACTATATTAATACTATTCCTTTTTTATGTATGATATGTAGTGCATGTTTGGTGAGCAATCCTGCCACACACCCTTGTGTTGGCTTGCAGGGTATTATGTAGATGTAGATAGATGTAGATGAATCTAGTTGCATGAAACCCTATAGTTGCTTGTTTTATGTTAGTAGTGCATGCTTAACGATCCTCACTCCCTGCCACACACTCACAATGGCATGCATGGTTTTGGATAGATGTAGATACAGATATACCGGTCCCCACTTGAGTGCCTAGTGTAGGGCATTTCAAGTTCAGTATTCCGTCCGTCGGATGGGACGTTAAGCCGTGGTCCCCTTGGCGCCTTTCGTAAAGAGTAGGCTAATGCCGACGCCGGGTTTCTCCCCACCTTTCCTCTGTTCTCTGAAATCTCCTACCATTACCCATTTATCCACCTGTCCTATATGGCGCAAATGACCTCAGCTGTCGGTCGCCTCCCCTAAATAACCGACGAACTAAGATATACCGGCCCTTTACAAATCCCTTCCCTTTACAAATGTGATAAACATTCAAGAGGAAGGAGCCTCTACCGCGACATAACCCTGCATAAACGGTCGCGTTCCCGATCGAAAGCGTGCGCTGGCTGAACTTCACCGTGATCCCACTCCCGTGGGATGAGCAAGGTTGGGGAGGGTGGGGGCGGAGGGGAGTGTCGGAGGGGTGGGTTCGGCCAGGGGGATGGGGAGGGAGGTGCTGGAGGGGGTGAGTCCGGATTAAAAATGGACCGCTGGGGTGACGGCTTTATAGGAGAGACGGTGTAGCGGTCGGAGCGTGAGAGCTCCGTATTTTCTCTTTTTCGGAAGGGATGAGTCAAGCTCGAGGGTTAAGGGAGGAGGAGCCCGAAGGGAAAAAGAGAAGAAGGCCTCCGAGTAATGGAGCGTGAAGGGAGAGGGGGGAGGGTGAGAGGGGAGGGAAGTGAAGAGAGCTAGAGAGAGAGAGAGAGAGCAGCTTCTTTTGAGGGCGAAATTGAGGCCACCGTATTCCCCGCGAAAGGCGGTCGGGAGCAATATTAGGAATAAATCAAAGCAAAGGAAATCGAATTTGGATGTAAATGTACGTAATGCAATCGTCCAAAAGAAACTGATGAAAAAAACATTTCACAAGGCTCCTAGTGTTATAGGTACATCTAAACGATACCCTGCAAGCCTCCGCGAGTGTGTTTGGCAGGGGGTGAAGATCACCGAGCATGCACTATTGACATGCAAAAGCAACTATCTGGTCTCATGGAACTAGATTGTTAGTATCTATTGTATTTAAGAAATTAATAGATGCATCATGCACTACAGACTACTCTAACATACTTCACCTACCTATCCCTTTGCTATGCTGCCTATTCTGTTCTCTTATAGCACGGGGGAAAAAAGACAGGTAAGGCATTTGACAGTCATTCTACATCTACATCTACATAATACCTTGTATCGGCATAATACCGGTCTAAGTAATGAACTTGAACGGGTGCAGCGAAGATCGGCAAGATTTGTAAAGGGACGATACGATAATTATATTAGCGTAACCAGTCTATTAAATGAATTGAAATGGGAATCATTGTCAGATCGCAGGTTGAAATTTAGACTTAATCTCTTCCACAAATTCCAAGGCAATATTTTCAGTGATGATGTTAAAAATATTTTACGAACCCCAACTTACTATGGCAGACTGGACTATAATCATAAAGTTAGAGAAATTGATTGCCGAACTGACCGATTCAAAATGTCCTTTTTCCCTCGCACAATAAGAGATACGAATAACGGTAAATATGTCCTATCGGAGAGTAGCAATGAATAGCATTGGTAGCTGCATGTTGGTATGAGTACTTAAAGCTAACCCTACTAACAGAATGTTTTTGCATGTTTTATTTGCAATTTCCATCTTTTTTAAATAGTGTAGTTCTGACTACTATATTAATACTATTCCTTTTTTATGCATGATATGTAGTGCATGTTTGGTGAGCAATCACCCCCTGCCACACACCCTTGTGGTGGCTTGCAGGGTATTATGTAGATGTAGATGTAGATGAATACCCTGCAAGCCACCATAAAGGTGTGTGGCAGGGGGTGAACTCTCACCAAACATGCACTACATATCATGCATAAAAAAGGGATTAGTACTTGTATAGGTACTGTTCAAGACTACGCTATTTAAAAAAAGATAAAAATAGCAAAACATACATGCAAAAATATGCCGTTACTTGGGTTAGCTATAAGTCCTTATACCAACATGCAGCTACCAATGTTATCCATTGCTACACTCGTACTGGATATATTTACCGTTATTCATATCCCTAATAGTACGAGGAAAAAAGGACATTTTGAATCTGTCAGTTCGGCAATCTATTTCTCTAATTTTATGATTATGGTCCAGTCTACCATAGTAAGTTGGGGTCCGCAAAATATTTTTAACATCATCACTGAAAATATGGTCTTGGAATTTGTTTAAGAGGTTAAGCCTGAATTTCAACCTGCAATCTGACAATGATTCCCAATTTAATTCATTTAATAGACTGGTTACGCTAATAAGTTTATCGTCCCTTCCCTTAACAAATATTGCCGATCTTCGCGGCACACGTACAAGTTCGTTATTTAGACCGATTTCGAAGGGATCCCATACACTGGCAGCACATTCCAATTGAGGTCTAACAGAGGAAAAGTAGCTGATTTCTCGTTCAAATCGCCCAGGTCATAATTATTGCACTTTATTCACTACCTAAGGAGTTGAGTGCAAACAAAAATACCCAACTCAATCGTCAACAACCTATTTAATTGCTAGAATCCCCCAGGCAGTTCTTTGCCGCTACTTCTGCACCATCTAGTGAGAGAAATAAACTTCAAACTTGCGCGAACGCATGTATCAGATTAGAACATGTTCTAATTTGCTCGCAAGCGTTTGCGCAAGTGTTCTCGCAACAGCCCGCGAGGTACAATGACGGTGTAAAACGGCCTTAACGAAGTCACTTGATGGCTACATGGGGCGCGAGTTGTAAAGGTGCTGGCGGGACACGGAGCGTTGCTCCACGCAAGACCGAATGAATGCCTGCGGAATATTCAGCGGAATATTAACGATCTCGAAATACGATACATCCCAACACCACCCCATCCCAGATGACCACATCACTCATCCACCCCCTCACCTTGTCCCCTCAGCCCTGCACATTAAGCTCCCCCAAACCCCCAGCACCTTTTTAGAATCCTCCAATCTCGTCCACAAATCCTGCGGTCCCTATCCCCAAGCGCTCGACTTGGGGTGGCAGCTGATAAGTTAGTGCTTTCTTGGGCGCTGGGGGTGTGGGGAGAGAGGGAAATCTGGGAAGGGAGGAGGCTCAGTGCCGTGAGTTAAGGGTGCCCACAACCTTCTCCTCGTGTTACACGGTCCAACTCAAAAACTCTGGAGCTTAGGAATAGAAATTATTTATTAACGCCGTAAGCCTATGGGCTTTCAAATATAATTTACCATTGCTTTTATCACTTCCTCACATTTTCAGCAATGGCAGTTCTCAGCAACTGGTAATCACGTAGGAATTTTGTGGAAAGGAGTATCTCCGTGCCGGACTTTAGGCTGGAAACACTGACTTGAAGACCTTATTTTTAATCTTCTAGAGTCTCCCAACGGCTAAAGGCTGCATTCCGTCCAGGATGACGGCAATCGTCGGGGAGGAAATCACGCAGCTAACATGCCAAGATAGTGTCACATGTTAACTATATTATTCGCTCCTTTTAACTTGTCGGAATTATTGTTCGGGAAATGACGTTATCAGGATGTTGGCTCCCTCATGGAGACTATTCGAAGATGTCGCAGTAAAACATGCTTTTTATTCGCTAAATATCCTAAAACTTTCACCTGCAAAATCATTGAGGAAATGAATATCAATATGTTTATATCACGTTACCGAGGATGTAGCCTACTAGAGTAAAATATTTAACTTAATTTTAGAGTTCAAATCAAGGTGCGACTCGCATGAATTGCTTTTCTTTTTGCATGCATGAGTATCTATGAAATTGGTGTCGGGTTTCAAGGCATGTATGGTATTCGTGGGTGTGTCCTGGATTTGGGATTGGGAAGCTTTTTTTTTCTTTTTTCCCCTAATTACTGTTAACGGTGTAGTGTTTGTTTTGTATTGTTCATTTTTGGATCCACCCCCTGCCACACACCCTCGAGGTGGCTTGCTGGGTATGTCGTAGATATAGATATAGAGCGGTGTTAATGTCGATGCAATTTTATACCATAATGAGCCCTTTCCCATTCTGCAATCGATTTAAAGAAATTAAAAAAAAAGCAATCACTGCATAACGTCTCCCACACTCAGTGATTCGACCTGAAAGTTGGTTATGATAAGTAAGAGTAGAGCTCACCCCGTACTAAGCCAATGGCGTGTGTAATTCACACATTCAGGGTATGGGGGCCAGTTCCTTTCCCTGGGACACCTGCGATTCCCTACGAAGTTCTGACGCGCAGAAAATCGAATCGCGAGGATTGGGTGGAGAATGGGGGTGTCCAGTAAGGCTCTTGCCCGGGATATGAACCCGGGACACTGCGGTCAGTATCTCAGTTCTCTACCCACTAGGTCACCATGACTCTACGTATTCGCAATTGTATTGGAGTTACAAGGTTAATAGAAGAAGTAGGATGGGAATTACTATCGGATCGCAGGCTTAAATTTAGGCTGGAACTTTTAACTTAAAGTTTTAAGTAAATTCGAAGCTTATTTGTTCTCAGATGACGTGTGGTTTGTATAAAGCTTTCCCTCGTACTATAAGAGAACAGAATAGGCAGCATAGCAAAGGGATAGGTCATAGGCTAATATATTAATATTAATCCTATTTTATGCATGTTATGTACTGCACGTTTGGTGAGAATTCACCCCCAGCCACACACCTTTATGGTGGTTTGCAGGGTATTATGTAGATGTAGATGTCATCATCATGGGTCAACAACCCTGGGATTGGTTTGGCGCAGCCCTCTACTCGATTCTTCTATCGGCCAACCTCATATTAACGTAGTTCCTCTCTTTCACTTCCTTTACGACCTGTTCTATATAACTCATACGAGGTCTGGGCATAGGTAGGGGATATATTTTAGAGTAGTCTTTAGTGCATGATCTACATCTACAGGATACCCTGCAAGCCACCGCGAGGGTATGTGGCAGGGGGTTAAGATCACCAAGCATGCACTACCGACATGCAAACAAGCAACTATAGGATCTAAGGCAACTAGATTGTTAGTATCTATAGTATTTAAGGGATTAATACATGCATCAGGCACTCAGAATACTGTAAAATATTTGGTGATGCATGTTTAATCCCTTAAATATTATAGATATATCTACATCTACATCTACATAATACCCTGCAAGCCACCACAAGGGTGTGTGGCAGGGGGCAATACTAACAACAGATACTAACAATCTAGTTACATGAGACCCCATAGTAACTTGTTTGCACATCATAAGTGAATGTTTGTTGATCCTCACCCCCTGCCACACACCCTTGCGGTCGCTTGCAGGGTATCACGTAAATTTAAGACCCCTGCGTATTACGCCAGGTTTGATCAGATAAACAAGATTAAGGTAAGAACTAATTCTAAAGATTCCGGCAATATGGTGTGGAAGCGAAACATGATAAGACAGAAAGAAAAAACATCATTACAGCTGTATTACAGCATCGTCGGGTGACCTGACGATACTGTAATACAGTGAAACCCGGGACTAAGTAAAGTTTATTTTTGTGGATTTTGCTCGTGATTTATCTTTCTGTAAGAGATTGTCGTACTAATAGATTTACATTGTCACTTTTCCTGGGTACCATAAGAGATCACAACAGGCAGGAGAGCAAAGGGATCGGTAAGTAAAAAAATGTTGGAATAGTATGCAGTGCATGAAGCATGTTTCAATATTACTAATCTACGCATGCTAGGGAAATAAAGATACATATATTCAGTGAAAATCTTTCTTACGAGTATATTCTTCGTTTCTATGTGGACAGTAACCACCTATTTGCACAAAACTCTTATACCTAGTATGTTTCTATGCAGTGGTATCACTGTAGCTTTTAGTCGCATGCACGCAGCACATTGTAGGTGACCTTCACACCCTGCCACACACCCTCGTGGTGGCTCGCAGGGTATTACGTAGATGTGAAGTGGGCAAATCAAATGTTGGGTCGACCGTTGGTCCTCAAGGTCGGATTTTCAAATTCGTATTCGGAGGGAAGAGGGAACGGGATGCGAAGGGGTGGCTCCGGCCGTCACCGCACCTCACCCCCTCCACTCTCCCTCTCCAGCATCCAGCGGCATTTATTCCTCCCCCGGAGAGCGGACGAATGAGAAGAACGCCCTCTCCCACCCTCGCCCGCACGCACACACAAGCACTCGGCCGCACCCACGAACGAGCACAAATTGGACTGGTCGGGTCCGAGAGCAGGTTCCCCCCCCCCCCCCAAACCCTTTTAAGAAACACTCCCTTTGGTGGACGTGGGGGCGGGAGAGGGGAGGTTTAAGGAAGCCAGGTAAGGAAGGAGCTCCATAAAGAATCCAGGGCCAACGGGCTGAAGGACGGGCCCAAAACAGGAAAAGGTCCGCTCGTATTTTGGAGCCCATTGTAATCCTCCCTCCAACCACCCCCCTCCCCCCCCCCCCCGACCTCCCCTTATCTCGCTTAAAGCGCTCACGATCGACCCCTCCACCCTTTTTAATCCACCCTCCCTCACAACACCTACCTCCATTTTTTTGCCCCTTCCTTCGGCCGAGAACCGAGTCGGGGGTCCCCGGAGTTTCTTTTGGTCGAAAAATTCGTCAGGTTTCTCCAAAACTCTCAGCCTTTGAGGCCCTAAGTGGCTGTGGCTGTAAGGATAACATATTCAGGGTAAGATATCCTTAATTTCAAGAAAACTATGTCCATTGGGGTCGTCCAAAATGCTGAACAGGTACGCCGCTTTCGTCGTGAACGCAATCAGTACACAGCCTTTTGACGTTCGAGATCGGATTGCAAAGAGAATAAACAAAATCCTTGGGCTCCAAAGAAAGGGATACCAAACATGACAACTTTCAATGTTGATATCTTCTTCCTCATATTTAACCGTATCTACATCTACTTCTACGAAATACATAGCGAGGAACTGCGAGGGTGTGTGGCGGGGGTGAAGATCACCTAATATGCCTTATTATTTATCTTTATAATACCCTGCAGGTACCCATAAAGGTACTTGAAAAAAGAAAGATTAGCCTAGATTGTTATTTTTATATTTTTAAGTAGTGAAGTTTAGACTAATATATTAATACTAATCCTATTTTATGCACGATAAATAGTGTATTTTTGGTGAGAATTCACCCCCTACCACACACCTTTATGGTGGCTTGCAGGGTATTATGTAGATTTAGATAGTAGGAATGAAGGATGAAATTGAAACACTGCAATTTCCACACACAGTTTTATTCTCCACGACCATGGTTTCGTTGCAAAGCAACATCATCATTGCTTTGCAACGAAACCATGGTCGTGGAGAATAAAACTGTGTGTGGAAATTGCAGTGTTTCAATTTCATCCTTCATTCCTACGATGAAAGATTTCCACAGCGTTAAGCCTGAAACTATTAACTAGATTTAGATATAAAGGCGTGTGGCAGGGGATGAATTCACAATACATTAATTTGTGAGTGGTAGGGGGAGAACAATTCTTTTTTGAAAAATTCGTTTCTAAACATTTTGTTAAATTAAATTCTAACTGATCATGCTTAGTTGCACATCAGCAAAAAGCTATGATTTATTAAAAGGGTACTTGGGAAATATGATGAGAAGACAAAAGAGCGATGTTACTGTTCACCAGTACGGTCGTTGAGTTCAATCCCAAATTGCTTGCTCGCGGGGAGAGACATACTGACATATTTGTCTATCATGTCCAACGTTCGCGATCAAATAGACTAATGCAATGATTTTTCACAAATTTTACTGTACGGAGGAGATTCACTTTACGTTTTTTTTTAAAAATTCGAAGCAAGGCAGAAATATTCCATCAACACTCACACTAGCCAACAGAAAACTAAACGTTCTAAATATGTATAATTAAATGCTATTTTGTAATCCTGTGGTTTACATTGATACCATAATCACACGTAAATATATTACTATATTAATTACTATATTAATACTATTCCTTTTTTATGCATGATGTGTAGTGCATGTTTGGTGAGCAATCACCCCCTGCCACACACCCTTGTGGTGGCTTGCAGGGTATTATGTAGATGTAGATGAAATATCGATATATATTTGAGTTTCTGAAAACTTAGCTGAAAATATTCAATTAATATATTTATAAGCAAGTAACATTTTTATTTTCACCAGTGAACAGATTTTTTTTCAGATACCGTAGAATGATGAAGATAAAATGGATCGATCGAGTGACAAACGAAGAAGTGTTAAGAAGAGTGGGAGAGAAGAGATGTCTACTGAAAACACTAAAAGGAAGACGCGACAACTTAATGGGACACATCTTGAAACTCGATGGCCTGATGAAGACAATCGTCGAGGGGAAAGTGAACGGGAAGAATGGAAAAGGCAGGTCTCGTATGAGTTACATAGAAGAGGTCGTAAAGGACGTGAAAGAGAGGAACTACGTTAATATGAAGAGGTGGGCCGATAGAAGAATCGAGTGGAGGGCTCATCAAACTAGGATTGTGGACCGATGATGATGAATCAATCAGAAATGTGCTAAAGAAATGTGCAGGTTTACATAATGTCAATACATTATGTAAACCTGCCAATTAACCTCAATACACTACCAAAGTTAAATATATGGTCAACAAATACGAAAAACAAGAACACATACGTACACGTTATGCGTTACACGTCACACGGTACTCGTTACACGTTACATTTTTGATTAGGCAGTGAAAGGAAAAATTTGCAACACATTTGAACGTTGCATCACACATTTTAGTCCGACTAAACGTATCATCAACAAACCAACTCAAATGCGCTTTGCATCATATAGAGCGAAAACATCCGAAAGAAAACACCTTGTTAACTAGAAAGGTGGTTTATTTTGAGCAGAATAAACGTAATCATCGTGTTTAGAGGTGGCATAACAATGCTTTGTCCCTTCAGATGACTTTTTTTGCACATGCCAAGGAAGGCGGCGGGAGAGTGAGTGCGTGCTTCAGGGGCGGAGAACGGTTTATGCGACCGCCCCCAGACGACGCCGAAGCAGAGACGCCGTCCGCCTTGTAAGTGTCGCTTACAGGACGGAAGGGAAGCGAGGGAGAAGCCCTAGAGTGCCCAAGTGCCCAAGGAAAAAGGCCGAGGGAAAAAATATCCGTGCCTGCGGAAAGGCTGAACGCAATTCCTGAGCTGTACTGATCTGAACCCCGCATTGAGGGCGTTTACTCGGTACCGAAATCGCAATTTTGTACATAAAATCGTTAGATGGAAACGAAATACGAATTTTAGTGAAAAACTTAATCTTCTAACCACAACCATTCACTCATAAATCAAAAATTAAAATAAGCAAAAGGTGACACCCACCGAAAAAGCTGCGTGATAACATTGACGTCATTTTCCTCCCGTCCTTGAGTGCTTTTCGGGGAAGGGAAAGGAGTGGAGGGGGGTTCTCGGAGGGTCTGCTCGCACAGATGCTGTCGCAACTGCTCGTATTGGCAGAGACAGCTGTGTCCCCCCCATTGCGATAAGGCAAAGTAGCTTCGCGGGCTCAGTTTGGTTTGGACGAAGTCGATATACGTCAGTGGTTGCACCGCGCCCACTTTTCCGAAAGGGGTAAAAACATCAGTTTTTCGCCGCTTATAACTCCAGAAATAATTGACGGATCAAAAAACAGAAAAATACGGGCATTTTTATTTTACAAACTCTATCAGGTTCGGCAATATAAAAAATATGGTAAACGGCCCCATTCTTTTACAAGATAAACTAGTACCGTACCAGAAAAGGTAGTAACGCCAGCGTACCTTTTGAGAAAAAATATCATCTTTGGAAGAGTGGATGCACTGCAAAAACGAAGCACTTAAGAATATCTCTCCTCCAATATCAATAGTATAATCAAAAAACATTCATTACAACCATGAGCATGAACCCCGAATATTTGTTTCAGAGAGAGAAAATTGTTAATTGGCAATCAAAATACAGCGGTAAGCAATAAATATACTTAAGAGTTAGGATATAAATAAAGACGCTAGATAAATTTACCGTAGCATTTACACGAACTATTTTCATGGTCCCTAAGAAAATATAATTGAAAATAACGATGAAAAGATTTGATAAATAAATGCAAAAAGCTGAATCTTTCTTAGCTGCTATGTATCTTTTATTGAGAGCATAAAATGGTTTTAAAAGAGCTCTTTGTTAAATATACCAGAAGTCACCAGAAGAAAAATTTTTATCATGACAAAACGTTCAATTTTGTTGTTTCATTCGCCCAAAAAAGTAGAAGCAAAAACAAAAAAAAACTAAAAAATCGACAATGCCAGGAGAATTAGTCGACGGAAAATATTTAGTAGCGTAGTTTCATGATATATTTCTAGGAATGCAAAAGTTCATCTACATCTACACAATACCTGCCTGACTGACACATGATCTTTCCTAGGGTAAACACGAATTACTCCACGAAAGCTCATGAATTAGATGAATTAAATTGGAAATCATTGTCAGAGCCTGTTGTAATTTAGACTCAATCTCTTAAATAGATTCCAAGATAAAATTTTCAGTAATGAAGTAGAAAATATTTTGCGAACCCCAATTTACCATGGTAGACTGGTCCATACTTACAAAATTAGAGAAATTGATTGTCGAACTGACAGATTCAAAATGTCCTTTTTTCCTCGTACAATTGGGGATATAAATAGCTGTAAATATTTCCAATACGAGGGAATCAATGTATAGCATAGGTAGTTTCATGTTGGTATAAGGACTACTAATTTTTTATGCATGACGTGTAGGGAATGTTTGGTGAGAATTCACTCCCTGCCAGACACCTTTCGAGTGGCTTGCAGGGTATTATGTAGATACCCTGCAGGACACCATAACCCCCTGCCACACACCCTCGTGGTGGTTTGCAGGGTATCGCGTACATGGAGATGAAAAGTGCGTGGCAGGGGGTGAATTCACACCAATCAAGCATATAACAGATGAGTAATTATATTCTAGCCATAAACTTCACACTTAAAAAAAAGATAAAACTAGCAAGTCACAGAGATTTGATTACATAAAGGGTGTTACACTAGTGGAACATGTTGGAACCTGATCACGACATTGAGCTAATATATAGTTTGTATCAAGTTTTATAATACGCTTTTAATCACGTCAATTGATCGTATGTAGCCAGTTGGAGTGGTAACCGCATAAGCAGTTTCGCTCCCCGAGGGAGGGCCTGTGCCCGAATGCCGGCGTTGGAAAAGTTTTTTTTAAAGCATAATAACTCCCTTCTTAGTGTTTTGTGGAAAACACTTCAAGTTCAGTAGTACTTCATTCGTATGATGTTTCGCTAAACAGTGGGCCCCTTGGTGTTAAGTATTAAGAGCCTCCTAATGCCTACGCCGAACTTCCCACTAATACCTAGAATAGTGTCACTATATTATTATTTTGATTAAGAGTAGATTGGATAATGAGTAACCCAGCTGACGACAGTGGCGGATCCAGGGGGGAGGGGGGGAGGCACAGGGGGCAATTGCCCCCCCCGAGAAAAAAAAAGATGTACTAAGTAGTCAATCAAGTATGCACTGAACGTCCTCGTCAAGTTACCGAAAATCGTGAAAGGCTGAGGCCTATTATTAAAACCATTATCTTGCTTGGACGTCAGGACATCCCTCTAAGGGGTCATAGGGATGACAGCCTCAGCTGTAAACAAAGGTAATTTCAAAGCCCTGTTGCAGTACAGGTTAGATGCAGGTGACAAAATACTTGAGGAACACCTAAAAAGTGCATCTTTCCGAATAAATATTTGGAAAACAAAGTGGTTGATAGAGAAAGAGGAAGGAAAGAAAATTCCGGTTACTATAAGTGGTTGAAGAGCTGTGATGAAGATATATTTCCCACAGTAAAAATTTATTGAACATTCTTATCACATTGCCAATCAGTGTTGCAAGTTCTGAGAGGTCATTCAGCAACCTTAATCATGTTCAATCATGGCTACGAACCCGAATGGTTGAGGAAAGATTGGATGGCTTATGTCTTTTATTTATGCACAAAGACATTGATGTAAATGTTGACAAGGTGCTTGAATGTTACGCTAAAGGAGGAAAAAGAAGATTACAGTTACAAGTAATTATTTAGAATGTATGTAGTTTGTAAAAGAGTTGTAATTAAATTTCTGAATACTAATTATTTTGAACTTTAACTTTCTTAGTCTTTCATGAATTTGGGCATAATTATAAATTATCGTTGTAGGATAGGTTTATTACTTATATCAGAACCTTTGTCCTAAGTTCTTACTAACTACAAAGTATTCTCATAATCATGTTATTTTGCTTTTTAGTGAATATCACAAAGGGCGTTAAGCTCAACTTTCCAAAATTCAAACTACTTTACTGTCGATGACAATACATTTTTAAGTAGTTCAGAGTAGCGTAAAACAGTGTAGTGGTTTGGTCATACTAAATACAAGTAAGAGTAAGATTTTCAGGAAAGAAATCAAAATGTCTCTGTACGAAGGTAAACCAAAGTTTTTTGCTGCCTAAGTCAAAAGGCAATAGTAAAATAAAATAAAAATTTAAAATGTAAAAATATGCTGAAAACCAGAAAAACTTGCATGCAAATTCACCATTTTTTTTCATATCTTTACAATTTTCTGGGTGAGAACCCCCCCCCCCCCCCAATTAGGTGATATTCCATACCACCAATACATCATATTGGCAGGTATTGCCCCCCCCCCCGAGATATGGGCCTGGATCCGCCACTGGCTGACGAAGATATTTTTCTCGCTTTTCTCGGTCTCAGCCAACAAATTAGGATTCAGCTAACGCTTTAGCGGATGCGCACACAAACATAATTCAGTCTGTGTGTATGCAATACCTTGCGAGCCACCGCGAGGGTGTGGCATGTGCTGAAGATCAACAAAAATGCACAACTGACATGCAACTATGATATGCAGTGCTACTAATTCATGCACACATGTCACATGTAGGAGTCATGTGCAACTAGGTGGTTAGTAACTACACATTAATGAATTGATTGCTAGAAAAAAACATTTTCACAAAGACATTTATCGGCATTTCCCTATCATGCATGTGATAGTAATGCCTCAACAATCATCATGCACTACAGACTACCTACCCTTTACCCCTTATCGATTCTGCCTATTGTGCTCTTCAATGGTAAGCGGGAGAGATGACATTTTAAATCCATTAGTACGACAATCTATCTATCTAATCTTTTTTATCTGATCAAACCTAGCATAATACGCAGGGGTTCTTAATGTGTATCTAACGTCATCTCTAAACAAATCATCTTTTAACGTACTTAAAAGGTTTGAAAGGCAGTCTGGAAGGCAATCGTGTTGGGAGCTAAATTCTTCCACCAATCTTCTTTTGAATCACTGCCACTTGAGTCACTTCGTATGAGCTTTTTTACTATTTCATACTTATTTTTAAGATGTGAGCAGCTTCCAGAACAAATTAAGATTTTTCTGTGGAGGCCAGTTAGAAATCAAGTTTCTGATAACGATGATTTCGGTTAACAAACGTGATCCCCGAACGAATTATCCTCCTAAGCTTATTATCAATGTACTCAAAAATCTGTTCACTTCGCCCTCTGGAAAGTGACTTGAAGGCGGAGAATCTCATTTGCAAAATGCAATCTCCCCGCCACCCCCCCACCGAGGGCTCGAGGAAAACAAGAACGCCCGAAGGAAGTCCTCGGAATGGGAGTCGACGTCGCCTTCCCTGGAGGGGTGGGTGGGTGAGGGGACGGGAGGGAAGACGTAATTTGTCGCGCGCAAGGGAGCAGGGGTGTGGGAGCGGGGGTGTGGGAGCAGGGGGTGGAGAGAGCGATCTTCGTGGGAAAGGTTTCTTCTGGCCCCTACCCTCGGGGGACGCAAGGGGTCTGAGGCGGTGCGGCCCCTGAGAAGGGCTTTTCCCTTTCGCGCTGCCCTGTTTTTTTTCACTCCACCGAAGGGAAACCATCGGGACACATTTGGCACCCAAAAAAAAAGCCTCCGCTACGCCAGACGTTCCTTGAGGTTCCCTCCACTGAGGGTGGAAAGGAGTCCCACATTTTAAAGGGCACGTTTGTTCGTCATTCGACCCCCTCCACATTTGCACGGCGATGAGACGGCAAAGCAAACATGAATTACTCGCGTCAACAAACACCCACCCAACTACATTTAATCACTTTAACTTCCACTTCTAGCTTTAAGATTTGGCTGCGGTCATCATGTCTTCGGATGAAAGGGTCGCCAGCATTATCGGTGGAACTGCCATCTGACGGCTTCCAATTGGATATCCCCCATCGTACTTAGTCCTGAGGATCTTCATCCATCTCTCTGTTTCTAGGTTTTCTTCTCCTCATACCTATGTTATTACTTCCGTGATATCTTCGTAGACGTCTTCCACTTCTTCATCTTCGTAGTCCGACGTAGGCATGTAAACTTGCACCACATTGGCATCTGTAGGCTTAGTTTCAATTTCAACCATTATAAGTCTCTCACTGTAGTGCAGGAAGCTCTTCACACGCAGTCCTGCACTCTTCCTTAGCATTATGCCTACTCCAGCATTAACATTCAGTGATCCGGTATGAATAATTCTGTAACTTCCACTCCAAAAGTCTCCTTCTTCGGGCCATCTCATTACACTGATTCCTAATACATCGAGATCCACTCTCCGCATTTCCACCTTAGGTTCTCCAATCTCCCGCAGGTCCGAAGTGATCGCACGTTCCACCTTCCTACCCTAACATGTCTATCACTAATAAGCCATTGATAATTGCAATTCAAATCCGCTGTATGAAATGTTAAACAATAAATGCGCGAAAAACAAATGGCCAGGCTTTCTGTTTTAGGCAAGTGCTTTGAGTTTTAAGAAGCAGCTTATCAGGTTTTGAACCTGAGATTTTGTCATCTTCAGCCCACCCCGCCACACGCTACACGGCTCATGTTCAGCTCATCATAAGAAGCACGTTTCCCGTAATCCCTCGTTGTTTGGATCCAAAGCGAATGTGTGTCCTTGACCTGCTTCTGTCTTCTCCTGCCTCATCCGTTTCCTTTCTAAAAATAAATCACCTTAAGTCGCATTCCCATTTTAATTCATGAATGCTCTATCATCTCTTTTGGTATGAATGAGTGACACGGATATTAGAATTGCCCATTGTTTTTGTAGTTATTTTGGCATTGTATTGATATTGAAAATCCTAGATACTTGTTTGTTGGGCAAATTTGTGAAAAATATTCTGTTTACGCAGAAATGCGTTTTTATCAATTTCAAGATGAATGACCGAGTAAAAATTTCAGGGTTAACTAGGCGCCAGAGTGACATTATCTAGAGGAAATGAAGTAAAATAAGGGAATGTAGGATATTACGTAGGTGTAGATGTGGCTGATGAGTAACGTGGAGTGAGGAAGATGAAAAGTAAGGGCTATCCACCATGTTAACATACGTGGTGGCATAAAAAAATAACGGGAATAACTACTCACTGTATTATTCAATTTAAACGGCGTGGTGCATCATTAGTTCCTGCCATATGGTCGTGCGGTCAGTAAGGAATATCGCCTGGAAGTTATGCGCCTTTTGCGTGAAGCAATCAGGCGAA
Source organism: Platycnemis pennipes (assembly GCA_933228895.1). Classification (NCBI taxonomy): domain Eukaryota; kingdom Metazoa; phylum Arthropoda; class Insecta; order Odonata; family Platycnemididae; genus Platycnemis; species Platycnemis pennipes. Next base: position 142,111,208 of record OW121849.1, on the reverse strand, counting down.
AACGCACAGAATTTTTGCAAAACAACTCGTGGAAATTGCACCACGATATGACACGATGGAAGCGTGTTTTCCAAGTTTGGAAAAAACGCTGACGCATGTGTATTATATCTGAGGGAGATTACTTTGAAGGGGAAAAACTGATGCTGGATAATAAATAAATGTTCTTAAAGAAAAAATAAAATCCCATTTATTTTTTATCACACCATGTATATGTAGGATATTTCGAGCCTGCCGCGTGAACGGGGGTGAAATTCACATTATTTGCCTTGGGAAAAATTTCACCTGGACCGGGAATCGAACCATGGACCTTTGACTTTCCGCCATTGCCATGCGAATTATGGATCCTGGGTAGCGTAGTGGTCTGCGCAGTGGTACACGCTACGCGTAGTGGTCCGGAAAGCCAAAGGTCCGTGGTTCGATTCCTGGTCCAGGTGAATTTTTTCGCATGGCAATTGATGTGAACACCGCGTATATGTCTAATGCTTTGTACTGTTTTGCAAAGTGATGCACGCTCGTCTCTACCATCGTTCTATAGCTAAAACTATCGAATTCAAAAAAGTTAAATTAGTAAGATCTCGCGCCTACCAAACGTGAGAGGATAAGAATCCTGGAGCACTGGAAAAGATTACGCATGGTTTAGTTAATCTACGGATTCTGGACGACAGGGCTCTGGCCTCTTTCCTTCAATTCTTTGCCCAGCGGATTTTGCACTCGAAGGCAGCCTTGCAGGACAAATCCAATCCCTTTCAAGGTTTTAGAAACGAGGATTTTGGGTCCTGTACGTACGTACACCTCACACGTGATTCAAATCGGTCGCTCGACTATGGAAGCGACGACTATAGAGACACCTAGGTATTGCTTCCGGAAATAAATGCTATACGCATGAAACAAATTCGAAAGAGGGATCACAATACTTAACGGTGGAGGGAAACTGGAATATCACAATGAACGAAAACAAAGTATCTGCTCTCATGATTATTTTTGTCAAATGCGATGAACAAACGAGGAGTAAATGTCCTTCAGCAAAGAATTGTCCACGGAGATTACCCAGGAAAACACTTCTACACCCTTCCTCGTTTTATTAACTTATCCACTTTTTCTCTGCAGGACACGTTCAAAATTCTTTGCTTAGCTGACGCTCCTGTCTTAAAATTAGTCTCTTTCCAGCTATTTTTCAACCCCTCTACAGTTTCATCAGGGAGGGAATACAACTTGTCATTCTTCGTGTTCATAAATCCAAACTGACGCATTTGATTGAGAGGTCGTAATACCCAATGCGCTCCCACCCGGGCCAAATTGCTGAGCTATGAAACCCCCACACTATCAGAAACATATATGTACGAGCCGCGACCTTATTAGAAGCCCAAAAAAAAAATCAGCGTAGATAAACCTCCGTTCAGACGGGGAGTGGAGGTTGTGTCATGGAAACCTTTGCAGGATAAACATAAAAAAAGTGACAGCGGAGAGCGGTGGATATAGTTTTCAAGAGGGGTTGGGAGGAGTTGAAGGACGGAGGTTAGGGTGACGGCAAGGCGGTCGGTTAAATGGTTGGATACCCGACTCCCAAAGCCTTTCTGGGAGCTATCCGAGCGTGGAAGGCAGAGGGGTGGGGGCGGCCGTGAACAAGAGAAGGGTTTTCTGGGAACAGGTGCCGCGGAAGAAGGATTGGATGGTTACCCTTGCATTTAATTACTCCCCCACCCTCCTCGCTTCCGAATTTCCGTCCACACCTCACCCTCCTTTCGCTCTAATTCCTCGACGGCGCTTCAGCAAAACAATTAATTCAATCCTGGCTTGGATTTTACTAATAACCAGGGCGTAAAGGAACCTTGCCTACCCTCACTGCCTTAAAAGGGACTTAAAACGATTGTGTAACCGTAAAAATCGTGGCAAAAAATTGTCTCCTGCACAGCATCACATGCTTAATGTCAGATAAATGACTTGGTTGGTTGGTTGGTTATTTGGGGGAGGCGACCGACAGCTGAGGTCATTTGCGCCATATAGAATAGGTGAGTAATTGGGTAATGGTAGGAGTTTTTAGGGAAGGGAGGAAGGGTGGAGAGAAACCCGGCGTCGGCATTAGCCTACTCTTAACGAAAGGCGCCAAGGGGACCACGGCTTAACGTCCCATCCGACGGACGGAGTACTGTACTTGAAATTCCCTCCACTAGGCACTCAAGTGGGGACCGGTTTTCCACTGAAAAAACCGCCACTGCCGGGAATCGAATGCGGGCCCTCGGGATGGGAGGCCAGTACTCTAACCACCACACCAACCCGATCCCCATAAATGACTTTCGTCCTTATCTCCGCCAGGAGGTTTCATCGCTATCTGCAGTTGGAATTATATCAAATGTGTTAAATGGAATTGGCTGAATGGCACAAGAAAATCCAATTTGATCTATTTTTCATGCTCAACTATAAATCAAAGACTGAGGGTTTGATGAAGTTCAACAATTTAAATTTCAAAATTCACTGCAAAGACAGCTCTTCGTGATGCATTTGCAGAATTCAAAAGAAAAACACTTAGGGAACAATTGTAAGAAAATCCTAAAGTCTTCTGGTCATACGTAAGGGAAGTGCAGGCCCATAAGTGTACCGTCCATTCACTTAAAAATGATAAGGGTGAAATGGCCACAAACACTCTTGACAAAGTTAACTTGCTAAATTCCTTCTTCCAAACAGTTTTTAACCCACCTTCCGGGGACTCAACTGCATTGTTACTTGACCTCTTTCAGCAGCTGATGCAACTAATTGAAATTTCCGGTAATGGTATTGAAAAGTTACTTAAAGATATAAGCCCCAACTCCTTGCTCTGATCAAATTCCCTCCCGCATGTGTAAAGAGTTAGCTTCCGAAATCTCCCCCTACCTTGAAATAGTATTTAATAAATCCCTGACCGAACACGTCGTACCGATGGACTGGAAAGCAGGCGATGTAACACCCATTTTTAAAAGTGGTGATAGGGAGCAGCCATCTAACTACAGACCTATATCCCTAACATCCATTTCATGCAAGGTCCTAGAACATATAATTGTCAGTTCAGTCATGGGACACCTGGATAGGCAGAATTTATTGTCCAATGTTCAGCATGGCTACCGGAAGAGTAGATCGTGTGAAACCCAACTTGCTCTCATTTCCCACGATATTTTAGTTTCTGGCGAAAATAATATTCCTGTGGAAGCAACATTTCTCGATTTTAAGAAAGCTTTCGACAAGGTGTCTCATAGCAAACTAATTTTGAAATTAAAATCTTATGTGATAGACATTAGTATTATAACATAGATAAATGATTCCCTTCATTATCAATCCATAGCATAGGTAGTTGCATGTTGGTATAACGATTTTAAGGTAACCCAACTAACAGCATGTTTTGCATGCTTACTTAGCTATTTTTATATTTTTAAATAGTGAATTTAAAACTAATATATTAATCCTATTTTATGCATGATATGTAGTGCATGTTTGGTGAGAATTCACCCCCTGTCACACACCTTATGGTGGCTTGCAGGGTATTATGTAGATGTAGAAATGAGGGAGCGTTTTTCACATGAGATGGTAGTGAATTCCGTAAGTAAGATGAGCTAACGTGGAAGGAGCATTAGAGAGAGAGGGGTGGACAGGTAGTGCAATCGGTGGAGTGGAGCGGCAGGGCAAAGGAAGTGGACGAGAAGACGGAGGGGCGGCGCCTTGGGTCTTCCACGGGCGTCGGCGCCTTCTCAGGTGTGGCGTCGGCGCCGTTGTCACGGCAGCGCACGCAACCGAGCATCCGCGTAATGTAATTCCACTCGCCCCCGGACGAAGCCTCTTCGCGTTTCAGAGGAAGTGCCGAGGGGAGCGCTCTCGGCGGAAGAGGCGGCGAGATTGAAGGCCCGAGAACCACGGCCAATATCCCCCTGCCACACACCCCCGCGGTGGCTTGCAGGGTATCGCGTAGAGGTGATATTACAGCAGGGAATGTAGCACTGGGACTACTCGCAAGACGCTGTGGTGTGATCACAGTAGCAACGATCATTGCTAGAATTATTCCGATAGGGTTCATCTACATCTACATATACCCTGCAAGCCACCTCAAAGGTGTGTGGCAGGGGGTGAATTCTCACCAAACATGCACTACATATCATGCATAAAAAAAGGAATAGTATTAATATACTAGTCAGAACTTCACTATTTAAAGAAGATAGAAATTGCAAAGCAAGCATGCAAAAACATTCTGTTAGTAGGGTTAGCTTTAAGTACTCATACCAACATGCAGCTACCAATGTTATCCATTGCTACTCTCCGATTGGATATATTTACCGTTATTTATATCCCTAATAGTACGAGGAAAAAAGGACATTTTGAATCTGTCAGTTCGACAATCAATTTCTCTAATTTTGAGATTATCATCCAGTCTACCATAGTAAGTTGGGGTCCGCAAAATATTTTTAACGTCATCACTGAAAATATTATCTTAGAATTTATTTAGGAGATTAAGTCTAAATTTCAACCTGCGATCTGACAATGATTCCCAATTGAATTCATTTAATAGACTGGTTACGCTAAAAAGGTTACCGTACCGTCCCTTTACAAATCTTGCCGATCTTCGCTACACACGTTCAAGTTCGTTATTTAGACCGATTTCGTAAGGATAAAATAATACCTTGAAAGCCACCGTAAAGTGTGTGGCAGGGGGTAGAGTGTTAGCATGATGAAGATGAATTGGATCGACCGAGTAAGTTTTGAGGAAGTCCTAAGAAGAGTAGGAGAAAAGATAAGTCTTCTGAATACCCTAAGAGGAAGACGGGGCAATTTATTCGGCCACATAATTCCACATGATGGCCTGATGAAGACAATCCTCGAAGGACAAGTTGACAGGAAGAACGGCAAAGGAAGGCCTCGTATGTGATACATAGAAGAAGTGATGAAGGATGTGAAGGAGAAGAAATACGTAAAAATGGGGAGACTAGCTGATAGAAGACTACAGCGGAAAGCTGCGTCAAGACAATCTCATGATTGCTGACCAAAGATGATGAGTGTTAGAGTCCTGATTGGTCCGCATCCCTCAGTCACTGACATAGCCTGTTACGGCACAGTCACCTAAAATACCTTGTTGAAATCAACTCTTGGACTAAGCGATACAAGTATTCGTTTTTCCCACGCACTTCACACGACTAAAACGCATACAAAAATAATACTATTTCGACAAAATTACGCACTATACCTACTTCATAATTGTCCAAAAAAACTTTTGACATGACTTCCCTTCTACATGCCCCCGTGACGGCTCGCCTAAGGTTAAAATGTAGATATCCTCTACTCTTCTTGGCACTCACAAGTCCCCCACTCTCTTTTACGCTATTCAGTGTAAAAGACTGTGGCGGAAGAGGCGGCTACTCCTAGCAGACAATTGGATCGACCGAGTAAATTTTGAGGAAGTCCTAAGAAGAGTAGGAGAAAAGAGAAATCTTCTGAATACCCTAGTATTTGGTAGGTTCCTTTACTCTCACTCCCTCACTTCCGCACATTTCTTACCTCTATCTTACTCCAAGAGTCCATTGCCATTAACTCCCCCCATTCACTTTCCTGCTTTCTTCGATGGTAACGAAAACATGCCAACCTATATCCCTAACATTTCACTCCCAACAAAGTTGCCTACAATCCTCTTTGGTTACAATAATTCATCCATAGCAATCCCAAGTATGGAAAGGGTGTTTTTACTTGTTTTTTTTGCAGAAATTGTCTAAATTTACACTAAATTGAGGGAGTTGAAAATGATTAGTAAGCGTCCCGTTCCATGAAAAATACTTGAGCTATTCCAAGTATGAAAACCACTTTTGAGAAGCAGTGAACAATGGCAGATTTTGGCACTAATTTGGCACAAAGAATATTATTGATGTAGAATATAGACTGTGGGGTAGGTTCGTTAAGTATATTTAAATCAGAAATTATGGCATAAAATTACGATTAAAACTATTTGAGCTTCAAAATTTTGTAGCTCAAATAGGTTTGGGCTAAATTCAACGGGATTAACCCAACGCCCACTTTGAAGGCGTCGATGAATTCAAAATGCGGCGCTACTACCCTCTACTGGCGCCGGGATTCGTGAAAATGGATTCTTATACTTTCATAGCGCACGAGTCCATTAAAACGACTGAACCACTGCGTCACTTCTGGAAGCTTGTGTCCTAATTAAATAGATTTTAATGCTGCTGTTGTTTACCGCTAAGACATATGTCAATTTAAAGCAATTTAGCGTTATTCATTACGAAATGGTTTTCCTCGATTTTCATGTTTAGCAAAGTTAGAAAGTAAATTACTTTCCAGGACATATTTCGGAAAATTATAGCTTTATTGCGTGGAATTTGTGCACAATAAGAGAAGAAGATACAAAATTGCAATTTACTACAATTTAAAAGCATATTTAATACCACCTAGGGTTCAATGACATTGCGTCATATTCAGGTCAAGACTATGGTAAATTGAAATTTTTGTTTTTTCTCCTCTAATGGGAATATTTATTAACTTACCCACTGCTTGAATTCGAAGATATACTCCTTAACCCTCCAAGTATTCTTCTTAGCCAGTGTCAATAATGGGTGACTGAACATCGGCCGTAAAATATTTTTTCCTATAATGTGGAAAGAAGTTGCTGTATTAGATAAAATCACTCAATTTATTATGACATTCATAAGAATAGTACTATGGTACAAGAATATATAAAATCACTCAATATATTAAGACATTCGAAAGAATAGTAGGCACTATGGCACAAGAATAAAAAAAATAGCTTAATAATTTAGGTTCTTCATACATTATACAAAGGGCGAACTGTCATATAAATTCTTCATTCTTACACGCTTCATTTTTCATTGATTCTCCAAAATTACCATTTTTTAAGTCCCATCTCAACAGTTTTTTGGAAATTTTATACAAACACTGTGAATGTAATGCGTGCACACGTCATCCGATGAATAGAAACAGCTCCATGAAAATATTTGCTTTGATATCGAAGTAGTTGAATCTACATCTCCATAATACCCTACTAGCCAACATAAAGGTGAATTCATTCCAAATATGCATTATATATACATATTGCTCTATGATGCTAACAATGCTAAATGCTTCAAATATTTTAATTTTTTGGAAGAAGAGTTCTCGGGTTTCCAACCGGGTCCAAGTGTTTTTTAGGTGTTTTTTAGGGGTGCCTAAAAACACTTGGAACCGGTTGGAAACCCGAGAAGTCTTCTTCCAGTCTATTCGCCAGGAAAAACTGAGATCCTTCATTTTAATTTTTTGTTATATTCCATTTTCATATTTTTTGTTTATCTTTATTGCAATTGTATCCACCATAAATTATCGGAATATGATTTATAATTTACAGAGAAGCATCTGCATGCTGTTGTCACCATTTTTGATTATATGATGTTTTTGATATTTTGATGTCATTTAGAAGAGTCGGTTCCTCAACCAGGATGTTATCCTAAGGGGAACCTATATACCCTGTATCTGCCCTGTATTGTTCCATTTTTGTTAAATGAATTTATTTAAAGAGGTTTTTATGTATACATACTAATACAAGGAGTAAATAAATAAGCAAGTAATTTAAATAAATGAACAAATAAATAAATATTATAGTCTCAACCTAACAATTTAAAAAAAGTTACGAATAGCAAAGCAAGCGTGCTATTACATGCTGTTGGTTTGGTTAGCTTTAAGTCCTTATGCCAACATGCAACTACCTATGTAATCCAATAATACACTTGTATTTATGCTATTAGATTTATTTACAGCTACCCATGTCCCCATTTGTGCGAGGAAAGAATTTTATTTTGGATCTGTCAGTTCGGCAATCGATTTCTCTAATTTTACGATCGTGGTCCAGTTTACCGTAGTAAGTAGTGGGGGGTGGAAGTATCGATTCTCGCTATTCACGACCTACGACATTCGGATGCGTCTCCGCTCCCTTGATCATGAAGTTAGCAGCCCTCAATGCCCTTAGCAGGACTAAAACGTCCTCCTCTCACCAAATCTTCCATTCCCTTCTTCCGCTTCTCGTGAGTGCATTAAAATGGGTTCCGTCTTACGGCCAAGAATATCTTCGTTTCCATTTTCCTTGTTACCAGATCGAGGAAGCGTTGATGGTATGACATTCAGTTTTTGACACTTTTGATTGATGGTTGCAGGTGTGCTGCGTCATATTACATCAGACCTATTAAGGATATATTGGAGCAAAGGAGAAAAATGATACGCCAAAATATTTTAACTTTGGTGATACATAAGTTTGAACAGTTGATATGAAAAAGCATTCGGGATGCGTTAAGTTGAAGGAAATGCAAATTATCTGTAACAATCTTCTCTCTAATCTTTTATCTGGTCGAATCTAGCATAATACGCTGGTGTTTTTAATATGTGGCTAACATCTTCAGTAAAGCTATCCGATAGAAATTTCTCTAATAGATTTAATCTGTACTTTAACCTACGCTCTGATAATGATTCCCACCCGAATTCTTTTATTAATTCTGAAACGCTACTCAACCTATCGTAACACCTTTTAACGAACCTAGCTGCTCTACGCTGCACACTGTCTAGTTCTCTGATCAAACCTAATTCATTCAGATCCCATACACTGGCTGCATACTCATGGTGGGTCCTAACTAGTGAAAAGTAACATCGCTCATTTGTCCACTCTTCACATTTCCCAAGTACTCTTTTTATAAATCGTAGCTTTCTCTTCGCTCGGCCGCATATTTCACGGATGTGTCTTCCCCACTATAAATCCTTAGCGATTGTTACACCTAAATATCTTATGGTTTCAACGTTTTCGATCTTCGTGTTACTAATTTTATAGGTACGCTCTATCGCATTATTCCTCCTCCAAAAATTGATAGCTACACACTTTTTAAGGTTAAGTTCTAACTGCCATTTGTCGCACCACTCTTGAATTGCATCTAAATCCTTGCTAAGCGATTGCCTGTCTTCTTCTTTAGATACACCCCTATACACTACCGCATCGTCTGCAAAAAGTCTAAGGGTACTACTAACTACCGGACCCAAATCGTTTATGTATAAAAGAAATAGAAGCGGACCTACTACAATACTCTGGGGAACTTCCGATGTGACTTTGATTGTGTCCAACATGATACCATCTATGACAACCCTCTGCTCTCCCTCATGTAAGAATTCTTTAACCCAATATACAACGCCTTTATTTATACCAAAACTCTAACTTCAAGATTAATTTATCATGAGGAATTTAACGGATTGCCTTCTTAAAATCTAAAAATATCGCATCAACTTCAGTGCTGTTTTCGCCGTAGACTAAAATATCGTGTACGAATAAAAATAATTGTCTCTCGCAAGATCTACCTTTCCGGAACCCATGTTGGCTGTAAGGGCAATTGTATAATTAATGAAGGGAAGGCGATGATTGAACCGAAACCTCAGTAATTAATGATGAGATGAGGATGAGGGGGCCGAGGCGCTTATGTAATGATCCTGCTGAGCATCACGAAACCATTAGAGCTCAAAGCGACGTTTTCAGTGCTGATCCTTCCCCTTTGACAAATGGCGACACAGACGGACGTTTTCCGAGCGGACCTTTGCGACGAATGCCGATGAAATTTGTATCCACCCGCACCATGCATGATTGATTAATGATGGCGCACGGCGGCGGTGCGGGAGCCTTCGTGGTGCGGAGTGGTGCTGCGTCGCTTGGGGGATGGTTGTAAGAGGGTGGGTGTGCTCACGGGGAGGAGGATGGCTCTCCCTGAAAGAGGTCCAAAGAGAGGGAGTCATGGTGAGGAGAGGGGAGGGATGAATGTGCTCGTGAAAGGGCCTCCAGTGTGCATGTGTTGTTGGGGTGGATCCCTTCGGAGGCGGGGGCGGGAATGGTGGGGGGAGGGGGCAGGCCAGAGCGTGGGAATACAGCTGCCGCCGGGCCAGCGAGGAGAAAAAGGCTCTCTCTCCTCTTCTCGCTGCCTTGTGGGGAAGGCAAGCGTCTTGGAAGAAGGGGTGGGTGAGAGGGCGGGGAGGGATGTTCGCCAGAAGGGAAGCAGCGGGAGCTAAATCGCCGGAAGAGTGAGGGGGGGAGGTTTGACGGTTGGATATTTCGGGGGCGGGGGCTTCCCCAGTGCATGTTCCGGGTCCATGCGGCCGACTCTTGGAGGGGTTTGGATAGCGGGCTCCCATTTTTCCCGCTCGCCGAATCGGTTGTAAAAGGGTGAGAGGGGGAGGAGGGAGGGGGGGGGTGGCACTTGCCGCCGTTTCATCCCCCTGATCTCCTCCCCCGCCCATTGTGGCCGAGGCGCGGCGGATACACCCACCTGGCGCGCGCAATGCACGCGGGGGGGACACTCCCCTTTAAGGCGCACGCAACCGTCCCTTGCGGCATTCTTCGAGGTGAAAAAAACGCAAGGGATTGTGGGCATTGCCGAGGAGGCTGCGGGCCCAAAAGGACCCGTCCGTTCACTCACGCAGGTGGATGATGATGACATCCACTAGAGCGCATATTTGGTTTACGTCTTGCAAGGCGTTGGGAGGCCTGATGTGATATCCGACGCTTTCTTAGGGAGTGAAGATTTGGAAGAAAACCAACCCCACTTACAGGAGTTTAAGATTTTTTTATGCCGAACGTAAACAATCAAGAGATGCTACCGTAAAAAGCCGTTTTAGGCGAAGAAACGTTATAACGTTAAGCGTTACCACGTTAAGCATACCTACGTTGGTCGTAATTGGATTGAAATAGAACAGATATTTCCGCGCAGTTATTGATGCATTTTGGAATATTCTATGCATTGCGCTCCTTTACTCGATGCAACATTCACTGCACATCACTAGTGCCAGAGAGACCCTTTAGTGACCCTAAATACTAATAATCAAATTGCTAGTCAACAGTGCATGTTTGGTTATCTTCCTTCACCTCTCTGCCGCACACCCTCGCAGTGGTTTGCAAGGTATTGCTTAGATGCGGATGAACAATTATGAGATATTGGTGCCACCATATTTATGTCATTAATAGGTAATAAAATTTTATATTTTGAAATTACACAATATGTAACCATTGAAGGGCTAAAAAAATATTTTAAATGGAATGTATTCATTTTATTAATTTAAAAAAATAATTTCAATTCAGACTTTCATGGAACCCACTTCCCTTAATGCCCCGAACACACATTTATTTTGTTCCATCTTTAAAAGAGCCCTGGCATCACACCTTGCCTCAGACTGGACATTTTAACCAGACTATTAAATTAATTAAAATGGAAACCATTGCCAGCTCGCAGGTTGAAATTTAGACTTGATCTATTAAATAAATTCCAAGATAATGTTTTCAGTGATGACGTTAAAATTATTTTGCGAAAGCCCAACTTACTATGGTAGACTTGGACCATAATTACAAAATTAGAGAAATTGATTGCCGAACTGACAGATACAAAAAGTCCTTTTTCCCTCGTACAATTAGGGATATGAATAGCGGTAAATATGTCTATTACGAGTAAATCAATGTATAGCATAAGTAGCTGCATGTTGGTTTAAGGACTTGAAGCTAACCCAACTAACAGCATGTTTTTGCATGCTTACTTTGCTATTTTTATCTTTAAAAGAACATTATATTTTAAGCTAGTATATTTTTACTAATTTTTTATGTAAGACATGTAGGGCATTTTTTGTGAGAATTCACCCCCTGCCTCACACCTTTACGGTGGCTTGCAGGGTATTATGTAGATGTATATGCTTAAAAGCATCTTCTAAATTGGTTTAATAACACGAAAGCTATATTTATGGCAAAATTGTATCATTCTTACAAATTGCTTACTGGCAAATAGGAGGTATGCGTCGCTAAGTTGCAAGTCACTAAGATTTTTAGAGCACCAACGCATTTAAGAAAAATGCTCAATTCGTACTAAATGAGTTTCTTCCTTTCTCCGGATTTTTTTTGTTTAGTTTGCGAGGTTCCTGTCAGCTAAAAGTAACGGTGATGAATCGTGCATCATAAATACGTGGGATAACCCTATTTTCACGTCCTCAATACATACCTAAAAGTAACACATCATACAATTTTTCTCAGCGAAATAGATCAAAGGAGTTATTACTGCGACGTTCACAACATAGATAAGAGCTTTGTTGTAATACACAGTAAAAGTTTACACCTGAACTGTCGGTCTGGTTAGTGAAATTAGAGGGCACCATGTCCTCGAGGGAAATTCACACGTCAGGGTATAGTGGGCAGGTCAGTCCCAGTTCCGCCTTTGGTTTCCTAGATTGATTCAATGCACAGAAATTTTCCAAGAATGAGTCCGGCTGGACGCGGGGGAAAGCCTATCCCGGACTCGACCCCGGGACCTCCGGTGAGTAGTACTGAGCTACGCACCCGACAAAATATTCATGAACATGAATACTTTGACTTGTAATTCCTTTAACGGTGATTAAATAACTGTGCCAATGCTCGAAATCAAGTGAAAGTACTTTACGCAGGAAGCAACTGATATCGCCATCAATGAAATGGAAAATTTCGAAACATTCTGGTGGGGAGAAACTGAACAAATTTCCACCACCTCGATACATAATCTACATCTACATAATACCCTGCAAGCCACCATAAAGGTGTGTGGCAGGGGGTGAACTCTCCCCAAACATGCACTACATATCATGCATGAAATTTGTAATTAAAAATTATAATAACAAAGCATACATGCAAAAACATGCTGTTAGTTGGGTTAGCTTTAAGTGCCAACATGCAGCTACATTTTTTATCCATTGCTACACTCGTACTAAATACATTTACCGTTATTCATATCCCTAATAGTACGAGGAAAAAAGGACATTTTGAATCTGTCAGTTCGGCAATCAATTTCTCTAATTTTGTGATTATGGTCCAGTATACCATAGTAAGTTGGGGTCCGCAAAATATTTTTAACATCATCACTGAAAATATGGTCTTGGAATTTATTTAGGAGATTAAGTCTAAATTTCAACCTGCGATCTGACAATGATTCCCCATTTTATTCATTTAATAGACTGGTTACGCTAATAAGATTATCATACCGGCCCTTTACAAATCTTGCCGATCTTCGCTGCACACGTTCAAGTTCGTTATTTAGACCGATTTCGCAGGGATCCCATACTCTGGCAGCATATTCCAACATCGTGCTGAAAAGGTTGAGCATCACTCGGATGCACTTGTCACGCCGAGGTTGAAGTGACTGATAGATCGAACCAAGGGTCTGTGACGGATGGCGAAATTACCGCGCCGATTGGACGGAGAGGAGGCGGGAAGAAGATGATGACGCGTCGGCGTCCTCAGCTGCGCGGCCAGCGCCTCCCGAGGTGAACTATGGCGAGGAATCCCTCCCCCCCCTCGCAGGCTGCACCACGCCACCCGTTCCACCGCCAATGGGAGCGCAGTTCAAACGACTCTTCTTCCTTCGAGGGTCTAATCTTACTTTCTCATGATTGATCTTCGCACCTCGCCTACGAGGAGCATTAGAGCTGGGTGGAAGGAATCTTTTTCTAATTCTGAAGATTAGGGCGATATGGAGTGGAGGCGAAACATGATAACACGAGACAAGAACAAGAAAAAACACGAGCCTGACGATGCTGTAATACAGTGAAACCCGGGTCGCAGTAAAATTTATTTTTGTGGATTTGGTTCGCCTTTTTTTCTTTCTGTGGAATCTTTTTCATTGATTCAACAAAACCGCAATGATCAAAACTGCTTTGACTCTTATGAGCTCACAGATTAATTGATAGACACCCTTATTCAAAAGCCTTTTCCACTTCAGGAAAATGAAAACCGATATCATACCGAAAGTCTATAGAACAACATACAGAGTATATAGCTTAGTTATATAGTAGAAAAATAAATTGAAATTGTACTCGTTGAGCCTCTCTTATGATTCTTCCAGAACGTTTGACAACAGTAGACTTGTGGCATCTAGGTTCACGTTTTCTAACACCCACTGCTAGTTATCAACTTAACCAGAGCAAAAGAACGCTGGTTTTCTTTCAACTCAGTAAGGAAACTGTGAAAAATTTGCCCTTATTTTTGGACTGTGCGGAAACACTTATTTGTGCTCTTAAGGCCGTTTTACACGGCGAATGATCATGCGAATGAAATCATGCGCATGAAATTCATGCGTCGTGTAATCGAAGAGGCTGTTTTACACGGTGAATGATCATTCGAATTAATTCCTTGAATGTTATGCGCAGAAAGAATGTGCAGTGGTAGGCCTATCGATATTACATATCGATTCACGGGAGATTTCCGACCAACGCAGCTGTATCGATGTTCGAAATTGGTCGGAATGGTTTGTTTACGTCGTCTGCATTGTCTGCATCGTCGGATATACGTGATAGATTAAATAAAGTATGGTGATGGTATGGTGTATATTTAGTAATTATAATATTCATTACTCGAAGATTTCTAGATACTGAGGTTTAAGTTGATCTGAAGTACAGTAGAGCTCTAAATGATGGTTCGGTATGATTTAGAATCGAATAGCTACATACATAATATATTATTTTCAACTCAACCTTCGTCCAAAACGTGATTAATTGAAGAACTTCACCAATCAGAATTACATCAGATTATATATACCCTATGGGCATGCCAATTTATTGTATAAGTACGAAAAGCTCCGAAAACCAATTATAATTGCATTTCGTCTTGTACTTGTTTAATTCGAATCCTCTTCTACCCGCTCATAAAACAAAGACGGACGTCGTGCGCTCGTATCACGTGATCATTCAAGGAATCATGCGAGCAAAATTAAAACATGTTCTAATTTTGATCGCATGATCATGCGAATGAATTTCATGCGAGGAGATTTCCGTATTACACGACGCATGAACTTCATGCGCATGATTTCATTCGCATGATCATTCACCGTGTAAAACGGCCTTTACATTAAAACGTTTTTGCGGGGCACAGTGGGGCACAGCAAATGTCGTTTTATTCGCAGGAAAGCGATTTCGTAATTAATGGCATGGGGTTCAATGGAGGTAGTTCTGAAATTCTCAATTTAAAAAAACATTTTACTATTATTTTCATGAATGTTTAGTATAAGAAATTATGGCAGTATGGAATTACGCCATTGCAAATTCACATAAATATTATTCTCGGCTCCCGCAAAAAATGAAATCATAGCAGTCCATCATGGCCATTTCCACTACCCTATCCCTTTTGTGGTTTCTAGTCTTCAACACCAGAAAGGTATAAATAATGTTAATGGAAGGGTGAAAAAAAACACGGCGATGGCATTAGTCTGCTCCTAGCGAAAACCGATGAGTAGACCAGGACCTGGATCATAGTTGGATCATAAGGCATGCCCTAGCGTTATCGTTATTTTTTATTTAACTTCTGTCAGAGGGAACGTGATCTCCATTCTTCATTCACAGCACTTCGAATTGCTTATCACAATCAGTGGAGCGAATTTTATAGACGGTTATTGTTAACCCTGCGCTACTTTAGGGGTAAGCGTTATCGATATAGATGGCGATAGCGCGAAAGATGCATCCGTGATTCCGTACCAGGGCTTGGCATCGTCCCATCTGACGGAAGGGGTTCTGAACTCGAAGTTCTCTCCACACACTGAACAAGTAGGGCTCGATTATGCAAGGAAAATGATCAACCAATGTCGGAATCGAACCAAGGACTCTTGGAGTGGGAGGGCAGTACTGTAACCACCAAGCAATCCATCTTCGATTTATTCTGGATTTGACAGCAAAATTACGGAATATGTAAAACAGCGTAGAAAGACACATGAGAAAGAAAATTTATCCTAGATCAAGAATAATACGCCAATTAACGACAAAAAAACCCTCGCACACATCCATAAATACTACTTTACATGTAAATTAAAGATTACCTTCAATCAGCATTTTCCGCTAAATAATATTAAAGCTGTAAATATCAGTAAAGTTAAGTTTACTGACCAAAGAATATATAATTCATCAGCAGCCTAGCATAATACACCCGGTTGCCGGAGCATATTTTATTATTATGTGACGATTTGCAATATCTCTTCTGTATTATGTATTATGTAAAGCACACATTCAAAGGATGTTTACATAGTTTAAAACTGATTAATACATGCGTAAATCATGTCAAAAACATAAATAGTACGGATATCGTCCTGTAAAGCAAAAGAACATGTCTACGGAATTCAAGCAACGTTGGTAGAGAAGTATCGCAGAAACTAATTTTTAAAACATAATTAGCGAAAGACAAATTTGTTTTGCCGTCTTATCGGAACTCACTCGAGAATAATTCGAGGACGATGTCGCAAGGGATTGCACAACGACTGCTATCAGCGCTCCCAGGGCTGTAGTATTGGATTCAAAGTTCACCCGATTACAACCAAGCACTCGAGTTCAAGAGGAGTCACCACAATCAAAGGCGAAATGAAATGAAGGTTTCGCAAGCTTCGGCTTGTCTGGGGTCAATGATTGAGTCGACCGATGAAAAGATGCGTACGAAATACCAGAGCAGTCCATCTCGCTGCGATGCTGTGTCAAAGATCCACTTTTATGCAATTCAAATGACAAAGAATTAATTTTAGGCACACTGAGGCAGAGATATTGGGGAAATCACAACTTTAATCTGGTGGGAATACATTCTTACTCCCACATTTACTCAAATGACGAAAGTTGTCAACTAAAAAGAAAACACTTGCAACTTATTTTCAGTCGCAAGTGTACACATTTTTTTTAACCAAAGCTGGAAGAGGTGAAGTAGTTCGGTTACCTTCGAAGCCGAGTAACCAACAACGGACAAAGCAAGAAAGAAATAGTCAGCAGAATAGCCCAGGCGAAGAGGGCATTCTATCAAAAGAAGAATCTACTTGCAGCTGGAAAAGAATAGAAGTAAGGAAACAATTAATCAGACCGTACATCTGGAGCGTGTTTCCCTATGGCAGTGAGGCATGGACAATGACAGCAGCGGAAAACAAAAGGGTGGAAGCATTCGAAATTTGGTGATACAGAGAAATGTCGAAGATTAAATGGATCGACCGAGTAAGTGACGAGGAAGTCCTAAGAAGAGTGGGAGAAAAGAGTAGTCTTCTCAATACCCTGAGAAGAAGACGGAACAAGTTAATCGGCCAAATCATGAAACATGATGGCCTGATGAAGACAATCGTCGAGGGAAAAGTAGAATGGAAGAATGGCAAAGGATGGCCTCGTGCGAGATATATAGAACAAGTGATGAAGGATGTGAAAGAGAAAAAATACGTAAATATGAAGAGATTAGCCGATAGAAGAACTCATTGGAGAGCTGCGTCAAACCAATCTGAGGATTGATGACCAATGATGATGAACAATATTCGTACTATTTTTTGAGATTTATGGGTAGGTTTGGGGTTCGTGGTGGTCTAGTGGGCAGAACTATCAACCGGAGGGTCCCGGGTTCCAATCCCGTGCAGTAGCCTTCCTGGACACCCCTACCATATATATCTTCCGCGCATTTCCATTAACTGCTTGTCAGAACTTCGTAGGAAATCGCAGGTGGCCCAGGGAAAGGAATTGGCTGGGGGGGGCTACCCTGAATGTGTGATTTTCACACGCCAATGGCTTAGTAAGGGGTGAGCTCTACCCTCACCTAACAAAAACAACCTTCGGGTTGAACACTCATTTTTAAATAGGTAGGTTTATGAGGACATGAATAGCCTTCCCATGATCCTTCACTTTAACACGATGTCTCTCTTCAGACCTGGAATACTTCAAAATTTCCATTCCTCCATCCAAACTACCATTTTCCCTCCTCCCACGACCCCACATCTCAACATTCCTTTCTCTCTCTCACGTCCTTCAACGCACTTCGCCCCTCAATATGTACTCCTTACACCTCTTTTGCCTTCGACTTATTTCCTCAATCAACTTCCTTTCCTTCCCTGCCATCTCAAGCAATTCGTTATTCGTTACATAGGATTGATTGAATGAAAAATGTAAAAGAAGCGAGAAAAATTTACTGGGAATTGTAAAAATTGCTGCATTTACTATTTGTGTCTAGCGGACACCGTCGACATATTTACAGTAGAACTTGGGATATTCACTCGATCTCTGATGTCCGACAGTCTGAAAAATTTTTTGTTAAGGCTTACACACTAATGCAGCATTCCTGTCTTCTTAATGGGCGCGTTTACACGGAACCGAAATCACAATTTTGTACACGAAATCGTTAGATGGAAACGAAAAATGAATTTTAGTGAAAAAATTAATCTTCTAGTCACAACCATTCACTCAAAATCAAAATTTAAAATAAGCAAAAGGTGACGCCCGCCGAAAAAACTGCTGTGATAACATTGAAGTCATTTTCCTCCCATCCTGGACTGTTTTTAGGGGAAGGGAAGGAAGTAGAGGGGGTTCTCGGAAGGTCTGCTCGCACAGATGCTGTCGCAACTGCTCCTATTGGCAGAGTCAGCTGTGTACCCCCCATTGCGATAAGGCAAAGTAGCTTCGCGGTCTCAGTTGTGATTGGATGAAGTCGATATACGTCAGTGGTTGCACCGCGCCCACTTTTCCGAAAGGGTAAAAAACATCAGTTTTTCGCCGCTTATAACTCGATAAATAATTGACGGATCAGAAAACGGAAAAATACGTGTCTTTTTATTTTACAAACTCTATCATATTCGCCAGTAAAAACAATATGGTAAACGACCCCATTGAGACCCTGACATCACGGCAGCCAATCAAGGCGTCCTGAGTTCAGGCAGTGCCCCTGAGTGGGCAGCCAACCGGCGTCCACTTCCCCCTCGCCCGGCCTCCCGATTCGACGCCCAATCGCTTCTCTCTGCCCGCCTTCGCCAAGATGCGAGGCGTCGCGGCGCAAGCGTCCTCCCCACCCCACCCACTCCGAGCCAAGCGTCTCCGCATCCCCCCATTGATCCGACGCCGCCGAGGCAGGGGCGTCAGGGGCCGGCCGATGCAGGGGCGCATGCCCCCTGCCCTCGAATCGACCAAAGTGGGCGGGGCGGGCCCTCCCAGGGGGGCGAACAGAATCCCCCGCCCCTCGGTCGATGCTAGTGTTGCTACTGCCAACGATGGCATTTTCCTCAGAATCATTTGAAGCTAGCAGAATTTTCTCCTTCATTTTATTCGGATATGTTTGAAGCGAATGGCAGCGATGCATGGACTATAACAGCAGCAGAGAAGTCAAGGCTGGAAGCATTTGAAATGTGGGGCCACCGATGAATGATGTAAATAAAATGGATCGACCTAGAAGAGACAAAAGAAGAAGTCTTAAGAAGATTGGGAGAAAACAGATGTCTACTGAAAACCCTAAAAAGAAGACGGGACAACTTAATTAGCCGCATCTTACGACACGATGGCCCTAATGAAGAAAATCGTCGAGGGAAAAGTGAACGGGAAGAATGGAAAAGGCAGGCCTCGTATGAGATAAAAAGAACAGGTTGTGAAGGATGTAAAAGAGAGAAGTTACGTCAATATGAAGAGATTGGCTGATAGGAGAATAGTGTGGAGGGCTGCGTCAAACCAATCCTAGGAATGTTGACCGATGATGATGATGTAAAAGCTTCATGTGATGGTGGAAGAAGATTGCCAATGAAGAACAATTGTAAGCAGATAGAATACAGGGAGTCCGCGAGTACCGAAGACGCGAGGTACGTAAATCCATGCTTAGGTAAGTGACAAAATGATTCAAAAATACACTAGAATGACGCAGCACCACGCAAAAATAATGTTCATTAAGTAATTTCCGAATACTAAGTTAGAAAGGAAAGGTCGTAAATCATGAGTTTACAATGCGATCGCGCCGAAAATATGAGTCGGTCCACTCAGACAGTGCCTATTCACCAAAGTTTTCGACTTGTATACATTTTGACAAACGCAGCAGGTTTCGGAACGCATTGATTACGTAAGTCAAAGACTCCCCGTAAGCGATTGCTGGGATCAGAGTCTGGAGAGACGTGAGTTTTAGTAGAAATGGCAGAAGAGTGAGGGAGAGAGAATTGGCGACACAGATGGAATGAGGGGAGGTAAGATAAGAATGCAAGCTGAGGAGAGAAATTAGCATGCAATACAAAATAAGTAAGTAGTAAAACATGAGTACTGGACCAAACCTGCCCCAGCTGGTGCTGTGGCATGTCAAATAATAATTTCGCTCTCATGCACTGACAGAAGGGACACAGATGTGAATGCGTTTGTGGCCCTCGACCGAGGGAGGAGGCCCTTGGGGGCCCTTGGGGGCCAGCGCATCCTGTTCGTCTGTCTGTGGCCGCAGACATGTTCGTCCGTGCTCTTTCGCATGCGCGTACCCGCCTGCGTTCGGCAATGATTACCCCTTTGCCCGAGTGCGTGCGTTCGTCGCTCTCGCTTATCTTATTTACGCGCTTCTCTCTCTTCCCCGGTCGTCCGCACGCACATCCTCGCTGAGTTGGCTTCGCCCTTGCCATCCAACCCTCTCCCGCCCGCCCGCCTACGCGTTTCTCTACTAAGGTCGCTCTTGATCGACACCGTCGCCTCATTTGTCCTTGAAGTTAGACGGCGCAATTATTTAATGCACTTGCAGACACAAATCTTCCATTCAACTACAAGCAAAATAATAGTAACTGATACGAATTTCAACGTGAATTTCAATTTTTTTTTGTCCAATTGAAAATAATGTGACGTAAGCATTAATATATCATCATCAGTCAAAGCGTTTTTATTTGTTTCACTAAGAGAGATTCTAGTGAAAGTTCTGGAACGACTAAGGCAATTTAATCTTAATTATAACTTGCAATAAATAAAGTTAATGACTACAAGACTGACTTCACATGACTTGAAGATGTTGAAAAGGATCGCACACAGAATAGTAGAAAAACAAGCTTCCAACATGAGTTCTTAGAGAATGTCCGATTTAGATTCAGGAAATGCAGTTGCACAAAAGAGGCAATATTTCCCAATAGGCTACTCATACAGACGAGAATGGAGAGAAACAAAATGACCATCTTTGCTCTTGTGGATTTGGAGAAGGCATTTGTTTACATGGAGTAAATTAAACGCTAGGGATTCTAAAAGCAATAGTATCCTATAATGACCGAAGAATTATCCACAGTTTGAATAAAAACCGGGTAGCTGTGATTAAATCCAGTCCTTTGGACACAACCCACTTATTCTTAAGGGAAGGTGTGAGCGAGTATATCTATTTAGCAAGCCAAATAACTAGCTAAGCAAGGCGAGAGTCAGTAGAATAGCTCAGTGGAAAAGGATATTCCACCAAAAGTAGAATCTAACCAAAGCCAGAAAAAGAAGCGTGGAAGTAAGGAAACAATTCATCAGAACCTATATCCGGAGCATATTTCTTTATGGAAGTGAAGATTGGACGATGACAGCAGCGGGGAAGTCAAGACTGAAAGCATTGGAAATACTGTGCTACCGAAGACGATGAAGATAAAATGGACCGACTGAGAGAGCAAAAGGAAGTCCTAAAAAGAGTGGGAGAAAATAGAAGTCTTCTGAAAACTTTTAATAGATGACGATGCAAATTAATCGGCCTTACCTTGAGACAGTACGGTCTGATGAAGAAAATCGTCGAGGGGTTGGTGAATGGGAAGAATAGCAATGGAAGGTCTCACATGGGATATGGAGCAAGTAGTGTAGAAGAGATTAATTATGTAAATATGAAATGGCTAAAGATGGGTGAATCGAGAGGAGAGCTGCATCAAATAAATTGTAGGACTGTATATGGCAGCGAAGTATGGATAATAACAGCAGCAGATAAGTCTAGGCTGGAAGCATTTGAAATGTGGTGCTACCGAAGAATGATGAAGATAAAATGGATCGATCGAGTGACAAAGGAAGAAGTGTTAAGAAGAGTGGGAGAGAAGAGATGTCTACTGAAAACATTACAAAGAAGACGGGAAAACTTAATGGGTCACATCTTAAGACACGATGGCCTGATGAAGAGAATCGTCGAGGGAAAAGTGAACGGTAAGAATAGAAAAGGCAGGCCTCGTATGAGATGTATATGGAGCAATGTTGTGAAGGATGTAAAAGAGAGGAACTACGTCAATATGAAGAGTTTGGCCGATAGAAGAATCGAGTGGAGGGCTGCGTCAGACCAATCCTTGGATTGGTAACTGATTTTGATGATGATGTTGACCCATAGTGATGACATCTTGAAGTACCTATGTCTCTTGGAGGGTTGTCGCAGAAAACTGAAGAGGGTGATCTGGAGAGGCACACGCCGAAGATGATTGGAGGTGGCAGCAGAAAGAGGGAAAGTGTAGAATAACTTCCAGATGAAGAGTTCAGGCGATAGAAGTTCCGAGTTGAATACTGTTTGCTATCGATACATGTGTAGGTGTAAATGGAAAATATTTCGATCGCATTGAAATATGTGAAGAATCAACGTGGTGCGCATTCGAAATGTGTGGGGAGAATAATGCACTTCAGTTGCCCAAAGAAATGTGCCTGCCTCCAGTGAGCCATTCCGAGGGGTTGGGAGTCCTCGTACGAAAATATTCTCGCTCTTCTTGGCTTTAGCCGAAATTCATATTAACCGCCTTGGCGCATAGAAATGAGAAAACTTCCGGCCCGAGGCCCCTCCAGGGATGCATTCAATCAATGGAAAATGCGAAAAATATTTCAGAACACCGGCTACCCGGGATGTTGGTACGAAATCGAACGTCCCACCTCACGTTTGAAACACTTCACCAAGGTCCAAGACCATGTACTTCACCAAGGAAGGAAAATCAGTGTGATCTAATGTCCCCTTCGGAAGTCCTTGCACCCCTCATCCACAACTTCAACCCTAGAGCAGGCCCTCATTTGAATTTTCTTATTATCACTCACCAGGCCTAAGCAGAACTCACAAGGACGACCGCCCCTTTCCCCTCCTGCTCCTCTTCTCCCCCTCCCCCACCTTCACTTTTATTCTCGGCCTACCCTTTTAATATTCTTCAGTTTTCTTCTCTTCCTTGAGAACAATGAAACATTGGAAAATATTTCGTGTGAGTAGATGTGTTCACTTTTAAGTATGGAGGAGCGGGTGAAGGACAATTCCTTTACAAGCCACACTGCTGGTTTATAGGTAATGCGTGCAGGCACGATCGCCTTCCAGAAATTTAACTGCAGAAAATCACTGAATCACAATTTTTATTCAGGCATACCATGATTCGTCGTGGTGGCCTAGTGGGTAGAGCACTGAGCTCCTGACCGGTGGGTCCCGGGTTCAAATCCCGGGAAAGAGCCTTTCTGAACACCCCCATCTTTGATTCGATTCATTTTCTGCGTGTCAGAACTTCTTAGGCAGGTGGCCCAGGGAAAGGAACTGGCCCCCCTATCCTGAATGTGTGAATTTCACACGCCATTGGCTTAGTACGCGGTGAGCTCTAACCTCACCTATCAAAACCAACCTTCGGGTTGAATCACGGAGTGAGTGATACCATGACTCCATTATGGCAGTTAGAATTAAACTTTAAGAAATGTCTTGTAATGAATTTTTGGAAAAAGAATAGCTCTCCTCCTACCACTTACAAAATAAGTAATAATGAATTAACAAACGTGGAATCCATTAAATATCTTGGAATAAGACTGACACATGATCTTTCCTGGGGTAAACACATTCGTGAAATAATGGGTCAAGCGAATCGCAAACTGGGTTTCATTAAAAGAGTATTGGGTAAATGTGACGATCATGTACGAGAAATCAGCTACTTTTCCCTTGTTAGACCTCATTTGGAATATGCTGCCAGTGTATGGGATCCCTACGAAATCGGTCTAAGTAATGAACTTGAACGTGTGCAGCGAAGATTGGCAAGATTTGTAAATGGACGATACGATAATTATATTAGCGTAACCAGTCTATTAAATGAATTGAAATGGGAATCATTGTCAGATCGCAGGTTGAAATTTAGACTTAATCTCTTCCACAAATTCCAAGGCAATATTTTCAGTGATGATGTTAAAAATATTTTACGAACCCCAACTTACTATGGCAGACTGGACCATAATCATAAAGTTAGAGAAATTGATTGCCGAACTGACCGATTCAAAATGTCCTTTTTCCCTCGCACAATAAGAGATACGAATAACGGTAAATATGTCCTATCGGAGAGTAGCAATGAATAGCATTGGTAGCTGCATGTTGGTATGAGTACTTAAAGCTAACCCCACTAACAGAATGTTTTTGCATGTTTTATTTGCAATTTCTATCTTTTTTAAATAGTGTAGTTCTGACTACTATATTAATACTATTCCTTTTTTATGCATGATATGTAGTGCATGTTTGGTGAGCAGTCACCCCCTGCCACACACCCTTGTGGTGGCTTGCAGGGTATTATGTAGATGTAGACGTAGATGACTGAACAATGAGCCTGATGGATCAGAAAAAGAGTTGGCACAAGCATGCAGATTCCATTTGATCCGGTACGCTTCACCTTGCAGGGCTTTGATATCAAGTTTTGAAAGTAAGACCATTAAAATTAAACGTTAATAAACTTTTGAATCTTTAAAAAAGAAATCTATATCGAAATGGCCCGTAAAATAATTCGCATGTTTTAGACACACAATTCACGAATTGAGCAACTGTATAGCGACAAAGTTTCTCCACAAAAACATAAGAAATGGGAGAACGTATCCCAAGGGTTTAACATAAATTATCTCTACTTAGGTAACTGGCCTAGAAAGACATCGATAGGAATTCGTAAAAAGAGTTATATGTTGAATGAATAAGATGTGAAGAGATAAATGCAAATGTTCCACATCTGGCTTTATTCAGGAGAACTTTCGCTACTAAATTGTGATCCATACGAGGAAGGATTGGTTTAGTGATTAGATCATTCATAGATGGATCAATATTTCTGTAGAAAGTCGTATTGATAACAAAGTTTGGGTGACAATTTTACTAGAAGAAATCGGATGGGAATCGCTATTAGGACCACAGGCTTAAATCTAGAAAATATTTTGCGTAAATTCTCATCTGGTCACGTTGACGATGACGCTGGGTATGTTTTGAGAACAAACGCATATTATTATCCACTCCATTCATGGATATGTAAGTGTAATGTTGATACTCTGTTCTGTAGTGTACCCGAAAAAGGTCTTTACCATGTCAACCCATTTCAAATGCTCCTTCGTATACCTAATTTATGTAACGCAGTCTATTGAAATTAGACTAATCCAAAACCAACAATAAAAATTTCCATTTTGTGAGTGTTCATTTAGTTCCAAGTCTCTTATGCAAATCAAACGAACGCGAACAAATACCTTCAGACGTGACTTGATGGAAGATTTTCACGATGGAAACAGCAATAACTTAGAATACTCCAACTTTTATTGAACCAGCCGACCGCGGTTTCCACGTCTAGAGCGTCATTCTCAAGGTACACCAGTAAGCACTTACTGCTTACTACGCTATTGTTATTTTCATCAAATGAACATGATTGTTTCATTACGAATTAACATTCAACAGCGCGCGTTTGTCAATTATTCAATTTCTACCACTCACCCACGGAGTTAATTGCACGGTAACTCCTACTCTGCTGCAAAAATTCAGATAACTATTGTCTTTAGCCATTAGAATAGTGACTTTAAAACATTGAGCAAATTCAGTTTGTAGGCATGAATGTCTGGTTGAAAGGAGTTGAGCAAACAGGAATACTTTCATAGCCAAAAAAATGAGGAATGGATGAAAGGCTCCGGCACATTCGGTGGTTGTTTTGCGCACAAAAATTATGCATCGTCAAGATGAACGCGACAAATACGACGAATATCGATTCTCGCGTCACCACTTCCAGGAAAACATGCAGACTCCGAGATGGGGTAACGCAATACTCTTCCCTTCACGAAGAGAACCAAATTCTTAGCGTTGCGCTCGCCTTATCTAAGGTCATATTTTAAAAGCCTTCGTCGCCTTCGAAGAAAAGACTCACTCGCATTAAATTAACCGATAGAATGATGACGCATACTGGAAGGACAGACGGCGGTCAGCAATTCCGTATCAAATTGTGATGAGGCATTAAATGAACAAGAATTCTACTGGTGTCAATTCAGAAATATTTTTAAATTTCTCTCACTTGGAAACTTTTTCAAATTTGTTAATGACTTCAGGCTTTACTATGTTGAACCTCTCCATGATGAAATCGAGTTTAAATAATTACACTTTGTAATGGTCCACTAAATATCTTTTAATCAGATTAATTAAATTTAAAGTGGATCTTTACAAAGTGTATTTATTTTATTCTCGATTTCATCTTTTTTAAATAATTTGAAACCCAATGGATGCGATTAATAGACGCGCATTTCCAATCCTAGAACCATTCTCAAAGAAGTGAACAATGGTTACCAACCATAAATAAAGTTCCTGTACGTCTTATTATAATGAAGTACAGATTATTATAATGGAGTCATTGTGTATCACGTTCATGAACTTACGCACAAGGCTCAAGGTATGTATGTACATAGATATTCATTGACGGCATATTAGTCCTCGATTCCTTACTAAACATTTACTTTCCATACATCACCATCAACATTTAACTGACATGAATGCTTTAGCAATAATAGGGGGTTATTGCTCAGTTTGTTCCTTCCATATAGCCATTCCTACAATATTCCACAACTAATGCCCTATACTACACTACTCCTCTATATTCCTCTTCCTGTATATTCGATCTTCCATCGTGCTATTCACAATCCATATTAATTTTCACTCTCCCACATATCCATTCTTATCATATCATTCGCGAATTTCAAGAGCCCACTGTCAATCATTTACATCTGCTTAATACCATGGAGGCCACCGCATGGATGTGTGGCAAGGGGTGAATCATCATCAGGCATATGCATTATAAATCAGAGAGAACACTTGCTACAGTGCAGACATCCAAATAAATACTACTCCATTTACACACTAATTAGATGAAACCAAGTCACAATGCTATTACCTCATGGAAAATATCAAGAAATCAGCTCTGAGACACTAAGTGTTAGCAATAAAATACATGTTTTGTTAGTAAGTAATATAATTCAATACTTTTTGATAATTTAGTCATTTATATTTAAAAAAATAATTGATGAACTTTCATTCCATAGAGCACCTATGAGTTAATTAATATTTCTTCCATCTGATTTACCTACTCTATTCGAATTTTGCCCAACAACCCCCATCCCTATCTATACCTTTTTCATTTGTTTTCCCTCCTTCCCCGTTCACTATTTTCATCCTCTTTCACACACAAATCTCATAAGTCTATAATTTACGATCTATTATTTCCTCATAGACAGAAAAAATGTAACAGTAATATACCAATAGATCTACATCTACATCTACATAATATCCTGCAAGCCACCACAAGGGTGTGCGGCAGGGGGTGATTTCTCACCAAACATGCACTACATATCATGCATAAAAAAGGAATAGTATTAATATAGTAGTCAGAACTACACTATTTATAAAAGATAGAAATTGCAAAGCAACCATGCAAAAACATTATGTTAGTAGGGTTAGCTTTAAGTACTCATACCAACATGCAGCTACCAATGCTATTCATTGCTACTCTCCGATAGGACATATTTACCGTTATTCGTATCTCTTATTGTGCGAGGGAAAAAGGACATTTTGAATCGGTCAGTTCGGCAATCAATTTCTCTAACTTTATGATTATGGTCCAGTCTGCCATAGTAAGTTGGGGTTCGTAAAATATTTTTAACATCATCACTGAAAATATTGCCTTGGAATTTGTGGAAGAGATTAAGTCTAAATTTCAACCTGCGATCTGACAATGATTCCCATTTCAATTCATTTAATAGACTGGTTACGCTAATATAATTATCGTATCGTCCCTTTACAAATCTTGCCGATCTTCGCTGCACACGTTCAAGTTCATTACTTAGACCGATTTCGTAGGGATCCCATACACTGGCAGCATATTCCAAATGAGGTCTAACAAGGGAAAAGTAGCTGATTTCTCGTACATGATCGTCACATTTACCCAATACTCTTTTAATGAAACCCAGTTTACGAATAGCTTGACCAATTATTTCACGTATATGTTTTCCCCATAAAGATCATGTGTCAGTCTTATTCCATGATATTTAATGGATTC
The DNA here is from genome assembly GCA_933228895.1 of Platycnemis pennipes. Lineage (NCBI taxonomy): Eukaryota > Metazoa > Arthropoda > Insecta > Odonata > Platycnemididae > Platycnemis > Platycnemis pennipes. Next base: position 142,083,183 of record OW121849.1, on the reverse strand, counting down.
CACGTTTGTTATTTCATTATTACTTATTTTGTATGTGCTAGGAGGAGAACTATTCTTTTTCCAAAAAATTATTACTACACATTTTTTAAAATTTAATTCTAACTGCCATGTATCACACCAATTTTCGATTGCTTTTAGGTCATCATTTAAATATTGCTTATCGTTTGGGCTTAGAATTTCCCTGTACACAACTACGTCATCGGCAAATAGACGAAGCTTACTTTTTACCACCTTACTGATAACATTAATGTACAGAAGGAACAGGAGTGGACCTATCACACTACCTTGTGGGACACCCGAAGTGACTTCGACACCCGAAGTATCAATAGACTCGTTATAAATATCTTCACTGACGTCTCGTCTCTCAACGACCTCAGGTCCTTGTCGCTCATTCCTCTCTTTTAAAGAAATGCTTCTGTTGCATATGCTACTCCTTTTTCGATCATGACCATGCCAATCAACTCTTCACCCATAGCTCTACCAAGATGAATCTACATCTATATCTACGCGATACCCTGCAAGCCACCGCGAGGGTGTGTGGCAGGGGGTGAAGATCACAAAGCATGCACAATTGACAGGCAAACAAGCTATTAAATGGAAACATGCTACATAATAGGGTCTCATGCAACTGAATGGTCCGTATCTACATGATTCTTGGTTTAAACTGTCGCGGGTCATTATAGATGGATAGAATAGGAAACAACCTCCGTAATCATGAATTCAAAACTTAGTTCAAGCCACATTTAAAAATTAGAAACTGCCTGAGGAGTGTGAAGGACACAAAACCATTTCAAGTGGAAGGACTGTGTGTTGTTCTTTTTAAGATCTTGGGAACAAAGTAAAATTTGAACCATTCTGTACACTAAGCTGCGGTCAACGACGCTTCTTGCTTTGATTTCCAGTACGTAAGTAGGATCATTTAGTTTTTTCCCTTTTAAACACAGGAATTTACAGCGCTACAAACAAGCCAAACACTTTATGCCACCTGAAACATTTGACAAAAATCAGTGTAAGGCGCTGTTTAGTAGCCTTTAACTCTGGTGCTTATCGTTACTACTTTGAAATATAAGTTATTTTCGCCATCTTTTTCCAGAACAAGGCTGTCTTATTGGCGTTGAAAGTTGGTTAAGGCAGATAACCTCTCTCTTCAATCTGGGCAGATCTGGAATCTGGAATAAAACTCTGGAATCAAATTTTGGTCTGTCTGATGATTAGCAGACACACTTTCTCCTCTAATGTCATGATATGGTTATTTAACTTTTTTTAAGGTTCTCAAACCATCCAGAACTCGCAATAAAAGTTGCATTGTTAGAAGCAGGGATACTATCCCTGGTTAGAAGACTCCGGATTGTGTGCAGATGAGGTGTCGTATTAAACCATTGCCTTCACACATATTACTGCTGACCTCAACGTTACCGTTCCTTGAATTTGCCTCTAATCCACAGTCACGAAATTTGTCAACCGTAGATAAATTTATATTTATTTTGGAATTACGTTTATTATATCGCCACTAGAAGTTCCTGCACTGAACTCATCTCTTATTTTTCCTTCTTTTATTCGCATGCTACCTATGTTGACTCATTTCCCTTGTCCCTATGGATGAAGTGTTTTGGCTTATTTTCGGTTTGCCTAAAATTTCAATTTTTCGACCCGTACGGACTTCCAGTCATTCTTGAAGGTTGTCTCGAGGACCAATGTGGTGGGTCATTTTGTGGTTGCGACGATATCACGAAACTAATCTGCTGTTTGCAACACCTTTATGAAACAGTTGTCCGACCGAAATTGTTGCACCTTCAGTTGATTTGCTTGGACAACACTTTATTTCACCACTAATCCGTAATCGCGAACTTTGAAAGAAAGGGGATCTAAATAGGCTTGTGCGATGACCGATTTTGGTCATCGATAGTCGATAAAAAAATTTCGTCGAAATGCTTCGATGACGATGGCTGTCATCGATCATCGAATAGAGTGTACACGATGATCGATGACTATCGATGATCGTTGCGGATGTCTCGGTTGGCAGTTTGGTGTGGCTATTAAGTGAAGATTTATTTGGGTCACACTTATTTGAGAAGGACAAGGCCTATTTATTAAAGAGCGAAAGAAGCACCAATTTACAAAGAAAGCAAAAACTCTTTGTTGTGGTATAATACAATTTTCATTTCCGCGTTTTCATCGGTGAGTAGATGTCGGTCGTCCAACACAACGTTTCCTGCAGCGCTGAAGAACCGCTCTGATGACGTTGAAGTGGCAGGAATACAGAAGTATTTCCTCGCGTACTTCTGAAGGAGGGGTAATGCCTTCCTTCCTGTCCCTATACCAATGTAGGACCTCCGAAGATTTGGATAAAGCTGGGAACTCCTCGTACTTGTGGAGCTCCGCCAGGAAGAGGTCGTCAGCAGAGGTAGCGTTTCTCGTGCCAGCAGCACTTCACGACTCATCGACATCAATGATTCGCATCGACTCATCGCAGTCGATGGTCGATGACATTTATCGTCATCTATTTCAGTCATCGCACCGCGGTGACTGAAATCATCGTCGATGACTTCGATTAATCGACTCATCGCACAAGCCTAGATCTAAATCTTGGAGAGCATAGACATTATAACGTCGAACGCATACCAGATAGTCACCCGAAGTAGTTGGCAGGAAGTTACATGTATCGTAATGAAATGATGAATACGCAGTAAATGTCATCATACATGACGTTCTTTACTCACAGTACGGTTTAATTCGACAGGTGCACTACTTTGAATATTACTCCTAATCCTTGAACCAATGTATAGAATCATGAAGGAGCCTGATTCCCAGATTTGCTCCGATCGAGATATCTGAAACCGCGTCTTACCTAAAATTAAGATCACGTCTTGTTAATTCGGGTACATTTCTATGACCCTCTTGTGGAACCCTGCTATTCGAGGTTTTACTGTACACACGTATCTCATGGTTAATTAGTCTCTTCCCTCGTTCTAAATTATGCCCGCCAACTTTAACGTTCATTTGTACTGGCTACTATTAATCCTCCCCCGGTATTTCTCAGAATAGTTCTGCCAAGTAGATCACAATTCCCGCTGTACTTTCACGACAGGCTGATTAACGCATGATCACTGGCGAAGGTAATTAAATTCGTGAACACCTTTTGACATAAACTGAAGAGTACTTTGAAGATAACATCAAGCTCTTCCCACCCCCCCACCCCCCAAAATGCCTCGACGGAAACATTAAGTAGCAGCGGCGATAGCTCACCCTCACTTCCCTTCCAATCACTGACCACACCACGATTCTCCAACTACCGTCATGCATTCAGAGTTCCCAATAAGAAGCCTATCCTTGGACTCAGTCCATAGTTTCCGCGATATTTTCAGTTATTTTTTTCCCTCACCCCCTGTCGAGAAATTTCTTGGATTCTAAAAAGAAGACAAATATATCCCGATTGATTTTTTTTTCCTCTCCAGTATAGTAATTGGTTCTCCCGTTCCATCCCTATGCTGTCCCTACTCATACTGACATTGCCCTTATTATATTTTAACTCTTTCCTAAGACCGTCCATTTATTATGCTAAAAACTATTGTTGCGGAATGCAAAATTAAATTTGAATATATAAATATGGGTAGAGCAGCGTTATTCCTATGCTAAAAGACAAAAATATTTAGCCGTATACTTTGGTTTTAGTCTAAATCTACACCCAAGCAATACCCTGCAAGCCACCGCGGGTGTGTGTGCATGCACTATTAACATGCAACTAGGTAAATACATGATATCATGTTGGATAATAGGGTCACATGCGGCTGGATGGTTAGTTTCTACATAGTAATAAAGGGATTATTGGTTGTTAATACATCCATCATGCACTAGGGACTAATATTTCCCCTACCTATCCTTTTGCCACGCTGCCTATTGTGTTCTCTTATAGTACGGGGAAAAATGCTCTTTCGATTCTATCATTACGACAATCTATCTCTCAAATCTTATTTAACTGGTAGAATTGAGTCCATACAGAAAGTTTATTCGGGAAGAATGCCTTAGACAGAGTACATTGCATACTGAGAATCTGATTTCGAAATCTTCCTTCTAATGATGGTGCGGCATAGCTCATAGATAGATATCTTTCCGGTCTTGCCTTCCGCATGGTGATCGGAGTGCGGTGCGATAATTTCTGCAGAAAGGACTCACGAGCAATCCTGTTCCGCACCCTCGTTTTCTTCCCGACTTCTTGCACGCCCCCCCTCCTTCACCCCTTCTTGACAACCCCCTCACGCTGCACAGATACGCAGATTTGCCGTCCCAACAATCAATCAGCTTGTTGTTTTCTTTCGCGTCGGTCGCCAGAGTTTCTCAAACGCACGACCGGATGAGAGCTCGTCCATACGCCGCAGCCTGGAGTCAAAGAGGGCAAGTGAGAGGAAGATTCTTCGGCCTGTCAACGGGGAAAAGATGTCCTATCAATCACGGGTCAGTTTAGTCCCATCGGGAGGTGACGCAACCCTCACTCCCTTGTTAACTGTCGCAAGCCTTTTCCCCCCAAATCCCCAATGACGCCAATGTCGAGGCCTCACGTCCCACAGAAATACTTTCACGTGCAGTGTATTCAAATGAGCAGCATCAGAGGCGGGCAGAGCTAGTGCAAGTAATATCGACGAAAAGTGCATAGGATCCAACGGTATCCAATCCCGTACGAGGATCGTAATACTGGAATTAGAATGCTACCCAGAGACAGGCACTTATGCAGAGAGTATATTTTTATGCCCAATTATTACTTTAAGATTCGTAATTAATAGAATATTACCTCAATATCTAATACCATTCAAGCATTATATCATTCAGCTATCGTTATAAACTTTATCTCAGGGAGACATTTTGGAAGCTGAGTGGGGATTAGCTTGGTATGGAGGTCAAAATACCGACCTCTCATCCTGAAAGCCTGGGTTTATATTCCGGATGTGATAAATTTTTCATTGATTTACCGTTTCCTATTTAGTGTCTCTTTGAGAGTATTTCAAGTTCAGTACTCCGACCCTTGGATAGGACGTTAAACCGTCAGTCCCTTGGCGCTTTTCGTTAAGACTAAGCAAAAGATGTTGCTCGGTTTCACTTCAGCCTTTCTCCGTTTCTTAAAAAAAAAGCCCTTCCTTTAACACTTTTTCACAAAATCTTTTCACACTTACTGTAAAAGGCGCAGATGACTTTATCCCCGGAATAACTACAACTACTCCCATAATATCACATCATATGCATGAGCAGGATATTTGGAATCTGTTGCTGAACTCCGATCTATTGATTCGAATTATCCTGTATTCTTATATTATAAACGTTACCTTACTCCACCTCACTTTGCACATCTGCTCTCTATACTTTGGTTCAAAATGACTCAAAAGTTACCTAACATAGAGGACACTATGTGTTTTCATTGCAGTGATTTTATATATATTACCACTGGTGTACCTCAGGGCTCAGTCTTAGGCCCTGTGTTGTTTTTGGTATATATTAATGACCTTTGTTTCCACGAATTTCGTGGTCAGGCTGGCCTTTGCGGATGATTTTGCACCGCTACATTAATTTTGCATGAGAAAGTCTAAGATATGATGTGCACAATGACTTTAATTCCCTGAGACTATAGTTTTTTCATAACAAATTATCTATGAATTTACAGAAAACTATATGTTCTATATATATGAATGTCTAGATAACTATATACACTTGTCTATATAACTATAGAATACTTTATGTACAGAAAACTACATCATTCATCAGTATTATTTGCCAATATTTTGTTATGTAAATTGATGCCTATTTTTTGGTTACATTTTGTTAATTTTTATATTTTTATTACGCCTTGCTTTTGAATATACAGTATTTGAATTCTAACACTATGGTTTTTGATGGTAGCTTTTTTCAGGTTTTCCCCTTGTAAGCTACCCAACGCTCAAGTATTTTCATTCATTGTATGAGTTATATGTATGAGTTTGGGCATTAAAAATAATCTATCTATTTCTTGCCATTGGGTTTTAATATAAGGTTACTATTCCCCTCGAAAATATAATCCGAAGGTGTTGGTTATTAAGGCCGGAGAAAGCTTTAGAATATGCGGGGTTCTGGTGGGAACACTTTGGAAAAATAGGGATGCGGGAGAGCAACGAACGACAAAATGGAATTGAGCAGGAATCAAACAGAGGTAGGTTTGCAGTGGAATATCTAACGTTAGTGTGAAGCAGACAGGTTAATAGAGCGCCCCTGAATAAGACATAAACCTACCATCGCTGCTCACCATTTCTGCCTTCGCAACAAATCCGATACGCTCTCAGCCATCGTCGTCGAGCCAGTTGCATGCATGTCATCGCGACTTTCGGTCGTTATTACGGCATCCAATTTCTTGCATCGAGGGTCGATCGAAACACGATATCGCTCCGCAGCTAAGCAACTCAATCCCAAGATTGCGGGCGGCGGCGTCCGCTTTGCCGGCAGCCGACGTGGTCACTGGAAGCTCCTCGCGAGATCCAACCGCGTGCTGGATGAGGCGGCTATTCATGCGTGCCCTCGGCGCTTGCATATTATCGTGGAGGACGCACGTGGTAATGGAGGAAGGCGCCTATTGGATCCGCGTCGAGCGGTGCGGCAGTGCGCGAAGGACGATGCAATCAGGAGGATCGATCAGCAAAGAGGCGACGACGCGGTGGAACTGCCCCTCCCTCTAAACCTGAAGTTGCCAATGCAAACCCCTTTTTCGGGGCTCCCGTTCCAAGTCGGCTGCAGTAAGTCTACATCTACATAGTGCCCTACAAGACTCAGTAAGGGTAGACGGCGGAGAGTGGCTACAAAACAGGAATGTACCACCGTCGCGCATACAATCCTATTGATCCATATAAGTAAGAAAAGGGTTTCGTAAGAGAATTAGATATTATTCAGAGGAGATTTGCTCGACATAAAGAAAGATCGCTCAAAAAGAAAATAAGAAAAAGGAAAGGTTGGGCCATGTAATCAGAGGGAGAAACATAGTGGCATAAGAAGGTCCAGTTGAGGAAGAGAAAAAGAGAGGAAGAAGAAGAATTGAATTGAATTGGTGGATGAGGTGAAGATCGGCAACTACAATGTAAATAAAGAGAAGATGTAGGAGAGAAGCGGAAGGAGACAGCAGTGGTGTACGGGACCTGCCAACAGGCATTCTGCAAACAAAAGGGTTTGCAGTGGTATACCTAAGGTCAATGCGGAGCAGGCAGAGGGACCCTGAATGGGACATAAGCCTACCATCGCTGCTCACCATTTCTGTCTTCGTAATACGAGGGCAGTTTGATAAGTCGGTGACTTTTTGAATAAAAATTTTTTTTTTCGGCAAATAAGCGCTTTATTTCTCAACATTGTCTCCTTTTAGCTCTATACATTTAGTCCAGCGTTTTTCCAATTTTTTTATTCCTTCCAATTAATAGGTTTTCTCAAGGCCCTCAAAATAGGCGTCTGTTTCAGTAATGACCTCTTCATTCGGCCCAAATCTCTTACCGCCCAGCCATTTGTTCTGGTTTGGAAACAGGAAATAGTCGCAGGGAGCTAAACCTGGAGAATATGCTGGATGGGGTAGCAGTTCGTAGCCCAATTCATGGATTTTTGCCATGGTGACTACACGCGTGTGAACCCGTGCATTGTCTTGATGGAACAGCACTTTTTCCTTAGCAAATGCGGTCGTATCTGCTTCAAATCAATATCAAATCTATCCAAAAGCTCTAAATAATACTTGCCGGTGATCGTCTAACCTTATTAAAGCTAATCAATGTGAATGATACCGCGTGCATCCCAAAAAATTGTGGCCATGAACTTGTTGGCCGACCGACCCACCTTGGCCTTCTTTGGTGCACGTTCACCCGCAGAAACCCACTGCTTTGTTTCTTGATCTCTGATGTGATGGATCCATGTTTCGTCGAGGTAACAAAATGGCGCCAAGATTCGTTCTGATTGCGGCTGAACATCGCCAAGCACTCCTTTGAAGTGGTCACACGGTTTTGCTTATGGTCGAGTGTGAGCAATCGCGGCACCCATCGCGCAGAAAGCTTCTTCATGTCCAAATATTCATGTAAAATATGATTTACCCGCTCAATTGAAATGCATACATCCTCAACCACCTTACGCACTTCCATTCTTCTATCGTCCAATATCATTCGTAGGATTTTATCGACGATTTATGGCGTGACGACGATTTTGGGTGACCTGAACGTTCGGCGTCACTTGTGCTGGTACGACCATAAAGGAACTCAGTAAACCTCTCCTTAACCATTGAATTTGATGGTGCAGAGTCTCCATAGTACTTAGCGAGCCTTTTCTTGGTTTCAGTGATGGTTTTTTTACGCAAAAATTAATACTTAATCAGCACACTAAATTCACTTTTTTCCATTTTTGTTAAAATTCACGAGGTTGTCTGCTTTCAATGGCTATCAAACACAAACTAAATGGCGCAGCTTGCTCGAAATTTTACAGTAGTCTATTAATAGATAGTAGTTGACGGGAGAAGCGTTGTATTTAAAGTTACTGAGCGAGAAATTCAAAAAGTCACTGACTTATCAAACTTCCCTCGTAACTACTTCTGATACGCTCTCAGCCATCGTCGTCGAGCCAGTTGCATGCATGCCATCGCGACTTTCGATCGTTATTACCGGTTAATACCTGATGATGATAGATTTATATATGTATAAATGTTACGATAAGGGGTAAGTGTAACTTCTACGATAGAGAAAATGGGATGGGGGAATCTTCAAACGCGAGGACATCAAGCCAGACTGCGACCTTTACAGAAGTAAAGGCCAGACGAGTCCAAATCAAAGTCCGAGTTATTTATAAGAATCCCACACAACACTGGTTCACAGGACCTTAAATATAATTTAAGCGAAATACACTGCACCACTGAGAGATTCAAATATTCTTCCTTTTCCCAAACAATTCGTGGCCATAACGACCTTAAGACTTCCCACACCATGATGCCTCCATAAAATAAATTCACCTTAACATGAAAATGAAAATTACGCACATTAGATTATTACGGATCAATGAAACAAACGTAGAAGAAATAAAATGTTGGATTTTATTAAATGTTTGGATTTAAGTACGCCTGCAATACGTGCTGATGCAATACTGCAATGTATTTCTGTAGTCAAATGTTTCGTTTCATGTTGGATAAAACTTAGAACTGGTAATGTGTCTCGCATGATATTAAAAGAAATATTTCTTTAGGCACGTAGAATAAGTACTTTACAGCGCATAGTGTATATTTGGTGATAACTGACTATCTGCCAGACTTCCGTTGTCAGTAGATCTAGATATATATCTAGACAATACCTCGCGAGGACGTATAGCGGAGAGTGGCAGGACACCTGACTTGGATTACTTACCGCTTTAATTGACTATAAAATTACCTATATCTGTAGATTTATTAGGGGTATCTATATTTCGGATTCAATCGCGGATGGAAGGTGGGAAAACTGTGATTTTTAATCCTTTATTCTCACAATATCTCACAAAATGTATTAATCATGTGCATGTATTAATAAAATACTATAGATACTAACAATCTATCTGTATGAGATCCAATAGTTGCTTGTTTTCATGTCAATAGTGCATGCTTGGTGATCTTCGGCCCCTGCCACACACTCTCGCGGAGGCTTGCAGGGTATCGAGTAGATGTAGATGTAGAAATTTAATAATTAGTAGTATTAAAATGAGTAATAATTGTTTTTAAATGAATAAACCGAATCATCATCATTGATCAACAATCCTAGGATTGGTTTGACGCAGCCCTCCACTCGATTCTTTTATCGGCCAACCTCTTCATATTAACGTAGTTCCTCTCTTTCATGTCCTTTACGACCTGTTCTATATGTATAACTCATACGAGGCCTGCCTTTTCCATTCTCCCCGTTCACTTTTCCCTCAACGACAGTCTTCATCAGGCCATCACGTCTCAAGATATGACCGATTAAGTTGTCCCTTCTTCTTTTTAGAGTTTTCAGCAGACTTCTCTTTTCTCCTCCTCTTCTTAGGACTTCCTCGTTACTTACTCGGTCAATCCATTTGGTCTTCAGCATTCTTCTGTAGAACCACATTTCGAATGCTTCCAGCCTTTTCTTCTCCGCTGCTCTCATCGTCCATGCCTCACTGCCGTAAAGAAACATGCTCCAGATGTATGTTCTGATAAACTGTTTCCTTACTTCTACGCTTGTATTTCCAGATGTAAGTAGATTCTTCTTTTGATAGAATGCCCTCTTTGCCTGGGCTATTCTACTAACTATTTCTTTCTTACTTCGTCCGTCGTTGGTTACTCTGCTTCCCAGGTAACAGAACTCCTTCACCTCTTCAAGTTTTTGATTCCTAGTTTGACATTAGTTTTGGCCTCTTCTTTCTTGCTGCACACCAATATCTTAGTTTTCTTCTCATTGATGTTCAGACGATAACTGGCCATAGTCCTTTCCATGGATAAACCGAATATATAATTTTAAATAAATGAATATCGGTTTATCATAATGAATCTTTAGTTCATTAGCATATTAAAGTATACACGTCATTGGCTAGCCTCAGCCGTCCGAGAACCAGCCCATACCCTCCGTGTGCAGCACGTTGAAGGCGGCTGGTGTGAAAATTACCTACTAGTCTTTGCCATAATGGAAATATTAGAAAAAATATGCCTCAGGTACTAGTTAATAAGATTTATCGGAGTGCACCGTCTGCTTGGAAGCGTCGGCAGCACCATCTAGTGGCAGGTGGAGGAAAGAGTGTCACGTCACACGTACGATTTACAGGCATGCAATAGTTTGCCGTCCTGTTTACGCGCCTTTGAGTTTTGTCTTTTAAATTGATGAGGAAAATTACTGAAAGTCATGTCAAAATCGAACGGCTTAAAATATCCACTCGGGGTTCGTTAGGTTCGTTAAAAGGAGTTACGATAGGTTTAGTAGAGCATCAAAATTAATACAAGAATTAGGGTGGGAATCATTAACAGAGCATAGGTTAAAGCACAGATTAAATCTCTTGCAGAAATTTAAATCGGATAGCTTTACTGAAGATTTTAGGCATATATTAAAAACACCAGCATATTTTGCTAGATTCGACCAGATAAATAAGATTAGAGAGATAGATTGTCGTACTGATAGATTCAAAATATCATTTTCCCCTCGTACTATAAGAGAACTGAATAGGCAGCATAGCGGAGGGTTAGGTAGTGGAAATATTTTAGAGTAGTCTGTAGTGAATAATGCATGTATTAATCCCTTAATTACTATGTTGATATTAACAATCTAGTTGCCTTAGACCCAATAGTAGCATGTTTGCATGTCAATAGGTGATCTTGGTGATCTTCACCTCCTGCCACACACCCTCGCTGTGGCTTACAGGGAATAGCGTAGATGTAGATGCACTCCATAGGATATAAACTTCCGATCAAGACAATAAAACAATATTAGGAAACTACCCTATAATAGGAGCCCCAAACTAGATTGGTAGACAGGGCGGACAGGACCACAGGGAAAAGATATGAGAAATACACCGCACCACTGAGCATTGAATTATTGCAGTACACAGAAATGCTTGAGGTTGCTATGAAATTAACGCTGACAGGCACTGCACTAACACTCATTTGGGAGCGCTAATGCACTGATTATGGCCCGTGGAGAGTGAGTGGCTATATTGGCTGCGGACAGACTACTTGACCTCCAATCGCTAACTCGCGAGTTCTAATCGCTGCGTCATTTGATAACTACCAACCGAATCCGGATTCAGCCCGTTTCCTGATTTGCAAACCATATACGGAATATTGGGCATGTTCACTGAGTAGTAGTCTCCTTCCAATCTCACTCTCCGTTTGAGAACTCCAGTCACTGATGGACTCTCTTCCTTCTCCTTCCTGAGTTCTGATTGCATCTTAGAAACCAACTCTAGTCTGGAATCCTGGGTAGGTGGTGGTCTGCGCAATCGTCGTAGTCAGTTTTGAATCAGGCTAAGCATCGACCTCTATGTCTCCTACTAGTTTCCTCCGACAATATTGTGGCTGCCACCATTGCAATGGACTGCAGCAGTGGATGCGATTATGAAACCATACCGATCCATCATTAATAGCTCTACTTCTCTTCAGATTCACTTAAACCTCAGTCTCGACAAAGCTTTATTTCAGGGATATAACTGACCTGAAGCCAACAGTTATGTCAGAGGAAGATGCTCTATTGCTATTTACTTCCATGCAACTCTCGAAGAGCCATTATATAGGTGTGTACGAGTCATTATCGTGAGCAGTATATACATAGGTTTTCGAAAAGTATCAATTATGTCATGACCATGGGTTATATCCTAATTACGAAAAAATACGGATGGCTAAAATTGCTACATATCCAGGTGAAGTTACTATTTTAGAGGACTCATGTGAAGTTAAATTTCAAAGTCTACTTGGTTGGTTATTCAGGGGAGGCGACCGACAGCTGAGGTCATTTGCGCCATTTATAATAGGTGGATAATTGGGTAATGGCAGGAGTTTTCAGGGAACGGAGGAAGGGTGGAGAGAAACCCGGCGTCGGCATTAGCCTACTCTTATCGAAAGGCGCCAAGGGGACCACGGCTTAACGTCCCATCCGACGGACGGAGTACTGAACTTGAAATGCCCTCCACTTGGCACTCAAGTGGGGACCGGCTTTCCACTGAAAAATCCGCCACTGCCGGGAATCAAACCCGGGCCCTCGGGATGGGAGGCCAGTACTCTAGCCACCACACCAACCCGATCCCCTCAAAGGCTAATTTATCATACAGCATCACGTAACTTGGGATGGAATTTCCAGAGATTAAATAACCGCACATAATATAAATCGTACGCTAATTTGTAAATTTGACTTTGACGGAAGCTCAGGACATTCTCAGTATAAGCAAATATGGCATTGCGAATCGATGTCGGATGAAGTCTTGTTCATCAGCTCCGTGCCTACGGTGCACCCGAAGAAAGCTGTCTTTCAGTACCTCCTAGACCTTTACTCCACGTGATAAATGCGTAATTTTTTCCACAATTTCTTCGAAATGTAACACATGGACGCTCTTTTAAATGTGTGTATCTCAAAAATCTCCATAGCGGAGTGGATACGGCTACAATCCATTCCACACACTTGCCTCCCCGTTGCAGGCGGGTTGGACCAGACTCGACCGCGCGATCGAAAAACTAATGTGAAATTCGGCGTCGCAAACGGTCGCAGCATAACTCATCGGATTTGCACTATGGAAGCTTTGTAGAGTTTCCCCATATAAGTTACTCCGTTACGCTGGGCGATACAATTTACTTTTTCTCTACATATATTAAAAAATGACCAAAAATGAGGGTCCAACACTTTGTTTCATATCTTTAATAAATAATAGCAAAAATATATATGGAAAATCTTAAAATAAAGAAGAAGAATTATTTTATCTAACTACATCACCTTTTATTCCAATTCTTTATCCATAAAGGTTCAGCAAGGGTTTGATTTTGAAGATTTCGTGAGAAAATTGAGTGTAGACCATTTTTGCGAAATTTGTGGAAATTTGACCTCATGCAAATTGTTAATTGTTGGGTACTTAGGAAAATGACTTGCATCATCCCATGAACAGGTATTTTGAGAATATTTGTGAAAAGTTTCAGCTTCCTGGCTTGAAAAAAATCACTTTGAATTTTGGCTTCCTTTTTGATTTCAGCCCACTGTGCAGCGGCTACCTGCATACGAACCTGGCTGCTCGGTCTCCAAGATATCATAATTGATTCTTCACATCCGTAGGGTGATAAACATATTCCAGCCTTCCATTATGAATCTCGCATTCAAGTAAACTATTTCATCCGAACTCGCATTCATTTTCTTACATTGCTTCTAAGGGCTCGTTGCACAACAACATCAATGCACGCAACACGTACGCAATACCCTGCGAGCCACCACGAGGATGTGTGGCAGGGGGGTGAGATCACCAAACACGCACTATTGACATGCATCTAGGCTATTGCATGGAAACACGTTAAATAGTAGGGTCACATGCAGATTGATCGTTAGTATCTACGCAGTAATAGAGGGATTGGCCGTTAATCCATGCATCATGCAAGGGAACGCGAAAGGGAAAAATGAAAAAAGCTGCTTCGTATGAGGTATATGGAGCAAGTAGTGAAGGATGTAAAAGAGAGGAGCTACGTCAATATGAAGAGGTTGGCCGATAGAAGAATTGAGTGGAGGGCTGCGTCAAACCAATCCTAGGATTGTTGACCGATGATGATGATGATGCGCAAAAGACTACTCAGGAAATATTTCACCTATCCATCTGCTATGCTGCCTATTGTGTTCCCTTATAGTAAGGGGGAAAGATGAAATTTTGAATCTATCGGTACGGCGATTATCTCTCTAATCTTAGTTATCTGGTTGAATCTAACTGAAAACGCTGGTGGTTTAATATATCCCTAACATCTTTCAATTTCTACTGGAGATTTAATCTGTACTTTAACCAACGGTCGGATAATGATTCCCAACCATTAATTTTGGCACACTAATATTGTAACACTTTTTAACAAACCTAGCTGCTCTACGCAGCACACTGTCTAGTTCACTGAACGCACTGAACAAACCTAATTCATTCGGATCTCATGCATTCCCCATGTAGATCCTCAATGGTAACTTGGTCTCCCACACATCATACACTGAAAAACTACAACCTGGGCAGCGAGCGAGGGATACGCGACCTAAGGTGGAAGAGGTAAACAATGACGGTGAGTAGAGCGCGATATTTCAGCGGGCCCCAGTTGAGAATTTCAAAATGCCAAAAGATATCAGTCAAATTCAGGGCAATGCGGACGTAAAGGTGCGCGATACATTTTACGAGTTTCGCCATGGCCATAAATAGGCAGAAGATAAAAATTTCCACGAAGTCACGTCTCCTATTTAGAAACTTGAAAAAGCTTTTTTGCGTATGCATTTATCTCATCGACGAAAAGTTTGAGATACAACTGGAAATGTATGCCACCAAAGAAATATAGGCCGCTCCTTATATTATTCGCTTATATTCGTCAGTGCTCAATATAAACAACAATTGTTGCAATTGAACAATCAAAAGTACTACACCGATAAACTCGAGAGACCCGTGCTTCTATCCGCAATTTGGGCATAGGCATACCTTCAAGTCCTCAATTCTTCAGTATGAATGACTGCAAACCAGGGTAGGTAGTTCACTCTATTTGGCACATTTTTTTAACATCACGCGAAACTTTATCTATCATAATTTAACCACCCGCTTTAACTTCAAAGAAAGTCAACCCCCATCGCTTCTGACTGAATCTCCAATATCCTCCTACGTCATCCCCATTTTACACCTTTTATCTTCACCTATCTCGCGGCCACATTTCACATATGCTGATATTAGGCTTACAGATCCACTGGAATCACCTTCACATTCAGTTTGTCCTATTTACCTGCTCAGATCTTTGTCTTTTCAATATTTATGTTGCTGTAACCAATGTAATTGACCATAATAGCCATTGCTCTATTATTATTATTAAATAAGATTGGCAATTTTCCACAAAGAAATCTTTACTGCGACCGGTTTCGATGTGATACATCATCATCAGGTGACCAAATCTCAACAAAGTGGGGATCGGGTTGGTGTGGTGGCTAGAGTACTGGCCTCCCATCCCGAGGGCCCGGGTTCGATTCCCGGCAGTGGCGGATTTATCAGTGGAAAGTGGTCCCCACTTGAGTACCTAGTGGAGGGCATTTCAAGTACAGTACTCCGTCCGTCGGATGGGACGTTAAGCCGTGGTCCCCTTGTCGCCTTTCGTTAAGAGTAGGCTAATGCCGACGCCGGGTTTCTCTCCACCCTTCCTCCGTTACCTAAAAACTCCTACCATTACCCAATTACCCACCTCAGCTGTCGGTCAGCAATGACCTCAGCTGTCGGTCGCCTCCCCTAAAATAACTAACTAACTCAACAAAGTCCAGTATATATACAAATGAGGGGAGGGACCGGGAAAAAAACAAGGAGTGAGGGAAGGGGAGGGGAAGAGGGCCTAAACCAAGGGTGACAACGGAAAAAGGGGGAGAGGAGGGAGAACTGGTGCTAGGGGTGGGTGTTGGGAAAACCACACACAGAACTGGGAAACCCTGGCCGTTTGAGGAGTACTAAGGGGCAACGTAGACCTTCAAGTCGTACGTTGCCCCTTAGTACTCCTCAAACGGCTTATTGCTCTATTTTAATATCGAGTCGTCCCCCACGCAACTTCTTCATAACATAATATCTTCTCTCTCTGCATTTATTAATGTTTATCCCTCGTTGTCATTTAATTGGCAATGTTTTCACAAGAGAAGCATCGAATAGCGTCACGAGGGTAGCTCTGCCGGTTTTCATTTTTTAAGGAAGGTGAAATATTCAAACTATTGTAGATTACGTATTCTCTGTCGAGTGATCTCCAATTCTTTATCATTTCCGGTCCATCATTGAAATCCTTCGCTTGAGATGTAGTGACAGTATTGCGACGGATGGTTGAAGATTGCCATGGTCGATCGTTGAGTGCCCTCGACCTAGGGAGGGGTGGGGGCCCTCAGGGAATGCCTCCAATGGATTCATCCTCGGCTACTCTTGTAAGGCTTGCTCAAGGAATAAGGCCGCTAAGAAATGGCCCCATTTAGCAAATGATATGGGCCACAGTCAATCTCTCACTTATCCGCATACACTGATTCACGTCCAAAAGACCCTGAATGCCCATCGCCGAATAAAACGGCCATGAAACCATTCGGTAAATTTTGGTCCCATCCGTTTATTTTAGGGGGTTATGGAGGACACTGTCTTTTCACAGTTCCGACTATTATATTATGGTATGACTATGGTACTTGCCTCTGTATTAGTTAGTTCCTCATGCGTAGGCTGTATTGTAATTGAACTTTAGATAATCTATTAAATAAATTCCAAGATAGTATTTTCAATGATAACGTTAAAAGGTTTTTGCGACCTCCAACTTAGCATGGTAGTCTGGACCATAATCACAAAATTAGAGAAGTTGATTGCCAAACAGACAGATTCAACGTGTTCTTCTTTCCTCGGAAAATTAGGGATATGAATAGTTGTTACTATATCCAATAGCATAAATACGTGTGTATCAATGGATACCATAGGTTGTCGCACGTTGGTAATATAATGACTTTAAGCTAACCCAACTAACAGCATGTTACTACAGGCTTGCTTGGCTATTATAACCTTTTTTTTTACATTGAAAGTGTAGTATAGAATATAATTACTAATCCTTTACAATAGAATATAATTACTATTCGTTTTCATGCATGATATGTAATGCGTGTTTGGCGAGAATTCACCCCCTGCCACACACCTTTATGGTGGTATGTAGAGTATAGAGTAGATGTAGATGCATATCCGTTTATATACTAATGTTAAAATTTGTCGTGGGGATGATCATTTACATTTCAATGAAAACTATATCTTAATAAAATCCTATTACACCACCACCTATTCAGATTATTCTCTTCTCTTAGAAACTACCTCATCTCTCTTCTGTTCAACACGTTATATACATGTAACATGTATCTAACATGTTGACTGTAACTGGGTTACACTATGGAAACATGTTAGATAACAGGTCACATGCCGTTAAATGGTTAGCATCTACTTAGCAATAAAGGGACGATACGATAATTATATTAGCGTAACCAGTCTATTAAATGAATTGAAATGGGAATCATTGTCAGTCGCAAGTTGAAATTTAGACTTAACTTCTTAAACAAATTCCAAGGAAATATTTTCAGTGATGATGTTAAAAATATTTTACGAACCCCAACTTACTATGGCAGACTGGACCATAATCATAAAATTAGAGAAATTGATTGCCGAGCCGACCGATTCAAAATGTCCCTTTTCCCTCGAACAATTAGAGATACGAATAACGGTAAATATGTCCTATCGGAGAGTAGCGATGAATAGCATTGGTAGCTGCATGTTGGTATGAGTACTTAAAGCTAACCCTACTAACAGAATGTTTTTGCATGTTTTCTTTGCAATTTCTATCTCTTTTAAATAGTGTAGTTCTGACTACTATATTAATACTATTCCTTTTTTATGCATGATATGTAGTGCATGTTTGGTGAGCAATCACCCCCTGCCACACACACTTGTGGTGGCTTGCAGGGTATTATGTAGATGTAGATGTAGAAAGGATTTTTGGCTATAGTGGCATTTATCTAAATATTTTATCTGTAATTACCTATCATGCACGGGTCAGTAATGGTAATAGATACATCGTGCACTACAGCTCTACTACTAACTCTAATAACTACAACTCTAATAACATTTCACATATCTAACCCTTAGCTATGCTTCCTATTGTATTCTCGAATAGTATTGCGGAAATATGACATCATGAATCCATAGGTACGACAGTGTACCTGTCTAATCGTATTTAACTGGCAAAATCTAGCATAATACGCAGAGATATAGGTATATAACTTCTTCAGTAAAGCTATCCGTCTTAAATGTATGCGGGAAATTTACTCAGTACTTCAACCTACGTTCAAACAATGATTCCTAACATAATTATTGTATTAGTTCTGGAGTAACACGTAAGGAAGAAACCAGTTGGTTAACAAAATGCCAAGATGAGTTTCATACCTTCAAAACCTGACTTGACCATTAATCAATTCAGGCTATTAGATCATCATTACTTGCGAAACCATGCCGATGCCTATATACTGCTTGTGATCACATATGATCATCCTGGAACAAAGCTAGACATTTACTAGCTAATTATTTGTGAAAAAAATTGACTACTTGCCACCCTATGTAAGTTGACTGTTGGTAATAAAACCTCTGGAGCTGTTGACGGAGTATCATATTCTTATAGAGAAAACAGAATATAATCCACTTAATTTGTGCTATATACAAAAAAAATATTTTTATTTCAATTATATAATCACCACTTTTTCTACCCCTGTGCCTACTTTCATTAAATGGCACAAACGAAAGTGTCTAATATTAGACGTCAACATTGACACTCGCTCAATGTCTGTAAAACTAAGCCAATGATATAAATATTGTGCAAATCGCAAGGGAGAATTCGATTTTCTTCGACGAGAAAAAGAAATTTCCATGAAATTATACGAGATCTTAGATATGTAATTTCTATTACTTGTCTTAATAAAATCAAAATAAAGACAACTGGTAAAAAAATAAAGACACTGGTTCTAATGAAGGCATATTTCAGTTACATAAATACTATTTTTATTCACCGCCATATTTCTCTTCATAATCGGATGCGATCATCGACGCTTTCTTCTTGAAAAAAAGCGGCCAGTTAACACCGTAGCTAACGTTTTTATCATCATTGTTCATGGCATGGGCGATTCTGGTCATGATTCTTGGTGATGATAACTATTTCAGCGCCATCTTCCAATAAAACCCCGCGCCAAATGCCTTGCAGCTCTGCTTGCGCGCACGCAGTTGCTCGTTTTGCGCTGCTGGAGGAGCTCAGGGAAGCGCGAGACTAAAAATATCTCGGGCGGAGAATTCGAAAACAACGCCGAATGAAGGGTCCTCCTTAAGAAGGCTCTTGATCGCGGCCGTCCGCGCAGACACTATAAAAAGGACAGGACGAAAGATCTTTATTATTGACCTTCCATCGGGGTAGGGTATTTCGCCACCACCCCGGGGAGGGCAAGAGTGCCCGCGCCCTTCCTTGGCCCTGCACTACACTCCCCCCCCCCCCCCCCCCACCTTTGCCCTTATTCACAATCTCCCACCCGTACCCATCGTTACCATAACAACCGCAAGGTCCTCCATTGCGTCAATTGGCGGCGCTGCAACAAAGTGGATGATGGTGAGCCAATGGCCTTTGGCCTTGAGGGACAATGAGCGGCCACTGTCCGTACCCACCCGCCATCCCTCCGCTTATAAAGCTGCTACCGGGGCCCTCTCCCCCTCCCCCCATCTTAATACTTTGCCCTTCCCACCCCCGCCCCCCTTCCCGTCATCCCCTTCCCCCGCCGCGCCGAGGGCTCCGTGGAGAGACGCACGCTCCCCGCATCTGGATCCGGGCGGCGGCGGCGCGGCACTTGCCCCTAATTGACGTGGATTACCCCCCACGCCCCTCCCAGGCCCTCCCCGTCGCTTCCCGTGGCCCTCTCCCCTCTTGTTCGGGCTATAAAGCCTCGTCTGAAGGGGGGGAGCTGAGCGCATGATTTTCGGTCCATTCCAATAGAGATGAGGCCCCGTTCGTTGAGTGCAACGCTCTCCGTTGCACATACTCGCATGCGGTACTAATGTCAATCGAGGAGGTGGAAGAGTTCTGCTACCTGGGAAGCCGAGTAACCAGCGACGGACGAAGTAAAAGAGGAATAGCCAGTGGAATTGCCCAAGCAAAAAGGGCATTTTACCAAAAGAAGATTCTGCTAACAGCTGCAAATACAAGCGTTGAAGTGAGGGAACATTTCATCAGAACATACATCTGGAGCATTCTACTATATGGCAGCGAAGCATGGACAATAACAGCAACAGAAAAGTCCAAGCTGGAAGCATTTGAAATGTGGTGCTACCGAAGAATGAATAAGATAAAATGGATCGATCGAGTGACAAACGAAGAAGTGTTAAGAAGAATGGGAGAGAAGAGATGTCTACTGAATACATTAAAAAGAAGACGGGACAAATTAATGGGCCAAATCTTGAGACACACTGGCCTGATGCAGACAATCGTCGAGGGAAAAGTGAACGGGAATAATGGAAAAGGCAGGCCTCGTATGAGATGTATATGGAGCTAGTTGTGAAGGATGTAAAAGAGAGGAGTTACGTCATAATAAAAAGGTTGGCCGATAGAAGAATCGAGAGGAGGGCTGCGTCAAACCAATCCTAGGATTTTTGACCGATGATGATGACTAATATCAGGCCAATGTCGCTTCACGAAGCGGAACATTAATCTACTTTCCATTTGCTCTACATGTTCGTATTCTAATCCACTTGCTGTGATTGGTCCCGAAAAAGTTTTGAAAGCTGATTAAAAACATAATTATCATTCGGCAGAAAACTTGCTCGCATATCATTGATGGTACTGCACATTCAATCAGCAGTGGAATTTGAACCATTACATTTATTTCACTCAGTTTTTAATACTCACCTGAAATCGTGTCTCATGCTACCTAAAGAATACTGCTTGTGATGTTGGGTCATTTCAAGGTCATCTATGGACTTAACTACGAGGCGGCAGGACCTACATTATTCCTCTGCCAGTTTGAACTATACGATTCTTATTTTCCATCCCGTGAGTTCATTATTAACTTGTTATTTCATCTACTGCGACGTTTAAAAACCTTGATATACATACATATTATAGATGGAATTAGTTATACTTGGGTATAACCAAGCATTATTTAGCTCTTTAGGAGTGTGATACCTTTTCGACGCTGAACTACAATACGAATGCGAAACATATATGTCCGCAACTGACGACATAAATACTAAGTTATAGAAAAGAAACTGTGCCGAGCGTCAATTGGTTGGATTTTATGATACACTGTATCAGTGTATCATGATAATTAAGTGAGTAATGTCCATGATCATGCAATTTGGGGGCGTCCATTAATTACGTGAGGCGTTTATGTGGGGCAGGGGGCTGGGGGTCGAACCGAATCTCCCCCAATCTCACGTTGGGGGTAAATATCACGTAATTTTTTTCGCAAGAGACAACGTAAAATTGTGTGAAAACTGGGTTAAATTACATCATTTGCCACTAAAATATGGCTAAATCCTACACAATAATATTTATCGCGACTATGCGCACGCCATAAAATAGCACAGCAGGCTCTCGATTGTTTAGCCGCCACCGACCAGCCAAACGCGAGAATTTCTCACTGTGATTCTAGACTACGTGCTTAGAAGGCTTAAATACTAGTCTTAACTAGTCTAGAATAAAAATAATTAGGCAATTTATATTAGCTTTTTGTAATAAACCCAACGCAATCAAGTACAGATTAACGTATTTACACTAAAAACACGCATTTTGAAAAATCTCACGTGAGATTTGTGGGGGGTGGAAGGGGGAGGTGGTCGCGCCAAATCTCACGACATCTCACCAAGGGGATAGGAGGGGTCAAAAATCATCAAAATCGCCTCACGTAATTAATTGACGGCCCCTTTGAGTAATACAGGACCATACCGAACTGCTGAAACTGGCTTCTAAACTAATTCTCAAGTAGTTTGATTCTTTGTCTTACGCTACGGGTCTAAACGCATATATGCATGCTATCAGTTCTCTTAACACATATGGAGAACAATTATATGATTAAAATGAGTGAAGTGCAGCAGTCCGAATCCAAGTTATTAATTCAAAGCGAGATGCATAGACTTTGCAACCTCTGCACTCTCAAGTGCAGGTGTGGATGATGAACACGCGATACTATTGTTCTCATCTGATTGTGATTTCTTCGCAAGGTTTAAACTCACAATCATCTATTATCCTCTATAAGATTATGGAAGATATTCTAAAGCGATTGTAATAATAGTTCAGGAGCCTTGTATATCTTAGGGAGATACAAGGCATAATTGTTGCGGCCAGGAACAATTCATTTGAAGATAAAATATCTTTATAAATTTTAACGAAGATAAGATTAGTTTTTGTGATGGCACTTCATCTTTATAGGGGTAAACTCCTCCATCTGATACCAAAACGATTTAGCTGTCAGACAGCTCCACGAATGATGACAAAGTTGTGGGAAAAACTGCACATCAAGCAATGCTATTTGTAGAATTCGATTAAAATTTGCTCCGATTCAAGTTGTCACGCCATAATCACGGAAATTACCAGAATGATATTATGCCCTGCCCTTGCCATACACCCTCGTGGTGGCTCGCAAGGTATTATATGAAGAAGTAGATGTATGGTGATGCCTCGGACACTTGATGTATGCATACGCAAAAGGGCACAACTACACGATTCAGAAAACAAAGAGAAGAATGATTCGAAGGCCTCTATAAGTATATCTCTGTTGAATCCACAACTTAACTGTTGGAAACAAGTAAATTGAAACATTCAAATTATTTCATGGCGATAGTAAAACGCAATCCCTACGAAACGAGGATACGAGAGGAAACAGCAAATCCCTCGCGTCTCATAAAACCCACCCTGGGAGCATAAGACTAATTGGTGAGGATTGGTAATTTGAAGTAATCAAAGATATTACTGTTATTTTCAACTGCCTTTTAATTTTTAAGTTTTTCTTTGTCTTTACCTCTCTACCATTTTCTTCTAGTCCAAATTTATCTGGCGAAAGGAAAGTCACTACCCAACGTTCCTAATTAGTTTGTAGTCCCTATGAACCCTTGTGAGGATGTTATATTTCTTCGAATAGCTTAAATAGTAACTAATTTTATAATACTAATTCGTTGTAGTGGTGAATATCTTTTTAACAGTCAGTTCATCAGTCAGTGCAAGATACAAGTCCCCTCTTCATGCAGGAAACTCCGAGAAGGTAGAGGCAACGAAAATGTTTAGCGAGAAAAATCTTCTTGACCCAGGCATTTAGAAAAAACATATTTGCAAGTTTATGATCAGCCCTTCGATTTATAACAGTTATTGGATTTACTGCGGAAGATACATTAGCGCTCAAGTTATTCTCACATATCTATTCGCAGCAGGCATGTCTTACAAAAAAAGGTCAATAGGTAAAATAAGCAGAAAAAGACAAGATGAGCATCGAGGCCATTGTTACATTGAATCTGATGTAAAGAGGTGCGAGTCTTCCGTATTTATGATCCAATGGACTAATTCACCTAATAGAGAAATCTAGACCTCTCGTTTCTATTTTCAAGCCACTATCATCACTAGTAGGCTCTTCAGGCAGGGAGGAAAGGTACAAGTTATGGAAGGGAGGAAGGGAGGAAGAGTGGAGAGAAACCCTGCGTCGCCATTGGCCTGCTCTTTACGAAAAGGCGCCAAGGGGACCACCGCTGAACGTCGCTTCCGACGGACGGAGCACTGTGCACGAATGATCTCTACAAAAAATTCAGGTATTATCGGACAACAATCCTAGAATTGGTTTGACGAAGCCCTCCACTCGTTTCTTCTAACGGCCAACCTCTTCATATTAACGTAATTTCTTTCTTTTAGATCCTTCACGACCTGTTCTACATATCTTATACATGACCTACCTTTTACATTCTTCCCGTACACTTTTCCCTCGACAATTGTCTTCATTCGGCCATCGTGTCGTAAGATGTGGCCAATTAAGTTGTCCCGTCTTCTTTTTAGGGATTTTAGGGGACATTTCTTTTCTTCCAACCTTCTTAAGACTTCTTCGTTCGTCTCTCGGTCGATCCATTTTATCTACATCATTTTTTTGGTAGCACCACATTTCAAATGCTTCCAGCCTTGACTTTCTCTGTGTTATTTTCCATGCTACCCTGCCATTTAGTAGAATACTCCAAATGTATGTTCTAATGAAATGTATCCTCACTTCCACACTTGCATTTGCAGATATTAGCAGAATTTTCTTTTGGTAAAATGACCTTTTGGCTTCGTCACTTCTACTGGCAATTTCTTTTTTCCTTCGTCCATCGCTGGTTACTCGGCTTCCCAGGTAACAGAACTCTTCCACCTCCTCGATTTTTGGTTTTCCTTCTTTAACATTTGTCCTCGCTTCCTTTCTCCTACTGCATACCAATACCTTAATCTTCCTTTTATTGATCTTCAGATGATATCTGTTCATTATTCTTTCCATATTTCTGGCCAATACCCTTTCCACATTACATAATGTCTTCTTTAAATCTCCTTCTGTTTCTGCCATGACTGCTATGTCATCGGCGAGTCGTAGCATGCTGATTTTCTCCCCGTGGATATTAACTCCCGGAGACTTTTCTTTGAGTTCTTGGATGGCTTTTTCGATGTAAACATTGAATAATACCAGAGACAGTGCACTGCCTTGTCTCACACCTTTCTTTATGCTTGCTTCTCTACTGCTGGGTCCTGATTTAATTACAGCCACCTGGTTTTTATATAAGCTGTGGATAACATTTCGCTCATTGTATGATACTCCAATTTCTTTGAGAATCCCTGGCATTCAGTCCCATCCACGTTGTCAAATGCATTTTCCAAATCTTCAAATGCATCGAACTTTGGCAGATTCTTCTCTCTTCTCTGTAAGTAGCCTGAGGGCCAAAATCGCTTCTCTTGTGCCCTTGTTTTTTCTGAACCCAAATTAATCCTCATCCAGGAACTCCTCAGATTTTTGTTCTGTTCTTCTATAGATGATGTCATGTCAATATCTTCGAGGCATGTGTCGTCAGTCTTATGGTCATAATGTGTTAACAGTTCTCAGCCCTCTTCTTTTTGAAATACCTTCCACTCCCGAGATTCGATCCCGGGCCCTACCAGTGAGAGGCCAGCACTATAGCCACGGCACCCAATCCATACCTTGCAACTATCCGGAGGTCAGTTGTACAAACGATAGGTGTGGTGAAGGAATCGTCTGGTGGAGGCGGCCTTCGTTTCCAGTCGCGGCGTCCTTATCTGCGATACCTCTGCGTCCGTGTGACGCAGGCGCATGATTAAATGCGTGGATTGGAGCGACAAAGGATTATGAGTGCCTGGACGAAAAATGCACGCCTTATCGACCGATATGCCATGAGTTCTTGAACAGAAAGTCGGATTCTGTAGGTCATGAGTGGACGGTCACTTCAGAGGTCTGGCGAAATTCGTTGCTTCGCGAGTCCCATTCTGATTTTGGACCTCAGAATAACAAAACAGGCTTTGTGAAGGCATTATATTCCAATATATAAAAACGTCTGTAGACACATCACAATTTACAGCATAGTAAAACAAAGCGAGACCTCCGGAAAGTAGCCGTGCTCTGCGAAATATATCAATTAGTTCCATCTGTAACTTTCATGAAAAGAAATCTTTATGAATGTACACGAAGTTTCCCAAATAAATAAGTTAATGCTAGGTAACTAGATCAAAAATGGCAGCTGTTAATTCGATCCATTTACATTAAAAATGTATTCCTATTGCCGTGGTGCGATGGATAACAACCATTCAATTTTTATATTCATCCATATGATATATGAGGATACTATTTTATCATCATCCTTTAATTGTATGTTTTTCAAAGGAGAATAGTCTAGCTGTTGACTTATTATTAATTAATTGAATTTGTGTTTGACAAACTATTTAAGCATAAAATTAACGAAATACTAGAAAATATGCCTAAAAAGTAAATATTAAAAAATTTTACTCAAAATATTTCATGCAAAACTACGTTAATTACTTGAAACAACATGCATTTAAGACCTTTCGATACAATCTAATGCAGTAGTACTTATTAATTCGTACGGAAGAAAACCAAATATATGTGGTACGGGTATTCAATGCAGTAACCACTATGTCAAATGCTCCCTCATAATGATTCACATCGTTACCTATATCAGTAAAAGTAAAAATCACTTGGTTTCTGTAATATTCACTTCGTTCTCCTCAGCTTTAATCCAGGAATCGAGCAACCCGAAATCTCCTTGGCAACTGTTTTTTTTTAACCCTAGTTTCCATTTTTATGATCCTGATAGTATGTGAAATTCTCGATGCGTATTTTTCGAAGTTAAATTATGAAGGCTCCGATGAAAAACATCGCCGCACCAATTAGCAATTGCAATTTTTTCTGTGGATACGATGCGGCTTCAATGCTCCAGCTGGGAAAAAGGTTTTACGGTATTGGTCACAGGAAAGCCCCTCCCCTCCTGTCCGAACCTTACAAAGGGATGCCCTTGCACAAAGAAAACGGCTGAGGGATCTCCGAGGGCAGGGGGACGGGGGGGTGTCAAGTCTGTATTTTGTATGTTAGGTGTGATATAGGTGTGAACTCCGTTGGGTCTTTGCAGCTCGGTCGGGAGCAGATCCGCTCCTTCCTTCTCACCGTGGCAAGAGAAGAGACAATGGAATGCGGGGGTCTTCGGCGAGGGGTCCAGGGGGAGATGAGACAAAGCAGGGGTCAAGGATAAGTAGGGGGTAGCAATAAGTAAGGTGAATAGGAACATTGCCACTGTTATTAAGTAAAATAGGGACAGAGTGGCAGACAGATAAATGAGTGCTTTGGCGGAATAGTGCCGTGGAATGGTAGCCGTTACTTTTTTCCATCAACGCCTCACCTGCCGGGCACTGTAAGTGTGTAAGTACACGATTATGCCGTGTACTTAGGTGGGCAATACTATTTCTGCGCATCTCCCATGGCACCTCACACTATGCGTTTGAAAGCGGACTACTAAATCTACATAATACCCTGCAAGCCACCATAAAGGTGTGTGGCAGGGGGACGCTCACAGCGTCACCAAGCAACAAAAAGCAAACGTCGCCGGAAGTAGGTAATGTTGTTTAGCACTAAGCCTCTTACTTGTATGCATAGTGAATGCATGGAGTAATATTATGTTGTATACCAGAAAGGTAGTAGTATAAATTTAATCCCACTGATTTATGGTGTATGCCACGTGATACTTCACCCCTTGCCACACACTCTTGCGATGGCCTACAGGGTATAAGTTAAACGTAGATGCACTGTCACTGAGTTATCATATTAGTCCACATGCATGACTCGTAAGAACCCTACTTCAAACTGGAATCAGTAAATATCAAAGGGAAGTCTCGATGGCTGGGATAAAAGAAAGGGCCCAGTAAGACGACGCGTCGACGGGGAACGACCGTCTATTCCTTGTAATTATGTATGTATTACCACGGGGCCTCGTGGGGCATTTTTTGTAGGCCTCGATTTACAGATTTCCGAAAAATAAAGGGCTATTTATTTTTGATTATTTATTTTGAATTATTTATTAAGTAATTTGAACCTTTAACGCTCAAAAAAGGGTTCAGTGTTGAGACAGGTTCATTTCCCAAATATATGAGCGCATAAAGTTAGAAAATTACGACACAGTCAACCTGATTTCTTTGAATATACTTCCGCCCGCTGAAACCCAAAATCATGGCGCGGATCAGAAGTTGTTACTTTCAAAGACGTACAATGTGAATGAATAAATAACGTTCTATCCAGAAAACAAATTATGAATTCATATATCCTGAAGTATATTCTTTCCAGTGATACCACTTTTGTCCGGAAATTATTACTTTGATTGTTGGCTTTAGTCCAGCCAGATCGCGTTTTACGACCACTGTGCGGCGGAGCGAATCGTAATTATATCAAGGAAGATTAATCGGAGATAAACGCATGCTTGCACGATTGTTAATGGCCGATTTTGAAGGCCAAAGGTAACTTTTATTTTAGAGCAACAGTAGGGACGTCTATAAATGAAGAAAAAGTTTAAAATAGCACTAGAAAATCATGTAGCCTGGCATAATATTGATCTGAGACATGAGCACTAGGGAAGGTTGCCGAGACAAGATTGGAAGCATTTGAAATGTGGAAGAGAATGGTGAAAGTGCAATGGACGGGAAGAAAGAAAGAGGGAAGGTGGGAAGACTGCTGTCGGAAATTAGGATAAAGAAAAGTGGGTGGGCGGAACGGGATTTGATGGGGTGCTGAAGGTAGATGTCGAAGGGGAGGCGGAGGCAAAGAAGGAAGAACATATGGATATCCTATGGATAACCTAGCAAGCCACCGCAGGGGTGTCTGGCAGGGGGTATCATGAAGAGAGGCAAGAAAAATGCCGAATTGATGAGAGAAATATGGTAGGAATGCAATGCAAATAGGAATAGGAACACTCCATCAAAACCTACCCAAAACTGGAGAAACTTGTCAATCAACTGGCAAATCGTGCTTGTGAACATTTTTCAAGAAAAAAAATGTTAAATAGTGGTTTGTGAAAGAACTCTATTATTAATATGATATGCTTTAATGACTATATATCTTAAATAATGAAAAAATACTTGGTTGATTCTACAATTTATTTTGACTTTGAGCCTAAATAAATTGCGGAATCGGCTAAGTATTTCTTCATTACTATGTTTACATTCCACCAAGTAAACTTGGCGACCATCGATTCAAACTACCTTAAACAGATACCGCTGATTCACAACTGAATATGTAACATGTAACGGAGCGAGGGCTGACTATTTCGTTTCCATTCACTTGGCCAGTGTCCTCGTAATCTGCATCTCGGCAAGACGAACCACGTGTGCACTTCCTTCCTAAGCTCGACCTCCTTGCCCCCGCGACCGCCCCCCCCCCCCTCTTCCGGTCTGCAGTCGAAAACAGATAACTCCTTGACCCTGTCCCCCCTCCCCATCGGGTGCAGGCGCCCCCGACAGACACAAAAGAGGTGAGCGACCCCCTCCTCCGTGGGACTGAACTATGGATGCATTTACATACACAGAAAATACATCCAATTCATTCCAATAGATGAATAACTTACAAAGAAAATCTCTATTCTTTCGCATACTGCTAATACTTTAGTTGGACATTCCTGGAGTCATCAACAGTGTACTTCATTAAGTAATATTCAACTTAACATGTCTGATCATAAGATCAGGGTGGCTAGATTGAGTACATAGGTTTAAAGTGAACAAACCCTGCAAGGCAACTCGAGGGTTACGAAATAAGCTTAAATAACGAACTTGAGTGTGTACAGCGAATATCGGCAAGATTTGTTAAGGGACGGTATAATAACTATATATTAGTCTAATAGAGGCGGATAATAGGACGCACTTGCTGCTTTTCGACTTCCTAGGAACTGTGCTTCGTGCAAAAGAAAACTTAAGTAAAGTTCTCGACTTCAATTAGATTGCTTAATTTCGATTTATATGGAGAAAGACTGTTCGGATTAAAGGTTCATTGACATTACAATCACTGAAAAATTGCTCGTGATGCATTTCATCGATTATCATTAAAAATACTTATTTTTCTCGTGGAGATCCAAAGAAGAGAGATCAACTAGGAATCACGTGCTTTCTTGATTCACACAGATACCTGCCCTAGTTCTAGCAAGAAGGTTGTGATATTAGCAATACTATCACGTCGTCCTTCAGCAAATCATTCTCATCTTTACTGCAGCCGCTCTAATTAGATAATCTAACCTGCGTCGTAAGAATCACTTGCGAGAGTTACTTATTCTAGCCGGTGCCCATAAAGAAAGATTATTTCTATAACTTTACCCACGAAATATTAATTAGCTGTGAAAATGCCCTCGGCTATAACGGTGGACACAATACACATTTTTGCACTCCTGCTGAGATAGTTATGGTTTTTAATACGAATATTTTACTTGGCCCTCTAACAAAAGTTAATTTCACTATTCATCATCATCATCACGGGTCAACAACCCTAGGATTGGTTTGATATAGCCCTCCACTCGATTTTTCTCTCGGTCAACTTCTTAAAATTTACGTAATTCCTCTACATCCTTCACAACTTTCCCCATATATATCTCATACAAAGCCTGACTTTTCCATTCTTCCCGTTCTCTCTACCCTCGACGATTGTCTTCATCAGGCCATCGTGTCTTAAGATATGCCGATTAAGTTTCGCTGCCTCCTTTTTAGAGTTTTCAGCAGACATCTCTTTTCTCCCACTCTTTTTCAGATTTCCTTTGTCACTCGGTCGACTCGGTCACTTCGGTATTACCACATTTCAAATGCTTCCAGCCTTGATTTCTCTTCTGCTGTTATCTTTCATGCTCCGCCGTCATATAGTAAAATGATCCAGATGCATGTTCTAATGAAATGCTTCCTCACTTCCACACTGGTATTTGCAGCTGTGAGCAAAATCCTCTTTTGGTAAAATGGCCTTTTCGCTTGGGCAATTCTACTGGCAATTTCTCTTATACTTCGTCCATCGCTGCTTACTCGGCATCCCAGTTAAAAAACTCTTCCATCTCCTCGATTTTTTTGTTTTCCTAGTTTAAAATTTATCCTGGTTTCTTTTCCCTTACTGCCTAGCAATACCCGAGTCTTCTTTTTATTGATCTCCAGGTGATATCTGGCTAATATCCTTTCCATATTTCCTAGTGTCTTATTTAAATCTTCTTCCGTTTCTGCCATGACTGCTATGGCATTGGCGTATCGCAGCATGCTGATTTTCTCCCCAAGTAAATTCATTCCCTGAGACTTTTCTTTGACTTCTTCATTTCACTATTAGATTCATTATTTAAATAACACCTGAGATATTATTCCATTAATGTCTGGTAAAATGTAACAAGTCAATCCTCGGTATAATACACTAATTTTCTCGGTTATTTTTGCAATAAGCGTAAATTCACTGAAATTGTCTGCTAATTAATATTGAACGAAAAATGATATTGAACACTATTTCACTTCGTTGATTTATATATTCCCAACATGCGTAACACGCTCTCAGTTCTAATTATTTTTTTTATAATTCTAGTGATGGGAGGAAAATATCTCACTCCTAACGGAATGCTTAAATCTGCTTCGCACATATATCTCCTTCTTCGTGTTATTGCCTCAAAACGCTCAAACTTTACGGCTGTTGAAACCCACTGGCACAAGTTTTGCCCCTTCAAGAAATGACGAATACCATCGCATGAAACGGAAGGTTAAATATAACACCACATGGAGTTAACGGCCACAAATGACGACCCAAAAAAGACCACCACTCGTGGACTAAGATTATTTTTAAGGCGCTTATCAACGCCACGATTATATTGCTTCGACAGCTAATGAAAATGTTCTGCTCGTCCCTCTTTGTATCTTTGTGAGTAATCCTTTATAAGGAGGGCTGATAAGGTCACATGACTGGTCTTGCCTTTGCGCAAACAAGCCCACGATAAGATTAGGAGTGAAGTGTGGAGTCGATGAGGAGTACAGATGAACTATTTCGAAACTAACTGTTAGTGTCCGTGGTAAATCAACAGAAACGAAATGTAGTATCAGAAATGATTGATGGAGCTCGAACTAAAGGGTGGAGGGACTGATGAAAATTTAGTAAATGCTGTCTACATAAGACACAATGATGATAACTAAGCCTATGAACCCATTAGTATTATTTTCATCCACCAAATCTTAATGGATAAATTGTGGACCCAGATTTTTTGGGCGCGAGGAAGAAAAGCAGCATTTGATACAACACATAAAAATACTAACCGCCAGATACTACAAAAATAAATGCCTTTTCCTTTTTTAATCTACTCTCACATCGGAAAAACCAACTATGTCAGGCGAATATTAATGGAACTGCAAGTTAAAAATAAGCGCTTCCGCTGCCACTGGAAAACGTACAACTGTTATCACATATTTCAACTATTCTCCGTCCTATATGTGTCACAGGTATGTTGCTACATGAAAATTACGCGAATTATAAAAAAAACAATACTGTTTCACGCGATGAAAATCATAGCGTAACGCACAAAGAGACTTACTTCAAATTTTATTCTCTCGTGGTTTCATACACGATTACTTAGGTAGATGGAATATTGTAGAGTAGTCTGTACTGCATGGGACACGTATTAACAACCACTTCCTTTATTACTGTGTAGATACTAACCATCTATGTGTATGTGACCCTATTACCTAGCATGTATCCCTGTAGGTAGTGGCCTAGTTGCATGTCAAAGTGCATATTTGGTGATCCTCGCCCCCTGCCACTCACCCCCGCGGTGGCTTGCAGTGTATCTTTTGAATTTCCATGGCATATAAATTACTTGGACGTTAGAGTGTAAGAATAACGACATCTGACAGCAGCACAACAGATGGGATACAGAATTGAAAACAGAAAAATTGGGATACACGAAATTTAACAAATGAAATACTCGGAAATTGGAACAAATTCATGTTTAAATGAGACTTAACGGTACATAGATGCCGCGGTAAAAGTGCAAATACCAGGTGTAAGAATTAAACCATCCCATAGGACATGGTTGTAATACCTATAAGACATAATACAATCTACGCACGAACTACTATTCTTTAAAAGGCAGATTTACATTTATATAAAAATACCACTTGCAAGAGTGGTGTCTTATTTGCACAAAATGTTCTCCAATGTTCATCCATCCATGGACTTAATAATACCTCTAAACTCAAGCCCTTGGCCGGTGATAAAAGGTTTAAACCCTCGTCTGCGTGCATTGGAAATAAGTACTTAATTTCGATAGTCAAATAGTAGGGGTGGAGGAAATATAAATTACCTCCATACCTCTACGCCAGCATTCGAAGCACGTTATGTTTAGATATCTTCAAATGATTTTATTTAAGATATTCCTTAGTTG
Source organism: Platycnemis pennipes (assembly GCA_933228895.1). Taxonomy (NCBI): domain Eukaryota; kingdom Metazoa; phylum Arthropoda; class Insecta; order Odonata; family Platycnemididae; genus Platycnemis; species Platycnemis pennipes. The sequence continues at coordinate 142,050,027 of OW121849.1, read as the reverse complement.
AAATCAAGACTCGCGCAATTGTTTAGTGCAGCGGTTACCAAACTTTATCAACCACTTCAGCCTATTTTGAGGCAAATGTTTCACGTGGAGCCCCAGGAGTTGTGTAGTGCTTAGTTCTAAATTATATTCTCTGAAACATTACACACATTATAGGTATAAGGAAGTGTGAATAACACGGTATATAATGATGAAAGAAACAATAGCAAAAATAAATGAAGACCGATATTATTTTATTAGTTGTTAAGACACAAGAGAGATTTCGAGACTCATCTAATAAGTAATACTTGGCAAGAAAGAAAGATCAAGAGGGTTCCAGTGACGAGTAGATCTATTTTACTACTTCCATACAACGAGATGAGTCCAAAATACTACCGAAAAAATTATGCACTTTTCGCCTAATGGAAGTTTCCATTTCTCCGAAACATGGAGGCGGCAATTCAATTTTTGCCATCTTCATAACTTCCGCGGCCCTTACTCGCGGAGCTGCGAGGGCTCCGCGGTTTGAGACGCCTTGTGAGCTGAGGGCAGGAAAAAAGGGAGTTATTACATCTACATCTAAATCTACATAATACCCTGCAAGCCACCACGAGGGTGTGTGGCAGGGGGTGATTGCTCACCAAACGTGCACTACATATCATGCATAAAAAAGGAAGAGTATTAATATAGTAGTCAGAACAACACTTTTTAAAAAAAGATAGAAATTGCAAAGCAAACATGCAAAAACATTCTGTTAGTAGGGTTAGCTTTAAGTTCTCATACCAACATGCAGCTACCAATGCTATTCATTGCTACTCTCCGATAGGACATATTTACCGTTATTCGTATCTCTAATTGTGCGAGGGAAAAAGGACATTTTGAATCGGTCAGTTCGGCAATCAATTTCTCTAACTTTATGATTATGGTCCAGTCTGCCATAGTAAGTTGGGGTTCGTAAAATATTTTTAACATCATCACCTAAAATATTGCATTGGAATTTGTTTAATTGATGGAATCTAAATTTCAACCTGCGATCTGACAATGATTCCCAATTTAATTCATTTAATAGACTGGTTACGCTAGTAAGGTTATCATACCGACCCTTTACAAATCTTGCCGATCTTCGCTGCACACGTTCAAGTTCGTTATTTAGACCGATTTCGTAGGGATCCCATATTAGTCGACCGCGAGGCATTAACATCACGAGTACCTTGACCATCTGGGTAGCTAAGGGTGACGAGAGTGTCATGGCGCCCTCTCCCCGCTCTGTTGTCATTGCGCCAGTCCCCCTCCCCCCCCGCCCCGCCCACACCCTCACCCTCCGCACCCAAAAAGCACCGCGGCGATGCGAATGCCAGTCTCTCGAATCGAGAGCACTTGAGGTCCGAGCCGCGTACCCGGTCACTCTTTCCTCTTCTGTCGCATCGCTCCCTGCCTCGATGATTGCAGGTTGACTCGATGATTGCAGGTTGACTCGTTGAATCGAACCGGGTGTCACCGAATCTATTTGCGTAACCAGTCTATCAAATGAATTAAAATGGGAATCATTGTCAGATCGCAGGTTGAAATTAGAATTAATCTCTTAAATAAATTACTAGATATTATTTTCAGTGATGATGCTAAAAATATTTGGCGATTCCCAACTTACTATGGTAGACTGGACCATAATCACAAAATTACAGAAATTGATTGGCGAACTAACAGATTCAAAATGTCCTTTTTTACTCGTACAATTAGTGATATGAATAGCGGTAAATTTTTTCCAATTCGAGTGTATTAATGGAAAGGCATAGGTACTTACATTTTGGCATAAGGACTTGAAGATAGCCCAACTAACAGCATGTTTTTGCATGCTTGCTTTGCTATTTTTATCTTATTTTAAAAATTGAAGTTTAGATTAGTATGTTATTACGAAACCTTTTTTATGCATGATATGTAGTGCATGTTTAGTGAGAAATCACCCCCTGCCACACAACTTTATGGTGGCTTGCAGGGCATTATGTAGATGTAAATGTAGATACTGTTAGCGCGCCCTCCAGAGGCTGTAGGCGTAGTTGTTTGGGGGTGGTGGACAGACAAAAGAGCGCCAAAGAGGATGTGTGTGTGAGTGGGTGAAGTGAGGAGTTTTCAGGGGACGGAGGAAGGGTGGAGAGAAACCCGACGTCGGCATTAGCCTACTCTTAGCGACAGGTGCCAAGGGGAACACGGCTTAACGTCCCATCCGACGGACGGAGTACTGAACGCTCTCGTCAAAGCACTCGTGTAGGGTCCAGTATACCAATGAAAAAACCGCCTTTTCCGGGATTTGAACCTGGGCCCTTCTTGGTATGGGAAGCCAGCACTGGTCACCACATTAACCCAATCCCCACCTCACATGTCTTGAAATCTATCCTCAAGAGAAGATCCTCTCGAGCGGGACTTTGGATTCTTCCAGCATTGTGGAGGAGAATGGTAATGACTAAGGATTGCAATCCCGGAGAGATTTTTCAATCCCGGGGTTAAGTGATTGCGATTTCCTCTTGCCCGGGATTGAGGAAATGGGTATCACATGCACATATGGAATTAAAATTAAAAAATTACTAAAATATCACATTAACATTGGGAAATCATTAAAATTACTCATATTTTAAGCAACATTGATTGATTTATAAAAATTTAAAATTAAGTATTACAAAAGAACACCACACAAAGTATAGAAACAGGGGAACATCTCCAATGATGCTGAGGCATTGAAATTCGGGTCGTGCGTTTGCTTTAATTTGTTAATGTGTTTTTATTATTATGTTACCTTTGGTATCAAAATTGTAAAAACCCCACGAAGTTACTACAGAATCGGTTTTACTAAATCGTAAAACAATACAGTTTTCCTTGGGAAATAAAAAATAAAGCACCAATAGCAATGGCAATTTCTCTTAAATAGGATTAAATTGCTTGGAGTTAAATTGCTCTTAAAAAAGGATTAGTATTAATATACTAGTCTAAGCTTCACTATTTGAAAAAGATAAAAATAGCAAAGTAAGCATGCAAAAATATGCTGTTAGTTGGGTTAGCTTCAAGTCCTTTTACCAACATGCAACTACCTATGCTATGGATTGACTCACTCGTATTGAGCATATTTACCGCTATTCATATCCGTACTTGTACGAGGGAAAAAGGACATTTTGAATCTGTCAGTTCGGCAATCAATTTCTCTAATTTTGTGATTATGGTCCAGTCTACCATAGTGAGTTGGGGTTCGCAAAATATTTTTACGTCATCACTGAAAATATTATCTTGGAATTTATTTAAGAGATTAAGTCTACATTTCAGCCTGCGATCTGATTCCCATTTTAATTAATTTTATAGACTGGAAAAAAGTTTCGCCCAACGTTTTATTTACAGACCACCCATTCACGCTATTTTCCCAATATTAACATTTCTTCTATTACTTTTTCATTTGAAACTGGTTTCCCTAGGGTCATTCTATGCCAAGTGGTCTGATTTTACAGAAGTGCCCCGCTCCATTAGCACGGATTTCAATGACATTTTGTATAATTTTTGTAACTCTCTATGGAGATAGTGAAATACAATCACAAGATATGAAACGACTCTGATCCCTTTTATTTTTCTTGATCTTCAAAGACCTTCAGATAAAATCTGTCACATTTATCTGATTCAGATATGTTTGTTTTGTTTCATCCATAGCCCAAGTTGAAGATTTTGACTGAAGATTTTGACTCACAAGCGTGGGTGACGTTTCCGAGGAATTTATAGCAAAATGAAATTTAAAATTGTCTCATATGACATGTACCCAGGAGAAATGTCTAGTCTATTTGGCAGAACGATTTAAATTGGAACCATTGGTAGCCTTTTCCGCAATTCCAATATTCACCTCTTATTATCTAGATATATGATCTCCCATCAGCAATTCATATGAGGAATGACGCAGTAACAGGGTTCGCCTTCACAAAGCCTCGCGTTTAAAATTCATTACTTCTTTTAGTCTTTCCTTCTTTTCAAGTGAAGAGCAAACTCTGGAGATAAGGTTTGCCCTCCTCTTACCCAGCCTCCCTATTGACCTTCCACCACTCGCAGTTTCCACGGAAGAAAAGCTTTTCCCAGCGTCTTGACCTCCCCAACCGACCACTACCCTTTTTTATCCCTTAGTCCTTGCCACTCTCGAAGGGTCCATTCTTAGAAAAAAGATCACTTACTCCTTCGCCTTCTCTCGACCCTGCCTCTTTTGTCCTGCACTCCACCTTTGCCACCTTCCTTGTCCCTCTGGTTTTTATTTGTCCTTCCTACCCTGCCCTCTTCTCACACGTTCAAGGACACTCGTCAAATCACATTTCCAAGCCACGAGACAGCGAATCCCCATTCTCAGTCTCCCTTTGTCCTCACTAACGGGCGATTTATTTGATTTTCTCATGTTAGCCTATTCCACCTTCTTCTCCCGGCCCATGACCATCAAATTAAGAAAAAATACAATACATCTCTCTGTCAAGTCCGTCATCTTCTACAAATAACAAACGGCATACTACAATGAGATCAAACAGGCCACAAGTTATTACTTACATCAAAGATATAAATAAAATTTTATCGGAAAATAGAGACATTTGCTGTTAACTAGATCATCTACTAAGATTTTCCAACGGCAGTGATAAACTTCAAAACTTTTCTCCTGATTTCGCGACTAGGTATAGAAGTAGGTACTATGTATCTATGGCAATAAACTTCAAATAGAGAAGTTCCAACGATCTCAATCTTTAATGTGGGTGGAGTAGATGTAGTTGTAACGAGTAAAGTTTATAAAAGATTATGAAAATATCACTCTGTGTGAATTATTATCAGGATCGACGTGGTGGAGCATAAATATCACGAGAGAAGAACCCTTAGTTGCTTTTCAATTGATTTGGTATATTTACACTTAAGATGGATGCAAAGCATTGGAACCAATCGTGAAATAAACCTAAACAAGTGAAAGTCTGTAAAGAGTACTTCTTCTCCGGAGATGGTCACAATCTTACTCGAGGGAGTTACTTCTGCTATGATGTTAGAAATACTTCATGAACTCTGCCATATTACAGTCGATTTAGCCACCAAAAATGATAAGCGAGAGTTGAGAAATAGTTTTAGCCAAAATTAAGATTGAAAATTGGGATTTTAAAAGAGAAGAAATACGTGAATATGAAGAGATTAGCCGATAGAGGGACTTAGTGGAGAGCTTCGTCAAACCAATCTGAGGATAGATGACGGTGAAGTAATTATATTGGAGTTTGGAATGACAAAGGGATTGTACTATTCGCTTGGTTTACAGCAGGATTTAGCAGCGATTACAACAAGTGAAACCTCAGAAGGAAGAAAAATCAATAAGATTCCAAAAAAGATTTTTATAAGAACTCGCAGTGCATTCAAAATTTTTTTCTCAACACACGAAGAAAATGCTCATTTCATCGTTAGTTTTCCCCGTCATTGATTACTGCTTTATTTTTTACAATGACCTAAATGAAGGAGTGCACACCACACTATACCAGGCTCTAAATTCATGCATTAGGTTTATTTTTAATCTTCGCAGAGATGTCCACTAGACCCCCTACTACAATGAACTTAGGTGGCTCAATGTTTAGACTCAAAGGAAATAATTCTTCGTGTTCTACTTGTACTCCTTATTCAAAGAAAAATTCCCTGAGCATATACAGCATATATGTATTCAACATATATGCTGCCCTAGAGATATGTGTACCATATGCAATCCTGATTTTACTATTTTTTTCGGTCATCGCTCAATGAATTTCCAAAATTATTTATTCGTTACTGCTTACTATCACTGGAACACCCTGCCCAAAACATAAAAAACTGTTCCCCTGTTGAAATGTTATGAGATGTTATTTTATGACCACTGATGTTGTTTTTATGCCCTGTATACCATGAAATGTATGTATACATATTTGTTATGCGATGTCCGAAGTACCTTGCTTTTGGTATTTTTTCTTTACTTGCAAATTGTTTTAATTTAAGTTAAAACTTGTCACACATTGTACATTGTATGAATTGTTTGCTTTGCTCGTCTCTTTTGTAGCTCGTAGAACTATTTAGATTGCTTTTGTCCTTTAGGGAATTGCCCTATGACTACAAATAAACATTCATTCATTCAAATGTACACCATCGAAAATAATTAGTAACTCTTCTTGATTTTGTAAAACGCGATACGCAGAAATGTTAAGAGAATTAATGCAAGCACAGTAAGCAAAAGCAAATAGCACCCTTTCTTATGTAACTAAAGCAATGCAAAAATTTCATGTGGGAACCCAACAAGAAAAGGAAGTGAATAGTAAATATTTGGTAAAACGTTTAGCATGGTATTGTTATTTTTTCATCAACATAATACCCGGCAAGCCACCAAAAAGCAGTGTGGATGGGGTGAATTGTCACCAAACATGCACTGCATATCATGCATTTAAAAGGATTAGCATTAATATATTAGTCTGAGCTGCACTATTTAAAAAGATAAAAATAGCAAACTAAGCATGCAAAAACGTGCTGTAAGTTGGGTTACCTTCAAGTCCTTATACCAACATGCAACTACCTATACTATCCATTACTACACTCGTATTGGACATATTTACCGCTATTCATATCCGTAATTGTACGAGGGAAAAAATGATTTCGAATCTGTCAGTTCGGCAATCAATTCCTCCACATTTAAAAGGATTAGCTACTACATATCATGCATTTAAAAGGATTAGTATTAATATATTAGTCTAATCTGCAATATTTAAAAATATGAAAATAGCAAACTATGCATTCAAAAACATTAGTTGGGTTACCTTCAAGTTCTTACACCAACATGCAACTACCTATGCTATGGATTCAATCACTCGTATTGGATAAATTTACCGTTTTACATATCCCTAATTGTCCGAGGAAAAAGGACATTTTGAATCTGCCAGTCCGGCAATCAATTTCTCTAATTTTTTGATAATGGTCCAGGCTGCCATAGTAAGTTTTAGTTCTCAAAATATTTTTAACGTCATCACGGAAAATATGGTCTTTGAATTTTTATAAGAGATTAAGTCTAAGTTTCAACCTGCGATCTGACAATGATTCCCAATTAAATTCATTTAATAGACTGGTTACGCTAATATAATTATCGTACCGTCCCTTTACAAATCTTGCCGATCTTTTCTGCACACGTACAAGTACGTTATTTAGACCGTTTTCGTAGGGATTCCATACACTGGCAGCATATTCCAAATGAAATGTTATGCAACATGATCAGTGATGCATTTAAATGTGTGTAGATATAATTTATTTGCGGTGAAGTCGCGTTGAAAGGAAGAATAAAGATGATAATGAAAATAAATATAACCTCATTCATCGCAAATATTCATAATAAACCTAAGGCAAAGAGTTTTTCCAGAAAAAAGGTAGTGGAGGCATTACATTTAATGGTAGGAATGCAAAACGCAGAGTAGGAGGAATAAGATAAATGTTTTGGCAGTACGGGAAGGTAAGTCCAAAGGAGAATCGCCTTTTGCCCGCTTCACCGTCGGGGAGAGTTGATGGGATGATTGCTGAGTATGACTTCAAATCGCGCCATTCCATGCTATTAGTGAAAAGAGAATGCAAGTCGACTCTTGGAACATGAAGAAAGTTAAAGAAGGCGGAGAGGAAGGCATAGGACGAAACGCTGGCATTCGTGGAGGAGAAGGAGATGGTTGAAGAAATGAGGAGGAACAGAGGAAGTGGGGTGATGTCAAAAAGGAAGAGGGAGGGAAAAGGAGGGAGGGTGCTTTTAAGGAGTAGGTGAGAAGATGAGGGTGAAGCAGTGGGCATATGGAATGACGAGTGATGGAAAGTTGGGCAAACGAACGAAAAATACTCTGCAAAATATTATAAAGTGCTACATTGGAATTTTTAGAAGTAGGTATTTAAAAGGTTTTATACGAAGCTAAACGTACCATTATCGGCATATTAATACCTACAAAAATATTTATGTCAAGTGAGACCCAGGACCAGTTAGCAATGTAGTCCTTAATTACTTTCCATAGCGCGTTTGAAAACTTTCTAAACTCGCCCCCACCCGCAGGTGGAGATATAATTCACGTGTGTCCCATTCACTTCATTGCAGCTTGGGCTTCTGGGTGGATTGGCAGTGGTACACAACCACCTCCCACATGAGAAAGGGACTACTGACTCCCTCATAGCCCCAGCGTAATTGGTGTGAAAACAGGGCCGGCAGGATTAACGTCAGGGAGCCAACAGACCCCGAGCCGAAGAGAAGCAGGAGGAATCGCCGGGACGACAAGTCACTCACTCGCTTCACAGGAAGAGGACCCTCTGGACGAGCCCCCCACGCCTCTCACACCCACGTAAGCATGGGCCCTTGCTCATAATTTAAGGGCGGAGACGGGGGTCAGGAGGGGAGGCGGACAAGCGGCAGTGATTTTTCCGCACAATGGGCCCCGAGGAGACCGGGGGGGGAGGAGGGTGCAAAAATCACACCCAGCCTCGGAGAGGGGCGAGGAGGAGGGTCGTGCGGGGGCCTTGGGTGGGCCCCCGCCTCGGAAAAGATGTGGTCCCGGCGATAGAGCGCCCTCAGATGCCGAATTTCCAGCCTCGGTACACACACTAAGCCCCCTAAAGCTGGAGACGCAGAAAAGGGATATGTTCTTCCTCCTTAGAAGACTCTCGAGGAGCGAAGATTTTGAGGCGATAACCCGGGAGGTCGCATACGCTCGGAAGAAAGCAGGGATGTTATTTTTTCCAACCATGACCGAAGCGAGATAAAGGTGCCCGCTGGAGTTTTGGGCCGGTCCAGTGACAGCATTGAGGTTACCACAGCAACAGTGATGCTATGGGCGTAGCTTGGTCACGAAGGGCGTGCCAGATGTGGAGGACGTGGTTTCTAGTTCTCCTTATCGTACTGGTCCATTTCAACAAATAATTCCGTGCTTAAAGTTTCTCTTATCCTTCGTGCAATTATTTCTTACGAGTGCCAAGAAACAGCGGAACGTAATATTTTCTAGCTTGTGGTGATTATCTTAAGTTGATGATGCGTAGATCTAGAGGGTCTTATGAGAAATACAGAGAAAAATTAAGAGCATGGTACATGTACGACACATCTCGCGGGTACTTACACCTGAAAATACGGTGAAGTGAAACGAGGGCTCACGAGTAAGGTTTATCTCCACCCTGTGTAGCCTATAAACGTGCACACATGCATATGATTCCGATCAGAACGATAACAAAGCGGGCTTGAATAAAATCAAATAAATCGTATTGTAAACCACAATTCTCAGAGTCGTGAATACACCGCACCTGCAGAAGGGTTAGATGTATGTACTCCTTTCTTCAGTTCCTGAGTTATTTATAATTTTAGTTTTTAAAATATAGAGAAAATAGAAAAAAATAAATAAGTATATTTTAAAATATTTAATGAATTTAGATAAAGAATGAGCATCATCAATGAATATCCTTTCGACCAATTATCTACCAATTATCTGTCAATTTATAATTTTAATTTTTAAAATTAGAGAAAATTTTTATTTAATGAATTCAGATGTAGAATGATCATCATCAATGAATATGCTTTCGACCAATTATCTACCAATTTCAACTAATTATCTATCTACTATTGAATGACAAGAGGGCGTGCGGATGGAAGTAAATGCTTCTCTCGGCGAATGAGGTGAAGTTTATCGACCCAAAAGAATTATTTGCGGGCGAATTAACGATGATGAATCGATCGCTGGCCGAAAAGCGAGTTCGAGAGGATTAACAACGAGTTCAAGAAAACCACGACGGGAACCACGGGAACTTCGGGACTATCAATCTTCGGCGAAAAGTACGGGATTGAGAACACGGTGGCGGCGGTGGCTCTCTTCGGATCTTCGCAACGGACGGAGTGGAGGGAGGGGTAAGTGAACCCGCCTGCCCCTCACCCAACCCTCCTGTAGGCAGGGGTGGATGCCCTCGACCACGCCGCCCCCACACATGTGCCTCGACCGAGGGTCGCACCCTCATCACCCTCCCCTTCTCTTGGGGGACACGCCCTCACCCCCTCCCCCAGCCTCCGATGGCGACAGCAGGGCTAAGGGTGGCGGCATTACGGTAAGGTGCGGCAGGAGATGATTTTGGCCACGATGACGGTAAGAAAAGAGCTTCTCGAATGCGGTATGAATGGGGTCGTTTACCATATTTATTATTGTCGAATCTGATAGAGTTTGTAAAATAAACAGGCCCGTGTTTTTCCGTTTTTCGATCCGTCAATTAGTTCTCGAGTTATAAGCGACGAAAAACATGTTTTTAACCCATTCGGAAAAGTGGGCGTGCATGCGACCTTATACGTCATCCACTTTGTCCAATCACAACTGAGCCCGCGAAGCTACTTCGGCTTATCGCTATGGAAGACATACAGCTGACTCTGCAAATGGAGCGGTTGCAACAGGATCTGTGCGAGCAAATCTTCCGACACCCCCCTCCACTCCCTTCCCTTCCCCTAAAAGCAGTGAAGGACGGGAGATAAATGACGTCAACGATCTCAAAGCAGCTTCTTTGGTGTGCGTCACCTTTTGCATATTTTAATTTTTGATCTATGAGTGAATGGCTCTGGTAAGAAAATTAATTTTTTCACTAAAATTCCTTTTTCGTTTCCATTTAACGATTTTGAGTACAAAATTGCGATTTCGGTTCTGAGTAAACGATCCCCATTTACGATCTAATTTTTGGTGACAATTTTACCGTACCATATCTCTTTCCTCTTCCAGACTTCTACGTATTCGGAGATGCATGGGATAGGGATATATTTCATTTAAAAAATCATATCGTACCGTAAATCCACCCTTGATGTTGAAAAAGAAGTCAAACAAAGAAATTTCTCTCTCATACACAACCTTTAGTTTTCTGGCCTATTACGCATTAACATTTGATAGGATAGATTTCTTGAGGTTAAGGCCGCTGGTTCTCGAGAACTTTTAATCAGTTCTCATCCTCAGTCTCCACTGGTCATATCTCGGATACGTTAAACGCTAAGTCGGCATATCAAAACCATTGCAAAACTTTTCTTGAAGTCTTCGGTCAGGGTGTCAGGGATACCTATATCCTACCATATGGCATATGCCAAGATTGAGAAAGTAGCTTTTTTTCCAAATATCTTGCATCCTGCACACGCTTTGGTCCCCCGAAAGTCACAAAATCTTTCCACCTGACCTGGTCATTATCCTCTGCCTTTTATGCTATTATTTGACTTCGTTTTCTAGGAGATATTTTACGACTAAGAAGTTTTTATGGGTATATATATAATTACATATCTCTTGCATTGCCTTCGTAATTCGTCAATGGACACTGTAAATTTTTGGGTAGTTCAACTACCAACGCCTTGTCAACGCTACGAGTCGAGCCAACTCAATATTTATTCTTCTTGCATTAACCTCTGCTTCAAGCACCTTCCACAACTCCGAATTCATTTCTCCTGCGTTTGCTTAATTAGGATCAGAGAATAACAATATAATTGTTATTCTCTGATCCTAATTCCTATTCTCTTATCTACTCCTAATAATAACTCCTGAATGGTGCCTAGCCAATTTTTTCATAGGCTATTCTCACATTATTACAAGCTCGCGTCCATTACGCGGATATTAATGAAAGTCTCTAGTTTTTTAGATTAAATTCCCTTGCTAGACCTCATTTGGAATACACAGCCAGTATATCAGAACCTTACGAAATAGGTTCAAATAATGAACTTGGATATTCAGCAAAGATCGGCAAGATTCGTAAAGGGACGGCATGATAGCTATATTAGCGTAGTAATGAAAATAAAAGCTCTAATGGCCGTAATGTTTGACGCACCCAACGTGGTGAGGGCAGGAGATTTTGACCGCCCAAGAGATATGTATACGCAGTTACCGAATATAAAAAGGATGGTGAAATGATGGGTGATGAAAAGATGAAATAACTTCTAGAAAAATATTAAAACATTCGTTTAATTGGAATGCTGCCATTTCTTCATTAAAAGAATCATTGTTATACCTGTCTTTCCAAAAGAGAACTTTCTTTGCCAAATCATCTCAGCAAAAGCCCTCACTGCAACATACATACTTTCAAATAGTAGCAACGTACGGGATTTGGACATTAAGTCAATTTTAAACAACTTTCATGGCTATTTTAAAAGTTGTATAAAATATAATATTTACTAGATACATAGGTCGTTATTAAGAAAATTTACTGCTATTTAAAATGAACACTAAATTTTAACTAACTAAATTTCTCAATGACATGCGATTACCGTACCAGGCACCTCAATAGATAACTGAGACACTAAGGCAGATGCGAATATTTACATATCTTTCCGGTCTTCTCTGCAAAAGGTCAATTCCTATTTGAAACTTATTTATAGTGATGTGAATTATTTTGTCAAAATTTTTTTGGCTTTCGAGCCCAGCGTAGTCATGAGTCCTATTTCACGTCTTTGCTTTTTTTCCACCAATTAGCCTTCTACTTTGCAGCTACTTTTCTCCCTGTTTCTGCACACGGATTTCATTTGATAACTTTCCGCGAATGCTTCCAAACTCGCTGACAGACACTGAACCAAACTAAAGAGTGCTGGATCACGTAGCTACTGAAATTCATTACTCTTGTTTCATGAATGAGATTTGACACTGTGAGAAATGTAAGTGGATCTTATTTTCCTTCCCCTTCCCCGACAGTGTATCCGTAGTGACGCCATAATTGGATAGAAAGCTTCCCTGTTGTCAGACGCCTTATAGCAGCCACCTCATTGGGCACAGACGCTAAGTGGACTACTATACCATGCGTGGCATAACATCCCGTCGACCTATCTAGGTGGCATAGGTTATTCTACCAGGAGGTTATTCTATAGGCTATTCTAATCTTCGTTGTTCCCACTAGTAAGGGTCACAGGGGCGCGAAAGTCCTTTCCACTACTTCAGGGTCATAGTCCATCGGAAGGAGGGTGTAGATGGTCAATGATTTTTTCATCCTGTCATAATACTTTTTATCTTGGCCATAAACCTTGTTTATTACATCCTCGTAATGAAAACTGTGACTGACTGCTGATAAAAACTAAAACTATATGAATGCATCCCTCAATCCTTCTATCTCCCTCTTTTTATCTCGTATTTCCGGAATTACGAATGACCACTGAAACTTAGGAACCGCATCGATGGGAACAATTAAGTTTGGAACTTTGGCATTCGAAAAACACCTGACCTTTCCTTCAAATAAAACCAAGTAAATATATGTTAGTATTTTTGATATTCAGAAGCATGCGAATGGTTCCACGAGAAGATTCGCGTACCAAGTGAAGAGGGACGTTGCACTCCACGTAAATGCATTTGTCTCGCATTGCCTCTTGCCCTCTACACTGTTTGGTGCACTACTTTTATTGCTCGTGGAATCAACGTCAATAACACATGAACAGTGTAGTTACTGATTAAGCTAGTTTCACGTTACTCATATATATGCATATTTGGTGACCTTCACCCCCTGCCACACACCCTCGTGGTGTATCGCAGGTTATAATATGTAGATGTAGATATATCGTATAACATGTTTCCAAGAAGAAGTATTTTTTTCTTATTTTGCGACCTTTAATTACTATAATGGACCAGACCATGTTCATAAAATTAAAGATTATAAAAATTATTTTCCGAAACCAACATATTCAAAATGCCTTTCTTTCCTCGTACAATTAGGGATATGAATAGCTGTAAATATATCCATTAGTATAAATACAAGTGTGTCAATTGATAGCATAGGTAGTTGCATGTTGGTATAAGGACTTATATCTATATCTAAGACATACCCTGCAAGCCACCTCGAGGGTGTGTGGCTGGGGGTGCATCCACACCAGGAATAATGACACAATAAACAAAAATGAACACTACAAAACAAACACTACACCTTCAAAAGCAATTGAGGGGGAAAAAGAAGAAAACTACCAAATCCCAATCATGCAGGACACACCCACGAACACCATGCATGCATCGAAACCCGACACCAATCCCACAGACACTCATGCATGCAAAAAAAAGCATTGCATGCGAGTCACACGTTGATTTGAACATTCAGGTAATAAAAAGAAAAAAAATACTATCGACCTACCCTGAATATTACCTCTATAATTTTTACCGATTTACGCGATGTTTAACGTTCTGATCTCGAATCGTACGCGGAAAAAATGACATTTTAAACCTGTCCGTCCTGCAATCTATCTCCTTAATTTTATTAGAATTATCGAGCCTACCATAATAAGTCGGAGCCAGCAATATATGATTAACGTCATTAATGAAATGTCCCTCATTAAATTTTCCCAGAAGATTAAGTCTATAATTCAGCCTGCGTTGTGACAGCGATTCCCATCCCAAGTCGGCTAACATACCAGACACACTGCTTTCCCTATCGTAACACCCTTTAACATATCTCGTCATTCTTCTTTGTACTCGATCTAATTCGTAAATTAAGCCTGCTTCATAAGGGTCCCATATACTCGCAGCATATTCTAAGTGTGGTCTAACAATTGAAAAATAGCAACGTTCCTTACCCTCTCCTCACTTTTCCCTAATATTCTTTTGATAAACCCCAACTTTCTATTTGCTTGACTGCATATTCCCCTGATATGTTTCCCCCATGAAAGACCCTGAGTAAGTGTTACCCCTAAGTACTTAACTGATTCCACGTTTACTAATTCCGTACCTTGAATCATATAGTTTCTTTCTATCGAGTTTTTCCTTTTCCAAAAATTTACTGTCACGCACTTTTTTTATGTTCAGTTCTAGTTTCCATTTATCGCACCACGCCTGAATTGCTACGAGGTCCTTTTCTAATAATGCCTTGTCTTCCGGACTACTAATTTCTCTATACACTACTGCATCATCTGCGAAAAGCCGAATTCTACTATTTACTACAACACTGCCGAGGTCATTGATATATAAAAGAAATAAAAGTATGCCTATCACACTTCCCTGGGGAACACCTGATGTGACACTAACTGTATTGGACATGATACCGTCTATAGTAGCTCTCTGTTCGCGGCCAACTAAGAATTGATTAATCCAGCATACTACGTGTTTAAACTTGAAGCTAACTAAACTAACAGCATGTTATTCTTTGCTGCTTTGCTGTTTTAATCTTTTTTTAAAGTGTATAGTTTAGACTAGATGATAATAAATAATCTCCATCTACATCTACGCGATACCCTGCAAGCCACCGCGAGGGTGTGTGGCAGGGGGGTGAAGATCACCAAGCATGCACTACTAACATGCAAACAAGCAACTATAGGGTCTCATGTGACTAGATGCAACTTTCCATGCATAATGTGTAATGCATGTTTGATGTGAATTCAACCCATGCCACACACCTTTATGGTGGCTTGCAGGGTACTGTCTAGATGTAGATTTAGTACCACTGCCTCACATAGTTGCATGAATTTAGTGCGTGCTTTGTGATCTTCACCCCCTGCCACAGACCCTCGTGGTGGCTCGCTGGGTAGTTACGTAGACGAAGACTCCATCGAACGAGATCAGTGACCGCAGTCCTTCTTTCGTAAAAGTGGAGTCATCTTTTGGAATCTATCCGGCAGTTGCTAATACTTACGAGACCGTAAGGTCAACAAGAGGTCAATTTGCTGAGTTGATAAAGTAAAAATTGAGCTGATCAATCAAACAACTAAACTGTGAGAAATTAAAAGTTCTCGGGGGTGGAAATTCGGAATATCGCCGTTCACTTGTCACTGTATTGTTGCCAACGACACTCCGATCTTAAGTGCCAAGGGAGCCATGAGATGCCATTTTTCAACGCGGCCCACTGCCCCTTCAGCAAGATAGCAAGTAATAAAAAGCCAAGGAGGGAAAAGGGAACTTGGCTGTGGGAAAGATAATTCTGGTGGGAAAATCTGCGATAAGGGAGATAGGGACACGTCAGGGGAGAAGGGTACTGTTAGGGCCCTAGGGACTGAAGGGAGCAGAGGGAGAAGGGCCAAGCATAGGGGAGAGATTTGTCAGGCATTGATTCTGTCGGACTCCTCACGGACGATTTAACTAACGAGCGAGGAGGATATTATTGCACAATTAGCTGAATAAGTGCGTTCGTTCGGGCTACAAAGCTTTAACCGATGATCATGCCAACTGAATTGGACCACGTCAATCAAAAAAACACGCGGGTTGGGAATAAATACAAAGAGAAATGTTGCCTTTGCTTTAGTATATTTCCCTCGAAATCGTAAGAAATGCACCCCCTGCACTATAAAAAGGGAATATTACACCACATCCAAAATAAATAAAAAACAACACAATTGGCTCATGTTTGAATAATTTATCCTCTTCCGGAATCGAATTGGTGTTGGCAAACACAAGGTAGAACTCGGGTTTATCCTACTGAAACTGTTGTTTTCAGACAAAATTTGCAACTGAATACTAAGAAAGAAATACAAGTGGAACTGTTCAAATGCTGCGCAGTGACATTGGTCTGCATGCAACAAGTGAGATTTTGGAGGCGATTCACTTTCTCCCACGCACCCTCGATGATGCTCGCAAGGCACTCTATACGTGTAGATGCAAACTACATCTACATATACGAAATACCCCGAAAACCACCACGAGGGTGTGTGGCAGGGGGTGAATATCACCAAACATACATCATTTACATACAACTAGGCTACAACAAGGAAACATGTTAGATAATAGGGACAAGTGCAGCTAGATGGTTAGTATCTACATAGTAATTTCGGGATTATTGGTTGTTAATACATGAATTATGCACTACAGACTACTCTAACAATATTTCACCCACCAACTTATTTACCTACATGCTACAATGTTTCACCTACCCATCCTTTTGCTATGCTGCCTATTTTGTTCTCAAAAGGTACGGGAGAAAGTTGACATTTTGAATCGATGGTACGACAATCCATCTCTCTAATTTTATCTATCCATTCAAATCAAGCATATTACCCTGGGGTTCTTAATACTAATTCTAACGTATTCAGTATAGCTATCCATTTATTTTTCTTTTTTGAATGGCGTTCGGACTGTTCCCCTCTGGTATGCAATCAAAGCGTTACTGCAGTACTCGAAGAGATAAGTATACCTAGAAAAATAGAAATTTACTGCTCCGTAACAAAGAAACATTTTTTGCAGCAAACTCACACAATGAAGTTAATTTGGAACTAAGTGTCCCGCAAGGCAATCGGACTGAAGGTGGGGACAACTTCAAAAAAGAAAAATGCAATACTTCTGACCCAGCTAACATCTACATAATACCCTGCAAGCCACCACGAGGGTGTGTGGCAGGGGGTGATTTCTCACCAAACATGCACTACATATCATGCATTAAAAAGGAATAGTATTAATATAGTAGTCAGAACAACTCTATTTTAAAAAAAGATACAAATTTCTAAGCAAACATGCAAAAACATTCTGTTAGTAGGGTTAGCTTTAAGTACTCATACCAACATGCAGCTACCAATGCTATTCATTGCTACTCTCTGATAGGACATATTTACCGTTATTCGTATCTCTAATTGTTCGAGGGAAAAAGGACATTTTGAATCTATCAGTTCGGCAATCAATTTCTCTAATTTTATGAATATGGTCCAGTCTGCCATAGTAAGTTGGGGTTCGTAAAATATTTTTAACTTCATCACTGAAAATATTGCCTTGGAATTTGTTTAAGAGATTAAGTCTAAATTTCAACCTCCTAACAATGGCCTTCAACATAGCACTTACACAAGCATAGATACCTTGCACATAGCACCATGCACACAAATATATAACTTTAGGAAAGGTTTTCTACAAGTGAAAGGATTACTGACGGAATCAATAAATTTTTTTATTTAAAAAAATCACGACAAGAAAACGTCATCAGTATTGAAAGAGCGGATTTTATGGGGAGAGAATGAACCGATGAGAGCCAAGCCGAGTAGATAGCCAATGATGATGAACGGGAATATTTCTAGTGTTATCAACGGACAATTATGATAATGATGGACGGGAATAAAATATGAGGTCAAAAGTGCAGATGGAAACTCCCAGAAGACTGTGCGATAGAAAACAAGGCTCAGGCCTTCGCTCCCCTTGAAGAACTCATTGTGAGTGCAAACGTGGTTGAGATAAAGGATTTCCGTTATCGCCGGAAAGAGAGTGAGTTGGTGGGTGGGAGTGAATGTTGAGGGTGTCAAAAGTTATCGCAGTCCTTCCTCCTAACGGACAAACGCGCGGTGAAACTTTTACTGGCTCCAAGGGCTAGGGATGCCATATCGGACAGAAAACATCGAGTATTCGATGCTTTGATGTTTGTGAAAGTGAATCCACACCTACGCGATACCTGGCGAGCCACCGCCAGGGTGAGTGGCGGGGGGTGGATATCACCAAAAATATGTAAACATTGTAAATACGTACTCTTCAATAAACTGTCTTTGCTATTTTGTTCTGAACTTTCCCAGACAATTTCAGTTCAACAACCCAACAAAGTTTTTCCATGTCACCGGTCAAGCGTGAAATAACACTTGATGACTTACAATTTTTTTTGTGGAATTTTTCCATTGTAAAACAGGATAAGGGAATTTGTATACTCCACAGACAAGTAGGTACTATCGGTTTCAGCCACTTGTTCATATTCAGGTATAGTGTACTATATTGTTAAAAAAATGGCTTTTTGTACAAGCTCTGGCTTGGGGAAGGAGGTGATGTGTGTAGGAGGGATGCATTTGGATATTGGTTTCGTGGGGTAAACATCACAGATAATATAAGAGGATAGTTTAAGGATACTGTCGTCACTGAGGAGCTGAGCGTCTTTGGAGTGAAGACAAATTTTTAGCTCCTTCCGACATCTATTGAAAAGTCAGTATGGTGAAAATATTCTGGGGTAAATATTTATTTTCACTTTTTTTCAAGCTCAGGCCTGTTACCAAGCACTACGGTATTTCTTTCAAACGTAGGTACAAAGAAAAGATGAACTTTCTCTGGTAAAATGAAACTGATTGCGATGGGTTAATCTAAACTACAGTTATAATCATAAATTTACATAGAAACCAAATACAGGGTGCGGCAACATAACTTCCTTTTTTCAAAACTTTATAAAACCCATTGTATGAATCAGAAATGTTTTATTTTTATTTTATGTTTTACAGTACAGTTTTTTTATAATGGAGTGAAGAAAAATTTTTAGCTCCTCTCCGATCTACATCTACATCTACATCTATACGATACCCTGCAAGCCACCGCGAGGGTGTGTGGCAGGGGGTGAAGATCACCAGGCATGCACTATTAACATGCAAACTAGCAACTATATTGTCTCATGCAACTTGATTGTTAGTGTCTACAGTATTTAAGGGGTAAAACATGCATCATGCACTACATAATACTCTAGAATATTTCCCCGATAAGATTAGAGAGCTAGATTGTCGTATCGATAGATTCAAAATGGCATTTTCCCCCGTACTACAAGAGAACAGAATAGGCAGCATACCAAAGGGATAGGTAGGTGAAATATTTTAGAGTAGTCTATAGTACATGATGCATGTATTAAGCGTTTCAGAATTAATAAAAGAATTAAGGTGGGGATTATTATCAGAGCGTAGATTAGAGTACAGATTGAATATAATAAAGAAATTTCAATCGGATAGAATTGCTGAAGATGTTAGGCACATATTAAAAAAATTATTATGCTAGATTCGACCAGATAAATAAGATTAGAGAGGCAGATTGTCGTACTGATAGATTCAAAATGACAGTTTTCCCCCGTACTATAAGATAACAGAATATGCAGAATAGCAAAGGGATAGGTAGGAGAAATATTTTAGAGTATTCTGTAGTGCGTGATGCATGTTTTACCCCTTAAATACTATAGAAATTAACAATGAAGTCATTTGAGACAATATAGTTGCTTGTTTGCATGTTAGTAGTGCATGCTTGGTGATCTTCACCCCATGCCACACACCCTCATGGTGGCTTGCAGGGTATCGTGTAGATGTAGATGTAGATGTAAAGGTTCAAGGATACCCCAGTGAAAAAAGTTAAATCAGGAATAAGACGTTTTTCTAACCACACAGGACGATAGACGCATGTAAACCCTAATACCACTCTTAGTCCAATTGGTGGTGGCAGTGAATATATCCGTTATTGAAAGTACCCCTCGTTCGGGAAGTTGTTGACTATTGGAGTAATAAAAACGTTAGTTCATTCCTTCGTGACGTGAAGACTCTGGAGCACCTACATTGTACCCAACAATTTTCAGTGAACGAAGGTTGGTTTGAATACTCATCACTGCTCGTTAAAGCTCCGTATTTGCTACAAACTACCAACCGGAGGACATTTTCAGCGCTTCAGAGATGGGTACCCACCACGAAGGCTTTTTTATCTGGGCCGATTTGTTTTCGAACTTCCGGCTGGCTTTTATGATGGCCAGCTCGCCGCTCCTAAATGGTACAATAATGGTACAATAATGGTACAATCGTATGTATCACCTTTCTCCGATAACCTCCTCATCGGTACGCTCACTAACCAATTTATAACGTATTGTGTCCTGTCCCTCGCCAGTCGACGGATCGCAATAAAGTGCGCATCTTGGTTTGCGAGCCTCTCTCCTCAATGACCTCACATCTTGCATATTCGTTTCTCGAGACCCGAAACCAAGACCCTCTTTTTTATGAGCATCCGGCACTCACGCGAGGAATCCTCTCGAAGAAAGAGAGGACATAAACGAGGAGGGTTCTCCCCTCGATATCTCTCCTCGGAAGTGATAGCACCCAGCTGCTTTTTTCTGGACTGGGGGGCTACTCAGGGAATGGCGAGGCCTTCGGGCCCTTGGGGCCTATCTCAGGGCCTCGAGCGAACCTCATTTGCCCCTCTGCCTTCCTCCCCTCTGCGTTCTGCTGATGCCGACCGCGAATCCATGGAATTTGGCCTCTCTGAGCTCTGGATGAAGAATTCCATGACGTCACGTGGGCTCATGGGGCAAATCGATTTTTTTAAAGCTAATGGCATGAATCAATCCCATTGGTTAAATACACAGATGAAATGTTACCTAATAAGATAGGAAGTATTCACCTAAAGCTACATAATTCCCTTTAAGCCACCATATAGATTAGATTAGTGCAGTTTGGGTTAGGGGTAAAGTATTCGCTTCACAATGTCGACATCCCAAGTTCGAGTCTTTTCGTGTCCAATTTTTTTTCACAGATCGCAGGTTGAAATTTAGACTTAATCTCTTCCACAAATTCCAAGGCAATATTTTCAGTGATGATGTTAAAAATATTTTACGAACCCCAACTTACTATGGCAGACTGGACCATAATCATAAAGTTAGAGAATTTGATTGCCGAACTGACCGATTCAAAATGTCCTTTTTCCCTCGCACAATAAGAGATACGAATAACGGTAAATATGTCCTATCGGAGAGTAGCAATGAATAGCATTGGTAGCTGCATGTTGGTATGAGTACTTAAAGCTAACCCTACTAACAGAATGTTTTTGCATGTTTTCTTTGCAATTTCTATCTTTTTTAAATAGTGTAGTTCTGACTACTATATTAATGCTATTCCTTTTCTTATGCATGATAAGTAGTGCATGTTTGGTGAGAAATCACCCCCTGCCACACACCCTTGTGGTGGCTTGCAGGGTATTATGTAGATGTAGATAGATGTAGATAGATGCGTGGCAGGGAGTCATTTCTCACCAAACATGCACTAATTATCATGCATTAAAAAGGAATAGTATTAATGTACTAGTCAGAACTTCATTATTTAAAAAAGATAGAAATTGCAAAGAAAACATGCAAAAACATTCTGTTAGTAGGGTTAGCTTTAAGTACTCATACCAACATGCAGCTAACAACGCTATCATTTGCTACTCTCTGATTGGACATATTTACCGTTATTCGTATCTCTAATTGTACGAGGGAAAAAGGACATTTTGAATCTGTCAGTTCGGCAATCAATTTCTCTAATTTTGTTATTATGGTCCAGTCTGCCATACTAAGTAAGTTGGGGTTCATAAAATATTTTTAACAACATCACTGAAAATATGGTCTTGGAATTTATTTAGGAGATTGTCTAAATTTCAACCTGCGATCTGACAATGATTCCTTGTTATTCTTTGACGTGGTAATCGCAAACGGAGTACAGTTTTTTCAATTTCATCTGCATCTACATAATACACCTGCATTCCACCAAAAGGTGTGTGGCAGAGGGTTGATTCCAACCAAACATGTATTTCATAGCATGCTTAGAAAGGATCAGTAACTATATTATAGCCGTATTATAACAACTTAACGAAATCGCGAACAAAAAATGCAAAAAAATTTGTTAACTACATTACTTAGCATAAAGTCCTAATAAAAAAATTGAAAATTACCATTGAAAATTATTTATACAGTCACATATATATACCATTTAATTTTATTCACTACTATTCACATCCCTAAATGTGCGAGGAAGAAAGCAATTGTCCGTTGGGGAACTAATGTCCCTCATTTTTGTTCATGGTCCAATCCACCAAAGAAGCCGGAGTTTGCGATATGCGTTTAATGCTTTAAGTAAAATATTGGAATTTACTTAAAAGATTATGACTATATTTCAACTTACGGACTGATAAATATTCCAATTTTAGTTCCCCTAATAGACTGGTTACGCTGATATAATTATCATACCATTTTTAAAATCTTATGGATTAGACAGTAACATTATATCATGGATGAATGATTTTCTGTATGATCGGGTTCAAAGGGTTGTTTTAGACGGTGTTTCCTCACCGGCAAGTAAAGTCACTTCGGGTGTCCCACAAGGTAGTGTGATAGGTCCACTCCTATTCCTTTTGTACATAAATGATATCCATAAGGTGGTAAAAAGTAAGCTTCGTCTATTTGCCGATGACGCAGTTGTGTACAGGGAAATTCTATGCACAAATGGTAAAGAATATTTAAATATTGACCTACAAGCAATTGAAAATCGGTGTGATACATGGCAGATACAATTAAACTTTAAAAGATGTCTTGTAATGAATTTTTGGAGAAAGAATAGCTCTCCTCCTAGTACTTACAAAATGAGTAATAATGAATCAAGAAACGTGGAATCCATTAAATATCTTGGAATAAGACTGACACATGATCTTTCCCGGGGTAAACACATACGTGAAAGAATGGGTCAAGCTAATCGTAAACTGGGATTCGTCAAAAGAGTACTGGGTAAATGTGACGATCATGTACGAGTGATCAGCTACTTTTCCCTTTTTTGACCTCCTTTGGAATATGCTGCCAGAGTATGGGATCCCTACGAAATCGGTCTAAATAACGAACTTGAACGTGTGCAGCAAAGATCGGCAAGATTTGTAAAGGGACAGTATAGTAACGTTATTAGCGTAACCAGTCTATTAAATGAATGAAATTGGGAATCATTTTCAGATCGCAGGTTGAAATTTAGACTTAATCTCTTATACAAATTCCAAGACCATATTTTCAGTGATGATGTTAAACATATTTTGCGGACCCCAACTTACTATAGTAGACTGGACCATAATCACAAAATTAGAGAAATTGATTGCCGAACTGACAGATTCAAAATGTTCTTTTTTCCTCGTAAATTACATTAGGGATATGGATTACGGTAAATGTATCCAGTGCGAGTGTAGCAATGGATAACATTGGTAGCTGCATGTTGGTATAAGGACTTAAATCTAACCTAACTAACAGCATGTTTGCATGTATACTTTGCTATTTTTATCCTTTTTAAATAGTGTAGTTTTGAACAGTACCTATATAAATGCTAATTCTTTTTTATGCATGATATGTAGTGCATGTTTGGTAAGAATTCACCCACTGCCACACACCTTTATGGAGGCTTCTAGGGTATTATGTAGATGTAGATGTACCATCTCTTTACAAAATTGCATTGCTGTTCAGAGAGCAGTTAAAGTTCTCTAAAATAAGGTGTAAAAAATATATAGACCTATTCATGAAGGAATAATATGGAAGCTCAGTTATATTAGAATGCATACACCACAGTTACAAATAAGAGAGGCGGGTATCCGTCAAACGAAATTAAGGACAGCTTTGGAGGAACTCGGCGCGAGTTCCATGAGCGAACGTGAAAGTGCATCCCATGCACTTACACGTGCACAATCCCTTTATTACTATGTCCGGAAAGTAAGTACCGTTTGGGAAAAAATTATTAAATACATTTTTTTTCAAGGCAAGATTAATTTTTACGTGAAAGAGTATATCTTTCACTATTTTTCTTCGTGGTTGCCACTATTGTTTAGACATTTGTCATAACGGGAAACCAACTTTTCTATGCCCTCTTCATAGAGAGTTGTCGCCAGGGAAGACAGCCATTGCTGAACACCGTTCTTTGCGTCGTCATCGCTGTTAAAGCGCCTTCCTCCAAAATCACGCTTCAAATTCAAGAATAAGTGATAGTCATAATACTGTTAATACTGTTTGAGAAGTCACCTCCCTCAAAACTGCATCGGGTACGAAATGTCAATGCACTTCCAAGTCGCTTCGTTTTGTGGTCTTCCGTAAACATTTTCGGAACCCAGCGGGAACACAGTTTGCGATAATTTAAGCAATTTGTGACAATTTCATGCAAAAAAGTTTTTGAAATTTGTGGGAATCTTCAAAAAGCATTCTTATCTTAAACCATCTATTTTCAAGAATTTTCTCATTCACTTTTTCAAACAAACCATCATTGACAACAGAAGGCCGCCCACTCCGTGCTTCGTCGTGAACACTGGTTCGTCCATCATTGAATTTTCTAACCCACTTTCACCATAAATCTCTACAAGTTGACGATGAATTTCAGCTGGATCAACATTCTTTGCGTTCAAAAACCGTATTACAGAACGCACTTCACAGTCGGCGGGATCAGATATTGTTTTAAACATTTTAAGCGATCATTAACAAATCTAAACACTACACAATCTGGCTGTAATGGCGTCAGTTGAAAGACAATGAGCCATAAAGACGAGTACACATGCGAGGAACTGCAACACTATCGTTGTGGTGGCGGTAGAACGAAACGGTACTTACTTTCCGGACATGCCTCGTATATATAACCACGTAGCTTCATGTGACACTATTATCTAGCACGTATCCAAGTAGTAGTCTAGTTACATGTAAGTAGTGCATGTTTGGTGATCTTCACCCCCTGCAACACGCCCTCTTCGTGTTGCAGGGTATTGTGTACATCTACATCTACATGATACCCTGTAAGCCACCGCGAGGGTGAGTGGCATGGGTTGAAGATCACCTAGCATGCATACTGACAAGCAAACAAGCAACTATAGGGTCTCATGCAACTACATTGTTAGTAAGTATCTATAGTATTTAAGGGGTTATGTAGATGTATACTCAGTGTTGAGGGTGCTTAGTGCTCAGTTCAGGGATGGTAGGGGAGGAATGGAAGTCGAATGAGAAAATTAGGGGAAGACAGATAGTCTGAGTGGATGAAAAGGGTGATAAAGGGGAGAGGGCGTTTTGAAGGACGTGATGGTGGAATGAGCTAAGAGGGTCAGGTGGACCCTCCACCCGTCCACCCTCGGATAGATTTAAGAGTAGGAAGGATGTGGACCTGAAAAAGGACATCCTTTGATAGATAGGAGTCCTGGAAAGAATTTATTGTCCATAGGAGCCAACCTAAACCTGTTGAACGCTAATAATGATAATGGTCTACAGAAATGGAGTCCCTATAAATTTCGCTCTTGTTTAACGACGGAGAACGCCGGAGAGGACGCTCTCAGGGTGCGTCTGAATGCCATTAGAGTTCGTGGGAGAGGACCTGGGCGGTAATCCGAGTCAGTCATTCAGTGGCAAACAAATATCCGGAATTATTAACGGTGATGATGACATTATCGGAAATTACTTATATTACGGGGTCAAAATATTTTGAGCGTTAATATTACAATGATGCCCATGCAATGATTTCCATGTTGCAGTTTTGAGGCTTTGTTTCCTGTATGTATCATGCTCTCTTCAGTAATGGTCAATAGTTCTAAGAGCTAGGTAGCAGTAGTCTAATAATAAGCAAGATGCAAGTGTGGTTGCTGCCAACATGTATTTAGATATTGAGTGGCTAAGAAATCGGCGAATAAAAAGTGAACATGACGACAGCAAGGACATCGCCCATGGCAAAGGATTATGCTCTCATTGGGCTCGGCAGTGAGGATGAACATCTTTGCTTTCTCCCAAGATAGCGATAGTTTCGAGGGTAAATAGAAATGTATCCACCTCAGCTCAAAAGAGAAGGCACACTGACCACTGTGATACATTTGCTCCCGTCTATATTCTAACAAAATCCAATTTCTAATTTTAATATTTTTGTGCAGTGGGTCAACATCCAAAACCACGTTTGACGTACAAATTTAAACTCGCTGATATCTAAATATCTATATTTAAAAGCAATGAAATTGAAAACTAATGAATATATACATATTGAAAATGCGCCAAGCCGCACCTACGCGGAAGGGCCCCGGGCGAACTCTCGCTTTCGCCCCTCACTTTGGGGCCTTTCGACCTCGGGATTCCTGCCCCCCCTCCCTTCCTTTCTCTCTCTCTCCTTCTTCCAGTATGCAAACACGTATCCCTTCTTCTCCTCGATGACAACAACTTGGTAAGACGCAGCATGTCTTGAGAGTCACTGAACAGAGAGAGAGGGAACGACGCAACCCTCCAAAGAATCTCCGAAATCCTCCCAACCCCAACTCACCCCACTCCTCACCTCCCCCTTCGCACCAATGGCAGAGATAGACGTCGCATGGACAGCATTCCGTCGCGCACCGCTCAATGTTTTCCGGCAATAACACTGGCAAAAACCTTTATACCGCTGTGAAGTAAATGGTTTGACTCAAAAGGTGTTTCCAAAAAACTCAACAGTGGCCCATTGTTTTCTAAAAAAGAAGCCCTCGGAGGTGTTACATATGGTATATATGTACCTCGGGATGTTGCCGCTACAGGACACTACATGGCAGGTGCTACAAATCGAGGGCGAATAAAAAAATATACGTGTCGATATGCCTTGATTTTCAACTTTGTTTTCATGTACATCTCATTCTCATTTGGAATATGCTGCCAGTGTATGGGATCCCTACGAAATCGGTCTAAGTAATGAACTTGAACGTGTGCAGCGAAGATCGGCAAGATTTGTAAAGGGACGATACGATAATTATATTAGCGTAACTAGTCTATTAAATGAATTGAAATGGGAATCATTGTCAGATCGCAGGTTGAAATTTAGACTTAATCTCTTCCACAAATTCCAAGGCAATATTTTCAGTGACTATGTTAAAAATATTTTACGAACCCCAACTTACTATGGCAGACTGCACCATAATCATAAAGTTAGAGAAATTGATTGCCGAACTGACCGATTCAAAATGTCCTTTTTCCCTCGCACAATAAGAGATACGAATAACGGTAAATATGTCCTATCGGAGAGTAGCAATGAATAGCATTGGTAGCTGCATGTTGGTATGAGTACTTAAAGCTAACCCTACTAACAGAATGTTTTTGCATGTTTGCTTTGCAATTTCTATCTTTTTTAAATAGTGTAGTTCTAACTACTATATTAATACTATTCCTTTGTTATGCATGATATGTAGTGCATGTTTGGTGAGCAATCACCCCCTGCCACACACCCTTGTGGTGGCTTGCAGGGTATTATGTAGATGTAGATAGATGTAGATGTACATCTACATCTATACAATGCCTAGCGTGCCACCATAAAGGTATGTGAGAGGGGGTGATTTCACACCAAGCATGCAATACATACCATGCGTGAAAGGTATTAGTAATTATATTCTAGTCAAAACATTACAATTCAAAGAAAGATAAAAATGGCAAAGAAAACATGCAAAAACATGCTGTTAGTTGAGTTAGCTTAAAGTCCTTAGCATACCAACACGCAACTACCTACGCTATCCGTGATACACACGTGTTTATACCATTGGATACATTTACAGCTGATCATATCCCTAATTGTACGAGGAAAAAAGGACAGTTTGAATCAGTCAGTTCGGCAATCAATCTCTCTAATTTTTTGATAATGGTCCAGGCTGCCATAGTAAGTTTTAGTTCTCAAAATATGTTTAACCTCATCAATGAATATATTATCTTTATATAATCTTTATTTTATAAGGTATTTAGGTGTAACAATCACTAAATATTTATCGTGGGAAAGACACCTCCGGGAAATATGGAGCCGAGCGAAGAGAAAGCTAGGATTTATAAAAAGAGTACTTGGGAAATGTGATGAGAAAACAGAAGAGCGATGCTACTTTTCAGGCTTCACCTTGAGTAGATAGATAGATAGATTGTAATAGAGGTGGAGTTCCTCACAACGGAGGCCCTGAAGCACTTAGACCCATTGGTCCATTGTGCTAACCACCCTTTTGAAGAAGTCACCCATAAAGGCCGATCGCCCTGCTAAAGGCCAACAAGTCCCCGATGGGGATTTCCCTTACCTCCCTGGGTTCCAAAAATGGGGAACCCAGGTACCTGTTTCGAGTCCTCATCACCGCAGGGCACTCGCATAACATGTGGGATGTGGTTTCATCCTCTTCTTCACACCACCTACATCTAGGGGAATCTACGATTCCCAGGAGGTGCAGGTGCCTCATCACCTGGTAGTGCCCCGTGAGGAGTCCCACTACCGTTCGTAGTTGACCCCTGTTTAGTGACAGGAGTCTTTTGGCAAGCCCAGGCCTAGGCTCTTCAATGTGTAGTTTGGCCTGTCTAAGGCCTGGTGCAGCTCGCCAGATCTCAGAATGTCGGGTTAGCCCCCACATTCTAATTTCTGCCATCCCTACCGACGAGGCAATAGGTATGATTGGCTCTGGACCAATCGGATCTCGGCTGGAACCGGCCCTTGCCAGCTCATCAGCCATCTCATTTCCAGATATGCCTGCATGACCAGGCACCCAGAAAAGTTCCACCTTGCCGCATCTGCCTATATCATTGAGTGCCTCACGACACTCCTGCAGCAGCTGTGATTTGCACCATGGTGATGTCAGTGCCTTTAAAGCTGCCTGACTATCCGTGCATATGTGTATCGGTCTGTTAAACATCCCGATTTCCTTAATAGCATACGCGCAGGTCAGAAGTGCATATACCTCTGCCTGGAACACCGTAGCATATTTTCCCAAAGGGATTGAGAGCTTCCTTGGTGTGCTACAATTGTAGACCCCTGCTCCCGCTCTTCCTTCTTTCCTAGAGCCGTCCGTATACCATACCTCGGCCCCAGAATGAAGTTCTTTCCCCTTTCCTCTAGCCCACTGTTCCCTATCCGGGAAGTGGGTTTTGAAGTAGGGGGGTGTTTGGTTGAACCTGGCTATCATTCCATCACTGCCCATCCCGAGAATGGGACTCGACTTCATGAGCTCTGTCCAAACTTGTCTGTGACCATAGGAACTTCCTTTGTCATACCACTGTCCCATACATTTGAGACGATAAGCTGCTGTCTTTGCCTGCACCTCAGCTTCCACATGGAGTGGAGCGAGGTTCAGCAGCGTTTCCAGCGCCAGAGTTGGGGTTGTTCTCATAGCCCCTGAAATGCCCATACAGGCCAATCTTTGAAGGTGGTTCAGTTTGTTCCCAGCAGTTTTGAGCCGGACTCTCTTCCACCAAACTATAGAGCAGTACAAGAAACTAGGTTTAATGACTGCCGTATAAATCCATCTAATGGCTTTTGGCTGAAGTCCCCATGTTTTACCAAGGGTCCTCCTGCACATCCATAAGGAGGCACAAGCTTTCTTTGCCTTGGTCTCCAAATGCTCTCCCCAGTTAAGCTTGGAGTCCAGAATAACCCCAAGATACTTGACCGATGGTGAGGGATATAAAACCTTACCCTGCAAAGAGGGAGGTCTAAAGCCCTCCATTTTCCTTCTATTGGTAAACAATACAAGCTTAGTTTTCTCCGGATTTACAGTCAGCCCTGTTTCTGCACACCACCCCATTGCCTTATCCAGGGCTTTCTGCATGAGTCCAGAGACAGTATCAAGGTACTTTCCAGTGATGATTATAGCCACATCATCTGCGTACCCTTGAGTGTATGCGCCAGTCCTATTCAATTCTAAAATAAGACTGTCGACTACCATATTCCAGAGGAGTGGAGATAACACTCCTCCCTGAGGGCAGCCTCGAGTCACAGCTACCTTCATTGAACTGTCTCTCAATACTACTTTTACAGTTCTTTGTTCCAACATGTATCTAATCCAGCTCACAATGTGAGCATGGATACCATGTCTTCCTGCAGCAATGCATATTTGATCGAAGGATGTGTTATTAAATGCTCCCTCGACATCAAGAAATGCCCCCAGTCCGTACATTCCGTGTTCCAGCACTCCCTCAATCCTGCTAACAAGATTGTGGAGCGCTGTCTCCACAGATTTTCCCTTCTGGTAGGCATGTTGATACAGGTGCAGGGGGTGATCCCTTAATGGCCCATCCCTTATGTATCTATCCACTATCTTTTCTAGTATCTTCAGTAGAAAAGACATCAGACTGATTCCTCGAAAGGAGTCTGCTCTTGTGTAGTCAGTCTTACCTGGTTTAGGTATGAAAACCACCTTGGTGACCCTCCAGGCTTTCGGAACATATCCATAAGCCAGGCAGGAGCGAAATATTCTTACCATTGGAAGGAGGAGCAGATCCTGCCCTTCCTGAAGGAGTGCAGGAAATACCCCATCCTCCCCAGCAGCCTTAAAGGGGCTAAAACTCATGATTGCCCATTTTGTAACTGTGTACGTCACGATGCTGGAGGAAAGTCTCCATTCCGTCCGAGCCGGACGGATGGGATTCCTCCCATGATGCATCTCCCTCAACTCCCTGGAGCCTGGAAAGTGGGTCTCCAGCATTAGCTTTAGTGCTTCCTTGTCGGAAGACGTGAAGTCTCCCGAGGGAAGCAGCAGAGAACCCACCCCCGCTTCTGAGTCTTTCGATAGGATCTTATGAAGTCTTGCCATCTGTGGAACAGTCTCTACGCTCTCACAGAAGCTCCTCCATGAGTCCCTTTTACAGCGCTTGATTGCTGCTTTGTACCTCCGTTGGGCAACCTTAAAGTTTTCCCAATCCCGAGGCATTCTTGTCCTCTTTGCTTTATTAAAGAGTTTCCTAGTCTCTCTGCGGAGACCGTCTAATTCTGCTCCCCACCAGGGTAATTTACACCCTTCCTTCCTGGTCCTTAGGGGGCAGCTGTCTTCGTAGGATGTGATGATGCTTCTCTGTAGATAATCAACAGCAGCATCTACCTCATCCACATTTCTAAACTTGCACTGAGGTGCCCCCTCTAGGGCAGCTCCCAGCCTTTCTCGATATAGTCCCCAATTGGTAGTCCTCGGGTTTCTATATGTTATTTCCCTGTAATGGGATTCTAAAAGAGTGAAGAGTATGTGTCTGTGGTCAGACAAAGTTATCTCCCCTGACACTCTCCACCCATCAATCCTGTGCAGCAGAGAACTGGTGCACAGTGTAATATCTATCACCTCCTGCCTAATGCTATTTGCAAAGGTAGGTTGTGATCCTTTATTGAGTATTTGTAACTCCGTAGACATAAGATACTCCAACAGTGCCTCTCCCCTTCCGTTGGTGCTCCCACTCCCCCACACAATGTGGTGCGAGTTAGCATCACAACCGATCAGAGGATCCCACTTGTTGGTCTTACAGTAACTCACCAGCCTCTCCATCTCATTTGATGGTGGAGGAGCCGGTGCATCGTATGGCAGGTAGGAGGAGCAGATGACCACCCTCTTCCTGTTCTCACCTTCCCCCAGGGTCAGCAGAACTGCTGTCTGATCCCTAGTGGTAAATTCTGATAGATGCAAAGCACTTATCCCATTCACATAGATACAAGATCTAGGCCTATCAACAGTGGTACAGTAATATATTTTTCCGCCTGTCATGCTCAGGCCCCTGACTCTTCCCTGGAAAGCCCAGGGTTCCTGAATCAGAGCTATTTTGACCATACCTTCAGAGAGTATCCTTTGCAGAACCCCTGAGGCAGCCTTACTGTGTTGTAGGTTGGCCTGAAGCACGGCTATGCCAGCCATGGTTCGGCCCCGCCCACATCTTCTTCCTCCCTTATCTCCTTCTCTTCGAGGGGGTATGGAGCCTTCCCTTAGGCCACTACCCACAGGGGCTCCCGAGTCAGACTCTACCCCCATGGGGGAGACCAGGCTTGGTGCCTCCTTGAAGGTGGGCCCAGAGAGGTTGAAAAGGATGTCGTCCTCCTCTCCCCACGAAGGGTATGAGGGGCAACTGGGATGTGTGGGTCTCCCAGAAGGAACCCCCACAGGCAAGGTTAAGGTAGTAGAGGGTGCGTCCCGACTAGGATCCCCATCGGGGCTCTCCACCGGTATCGCATCCCCCAAGGAAGAAGCGTCCCGACTGGGATCCCCATCGGGGCTCTCCACCGGTATCGCATCCACCAAGAAAGAAGACAGACTACAAGAGTCCATGTGAAGAGTGCGCCTGTCAGCGCCCTCCATAGTTTTGTTTGAGGGTTCCATGTTTGGTCCCACGAGTAGCTAGGGAAATATGGTGTCCGCCCATGCAGAGCCCCGCATGCATGGGTAAGGCTAAATAAAACCGGAGGTCGCCCAGTATCCGGAGTCTCTCTGTTAGTGACTTCTTACCCTCCGCCCCGCAGATGCGGTCACCCTTAGCACAGAGACGCACCATGGTGATGGGAGCTGTTTATTGACCGCCAGGTCTAGATCCGTCATGTTCAGCGATACCAGGGGCACCTCGAGGAGGATGTGGCTCTTCACCACGCATGACGGTCTTGGTGGTCCATAGGCATGTTCTGCCCTTGTCCCTCCCTGGAGTCACTGACCCCTTACCCCCTTCACCTTGAGTATGTAGCCAGTGTATGGGATCCGATTGAATTAACTTTGATCAGAGAACTAGACAGTGTTCAGCGTAGGGCAGCTAGGTTCGTTAAAAGGAGTTGCGATAGGTTTAGTCTTGTATCAGAATTAATACAAGAATTAGGGTGGGAATCATTATTAGAGTCTAGGTTAAGTTTAGATTAAATCTATTAGAGACATTTCAATTGGATAGCTCTACATCTACAGCTCTACTGAAGATGTTAGACATATATTAATAACACCATCGTATAATGCTAGATTTCTCCGGATAAATAAGATTTATTAGATAGATTGTCGTACTGATAGATTCAAAATATCATTTTCCCCCCGTACTATAAGAGAACGGAAGAGACAGCATTGCAAAGGGATAGGTGGGGGAAATAAATTTAGAGTAGTTTGTAGTGCATGATGCATGTATTAATCCGTTACACACTATAGAAACTAACAATCTAGTTGTTTTCTGGTGTAACAATCTCGGTTATCAAACAGTCCCTTCACAAATCTTGCCGATCTTCGTTGCACACGCTCGAGTTCGCCTATTTCGTAAGGATCCCACACACTGCCAGGGTATTCCAAACCAGGTTTCAAAATGGAATAGGTAGTCGGTACCTAATTTCTCGTACATGATTATCACATAAGTTTAGTTTTAAGTTATGTTCTATTTTTACTTCAGTTTTATTTCTGAACCTATTTTAATCGTTCATTTAATTTTTCAAATGTAGTTTTTTCTTATTCATGCACTGAATAGTGGCATCGCAAAAAGACCGGTGACCTTAAAAAACAAACATTACCGGGAAGAAATCTTTGGACCAACTTATAAGGGGAATCGTGAAATCGGAACACAATCGTGAAATTAAACATCTTCAGAGCACCAAGTGATGTGGCACAAGGAACTCGCAGGAGAATTAGGTGGGAAGGTATGTCTTCAGAACAAATGACGATGAGTGAGGCGGACAGAGGAAGATGCTATGGATTAATAGCAATGGATGCTGCTTTTCGGCGAAGCAAATACTACCTTAGGTACACGTGACTACAGGAGTGAGTACGGGCACTCATTTCTAAATAATATCTTTAAAATCGATATTATAACACATCAAAAACTTTGACAACGGTTCTAGAGTTTTTTGTAGCTACATGTTTATAGTACATCTTTATCTACATCTACATAATACCCTGCAAGCTACCGCTACAAGCTACTGCAGGTCACCACAAGGGTGTGTGGCAGTGGTGAACCATCAGCAGGCATGCAGTATCAATCAAGGACAAGGCAGGCAAGAAAATATTACCCCCTTTTAAGCACAACTTGCATGAAACCAATGGTACATCACTACCACCCTGAGTTAAAACTATAGCAGCAGCTACGAGACAGGCGAAATGTTAGTCGCAAACGACACCAAATTATTAGTTCACAGACAGAAATATTTACATTTCATTGGTATCATTATACGTATTGACAATTCAATATTTATAAATTCTGTGCCAGATTTCCGGATGCAACGAATGTTTTATTTGCGGCGTACCGCTTGATTATTGAGCAGCAATTTAGACTAAATCTCTTAAGTAATTTCCAAGATAATATTTTCATTGATGAGGAGAAAAATATTTTGCGAACCCAAAATTACTTTGGTAGACCGGACCGTAATCACTAAATTAGAGAAATCGATTTCCGAACTGACAGATTCAAAATATCCTTTTTCCTCGTACAATTAGGGATATGAATAGAGGTAAATATGTTTAATACGAGTGTATCAATGGATAGCATAGGTAGTTGCACGTTGGCATAAGGACTTTAAGCTAACCCTAACTAACCTCAAGAAAGATGATCATATTTCCCCCTAT
Source organism: Platycnemis pennipes (assembly GCA_933228895.1). NCBI lineage: Eukaryota > Metazoa > Arthropoda > Insecta > Odonata > Platycnemididae > Platycnemis > Platycnemis pennipes. The sequence goes on along the minus strand of OW121849.1, from coordinate 142,015,363 downwards.
TTTACCAGGCTTACATGGCTGAAGACCAAAACTAGAAGAAAATATTTGCTTGGTTCATTTATGTAATGTCTATTTCAAAATCAGCAACCAGGTTATTTGAAGCAATTTTTTCCTCCTAGAGAAAACATGGCTAATGTTTCCACCCGAATGACTCCTGACAAATTGATTCCTCCTCTACACAGGACTGCCACTTACCAAAACTCTTTCTGTGTTGCTGGGGCCAGGTTGTGGAATAGTATTCCTACCGACATAAAAACATCCAGTTCAGTATTTGTTTTTAAGAAAAGATTTTTTTCGTGTCTATTCAACCACGAAGGGTTTCAATTTAATATGTATGCAAAACCTCATCGAAGGATCTGCTTTATTTCTGTACTTGACAATGTAACTGCTTTGAAAATCAGTGCGTTATCGAGCTCAAACGTATATGTAGGTACTTTTTTGTATATTCTTAGTGGACGAAGACGTCCAAGGACAAATTTATTTCTTCTAACCCAACTAACAGCATTATATTGCATGATTGCTTGGATATTTTTATCCTTTTCAAATGGTAATGTTTCGACTAGAATATAATTACTAATCCCTTTCATACATGGTATGTATGTGTGTATTTCATGCATGGTGTGGGAAATATTTTAGAGTATTCTGTAGTGCATGATGCATGTATTAACCCCTCAAATACTATAGATACTAACAATCTAGTTGCATGAGACCCTTTAGTTGCTTGCTTGCATGCTAGTAGTGCATGCTTGGTGACCTTCACCCCCTGCCACACACCCTCGCGGTGGCTTGCAGGGTATCGTGTAGATGTAGATGTAGATGTAGATGTATGTAATGTACGGTTTGGTGAGAATTCACCCCCTGCCACACACCATTATGTTGGCTTGCAGGGATTATGCAGATGTAGAATGATTTCATAGGCATCGATAGATCATTTCTGTGACGTGTGGTGGTCTGTGACGTGTGTCCCGGTCAAGGCGAGTGATTTTTTTCTCTGTGGAACATCTTGCTATTGTGCAATTTTAAGCGTGTGACGCCGCTAAAGTTTTCGCGGCCAGTTCGCGGTCTTTGAATTCGTGTTCAGCTCCCCCTCATCAAGTACCCTCTCCGTTATGTCTGCCCCAACACTTTCTCTCCTCTACTCCTGCCCCCCTCTCGCACTGCCTCTACTCTTTCCGCCTCTTCTCACTGAATCCCAGCCCCACCGTATCCCATAGTCTCTCTTCATCCTTCGCCGAAAACGAGGATAAATAATGCGCCGTTTTTGTTCCTCGAGGACCGCCAATGCTTTCTTTCATTCATTAGGGCCACGAAAGTGACAAGAAGGATATAAATAACCGTCCCTCCACAAGCAGTCGGATGAGATATGTTTGTGAGTGGACTGGGAGGGTGGGCTGGGCGGTTTTAAGCGACTGGGTGGAAGATAAGAAGAGGGAGTGCCGGGAGAGGCCCACAGAGAGCGATACGAGGGAGAGGGGTGGTGGGGCGGAAGGGGGAAAAGAGGGGGGTTAGGAGGGCGGGGGGAGGACCAATAACTGCCCTTGGCGAAGAGATACATCTACATCTACGTAATACACAGTGAGCCTCCACGAGGGTGTGTGGCAGAGGGTGAAGATCACCAAACATGCACTATTGACATGCAACTAGGATATTTAATGGAGACATGCTACATAATAGGGTCATTAGCAACTAGATGGTTAGTATCTACATATTAAGAAAGGGATTATTGGTTGTTATTGCGTGCATCACACACTACAAACTACTCTAACTAAATTTCACCTACCTATCCCTTTGCTACGCTGTCTATGGTTCTCTGTTATGGTACGCGGGAAAAATGAAATTTTAAATCTATCGGTACGACAATCTATCTCACTAATCTTGTTAATTTGATCAAACCTAGCATAATACGCAGGGGTTCTTAATATTTATCTAACGTCATCTGTGAACAAATCGGTTTCTAATTTACCTAAAAGGTTTAACCTAAATTTTAACCTGCGTTCTGATAGTAATCCCCATTCTAGTTCTTCTATTAAACTCGTAGTACTTATACAATTTTATACAATTATCATAACGGTCTTTTACAAATCTAGCGCATCTCCTTTGCACACGCTCTAATTCTTTTATCATACCTTCCTCGTATGGATCCCATATTCTAAATGAGGCCTGACAAGTGTAAAATAGTTTCCTTCTCGTACTCTCTTATGGCATTAGCCTAGAACCCTTTTTACGAATCCTAATCTACACTAATTATTTCTCTGATGTGTTTCTCCCATGACATGCCTTCAGTGATGGTGACGCCTACGTATTTAATAGATTCTCCGTTAGATATTTTCTTTTCTTTGATGCAATAATAATTCCGGGGAAAGCTATTCTTTTTCCAAAAGTTCAATACGGCGCATTTCTTCAAATTTAATTCTAGCTGCCAACTATCACACCAATCATCAATCGCATCTATATCCTTAGATAAATACTGACTGTCCTCTTCATTTCTAATTTCCTTATACACTACTGCATCATCTGCAAAAAGACGGAGCTTGCTATTTTTAACTACTGTATTCAAGTCGTTTACGTAGAGAAGAAATAAAATTGGGACTATCACGTTTCCCTGGGGAACATCCGATGTAACTTTTACATCGCCTGACCTGACACCATGTAATACCACCCTTTGAACGGGTTCATGTACGAAGTCTCCTATCCAGCCTACTATATTACTGTCTATCCCGTATGATGCTAAAATCGCGATTAATTTACAGTGGGGAACCTTGCCAAACGCTTTTCTTAAGTAAGTTTTTTTACGCTGCGTCTACCTGTACGTTACCTTCTCCGGAAACTAAAATATCATGAACCATATGGGGAACTGAAACTGGTCTCGAACCCGGACCCATATACTCCGCCATTGAACTTCGAATCATGGGCGTGAGTTGCTTTGCCGCAGCAAGAGAGAGGCTGGATACAGTCGAAAAGGTGGCTTGTAGGGAGGTCAATCAATAGATTAGGAATAGTAGAATTAAGCGAAGACCGCTCTTTCACTATCCGAGTTCACTGATGTCATGAAGGCAAGCTTGAATGAAGCAACGCCTCTTCTGCGGCAAAGAAGCAAAATAATTCGGTTTGAAAGACGTGTATAGAGCGAAGAGTTTCAGGCGTTACTCGGAGGAATTTTTCCATCACGAAATGTCAGAGAAAAAAAAACACTGCAAGCCTACATTCATATCTTTATTATTGTGACCATGGGCTTCACCATTTTTCCGCACGTCAGTGAAACCTTGATCGTGATAATTAAGTTTTGATTGTGGATTTTCTGTGTTTTTTACCCCTAAAAGTTCGAGAACAAAGTGTTTTATCTAGATGACAAAATATCGGGACGCACCTCTTATTTGAAGGCGTGGGCTGGGACATCCTTCCTTGTGGTACTTAGGGTACTCACGGGAAGATTACTTCCCACACTGAAGCCTATATATGGGACATATATGAGAAATATATGTAACATATATGGGCTTCAGTGTGGGTTTCCACGGAACATCAAACTTCTCATGTGGAAAACTCATTCGCCTATATTATGATTGGTACCCCCAGGTCAGTGACATAACAATCTGCAAAGTTGGCCACCGTGCTTTCCCTTTCAACAAATAACGGATATTTTTAAGATTAAATGGAAAATATTTTTGAGAAGTCGAATGGTAACTGTTGTCTTCCTCTTACTCTCACTGATAAATAAAGCCTGTGGTGCGAGGGGGAAAGGTCAAAGCTTGAGAGGTTTCCCCGTTACTCAAGTCCAAAGGACATAACTGGCGCTAGCAGAGATAAAACCTAGAAAAAAATATAAACAGTTACTATCCTCCACTATTTTCTCTTTCCCTTACGCCGTAAACGGAATAACAATCACCAAATCCCAACATCTCTCGGAAATACTGAACTAGACATCTAATGGAAAGAGTAACGTTCATGCACACAAAACAGGGTTCTTTATCGTTCGTTATCTCTCGCAGACACCAACATCAGCGCTCTTTCGTTGGGGAGCTCTCTTGGAACGGCAGCGAAATAGCGGCAATAAAAATGGAAACAGCGAAGTGCACAGCGGCAACAGATGAGTTTATCCTTGGGCCCTACTCCGCATGCACCCAACGCATCAGCCCGTGAAAATAACATAGGTTTAGAGAAAGTAGAATAATAATGAGTGCACGTCATGTGTAGTCGCACAATTTATGACCATAACAACACCAACATACGTCACTCCTAAATATTCTCATAGCAGGATCGCGGCTACATATGATTATACAATTGCACACATTATAGAAGAGTATAGATTAAACTCGTATGGATAATGAATTTTTTTGGTGGTAAAAATGAACAAACATTGCAAATTTTACATATAAAATTTATTTTGAATAAGAATTTTTTTGTGCAATTCGCAAAGTTTGTTCCTTTTTCCACCATGGAGAAATTTCACATAGTTACCCCTAAGACTATACGTTTTGTTGAATGTTTTTTGTTTTTCTTGCACCTCTGCATGGAAACTTATGTCACGTACTTACATACGTGAAGTGTTTTATTAGCTCCCAACACTTTATGAAAAATTTTGTAGTGTCGGACCCTTGAGATAGTGAAAATAATACTTTTTTGGGTAGTAATTGTAACCGTAATGGCACGCGCGTGCTGCATACTCGATAATTATTCAACCTCTGCACATAACATAGAACTCCTATATAGAAATAGTATTCAATAAAACACTAAAGAGCCACACAGTACCCAAGGATTGAAAAGTAGCTAACATTACACCTATTTTTAAAAGCGGTGATAGGGAAGAACCTAGTAACTACAGACCCATTTCACTCACGTCAATCTCTTGTAAGGCATTTGAGCACATTGTAGTCAGTTCGATCATGGGGCAATTGGGTAGTCAGGGATTGCTCATAAACAGCCAACATGGGTTCCGGAAAGGTGCATCTTGCGAGACAATTGGCTTTATTCGTACATGATATTTTAGTCTACGGCGAAAGCAGTACTGAAGTTGATGCGATATTTTTAGATTTCAAAAAGGCATTCGATAAGTTCCTCATGGTAAATTAATCTGGAACTTAGAGAGTTTTGGTATAAATAAAGACACTGTGTGTTGGGTACGAGAATTCTTAAGTGGGCGAGAGCAGAGGGTTGTCATAGATGGTATCATGTCGCACACAATCAAAGTCACATCGGGAGTTCCACAGGGTAGCGTGGTAGGTGCGCTTCTATTTCTATTATACATAAACAATTAGAGTACCGTAGTTAATAGTAAGCTTAGACTTTTTGCCGACAATGCCGTAGTGTACAGGGGTATATCAAAAGAAGAAGGCAGGAAATCGTATTACGTACTAAGACTCTGGTATGTAAGTGTTACCTACTAGTTTTTTTTACTCGATTACTATTTTCAAACCTAGGACCCAGCCAAATGTTGCTCCCATGTGCAATTATGCCAATGGTGCATAGTTGCTGATGTCTAGGAAGCCACAGCATTAACCAATAGATTTAAAATGCCACTTTTCCCGCAGACCGAAGGGGAATATAGTATAGGTAGATGAAAAATTGCAGCAGTCTGTAGAGTAGGAATAATGTTTTAACCACGGTCATTAGATCTATTACTGACCCATTCATAATACGGAAATAAGGATAAATATAATTAGAGAAATGACTTTCTAACCAGGAATCCCCTCATTGCTATATAGATACTAACCATCTAGTAGCACTTGGCTCTTGACATTTATCTCTATATGACTTTAACTCTTTATCTAACGTGTCTGGCATTGTAGCTGCTCGTAAGTCGTGCATTTTTGGTGATCTTCACCCCCTGCCACACAACCTCGCAGGTGTTCGCAGGGTATTACGTAGATGTAGATGTACATTTATATGTTTCTATTAGAATATAGCTACTAATCCTTTTTAAGCATGATGTGTGAAGCATATATGATGGAAATTCACCCCCCTGCTACACTCCTTTGTGGTAGCTTGCAGGATATTAAGTAGACGAAGATGTAGAAATCGGGTGATCAAGCTGTGCACCAAAATAGCAGTCTGAAATGGTCGTTACAGCAGAGCTCTTGGTGGAAATTCGGTTGGCGAGGGGTGATGGAGTGAGGAAAGATAAGATAAGGCGGAGGGGTGAGATGAGGACCTCTGCTGGCGAGAAGAGATATGTCATACTCCACAGTCGGTTTTGTAGCTACTTACGAAGCCCCTCCCTGGTCCGCTCCCAAAAGTCCTCATGGAAGTGGGGGGTAGGGGTGGGGGGGGGGGGGGGCGATGTAAGTATGAAGTGCTTCGATTTGCAATCGTGCCACCCACCCCTAGGTTATCCAGATTCTCTGAGATGTCAGTACGATGCAGACGACGAGAGCGTCTTTCCAACCCCAATAACGAAAATTTAAATGGTTATTAATATCTACATAATACCCTGCAAGCCACCTCAAGGGTGTGTGGCACGGGGTGAATTCTCACCAAACATGCACTACATATGATGCATTTAAAAGGATTAGTATTAATATAGTCCAGACTGCAATATTTAAAAAGATAAAAAGAGCAAACTACGCATGCAAAAACGTGCTGTTAGTTAGGTTACCTTCAAGTCCTTACACCAACATGCAACTACCTATGCTATCCATTGCTACACTCGTATTGGGTATATTTACCGTTAAAAGCGTTAAGAGCGAAGAGATAACGCAGTCACTTCATATACCATACTGTAGCTATCAATTCTACGGTTCCTCATTCTATTCTTTACCCGGTTTCTAATATTCCGTTTTTCCCAATTCCATTTTTTTTTAAGTTTTGTCAGCACTGGATGAGATCATGAACAACCGCAACCAATTAATTAAAAAATGTCGTTTGAATTCCAAAAGAATCTTCTCTAAATGGAGGTATTTGGTGGTTGCACAGTAAGATTGAATTTCAATTTAATTGAAGAACTGAGCTTCATGAAAACGATTTCGAGCGAAAAATATCTCCCGGCTCTTCAAAAACAGATTCAAGTGCGTCCACATCAACGCGATACCCTGGAAGCCACTGTGAGGGTGTTTGGCAGGGGGTGTAGATCATCAAACATGCACCATTGGAATGTAACTGGGCTAGTGCATTGAAACGTGCTAGATAATAGGGTCACATGCAGCTAGATGGTTAGTATCTACATGGTAATGAAGGGATTGGTTGTGAATACATTCATCGTGCACTGAAGACTACTGTAAAATATTTTACCTACCTATTCCTTTGCTATATTGCCTATTGTGTGCTCTTATAGTGCGTGGTAAAAACGACATTTTGAAACTACGAGTACGACAATCTATCTAAACTTATTTATGTAGTTAAATTTAGTAAAATACACTGGTGTTTTTAATTTATTCCAACATCTTCAGTAAAACTATCCGATTTAAATTTCGATATTGGACTTAATCTGTATTTTAACCTACGATATTATGATTTCCAACCTAATTCTTCTATCCACCTGAGTATCCGGGCCGTGACGTAATTAATGACCATCGAATGGCACAGACCCGTGATTCCACAATATAACTTCATCGCTGATCAGCAGCAGCTGACTTCTCCGCCATCTGCCGGTGGTCTTATGAACTCAGTGAATATGAGATGCTCGGGAACGGGGAATGAGGGAGGCAGGAAAAGTTGGACAAGGGGAACGGAACCAGCTTTGTGGTCCCGCACCCACCCGTGCAAGCGAGCAGTCCGTAAAAACGAGAGCGCAGGTTACAAGTTATAGTCGAGCCAGACGCCATGGTACGTTATTGACAAGGGAAGATGTATTGGAAGTTCGTTGTATCGCTCGGTTGTGATCGGCGATAGAATCTCTCTCCAGGTGAATTATCAATAAACAAAGGCTTTTCCAGTGCAGTTAAAATCCTGGAGAGCCAAAAGTGTATTAAGTCAGTAGTTGAAATAGTAAAACCATCGATTATTTCATTTTTAGAAAATACACTTGGAGCTCATATGCCTCAATTGACGGCCTCGTGTTATCCAGTCCAGAATGGAAAGCAATATTTCAATTTTGATAAAAATATTACTCTCTCTTCTAAGTGAAATATGCAAATGCCTATCATATTATGAGTTAGCTAATTATTAAAATGTCCATTATGTTGGAATACTTACCGGGAGGAGTTCTTGGCATTCACGTTTTGTCATAATTGGATAATTTCTTCGCACCTAAGGATAATTTGAAAAAAAATATATGTGATGTTAATTTCGCCACAAGAGGCTCTTAAAAATAAAATAATTTAAGTTATATGCAGAAAAATAGAACAAATACCACTCAATAATGCCCTTTTATTCTACTTTGTATTGAAGCCATCGACCATTTAGCGCCCAAATACACAAACCATTACAACCAATACACCAGCGATTGTATTTGAACCAAATAGGTTCAAATACAATCGCTCAAATACTAGGGAAATGTGATGAGAAGACAAAAGAGCGATGTTACTTTTCACTAGTTAGGCCCCACCTTGAGTATGCAGCCAGTGTATGGGATCCTAATGAATTAGGATTGATCAGAGAACCAGACTGTGCAGCGTAGAGCAGCTAGGTTCGTTAAAAGGTGTTACGATAGGTTGAGTAGCGTTTCAGAATTAATAGAAGAATTAGGGTGGGAATCATTATCAGAGCGTAGGTTAAAGTACAGATTAAATCTATTAGAGAAATTTCAATCGGATAACCTTACTGAAGATGTTAGGCATATATTTTTTAAAAAAACAGCGTATTATGCTAGATTCGACCAGACAAATAAGATTAGAGAGATAGATTGTCGTACCGATAGATTCAAAATGGCATTTTCCCCCGTACCTACTCTAAGAGAACAGAATAGGCAGCATACCAAAGTGATAGGCAGGTGAAATATTTTAAAGTATTCTGTAGTGCATGATGCATATCTTAACCCCTTAAATACTATAGATACTAACAATCTAGTTGCATGAGACACTATAGTTGCTTGTTTGCATGTTGGTAGTGCATGCTTGGTGATCTTCACCCCCTGCCACACACCCTCGCGCTGGCATGTAGGGTACCGTGTAGATGTAGATGTTTATCTTGCTCATTAACTACACAACTTTTTTCGTAAACTAAGAACGAAGGCAAAAAAACGTTTATCATCATACCACGTAAGCAAAATGGTAAGTGGATTTCCCGCTTTGGGTGAAATCCAACTGTTGTTCCGGAAACCAGGGCAATCGCATGGTCCAAGCCTCTAAGGTTAACTCCTTGAGGAAGGCCTTGGGTGGGGGAACACTTCCTTAACCACTCCGAATCTCAATTCCCTTGACATTCGAAGGAGTTGGGGAGGAGAAGCTGAGGAGGGAGAGAGAAACACTTCGGTAAGCTGCTATCGGCGAGGACGGCGGCCAGGATAATAAATGAGGGGAAGCATTCCCTTGGAGGCGAAGCGGAAACATTTATCCTCTGCATTTAACGGCCTCGGGAGGTTCTTTCTTTAATGGTGGACTGTAAAAGTCGCTATCAGTGCCCTGAGCATTGTGATACGGAAGGGAAGTGGTAATCTACGGCCTCTGGCCGACGCAATGGGAGCTGGGGATGCATGTGCCCCCTTCCGACTTAATTGACGCCTCCATGCACACGTTTTAGCAGTCACAAACTCGGTCGCTTTCATATACACCCGCTCGGAATATTTTCTTTTTCCATTTCATCAAAACCTCGCTCTCATTCCGTCGCCTCTTCGGGGATCATAAAAAACATCTCCAGGCATCTCATTTCGAATGCTCACCCTCGTCAGACCCTCGTGGTAACCCACCCACCCGTCCTCCGCGGTTCTCCACTTCCAGGAGTGGAGAACCGCGGTGGGAGAGGGCTGAAGTGGACTTTACGTCTTCTGAGGCTCTTAAGTAGAACGAGAGACCGCGAAGTTGATGGTCGAGATCACGGAGTAAATCAGCACGGGGCGTGGAAAGTCTGATGTTTATGGAGAAACGGACGATAAAAATGACACAAGAGGAGGGCATATTCCTGTTCTACTTCCAACACTAATTAACTCTGGGGAACTAATTTTCTTCCTTTACTACTCTAACTTACGTGCCCCTCCATCTCCAAAAAAACGTCAAGAGCACACATCTCGGGAGGAAATCAATTCCCTCGGCTCTAAAACCGGCGGTGTAGAGTCTCAAAGGGTGCACACCATGGTGCGTCGGGAAATTAATGAGTAAGAAACACATCTGAGAGTATGTCGGCATGTCTTCTGCCCTGACAGACAAGTTCCCAAGACAGTGTTCAATGCTTACATTTTTTTTGTATATTGCATACATAACACATTAACAGGAATAAATATCTATAACACCATACTAACCACCTAAAAAGTGAGTTGCAAGGGATGAATTCACACCAAATATGCATAGCATATTATAGCTACTTAAAATGGATTAGTAGCTACATTCTAGTTCCAACATAACAAGTTTAAAACACTAAAGCAAGCATGCTCCAAGATGCTGGAGGCTAGGTTATCCTAAAGCGTATGCCAACATGAAACTACCCATATTGTAATTGATACACTTGTATTTATACTATAAATTATGTTCACAAATATTCATTTGCCTAACTGTACGAAGAAAGATAGACGTAATAATAATATCGCAATACCAATTCCGTTTATCAATCAGGTGACAGATAATGGCGACAGATACAATTTTGTAGATAGCGTTTCTGTTCACCAGAAACAGAAAAAAACATATGATATGAATATTTTTACACAAATCAAAGAAAAGAGATGTCTGCTGGATACCCTAAAAAGAAGACGGGAAAACTCAATCGGCCATATCTTAAGGCACGATGGCCTGATGAAGACAATCTTCAAGGGAAAAGTGAACTGGAAGAATGGAAAAGGCAGGCCACGTATGAGAAATGTAGAGTAAGATGTTAAGGATGTGAAAGAGAGGAATTACGTTAATATGAAGAGGTTGGACGATAGAAAAATCGAGTGGAGGGCTGCGTCAAACCGATATTAGGATTGCTGATCGATGATAAAAATTTGGTGTAAACGGTCCGAGTGTGAATGTGCGACGGAATTTATAGGATATATCACGAATTATATTATTTCCGAACTAACTCTGGGCCCCCGTCTCACTGACTCGTCAAATTAAGGAGGGTGGAAAGCATACAACGTTAAGGATCGAGAAGCGTACAAAATATTTACGATAAATGAGATAGTAGGGAAAGTATTCTGCAGAGCAAATTCTTCTATTTCGTTGAGGAATCATATCACGGTATATATCCCAGGAAAATCATTAAATGCTTCCTCCAAATTCACTTTTTCTTTCTCCAGTCTTTTTTTTAACTCTAGTACCAATACTGGTCATCATATGTCCCTGCTCTTCCTCAATCCAAGGTGTATTTTATCAAATAAATACTATGGTTGTTGGCATATCCTTTTCAACATGATATTGGTATTATAGATTTCAGAATATTTCGGACTTTTCTATGCGTCCTTTATTGCTTTTTGGGAATAGATGGATGATTTACTGTTAAAAGCCCTCTTGGTGAGGCCATGCCACATATGCTTTTTTTACTGCATCAATATCTTCTCTTCGGTATTTTTCAGGAGCTCGCCAGCAACATTACCGATTCCTGGGGGCTGTATACGATCTTCAGCTTCAGCTCCGAATGTCTGCCTTTTGGCCTTCTTCTTTCAATGATTTAAGAATTTCAAGTTCCATTCCCATATCTTCAACTTTAGGTTTCCCTATCTTACTCATGTCTTTTGGAGTTAGTAAATAAGCCATATTCCAATCTTGAATAGCTTCATCGCGCTTGATAACTTATCATCAATGGCCGCTCTTGATCATCTTGTTACTCCAGGCGTGCTCTAAGAGTGATCACTCCCTCCTCTTCGGGTGGCACACGCAGAGCTTTAATGGCGAATGAAAACCAGTCATAATCATCATCATTGGACATCAAAGAAAGTAAAGATCCTAAGAAAGTAAAAGAAATCCTAAGATCTTTTACTTACCTTACTACTCTCTGCATAAAAGTAAGGTATTATTTTTCTCATTCATTATGCCCTCTTGAAGTGCTCAAAAGTAAAAAATAATTTTAAACGCCCCTATACCCATTTTTTAATGTGTCTCACTTTTAAGACCTTGGCCTTGGAGGCGTATGGAAGTTACACACACCAAGTTTTCCCATTAATGATGAGTGGGGCAAACAAAGAGGTAAATACGGACGTAATACAACCTCTGTTGGCGATCTTACCTCTGCTTGGCTACGAGGTCTACAATTTACATCCACTTCTACTGAATAAGCAGCATAGAAAAGATATAGGTACGGGAAATATTGCAGAGTAGAATGTAGTGCATGATACATGTATTAAAAACCAATCCCTCGATTACTGCGTTGATACTAAGCATCTAGCTACATGTGACCCCATTATCTAGCATGTTTTCATGTAGTAGCCTAGTTGCATATCAATAGTGCATGTTCGGTGATCTTCACCCCCCTGCCATACACCTTCGTAGTTGCTCGCAGTGTATCACGTAGATGTAGATGGATACCCTGCAAACAACCATTAAGCTGTGTGGTAGGGGTGAAATCACACCAAAAGTGCATTACACATCATGCATAAAAAGCATTGGTAATTATATTCTAGGCTAAACTTCACACTTAAAAAAAATATAAAAATATAAAGGAAGCAAATAACATGCTGTTAATTGGGTTAGCATAAAGTTCTTATACCAAATGCTAATACCTATGTTATCCATTGATACACTCGCATTGGATATATTTACCGCTATTGATACCCCTAATTGTGCGAGGAAAAAAGGACATTTTATATCTGTCAGTTCGGCGTCAAATTTTTCTTATTTTATGATCATGGTCCATTCTACGATAGTAAGTTGGATTTCACATTCAGTAAGTTGGAGTTCACGAATTATTTTTAACGGCATCAGTGAAACTATTAACTTGGAGTTTAGTTCAGAGAATAAGTCTAAATTTAACCTACGGTCTGACAATTATTCCCATTTAGTTAATTTAAAGACTGGTTACGCTAATATAGTTATGATATCGTCCCATTACTAATCCTGCAGATCCTAGTTGCACACGCTCCAGTTCATTGTGTACCCCTATTTCGTGAGGATCCCATACACTGGCAGCGTATTCCTAATCCACAACATCGCAAGACAGGGCGAAAAGCTTTGATACTTAAGTATTTGGGTCGAACGAGATATGTGAGTGTTCAATTGGCGGTCCTGTGGTTGGGTGGGTTCATCGCAGAGGGCCCTTTGCCTAGAGGCGAGGTCCTTTACGAGATGGCCTGTGACCCTCTCTTGTTAGGGCCCCCAATAGATATAATATTTCAGATTACGAGGGGTATAAGAGGAGTTTCCCGGATGTGGTGGGGGTGGGGGATCCTCGCAGGAATCCAGCGAGAGGTGGACTGAGGGAGGGAGACAAAAAATAAAATGAAACGCCGCATCGCCGGAATAGAGTGACAATCGCTCATCATCTCCTAGATTGCCAGCGTGAGGAATCCGCTGCCCGAAAGCGCAAACCGATTCCCTCATCACTAATTGGTAAATAGCGATTTCGGAGTTGATGGCCAGCGGTCACAAAAAAAAACGAATGCGAGGAAGTGCCAGGGAAGTTGAAGACGCATGTTGGAGAAAACGTGCCCACCCGATGGATCGAAGAAATGAAACGCTCGGCGTGATTTAAAAGTGTCACTGTGTAGTTTCTTTACGCAGGTTTATAGTGATTTGCAGTGCATGGTGCAACACTCTCGTGCATAGAATACTCAGAACCATCGCTAGGGTGCTCGCATAACCGAAGAACAATAAACCCTACTATCAATAAATATGCTTTCTATTGCCGTATAAATCTCCATAATAGGTAAATACGAAAGTCACCGAAAGGGTGTGTGGCAAGAGGTGAATCAGCAATCACTACGAATTCATTTTACATCATGAGAGATCAAAGGGAAAATATTAGCAAATTGCATTCACGAGACACGTATGAATGAAGTGCTTTTGCATGCAGATATTTTTATGAGGTCAATCTAAATAAATTCTCTTCGAAAATAAAGAAGCTTTACTTATAAATAAATTGTAAATAAATATACCTTCAAAACTCAAACTACCATCATGCGAGACAGACACTATTCTGAGGAAATGCATGCATAAATCTGTGGTTACGTAACGTTAATTCGAGGCAAAGGTAGTCGAAAACGATTATTTATGCAGTCCTCTCAATCAATGAATAATATATCGGCACATCGGCGATAGCTCATCTATGAATTTGATTCGTTACATGAAGTCAATTTAATATCATCATGACTCAAGGACTTATTCCTATGCATTGTTCTTTCTACCACCGTGCGTAGTTCAAGCACCACAGAGGATTCATTTCACCAAGGAATGCTTCGCAATACTGCCTCTTACCGTTTCCTGAAAAATATTGAAACCCACTGCTCCTCTCGGAGTACGGAGAGTTCGTTGAGATTGAACATTCGCCCACTACTGTCCCTCAGCTGGACTGAGTAAGATAACCTTTCAAAGTAAGCTTGAGATTGACCAGCAGCTGTTTTAAAATGATATGTATATCACTTTCGAAGTGCGACTGATATTTATGAAATATACAAAAAACAGAAACAAAAAGTTTAAAATATATTCTATATCTCACAGATCAATGGGTATGTTATCTAAAGAAGTTCTTCTCATCTACATCTACATTATACCCTGCAAGCCACCATACAAGTGTGTGGCAGGAGGTGAATTCTCGCCAAAAATGCACTACATATCATGCATAAAAAAGGATTAGCATTAATATACTAGTCTAAACTTCACTACTTGAAAAAGATAAAAATGGCAAAGCAAGCATGCAAAAACATGCTGTTAGTTGGGTGAGCACAAGTCCTTTCCCAACATGCAACTACCTATTCTATCCATTGATACACTCGTATTGGACATATTTACCACTATTCATATCCCTAATTGTACGAGGAAAAAAGGACATTTTGAATCTGTCAGTTTGGCAAGCAATTTCTCTAATTTTGTGATTATGGTTCAGTCTACCATTGTAAGTTGGTTCTTCTGTTCTCATTCACGCAAGAGCAAAGGCTACAGACTAAAATATTCTATACCGTACTAAACGAGAAGGCAGCACTTTATACTCATATTTCGTGCGTGAAAAGTAAATATTTAGGAGGCAATGAAATAAAACAGGGGATATGTCGAAGATCGAATATAAATTTATTTTCTCAATGACAAAACGAAATAATATTATTTATTCTTAAGAGATGGAACCCTATATCATTTTTTTCAAGCACGGGGTGAGAAAAGCAGGGACTGAGAAATACTCTTCCACGTCTAGTATTTTCTATTAACCTATATTCTAGTAAAATAAATCTGCACCTTGAAATAGTGATAAAAAGTAAAGTGACGCCTAATGATGCTCTTTTTCGTTCTACGAATGATGAGGAATCAGACAAGTTTTTTGCCAAATCCGTCAAGTAAATATCTGATTAACATTCATTAGCAGCGTTCTTGATAGGACCTTGATCCCTTACATTCCCGTCCTAATACCCTTCCTCCCGGTCTGAAGCGCCTGTTAGTGCGGTTTTTGCATGCATGCTGCTGCTAAAAAAGTTTTAGATTGCCTCATAAACGAGGAAGGCGAGAAATTGTAGATAATCATCTCTTATTGGGAATCAGAAGGGCACGTAACCGGGGAGGTTGTGTTTGAAACCGTCGGGATTATCTCTCATAGGTAACCAAGGAGTCAGGTGATGCAAACCGGAATGGTTTCAAAATTTAATGTGTCTGAATCGCTCTTTCCAACATCATTAATTCTTTTCACTTGAGTTTTTCTCATCTATTCCAACCAAAGAGGCCCCATTTGAGATATGACAGAAGTATAGACAAAGAATGAGGTTGCAATCAGCGATTTGAAAACACCAAATTTGCGAAGCCTTTGTGATTATGTCACGTGACTCCTTGGTTAACTATTCGAGATAATCTCGACGGTTGAAATAGACTTGAAATACCCAAGACAAGAAGCGTTCTGAACGATATTCGTGCAATATTTATTTTATAAACAATGTAAGCTGATGTCATAGCATCACGAGAACAAATTACCAGGTAGGCACACTGTGCAATTAAAGCAGTGGGAAACCTCTTCCATACTCGTATTTGGAGTTCATGAAGGTAATCTTCTTCCATTTGCTCCGTGCTATCTCGTCGAGTGAATAATGCACAGCGCGTGCATGCGAAGAAATCAACGCCGTCCGACGAGCAATCGCACGCTGCACGCATTCCGGGCATTAAAGCGCTGCATAACATATCATCCCTTGACAGTTTTTAGATTTTGTTCTACACGTGGGAGGGTGCATTACATGGAATTAATAGAAGTGTATGCACCCCGCGTGCATCAATCAATTTCCTGAGTGACGGAGCCGACTCTCCTTCATGCAAGGGTAGGCTTTGCGTACGCTTACGCGTTTGCACTCGGTTCATCGGATGGACCGAGCGGGGGGCCGCCGTCAGAGAAGTGACGTAGGCAGATTGAAGGATGATTGGAGGACATACTTGGGGGGTAGGGGGTCAGAGTAGTGAATGAATGGGGGGGAGGGAGTTGGGCAGTACATATATTTATATCAATGCCTTCCTAACCAGTAACCGCTTTATTACCGTGAGGATACTATATAACCATCTAGTTGCACACAGTATATCTTTTATATATTACATCTACACGATACCCTGCATCTACATCTACATAACACCCTGCAGCCACCATAAAGGTGTGTGGCAGGGGGTGAACTCTCACCAAACATGCACTACATATCATGCATAAAAAAAGGATCAGTACTTTTATAGGTACTGTTCAAAACTACGCTATTTAAAAAAAGATAAAAATAGCAAAACATACCTACATGCAAAAACATGCCGTTAGTTGGGTTAAGTCTTTATACCAACATGCAGCTACTAATGTTATCCATTGCTACACTCGTACTGGATATATTTACCGTTATTCATATCCCTAATAGTACGAGGAAAAAAGGACATTTTGAATCTGTCAGTTCGGCAAACAAAATCTGTAATTTTGTGATTGTGGTCCAGCCTACCATAGTAAGTTGGGGTCCGCAAAATATTTTTAACATCATCACTGAAAATATGGTCTTGGAATTTGTTTAAGAGATTAAGTCTAAGTTTCAACCCGCGATCTGACAATGATTCCCAATTTAGTTCATTTAATAGACTGGTTACGCTAGGAGGGTTATCATACCGTCCCTTTACAAATCTTGCCGATCTTCGCTGCACACGTTCAAGTTCGTTATTTAGACCAATTTCGTAGGGATCCCTTACACTGGCAGCATATTCCAAATGAGATCTTACAAGGGAAAAGTAGCTGATTTCTCGTACATGATCGTCACATACCCAGTACCTACTCTTTTGACGAATCCCAGTTTACGATTCGCTTGACCCATTATTTCACCAATGTGTTTACTCCAGGAAAGATCATTTGTCAGTCTTATTCCAAGATATTTAATGGATTCCACCCTACAAGCCACCGAGAGGGTGTGTGGCAGGGGATTACATGTTTCTATGTAGATTAGCATTGTGGCTCTTAGTTTTATGTAGGTACTTCATTCTCTGCCAAACACCTTCGCGGTGATTCTAAGGGTACTACGTAGATGTCATTATCATCAAGGGTCAACAATCCAAGGATTGGTTTCACGCAGCCCTCCACTCGATTCTTTTATCGGCCAACCTCTTCATATTAACGTAGTTCCTCTCTTTCATGTCCTTTACGACCTGTTCTATATGTATAACTCATACGAGGCCTGTCTTTTCCATTCTTCCCGTTCACTTTTCCTTCGACGATTGTCTTCATCAGGCCATCGTGTTTCAAGATGTGGCCGATGAAGTTGTCCCGTCTTCTTTTTATAGTTTTCAGCAGACTTCTCTTTTCCCCCACTCTTCTTATGACTTCTTCATTTGTCACTCGGTCGATCCATTTTATCTTCATCATTTCCTTTTCAACCTTCCCTTACACAATTAAATAGCTTATGAACACTGAAACTAAATAACACATCTCAAATTAGTATTCCTGATAGAAAATACCTCCAAACCGCCACGGAAATATGCAACCGAGTAATAACTATCACGTCCAAAAAGAGCCAAGAGCCCGGATGTAGAAATAGAAATTCTGACTGGAACCGACAGGAAATTCTGACTGTTCTATGTAACTCACACGAGGCCTGCCTTTTCCCTTTTCCCTTTCACTTTTCCTTCGACAATTGTCTTCATCGAAGGACGTAGATGTATATTAGGTATTTGCCAATCACAAAAAGCGTTAAAAATGGAATTTTTGTTATTGACAACGAAGGGGCCCAAAACCCAATTATTTGATATAGAGCCGTTGTCTGGCACCAACATTTCCCTTGTTAATCTCTGGAGATGATGAGTATATTTCACCAAAATCACTGTACTTAACTCTCATGGGCAATAGCATGATTCTTCCGCAAGAGTTTCACTGCGTAGCTAAACTTCCGGTACCGTTAAAACCGACAGTGTAGTACAACTTGAGTACTACGCATGGTGAGGAGACACTCATAAATGCAAAAGGAGATTCCGAATCAACATATTCTAATCCTCGATTTCCTATATCCCTTGGATCACGGCTTCATTTATTTTCCAACTTCTCATGAAAGAGGTAGTGGCCTCTCAGAATCTATTCTATTATTCCGTTCGCCCGAGTCTGCTGACCTTTCGCTCTCATTCACATCACATCAGTGGACACTGACCCTATGAGAACGATTAGCATCTGAAGTCAAGGCCTCTTTGGTCAAGCTCCTAGCCGATTCCAGCGGAAACCTGCTACATCATTTGGATTAGCATTCAGCTCTTCGGAATGTATCAAATGTAAAGGAAGTTTGATGTGCGATAGCCACAGATTTATCGTCCTCTCCAAAATAAAAACACCTACCGATGCATATAAACCCTTGCCGGGCTCCATAAATCAAATGGTGTACTACACCAAGTAAAATTTTTAGCAGCAGCATGCACCTTCTTTCTTATCAACTTCTTCACATATCAACTTCTTTTTTAGCTTGCGTGATAAACGAGGAAGGCGAGAAATTGAAGATAATCATCTCTGATTGGGAATCAGAAGGGCACATAACCGGGGGGTTTGTGTTCGAAACCGTCGGGATTATCTCTAATAGGTAACCAAGGAGTCAGGCGATACCAAAGACGAATGGTTTCAAAATTTAATGTGCCTGAATTGCTCTTTACAACATCATTAATTGTTTTCACTCGAGTTTTTCTCATCAAATCCAACCAAAGAGCCCACAGTTGAGATATGACACAAGTATAAATAAAGAATGAGGTTGAAATCAGTGGTTTTAACACGCCAAATTTGCGAAGCATTCGTGTTTATGCCACGTGACGCCTTAGTTAACTATTCGAGATAAACCCGACGGTTTCAAACACCCGGGAGATACTTTCTTCCCATAAAGTCGTTAAGTTTCTCTTCAAATTTCCTCTGCGTAAAAGGTAATAGGCTGCGATGCTGGCAACCCTTGGTCGGTAACGTGGCGCAGAAACAGCAATCGTCCCCTTTCACGATTTTGAGAGTTAATGAAGATTTTTAAGAAATTGCTGACGGTCTATGAACGAAAATACCAAAACTAAAACAAAGGTAGATTTGAGCAGGTAAATTTTGGCTTCATACATGGCGTAATGACATTGAACTCTTCCTTCGTCCATAGAAACTAATGATTGGCATATTGTGTTACAACTGCCGAGTCTTTAAAGATATCTCATTTACATCTACAATACACCCTGCCAGCCACCACAAAGGTGTGTGGCAGGCGGTGAATTCTCACCAAACATGCAATACATATCATGAATTTAAAAGGATTAGTATTTATATATTAGTCTAAACTGCACTATTTTAAAAGATAAAAATAGCAAACTAAGCATGCAAAAACGTGCTGTTAGTTGGGACACGGATCTCTACGGAGAGTGCAAGGAGGCAATGATTCACCATGCATTTACAATATGAGCTACAGGGACCAACGTAGCAACGAATATGAACAAAGAATTTACTGGCACCTCGGGACTTAATCAATGGGTAAAAATTTGGTGAAAATAGTATCGTAGAAAGATTCAAGTGGTGTTTTTTTATATAAAGTTAGGATCAATAAAACTAGCGCAATAACTTATAGGTAATAAACACTATTTTATACACTTCGCTGCTATTTATTGCACAAAATCTTACACATACCCTAAACAACCTCACGCAAAACCCATATGCTAGCTTTTATTTCTAAATAGAGCAATGGGGGCGTTTACTCGGAACCAAAATCGCAATTTTGTACACGAAATCGTTAGATGGAAACAAAAAATTAATTTTAGTGAAAAAATTATTCTTCTAACCCGAGCCATTCACTCATACATCAAAAATTATAATAAGCAAAAGATAACGCCCACCGAAAAAGCTGTGCGAAAGTAGGAAGGCGAAGTAACACCGCGGGCTCAGTTGTGACTGGACGATGTCAATATACGTCAGAGGTTTCACCACGCCCACTTTTCCGAAAGGGTTAAAAACATCGGTTTTTTGACGCTTATAACTCGAGAAATAACTTACGGATCAAAAAACGGAAAAATACGGGTCTTTTCATTTTACAAACTCTATCAGACTCGGGAATAAAAATCATGGTAAACGACCCCATTCCTTGTATAATGGGGTCGTTTACCATATTTTTTATTGACGATTCTGATAGCGTTCGTAAAATAAAAAGACTCATATTTTTCCGTTTTCTGATCCGTCAATTATTTATCGAGTTATAAGCGGCGAAAAACTGATGATTTTAACCCTTTCGGAAAAGTGGGCGTTGTGCAACCTCTGGCGTATAAAGACTTCGTCCAATCACAACTGAGCCCGCGAAGCTACTTTGCGTTATCGAAATGGGGGGAGGGCACAGCTGACTCTGAAAATAGGACACTTGTGACAGCATCTGTGCGAGCAGACTTTCCGAGAACCCTCCCTCCACTCCCTTCCCTTCCACGAAAAGCAGTCAAGGACGGGAGGAAAATGACGTCAATGTTATCACAGCAGCTTTTTCGGTGGGCGTCACCTTTTGCTTATTTGAATTTTTGATTTATGAGTGAATGGTTGTGGTTATTTAATTTTTTCACTAAAATTCTTTTTTTGTTTCCATCTAACGATTTCGTGTACGAAATTGTGATTTCGGTTCCGAGTAAACGCCCCCATTGGCTGGTGACTATAAACTTAGAGAATTTAATTTCACCAGGCTATCAGTAAAATTGTTAATATAGTAACGGACATTAGTATTGCTTTCACGGCAGTGATGTATATGGACCCTCCACCTCCCGCTTCGCCCCATAGCGACGATTCTAAGTGTTTTATGCACTAGAAGAGTGAACGCAAGAACAGGAATGATGGTCGCATCATCGGGCAAAACAGCATATCTGGCGGACCGCTAATTCATCACTATAACTGGTCGCTGGCTTGGCAAAAAAAAACCCGAATATTTAAACCACTGAAATGAAATGAGCTTCTTCAGCCTGTAGCATCCATTTCGTCACGAGCTAAGGCCGCCTTGAATCAAGTCCCTTGTCCCTCCCGAATGCTTGTCGGAAGGGGGGAGGGGGGGAGGGGGGAGTGTGGCGCATGCGCCGTGTCCAATATTCCCTCGCCATGAGATGAAGTGACCTCTTCTCAGGGCAATGTGCGCCTCCATTTGGGTGGGAGGGAGACAACGGAGGGGGATCTCGTCATTGGAGGCTGGTAGGAGAGAGCGTTATACTTTCTGTTCGCTGTAACAAACACAATCGGAAAGAATACAACCCTTAAAAAAAACCTTCCTATAAAAACAATTCCTTACCTAAACAAAATAACCCTCCTATAATAAAAACTCCTTACATAAACAAAATAATCCGTCTAAACCCCTAGGCAATAAACCTTTCCATCATCATCAGGGGTCAACAATCCTAGGATTGGTTTGACGCAGCCCTACACTCGATTCTTTTATCGGCCAACCTCTTCATATTAACGTAGTTCCTCTCTTTCATGTCCTTTACGACCTGTTCTATATGTATAACTCATACGAGGCCTGTCTTTTCCATTCTTCCCGTTCACTTTTCCTTCGACGATTGTCTTCATCAGGCCATCGTGTTTCAAGATGTGGCCGATGAAGTTGTCCCGTCTTCTTTTTATAGTTTTCAGCAGACTTCTCTTTTCCCCTACTCTTCTTATGACTTCTTCATTTGTCACTCGGTCGATCCATTTTATCTTCATCATTTCCTTTTCAACCTTCCCTTACACAATTAAATAGCTTATGAACACTGAAACTAAATAACACATCTCAAATTAGTATTCCTGATAGAAAATACCTCCAAACCGCCACGGAAATATGCAACCGAGTAATAACTATCACGTCCAAAAAGAGCCAAGAGCCCGGATGGAGAAATAGACATTCTGACAGGAACCTGGAATAATCGTCCCTACACTTTCGTCACATTGGAATGATTCCAAAAGGTGGCAATTTTTCCAACACAATAAATATATTTTCCACCGAAAAAATTGCAGCAAGTTACACTAACGTATGATAAGGCTACAATTTCTTTGTGGCATGTTTCAACACTTGTCCCATGATTAAACGAAAAGACATTTTGCGTCGACACTAGAGTATCAGCCGGAAGTTGGTGAATACGAATTTTATGTGGATGACGGCATTATCAAACTCCACGACCCCCTGTCGCACGGCATCGGGAGAAAAAAAATGAAAGCGTGAGGCAGGAAACAGAAAGGGATTTGTCAGGGAATGAGCCTCTGGCGGGGAGCCTCGCATGCGAGCAAGATTATGGCAGAGACATCTACTCCGAAGGCATTACTTCTCCTCGCCGTTGCTTAGAAGGGAGAGACAATGGAATCTGCTTTTATGAGGCGAGGGAGAGGGAGGGAGGTTGGCGGGGGGAGGGGGAGGGGGGTAGTAGGAGCGTGGGGAGGACACTGCAAAGCACAGCCAGGGGTGGCTGAGGAGGGGAAGTGGAGGGCACTACAGGAAATTATTAGCGAACTAAAAACCATATAGGACATCGCAGGGCATTTTCATAAACACGGCCACCTTCAGTTTCATTTTTATTAATCCACAGAATGCCCCATCATGTAAACATCTACTTAATACCCTGCAAGCCACCTCAAAGGTGTGTGGCAGGGGGTGAATTCTCACCAAACATGCACTACATATCAAGCACTAATAGTTTAAACTGCAAAATTTAAAAAGATAAAAATAGGTAAAAGGTAAACTCGTAAATAAAAAAGGTAAAAGGTAAAATGGTAAAAAAAGTAACGATGAAGGCTCTCCAGCCACTTCCAAGGTGTTGTTTCATCTGCGTCAATGAATGTGCCACTTCGTGTAACACCTAAAATATATACCTATACATTTATAGTGTTTCTCTTTTTTTTCTTCTTTTTGCAGTCTCTGCTTATTGCATTCCAATATTGTTGTAATATAATAAGGGATTTAATATTATTACCTTTCGTTTATATTAATGTGTTGTCATCCTGTTATGGGATTAATTTCATGACTCTGGATATTTATTAATTATGCACAATCATTTGTGTTCCTAAGGGACTAAATCGTCCCGGAATAAAAAAATTCTATTCTGTTCTATTCCCCATTACACGACCAAGCTTTTCTCTACTGTAAGTTCTTTTATCAGCTATTTCATGAATCAATTTACTGCGGAAATTTCGCACTTGGATTGTGTTCCAGATCGCCTCCAGGCTATCCGCATCGTGAGTGAAGATGAACCTTGCATGGAGTTTCATTCTCCGGCTACTGCTGATGAAGGCTTCAATGTCCTCCATTATTCCTTAGGCGGGTGCGACGGATGCAACGACCTTCTTGGCTGATCGTTTAAACATTCGGAGAATAACTCCCTTACTGCATTTCGGGGGAGGGACCATAGGCTTAAAAGAGAGTCGAAGAAAGTTAAGAATCAATGGTATTCGGAAAGGAGGGAAGGAAGTATAAGATTGCTCTTGACTAGAGTCGCCCTTTGCCACGCCTTATCCGACGGACGGAGTAAAGCATGTAATTTGAGCTCAATACGAAACTCAACCCGTTCGCCGCTGGAAAGATTGCCTCTAACGGAATTCGATTCCAGGTCCTCGCCGAGGAGAAGCTACATTTTCATCTACATCTACATAATACCCTGCAAGCCACCCTAAAGAGTTGTGGCAGGGGGTGAATTCTCACCAAACATGCACTACATATCATGCATAAAAAAGGAATAGTATTTATATACTCTTCTACACTACACTATTTAAGAAAAGATAAAAATAGCAAAGCTAACATGCAAAAACATGCTGGTAGTTGGGTTAGGTTCAAGTCCTTATACCAACATGCAGAAACCAAAGTAGCTGCAGTTTGGTATACCAAGGTAGCACCACCGCAGCCACCACTACGACCAGATCCCTGTGAAACTTTGAATTTTTGATTCGGTACCCAGCTGGAGCACAAGAACAAATACTGGAAGGCTACTAAGACTATCCAAGAATCACTCATCTACATCTACACGATACCCTGCAAGCCATCGCGAGAGTGTGGCAGGGGGTGAAGATCACCAAGCATGCACTACCGACATGCAAACAAGCAACTATAGAGTTTCATGCAACTACATTGTTAGTATCTATAGTATTTAACTCCTGTGTCACAGGGACAGAAACAGGTCAGTAAGCCAGACTTTTTGCAAATAGGGGCGAGGAAGAATGGTGTAGTTCAATGCAAATCAGCAATACGCTAGTAGTTCTGGGCGAAAAGTAACTCATCGTTAATTTTGTATTCGTTACTCACTCGGATCCGAACAAACGATTACTCAACTTTAGGAAAACCGAATAAGAGTACTCGTACGAATACAAACTCGTTTAGTTATACCCACATATGGGTGTACCGAAAGTAACCAATGTTAGTTCATGTGTACCCATATATAGTGTACCGAAATGTCATTTAGGCGACGATAGTTAAGGCATTATTTATTCCCATATTTGGGTGAGCATGAAGAGG
Source organism: Platycnemis pennipes (assembly GCA_933228895.1). Lineage (NCBI taxonomy): Eukaryota > Metazoa > Arthropoda > Insecta > Odonata > Platycnemididae > Platycnemis > Platycnemis pennipes. Next base: position 141,990,300 of record OW121849.1, on the reverse strand, counting down.
TCCTGATTTGCATCACTCATAGATGTATTGATCTTATGACAATTATTTGATTACATAGAAAAAGGTTTGGATCATTTAGAACAAATTGGAAAACAGCTGTCTTAATTATCACCACTATCAAGACATGACGAAAGTATAGCCAGCATCGTTAGGACTTATTTCAGGAAAAAGTAATTAATTTCCGGAGCACGACAAATTATTTATCTACTTAAATATCCACCCACTCTTTATCAATATTTACCTTATCACACGTACCGTACAATTATTATGAAGTACGGAGTATGAATCCTCAGCAACCTTGGTGGTATTAAAAAAAAATGAGAATTAAAATTATCCCTCAGCCGTACGAATTCATGATGGCATCGCCAGAATTATTAGCGTAACAATTTTTTCAAAGACATCACTAAATGTAATACACCGGAAATGGTATCCCCTATCCTCCTATATCAGCATCAATAAATAAAAAATACCTAATGCTCTTTATTACCTACGGATCTTCTTCTGCAAAACTTGCGTCTCAAATGAAGAAAAAGAAAACACTTCGCCTACTTATTTCATCCACCTTGTTCCCTGAAAATAGGCAACCCATGTTGTAAAAAAAAGCAATTGAGAAATGAATACCTAGTAACTGCTCGAAAGTAACGATTGCTTTGCTAGAAAAGAACGTGTACTACCGAATACCGAAAAGTATGTATAAAGCCCATCACTATACGCCAGTGCTCGAGTCGTCAGTCTCTCTGGTGACTCAAACACGCAGGCAGGACGGGAATCAGAGTGGCCACAGGGCCATCCAAGTGCTGCCATGCCCTCATGCCCACCCGGATATCGTTGGCAGGATTAAAGGGAGCTTGGTGACGCCTTCTCTCTTACTTCCCCCCCCTTCCGCAGAGGGCCTTCAGAGTTTTTTGTCGCCGCGGCTGCGATGTAACGGCTCTTGCGGAGGAAGGCAAGGGATGCCTCCACACAGATAAAGGGAAGGATCCCTACTATCTCCCCTTCCAAGGGCGTAGATTACGCCAATGAAACGGGTCCTCTGTGTAGAGAAGTGCTCCCAAGAAAGAAAGAGTGGCGAGGACAAGAGGGTGACTGTGGACGGCAGGCAGGCAGGCGAGCGTCGCGCGGAGTGAGGGAAGGGAAGAAGACTTGTTCTCGTCCACCGCGCACTCGGACTTCCCAAGAAATCAAACACGTAGTGAGAAATGGATAACACTTCCTCCATAACGTAGTACGCATATGCGTAGTACATTCTATTGCATAATTCGAAGCCCAAACGATAAAGATTCCTTCAACGATAATAATAATGAATTTATTCACGGGCATTGCCCTTTTTTCACAATACATATACAAGAATGTATACATACTTGAATACAAAAAGATACGGAAAAATTAATACAAATTAGGTCATTAAAGAATTACATGTTGCCCTTTTAAATTGCCTCAAGGACAAATTGAAAATACCAATCTTATGCATATGTACTTTATACTCCCTCATCATCCTGTTTAATGAGTAGTATGTATAGTTCCTTTTAAAGAACCCAATGCTGAAGAGACTGTTGCATCTGGTCAATTTTATCATCTACATCTTAATAATACCCTGCAAGCCAACATAAAGGTATGTGGCAGGGGGTGAATTCCCATCAAACATGCACTATATACCATGCATAAAAAAGGATTAGTATTTATATGCTGTTCTAAACTTCACCATTTAAAAAAAGATAAATATAGCAAAGCAAACATTCAATAACATGCCGTTAGTTGGGTTAGCTTTAAGTGCTCATACCAACATGCAGCTACCAATGTTATCCATTGCTACACTCGCATTGGATATATTTACCGCTATTCATATCTCTAATTGAACGAGGAAAAAAGGACATTTAGAATCTGTCAGTTCGGCAATCAATTTCTCTAACGGCAATAAAATGTCTAAAGTGTAAAATGGCAAAAAAAACCGACGGTTTCCCTTAATTTCCCTAACCCCCCCACCCCTCCCTATCTTTCCCTCCCCCCCCCCCCCCCCCCCTGGTCAAGATCTGTATATATACTGGTTGTGTTCTGTCCGAATGCATTGTACGTGATGATGGCGTAACTGCCGAAACCGGTCTACAATCCTTAATAAAAGTGTGGAGGTCACTAAGACATTTTATTGCCGCAATGGTATCCTTCCACAAAATTGGAGCTTCGTCCTTCGACTTTATCAATTTCTCTAATTTTGCGATTATGGTAGACCTTGTCCCTTGTTAGACCTCATTTGGAATATGCTGCCAGTGTATGGGATCCCTACGAAATCGGTCTAAGTAATGAACTTGAACGTGTGCAGCGAAGATCGGCAAGATTTGTAAAGGGACGATACGATAATTATGTTAGCGTAACCAGTCTATTAAATGAATTGAAATGGGAATCATTGTCAGATCGCAGGTTGAAATTTAGACTTAATCTCTTCCACAAATTCCAAGGCAATATTTTCAGTGATGATGTTAAAAATATTTTACGAACCCCAACTTACTATGGCAGACTGGACCATAATCATAAAGTTAGAGAAATCGATTGCCGAACTGACCGATTCAAAATGTCCTTTTTCCCTCACACAATAAGAGATACGAATAACGGTAGGTATGTCCTATCGGAGAGTAGCAATGAATAGCATTGGTAGCTGCATGTTGGTATGAGTACTTAAAGCTAACCCTACTAACAGAATGTTTTTGCATGTTTCCTTTGCAATTTCTATCTTTTTTAAATAGTGTAGTTCTGACTACTATATTAATACTATTCCTTTTTTATGCATGATATGTAGTGCATGTTTGGTAAGCAATCAACCCCTGCCACACACCCTTGTGGTGGCTTGCAGGGTATTATGTAGATGTAGATGTAGATATGGTCCAGTCTAAAGGAGCATTGTAGACTACTAAGTCAAGCAATGGTACGCAATCAAAGTTAATTCTGCATATCTTAAATAACACCATTAGGTCCATTTCAAGGCGCATTTGGCATAGTGCTGACATTTCTAGCACATTCATTATGTCATAATGATGACCTAGAAGCAACTGAAAACTGGTATGAAACATGGTAGTTGGAATAAAAATTGAAAAAAATGTGTAGTAATGAATTTTTGAAAAAATAATAGTTCTCCTCCTAACACTTATTGCATAAGGGATAGTAAATTAACAAACGTGGAATCTATTAAATATCTTGGAATAACTCAAACATGCTCCTTCTTGGGCTAAACAATTACGTGAAATAATGGGTCAAACTAGTTCTGAAATGTGATTCATCAATAAAGTTATGGGCAAATGTGACGATCATGTATGAGAAATTGGCTACATTTCTCCTTGTAAGACGTCATTTGGAATACACTGTCAGTGTATGGGATCCTTACGAAATAGACTTAAATAATGAACTTAAACGTGTACAGCAAAGATCGGCAAGATTTGTAAAGGGGCGGTATGACAACTATTTTAGCGTAACTAATCCATTAAATTAACTACATTGGGAATCAATGTCAGACTGTACGTTGAAATTTAGACTTAATCTCTTAACTAAATTCCAAGATAATATTTTCACTGATGACACTAAAAATATGTTGTGAATTCCAACATACCATAATAGACTGGACCATGGTCATAAAATGAGATATATAGACTGCCGATCTGACAGATACAAAATGCCCTTCTTTCCACGTAATAGGTGGCTGCATGTTGGTGAAAGGATTTTAATGTAGTACAATTAACAGTATGTTTTTGCATGATTACTAGTTATTTTTATCTTTCTTTTTAAATTGTGAAGTTTAAACTAGAATACAGTTGATAATCCTTTTTAAGCATGACATATAATGAATGTATGGTGTGAATTTTGCCACACACCTTTGTGGTGGCTTGCAAGGTATCATGTAGATGTAAAATGTGCATGTGAAAGATTTTAAATGGCTCGGGAAGACGTAATGTGACATAATGGCATACGATGCCACGCTCTATGAGTAAACTTGACGCTGGAACTGGATGGCGAGCAGCAAAGAGCAGCTGGCTGAGTAACAAAGTGCAATAATGGATTTTGTTCGATTCTACAGAGCTGGAAAAATTGTTGGGAATTTTAATTTGACTATTGGTTGTATAAGAAAATCTGTATCATCTTGAAAGTTAACTACACATATGAATTAATTCATGCGTCCTTTTGGAAATTGGGAATGTGTTCATTAATCATCAATATGGCATTGTAACATAGTAGTAAAACAGAAAAATAATTTTTATGAACATTTCGGTAGATTTTAGAAATACTTTGTTACCTATATTGTACCGGAGATACGATTGGGCGAAAATCAACATGGCAGGGTAGAATCAAAAATAATCTGAAAAGTACTTTAAATCTGTTCGTTGGCATGTTCTATCTCTTATTCTCGCTAAAACTATTTTCCTGAATTAATGGAATCAGCTCTATACACATTCGCGCCTACACCATTGAAATTGGACAAAGTTCGTGCAGCTTTTCAACAGTTTCAAAGGATATAAACGTAAGGCAAAGCACCGTTGAGCAAATCAGTGAGATTGCAATAATTACGTTTTGGCCGTCTCTAAAAAGGGTACTTGTAGATGAGAGAAGAGGGTTGGGAAGCTCCCCCGACGGGTGAGCTTCCGCGCAGGGAGAGGGATGAGAAAGTTATCCCGGTATACATACATATACATCTACATCATACCCTAAAAGCCAGCTCAAAGGTGTGTGGCAGGGGGTGAATTATCACCAAACATGCACTACATATCATGCATAAAAAAGGATTAGTATTTATATGCTGTTCTAAACTTCACAACTTAAAAAAGATAAAAATAGCATAGCAAACATGCAAAAACATGCTGTTAGTTGGGTTAGCTTCAAGTCCTTACACTAACATGCAGCTACTCGTATTGGATATATTTACCGTTGTTCATATCCCTGATTGTACGAGGAAAAAATGACATTTTGAATCTGTCAGTTCGGCTATCAATTTCTCTAATTTTTTTTATTATGATCCTGTCTGCCAAAGTAAGTTTGGGTTCGCAAAATATTTGAAACATCATCACTGAAAATATGGTCTTGGAATTTGTTTAAGAGATTAAGTCTAAATTTCAACCTGCGATCTGACAATGATTCCCAATTTAATTCATTTAATAGACTGGTTAGACTAATAAGGTTATCGTACCGTCCCTTTACAAATCTTGCCGATCTCAATGAATGTATATTTTTAAAATATACCTATGTGAAAATAGGTAAATTTCAGGCATATTCAAGCTTTCCTTCCAATGAGAGGAATATCTTATATAACCTCCCATTCCATGGATATGGGCAAATTTCCAATTTCGTGTCAACATTCGGACCACGCGTTTCTGCGCAGCGGCCATTCCTGAAGGGTGGGGAACTGGGGTGGGGAACAAGGGCCCGGATTCAGGCCCCAACTCCTCTTGCCGCGGCAATACGGCGCGAGCACGCTGCGGCCGAGGAGAGTGGTAAGAGAGGAGGAGAGTCCTCAGCGTTTTTTGAGTTCTTCCCAAGTCACAATCGGCCTTTTTTTATCGCTTCAGGGACTTGCGGGTAGGAGGAGGAGCCCTTCCCCTTTCTCAACCACCCCCTCCCTCCCCCTTATTCATTCCATTCCTAAAGACGCTTCCCGACTTTTTTTCCCGTCTGGAGAGAGTGGGTGTGAGGGCAGAAGAAGAACATTGCGACTCCATTGATCGCATCCGAACGAACACTGTCCAGAGCCACGCTCCCGATGAACACCCCTCATTGTTGCGTCCCCTCCGCTGCACAACTCCCACGCCCACTTCCAAGAATGCTGTGGGTAAATAAGAAGGTGAAAGTTTTTTTATCACAGCACACAGAAAGAGTTTCCAGGATTCCAGAAGTCCGGTGAGGTCCGCGTAGACTACAGCCCTAGCGACTGCACTGCGCGGCATACACTCTGACCTCTTGAATTCGTCCTCATCTACATATACACGATACCCTGCAAGCCACCGCGAGGGTGTGTGGCAGGGGGTGAAGATCACCAAGCATGCACTACCGACATGCAAACAAGGAACTATAGTGTCTCAGGCATCTATATTGTTGGTATCTATACTATTTAAGGGATTAATACATGTATCATGCACTACTGACTACTCTAAAATATTTCCCCTACCTATGCCTTTGCTATGCTGCCTATGCCTAAGGGGGAAAAATGCCATTTTGAATCTATCGGTACGACAATCTATCTCTCTAATCTTATTTGTCTGGTCGAATCTAGCATAATACTCTGTTTTTTTTAATATGTGCCAAACATCTTCAGTAAAGCTATCCGATTGAAATTTCTCTAATAGATCTAATCTGTACTTTAACCTCCCATCTTTCCATCCCATACGCTTCGCCTTTTCTGAGGAATATGAATAGCTGTCAATATATTCAATATGTAGTATACAAAGAAGTGTATCAATGGATAGCATAGGTAGTTACATGTCGGTATGAATACTTAATGCTAATCCAACTAACAGCATATTTGTGAATTGGTGCTTTAATCTTTAAATCTTGTTAAAATAATTATGTTTCTACTAGAATATAGCTACCGATTCTTATTTACCATGATATAATATGCACGTCTAGTGTGCATACATTCCCTGCTACACACCTTTTTTGTGTCTTTTAGGACATTATGCCAATGTAGATGTATCCAGAGAGTTTCGCCATTAACCATATATATTTCCTTGATATTTCATTCAAGACATGACATAAAAATATTAGTTATTGACATAATATTTGAATCAACTTCATTAATGATAACGATTCAACGAAATTTCTTGTCCAATATTTCTCTCTTGCTTACAGCAATATTATTCTAACGAAAACCGCACTGTACCTTTATACTACATAGATAATAAAATGTAACAGAAGTCGTAATATCTGAAGTTTCCTCGTTCGATAGTGCATTTATTTGCATAGGAATCGGAAGCAAGGGTAATATAAAAAGAAGATATTGCTATTGCATTGCATGGAATCAGAATTTAGTGTTAACATTAGCAAGAATTTATACCGTATCCTAATTTCATGCCTGGTGTTTAAAGACAAATAACTTGGTCTGAGATTTATCAAAGAAAAGCAAAGACCTGTACAGACTAATCCCATACCTTTTGGCTTCAGTGAAGCCATTGAGAACTTTTTCATTCTTTCTCTATTTTCCCAATCCCTCTCCAAAAGTCACCCAAATTCCTTCAATCCACTTTTCTTATTTTATTAGAGAGCAGAATACGCAGCATAGCAAAGGGATAGGTAGGGGAAATATTTTAGAGTATTCTGTAGTGCATGATGCATGTATTAACCACTTAAATATTATAGATACTAATAATCAAGTTGCATGAAGCAACATAGTTGCTAGTTTGCATGTTAGTAGTGCATGATTGGTGATCTTCACCCCCTTCCACACACCCTCGTGGTGGCTTGCAGGGTATCGTATAGATGTAGATGTATTTCCCTGAGGTAAAATATTCGCTATAGCACAAACAGATGCTCTTATAAAATCCTTCTCTAGGCTTTCCTAGACGTCTCAACCTGTTTCTATCTTAAGTTCTCTCACGTCATTATCGCCCACTCGGTAAAATTTATATTTCTCCAAACGTCTCTTCTATTACGCCAGCGACTGTGCAAAACACTACCAATAAAGTGGTTGAATTGTTTCTCTGGTTCCTATGCTCCCTTATTTTCTCCGCATATTCCATCAATATGTCCTGGGAAATTTAAGTGTCTTAAACGTGATCATTCATCATCCTATACATATATCGATAGTAAAAGGGGATCGAGGTCTAGGTTACTGGCCTCCCATCCCGAGGGCCCGGGTTCAATTCCCGGCAGTGACGGATTTTTCAGTGGAAAACCGGTCCCCACTTGAGTGCCTAGTGGAGGGCATTTCAAGTTCAGCACTCCGTCCGTCGGATGGGACGTTAAGCCGTGGTCCCCTTGGCGCATTTCGTAAAAAGTAGGCTAATGCCGACGCCGGGTTTCTCTCCACCCTTCCTCCGTTCCCTGATAACTCCTGCCATTACCCAATTACCCACAAATCCTAAATGGCGCAAATGACCTCAGCTGTCGGTCGCCTCCCATGAATAACCAACCAACCATCGACAGTATAATCTGCGCTGAAAACTATTAATGGTTGTATCCCATAAACCGAAATATATATCGAGCATTTATTCCCTGTGCTGCGTCTGTTATAGCTGTCTATGGTGAAAATGGTTTGGCTACATGCATCCAATACTCACTTAAACCGTTTGAAGTAGTATGAGGACAAAACCTAAACGGAAAATCATAGAAGCTCCATGGTTTCTCCGCAACAGTGAATTAAGAAAGAGCCTAAAAATGAACTCCCATATACATATTCTGAAAACATCACTTCCAGCTGTTAAAGACAGCCTTCCTCAGACTGAAAATGAAATGTTAATTCAACATTGGGATTACGCCATTGCACTAACCCTTCATACAACCCTTCAACATGCCCTCTTCCTCCTGACCACATCTCTGTTTCCTAATGCCATTACCTCAGACCATAAACATAATAAGACCATATTTTCAGTGATGATGTTAAAAATATTTTGCGAACCCCTACTTACTATGGTAGACTGGACCATAATCACAAAATTAGAGAAATTGATAGACGAATTGACAGATTCAAAATGTCCTTTTTTCCTCGTACAATTAGGGATATGAATAACGGTAAATATATCCAGTTCGAGTGTAGCAATGGATAACATTGGTAGCTGCAGGTTGGTATAAGGACTTGAATCTAACCCAACTAATAGCATGTTTTTGCATGTTTGCTTTGCTATTTTTATCTTTTTTTTAAAAAGTGAACTTTAGAACAGTATATAAATACTGATCGTTTTTTATGCATGATATGTAGTTCATGTTTGGTGAGAATTCACCCCCAGCCACAAACCTTTATGGTGGCTTGAAGGATATTATGTAGATGTAGGTGTACCTCCTGCCATGCTGTGACCTAACAGTTCTCCTCCAGAAATCGCTAGAAATGCCTGCTAGACAGCCTACTGGCTGGAGAACAGGAGACAGAAACTGTGATATTTTGGCGTGACGTGACTCGGAGAGTCCATCTCTCACGGGAACCTATGACATTCCGACTCTTGATTGTGTTCCGTGAAAACCGGCACTGATCACTTTCGACGAGAGCCAGGACCGTCGCGGGCTAAATCCAGGGGTTCACCAGCAGAAAGTTAGAACGGTTCAGGACCAGTAACGAGAAGCCGAGCGACCTCAGCTAAGGAGAGCTAGGCGCCGATGCCAGACCAAACCAATCTGAGACATTGTGTCCGAGAAAATTTATCGTATGCACGTAGAATCTAAGAGGGCGTGCATTTTTTATATTGCGTAGGGCAGTGATTAACCAGCGAGTGTAAAATGGTCTGTGTTCAAGGAACCTTGGGAAAGTGAAGGGCATTTGGTGTGTGCTGTTTATGTTGTGACGAGTGTATCGGATTAGCTTTGAATACGTCGAGGTCATAATAAATTGTATTATTATAAAACATAAAAGTGAAGTAAACACTTTAATATCCAGAATATGATTTTTGAGTCGAGATATAAATAAATTATGGCTAAACAATTAATTACACAACAGAATATAATGATTGTGAAAGGAAACATAATGCGCATAAAATTGAGTGTGAAGCATCTGGTAAAGGTGGGTTTACACGTAGCAGTTGATTGCTATGACAGTCAACTTCTAACAACTATTAACTCCACTCGCATGGGTAAATAGCAACTGCGATGCGAGTCCAGGTCGATACTGGACACATGTCGAACACTATCGATCCCAGTTCGAGCTAGTAGCAAAGTTGAAGCCCGTCTACTTTCCAGCAGAAATGTATCTAACACAATCGCAGCAATCGTCAACGTAAAGAAGTACACGACGAAATTTGGATATAATAACAAGGATATCCCTCCCCAAAAGGGGAGATTCTACTCTTTAAGGAATGGGAACAAAAGATAATCGTCGATGGAATTTATTGCTTGATGAATTTAATGAAAATTTAAGCGAAGTATTAAAATAAAACGCTTTTTATTTGTTGTGGCAACGCCTAAATAGCGGCCATAAGCTCCATAGAAGTTGCTGCAGACGCATCATAGCAGTAGAGATATAGATATATCGCACATCTCGTGACTTTCATAGCAGTCAACTGCTACGTGTAAACGCTGCTTAAGGATGCAAAATCAATTGTTGGCTATAGATTGTTTAATTCGATTTCAGGTTTGACTCGATTCAATTTGAGGGAGAACATCGTTATTGAAAGTAAACATTAAATATTTTGACTTCCACTGATTATTATGAATGCAGACGTAGTAGCTAAGTTAGCGTATATTTAGGGAGCTCCGATTGCTAATGTTATATTTCACCGTATAATTTAACTTAAGGTGGCTGGTCGGGTAATCGTTAGTCATTGAGAAATTTAGTTACTTAAATTTTAATGCTCGTTTAAAATTTCAATAATAGGTCGCAGTTACACTATACTCTAGTAAGAATGACTAATGTCTTAGGTACAATCTGAAATATTGTGCTTTAACTTTACACATTGCCATTAAAATTTGCTTAAATGCAGACTTGATTCATTTCTTAAGTAATTCTCGCGAAATTAATTTTCCGAAAACAGTTCTCACCCGTGGCCATAGAATTCAAAATAAGTATTTTAATGAAGATACATTGTCACTCGAATGTGAACTAGTATTAAAATATGTCTCTATAAATTATTTAATCTTTCGTTTTTAATCCGGCAACAGCGTCCATTCTGCAACACGCTGTGGGCAGTTGTTTGTTACAGTAGTCGTGACGACAGGTGTCACTTATGTCGTTATTTACATTAGAGACCATGTGCTTCTTTGGTGGTTTCTAGTGGTTTGCAACGCTGAATTACTCGTAAGATTTAGGTGGTTTCACGTGGGTCTGCGCAAGTTAGATCTGTTCGTCATGTCTACGTCTTTTCGAAGAAAGGGAAAGCTCATTTCCCAAAAAAAATATAATAGGAGAGTAAATCAGTCGCTCTCCATGAAGGCAAAGGGGGAAGAAAAAGCTTCATCTGGAGCACACAATTCGCCTACGCAGCTTTTTAACGTCAAAGGTAGCCGTTTGATTGATATTGCATTTGTTGGCGAGCAAATGGAGTGCGCTATTTGCAATGCAGCTTCTCTAATCTGCTAAACTCTAAACTGCTCTAGACCTACAGGTACCAATATGAAATTAGCGGGGGTATTTTCATATTTCAGCAAAACTTTTGATAATATCACTAAAAATTTACGTTGTACACTGAATGAATCTGGAAATCAAAAATAAATGAAAGTGATGCGGTTTTCAAAGGATTAAATTTAAGAGTAGGAGGCCATAAGTTAGAGCAGGAGGAGAAATTTCATTACTTTGGTAGCATGTTGTAGGAAATAGGGTATAGTACGTGTGAGGTTCATTGGAGAAAAGCAATGGCGAAAGAGGCATTTACTCCTAGTAGAGAGCTTATTACAGGAGCCTTGAGTAGGGATGTGAACTGGTGAAGAGTCTAATATGGGGCGTGGCACTCTATGGTTTGGAAACGTGCTGGGATGGAAAAGGTTAGGTGGGTGGATAGGAAGACGAACGAAGAGGTATGGGAGATGAAATTCATGACCTTTGTCACAAGTGGGCATCAGGAATAGGCACCATTATTCACTATGCGTCATAATTCACTTGAAAAATAAATACAATTGTAAGCTAACAAATTTTCAGCATTGCTCTCGTACAGGTTGTACTGTGAGGAGGAGGTATTCATATGTGCATATTGAGTGGCAAGGTTTTCTTAGTTATCAACTGTAGGAATATTTAAGGCGTTAAATATGTTCTTTGGAGTCAGTATAATGACAATGACCTCAAGAATTAGTGAGAGAGACATGAGAATGATTCCCACAAATAGTGCAAAGGAAAGATGGAGTTCAGAGAAGAAAGTACATTTTTTGAGATCATAGGTACAAGTTCATTTCATACTGGTAATGCCTCATTTTATTATAAATTTTCCATAAAAGTGGATCGCCTTCTTGCACCTAACACGATCAACTGTCACGTCACCTCAAACCAGGGAAGTTAAATTCTTAGTACTCATGGATTGGTATACTTGTCAAAATCTTATTATCTTGGAGTAATAAATGAAATAGAAATAATTTTATTAGGGAAGTATTTTTCTAGTTAGATCGCAATGTCATTAGTGCTCTACAATAATTGGCAACACAATTCACTTGTTTGAAATATTCTACCTAAATCAGAAGAAGCACCTAAGCCCATCGACACCACTGGAAATTGTATCTAGAGTATGCTTGAATAATATCAGGGAAAGGATCAAGAAATAAGCGATCTTCTATGCTACTCATCACATCCTCAATTGCTCTTCTCATCGCCATATCGACTTCTGCATTAGGATCTTAAAATCATTACGTTTTACTCCCCATAAATACTTAATTAGTCCACTGTTTCTAGAACTTTAGATAGGACTTTCAGTTTATGCGACCTTTGTATTTTTTTTATTCCTGATAATATGCTAACATATTACGAGCAAATATTTACCATTGACCCATTGGGGATGTTCACAACCGCGATAACAGCATTTGACTTCATGTTATCAAAAGTGCTTTGGTTTATATTGCATATAAAGTAATTTTACAATTACAAGAGATTTTCTCTTCACAATTCGTCTGATTAGCATGTCCCGTACCTTCGTGTGCCACGTTGCCAACTTTACACCACATAGCCGCGCGCGACATTTGAAATTCTCGCATGCATATTTTTAAATCGTATTTACGAAAAATTTCAGTCCATAGTATTAAATGATATTTTCAGAATAGATTTTAAAATATTAGAGCTACATTATATCAGTTTTTGGTAAAAATCTGTTCAGTAGGAATGGATAAAGTGCGTAATTTATCCTATTGGAATGGAGAGCGCCATAAGGCTCCATGTTAAAAGAATCCAAAATATCGCAAAAACTATGCCGATGATCCCCCGTTTTTTCTTCGATATTCCATAGAATATCCAAAAAGGAACATATTTGGAAATTTTTAAGAAAATCTGTTCACTTTGGTTTTTTAGACCAGCCACCTTAACCCTGAGACAAACAGCACCTATGCCTGCTGCGGGACTTGAACACCTGTTCTTGGGTTTCCAGGCCGGTATATTATAATCCTGACTACCATGTGCACGACTGGTTTCAACTGTTCAGCGACCTTCGGATACACTAGTAGCGCTAGTACCCTCACCAGTACTAGAGAAAGGAGAAAAAGATGAAAGAAAGAACACAAAGTTCAAAGTATATTTTCAATCGAAAAATGTGTAAAATAGTGTTAAAATGCATATTTGGTCAGTAACGAAGTGTACATTTGAATGAACAGCCAAATGCCACCTTTATCTGCTAATTGATGGAACTGAAGTAGTGATATTCGATTTGGAAGGCGCCCCGACGATGCTGTCTTTTGAGCCTTGATAGAATTGAATATTTGAAGGCAAGTCCAAGAATACAACTTTTAGTAGGAACGCAGATTCCACTACGTTGCCGTTGGGGAGTGTAGTCTAGGCTGGGTAACCGCATTTTACATCTCCTAAATACCTGCAAGCCAACATAAAGGTGAGTGGCAGGGGGTGAATTCTCACCAAACATGCACTACATATCATCCATAATATACGATTATTATTAATATAATAGCCTAAACCTAAATATTCAACTACTGAAATGAACGTTCATACGTTTATACCTTTCGTTCTACCCCTTCTCCCTTTTTACCTTCCCTTGACAAGTGGCGCATGCCAACATCAGTGTTTGTTTGTGTAAGTGCATCAGTGTCCTGTGTAGAAATACAAGAAGTGTTGTGTTTTTTAACAAGACCTCCTTCAGACTCCTTGAAGCTTGTTGCTGACCGGAAGACCCCTTTCAGGCCAGAAGAAACACTGAGGTAAAGTTGTCATTTCCTAAAAGTTCCCCTTATTACCACAAACGAAAGGATCACCTATTACGGCTTGGAGACAATTCATTTCAATAGATACTGTTAGCCGTAAGAGTTCACCGTTTTCACTTGCTCACTATTCAAAACGATAAAAACAGCAAAGCAAGCATGCAAAAACATGCTGTTAGTTGGGTTACCTTGAAGTCCTCATACCAACATGCAACTACCTATGCTATGGATTGATTCACTCTTATTGGACACATTTACCGCTATTCATATCCCTTATTGTACGAGGAAAAAAGGACATTTCGAATCTGTCAGTTCGGCAATTTTGTAATCATGGTCCAGGCTACCATAGTAAGTTGGGTTGGCAAAATAATATTATTGCAATAATTTTATTGCGATCACGGACGGAAACGTAGGAGCAGATTGAAGGATTACAAAATATATTTATCTGCAAGTTAAAAATACAAATAATGTGATTTGGTTTCGTATAACATTAAAGTATGTCGAATATGCCTCCATTAAAGCAAGAGCTGGCGAAGGGAGAAGTCACAAAATACTCCCCCGGATCCGAGGCGAGCCTTTGACGATCCTTATGAATTATTTCCCCCCAGCTGCTTGGTCAGACAGAAGCTCGTAATATGCCATTACAATACTTCCGAGGAATATTTTTTTCCCCTTGATTTTCAATTCTAAGCAGAATTTGATTCACGATCTCCAGAGAAGTGCACGCCACTCCTTATGGTTCTTTGACGGATACTAATCCCTCTCGGCGCTGCAAATAAGTACGACACTGAATATTTATCCGCAGCCTCGGGAGGAGGAACGTCCGCTCATCTCTCTTCTTGGAAATGCGGCAGACCGAACCCCTACCGAATGTTTTCGAAGCGAGCCTAATCGATACACCGCCGACGTAATTTCCTCCGACTCTCGTTCGGAAGTCGATTAATCAATCAATCGGACGCCATCCGACGCGATCGTCATTTTCATTGTTTTGGCGCTCGTCCACCGGCCAATGAATGCGTTCCCCTCAACCACCGCGCACGGACCAATGAGAAGGCGCTTAGCCGAAGGGCGACCGTGCATTCGTCTGACTTTTGCTGTATCTGGAAATCCGATATACAGACCGGTGACATGATCCCCGTTATTCCCCATTCATGAATAAAACGGCGGCCATCTCGATGCGCCTCCGAAAGCAGGTGGTGCGGGGGCATTTGCATGGGGGCGGGGGGGGGGAGCCGACGGACGGGCCTGGGAGAGCTGCACCTCCCGCATCCGCCACCACACCCCTCCCGGCCCCTGAGCGTCGTGAATCAATGCCCCCGTCAACCCTCTCGCTTATGCCTTCCCCCCCACCCTCCCGCTGGCCGCCCTGATGAATAAATCCCCCCGAGCCTAGGGGGAAGAGGTTCTCTCCGATTTTGACGGATGCGAGGAATATTCCGAAGCCGACCGACTTGGGGTCCGCCGTCGAAGCGGAAATAAGACGTCGGAGGAGCGCATATTTCTTATCCCTCCGAGCGAACTTGCTCGCGCAAGATATGAAAAGGTATCTCTTCCTTCTCCACGAAAGGGACTGTGCGTCCGTTCGTGGTCACGCTTGCAAGAGGGTATTCGCTTTCTTAAAGCCGTTTCATCTACATTCATGGGGTCACCGAGAAACTACCTCGAGTTTGAATGGCAGGGAATGATTAATCACCATATAGGCACTACGTGCGTGGTACTGAAATATGTTGACAATGGGGTCGTTTACCATATTTTTTTTATTGCCGAATGTGATAGAGTTTGTAAAATAAAAAGACCCGTATTTTTCCGTTTTCTGATCCGTCAATTATTTATCGAGTTATAAGTGGCGAAAAACTGATGATTTTAACCCTTTTGGAAAAGTGGGTGTGGTGGAACCTCTGACGTATAACGACTTCGTCCAATCACAACTGAGCCCGCGAAGCTACTTCGCCTTATCGCAAATGGGGGGACACAGCTGACACTCCCAATGGGAGCGACTGCGACAGGATCTGTCCGAGCAGACCTTCCGAGAATCCCCCTCCACTCCCTCTCCTTCCAATAAGAGCAGTCAAGGACGGGAGGAAAATGATGTCAATGTTATCACAGCAGCTTTTTCGGTGGGCGTCACCTTTTGCTTATTTTAATTTTTCATTTATGAGTGAATGGTTGTGGTTAGAAGATTAATTTTTTCACTAATATTTTTTTTTCGTTTCCATCTAACAATTTCGTGCACAAAATTGCGATTTCGGTTCCGAGTAAACGCCCCCATTACTAAAAATATGTGTTGATAGGGCGCTTATATGGTACGACTTAGGGCCAGTGTCACCAACGACTTTAATTGATTTAACACGGTTATATGCTCGGTTTCCTAGTCTACCATTTATCTTGGCCTCTTTTCTCCTGCTGCATACCTTAGCCTTCTTCCTATCGATCTTTAGCTGATTTCTGCACATTGCCTTTCCATGGTTACTAGATTCTTCTTCAAATCCTCCTCTGTCTCTGATATGACTGCTATGTCATCGGCGAATCGCAGAATGCTAATTTCTTCCTCGTGGATATTCTCTCCTGAAGCCTTCTCTTTGATTTAATTGATGGCTTTCTCGATATTTTAATATAAAAATTGCGGGAGAGAGTGCACAACCAAGTCTTACTCCTTTCTATATTTTTGCATCTTCGCAACTGAGTCCAGATTTAATCGCAGATTCTTGGTTTTATACATACTGCGGCTATTTCTTTGGCCATTGTAGGATATTCCATCTTCTTTCAATATTCCAATCATTTAACTCCAATCCACGTTGCCAAAAGTCTTCTCTAAATCCAGAAACGCAATGAACGTTGGTTTGTTCCTCTTTGTTATCTTCCCTATGAGCAGCCAAATGCAAATATTACATCTATTGTGCAATTTCTTTTCCTGAATCCAAATTGCTCATCATCCATTAACTCCTCTGCTTTTGGTTCTATTCTCCGGAAGATGATCCATGCTAATATCTCTGATGCATGTAAGGTTTATCGTCCTAGAATTTTCACAGTTCTCCGCTCTCTTCTTTTTGGGAATGGGGATGATGATGTTCTTATCGGAGTCCCTGGGTGATTCTCCTGTTGAGTACATGACACAAATGCTTTTGTAAAGACTGGTTAATGTCTCTTCTCCTGCATTAGTAATTATCTCTGCATGAATATCATCAATTCCAGAGGCATTACTCATCAACAGGTCCTAATTTAATAAATGCATAATTACAACCAAATCAATTACTTACTAATAAATTCAAAATTCTAATTAAATCAAAAATTAAATACTTGCTGAAAGAAAAGTAAAAACATTTAACCTCATTGTGAACTCTGTGAATATAAGCATACATAAGCAAATTAAAGTTGGAATATGTTTCGATTGAAATATATCTTACTTTTAATCTGATCAGCCAGAAATATTTCGTCTTACACTTTAACTCCACGAGAAACCAGGAGCACCAGTCTCTTCCTAGCATCCCACTTTTTAAAAGGAAGGTAACCAGCTAGATAATTGCGTAAAAATAAATGAAAACTGAGGCTTTCTCCAACGTTTTTCACATATACGTTATAAACCGACGGGTTAAACGCCACGGGTTGGCAGCACCCGCGGCGTAAATAGCAATGAGTTTTTAGTCAAACACGGGGAGTTTGGCATTACGCCCGGCGTAATAATGAGTTACAAAGCGAAAGTAAGGAGGGGCAACAATTAGACAAACAGCGTCTGTAGTTACGCGGCGAGGAAAAGAAAAGGTCATAGTGAGAAAGACGAGAGGAGAACGTAAAAAGCAAGGATCCAGAGAGATTAAAAAGATAAGGTGTACTCGACAGCGGAACAGTCCCGGGGCCCGGAAAAGGCAGATATCGGCGGGAGAGACATAATTCCGGCGGACGCCCGAGGAGAGAGAGAGAGTCGAGGAGATAGCAGGAACGAGGGGTGATCGTGGGGAAATCCTACGGGAAGGCGGTCCAGCGGATCACGGGAACCAGTGGCCACGATAAGTCTATGAACATTGGAATAATTATTTAAAAGGAAACAGCCCACTACAAAGTTAATCATAAAGATTGAATTAAGATTACTGATTAGATTAAAAATTGATATGAAATTGTAAATTGGGCCCAATTAAAGTTAAAAGAAACTGAATATAGAGATACTGTGCATGAAAATATAAATGTTTTCCTTGTCTAATTTCCTTGATCCAATAGCAAATTAAGGGTATTGATATATACATATGTGTGAAATATTTTACTGTATAAAGGTGTGTGTGGGAGGAATCTAACGAGCTAGCCGGAAGACAGAAAGCAAAGGTAAGGTACCCGGAGGTTGAAAGGGGTTAGGGGTACAACGTTTGTATTAGGAAGATAAGGCTAAAGACGAATGACACATTGATCCCTGTACGGCCTCGGAATAGAAAATGTTAGTACCAGGGGTGTATTTGTGCTGCAAGTCATGGAATGCAAAGCCTGTTAGTGATTTTTAATTAATCTTTTGGAAGGCTTAAATAACATAAACTATCCTGTCACATTATTCGATGATTGTGATTTTACTGCTCGAGGGCCCAAAGTTAATGATTTGGAATGTTTGCCACTTGTACCTATTCCTAAATGATATGAATTATCTGCTTGGGAAGAGTGCTTATTAAATAAGATTTAATGCTCGTGTTGGGTAACGCTCTAAGTTATTTGAATTGATTTGATCGAAAGAAAGTTCCATATTTAACTTTTAAACATGTTCTAATGAATAAGGAGAATGATACCAGATTCAAACTTACTCTATCACAGAAAAGATTTCACAACAGTAAATGTTCAATATTTTATCTGAAGAAATGTATCTATACATTAATCATCCTATATTGTTTGGAATATACATACAAAATTAGGAATTAACGCAATATCTTGTTCACAGACTAGTTAGGCCCCACCTTGAGTATGAAGCCAGTGTATGGGATCCGAATGAATAAGGTATGATCAGAGAACTAGACAGTGTGCAACAAAGAGCAGTTAGGTCCGTTAAAAGGTGTTAAGATAGGTTGAATAGTGCACCAGAATTACTACAAGAATTAGGGCGGGAGTCATTATCAGAGCGTAGGTTAAAGTACAGATTATATCTATCAGAGAAATTTCAATCGGATAGCTTAACTGAAGATGTCAGGAACATATTTTAAAAAAACAGCATATTATGCTAGATTCGACCAGATAAATAAGATTAGAGAGATAGATTGTCGTACCGATAGATTCAAATTGGCATTTTCCTCCGTACTATAAGAGAACTGAATAGGCAGCATAGCAAAGGGATAGGTGGGGGAAATATTTTAGAGTAGTTTGTAGTGCATGATGCATGTATTAACCCCATTAAATACTATTGATACTAATAATCTAGTTACATGAGACCCTATAGTTGCTTGTTTGCATGTCAAAAGTGCATGCTTGGTGAACTTCACCCCCTGCCACACACCCTCGCGGTAGCTTACATGGTATCGAGTAGATGTAGATTGAAAGTTTCATCCGGGTATACAGCATGAAAAAAACCAGGGAAAAGAACGGACTCTTCTACTGAGGGAACAATTAATTGAGGGAACGCAGTTTGGGTAGAGGGGAAGAAATGGAATGCGTGACGAAGAACGCTTGTAATGAGATTAAGTGAGATGAATACAAAATGAAATCGGAAATTATTTTTGCAAGACACTAGGCAAATTGAACTGAAATTGATTTGAGCAATTGTCTGTAAACTATTAAAAAATACGTAATATAATAGTAATGAAAATATTCCTAAAATTATTAATTGAATGGCGATAGTTACAGACATCTTAATAAAACCACACATATATGAAAATCCCCTTTCACAACCCCTGAAGGCTTTATCCCTTTATCAGGGTACTTTGAAGCAATAAAAGAAGCGATACCAATATAGCAATACAGAAAATGTTCGGAGGGGAAGCAATACAAAATAGTTGGTGGATAAATAATTTTTCCCGCTTATTATCATTAATTTTTTTAATTCACAGAAGAAATGAAACAGGAATAGTTGGAACTTGGGTGCTTTTGGTCGACCGCTTAAGAAGGCTGGGTTGCTACAATTGGCTGTCGTGGAGTCATTTCATTAATGGATGCCAATGAAATTTGCCACTTGCACATTTCTTAACTCTTCTTTATTACAATAGCTGGAGGCTTTATATTCACGCCATTGTCTACCTCATGTTTCTCAGTCGCTCTTTCGGTTTTGAACATCTATCACATGAGTTTCCCGTGGGAAGTCCTAAAAAAATCATTCAAAGACTTGCGCAACACAGTTTTGACCCACAGGGATTCACTCATTGATGAATTTTAAAAGGGCAAGCTCAGGGGTCAGAAAAACAACTTGACTAAGCAGATGTAAGATAACGATGTAAAACGGTTAAATGCGAGTCTGGATTTTGCATTTGTTTCGAAAACTCTCATCTACTGTGCCAGAAGAAAATTGTGTCCATCGGTTGACCATAAAAAAGCATTTTATTTTTTTCTTCGACAAATACGCGCATTGACAGAGTTATCATTGCGATCTTGAGGCTTTAGGTGGGTCGTGAAATAACTCAAGTGTGTCCCTGCGCGAGGACCTTCAATGCCCTTCCGACCCACTTCAGTCACCCAAGTGTAGAAGCACGGTGCATACATCGGCGTGAAAACCAACAACCCACTCTCGGGTAAATGGCATGCTGTATATCATCTTAAAACATATACTACTCATGTCAGGGGCCGTCTGGCATCATCGGGGGCCCTCGGCTGGAAACGAATTTGGGGACCCTTATTTTATTGGTGAATGGAAAGGCCGTAGCTATAAAAATGTTTGAAAGGGTACATTTGGGGGAGCTGTAGTTGTAAGAACGGAAGCACTGTTTAATATGCTATTTGAGCACCAGAAGAACTAGCAAACCAAATATGTTTGTTTTATTGAGAAATAAACAAGATAGATAATATACAGATATGTATTTTTTAATATTTAACATGGATCTGTAAGAGGCAGCACGTAAAACTGGTTTGGAAATACCGGTGCTTCTACTGTTCCCTCGATAAATAAATTGAACTATTTATAATTACACCATATGGAGACTATTCAACTATTCAATTCAAGTATCAAAAATCAATCGAGCGGGCGTAAAAAGCGCTGCGTTGAGAGGGTGGAGACAGTTCAAATAGCAAAACGATCTCGCAAGTTGTGGCACATGCGCCACGCCCTCTCTCTTGCTGCCGCTGCTTAAGGAGGTTGGCTCGCGACTGCTTGAGTCAAGTTGTCTGAGGAATCTTATTAATTTAAGTACGAGTATATGCCTGCTAAGTGATCCTTACTTCATAAAGAAAATTACCTAAGCGATTGAAAGTCATAAGTATCACAAGAAATACGATGTAAAGCCGAGGGATTTCTTTTTTATGATAATTTTTTACCAGCTCGACTATGGAGTCAATTCAGCATTTACTTTAAAGAAATAAATTCATGTACTCAATGAATTTACTAATTTATAAAACCAGAATATTACTATCAAACATCATGTTATAATATTTTTCTGAAATATGCTTTAATATCTCATTAGTAATGATATTATTCATACGCCATGCATTTTGGCTAGAGCGACTGCAGCGCCACTTGAAGACAACTAACACATTTCGTCTGCTATAAGCGCAGAAATTGGTGGATTTAGCGAGAAATACGGTGGGTCGATGCCTTTTTTTACGTGTCATTTTATTTCTTGTGAAATTAAGCATACAATATCAGTTTTTTGCAAAAATGACATGTCACTATGGTATTTTTAAACGTTATATTCCCATTAATTGACCATTCTCACTGTTAATCGTATGTAACTTCAAATGAAACTTGTGCAAAAAGGAGTATGGGTTGGTAAAATTATCTTCACTTCATTAGATAGAGGAAATTTAGTTCTATAAGTTCTGAAAATATAAAAAAAATGACATGACTTTCAATTTTCGGATCAACCTCCTTAAATTTTTCCGAATTAATGAGAACTCATCGACTCTATCCACGATCATACTAAACATCCACGAAAATTATTATTTTATTATTCACCTGCGCCACAGTACTGGAACATCAGAATACTTTTTTGTAGTTCAGGCCTAATAGCCTACTTGTAAATGCGGGCCTAGCGTAAAATAGTGATTTTCATAATCATTGGACATGATGTTTATTAAGAAAACCTTGAAAACCTAATTCTTCAGTTATATCACGTAGAAAAGGCACTAATAAGTAGGTAGCTCTACAAATAGGTATAATAATCTGATTATATGAACTAGATTACAGTAAAAACAGATATTAGTACAAATAATTCAAAAAGAAAAGAAATTTCAAAATCAGTTTATTTTGATTCCCTGAATTTCAGTTTTTATAAATCTTGTTCTTAAATATCGCCAAATCACTAAACCAATGCATTGTTATATAAATAATAATGATGTTTATTCTATTAGGCCTAAATGATTACCAAAAATAAATTACTTAAAGGTTGTTAAGTATTTAGTTAGAAAAAAAATATTTTTTTAATTATAATCCTGGATAAATATCTTGTGCACCGATTAACAATTAAATCAATAGTTTTTCCAAAGCTCGTCAGTAGTATGAGCTAATTTATCGATGATAACGTCTTTATCTTTAATGATAACGTATTTACAACAGCTAGTAACAGAACCGACCATGGGAAACAACATTCTAGACTTATTAGCAACAAATATACCCGAAAGAGTTCTAAATATAATTACAGACACAGGAATTAGTGATCATAAAATAGTGCATGCGAAATTTATTGTAGGCGTTGAAAGACATTATAAACCAAGGAGGAGGGTATACTTATTTGGCAAGGTTAATTACAACGGTATGAAATAGGAAGTAAGGGAATCGTTTAATGTATTTAGCGAACAAAGCAAAGGATTTGGTACAGAGGATTCGTGAGGAGAAGATTTTGAGGTCACCCGAAAAGGAGTTAACAAATACATACCAAGTTAATTCATTACTGATAATAAAAAGCCAAGATGGAATAACGCGGAGGTTTGGAAATCACTAAAGCGACAAAGGGTATGCAACGCTAGGATGAAAAATGCAGGACGGGGTCTATTGGTAGAGAAAAAAAATGAGCTAGTTCAAAACTATAAAAAATCGAGAGCATTAGCAAGGAAATCATGTCGGCAAGCGTTATCACATTTCAAGAGCAAGATGTTAGGAGAATATTTAGATAGCAATCCTAAAGCGTTTTGGTCATATGTGAGAGAGCTTCAGGGCAATAGATCCAAGGTACACACGCTTAAAGACCATAAAGGAATTAAAAACACAAGTTGTGTAGAAAAAGCCAATACTTTAAACACCTTCCAAAGTGTATTCAACTCATCGTCGCAAAACGCAGTGGAACCACCGCCGAACACTTTCAGTGAGCAAATGCCCGAAATAAACATTTCATGTTGCGGAATAGAGCAGCAGTTAAAAAGCATTAGTAAAAACAAATCAACAGGTCCCGATCAAATTCCTTCCAGAGTATATAAAACATTAGCTTCTGAAATAGCCCCCTATCTAAAAATAATATTCAATAAAACACTAAATAACTTAACAATGCCCAAGGATTGGAAAATAGCTAATATTACACCCTTTTTTAATAGCGGTGACAGGGAAGAACCTAGTAACTACAGACCCATTTCACTCACGTCAATCTCTTGTAAGATATTTGAGAACATTGTAGTCAGTTCGATCACGGGGCATTTGGATAGTCAGGGATTACTCATAAACAGCCAACATGGGTTCCGGAAAGGTAGATCTTGCGAGACACAATTATTTATATTCGTACACGATATTTTAGTCTACGGCGAAAACAGTACTGAAGTTGATGCGATATTCTTAGATTTTAAAAAGGCATTCGATAAAGTTCCTCATGATAAATTAATCTTGAAGTTAGAGAGTTTTGGTATAAATAAAGACGTTGTATGTAGGGTAAAGGAATTCTTAAGTGGGCGAGAGCAGAGGGTTGTCATAGATGGTATCATGTCGGACACAATCAAAGTCACATCGGGGGTTCCCCAAGGTAGCGTAGTAGGTCCGCTCCTATTTCTTCTATACATAAACGATTTGGGTACCGTAGTTAGTAGTAAGCTTAGACTTTTTGCAGACGATGCGGTAGTGTATAGGGGTATATCAAAAGAAGAAGACAGGAAATCGCTTAGCAAGGATTTAGATGCAATTCAAGAGTGATGCGACAAATGCCAGTTAGAACTTAACCTTATAATTCGTGTAGTTATCAATTTTTTGAAAAGGAATAATTCGATAGCGTACTTGCAAAATTAGTAACACTAGGATCGAAAACGTTGAAACCGTAAGATATTTAGGTGCAACAATCACTAAAGAAGGTCGTGGGGAAGACACATCCGGGAGTTATGGGGCCGAGCGAAGAGAATGCTAGGATTTATAAAAAGAGTACTTCGGAAATGTGATGAGAAGACAAAGGAGCGATGTTACTTTTCACTAGTTAGGCCCCACTCTGAGTATTCAGCCAGTGTATGGGATCCGAATGAATTAGGTTTGATCAGAGACCAAGACAGTGTGCAGCGTACAGCAGCTAGGTTATTCAAAAGGTGTTACAATAGGTTGAGTAATGTATCAGAATTAATACAAGAATTAGGGTGGGAATCATTATCAGAGTGTAGGTTATAGTACAGATTAAATCTATTAGAGAAATTTCAATCGGATAGCTTTACTAAGGATGTTAGGCACATATTAAAAACACCAGCGTATTATGCTAGATTCGACCAGATAAATAAGATTAGAGAGATAGATTGTCGTACCGATAGATTCAAATTGGCATTTTCCTCCGTACTATAAGAGAACTGAATAGGCAGCATAGCAAAGGGATAGGTGGGGGAAACATTTTAGAGTAGTCTGTAATGCATGATGCATGTATTAACCCCATTAAATACTATTGATACTAACAATCTAGTTGCAAGAGACCCTATAGTTGCAATTTGCATGGTAGTAGTGCATGCTTGATGATCTTCACCCTCTGCTACACACCCTCGTGGTGGCTTTCAGGGTATCGTGTAGATGTAGATGTATCTAGATTGAAAACAAATCTCGTTCCACATTCATTATATGCAAATTGGATAGAGTATCTTGAGTCAGTTGTCATCTAGTTCTGTCCTTGACGATTTGTAATTTAGAAAATAGTCTTTCACATGTTACCTGAGTGCAAGGAACGGTAACAGCTAACTTATATGCTGTGTACAAGTTAATAAAAATCCTAGATTGTGACAGTTCATAGACAACGTGGAAAGTGCAGCCCAACATTTGTAGCATTAGGTGCATTGTTTCTCTATGCTCTTCAAGGCAAACAGGCCACGAATGTCTTGGCTGAGTCAACCGTTGTAAAGGACCAGAGGAGAATTTTTTCAGAGAAAAAGTCCCATCGGTCCCAAATCGGTGTGCTACGAGATCTTTGCGGGAAAAAGAGAACTACATCTACGTTTTACCCCGCGAGCCACCATGAGGGTATGTGGCAGGGGGTGAAGATCATCAAACTTGCACTGCTGATATGAAACAAGGATATTTAACTACAGACTACAGACAAAATGAAACCTGACAAGTGTAAAATAGCTTCTTTCTCGTACTCTCTAATCGCATTTGCCTAGAACCTATTTTACGCCTCTTAACCTACGGTTTGCTATATTAGTTATTTCCCTGATGTGTTTCCCCAATGACATGTTTTCAGTGATGGTGATGCCTAAGTATTTAATGTTATTATTCTACGTTAGATATTTTCGTTTCTTTGATGCAATAACTATTCCGGGGAAAGCTATTCTATTTCCAAAAGTTCATTACGGCGCATTTCTTTAAATTTAATTCTAGCTGCCAACTATCACACCTGACCATATCGATCGCATCAAAATCCTTAGCTAAAGGCCGACTGTCCTCTTTATTTCCAATTTCCGTATATATTACCACATCATCTGCAAAAAAGACGGAGCGTGCTATTTTTAACTACTGTATTCAAGTCATTTACGTAGGGAAGGAATAAAATTGGGCCTATCACGCCTCCCTGGGGAACACCCGATGTAACTTTTACTTCTCCGCAGCTGACACCATCTAATACCACCCTTTGAACGCGTTCAAATACGTTTAGCAGATACGTTAAGCAATGCAGAGATATGTTTATCAGAACCAACTTCTGAATTGTTTACTCTCACGCCCAATAGATGCTATTGAAAACCCCTGCGTATCATGCTAGGTTTTATCACAAAAGCAATATTAGAGACATAAGTATTTAAAATGTAATTTTTCTCGCTCAAAATAAGATGACACAATGGGCAGCATATCCATGGAAAAGGTGGCTCAAATATTACTGGAGTAGTTTGTAGTGCCAGAAGCATGTTTTAACTTTGCTAACCCATGCATGCTACGGGAATACTAACAATCTAGTTGCATGAGACACTTTAGTTGCTTGTTTGCATGTTAGTAGTGCATGCTTGGTGATCTTCACCCCCTGCCACACACCCTCGTGGTGGCTTGCAGGGTATCGTGTAGATGTAGATGAATACTGTTAGCTATATTTAGAGAATGCCTTCTAACCAGTAATCAGAGATCCCCCATCCCTTTCATTCCAATCCTTGTTCCTTTCCTCCCGGTCTGAAGCGCCTGTTAGTGCGGAAACAGACTTGAAAACACCCACGAAATGATAACCAGTAATGAATTCGTTACCATGTGGATACTAACCATCTAGTTGCTCGCAACTCTGATGTGCAACAAGTTACCGTGAAGTAGTAGCATTTTAGCTAATAGTTGCATGTGAGCAGAGAAATGATTGTAGCTTCGTGACAATCATTAGCGGTCTGCAAATGTTATCCAAAGTATTCACCTCCTCCCTCCCCCAGCAGACTCTCGTCAGGGAAGGCGCGAGGGGTGCGTATGGCAATGAGGGGCGCAGGACCTAATAGCAGACCGTGAATACGGCCCGCGAGCAACAGGCTCGGCGTTATAGGGATTAGGGATGTGGCGCGCTGCTGTAGCTAGCGCAAAAATATTTTATTCGCGGAAAACCGTTGGGCGGACGTAAAATTGGAGCGAATTCCGCCCCTAACGATCCTTAAAATTGTGCGATACTCCTAAAAAGGATGTTATTTCCCAAAACCGGGAAAATTGAATGTTATTGCATTTATGCCCTTTGAGTGATCTGTAGATGTTAAACAATCGGCCTGGAATTTTTAGCACATCCATTCTGCACCCCGTAGCATATTTTAAGAGGTAGAAACCGAGAATCTGAGAAAAAAATAAGCAACACTCTACAGTACATGCTGGGTGATATTCTCCTATGCTACGAACCCTCGCGGTGGCTTGCAGGGTATTATGATTTTTAAGGTAACGGAAGCACTTCTTTCAACCTTAGAACTAATTATTGTAAAGCGCTGATTGCTCTTGGTAATGGAGAGGTAGCCCGATTGGGTGAATAAAAAAAATCTAAGAAGGGTACATAAAGATTGTAACCTCAAGTCTGCATGGTGCCACCAGAGTAAAAGTTTGGGAATCAATGGAGCCTAAACAATCACTTCCTATTCCTTAAAGGTGTAAGTATTCAGCTATGTACGTACCTCGACTCCATTAGAACATACATCTGGAACATTCTACTATATAGCAGCGAAACATGGACAATAACAGCAGCACAGAAGTCCAGGCTGGAAGCATTTGAAATGTGGTGTTACCGAAGAATGATGAAGATAAAATAGAAAAATGACAAACGAAGAAGTCTTATGAAGAGTGGGCGAGAAGAGATGTCTACCGAAAACCTTAAAAAGAAGACGGGACAATTTAATAGGCCACATCTTAAGACACGGTGATCTGAAGAAGACAATCGTCGGGGGAAAAGTGAGCGGGAAGAATGGAAAAGGCAGGCCTATATGGAGCAAGTTGTGAAGGATGTAAAAGAGAGGAGGTACGTCAATATGAAGAGGTTGGCCGATAGAAGAATCGAGTTGAGGGCTGCGTCAAAGCAATCCTAGGATTTGTTGACTAATGATGATGACCTCCACTTCCCCGAACAGTGAGGAAGGAGCTGATTCTCTTCGGAGTACGGATTAGTATGTCTTGTTTGATTGGTAGGAGGATGTCGTCCGTGCATAGGGAGGAATACGTGACTCGGGAATCCAGGAGAGCGCGAGGTTTGGAAGGAAGGGATTTAATCAGATGGGGTTGTCCACGATGGAGACAGTGTCAACTTTTTGGCGTGCCAGATGCATTTCCTTTCCCATGCGGCTGGTGAATTCATTGGCCCAAGAACTAGGTCACTGAATTATCACAGTCTTTATCCTCATTCCATTCGAATTCCCGAGGTTCTTATTCGCCGAGCAATCGCGGGCCATGGAGTCTGCCACACGGCCGGGCGGAAATGGAGCGAGATTGGAATTATTTTCATTTCTGCCAGCAGGTGAGAAAGAGGGCTGGCCTGGAATCAATTCGGTGGTTGCATTCACCATTTCCGTGAGATCAGCATTCACATATGCCGCTCTCAAATGCGACTCGGGACAGCGGACGTTGAGCAAGATCTCGGTAGTGACGGAAATATTATCGCCGGCGATATTCTGCGATAACCCCGATCGTGAGAGGGGAAAGTTGCAGATTATAATTCTATTCCGACTATTTGTATATGCCGGATCTACACCAGAACGAATGTAGGCAGAGGGATATACACTTCAAGATTTATTAATGAACAAGCGACGTGGGAGCACAGTGGCTGATAGTTGGGTTACCAAGTGGAAATCCAGAGTTTGCATTCGGGAGGGACCTTTCAACATGCCCACTCGAGCAGTGTCACTTTGTGGGAAAGATGGAAAGAAACCGTTGTCCCGAATCCCATGCGTGACTTTAACACTTTGATGAATGAAGGAGAGCTCTACTTGGTCAAGTGGCTAGCTTGGTGGCTTTGGATACATATTACGGCTTACATTTCGAGTGGGATGTTACGATACCTGTTACGATAGGTTGAGTAGTGCATCAGAATTAATATAAGAATTAGGGTGGTAATCATTATCAGAGCGTAGGTTAAGGTACAGATTAAATCTATACTATAGAGTATAGACTAGACTATAGAGTAGTCTGTAGTGCATGATGCATGTATCAATCCCTTAAATACTATAGATACTGACAATCTAGTTGCATGAGACCCTATAGTTGCTTGTTTGCATGTCAATAGTGCGTGATGTAAGATCTTGGTGATCTTCACCCCCTGCCACACACCCTCGCGGTGGCTTGCAGGGTATCGTGTATCAGGGATACGTACTATGGTGAAATTATGCATTTCATTTTCAACTTTCGATGATATCTGGGAGTATGACCTACCTACAAGTGACTGATTTTTTTTGCATCTATCCTTTCCTCCCAGACGACAGCGTAACAGATCAGGCACAGGTACACAATTCAGAAGAATACAAGAATGACACTACATGAGGGATATGATAATGGTAGCAGAGGAAAGGAACAAGATCTAGCCTCGGTAAATCTTAACTAGGTTACCCTCATTTGCTGTGAGCACCAATGTAAGACTTTCACAAAGCTAGAAGTCGTCCTTATCCACGTGGACGGTGGAGCTGTACAATGAATGAGCCATGAAGATCCAGAAATGAGCCATTGAAAAAGCCTACATGAGAATGTTGTATTAAACTTATAAAAAACTTATAAAACTTATACGCTTTTTTATAAGCAGCGTTGATCCCGGACAGAGGTTGGATGGATGACTCTCCTCCATGCCTCTACCTACTACTGACAGCTACTTATTTCTAATATTAATATTTCCCTGTTGATGTTTTAATGAGACTTTGTAAATGTTTTTATGCATATGTTTCAAGGGACAATTATGTCCTGGAACAAATCTTAACTATATTACCAACTTACTATGGTAGACTGGACCATAATCACAAAATTAGAGAAATAGATTGCCGAACTGACAGATTCAAAATGTCCTTTTTTCCTCGTACTATTAGGGATATGAATAACGGTAAATATATCCAGTACGAGTGTAGCAATGGATAACATTGGTAGGTGCATGTTGGTATAAGGACTTATAGATAACCCAACTCATGGCATGTTTTTGCATGTATGTTTGGCTATTTTTATCTTTTTTTAAATAGCGTAGTTTTGAACAGTACCTATAAAAGTACTGATCCTTTTTTTATGCATGATATGTAGTGCATGTTTGGTGAGAGTTCACCCCCTGCCACACACCTTTATGGTGGCTTGCAGGGTATTATGTAGATGTAGATGAAATAAATATATCTATCTGTCGTGGTGCTCTTGTCCCCTGTGTGCGAGTGGCGGGCATGTTAAATGTGGTTTGGCACAATGGGTCTTTTTAGGTAGTCTATGTGCCAGGGGGGCTCCAGAAGGCGCCCGCCCACCCCTACAATTTACATTTTTTTACATTTTTACCACCCCGAGGAAAATATTGAGCAAAGAGCTACGACACACGTGAAATGTTAGCCCTCTCACACAGTGATTCAAGAAGAAGTTGGGTTTTGATTGTTGAGAGTAGGGCTCACCCCATACTAAGCCAATGGCGTGTGAAATTCCCACATTCAGGGTAGGGAGGCCAGTTCCTTTCCCTGGGCCACCCTCGATTTCCTACGAAGTTCTGACAGGCAGAAAATCGAATCGCGAATATTTTAGATGGGGGTGTCCAGAAAGGTTCTTACCCTGGATTTGAACTCGGGACCCTCCGGTCAGTAGCTCAGTGCTCTACCCACTAGGCCACTACATCTCCCGTTAACCCTCTAAGGACACTGAATTGTTATTTAATACAAAGTAATATACTTGGAGGTTTTAATTAGGTTGTCATTTCTATAAGTAAATAAAAAAATCGTGAACTTATATTTCCATAAGGATGCATGAGTTGGCAGTATTAAAACATATACGCACTAGTCTGTACTACAACACGAAACATATCTTTACAGCTTAAATCTTTAATGCTGCCGTCCCTTATGGCATCCTTTTGATTTGACCTGAAGTTAGCTCAGAAATGGTTACCCGAGAAAAGAGTATTCATTCCCAGTATTGCATTCTTCGGAATACTACGTATTATCCCCACTTCCCACGATGCGTAACATCTAATCGGGAGAATGGTTATGAATGAGTCTTCTATTCCATGAATAATTTTGCGCTATAGTATTTCTAAAAGAACTCCCTTCCGAACTTTCTACTCTCAGATACTACTAATATCGTAGTTTGAGTCCGACGAATTCATCGTGATGTTAATCGAGATGAGCGATCCAACATTTTCACATCCATTCGTTTGTCTCTACGTTTACATCTACATAATACCCTGCAAGCCACCATAAAGGTGTGTGGCAGGGGGGGAATTCTCACCAAACATGCACTACATATCATGATTTAGAAGTATTAGTATTAATATATTAGTTTAAACTTCACTATTTAAAAAGATAAAAAAAGCAATGTAAGCATGCAAAACGTGATATTAGTTGGGTTACCTTCAAGTCCTTATACCAACATGCAACTACCTGTGCTATACATTGATTCACTCGTATTGGACATATTTACCGCTATACATATCCCTATGAGGAAAAAAGGACATTTTGAATCTGTCAGTTTGGCAATCAATTTCTATAATTTTGTAATTATGGTCCAGTCTCCACAGTACGTTTGGGTTCGCAAAATATTTTAAACGTCATCAGTTAAAGTATTATCTTGGAATTTATTTAAGAGATTAAGTCTAAATTTCAGCCTGCGATCTGACAATGATTCCCATTTTAATTCATTTAATAGACTGGTTACGCTAGTATGGTTATCGTATCGTCCCTTTACAAATCTTGCAGAAAGGGAATTGAGAGGAGAATTAAAATATACGCTCAACGAGGGACCAACGACGAGTTCTCTTGTATCCTGTCGGCCCATTCTCGTACGATGAGGGGTATGAATTGCTGTAAATATATCCAATAGTATAAATACAAGTGTATCAATGGATAGCATATGTAGTAGGACGTTGATATAAGGACTTTAAGCTAACGCAACTAACAGCATGTCTGTGCCTGCTTACTTTAATATTTTTTAAATTGTTATGTTTCTACTAGAATTATTTATTATAATAGTTATTAATCCATTTCATGCATGATTGGTGTGAATTCACCCTCTTCCACACATCTTTATGGTGGCTTTCAAGGTATTATGAAGATGAATCCCTAATGATAATGAGCCGTGACCACTTTACTAAGGAATTTTTCACTTCGTTCATCTCAATGGACATATTTGAGCATCCCCGATTTCTTCCTTCCTTTGCAGAGATTTCCTTTCCTTAGTGTTCGTATCCTCAAAGTTCCAGGTTTTTGTGGATAGTTAAATCCTTATTCACTTTATCACACATAAAATGGTGCAGATTAATTCTCTCAGATTTTATTTAAAGCAGCAATTAAATCAATTCTTTCATCAGCTAACCTCATCGTATTTAGATTAATTCTTCATTTACACTCTTCTCTGTACGCTAACCAAATTTCATACACCTCGATACGCTTCCTCCCCGGCGATCATCAACGTGCTGTTATACGGGATGGCAGTTATAGGGGTGTAGAAAGCAAAACTAAAAACCCCTGGATGATGATTAAACAGCATTCAGTAAAAGTAAAGTAAAAGGAGAAATGATTCTGAACCGTAGGCAAGCGGTAGAGAAAAGGACGGAGGAGACAAACCTGACATTTGTGGCGTGCTTTCGGAGAAAGCTACTGATATCGTTGACTGGGATCCAATACTCGGAATTCGCGTTATGCGTCCCACGTTTCCATCCTCCAGAAAAGTAAGTCTAATCGAAATATAAGGAGCACTTTAGTTTTTTATCGACTTTTAGCACACATGTAGATAAATACGTACGTCGCAGACGTACTGATTCACGGTGTTTTCGTACAAGCTGGGAGGAGAGAGCACCTTCCACTGGATGGAGACTCATCCAGTATATTCTGAAGTCCCACTCATCCCACCAACTAGGAAAAACTGCTATAAAGGACCATACCTACTTAATACACGAGTTCTCATAACTGATTCCAAATTGAAACAGAAGATTCAGAACTGAACTTCCTTACATCAGCATGTTTTTGCTCCGTGAGATATTTTTTTTTATTCAAAAACCTAAAAATTTTAATGTTAGTGCAGTATTTATAAATGTAGCAATAGAATTTAAATGTTTCGAATAGCGCGTAATCTTTCCAATGAATAATTGAAAGAGAGGTGTGTATTCGCCCTGGGAAGGCCGCAAGTAGAGTTTTAACTATTAATAAAAAATTTGGAATCTGATGAATTAAAATTTAACATCCAAATTGAAATAATTTCAAAGAAATGTGGCGCGATTCATGCATATTCCAATACACGGATAACAAGTGTCACTCGGCTATAAGAAGGACTTAGTTGTGAAACGCAAGAGTGAACGAAGTCGGTGCTCTCTTTTTGTGTTACAACCGCTGTACAAAAATATAAAAAATACTATTTAAAAATTTAAATTTGCCGTCCAATAATCCAGAATTATATAAGAAAATCATGATTTGATTACTTTATTTGTGAACCTTGCTGTTAATTTGTTATTTATATTCAAACTGGAGTGCACATAATTTCTACGCCGACAGCAGAAGGCTGATCGAAAGAATGAAGTCACTTGAAATTTTTAAAACGCACGAGTCTGACGCTGACACTGCAGACATATAGGTACATCTTCCCCAACATCACCAACACACCAACTCCCAGCAGGACAGACCGAAGCGATAAATTAATTGATCGACGGCTTGACCGTGGGGTACCAGAATTTGTTTTTCCACGCACAATACACTGATAGGACGTAAATGACTCCAGTCTAACAGTGGAGCAATACGATGGAAATGGTGTACGCAGTTTGACGTGCAATACTGACTACTGTATAGAAAATGTAACTAGCAGCACATTGGATAATGTGGCCATGCCATTCACATTCGTTTTCTTGAAAAAAAGCAGTGCTGGGAAAGGACAGCCATTACGTCCAGTTCCTCCAAAAATTTATTGAACAGAACAATTTGAGTGTTTTTATTCCCAAAGTTCTCCATATAGTAAAAAAGAAAACCATTCTGGACGTCTAGAGCAATTGGAGATATTGGAAGCCTGTAGGTATTTCCAGAAATGCAAACTTTTTAAATTACCATATGTTTCCATTTCATTCTCTGCTATTATCAATATCTTCTCCCAACATACCCCAAACTAAGAGGCCTGTATTTCTCCTAAATGTCCCATCTTTGACCCACCTTGAGGCATACATTTCCTAAACACTCACCTACCCCCACCTTAATTTCGTCTTACCGTACATTGCTACCCCCACCCCCATGGGACTAGGTATTAGCTTGCGATATTATTTCTACACCTTGATAAAGACAGCCTTGCAGTCAACAACCGGCTTGCATAATTTCTCACCATTCGCGGGTATATAGGCATTTTAAATCTATCCGTACAGCATTCTATACACTCTTACCTTCATGATCGATTCAATTTCGATGTGAAAGAGCACTCGAAAACAATTTTAATTTATGTGAAAATGATAATCACTTCCAACTTAACTACGAGTCTGTAAATTGTGCCTATTGTCTCATAATGATTTACTTTTGAGCTCCTTTATGAGTCCAAGACACTAACACAATCATCGTGGCAGGCTTATACAAATCTTGCCGGCGTTTTTGCCAAGGCAAAACTACTTTAAACCTAGTTCCTAAGCACAAGTTTAAATTATCCCCGACGAGTAAGACATCGCCTTGACTCCTTGTTTCATTTATTTATATTTTTATTGTTACCACCTTTATGCACAACTCTTTCCTCGTTCACTAACCCGTCGTTTGCTCAACTAGTGATTTTTTGGATTGTCTCCAAGTATTCAGTTATAACTATGCTAATATCATCACATGGGACATAAATTGAATTGGAATTTGAAAAGCAAAACCACCATCCATACAGGGTGGACAAGGTCAGAATTCATATTACAGTTGGGAAACAGTTGGTGAATATGAATTGAACAAGATGTGATTTTTTATTTAGCCATGTTGAATGTGACTGAATTATTCCATATTCAAGACTGAAAACAAGGATTCATTCATATAACACTATAGGAAAACTACAGTGATTCTCAGGAAAATTCTACAGCTCTTTATGGTCCCACGATCGCGTTTTTCGGCCAATGTTTGTGTCAATGTTGAATTTCAATTCTGAATATCATGCGCACAAAAGTATTCAAGGAAAGCTGCAAATGAATTATGCATCGAAGAGCGACAGCGGAAATCCCATTCGTCATCCCATGCAGGAATACTCTCTACGCAACCAACGTCGTCCTCAATGCATTCATTGCGCTATGCGTTATTCCATAATTCTTCCTTTAATAAAAGATTTTGACTGCGGGATAAGGCACGTGCTGCATTTACACGTGTTACATAAAATAACTCATCCAGCATTGAAAGATATATATGCAAGGTGGGCGGGGAACCTATTAAATTATTCAATCACAAGTCAAAGCCCGCGATGGAAAGTATTCGCTCAGTGTTAGTATCACTGGGTTCCAATTACGTTATTAATAGCATCTAATGTAGATTACGACCCACAGGTATTTATTCGGAGGAGAACAAAAGACAGACTCATCTACACCAACGAAGTTGCCTGCTAACTAATTTTCTAGAGTTCAGGATAAATGGCAATGAGAACGGACATGATTTTCTATAATTTGGCAGACACTGCATCACCATACCCCCAAGTGCTACAAGTATATTTATTTAAGTAAATGGCAAAAAAAACTCCGTAAGTTTTATCATTGGTTAACTGTTAACAATCAAAGTCAAATCGGGAGTTCCCCAGGGTAGCGTAGTAGCTCCGCTTCTATTTCTTTTATACATAAACGATTTGGGTTCCGTAATTAGTAGTAAGATTAGACATTTTGCAGAGGATGCGGTAGTGTATAGGGGTATATCAAGAGAAGAAGACAGGAAATCGCTTAACAAAGATTTAGATGCAATTCAAGAGTGGTGCGACAAATGGAAGTTAGAACTCAACCTTAAAAAGTGTGTAGCTATCAATTTTTGGAGGAGGAATAATTCTATAGAGCGATCCCATACAATGAGTAACACGAATATAGAAAACGTTGAAACCATAAGATATATTGGTTTAACAATCACTAAAGATTTTTCGTGGGGAAGACACATCCAGGAAATATGCGGCCGAGCAAAGAGAAAGCTAGAATTTATAAAAAGAGTACATGGGAAATGTGATGAGAAGAAAAAAGAGCGATGTTACTTTTCACTAGTTAGGCCCCAACTTGAGTATGCAGCCGGTGCATGGGATCCTAATGAATTAGGTTTGATCAGAGAACTAGACAGTGTGCAGCGCAGAGCAGCTAGGTTCGACGATAGGTTGAGTAGTATTTCAGAATTAATACAAGAATTAGAGTGGGAATCATTATCAGAGCGTAGGTTACAGTAAAGATTAAATCTATTAGAGAAATTTCTATCGGAAAGCTTTACTGAATATGTTAGGTACATATTTAAAAAAAACAGCATATTATCCTAGATTCTACCAGATAAATAATATTAGAGAGATAGATTGTCATACCGATAGATTCAAATGGCATTTTTCCCCCGTACTATAAGAGAACAGAATAGGCAGCATAGCAAAGGGATAGGTAGGTGATATATTTTAGAGTGTTCTGTAGTGCCTGATGCATTTATTAATCCCTTAAATACTATAGATACTAACAATCTAGTTGCATGAGACACTATAGTTGCTTGTTTGCATGTTAGTAGTAGATGTAGATGATGACATCCACACGATACTTTGCAAGCCACAGCGAGGGTGTGTGGCAGAGGGTTAAGATCACCAAGCATGCACTACTAACAATCTAGTTGCATGAGACCCTATAGTTGCTTGTTTGCATGTCGTTAGTGCATGCTTGGTGATCTTCACCCCCTGCTACACACCCTCGTGGTGGCTTACAGGGTATCGTGTAGATGTAACTAACTGATCACAAACGATTTATGGTGGGGAAGACACATCCGGGAAATATGCGGCCGAGCGAAGAGAAAGATAGAATTTATAAAAAGAGTACTTGGGATATGTGAAGGGAAGACAAAACAGCGATGTTACTTTTAACTAGTTAGGCCACACCTTGAGTATGTGGCTAGTATATGGGATCCGAATGAATTAGGTTTGATCAGAGAACTAGGCAGTGTCGGGTGTAGAGTAGCTAGGTTCGTTCAAAGGTGTTACGATCGGTTTTGTTGTGTATCAGAATTAATACGAGAATTAGGGTGGGAATAATTATCAGAGCGTAAGTTAAAATACAGATAAATATCTTGCAGAAATTTAATATGGATAGCTTCGCTGAATATATTAGGCACGTACTAAAAACACCAGCCTATTATGCTAGATTGATCAGGTTTATAGGATTAGAGAGATAGATTGTCGTACTGATAGATTCAAAATATCATTTTCCCCCATGCTATAATAGAACAGAATAAGCAGCAGAGCTAAGGGATATGTGGCGGAAATATTTTAGAGTAGTCTGTAGTGCATGATGCATTTATTAATCCCTTAAATACTAAGTATAGATACTAACAATATAGTGGCCAGAATATATAGTACCTACCATGTTTGTATGTTTATACAGAGTGTCCCATTGATCGTGAGTCATTTCTGACCTGTAATTTTAGACACTTCCTTTCAAACCACATGGATGAAATTTGGTACCTGGCTAGAAAAAGGTTGTGAGTGTTATTGAGTCTCAGCAAAACATTAAAAATATGACCTTTTGACCCCAGAAATAGGGTCCAACCTAAAATCCAAATGTTGCATTATGAGCTTTCAATGTTAAAATATTCGAAATACAAAAAATATATGATTCGACAGGTTTGAAGCGGTGATTCATTTTTTGTAGCCCCTGTGACCTTGACTGTTTCCTTTAATGGGTCACGGTTGCAATTTTTGACCTCAATAGTTCTTCTATCGTGTTCATCGTGCCCAAAAACCTATTAGTTGAAAGTTTCACTAAATAATTTTGTCTTTTTTGTACTTCGAATATTTTAACATTGAAAGCCCATAAGGAAAAATTTTGATTTTAGGTTGGACCCTATTTCTGGGGTCAAAAGGTCATATTTTTAATGTTTTGCTGAGACTCAATTAAACTTACAACCTTTTTCTAGCCAGGTACCAAATTTCATTCATGTGGAACGAAAGGAAGTGTCTAAAATAGCAGGTCGAAAATGACATACGATCAATGGGACACTCTGTATTTTATGCTTCACACCATGCCACACACCCTCGCGTTGGCTTGCAGGGTATCGTGTAGATGTAGATGTACCCTGCGAAACAATGGGAGGAGATGTTGCAGGTGACCTTAAATAGTCTCGGTGAAGCGGTACGTCCCCTCCAACATGGATTGTTTCTTATCCACAGGTTATGCCAGAGATCCCTTGTGGTTTAGTAAAATAGAGACTTTAGCGTTAACCAACTCATGCTTAAATTTCGCAAAGATGTTGGCGGTCGGTTTTCATTTTGAGACTTGGACGGCTGAATAGCGTTAGAAATTTAGTTTCCCAGAAATCAGTGATTGTGAATAATAAGAAAGACAATTGTGGTAAATTGAATTAATTGGAGAAGTTGTTCGATTTCCTGCGGAAGGAGCATATTAAATGCATTACCTGGCAGGAAAAAACCTCACATTATTAACTGAAAAATACCTAACTGGGTAGTTAGCAGCTACATAGTAATGAAGTACGGCCCGCAATGAAGATCGGCATATATTTGTAAAGGAACGGTATGATAACCTTATTAGCGTAACCAGTCTAAAATGAATTAAATTGGGAATCATTGTCAGATCGCAGGTTGAAATTTAGAGTTAATCTCTTACACAAATTCCAAGACCATATTTTCAGTGATGATGTTAAAAATATTTTGCGGACCCCAACTTACTATGGTAGACTGGACCATAATCACAAAATTAGAGAAATTGATTGCCGAACTGACGGATTCAAAATGTCCTTTTTTCCTCGTACAATTAGAGATATGAATAACGGTAAATATATCCAGTACGAGTGTAGCAATGGATAACATTGGTAGCTGCATGTTGGTATAAGAACTTAAAGCAAACCCAACTAACAGCATGTTTTTGTATTTATGCTTTGCAATTTTTATCTTTTTTTAAATAGCGTAGTTTTGAACAGTAGGTACATATACAAGTACTAATCCTTTTTATGCATGATATGTAGTGCATGTTTGGTGAGAGTTCACCCCCTGCCACACACCTTTATGGTGGCTTGCAGGGTATTATGTAGATGTAGAAGAAATACCGGTTAGGAAGGCATTTCCCTAAATAGATATATCTGTATTTGCTTAGCATGCATGGGCAGATGATTCGGGACTACTAGCCTCCAAAATAAAGTGAAAATATATCTTGGAATTTATTTAAGTTATTCAGTCTAAGTTTCAACCTACAATCAGACAATGATTCCCATTTTAGTTTATTTAAATGACTGGTTACGGTGATAAAGTTATCATACCCTCGTTTTTACTAATCTTGCCTTTTTTTCGCTGTACGCGTTCAAGTTCATTATTTAGACCGATTTCGTAGGGATCCCATACACTGGCAGGATATTTCAAATGAGGTCTAACGAGGGAAAAGTAGCTGATTTCTCGTACATGCTCGTCACATTTACCCAGTACTCTTTTCATGAATCCCAGTTAACGACTTTCTTGACTCATTATTTCACGTATGTGTTTACCCCAGGAAAGACCATTTGTCAGTCTTATTCCAAGATATTTAATGGATTCCAAGTTTGTTAATTCATCATTACTTATTTTGTACGTGATGGGAGGTGAACTATTCTTTTCACAAAAATTTAATACTACACATTTTTTAAACTTAATTTTATCATCCATGTATCACACCATTTTTGTATTGCTTATAAGTCTTCTTTTAAATATTATTTATCGTTTTGGCCATGAATTTCCCAGCGCACCACTACTTCCTTGAATATGTTTCCATGCAGTACCCTAGTAGCATGCCAATAGTGCATGTTTGTGTTCTTCACCCCACGCCACACACCCTCGCGGTGCTCTGCAGGGTATTGCGTACAAATATATGTAGATCACAGGAGGAAGCAGAATAAACGGTTCAGTGATGGCTGCTCAACGTTGGTGAACAAATTATAGCTAAGATGCACGGTAATTTTGCTGGATCATGGTGATTTTTGGATCAATTCTAGGTATTTGCTGGCTCTCTCTAAAACAAGTATTATTTAGGTGCTTTATACAACGTGGGTTTACAATTCGGCTCACAACAATACGCATATATTTTTATCACACATATTTTAATACAGACGGACACTTTACTCACTTTAGCCACTTCAGCGTCTAGTAACCGCCACATATGCACTCTATAGGAAATTAACAGCAATTAAATACTAACCTTATTTAAGCAACTAGCGATAGTATAGAAAAATGCCTTTTTGGAGTGACATTCAAATCTAAAATTTCAAACGGCTGAGGGAGGGAAATTATTTGGTTCACGAGGTTCAAATTTAAAAAGTGATGTATTGACCTATCAAAGAGTATAAAAGAAACGTTATCTGAAGGAATGTGGTCCCCCACCCTTTTGCTCTTCACCCCCTGCCACACACCATTACGGCGATTTGCATGGCATTGTGTGGGTGTAGATCGTCTATTGTAAAACTCCTAGGTCTCTAAAACAAATTCCTTGACCACATATTCAGTGATGATAATGACAGATTCAAAATGTCCTTTATTCCTCGTACAATAAGGGAAATGGATAACGATAAATATATCCAGTACGAGTGTAGCAATGGATAACATTGGTAGCTGCATGCTGGTATAAGGACTTGAAGCTAACCCAACTAACAGCATGTTTTTGCATGTTTGCTTTGCTATTTTTATCTTTTTTTAAATATAGTAGTTTATAACAGTGCATAAATACTAATTCTTTTTTATGCATGATATGTAGTGCATCTTTGGTGAGAATTCACCCCCTGCCACACATCTTCATGGTGGCTTGCAGGGTATTATGCAGATGTAGATGTGTAACTGGGGTGCCGCGGAGGGGGTGTGGAAAGGGAGCGACCATTTATGTATTTGCTGGTAGTGCGGAGCCGTTGCTGAGACGATGGCGAGAGGAATGAAAGCATCGGGGGGGTTGCTACAAACGCATATAAGAAGCGAATACTCACCCCCTTCGTGTACCAAGGAAGTGCCTCAAATTCCCGTCGCCGCCGTCGGCCACTTCCGCAAACACGGCTGTGAAAAGAGAAACGGCGCCCACCCCTGCACTCTTCTCTTTATAGCATAGCGTTCGATCTCCATTCCGAAGGGGACTTTTTCATTAAAATTATTCACTAGCGCTCTCATGTAACAAGAAAATAAATTGGTAGTATCCGGACATTGAACTCAACTCGAAATGTTGGAAGTGAGAAAATGAGTTGGAACTCGTTCAGTAGTCCATTGCGCTCTTTAGACGACTATAATTATCTTAGAGAGTTGAAGTAGGATATTATTTTAGTTCTGGTTATCGATTTACTTAGATAACACCATTTCGCGGAAGTATAAAGAGGTTTTGCTGTCAAATATTGAGGTAATTAATGCCTAATAACTCAAACTATACTACGATGTATTTTTACACTACGAAAAGGGACAAGGAGAACTTGCGCATTCC
The DNA here is from genome assembly GCA_933228895.1 of Platycnemis pennipes. Lineage (NCBI taxonomy): Eukaryota > Metazoa > Arthropoda > Insecta > Odonata > Platycnemididae > Platycnemis > Platycnemis pennipes. The sequence continues at coordinate 141,948,637 of OW121849.1, read as the reverse complement.
TCATTGTATTTGTTACAAACTGTGAGAGGCAGATCATAAATACATATAATGTCGAATCCACAAATACTACTAATTCTACTCCATCCTAATATTCACTATCACGGTTCCATTTATATTTTCTTCCGGTTATCAGGTAACTCACTAGTAGTGCGCGGTAATAATCTACGCGGTTAATTAAATCTGATTCGCACCTCCCCGAGCGTGCTTAACGTCTAAACGAGAAGGTATTACCTTGAGCCGCTCGAGCATATCGGCAAGATTTGTAAAGGGACGGTATGTTAACTATATTACCCTAACCAATCTATTCATTGAATAAAAATGGGAATCATTATCATACCGTAGGTTGAAATCTTTGAAATAAATTAAAAGATAAAATTTTCACAGATGACGTTACTAGCGTTTTACGAACACCAGTTTCCTATGGTAGATTAGACGATGATCATACAATCAGAAAAACCGATTTCGAACTGACGGATTCAAAATGTCCTTCTTCCCTCGTAAAATTAGGATTATGAATAGCTGTAAAATATCCAATAGTATAAATGCAAGTTTATCAATGGATAGCATTGATAGTAGCAAGTTGTCATAAAGAATTTAAGCTATCTCAACTTACAGAATGTTTTTGCATGCTTGATTTTCTATTTTCAACTTTTTTTAAACTATAAAGTGTAACCGATAATACAATTAATAATCTTTTTATGCATGATATGCGAACCATGTTTGGTGTGAATTCACCCCCTGCCACACACCCTTGTGGTGGCTGTCGAGATATTATGTAGATGTAGACGTGAGTGTTTTGTTCACCTTTCCTCGTCACGAGCACAGTAGTGAGTTCCCTTTCCTCCGAACCCCTTTCCTCTTGCTAGATCCTCCGTCTCTGATTCTTGACGGGGAACAGACGGACTTTCCGGATACGCTTCTTGAGCATGGTCATGTACCGTTTCCCCGGGCCACGGAACTTCAATCCTATCAAACGCCGCTGGGGCAATTTAAGGGTGTCCCAATGACGCTCCTCCCCATCGCCCTTTGGGGATCAGAACAAGGGAGCGGGAGGACACCTCCATGCTTGTCCGCAAACACACAGAAGGTTGTCCGTTCGAACGCAATAATAACTTAAGTGATGAGGGAATGATTTGAAGTCATCAAAAAGTAGACATTGGATATTTTGGAATAGGACTAACACATGGTCTTTCTTATGGTAAATAGCTACGTGAAATACTAACGAGAGCACAATAGGCAGCCTAGCAAAGGGATAGGTAGGTGAAATATTATTAGAGTAGCCCATAGCGCATGATGCACGTATCAACAACCAAATATCCCTTTCCAACTATGTAGATAGTAACCATCTAGCTGCTTGTGAATCTATTGTCCAGAATGTTTCCATTAAATATCCTAGTTGCGTGTCAATAATGCATGTTTGGTGATCTTCACCTCCTGCCACCTACCCTCTTGCTGGTTCGCAGGGTATTACGTAGATGTAGATGGATACACTACACTTACATCCTCGTAGTAGATCCCTGACAAACTCCTCGAGGAGGTAAGCTAGCGAATGGATTAGTGCTAACACATGTACCAGATGCTTCATCAGAATGATGCATTACTAATTGATTAAGAAAAACCAGTGTTGATTGAAACATCACCGTCAGCATAACCGGATGAACTTCTGAGGTAAAGACATACGTGAAATAATGGGTCAAGCAAATCGTAAACTGTGATTCATCAAAAGAGTACTAGGGAAATTTGACGATCATGGACGAGAAATCAGCTGCTTTTCCCTCATTAAACCTCATTTGGAACACGCTGCCAGTACATGGGATACTTACTAAATAGGCTGAAATAATGAAGTGTTGCTTGTGTATTGATGATCGGCAAGATTCCTAGAGGGACAGGATTAGCTATCAATATTGTTTATTAATTTCTGTCCTCCTTGCAGTACCTTCTAATATTTAAATTATCACGCGGCATCAACTTTTTTTCATAGTATTTATAATATATTTTTGGCATACCTTTCGTTTTGAATAGAGTTACAGCTATTCCTCTCACTGAATAATAGCTATCAAGGAAACCTCAGTTTAAAAGTACTCCCGCTGACACAATTTGTGAACTTAAAGAGGGTCGACTGAAGAGTGCATCAGGAGTTGGGTAAATAATATGCTCTGAGTGAAACTAAATAGAAATGAGCAATATCCAAATTGCCTGGCTTCAAAAATTTAAAAGTAAATGATAAAATGTGGTGTGCCAGCAGGCATCGCTATGTGCCCGACCGTAGGAGACAGCGAGCCCCTAGTAAGCACATTCAACGACACACGTTCCGAAAGTGATTTCCGGATTAGCGCTGCTGCAACAGGCAGTCTCTCCCTGGAGAGGGGTGGTTCGAAGAGGGGGGCTCGTAATGGGAAAGTGGGAGTGTGGGAGACAAGTGGAATTGTGGACAGGTGCATTATTATTTCCCTGCGACTCTCAAGCCGGAAGTAACTTCCCCTGAACTTCCGCCCCGCACACTCACCGGCAGGGCCCCACGACAACCCACTAGGCACAGATACGATCGGGCGAAACGTTGCCGTGCAATTCCGCCTCCGATAATCTTGCAGCTATCAAGAGTGGATGAAACCACCTCGATGGTCTCTTCACTTCGCTTCTAAAATTTGTCAATTAAAGCATTTCGGCGTGGAAACGCGAGAATGCACTGCGCGAACACCTGCTCTCTAGTCAATTGCGATCGTTTGCATGTTCGGCATGCATTTTAATGTGGGCTAGCTCTTGACATTTTTCTACGAAGCGTTGGATTCGAATGAATGCTTCTTTTGACGAAAATCTATTCTAACCGCAGGAAAAACAGGAACAACGGCGCTGACTGATAGTGTTTAATGCAGAAATATGGACGTGGTTTTAAGTTTCCTATTCATTCCGAACTCTCTAATGGATTTCTTGTCAAATAAAAACATTAATATTTAAATTTACATAAGCCTTTTGGCCTAGTATATTGGTATGCATCGAACAGACTACCTAAGCCAACTAACAGCATGTTTTTGCATGCTTGCTATGCTATTTTCATATTTTGAAGAGTGTGAATTTTAGACTAGAATATTATTACTTATCCTTTATATAGTTGATTTGTGATGCATGTCTGATGTGAATTCACCCCCTGCCACACACCTATGCGGTGGCTTTCAGGGCATGATGTACATGTAGACTACTTGCATAATCAGGTTATAATAAATAGTTTTCCACCATATTAGCCAGGAATGTATTTGTGCATTATTTCACAAGCAGTTTTTATCATTATTTTGCGAGGACCGAAGGGATATACACGAGGTTTTTGTAAAGGTTACATAATGTTTTAAATGTTCCCAGCAGCTGATAACCTGTGTAAGCATTTACATTTCTGGGCTACGCTTCAGAATGTAAACAGTACGCCAGCAACAATACACCTGACTGCTATTCACTACGTAAATAAAAATTATCTTTTGTTCGAAAATTTCACCTGCCAACTTGAGTCAATGAAACGAGGAATTTACATCAACTCGAAGAATGCTATAGAGCCAGGAATAAGCTGAGATCTCACGCTAGATCACGTAGATCTTTTTGCGCATTATTCGAAACTGATATGCATGCTGTAGGGAGTAATATTTTCTCAGCTGGGAATACTTAATGCATGAGTTTTATTACATCTACACATCTACATAATACCCTGCAAGCCACAATAAATGTGTGTGGTAAGGGGTGAATTTTATCCAAACATGCACTACGCATCATGCATAAAAAAGGATTAGTATTTATATACTGTTCTAAACTACACTATTTAAAAAGATAAAAATAGCAAAGTAAGCATGCAAAAACATGCTGTTAGTAGGGTTAGCCCCAAGTACTCACGCCAACATGCAGCAACCAACGACATCCATTGCCACTCTCCGACTGGACACATTCACCGCTATTCGTATTTCCAATTGCACGAGGGAAAAAGGAAATTTTGAATCTGTCAGTTTGGAAATCAATTTCTCTTATTTCGTGATTATGGTCCAGTCTACCACAGTATTACTGCCAGTGTATGGGATCCCTACGAAATCGGTCTAAGTAATGAACTTGAACGGGTGCAGCGAAGATCGGCAAGATTTGTAAAGGGACGATACGATAATTATATTAGCGTAACCAGTCTATTAAATGAATTGAAATGGGAATCATTGTCAGATCGCAGGTTGAAATTTAGACTTAATCTCTTCCACAAATTCCAAGGCAATATTTTCAGTGATGATGTTAAAAATATTTTACGAACCCCAACTTACTATGGCAGACTGGACCATAATCATAAAGTTAGAGAAATTGATTGCCGAACTGACCGATTCAAAATGTCCTTTTTCCCTCGCACAATAAGAGATACGAATAACGGTAAATATGTCCTATCGGAGAGTAGCAATGAATAGCATTGGTAGCTGCATGTTGGTATGAGTACTTAAAGCTAACCCTACTAACAGAATGTTTTTGCATGTTTTCTTTGCAATTTCTATCTTTTTAAATAGTGTAGTTCTGACTACTATATTAATACTATTCCTTTTTTATGCATGATATGTAGTGCATGTTTGGTGAGCAATCACCCCCTGCCACACACCCTTGTGGTGGCTTGCAGGGTATTATGTAGATGTAGTAAGTTGGGGTTCGCAAAATATTTTTAACATCATCACTGAAAATATTGTCTTGGAATTTATTTAGGAGATTAAGCCTAAATTTCAACCTGCGATATGACAATGATTCCCATTTTAATAGATTTAATAGACTGTTTACGCTAATATAGTTATCGTACTGTCGCTTTACAAATCTTGCCGATCTTCGCTGCACACGTTGCAGTTCGTTATTTAGACCGATTTCGTAGGGATCCCATACACTGGCAGCATATTCCAAATGAGGTCTAACAAGGGAAAAGTAGCTGATTTCTCGTACATGATCGTAACAGTAGCTAACAGGATGCTCAGTAAATAAACATTGCCGTAGCCGAACCAAAATAAAATACAACTGAAAATCTATTCCCTTCCATTCCCATCCTTGTATGTACATACTTTTCCTCCCGGTATGAAGTGCCTATTAGTTCGGAAACAGACTTGAAAACACCCTTGAGATATAAAAATATTTGAAGATATCCAACTTAGCGATAACGTAAGATACTCATTGTGATCACTCACTCGTTGCGCTCGATTCTACCAGGAGAACAAAATGCTCATTTACAACTCACTTCTTCTCGTCGAGGGAAATGTGAATGGGGAGAATGGAAAATGGAGAGCTCGCATGAGATTTGTGGAGCAAGCGTGGTGCGAAGGAGAAGAATTACGTGATGATGTTGGCTGATGGGAGAATCGAATGGAGAGCTCCGTGAGACCAATCCTAGGATTGTTGGCCCATGATGACGAGGATACGACTCGCTCCTCGGAACACACCGTCGAGGTGGCTTGCGCTGCATGCATGACGTGCAATGGTCTCCTCTAGCTTTTCTGGCTGTAGAGTACACCACTGTGGGGATGGTGTCGGGTTATACAGCACCAGAGGATGGGGGCAGGGCGGTGCTGACCGACAAGGGTTGGCCCCGCGTGCTCTGTGATGTCCAGGAGAGCAGGGGCCTGCCCGGGGCGAAGTAGAATGGGGCAAGAGAGGCCAACCATGACGGAGGTAGTCTCGGTGCTGGCGAATTTCACGAGGAAAGGATGGATCGGGTCGTGTGCACCAAAGCACCAGACCCTACATCCCCTCCCCACCCTAGGGCGGTGGCAGGGGTGGTCACGGTCTTGGTAAAGCGTAAAAGGCCATTCCATCCTTAAGGCAGGTACCTCGCGTGAAAGTGTGATCTTCTGGCGTCGAGCCCTCCGGGGCCGAAAGGGCCCTAAAAGGTGACCCCAAAACACCGTCGAGGGTACAAAATGTGAAAAGGGGTATCGGAGAGTGGCGAGACGGTCAGTGTAATGGGAATATCGTCTGGTTCCAAGGCAAAGCAGAACGGCTTACAACATCGCATTTCCGTGAAATATTTCCTTTCGTGTCACCCTTTGTTACCCTTAATCCTGGCTTATAACACAATTGCTTCACATTGGTATGAAGTTTATACATCAGGATCTGCATAATACCCTGGGAGCCACCGGGTGTTGGGCAGGGAGTGAACTATCACCAGACATTCATGATAAAACTTTATTTACACTTAACTATCGTGCAGGCATTCAAAAATACTTGTCCGAGTATTCACTACTTATTTGTAACTGATATGAGATGCATAATGCTATTACTTTGTGAAAAATGCTAGCTTTACGTTCACGGGACACGTAGGTAACTAAATTCAATTCTACATCTACATAATACCCTACAAGACACCATAGAGGAGTGAGCGTTAAATTGCCAGTTTACGCACATAAATGGGATAGGTAATTGATGATTAGTAAGGAATTTCTTTAGTCACATTAATTCATTAATTACATCGCCGAAATAATCCATAGGTTACTAAACATGAATATGTTAAAAAATCACCGCATAAGGTTTTTCTACATCAAGACCTCCAATTTCTCTTCTTATTTCAATTTTATCTTCGCTGTGATATTTTACTGTACCTAATCGTGCGCAAAAAATGAATCTTTCTTTCTATTTTTTCCTTTAATTTTTCCCGATTATGACGTTAATTGTCGAAACCATGGCCGTAGTGTAAGATAAATAAGGGACGGTACGAATATTATATTAGCGTAACCAGTCTATTGAATGAATTAAATGGGAATCATTGTCAGATGGCAGGTTGAAATTCACACGTATTCTCTTATGTAAATTCCAAGAACATATTTCCAGTGATGATGTTAAAAATATTTTGCGAAACCCAACTTACTATGGTAGACTGGACCATAATTACAAAATTAGAGAAATTTATTGCCGAACTGGCAGATTCAAAATGTCCTTTTTTCCTCGTACAATTAGGGATATGAATAACGGTAAATATATCCAATATGAGTAGCTGCATGTTAGTATAAAGACTTGAATCTTAAACAACTAACAGCATGTTTTTGCCTGTTTGCTATGCTATTTTTATCTATTTTTAAATAGTGAAGTTTAGAACAGTATATAAATACTTTCATCATGAAATCCTTTTTCATGCATGATATGTAGTGCATGTTTGGTGAGAATTCACCCCCTGCCACACACCTTAAGGAGGCTTTCAGGGTATTATGTAGATGTAGATGTAGATAAATAACTGCGGAAATACCAAATTTATTCATTATGAATTATTTTTTTCTATTATGAAAAATATAACTTTTGAATGATTCCGTGTTTTCTTCGATGTTACTTGGCTTAATGACAACAGTTTCACTGACTTAGCTATTCAAAAAAAAATAAAAATACCAGAGCCAGTAAGCAAAATCAAGCCGTTAGGTACTTGGGTTAGCTTAAAGTCCTTATACAAGCATTCAACTACCTACCCTAAACATTGATACACTTATATCTTTACTCTTGGATATATTTTCAGCTATTCATATCCGTAAATGTTTTAATTTTACCTAACAAGTATTACCTAACAGGTTTCCATGTAATGGCCTGGTTAGTTGGACTAGTAATAAGCCTAGTTATTGCATGTCGATGGTGCATTTTTGGTGAACTTCACCCCCTGCCACAGACTCTCGCGGTGTCTTGCACTGTATGATGTAGATGTAAAGGAAGAAGGACATTTTGAATTTGTCAGTTCCGAAAACAGTTTCCCTAACTTGATATTTGGTCCAGTCTACCATAGCAAGTGGGAGTTCGTATACACTAGCGTAATCTATCAAGTTATATAAGGGTACCAACAATGCTGACGCAAATATAATTGTTAGAGTAAGGTCTAATCACCTAACTTGTTAGTGTACCTGAGGCATGACAGAGTAGAGCAGTGGGCTTAACAGATTTGAGTTCCGCGACGTACGAAAACGCGGCGTTCGAATCGGCGATGTCTCTCCTATTCAGTGACGACGCCACTGCGGATAAATGAATCCATCGGAGTCTGGCTTCTAAGCCTGCGCCTATTTCCTTTCCATTCGAAGAGAGCGCTGAAGAGCCTCCGTCCTTTCCAGAGATTGCATCGGTCGAAAGGCGTCGCACGGGGACACATTGCGTAAGCGAGGACTTAGTTGCGAGCTGGAAATTTGCCATTTCGAGTGACATTTGAAGCGCGCAAAACATGGGAATGACCGCCAAAAGCGGTCTCGAGGAAAAACAAACGACAAATACGATTTCTCAACGTCCTCTTACTTCATGCACCCCGCTCGCAGAGTGAATAGAAAGTTTACACCCGAAGCTAGTCCACGTATCTTCCGCGTGTTTCTATAACGTGTCTTATCGGGTAATTCATTGAGAGACGAAGATGAATACATTTTACCAAGGGAAGGCGGAACCAGTATTGTGATTCAACATTGGCAAAGATTTGTATTTTGCACCCAAACCCAAAACGTTGGGACAGTAAGATCTACATCTACATAATACCCTGCAAGCCACCATAAAGGTGAGTGGCAGGGGGTGCATTCTCCTCAAATATGCACTACATATCATGCATAAAAAAGGATTAGTACTTGTATAGGTACTGTTCAAAACTACGCTATTTAAAAAAAGATAAAAATAGCAAAGTAAAAATGCAAAAACATGCTGTTGGTTTGGTTACCTTCAATTCCTTTTACCAACATGCAGCTACCACTGCTGTCCATTGCTACACTCGTATTGGATTTATGTACCGTTTTTCATATCCCTGACTGTAGGAGGAAAAAAAGTTTATGGGAACTTATTAGACATAGCAGTCGGAGTCTTTTGTCGGAAGAGAGAAAATTTTAAAGTACGCTCCACAACAACAACAACGACATGTGGGCGGGAGCATTCTACTTCTGCGATTTCGGGATTTTTTGGCGGTTCAGACCGCACCATCACAGGCGTGTCTCTCAGCGGGAACGCACTTTTACGCTGCGGAAAGGAGGGATGGTTGGAAAGAGCGGTGGCAGGGGGGTGGGACGGAGACAGGGGGTGGGTGGGGTAGAGGGCAGGGATGGAGAAGGAGAGCGTGTTCGGTTAAAGAGGAAATAACGCTCTCGAGGAAGGAGACGGGGATAATGGGGAGGGGCGGTGATAAATGGAGGGTTGAAGGCGGAGGAGAAATCCGTTCGGGGTGCAGTGGAGTGCGTCCTCGTCGCAAGGGGCCCCAAGGGGCGGGAGTGGGACGCAGAAGGGGCTCCGTGGAGTCGACCAGAGGGCTTCACGCCGGAGGAGCGGCTCGTGTTTTCCTTCCACCCCGCTCCTCTTGTGTGCAATCGAGGAGTGCAGGGTGGTGCTAGATAAGGAAGTTGAAGGCCACCTCCCTTAGCACAAGAGGCGGGGGTTGTGGGCTTGCTTTCATTTTTTGCACGCAAGGGAAACACAATTTGGGAAGGTGATGCCAGAGCATTCTTCCCTCGACACCATTAGTCAACAACCGCTGGGGAGATTCCCAACCGATGATATATCTTAGAAGCGCTTGAACAATCAACCCATTCCATGAACCACGCCAACACCTTTGACAATGCAATCTGCGTGCACGAAAGTTTGACCGTGTGCTCCGGTCTTCCAAATATTTCAGATTAATTAAATGAGGCAAGCTTTTCTATAACGGTGTGCAATCACACGCTGCGCGCTCGCGATCGATTTCCGAGAAAAGAGCAAAAATATTTACGTCCGAACATTTCCCAAACCACGACACGTGATTGGATATAGTCAGGATTTGAATTCTTTCACCGAGAATGATTAGCGTTTACGGAAAACGACGTTAAACACTTCCTGAATCACGATAGGCGATTGAATGAAGTAGAAATATGATTTCCCTAACAGAATTCCTAGCACTTATTGTTAACACGCACCCTGTGTTGGATAGATATTCGTTGTCATCAATGCAGGAATCAGTAGAATTATTTTCAGCGACGATTGCCACGTCATGACTCCCTTGTGATGAAACCTCAAGGTTAGAATAGGATTTGGGGGATATCAAATCCTCTAACCTCAAGGTTATAATCTTTGATATCCCCCAAGCCACTTTGAATCACATTTATATACATATAAATCTACAAAATATCCTGGAAGCCATCGCAAGGGTATGGGTATGTATCAGAATTGATACAAGAATTAGGGTGGGAATCATTATCAGAGCGTAGGTTAAAGTACAGATTAAATCTATTTTTTAGAGTAGTCTGTAGTGCATGATGCATGTATTAATCCCTTAAATACTATAGATACTAACAATCTAGTGGCATGATACCCTATAGTTGCTTGTTTGCATGTCAAAAGTGGTGGTGTTTGCAAGTCAATGCTTGGTGATCTTCACCCCCTGCCACTCACCCTAGGCTTGCAGGGTATCGTGCAGATGTAGATGAAATTTGTTCACAGAAAGAACATATCTTGGAATAAGACTGACACATGATCTTTCCTGGTGTAAACATACGTGAAATAATGGGTCAAGCTAATCGTAGACTGGGATTCATCAAAAGAGTATTGGGTAAAAGTGACAATCATGTACGAGAAATCTGCTACTTTTCCCTAATTAAACCTTATTTAACGGTCTAAATAATGACGGCTTATCACAGGAATCAAGGAGGTAGTTGCGTGTTGGTATAAGGACTTGGAGGTAACCATACTAACAGCATGCTGTTTGCGTGCTTACTTTGCTACTTTTACCTATTTTTAATAGTGATTTTTAGACTAGTATATTATTACTAATCCTTTTTTATGCATGATATGTAGTGCATGTTTGGTGAGCATTCACCCCCTACCACACACCCTTATGGTGGCTTGCAGGCTATTATGTAGATGTAGATGAACATAGGAGGACCTACCGCAGTGACTTCAATTGCCGGAGAGGAAACACCGTCCAAACAACCATTTCCTCGTGATTATGATGAAATCTTCTAATCCATGATTAAATATTAGCATGATTCAATATTAGCGTTAGATTAATAGGAGCATTGTAGCATGTAGCGTGGTGCAAGTTTGATGATCTTCAATCCCTGCCACACTCCCTCGAGGTGGCCCGCATATTATTACTTGGTCGTTGATATTATTTCCTAAATAATTCCTGAAAACAGTCGAGGCTTATAGATGTTATGCGCGCATAGTAGCCCTACCAGAACTGGGAAAGATCTTACTAGGTGCTAAACGAGGCATGGAATCTTCAAGGACGTAGACTCCAGCATAAATTTAGGCTTTCCTCCGGTTGAAGGGAGGTTCAAAGTGGTTGACCCAGCCGGCCTCTAGATAGGTAAGGGATCCCAGGCAACGCATCACAACTCACACCCTACACAGAGTTTACATCCCCCAGAGCTCAGATATCTCCCGTGAGGAAGCAAAGGAAGGGGCCCACCTCTACAGGCGGGGCCAGCCAACCGAGGCCCCAAGGGGCGTGGGCGGGGGGAGGGGAGATACACCTTGCTGCACTTGCCCCCAACTCCACCCCCGGGCACTTTTTTTGGGTCCCATCCGAAAGTCCCCCTTCCCCTTTTCGGAGCCCACTCACAATAGAATGGGGCTGGCCAACTCCACCTCTTCGACCCTCCGAAACAGCCCCTCGCCGCCCTCCCCCCACCCCCTATTTCTGGAGGGTGATGCCCAAAAGGGCGAGTAAGGGCTTGGGAAGGACTCGCCGAGGCCCTCCTTGCCCCCCTTTATAGGGGTGGGCCTTCACAAAGCAGGCTAAAGGGATTTAGTGGAACCAGCGTAAAGCTCGGAAGGCACTTGCCGTGAAAGCATCAAGGAGAGCACCTCTCCCTACCTGTTCCAAAACGGGGCGAAGATACTATTTCAACTTTTGAGCGTAGAGGCGAGCCTAGGAGAGAGAGAAAGGCTTCAGAGAATGATGGTGACCGCAGTTTTTCCGATCCTTATCTAGCGTTCGTTAAAAATTGATTTTATCTCTATTTAAGATACTAACCACATTATTAGCAATGCGATTACTCGCACCACAGTCACTAATCGACAACATCTACGTCTTATACATCTATATCATGACAGCAAAAAGTTCCTTAGAATTAAGGTGTTACCGGAGAGGAATAAAAAGATAAATTTAGAGAAATATACCTATGTATCAAGGGGGTATGCGGCGGCCTCGTGGTTGGAGTTCTCGGCTACAGACCGGAAGGTCCCACGTTCAAATCCCTGACAGAAGCCTTCCTCGACACCCCCAGTAAAAATCCTCGCGGTTCTATTACCTGTGTGTCAGATCTTTGCAAGAAATCACAAGTGGCCCAGGAAGAAGAGAACTGGTCCCTGCACACTAAACACTGGGTATGATAATTTTGCACACCAGTGGCTTACTCAGTACGGGGTCAGTTCTACCCTCACCTATCAAAAATCAACCATCTAAATCTACGCAATACAACTACTTTACGCGATACCCTGCAAGCCTCCGCGAGGGTGTGTGGCAGAGGGTGAATATCACCAAACAATCACTATTGACATGCAACTAGGCATCTAACTGATAAAATATTAGATAATAAGGTCACGTGCAGCTAGATGGTTACTACCTAAATAGCAAAAAAAGGATTATTGGCTACAGTGGTATTTTCAAAATATATTTATCTGTGTTTACCTATGAATCATTCGGGTTCAAACCATCGGGTTGAACACTGAGTGAGCTATGTATTGGAGCAAAAATCCACAAAGAGGTTAAAATGTGAATCTTTCCGCATAAGATAAAGAACACTTATATATTAAGTGAAAGTTCATCAAGAATCATGCTGCATATATGTCGGAGCTTCCACAAGGGTGTGTGGAAGAGGTCAATCTATCATTAGGCATGCAATATTGAAAATTACGTAAATTATTATATCTACATCTACGTAATACCCTGCGAGCCACCACGACGGTGTGTGGCAGGGGGTGAAGATCACTATTGACATGCAACTAGGCTACGAAATGGAAACAGGCTAGATAATGGGGTCACATGCAGCTAGATGGTTAGTATCTACTTACGTAATAAGAAAGGATTATTGGTTGTTATTACATGCATCATGTACTACAGACTACTCTGACTATATTTCACCTTCCTATCCCTTTGTGACTCTGTCTATTGTTCTCCCTTATGGTACGCGGGAAAAATGACATTTTAAACCTAACGGAACAAAAATTTATCTCTCTAATCTTGTTAATCTGAACGAACCTAGCATAATACGCAGGAGTTCTCAATATGTATCTAACGTCATCTGTGAACAAATCGGTTTCGAATTTACTTAAAAGGTTTAACCTAAATTTTAACCTGCGTTCTGATAGTAATTCCCATCATAGTTATTCTATTAAACTCGTAACACTTATGCAATTACCTTAACGGCCTTTAAAAAATCTAGCGGATCGCATTTGCACACGCTCTTATTCCTTTATCATACATTCCTCGTACAGATCCCATATACTAGCGGCGTATTCTAAATGAAGTTTCTACATACATCTACATAATACCCTGCAAGCCACCACAAGGGTGTGTGGTAGGGGGTGATTGCTCACCAAACATGCACTACATATAATGCATAAAAAAGGAATAGTATTAATATAGTAGTCAGAACTACACTATTTAAAAAAGATAGAAATTGCAAAGAAAACATGCAAAAACATTCTGTTAGTAGGGTTAGCTTTAAGTACTCATACCAACATGCAGCTACCAATGCTATTCATTGCTGCTCTCCGATAGGACATATTTACCGTTATTCGTATCTCTTATTGTGCGAGGGAAAAAGGACATTTTGAATCGGTCAGTTCAGCAATCAATTTCTCTAACTTTATGATTATGGTCCAGTCTGCCATAGTAAGTTGGGGTTCGCAAAATATTCCCAACATCATCACCGAAAATACTGCCCCGGAATCCGTGGAAGAGACCAAGTCCAAACTTCAACCTGCGATCCGACAATGATTCCCATTTCAATTCATCCAATAGACTGGCTACGCTAACATAACTATCGTATCGTCCCTTCACAAATCCCGCCGATCCTCGCCGCACACGTTCAAGTTCATTACTTAGACCGATTTCGTAGGGATCCCATACACTGGCAGCACACTCCAAATGAGGTCCAAAAGGGAAAAGTAGCTGATTTCTCGTACATGATCGTCACATATACCCAATACTCTTTTAATGAAACCCAGTTTGCGATTCGCTTGACCCATTACCTCACGAATGTGTTTACCCCAGGAAAGATCATTTGTCAGTCTTATTCCAAGATATTTAATGGATTCCACGTTTGTTAATTCATTATTACTTATTTTGTAAGTGGTAGGAGGAGAGCTATTCTTTTTCCAAAAATTCATTACAAGACATTTCTTAAAGTTCAATTCTAACTGCCATGTATCACACCAAGTTTCAATTGCTTGTAGGTCAATATTTAAATATTCTTTATCGTTCGGGCATAGAATTTCCCCGTACACCACCGCGTCATCGGCAAACAGACGAAGCCCACTTTTTACCACCTTTTGGATATCATTAATATACAAAAGGAACAGAGTACAGGAACATACTTACAACACGGGCTTCTTTGTAAAAGTTGTATGCATAAATTGGATTGAAATTGGTCGGTGGGACACAGACTTTGTGCAAGGCCCGCAACATGGCCCCTGGTGCACTAGTAACCACTACGACCCTGGGGAGCCCCCACGCTGCTTTCTCACGCTTGCCTGCGCTTGGCAGGGATTCCCACTTTCGGTGCGCGGTTGCGCAACGGATCGGAAGGCAAGCGGAGGCGAAAGGGTGTCCTCGGGGATTTTTGACATCTCCTCCCACCACCGAAATCCTCCCACTGATTATCATCAGCAGCGTAGGTGAGGATTTTCAGGGTGATTCCAGCGAGGACCTTAATGTGAATTCCTGCTGGCATAAGGGTAATAAAGATACATTCACTATTTAATGTTTATTGGCATATGCCAAAAATTCTGCGACATTAGCCTACTGGAGAATAATTTTAACAGAAAACATCTTAACGTATACTTTTCACATGCCTACGAGCCAAGAGAAAGATAGGATTTGCTAGGTAGGAGCTAGGTTTTATCACAGAGCTCTAAAGTGTGCAGCGTAGAGGAGCTAGGTTTGTTAAAAGGTGTTACTATAGGCTTATTAGTGTATAAGAATAAACGGAAGAATTAGGTTGACGTTCTTCATCAAATCGTAGGTTGCGTTTAACATTAAATCTCCTGCAGAAATTTAAAACCGATAGCTTTACTGAAAACATATTTTACGTACATATTTAAAATCGCTGAACATTACCTATGCTAGATTTGACCACATAAATAAATCAAATTTATAGAGAGATAGATTGTAGTACCGACAGATTCAAAATGTAATTTTTTCCCCGTACTATAAGAGAACACAATACGCAGCATAGCAAAGGGTTAGGTAGGGAGAATATGGTAGAGTAGTCTGTAGTGCATGATGCATGCATTAACAAGCAATCCCTTTATCACTATGTAGACATTGACCATCCACATCTATATAATACCCTGCAAGCCACCATAAAGGTGTGTGGCAGGGGGTGAATTCACACCAAACATGCACTACATATCATGCATAGAAAAGGATTAGTATTTGTATAGGTACTGTTCAAGACCACGCTATTTAAAAAAGATAATCTCGCGATCTCTTTTCTATCGGCTCCCGAAACTTTTCCACTCTCTCTCTTCCACCCAACCCTCACTTGATCTCTCCGACTCTCATCTCTCCTATACCAGATGTATCAAAGAATTAATGTTAACAGGTTGATCTTTTGTTCATCACCACTTTTATTTTTGCTCATTAATATATTTATTTGTTACATCTTCAATGTAAAAGGCCATCTGTGGCTGTTTTGAATATTTGGTAAATAATTAAAAAAATATAAAAAAATAAAAATAGCAAATCATACATGCAAAAACATGCCCTCAGTTGGGTTAGCTTTAAGTCCTTATACCAACATGCAGCTACCAATGTTATCCATTGCTACACTCCTACTGGATACATTTACTGTTATTCATATCCCTAATAGTACGAGGAAAAAAGGACATTTTGAATCTGTCAGTTCGGCAATCTATTTCTCTAATTTTATGATTATGGTCCAGTCTACCATAGTAAGTTGGGGTCCGCAAAATATTTTTAATATCATCACTGAAAATATGGTCTCGGAATTTGTTTAAGAGATTAAGTCTTAATTTCTAGCTGCGATCTGACAATGATTCCCAATTTAATTCACTTAATAGACTGGTTACGCTAATAAGGTTATCATACCGTCCCTTTACAAATCTTGCAGATCTTCGCTGCATACGTTCAAGTTCGTTATTTAGACCGATTTCGTAGGGATCCCATACACTGGCAGCATATTCCAAATGAGGTCTTACAAGGGAAATGTAGCCGATTTCTCGTACATGTTCGTCACATTTACCTGGTACTCTTTTGACGAATCCCAGTTTACGATTCGCTTGACCCATTATTTCACGTATGTGTACATCCCAGAAAAGATCATGTGTCAGTGTTATTCCAAGATATTTAATGGATTCCACGTTTGTTAATTCATTACTACTTATTTTGTAAGTGCTAGGAGGATAGCTGTTTTTTTCCAAAAATTCATTACAAGACATTTTGAAATGTTTAATTCTAACTGCCATATATCACACCAATTTTCACATGCTTGTAGTTCAATATTTCAATATTCTTTATGATTTGGGCATAGAATTTCCCTGTACGCTACTGTGTCATCGGCAAATAGACGAGCTTACTTTTTACCACCTTATGGATATCATTTATGTACAATAGGAATAGGAGTGCAGCTATCACACTTCCTTGTGGGACAGCCGAAGTGACTTTAATTGCTGGTGAGGTAACACCGTCCAAAACAAAATCTAGCACCATTGACCCTATTTAGTAGCGTGTATCCCTGTAGTAGCCTAGTTACATGTTTAAAGTGCATGTTTGGTGATCTTCACCCCATGCCACCTACCTTCGTGGTGGCTTGCAAGGTATTGCGTAGATGTAGCTGCATATGCTTAGCATTTTATGTTCTGATAAATAAAAAATAGACGAAAAGAGCTTATATAGGAATTTCCCTATTCAATTTAACAAAAAATATGCAAATATGTCCTCTTGCGCCTAATTTCCTAGAAGTCGTCTTACACGAAAGTTATCATTGAGCAGTTTGATGCTTTAGAAGATACGCAGTGAATTTTGCATCGTGTAAAGCAGCAAAGGGCATGGAATATTTATTGAATGCATGAACATTTTGTTTCATGCAAATACTGCGTACCTATGAAGTGATATTTCATTCTCTGCCACACACCTTCGCGGTAGCTCGCAGGGTATTAGATTGTAGAAGAACAATTAAGTGTGAATTAACACTGGTTCTATTTCCGTGTATGCAACCATGCGATTTCCACGAATAGCCGCCGATTCAAGTTATGCAATTCACTGCTTCGAGTGACTTGCGCGAGGCTACTGCCAGTTGATTCAAGGCGTGCTTTGCATCTCTCTTCCCAACCAAAAAGGCCCTTATTTTACTCGTTGAAGGCAAAGCCAATGAAGACGCTGAACATTATTGGGTCACCCGATACAAGAATCTCAGGCGCAGTGGGCCCTCATTTGTGTTACGGACGTTGGAAAATCTTTAAAGTAACTCTGCTTCATCTGAGAACAATGACGTTTCTTAGGACTTAAAGACAAGGAGACAATGAAGAAAGAGGCCGTTTTAAATTTCTGCTTGCTTTTAGAAGGCTTGCTTTTGAGCTTGAACGTGTGTAGCGAAGATCGGCAAGATTTGTAACGGTACGATAACTACCCCTGCCACACACCCTTGCAGGGTATCGTGTAGATGTAGATGTAACTATATTAGCGTAACCAGTCTATTAAATGAATTTGATGGAATGAAAAATGAATTTGAAGAATGAAATTGAATGAATTGAATGAATGAAATGAATTGGATGAATGAAAAAAATGAATTTAAATGGAAATCATTGAGAGATCGCAGGTTGTAATTTAGACTTAATTTCGTAAATAAATTCCAAGATATTATTTTCGGTGATGACGTTAAAAATATTTTGCGAACCGCAACTTACAATGGTATACTGGACCGTAATCAAAAAATTAGAGAAATTGAATGCGGAACTGACAGATTCAAAATGTCCTTTTTTCCTCGTACAATTGGGGATATGAATAGCGGTAAATGTGCCCAATGCGAGTGTATCAATATATAGCATAGGTAGCTGCATGTTGGTATAAGGACTTGAAGGTAACCCAACTAACGGCATGTTTTTGCATGCTTACTTTGCTATTTGCATCTTTTTTAAATAGTGAAGTATAGACTAAGTTATTAACACTAATCCTTTTTATGCATGATATGTAGTGCATGTTTGGTGAGGATTCACCCCCTGCCACACACATTTATGGTTACTTGCAGGGTATTATGTAAATGTAGATGTAATGAATTGATTACCGGTTAGAAAAATATTTTCCCAAATACCTTCTTCGGCACCTTTTTATCATGCATGTGTTAGCAATGCCCAAACATGCATCATGCGTCACAGACTCCCTTACCCACTCAAGCCCCCGCCATTCCCCCCCGGGAGTATTCACCCCCTTACACACACCTGGCTTAACTAAAACTTCTCCTGATCTTTCAATCTCTCCAGGTGACCTCAACAAATTTTTTATTGAGACAGTTGAGAACATAACTTCAACTACTTCTTCTGACAAAGCTAAAGCTACATTTCTATTAAACAAACACACAATAAACAAAAGCCATTTTAAGTGGAAATGGGTTACACCATATGAGATCTTTAAGGTAATAAAATCTCTTAAAAACTCAAACAGTCAAGACATTTATGGTCTCTCAAATAACCTCCTCAAGAGCTTAAATGAATCTATAATTGAGCCTCTCAGTATAATAATCAATACATGTCTTCAATCTGGTGTCTTTCCGTATCATCTTAAATATTCTAAAGTGACTCCAGTACACAAGAAAGGCCCCAAAGATGACCCTAACTCATATCGCCCTATTTCTGTGATACCGATCATTGGTAAAATCTTTGAGGTAATTATTAAATCTCAACTATACAACTATTTAGAAAATAGCGGCTTTTTTAGCTCTTCTCAATATGGTTTCCGTAAAGGCAAAACCACCACACATGCTCTTCAATATATCACCGATATCATCCACAACTCTTATGAAGACCAACTATCTGTCGCTTTAACCCTTTGCGATCTTACCAAGGCTTTCGATTGTGTTTCTCACTCATTATTACTGGAAAAATTGAAATACTATGGGACCTCAGGAGTTGAGTTGTCTCTTTTCCAATCATATCTTTCTCAGCGTCAACAATGTGTTGAAATGGAGGGTGTGCAGTCCTCTTTCCTCCCTACTCAATATGGAGTTCCCCAGGGGTCTGTCCTGGGACCCATCTTATTCTTAATAATGATCAATGACCTACCTTACAGCATACCCTCAAATTCCATTCTCTACGCTGATGATACAACCTTAATAGATGTTTCCAAAAGTACTACCACTGCTGCTGGAAGTGCAGACAATCATCTAGCATTGGCTAATGATTGGTTTAGAGTTAATGGCTTTGTACTTAACAGGGAAAAAACTCAAAAGCTAATCTGTAGCCTGAAGTCTGCCCCAGGTAATCTGAAGCCAACTAAGTTACTTGGGTTTTACCTTGATACTAAACTCAGCTGGAGCTATCATATCACTGAGGTAAACAAAAAGCTTTCCAAAGCTCTCTTTATTTTAAGAAAGATAAGCTTGATAGTCCCTCCTGATTTCATGCGATGTATATACTTTGCCTTTTTTAACAGCCACTTGGACTATGGTCTGGAAATATGGGGGAATGCCCCTGACATAAAATCTGTTTTTTTGTTGCAAAAAAAGGCCATTAGAATACTAACTAATTCCACATCTCGGGAGCACTGTCGTCCACTGTTTATAGAATTGAAAATTTTAACTGTTTATAGTCTGTATGTATATAGAGTTTTGATAAATGTAAAAGAAAACCTTGATCTCTTTCCTACAAGATGCGCAACTCACAATTACAGCACGAGATATAATAATCTTTTATCCCTTAACCAATGCAGATTGACCAAAACCCAATCTTCCCTGCATAATTTAGGTATCAGGCTATTTAACCATCTACCGATTTCAGCCAGATTGACTAGCTTGGCTAGATTCAAGAGTGTGATTCACTCATGGCTTGCCTTACAGGCTTTGTATTCTGTTGGAGAGTTTTTTACACATAACACCTGTGATATGGTATTTTAACTTGCAGCTTATAAACTGTAATTGTAATTTTTCATAATTGTAACTTTTGTAATGAATTGTAATCTTTTTCTTGTATATGTATGTACATTTTTTTATTTTTCTTGACGAGGTCTGTGTATCCTTTGAATACGACTGACCAATAAAACATTATTATTATTATTATTATGGTGGCTTGCAGGGTATTATGTAGGCGCAGATGTAGAATATGTTTCCGATGAAAATTTTCATCGCGTCACCTCGATGGAACATCTAGCAATCTACAGAATACCAAAGTGCGATACGAGAAATTGGTAGTAATGTACGTGCAGCATCGATTACCTAGTGGTAATCGATGGCGCACAAAATCCCCCCAAATAAGAAAAATGGCTAGAAATGATATTGAATCCTTAAAAATAAATATAATCATCTTAAACGAATGACGAAAGGGTCACAATCATAGAGACGCTATGGGAAATTATGTTATCAATGCAATTTTGCAACCCAAGAAAATTTGAGACACCCAGGTACTTGAGTCTAAGACATCTGATTCAATGGGTGGCAAAGAATAGTAATACATCTACATAATACCCTGCAAGCCACCACAAGGGTGTGTGGCAGGGGGTGATTGCTCACCAAACATGCACTACATATCATGCATAAAAAAGGAATAGTATTAATATAGTAGTCAGAACTACACTATTTAATACACCTGTAATATTCTCAAGTCGTTCAATAATGAGAATGATATGTTTCTAAAAGACGATCTAAAATTTGAGATGAGCTGGGAAGGATGAATGGTCCCTATCTCATAAAAAATGGTGTAAAGTAAGCTTTCTCTCATTCAGAAGTCATTATTGTCGAACTGAGTCATTTGCAGGAAAACTTCTTCGCCGATGCAATATCCGCGAACGTTCGGCCTTAGAGAGCCTCGGTCTTTCGCAGAGCTTTCCCGGTGAAATCGCAAACGGTCGCGTTGCCTGGCAGTTGCAGGGAGGGAGGGGAGAGGACGTAATGGGCGCCGTTGCGAAATCCCTCGGGGTGGGCGGGGTGATTGGCAGGGGATGGGTTGGGGGGCGGAGGCTGTCGTAATGATGAGGGTCAGCGAACCCCCTCTGGCCACCACGAGGCCCACCTCTCGTCAGCCCTCTATCTCCAACGCCAATCGCAAATTCCTGCCAAACCTATTTCTAGGCACGACCCGCTCCCCACCTCAAGGCACAACTGGCTGGACATTCAATACAACCCTTCCGCTTTGAGGCAGGCGCGATGAATTTCTTCAACTTATTAACCTGTCGAATAATTTTGAGGATTGGATCCTTGCGTGGCGAAGGCGTCAAAATAAATACTTCGATAGATTCGTTATCCAAAATCCGCATTGTAGCTATTTTCCCCCAGCATCTCTACTAATTTCGTTGTAGTTTCAGGGAAATGGAAAAATGTTTATTGTGGGTGGGCACAATCATACATTATACGGACGAATGGAATACTCTATCAGTTATCTCTCTAATTTTATATCGTATTTGTGTCAATTTTATTTAAAGAATTATCTACATCTAGGTATGTCAACATAATACCCTGCAATCCACTATAAAGGTGTGTGGCAGGGGGTGAACCCACACCAAACATGCATTGAAAATAATGCATCTACATCTATGCGACACCCTGTAAGCCACCGTGAGGGTGTGTGACAGGGTGTGAACATCTACAAAAAATGCGCTATTGATATTCAATTAGTGTATTACATGGAAACATGCTGATAACATGGATCTCATAAAGCTACATGGTTAGCAGCTACATAGTAATAAAGGGATTGGTTGTCAGTACAGAGGCTATGAGTCGGCCAATATCGAAACCGGGTTTCCCTCTGTCCTTCACCCTCTATAATACTCACAACTTTGCCCGGATACACATCTATCCACAATTATGAATAACTAATTTTGTGGCATAATAAATCGAAAATTGTAGATCGCCTCCGTTGAATAATTAAATAGTCCTATAAGTCTACTCTGTCTTCACCCAAAAGGAATGACATTGGAAGAGGAAAAGGAAAGGCCCGAGGCCTGAGGCTTGTTCAATTAACACTCGTGCATCCCTCTCCACGACTGAATGAGACGTTGGAATCCGTGCCTACTTGCTAATCTTGGGCACCCAGATGGTGTCTACCCCCCTTCCCAAACATCCCCCAGCAATGGGACACGGATGGCCGTCTTGTGGAAAGAGTCTAGTCTCCGAGTTGTTTGTCGACGTTGACACCGAGCTGCGTGATGCGCTCTAATGCAATTCTGGACAAAAGTTAGATGCCTGAGCTGCGCCAGAAAGGGGAGGGATGGTGGGATTTTATAATATTTGCCCAACGCTAGTTGATTCCCTCGCCCGTACCATCGAAATGGCCACGCAGAAGCCACTTGGATGAGACCAATCAGTCAGGAGGGGGAGAGTGGGGGGTGAACAGTGCCAACCAACGCTCAGGTCCATTGAGGTATAACAACATGAGTTTTAACAATCGTTATTATCATCAAACTGCAAAGTTTCATTGATGGCGTTCGTTAAGAATTGCTCAAGGTTCTAAAAAT
This sequence comes from Platycnemis pennipes, assembly GCA_933228895.1. Classification (NCBI taxonomy): domain Eukaryota; kingdom Metazoa; phylum Arthropoda; class Insecta; order Odonata; family Platycnemididae; genus Platycnemis; species Platycnemis pennipes. The sequence continues at coordinate 141,925,839 of OW121849.1, read as the reverse complement.
AATTTGTTCACTGTGGGAGTCTGATGTGCTAATGCATTGAGGTTAAAGTATAAGTTCAATTAAATGATATTTTGACGTTGGGCGAACTGCCAAAGTTTGTAATCCATATGTAAAATTCAGTATTATTTACCAATCTTGATATTCCCGTTATAGTTAATATTCAGCCACTTCGTCATGTTTTTGTATCCACGAAGCAAAAACAACGATTATTCTTAGTAAAATAAATAGCGAAAGTGGTTGTAGTCTTCTGCGGAACCATTTCTAGGTTCATGCCCAATACGTACTGAGATGCATGGTGTTTTTAGTGATTGCGAGAGTTTTGAACTATCTCTGAAATGGATTCGTCAATAACGCATAATAATGATGTACATTCATTATTTAATCCATTATTACTGGAGCAAGAAATGAGCGAATAGGTAATGAAATTAAAACTGGGAATATGGGAGAATGGGAATGGAAAGTATCGTATTTTATCACGAAATTGAGTGTTGCTCGGACAAGTTAGCATTTTGAAGAAGGAAACGCATGCTATCTTTATGAGGGTTAATGATGGAAAACATCGTAAAAATGCAAAATTAGTGCGTCATCCCATAAGAGTAAATAAATCGGGGAGAACAAATATGGCGGACAGGCCACGCCCACGTTACAGGTTCCAGCATTGGCCAGCATAGGTAGCGCCCTCTCCATATACCTCAATGCTCAGGTCAGTCACTTCCCCTTGACCAGATTTTGGGTGCAAAACCAATTTTCTTCCCCAAAAAAAGTGAAACAACCAGCATGGCAATACCTTTTCTTCTCGCCTATCGTTCGAAGGGATCTCCGAGACCTTTTCCGCGATCTCACGGACGGGCGACGCGTCACGAGGCCTCGACGCAGGGGGGGCGGGCGGCGTGGAGTCCGTCTGTCTGTCCATCCAAAATTACGCGCGTGCGACGGTGGACAGGTGAAGGGAGGAGGAGGGAGGGGGGGGGGACAAAAGTGCACGGCGCCTCTAAGCCGTCTCTTCATTGGACACGGTGGTGCTCCTCCATTTAGCGAACGAAGGGAGAGAGAGAGAGACAAGGATCTCAGCTGCGGCTCTCGCCTAGCCAAGGGAGGGAAGGAGAATGAGAAGAGAAAAGGCTTTGGGGGAAGGTGAGGGATGAGTGGAAGGAGAATCGGAGAGGAGATGGAATAAAAAAAACACCGCCAATCGGGTTCCCTTTTATCGATCGCCCTTGTCTGGAATGTGCCACCCTTCACGTGTGGGTGTTTTCCTGCAGTGTGTTTTTTTTCCGTGATGGACATAAACTAATGTCCTCACGTTCTTTCCCACAACTGTACATATCTTTTACACATACCTTTATTATTATCATTTGCATGTTGTTGATTTTGTATGCTGTTTTCCTTATCGAAATCTCGTATTCACATTTTAAAGCTATATTAATTTTGTCATTGTCATATCATATTCATTATTTTTTCTCATTGTAATTTTAATTACTTTTCTATTGTAACTTTATGTATTGTTTGAGCATTTTGAACAGCGTTTATCTACATCTACACGATTCCCTACGCAGCCACCGCGAGGGTGTGTGGCAGGAGCTGAAGATCACCAAGCATGCACTATTTATATGCAAACAAACAACTATAGGGTCTCATGCAAATAGATTGTTAGTATCTATAGTATTTAGGGGATGAATACATGCATCATGCACTACAGAATACTCTAAAATAATTCCCCTACCTATCCCTTTGCTATGATGCCTATTCTGTTCTCTTATAATTCGGGGGAAAAATGACATTTTGAATCTACCAGTACGACAATCTATCTCTCTAATATTATTTATCCGGTCGAATTTAGCATAATACGCTGGTGTTTTTAACATGTGCCTAATATCTTCAGTAAAGCTATCCGATTGAAATTTCTCTAATAGATTTAATCTGTACTTTAACCTACGCTCTGATAATGATTTCCACCCTAATTCTTGTATTAATTCTGATACACTGCTCAACCTATCGTATCACCTTTTAACGAACCTAGCTGCTCTAAGCTGCACACTGCCTAGTTCTCTGAACGAACCTAATTCATTCGGATCCCATACACTGGCTGCATACTCAAGGTGGGGCCTAACTAGAGGGAAGTAACATCCCTGTATATATATGTTTATGTGTATATATATGCTATACTTCATGTATTGACGAGAGGTTGGATGGAAGAGGGGACTTTTAGTCTCAATCTCGCCCCAATAAAGACGCTCATCTACCTATCCATCTATCTATCTATCTATCTATCCCTACGCCTTAGTTCTCACTGCATCATCTCTCCAATTTGCCTCATTTTGCGAAAAAACTCACATTGATATTCCTAATTCGTAGGAAATGGAGAGACTAGTCGCAATACATTATCAACCTCGGAGGTATTTCCATTAACTTTAGACACTTGTTAAGGCCTCTTATTCGGAATTTATATCATTATCGAATGCATTTATTATATCAATTGAAACTGATAATAGATTATTTACACTCCCAATAGCTCCTGAGTCAAAATAAGAAAGGCCATTTTTTTTCAGATGACCTTAGACATATATTAAGAACCCCTGTGTATTATGCTAGGTTTAATCAGAAAAACAATGTTAGAGAGATAGGTATATTGTCGATAGATTTTAAAATATAATTTTTTCCTGCGTAGCATAAGGGAACACAATAGGGAGCATAGCAAAGATATAGGTAGGGAAAAATTGTTGGAGTAGTCTGTAGTGCATGAAGCGTGTCTTAATATTACAACTCTATTCATACTACGTTAACACATATTCAGTGAAAATTTTCTAGCCAGTAATAACTTCGTAACTTTGTAGATACACTATAACCATTTAGATGCACGTTACTCCTATGCCTAACTTTTTATTTTTTTATTTTATTTGATTTTTATTTTAAAGACAATTGTTCACATACAGCAGTGTTGCCATTTTACGGTTAGATCGAATTTTTCCAATTAGTTATACCATTGAAGCATTTATTTGCATGTCAGTAGTGCATGCATGGTTATTTTTACCCCTGCCACAGAACCTCACGTTGGCTCGCAGGGTATTACGTAGACATATTTGTGGATGGATTGCCGTCCTCTTCAAATTCATCAACCCTGTAACGAACTCAGCTTATGGCCATAATTACCTACCTCTGCCATACACCCTAGAAGTGGGCTGCAAGGTAGTCAGTATACATGGAAATAATTTAAAGACCAATTTGCAATTATGTTAGAGATTATGTCTTTTCAGCGTTCATTTCCACGTTAAAGTAGCCCCTTCATCGTGAGTAGGTTACGTGTCATTAGAAATATTTCCACCCTGTTCTATAAAATGATAGAGTTATAAAATAACAAAGCAAACGTTAAAAGGGACATAAAGAATCACAGGAAGCTGCTGTAAGTATCTCTATTCCGATGTCGGATCCAACCCATCCAACAAAGGTCTAAGTTGCACTGTTGTAATTTTTTTAGGGACTGATGAAATGAGAATGAAATATATAGAATTAATCTCGCGTATCTCTTTCGCTTCTAACCCTAATCCACGACTATGTGCAAGCAAATGGAATAGATCTTTTGGGTTTGGCATTTTTTCAAAAGGATTCACATGAAATGGATGCGAAATTGCTTGAGCCAGGTGGCGAATAAGCAAGAGGGAGGAGGTTTCCAAGCTCCTCCGTCTTCATCCTTTGGAGAGATGCTACCCAAGATAAGAAACCCTTGCCTGCAAAGTCAAAGAAGACAGGCTATCCCAAGGATGAGCGGGCACTGAAGCTTTAGCAGACAGAGAGGGCGAAAGAAGATCGCACCGACAGCTCCTTCTCTCCGTGAAATCTCCGAGCACGTTCGACCTTTAGCCCCGGACGACGAAGGCTCTGAAAAGAGTCCCCCCGCCTCCTCTCAGCGCCTTCGAAAATAGGGATCATCGCATCAACCCGCAATTTAAAATTAACTCCTCCGTTTCCGCTGCGTACACATCTGACGTTTTACACAATGCTGAGAATGACAGTACGCATTTCAGTTTTATCTCCATTTACAAAGCAGTGCGCAAACAATTCTGAGGGCATGTGGCAGCGGTCAAGTCATCACCAAACACAATCTGCATCTACATCTACACTATAACCTGCAAGCCACCGTGAGGGTGTATGGCAGGGGGTGAAGATCACCAAGCATGCACTGTTGACATGCATACAAGCAACTATAAGGTCTCATGCAACTAGATTGTTAGTATCTATCACGCACTACACACTACTCTAAAATAATTCCCCTACCTATCCCTTTGCTATGATGCCTCTTCTGTTCTCTTATAGTACGGGGGAAAATGACATTTTGAATCTATCAGCAAGACAATCTATCTCTCTAACCTTATTTATTTGGTCGAATCTAGCATAATACGCTGGTGTTTTTAGTATGTGCCTAACATCTTCAGTAAAGCTATCCGATTGAATTTCTCTAATAGATTTAATCTGTACTTTAACCTACGCTCTGATAATGATTCTCACCCTAATTCTTGTATTAATTCTGAAACACTACTCAACCTATCGTAACACGTTTTAACGAACCTAGCTTCTCTACGCTGCACACTGTCTAGTTTAGGAAAGTCTATCTATCTGTCTAAATAGGCAAGAACATGTTTTTTCTAACCGGATATCGATTAAAATATAGTTAGATACTAACTACCTAGTTGCGCGTGACCCTTGTATCTATCATAGGTGCATGAAGTAGAAGCACTGAATCTCGAGGTTGCATGTAAGTAGTGCAAGTTTGCTGATCGTCACCCCCTCTAGACACCCTAGCGGTGGCTCGCAGGGTATTACGTAGACGTAGATGTATACTTATCGGCTTCGAATTCACTAAATAAGTTTAGCTTAAATTTTAACCAGTAATCTGATAGTATTTCCTGAATGATACGTAAACTAATGCGTTAGCAAAACATGTCACGTCCAGTGAACACTTCCCCTCTGAAACATTAAGCGTGAAATGCAAGCGCTTGACGTCCACAGAGAAAGGGTAAAGAACAGTCGGTAGCAAAAGACTGCCAATATTTCGAAAAGAAAATAACGAAACGCACAACCATTTAATACGCATAGGTAACACCAGTCTATGTGGTAGATGGACACACTTCAGGAAGTTCTGGTGCTGCAAATGTATACTGTGAACAGTACATGAAGAAAAAAGCTCCCAATTGAAATTAAAGTTCATGTAAGGGTTTCAATAAATGATAAAAAAAAACATTATGACAGGAATGACGACCCCAACGAGGTTCCCCCTGCCAAGGATAGCAGTACAACTTGTCGACATTACTTGTGGAGGGAAGCCTCCGAATCAGGGAAAGGTGATCAAAATGAATGCTGCTTGTACTCTCCCTGCCACACACCCTTGTGGTGGCTTGCAGTGTATTATGTAGATGTAGATGTACTCTGCGATCGTAGAAAGAGACACCAGCATTTATTCTGGCGTTATTCTTCCAATGCACATACTTTTATCTAACCCAACGGCATGTTTGTGCATGCTCCCTTGGATATTTTTTAACTTATTTTCGACTACAATAGTACAAATATATTAACTGTCTACGTCTACGTAATACCCTGCGAGTCACCGCGAGGGTGTGTGGCAGGGGAATAATCCTCTATATGCATAATATATAATGCATGTTTCGTGATAATTCACTCATTGCCACACACCTCTACAACTACAGCTGCATAATACCCATAATAATGCAAGCCACCATAAAGGTGTGTGGCAGGGGGTGAATTCTCACCAAACATGCACTACATATCATGCATAAAAAAGGATTAGTATTTATGTACTGTCCCCAACTACACTACATAAAAAAATGGCAAAGCAAACATGCAAAAACATGCTGTTAGTTGGGTTAGCTTCAAGTCCTTATACCAAGATGCAACTACCAATGTTATCCATTGCTACACTCGTACTGGATATATTTACCGTTATTCATATCCCTAATTGTAGGAGGAAAAAAGCACATTTTGTATCTGTCAGTTCGGCAATCAATTTCTCTAATTTTGGAATTATGGTCCAGTCTACCATAGTAAGTTGGGGTTCGCAAAATATTTTTAACGTCATCACTGAAAATATTATCTTGGAATATGTTTAAGAGATTAAGTCTAAATTTAAACCTGCGATCTGACAATGATTCCCTAATTTAATTCATTTAATAGACTGGTTACGCAAATAAGGTTATCCGTACCATACCTTTACAAATCTTGCACATCTTCACTGCACACGTTCAAGTTCGTTATTTAGACCGAATTAGTAGGGATCCCATGCAATGGCAGCATATTCCAAATGAGGTCAAACAAGGGAAAAGTAGCTGATTTCTCGTACATGATCGTCACATTTACTTCGTCACCTCTATGGTAGCAAGCAGGTTATAATCTGGATGCAATTGCGTTCTGTTTTCTGGTCCTGGGTTCAGACTTGCCCGCCGTGCATATAAGGTGAGGTGAGTGCCTGGGCTACATGAGCGCGATTCAACGAGATTCGACCAGGAAAATAAGATTAGAGAGATAGATTGTATTACTGATAGATTCAATACTTCATTTTCCCCGTACTATAAGAGAACAGAATAGGCAGCATTGCAAAGGGATAGGTAGGGAAAATATATTAGAGAAGTCTGTAGTTCATGATGCATGTATTAAAAACCAATCCCTTATTACTATGTAGATGCTAACAGTCTAGTTGCCTGAGACCCTATAGTTTTATGTTTGCATGCTTATAGTGCATGCTTGCTGATCTGCATCCCCTGCCTAACACCCTCGCGGTGGTTTGCAGGCTATCATGTAGATGTCGATTACTCTCTGCAATGGGTCCTGCAGCTTTTCTGCCTCTGCACTCGGAATGACGACGTTAGTCTTAGCGCGCGGAGACATCACGGGTCGCCGCAGCGGCGCCGCCCCTGTCCCTCCCTCCAGCCGCAAGCATTTCCTCGCCGACCCTCCGGATGGAGAGAACCTCAGCTTCTGCGTGTGACGACGCGGTCGGGGATGTTGTCTTCAAGAAGGGCGGGTCAGTGGATTTTAAAGGAGAGGGGACCCGAGGAGGAAGAGAGAGGTACCCTACGCGGCGAAAATGTGAGGGTTTTCGAACGTAGGAGTAGGCATTTACGGAAAGGGGGGGGGGGGTGGTACGCATGGGGGAAGAAGCGGTCTCGGAAATGGCGTATCGGGGGAGAGGCCCATGCACTTGAAAAGGGTCTCAAGCTACAGAACAGGGACAGGGCTCCAAGAAGGTGCGGTCAGAAACCTCGGAAGCTTCGTGTTCACCCAGCAGGCAGACAGGTCGGAAAAACGCTCGAAAGGAAAGAGCACGCCTTTCATGAATTCCAACGGCCGAAAATATTTGACTTCTGCGACAGGAAATAACACGTGAAACTTCTAAGTATTTCAACAAGTCGCTGAAATACCGATGAATTGTAGTTGCAAATATCGATTCGTGTTTATTTCACGCAGAGCAAATAGGGAAGAGTAAGTGGATTTCAATTACATCCACGCAATACCCTACAAGCCGCCGAGAGGGCGTGTGGCAGGGGGAGTAATTCACTAAACATGGACTATTGACATACATATGGGCTACCTCATTAAAACATGCAGCTAGATGGTTAGTACCTATATATCTAATATAATTGTTTTTCTAAAAAAAACTTTATTCCTAAGGAAAAAATGGATTTTATCTGTTAATACTCATTTAGAAGATTGCACTGTGTGGTGCTAACGTATAGAACATTTAGTGCATGAAATAAAGAATATAGTAAATCCTTTAGATGTTGATGATAAGTTGGTCTTTGCGAATCATTTACGGGAGTGTCCATCTACTTCGACATAATACCTTTCAAACCAACATTAAGGTGTGTGGCAGGGGGTGAATTCTCACCAGACATGCACTACGTAACATGCGTAAAATACGATTAATATGAATATTTTAATCTAAACTTCACCATTTTCAGTGATGACGTTAAAAATATTTTACGAACCCCAACTTACTATGGCAGACTGGACCATAATCATAAAGTTAGAGAAATTGATTGCCGAACTGACCGATTCAAAATGTCCTTTTTCCCTCGCACAATTAGAGATGCGAATAACGGTAAATATGTCCTATCGGAGAGTAGCAATGAATAGCATTGGTAGCTGCATGTTGGTATGAGTACTTAAAGCTAACCCTACTAACAGAATGTTTTTGCATGTTTTCTTTGCAATTTCTATCTTTTATAAATAGTGTAGTTCTCACTACTATATTAATACTATTCCTTTTTTATGCATGATATGTAGTGCATGTTTGGTGAGCAATCACCCCCTGCCACACACCCTTGTGGTGGCTTGCAGGGTATTATGTAGATGTAGATTTAAAAAGATAAGAATAGCAATGCACAAAACATGCTGTTAGTTGGGTCACCTTCAACTCCTTATACCAACACGCAACTACCTATTTTATGGTTTGATTCACTCGTATTGGACATATTTACCGCTAGTCATATCCCCAATTGCACGAGGAAAAAAGGGCATTTTAAATCTGTCAGTTCAGCAATCAGTTGTTCAAATTTTGTGATTATGGTCCAGTCTACCATAGTAGGTTGGGGTCCGCAATATGGTTTTGGAATTTGTTGAAGAGATTAAGTCTGAATTTGAACCTGCGATCTGACAATGATTCCCATTTCAATTCATTTTATAGACTGGTTACGCTAATAAGTTTTTCATACCGTCCCTTTACAAATCTTGCCGATATTCGCTGCAAACGTTCAAGTTCATTTTTTAGACCGATTTCGTAGGGATCCCATACACTGGCAGCATATTCCAAATGAGGTCTTACAAGGGAAAAGTAGCTGATTTCTCGTACATGATCGTCACATTTACCCAGTACCCTTTTGACGAATCCCAGTTTACGATTAGATTGCCTCATTATTTCACGTATGAGTTTACCTTACCTTAAAATAAAATCATCTAAAAATCACATATTAAAAAGACCAGCGTATTATGCTAGATTCGAACCTATAAAATTAGTGGGATAGATTGCCGTACTAATAAATTGAAAATGTCATTTTTCTATAGTATATGAGAACAGAATAGTCAGCATAGCAAAGGGATAGGGGGAGAAATATTTTAGTGTAGGCCGTAGTGCACGATGCATGTATTATCCCCTTAAATACTATAGATACTAACAATCTAGTTGCAAAAGACTATATAGTTGCTTGTTTGCATAATAGTGGTGCATTCTTGCTGATCTTCACACCCGCAACACTCCTTCGCGGTGGCTTGTAGGGTATCGTGTAGATGTAGATGTGTATATGTATATGCATGCATGTATTAACAACCAATCCCTTATTACTATTAGATACTAACAGTCTAGTTGCCTGAGCTCCTATGATAGCATGTTTGCTTGTTTATAGTGCATGCTTGGTGATCGTCACGACTGTCACGCACACTCTCGGTGGCTTGCAGGGTATCGTATAGATGTAGATGATTAATGTCCTACCACCCTATTAAAAACGATGCTTTTTCCATATAACTTTCTTTCTTCGCATTCTACTCAACATGTCGTCTTTGACTCAACGTTTAACTGTTTGCAAAACAGCCGACCCAGCCTCACTCTAATTTCCAACCACAACTATAATATCCAACACAAGCATCTTCTCCCTTCCGTTTCTTTCTCGCTGTACATGCCTTCCCCCTTCTTCTCTGTGCCCACTTTTCAAATGCCTCAAATTCTACGTCCCTTTTCAACCATACAGCTCCTCCCTCTACTTTTTTAAAATTACGCAATATATTATTTTGGCAGAGAGGAATGTGAGATCCAGAGCAGTTTTCGAAAAGGAGTTCTGCACGTGAATAATGAAATTCAAATAGTTCAGCTCGGAAAGTGCCCGACCTTCCTCAACTCTATGGACGCGATCTGGCATTGTCTCACCAGGCTCACTGGCATCTTACCTTCCGCTCGTATTGCATGACTGGCATAAACGAGGTCGACGAGGTAAGCACGATGTCAGTTATACAGATATATCTAGTTCTACAGGGGGAGGAACCAAAAAACACAACATCGTTACTCACTACTTGACTCCCGATTCCTTTTAGTGTTCCTGATGCGCTCGAATCTTCCGCCGGCGGACGCCAGCTCAGCTGCGGAACGATGACTTTGTTGGCTGAAATCCTTTGTCTTCAATCACTCATAAAACTCCGTGTAGCATCCAACGAAGCTCGTCTTTACGACGCAAGAGATAATTTTTGTGTCACAAACAAGTATTTCAACTGTGAGCCTCGAGTGAGGAGCCTCTGTTATAACCTCCGCGAACGAATGACCAACGGCGACTAAACTGCAGCATGGAAGAAGTCCAGGCCACCGCAGCTGCCACCAGAAAGAAGCACACCGTCAAATGTATCCCTTTCGTGCACAGTCACGAGAACCGCGGACGTTCTTCAACGGGCGCGGAGCCGCAAAATCGGCCACCGTTCGCAGTAAGCAAAGCGCGCCATTCAACTACTTGTAAGTATATATCGCGGCGTACTAGGCGCACAGGGGTCGTTGCGGCCAAGGTCCGTCTATATCCGGTATAGACGGACCTTGGTTGCGGCCTAGTGGGTACATCTACATCTACACGATACCCTGCAAGCCACCGCGAGGGTGTGTGGCAGGGGGTGAAGATCACCACGCATGCACCACCTTGCATACACTAACATGCAAACAAGAAACTATAGGGTATCATGCAATTAGATTGTTAGTATCTACAGTGTTAAAGTGGTTAATACATATATCGTGCACTACAGACTTGTGGCAAGCGAATCGCAAACTGGGATTCGTCATTCGTTTCCGCATGATTTGTAGTGCATGTCTGGTGAGAGTTCACCCCCTGCCACACACCCCAATGGTGGCCTGCAGGGCAGGGCAGGGCGCTGACCTACTGACCAGAGGGTTCAAACCCCGGGCAAGAGCCTTTTCTCGACACCTCCACCTAAAATCCTCGCAATTCGAATTTCTGTGTCAGAAATTCGTAGGCAGGTGGCCCAGGGAAAGAAACTGGCCCCCCTACTCCGAATGTGTGAATTACACACGCCAATGAAGTAAGCTCTGCCTTCACCTATCAAAAACCAACCTTCGGATTGAACACATATTTTTTTATCAGGTGCACTGCATCAACTACATCTACATCTATAAATACACTGCAAGCCACCATAAAGGTGTATGGCAGGGGATGAATTCCAAACATTGACTATATATCATGCATAAAAAGGATTAGTATTTATATATTTTCTAAACTTCACTGTTTAAAAAAAGATAAAAATAGCAAAGTAAACATGCAAAAACATGCTGTTAGTTGGGTTAGCTTCAAGTCCTTATACCGACATGCAACTACAGTTGTTATCCATTGCTACACTCGTATTGGATATATTTACCGTTATTCATATCCCTAATTGTACGAGGAAAATAAAAATTTGAATCTGCTAGTTCGGCAATCAATTTATCTAAATTTGTGATTATGGTCCAGTCTACCATAGTAAGTTGGGGTCCGCAAAATATTTTTAACATCATCACTGAAAATATAGTCTCGGAATTTGTTTAAGAGATTAAGTCTTAATTTATACCTGCGATCTGAAAGCGATTCCCAATTAAATTCATTTAATAGACTGGTTACGCTAATAAGGTTATCGTACCGTCCCTTTACAAATCTTGCCGATCTTCGCTGCACACGTTCAAGTTCGTTATTTAGACCGATTTCATAGGGATCCCATTCACTGGCAGCATATTCCAAAAGAGGTCTAGCAAGGGAAAAGTAGCCGATTTCTCGTACTAGTCATCTCGCACTGATCAAGATGGCAAAGTAGAGATGTGGCCTGTTCTCAAGTACAATGTTCACAGACCTGCGGCAGAAAGGATTTTAAATATTTTGATTTATATATAAATGGCATTTACACCTAGAAATCGTTTGAATGCTTTTCAAGAACGGTCAAATAAATTGTAGAGAGAACAAATAGTAAAGATTCATCATTAGCCTTGGAGAGGATGGCCGTGTCGGGCATCGAAACATCTGTAAACTTCAAATTCCTGAACCGGTGGGGTTCCCGAGAGCTCTTCATACAGTCTACTTGCCGGGAAAGCACCAAATCTTTCTGCTGCGAATATATAATCATAACTTTTGAGAAATAGATTGCCGAACAGACGGATTCAAAATGTCCTTCTTTCCTCGCACAATTATGGATAAAAATAGAAGAAATATATCTAATACGAGTGTATCAATGGATAGAATAGGTATCTGCATGTTGGTATAAGGAGTTTAAGCTAACCTAACAAACAGCATGATATTGCATACTTGCTTTGCTATTTTATCTTTTTAAAAATTGAAGTTTAGACAAGTATGTTATTACAAATCCTTTTTTTGCATGATCTGTAGTGCATGTTTGTTGTGAAATCACCCCATGCCACACACCTATATGGTCAATTTCAGGGTTTACGTAGATGTAGATGATGTAAATATGATCAGATGAATAAGACTAGGCAATTAGATCGTCGTGCCGATGCATTTGTATCCTGTAATTTTGTGCGATATTTTGCAAACCTCAACTTAATATGGTAGACTGGACCATACTTACAAAATAACAGAAATTGATTGCCGAACTGACAGATTCAAAATGCCCTTTTTTCCTCATACAATTAGGGATTTGAATAGCGGTAAATATGTCCAATACGATTGAATCAATCCATAGCATAGGTACTTGCATGTTGATGTAAGGACTTGAAGGTAACTCAACTAACAGCACGTTTTTGCATCAGTAGTTTGCTATTTTTATCTTTTTAACACTAGAACGCCCATAGGGGTCATTTTGACCCAATCGTGTTTTTAAATTTATTTTTTTATCTCATTTTTTAAGAGAACAGAATTTCTTCTCGTGAATTTTAATAATTTTAATAGGTGTTCACTTCCATAAATTTCTACCTTCCTAAAATAATCCGTTGAGGAGTTAAGTTATATTTTACCTTGAACGCCCAAATGGGGTCATTTAGACCCAAGCGTTCGTTAGCGCGCTTTATCTCTGCTAAAGGTCCTTTTTTATTTGCATTTTTGTAACATTCTGCTGCATATGTGCTCACTGATCTGTCGTCTTATCTTTTTCATTCAGTTCCCTATCTTCCAAGTTCGTATCAGTTTCCAAAATAGTTTTGTTTCCTTTCCCCATCACGTCCTCACTTTTCGTTTTGCTTACATGTGAAATATTTAGTAATTACTTTGTTGACATTATCATACATTGTCAATCTCTGCGGGGTGAGGAGAATGCAATTTTGTTTACCCCTTTCATACGGAATTTATCTACTTAGTTTATTCCAAATCTGATTATCTCTCTTCGGATGACGAGTGGAGAGTAAAACTCGTTCTCACATTGGAAAAGAAAAACTACTTTGTACATTCCACACAAAGGTTTTATTGGTTTCTGCCATGGTTTCGATAATATATGTCATTATCAAGAATGATAATGACATATGTTGACCTTTTCCAACTGAGTGGTTCCACAAAGTAAAACCTGAAACTTAGAACTCGTTCTCACAGTTACAGCAAGTGAAGTTTGTATATTTGTTGTCCATTGTTCGTGGCTTCGCGGGACGAATTTGCGGTGTGATCGATATTTTGAAGATAGCTGTGATCAAAAATTTCTCAAAGACCAGCATAATGTTCTGCTGACATTCTTGATGAGCTGAATAGGATGCAATAAGATGACTCAATGGTGGAGAGTGTTCATTTGACAAATCCGATGGCAAGCTGACATTTGAAACTTGTGAAGAATAAACAGAATCCTCAGAATGTGACGATAAGTACCCATTTCATGAACTCAGACACTAGGAGGGGTGGATTTAAAAGTAAGCTCACTATTTGATATAATATTCATTCACTATTTTCAAGGCACTCGGGGTCAAAGCAAAATATACCCTCCTTGGAATAATCAGAGATAGCTATGACAGTAAAAGGCCACCAGAAAATTTCCAGAAGATTGAAATTAGCAGGAAATGCGAAGAACACAGAACCTTTAGCCTGGTGTTACAAACATCGAAAATACTTACTAAGATTATTAACAGAAGAATGGAAAGGAATATCGAAGGGAATCTTTCGGAAAATCAATTCGGATTCAGGAAAAACCAAGGAGCTAGGGAGGCAATACTCAGATGAAGGATACTGGCCGAGAAAATGATACACGTAAACAAGCTGTTGTATGTCGCATTCGTGGACTTGGAATAGGCCTTCAACAACATGGAATAGAACAAGACGTTCCAGATACTGGAAGCAATTGGAATGGATTACAAGGATAGAAGAAAAATCTACTGGCTCTACAAGAACCAGGTCACCACAATGCAAATAAAAAACGAAAGGATGATAGAAGCCAAAAAAAATGAAGGAGTCAGAGAAAAATTCAAACCTCTCCCCAGTGTTATTCAATATACCTGGGAGAAGCAATAAGAGACACAGAGAAAATTGGTATCAAGGGCATTGAGGTGAATGGCGAAGAAATAAACATGCTCTGGTTTGCTGGTGACATCGCAGTTGTAGCAGAAAGTCGAGGAAACTTACAAGCATCCCTGACCACAATGGACCAAGTACTTCAATAATATAATAAGAGCAATACTAAGAGGAAACTAAAACCCTAGTGTGCGGAAGAGAGAATAAAGGGCAAATACCACAATTGGAGGAGTGAAATTGGAACAAGTGGAGTATTCACGTACCTCGGTAGCACTATCTCTTGGGATGGAAGAAGCCCAACGGAGATCAAACGCAGATTAGCACAAGATAAGGAGGCGTTTATGAAGAAGAGACAGCTACTGTGCTCAAAGAACCTAAGGGCTGGAAACAAGGAAGCACTTCATCGTATGAAGCGTGGTAATCTATGGATCAGAGACATGGAAAATCGGGAAAGCAGGCCAGCGAAGAATTGAAGCCTTCGAAACATGGTGCTGGAGGATAATGTTGAAGATCGAATGGAGAGATGTAGTGAGGAATGAAGAGGTGTTCAGAAGAGCAGATGACGAAAGGACGAAGGATGAAGATCGACATACCTTGAGGCACAATGAATTAGTTATAAATATGTATAATAGAGGGGAAGATTGAAGGGAAGGTCCCGCGAGGAAGACCAAGAGCAAATAAAGAAGGGCGTGAAACAGAAAACATACCAGGTTGTGAGAGAATCAACACTAAATAGGGCATAATGGGGGGCTACAGTTAACCAATCATAGGATTGAAATACTGATGATGATGAAAACTATTTTCATTAGCCTACTCAATTTTTTTTACATTTTTTCAGATAGTATTTTTGATTTTGGCAGAACAAATCATTCATAATAAAACAGTGTACATTGCAAAAACAATAAGTAAATACGTTTAAATAAATTAGGTGACATTTGTTGTTTACTGAGTATCACTATTTTAGGCAAGAAAAAATGAAATTTGAAGAAAAACGAGAAAATAATTCTAACTCTCAAAAATGATATTCCAATAAATAGTTAATATATTGAGAAAAATATTGCTGTAATGAACTGATAAAATCGATGAATGTAAAGAACTAGGGCATTATTCATTGAATAAACAATAAAAATGTAAACATATAAATGTCTTGTGAAAAATTAACTTATTAATTACCGGGGGTCAAAATGACCCCATTTGGGCGTTGAATGATGTCGAGAAGTCCGGGCGTCCTAGTGTTAAATATTGCACAGAAGACTAATAATATGAATACTAATCGTTTTAAATGCATGATATATAGTGCATGTTTGATGAGAATTCACCCCCTGCCACACACCTTTGAGAAGGCTTGCCGGGTATTATGTAGATGTAGATAACACTCGTGCTTATGCCAGGACCACAGTTAAACGGTTTCTTTTGCAATGAGCGAGGCTATCTCCGTTTACCCATGCGCGCACGTAGGGATCGGTGTGCAACGTGCTAATGGACTTGCTTTATGCATTCGATCGATCCGAAATCGAAGTTGTATCACGACAAGCTCTCGGGACATCACTGTGACAAACGACTGCGACTCTCCGCCGGCGGTCAGTGCCGTAAGGTAATCAGCTCCGTGACGTCACATTCAGCAGCGCATGTTGGTCCGCAACTGCCGCGATACCACTACAGATGAATCTGAAGACGGCAGCATCTTCGCTTCCAACGACGCCCCCACGCGAGTGCGCTCCTGGAGACATTGAAATGTCTCCCATTTGAAGTATCGCCCGCGAGCGTCTTCTTGTCAGGCGTGCATATTTCGACGCGTCCCTTAGCGAGGGGTGACGGGGCAACGAGCCGCTCGGGCAAGGCGGGGCGAGCTTAATATACATGCGCCACATCTCGAGATAAGGTCTGTTTCCACGCACGCCAGGGTCCGCGAGAGCCAGGGCCTCGCTTATGCATGCAACGAGGGGTGCGGTGGGGGAATGGCGGCGAATGCGAATTCGAATGGGCCCTCACTCCTCCCCCACCCTCTCCCCTCTCTCGCCCCTTCAGTTCCCTTTCCTTTCTCCCTCTCTGCCATGTACATCTACATAATACCCTGCAAAACACCATAAATGTGTGTGGCAGGGGGTGAACTCTCACCAAACATGCACTACATATCATGCATAAAAAAGGATTAGTACTTGTATAGGGACTGTTCAAACTACGCTATTTAAAAAAAGATAAAAATAGCAAAACATGCATGCAAAAACATGCCGTTAGTTTGGCTAGCTATAAGTCCTTATACCAACATGCAGCTACCAATATTATCCATAGCTACACTCGTACTGGATATATTTACCGTTATTCATATCCCTAACAGTACGAGGAAAATCGATCGGTTGCATGCCCACAAACTGAACTTCTACATCAACATAATACCCGGAAAACCATCATCAAGGTGTGTGGCAGGGGGAATTTACCCTAATAGACATTTCATATCACACTTATAAAAGATTAGTGGCTACAATCTAGTTCAAGCATAACAATATTTCTTTAAAATCAAATACACACAAGCATACTGCAGTTGGGTTAGCTCAAAGTCTTATACCAATATCCCACCTATTAGGCTGTCCATTAATACACATGTATGTATACCATTAAATATATTGACAACTATTCATTCCGTAATTATACGAGGACAGAAAGACATTTCTAATCTTCAGGTTCCGAAATTAATTTCCCAAATTTTTAGAACCATAATCCATGCTACCATGGTAATTCGGAGACCTTAATTTTTTTTCATCTACATCTACACGATACCCTGCAAGCCACCGTGAGGTAGTGTGGCAGGGGGTGCAGATCACTAGGCATGCACTACTAACATGCAAACAAGCAACTATAGGGTCTCATAACTATCGGGTCTATATATAACTATACGGCCTTTTTTCAACCCAGGTAATCATTAAAACTCATATCTTCAACTCTAATTAAATGATTATATCTAAAATCTCTTAAATACCTTTTTTTATTAATTGAAAAACACAAATTGTTACACGTGTGGGTCGTAGTCATGGCCAATAATCCAACCATTAAATTATTATTTTCGGAGAAGTTTTGAGCTATACCTATGTATGTCAACGGGAAACAATGCATTTACATGTACGTATTTCCCCGGCAAGCCCCCACATAGGCGTGTGGCTTTTTTGGGTCAATGTTTTGTGCTGAACGGAACAGTCGAGCATTGCACATCGATGACACCTGTCATCGACTGATATGAATAGTTGTGGATACATTCGGTAGAAATATCAATGGAATGAAGTGTACGAGTTTATCAATGGGTAGTCTAGGTGGTCTAAGGACTTTTAAGCTGACTGTTCCCAATGTTTCTGAGAACTGGCTTCGTTCTTTAAATCTCTTGTTAACAGCTGTGTTTCGTCAAGGATGTTGTTACAAATCCTGAAAAGCATGGCATATAATGCATTTTTGGTGTAAATTCACTCCCTTCTCCGCACCTTCATGGGGGCTTGCAGGGTATTATGTAGATGTAGATGACGTTTGACGGTCACAGGAAGGCTCCGTTTCGACAATATTCCTTCATCTACATCTACGTAACACCCTGCGAGTCACCTCGAGGTTGTGTGGCCGGGGGTGAAGATCACCAAGGATGCACTATTGACATGAAACTAGGCTACTACATGAAAACGTATGGAAACATGCTAGACAATAGCGTCATATGCAGCTAGATGGTTATTATCTACATAGTAATAAAGGGATTGATTGTTAATAGATGCATCATGCACTACGTGCTACTCCAATAATATTTAAGCTACGTATCCCTTTACTATCCAGCTAGCATTACGAGTATAAGGCTTACCTTCTACTGACGTAAAACTTACAGAAATCACCGGTAAGAAGCCTACCGTAAGGTAATTACCTTAAGTAAGAGATGGGTCATAAATAGGTAAATAGTAAGTCAAACTAACCGTCAAACATCCCAAATATAGGTAAGCTCCTTACCTACATGGGCGCCGCGTGGCGGATCTTTAAACTCTGACCTACCAAGGTCCCTGTATATCTCCGACCTACCAAGGTCCGTGATATTGACGGACCTTGTGACCTACAGGCGGACAGTAGTGGCGGCGATCATTATCATTACTAGGCCTGCAGATAGCGAAATGAACATAGCACTTTAAATGTAAACAACGTTAATTTTATTTGCAATTTAAAATGCGATAAAAATAGCAAATATAATTAATACACATACTCAGCCTACACTGGGTTAATGTTGATTGCCTTTGTACTCCCAAATTAGACATGGCATTGATGGTCGATTTTTTTCTTTTTCAGGCTTCTGAACATAACTTCCAATGTTAATGTTTACCGGCAGCTGTAAGAATAAAAAATACCCTTTATTATTATTACTATTAAAAACAAATTACCAATTACTGTTGGAACAAAGCCCTTCTTTGTATGTATTTTAAATCGAAAAAAACCCTCGGAGATTCAGTCCACCCATATACTTATTTTACCCATATACTATATTTTGTGCTGCAATAGCCACAATCCCTACCTACCCAGTATGATGTCAGAGAATTGAATTTCAAGAGAGTTAATCTTTTCTCCCACCAGGAAATTCTTTTCGGAAACTTCGTCCCTCAGTTTCGTTAGCGTCACTCACTTCCCAAAAGGGAAGTTGTATTTCTTCTCACTGAAAAATTTACCGCCAGCTATTTCAATAATTAAAACTAACATACATGCAAATACTGCGTGCACCCAAGAGAGTACTACTTGCACTTGCAACTGATAATGCATGCTCACTGTTATAAAAATAACGTGATATATGCACTCTTCTTACAATGAGTAATATGTAAGCCACTTCTATTGTAAGCCGCTTACCTATTATTTCCTTTAAACTGATAGAAATGATTTTACTATGTGCTTGCTGGTACGATGCCCTTTTGTGCTCTCTTATCGTACGCGGGAGAACTGAGATTTAATTGCTACGAGTAGAACAATCTATCTTTCTAATCTTATTTATCTGGTCGAATCTAGCATGATACGCAGGGGATATTAATATATATCTAACGACACCTATAAACAAATGAGCTTCGAATTTACTTAAAAGGTTATTTATAAATTTTAAACTGCGTTCTGATAGTAATCCCCATTCTCGTTCTTGTATTAAACTAATGCAATTTTCTTAGTGAACTTTAACAAATCTAGATGATATCCTTTGTACACGCTCTAATTACTTTATCATACCTTCCTTGCACGAATCCCATTTACAAGCGGCATATTCTAAATGAGGACTTCTTAGCATCTTTCTCGTACTCTCTCATCGCATTTGCCTAGAACCTTTTTTACGAATTCTAATCCACGGGTTGCCCCACTATTTCCCCGATGTGTTTCCTCCATTACATATCTTCAGAGGTAGTGACGCCTAAGTAATTTAATTGATTCAACGTGATATATATATTTTACTTTATTTGATTTAAGACTTAACATGCAAACTAGATGGTTAGTGTCTACAGAGGTACTCCGATGGACTTGAAGAACATTGAAAAACCACTTTATTGGTGAGTTGCAGCCTCCTGTGAAATCAATTGTATTGGCTGCTTCAAGGGGAAGGCTCCAATGAAAAAGTCATTCTTCATCATCAGCGTGCCATTGTGATACCTTCGATATCTCGAGGCTAAGTTAGTGGTGGCATCGATGGCCAGTGACGGAGTCACTACGTGAATGTGTTGAGGTGTGCACCACTCACGAAAAACCTATCACGATGAATCACGGGGAGATGATTTAAATGTGGTGAGAAAAGTCCCCGGGTGACTCCACTTCGTGCATAATTCATGAATCAATTACACAAATAGGATCATGTTACGCTACTTAGTTTCGCATTTTAATTTTTAAGGAATATAAAATCACCTCACATGCGGACACGTGCGGAAATATGCTACCATGCTATTTCATCTCGCTGAGTGATTTTCCCAGCAGCGACTATGAAGGATCCACGCGAGAAAAATGTACAATTATGAAGCTCCAAAAGCACCGGAAGAGTTGTACGCTGCGAGAAAGCAAATGAGTTCTACCGCATGAATATCTTAGTAATCACCTTGCTTTTAAGAAGATTATTTTATTCTTTGAAATGGGGAATACCACTGTATGAGCAAAAGAGGCGTTTTCAAAGAGTGAATTGATGAGAGCGATTCTTGGTAATTTGTAGTGGTGGGAAAAACTGCTGTTTCGTAGTATAAGTTGAAAAGCTACTGCTAATCTGAATTACCAGTTGGAGATAGCAGCTGATTTTTGCAATTGATTAGACTAGTGGAGCCGTAGAATAACTATCAATTTTCTAATGTTGATGGACTAAGCTTAATTAGCAGACCATATAAAACCTACCATGATGGACTCTGACAAACTAGAAGAGATACAGATGAAATTTAAAATGGTATTTTTTTTGTTTAGTCAGTTACACACGATTTACATAACCACTTGCAAATCAAATACTACGATAACAAATGTTAAAAAAATAAATGGTTTGAACGTACTCTCAAAATTTTGCCAGCCCTGGAATAGACTTTTACCCCGATCGTTAGGGAGCCAAGTCCTATGAAAGTAAGGAAGTCAAGATCTACTCTCTGTGGCCAACCGCAGGCCGGAACATTTCTGACGCGCAACAGTTAGCTGAGAATGTTTACCGATGCTACTCTTTAAAGTAACTGTTACACTGTTTTGCGCTCTCCTCTCCTGCTTCTGTGAAAATAAACTCCTTCACGGCGAGTCAAAACTAATTCAAGTTGGGAATCACTATTAGATACTAGGTTAAAATAAAAACAAAATCTGCAGAAATTTTCACCGGATTGGTTTATAATGACGGATTTGATGTGATTAACAACATTAAACAGATATATTGTACATCTACATCTACATCTACACGATACCCTGCAAGCCACCGCGAGGGTGTGTGGCAGGAGCTGAAGATCACCAAGCATGCACTACTAACATGCAAACAAACAACTAAAGTGCCTCATGCAACTAGATTGTTAGTATCTATAGTATTTGAGGGGTTAATACATGCATCACGCACTACCGTATACTCTAAAATATTTCCCCTACCTATCCCTTTCCTATGCTGACTATTCTGTTCTCTTATAGTACGGGGGAAAAATGCCATTTTGAATCTATCGGTACGAATCTCTATCTCTCTAATTTTATTTGCCTGGTGGAATCTAGCATAATACACTGGTGTTTTTAATATGTGCCCAACATCTTCAGTAAACCTATCCGATTGAAATTTCTCTAATAGATTTAATCTGTACTTTAACCTACGCTCTGATAATGATTCCCACCCTAATTCTTGTATTAATTCTGAAACGCTACTCAACCTATCGTTTCATCTTTTAACGAACCTAGCTGCTCTACGCTGCACACTGTCTAGTTCTCTGATCAAATGATTGTAGGACACAGATTTAAAATATCATTTTTTCCACGTGCCATAAAGGAACATATTAGACAG
This sequence comes from Platycnemis pennipes, assembly GCA_933228895.1. Classification (NCBI taxonomy): domain Eukaryota; kingdom Metazoa; phylum Arthropoda; class Insecta; order Odonata; family Platycnemididae; genus Platycnemis; species Platycnemis pennipes. Next base: position 141,903,909 of record OW121849.1, on the reverse strand, counting down.
CATAGCGAATGGATAGGTAGGTGAAATGTTATTAGAGTAGTCTAATGTACATAATGCAAGTTTAAACATCACTAAACCATGCATGCAAGGGAAATATAGGTAAATATATTTAGAGAGAGGTTTTCTAACCAGTAATTACTTCATTATTATGTAGATACTAACCATAAGTTGTACATACGCAACTTTTATACCCAACATGTCTCAATAATGTGGTAGCATATTAGCTCTTATTGTTAGCTTCATATAAGTATTGAATGTTTTGGTGATTTTCACCCCCTGCAATACACCCGTGGGGTGGCTCGCAGAGTATCACGAAAACGTAGATGTAAATGAAAAAATTGAGCCCAAATTGAAAGTTGGGAGGGTTGGCGAAGGTAGAAATCACCGGTTATGTGCTGTGAAGACCAACGGCGAGAGAAACACCAAGGAAGCACCACTGTGCCTCTTGAGGTCTCCCAGAATATCTGGTTATCAGAGAAGAAACCGATCCTGGGTTTAGCTGGGCATATCCAATGTCCACTCCCGGGATTCAAACTCGAGACCTCTGGTCTGCAGCCCAGCATTCTCTGCTTACTGGGCCAACATGGTTGATTTGGTGAGGAATGGGAAAAAAAGCTGTAGAATGAAGTTTAGCATCTAGAACCACGAATGTTACGAGTGATTATTAAAGAGACAACAAGGACCCACTCGTCCCTTTAAATTAAAATAATATACCTTCATCGAAATTGTCTGGAGAAAACCTGTAAGATGTCGATATGGACATAAGGTCATTGAATTAGGGTCATTTTCTATATTGAAATGCTTCAAATACTATGGATTATGCATTACACGCTGAAATTAGAAAATAAATCGGATGTTATATATTATTATAAAAACCTTCAAATCTATATCATTCGAAAATTAAGCATAAACTATATTTGTGAGCCTGTTCACCTATGAAAGTGATTTCTCAATAGTTACATTTAAATCATTGGAATATGATACAGGTTTTATTTTATACCTCGGAAAATGAAATCCAGCTGAAAAGAAGATCGAGCTGGAAGTAAAGAACAGATAATCTGTTTTTGTTACAGAACTTCCTTGGATTTTCTTTGCTTTACTTAGTTATAGCGTAATTAAAATTTGAATCCGAGTGAATAGCTTAATGCTGCATTTTATTTGGTATGTTATGCTCTATCTGGGATGAGGATTACTCTTAGAACGCAGGTTAAAATTTAGATTAAACCTTTTAAGTAAATTGGAAACCAATTTGTTCACAGATGACGTTAGATATATTAAAAAACCCTGCGTATTATGCTACGTTTGATCAGATTAACAGGAGTAGAGAGATAAATTGTCGTACCCATAGATTTAAAATGTCATTTCTCCCGCCAACCATAAAAGAGAACAATAGGCAGCATAGCAAAGGGATAGGTAGGTGAAATACAGTCAGAGTCTGTAGTGCACGATGCAAGAAACAACAACCAATAATCGCTTTCTTATTTCGTGGATATTAACCATCTAGCATCGTGTGACCCTATTATCTAGCATGTCTCCATTAAATATCCTAGTTGCATGTCAATAGTGCATGTTTGGTGATCTTCACCCCCTGCCACACACCCTCCGGGTGGCTCGCAGGGAATTACGTAGATGTAGATGTATCTATTCATTAGGGTGTAAAAAAATAGGGAGACGCCACACAGCACATTTTTTATCCGATTTAGCTATCAGTGAGTAATCAGACCTCACCACCCCGCAATTCAGAGGCCATCGTGGCTTCACTCATGTCGCATTTGCCAATGCTCAGAATACCCATTAGAATGCTAATTTTAACTTTTCCAGCTCTTCCAGGCGATTCAATCTGACGATACCATTGCAGCCTCCAGTGGCCTCGGATTACGTTGCTTCCATTTCCACCAGCACTCCTGTCCTCGCTATTAGCGGCAGCCACGCAAGGTGAGCTTCCCTCATGCGTATTTACCATCAGCGCTTGCGCTCCGATCAGAGGAATGCTGCTAATAAAAGTCTCTTATTTCAAATCGAACTTACTTCAAATGCGTAAAATCGTACCTGTTCCGGGTCGTTATGGAAAATGCTAAACATATTCTTCTTGAAAGCTGTTTGTAGCCATATTTCAAAATTTACTGATGCAAATTTTCAAAAATCAACTTAATGAGGATGTCTTGAATGTCGTGGATGTCCTGAACATCATATATTATAGTCTAATTATTTGGTTTAGCTTAAAAATGTCCATGCAACTGGCATTAAACCGAGTAAATAATTTTCAATCAAATTAGAAAATAATGAATTTATTGTACTTTGATTCCGAAATTTTATTATTTACGTCATCATTTTAACTGTATGTTGAGCAAGGTTATTTCTGTAATTTGTCGTTACTTTACTGATTACCCTTCACATAGTTCTGAGAAGCCGTCGGTTTTAAATCACTGAAGTTCGTTTCCGGCAAATGCAATATTGTTCTGATCGTTTGTTTCCTAACAGCGCAGAAGACAATATTTTCCGCTCTCACTACGTCCATCCTTTTCTAGTATTTAAAATTCATATCTGAAACGAACCTAACTTTTTTCAAATTTCACATAGCTAGAATGATCGTTAACCATCAGGGGCAGACACCTGGTTTGAGAGAGGCATAGAGGTGACCATGATAATGAAATTAGAGAAATAGATCGCCAAAGCGACAGATTCAAAATGCCCTTCTTTCCTCGCACAATTAGTGATATGAACAGTGGTTCATATCCCTAATTGTCGAGGGCTATAACATGTTCAACCACGTGTATGTGATATCGCGTTGGTTTAAGAACTTAAAGCTAACCAAACTTACGCGTTTGTACATGCTACTTTGCTATTTTAATCTATTTTTTTTAAATTGTCGAGACGGTAACATTGTTACCAAATCTTTTAAAGCACGTCATGTAATGCATGTTTGGTGTGAATTCACTCCCTGCCTCACACTTTTATGGTGTCTTCTTGGGTGTTATGTAGATGTAGATTTAATATTGCACATATGATGGAGTTTTAAAGTAATTTTAATATCTTTAGGAAAACAAATTTTCTTTAATTTCCGTGGTGGATTCGGGCGGCATTTGAACCTACGTCCTGATGGTGAATCCCAACCCTACCTCTCCACTGCATTCATCTTCCCGCATTCCCCTCTCCTCCCTCTCCCCCTCTTTTGCCTGAGCGCCTCCTCCCCCCACTGCCCACCCCAACCCCCGCCCTGAGCGCCCAACCGGTCCACCTTCAGCCCCGCCGAGGACCATCTCCGTTCTCGCGTGAAACCACCCTCCCTCCCGCATAGCTGGTAGAAAAAGAGTGCGTGCGAACACACTCTCGCCATTCAAAGGCACGCTATAGCTTTTGCGGTCTGCCTGTGTGTACCCGTCGAATTTCTTTCAACAAAGCGAAATTTTATGATCCGCATAACCGTTACAAAAAGCACAACATTCATCTCAACTAAGTACGTATATTTCCTTTTCGTCTTACTTCAACCTAGACTTTTAACCTGTTCTTTCGGTTTTTACATACTTTCCACCATTTTCTCGGACTTCCAATTCCTCATTTTTCCATCTGGTATGTTACCTCTACACATCTTCACTATTCTGCATTGACAATCCTGTGTGTATGACTGTTTTACTCTTTTCTTCTGTTTATCATTCATTCTCAAATTGATTTTATTTTATAGACCTCTCTTTATCTTTTCAATCATTTCTCTATTTCACCATGTTTCCTCATCTACATCTACATAACACCCTGCAAGCCACCATAAATGTGTGTTGCAGGGGGTGAATTCTCACTAAACGTGCACTACATACCATGCTAAAAAAGTATTAGTATTTATATACTGTTATAAACGTCACTATTTAAAAAAAAATAAAAATAGCTGATAAAAATACCTGATTCCAATTCTTGTGCTGCCCTCATAAGCTATGTTTTTGTTCATATATCCGTATTTCCTGTTAGAAGCGTGTGCCAACATAATTCAATAGTTCGTTATACGTCGAGGCGATATATTATTTCTTAGAGACTTTTTTTCGTAACTTTTATTTTCCTCACAGGAAGAGTATTCCTCTTTTTAAGCGATTTGGCTATTTTTCTAGCCCTGCAATATTGCTGCAATATTTAATCCACTCATGTATTATTATGTTTGTGGTGCTAATTTTTTGCTTTTGACGAGATTAATATAGTTCTTGGGTTTTTCGTCCATGAATGATCCTATATTAATTCGAGTTGAATGCGTTGTTTTTATTTTTATGGTCTTTGGTTACTCTTTTCTTAGATTTCATAATATCGATCGGTTTCCATAATTTCAATGCTAATTGATACTAAACTATTTACACAAAATATTTGTGGAGAATGTATCCTCACGTACTTTGAATGGTCCCGAATGTTCTCCCAAGTATATTTATGCTGCTGTTTATAGTAAAAAAATGTGTTATTCTTAATTCATTAGTTACACAGTTGTCAATTAAAACTTCTCAATTATCATTTTAGACATATTCTTTGTATCATTCGTTTTGCATCAGGTTTAATATATACTACCCTAGACTCAGGCGTTAAAATCTCCTCCTTTAATCATTGATTTCTCATTTTGAATCTCATTAAACACATACCTTTATGCAGTATGCATGCATCCTTTTAAGTCTCCATAAATCTTTTGTTTATCTTGCATCGGAATCTTACTTTTGGTTACATACACTGAAATGATATTTAATTGTTTATTAAAACTTTGCAATTTAGTGTCATTACTCGATCGGATTTATATTTGTTATGTAGTATGATTCTTTTGTATATTTAATATACGATTATTCCTAATCCAGCTTTGGCTCTTTCGTGTTTTGATACACCACTGCATATAAGTATATACTCTCTGTAGTTTTCGGTTCTTTTCCTTATTTTTAGTTTCTGATGACATTTATTCTTCTATTCTTCCATGCCGTAATCCTTCCATAATTGCTTGATCATGTTGATTCCAGGATCGTGTATCCCCATTTCTTATTTTCCATGCTCCGTATCACTTTCCCTCGGTCTTGGTATGCTGGGTCTTCTTAACGTTTCCAGTCCTTTTCCGAGGTTTCTCCTTGGCATGCACTTCGAGAAATACTTATATATATTCAGTGGCAGAATGCCACAAAAAGTCACCTACAGACATCCTCTTTTTTTTCCGGCCGGTAGTGCTTCTGTGAGATGCTCGTTCGACCCATAGTACCAATAGCGGAGCTCAGTATGCAAACTACAATGAATCATATTGTATACTTTTACGCAGTATACTTGCATTTTTAAGCTGATGTTTTGAGATCAACCGCGTACCATGGACGATTTGACACCGAACACGAGATTAGATTACAAAATAAGTAATAATGAATTAACAAACGTGGAATCCATTAAATATCTTGGAATAAGACTGACAAATGATCTTTCCTGGGGTAAACACATTCGTGAAATAATGGGTCAAGCGAATCGCAAACTGGGTTTCATTAAAAGAGTATTGGGTAAATGTGACGATCATGTACGAGAAATCAGCCACTTTTCCCTTGTTATACCTCATTTGGAATATGCTGCCAGTGTATGGGATCCCTACGAAATCGGTCTAAATAATGAACTTGAACTTGTGCAGCGAAGATCGGCAAGATTTGTAAAGGGACGATACGATAATTATATCTATCATCTACATCTACATCTACATAATACCCTGCAAGCCACCACAAGGGTGTGTGGCAGGGGGTGATTGCTCACCAAACATGCACTACATATCATGCATAAAAAAGGAATAGTATTAATATAGTAGTCAGCACTACACTATTTAAAAAAGATAGAAATTGCAAAGAAAACATGCAAAAACATTCTGTTAGTAGGGTTAGCTTTAAGTACTCATACCAACATGCAGCTACCAATGCTATTCATTGCTACTCTCCGATAGGACATATTTACCGTTATTCGTATCTCTTATTGTGCGAGGGAAAAAGGACATTTTGAATCGGTCAGTTCGGCAATCAATTTCTCTAACTTTATGATTATGGTCCAGTCTGCCATAGTAAGTTGGGGTTCGTAAAATATTTTTAACATCATCACTGAAAATATTGCCTTGGAATTTGTGGAAGAGATTAAGTCTAAATTTCAACCTGCGATCTGACAATGATTCCCATTTCAATTCATTTAATAGACTGGTTACGCTAATATAATTATCGTATCGTCCCTTTACAAATCTTGCCGATCTTCGCTGCACACGTTCAAGTTCATTACTTAGACCGATTTCGTAGGGATCCCATACACTGGCAGCATATTCCAAATGAGGTCTAACAAGGGAAAAGTAGCTGATTTCTCGTACATGATCGTCACATTTACCCAATACTCTTTTAATGAAACCCAGTTTGCGATTCGCTTGACCCATTATTTCACGAATGTGTTTACCCCAGGAAAGATCATTTGTCAGTCTTATTCCAAGATATTTAATGGATTCCACGTTTGTTAATTCATTATTACTTATTTTGTAAGTGGTAGGAGGAGAGCTATTCTTTTTCCAAAAATTCATTACAAGACATTTCTTAAAGTTTAATTCTATATTAGCGTAACCAGTCTATTAAATGAATTGAAATGGGAATCATTGTCAGATCGCAGGTTGAAATTTAGACTTAATCTCTTCCACAAATTCCAAGGCAATATTTTCAGTGATGATGTTAAAAATATTTTACGAACCCCAACTTACTATGGCAGACTGGACCATAATCATAAAATTAGAGAAATTGATTGCCGAACTGACCGATTCAAAATGTCCTTTTTCCCTCGCACAATAAGAGATACGAATAACGGTAAATATGTCCTATCGGAGAGTAGCAATGAATAGCATTGGTAGCTGCATGTTGGTATGAGTACTTAAAGCTAACCCTACTAACAGAATGTTTTTGCATGTTTTCTTTGCAATTTCTATCTTTTTTAAATAGTGTAGTTCTGACTACTACATTAATACTATTCCTTTTTTATGCATGATATGTAGTGCATGTTTGGTGAGCAATCACCCCCTGCCACACACCCTTGTGGTGGCTTGCAGGGTATTATGTAGATGTAGATGTAGATTAGAAACGGATGGATACTGCCGCTCTAGTACACCTACTTCACATGTGTTTCTGACACAATTTAACTACAGCGGTTCTTCATACTAGAACTAAATTTTGTTCTCTTACATAATATATTTTTAATGACGACTGATTTTGACGCTACACTATCCTGAACGCTAGAGTCTGAACATGACGTCGTAGTGTCGAAACCAATCATATTTGTAGTAATCATGACTTGAATGCAGTAGTTAAAGAGAGCTAGCTCCGTCTTTTAGCCGATGATGCAGTCGTGTATAGGGAATTAAAAATTAAGAGGACAGTCAGTCTTTAGAAAAAGGATTTAGATGTGACTGATGATTTGAGTATTAGTTGGCAGCAAGAATTAAATTTGAAGAAATGCACGATAATGAATAAAAGAACTAGGCTGGGAATTACTGTCAGAACGGAGGTTAAAATTTAGGTTAAGCCTTTTAAGTGAGTTCGAAACCGATTTGTTCATAGATGATGTTAGATGTATATAAAGAACCCCTGCGTATCATGCTTAGTTTGAAGTTTGATCAGGTTAACAAGATTAGAGAGATAGATTGTCGTACCGATAGATTTTAAATGTCATTTTTCCCGCGTACCAATAAAGAGCACAATAGGCAGTGTAGCAAAGGGATAAGTAGGTGAAATATTGTTTGAGTAGTCTGTAGTGTCAGTAGTTTAGAGTAGCCTGTAATTACCGTGTACCATAAGAGAGAACAATAGGCAGCGTAGCAAAGTGATAGATAGGTGAAATATTGTTAGAGTAATCTGTAGTGCATGAGGTATGTAATGAAATCCGATAATCGTTCTCTTATTATTTAGTTACTTACCATCTATCTGCACATGACCCTATTATCTAGCATTACTCCATTAAATATCCCAGTTGCATGTCAATAGTGCATGTTTGGTGATATTCACCCCCTGCCACACACCCTCGTGGTGGCTCGAATGGTATTGCGTAGATGCAGAAGAAGCGGAAGTGGAAGATGTAAATGTTGTTTCTTAGGCGAAGAAGCTTCCCCTGAAATTTAGAGATAGACATGCATATTTCCTTCCAATTGGTGAGCAATATACAGAAGTCATTGTTGCTAAAAGTTAAATTGAATGCAATATTCATTGTCCGCTACCAATGCTACTCCTCAACTCACATAAAGTAACTTCAAGCAATGCGATTTAATAAGGCATCACCATCATCGTCGGTCAACAGTCCTAGGATTGGTTTGACGCAGTCCTCCACTCGATTCTTCTATCGGCCAACCTCTTCATATGAACGTAATTCCTCTCTTTCACATCCTTCACGACCTGTTCCATATATCTCCTACGACACCTTCCTTTGCCGTTCTTCCTTTTCACTTTTCCCTCGACGATTGTCTTCATCAGGCGATCATGTCTTAAGATATGGCCGATTGAGTAGTCCCGTTTTCTTTTTAAAGTTTTCAGAAAACTTCTCTTTTCTTCCACTCTTCTTAAAGCTTCCGTCGTTAATTACTCGACCGATCAATTTAATCATCAGCATTCTTCTGTGGCACTGCATTTTGAATGCTTCCACCTTTTTCTTCTAATAACTTCTTCTTAATGACACTCCATATCCTAATTCTGAAATAATTACGTTCCCTACTCGCTTCTATGGTCTTCTCTTGCATCGCCGAACCTTTCAAAACACGGATCCGCTCGTGGTGGAATCAGCTGACTCGGGGATCACCCCTCGGGTGTGCCTTAGGGGCTAGAGTGTTCGACAGGTCTTCACAAAGGGCCGAGTGTGAGTGGGGGGGGGGAGGGGGGAAGGATGAGGAATGCAAAGTGTTTTCTGAGACGCGAGGGAGAGAGGTAGTTGTGGGGCGGGGTGGTTGAAGGCAGAACGGCGGTTGGAAACTGGTCAATTAGAGTAGAGGATGCTGAGAAAGGGAAGAAGAAGGAGGGATGTTATGAGCGGGAAGGGAAGTTGGGAGTGGCAATCATTGCCGCTCACGTAAGAGGATTGAGGGAAAAACTATCCTCAGGAAACGCGAAAAGGCGAGTTTTGGCGAAAGCGCAAAATGCCTCCCCTACCCCCCATTCCATCACCCCCCCTCTTCAGGAGTGCACCCCGAATGGTCCGAGTTGGTCAGTCAGTCCCCTCCGCCACGATCATGATCACGTATTCCTCGTTTTTTCTCTTCATGTCACAGCCAAGGAGATGCCAATGTAACAGTGTACTAGAAACATTTTAAAATACGTATCTAGATCGAAGTATACTGAGCACTCTTCTAGCCACCTCGAGAGTGAGTGGTAGGGAGACAATTACACACCAAACAGCAACGTCATATTCATAGATATGTTGCTACTAAACAGACGCACCGACTACATATAAATCTACACGATACCCTGCAAGCCACCGTAAGGGTGTTGGCAGGGGGTGAAGATCACCAATGCATGCACTACCGACATGCAAACAAGCAACTATTGGGTCTCATGCAACTAGATTGTTAGTATCTATAGTATTTAAGGCATTAATACATGCATCATGCACTACAGACTACTCTAAAATATTTCCCCTGCCTATCTATCCCTTTGTTATGCTGCCTGTTCTGTTCTCTTATAGTACGGGGGAAAATGCCATTTTGAATCTAGCGGCCGATCTATCTATCTATCTCTCTAATCTTATTTATCTGGCCGAATCTAGCATAATACGCTGGTGTTTTTAATATGTGCCTAAAAAAGCGGTTTAGCATGTAATATGTTCATGATCCCTGTTTGGTAATCTTCAATCTCACACATGCCACACGCCCTCACGGTGGATTGCAGGGAATTGCGTAGATGTAGATGTAATACGGCTCATTAATTCCAACGACTATCATATATTTTAGGGTTGTTATACGAATGAATGGCTGTGATTTTCGCTAAAAATATATAAACTATTGCAAAAATCTCTAATATAACCACTGGAGAAAGCAATGAAAAGAGACCTGGTATGACAGGGATGTTTCATAGTTGTTGCCAATTAATACTCAATCGACCTCTCTTGAATTTACACCTCTAGAGATATTGCGTCTGAAAGAAGTAGGAGTATCGTACACATATACACCGTATTTATTGATCACAAGAAGGGAAATTCAATTGTTTTTGGTATTTTTATGTTTGAATGGTTGAAATCTTGCAGAGAGATTAGCTCAATATGGTGATCATATTTCATAGCTCATGTACATATAACTTTTTGCAATGGAAATTTCTACATTTCCATCCCATACACTATACTTTGGCCAGCAAACCACATTACATTTGCATGCTAGAGGGAATCGTCATTACCTATAATAGGTATCATCTGAACTAGACAGTGTGCAGCGTAGAGAAGCTAGGTTCGTTAAAAAGGTGTTACGATAGGTTTATCAGTGTATCAGAATTAATACAAGAATTAGGGTGAGAATCATTATCAGAGCATGGGTTAATGTACATACAGATTATATCTCTTACAGAAATTTCAATCGGATAGCTTTACTGAAAATGTTATACATATATTAAAAACACCAGCTTATTATGGTAGATTCGACCAGATAAATAAGATTAGAGAGATGATTGTCGTACTGATAGATTCATAGTGTCATTTTTCCCCCGTAGGGGAAGGTTGCCTAATTTGGACCATTTTTTTATTTTCTTGTATATTTCCCTTATTAATTATTCTACATCAAAATTTAATGCTGTATAACATACTTCACAGTTTTCCCTTTCATCTACTAGTTTTATATTTGCAATATATTACTCTCGAGACAAATTAAGTGGAAAAAACCGAACTAATGCTAATGGTCCAAATTGGGAAACCGGTTGCCTAATTTGGACTCACAGTTTCATAGGTTGGACCGGGTGAGGTGCCCCTAATTATTAGGGAAGCGTTTGCAGTGAGGAGAGTTACATTGTGTGAGTTCAAACTTTCGAAAAACAATGTAACTCATCACACTAGATACTATTCCCTAGCCAGTAAGGAGAAGCTGTTTTAATCCCCACTGTGTGCCTTTCCACTAACCCATCATCCTCACACCACTCTTCACAGAATGCAACCAACTCCTGCCTTGCTATACCACCACCCTTCCCTAATCCTTTCCCTTCACGTTTCTCACATCCAGCCTTCCCCGCCCCCCCTTATTTCGAGTTAAATAACACTGAAAATGAATTGCAAATTTTGTACATGTTGATGACCCCTATGCCTCGAAACTAGTCGTACTATACAAATTCCGTGGACTAAAACAAAGTTCTTTAATTCTTTCACTACGTAAACATATTTAATAATAGCCTATCAATTCAAATGGTGCATAAAAATATTTAATGGTAATGAAAAATACTTTAATGAACACTTTTATTAAGCCGACTGAGCATTTAGGTTTTAGTAAAAATTTTAAATCATTTAAGTATGCAGAAATGTGCCCATAATATTAAAAATAGCACTCATTGAAAGCACTATATACAACAAAAATTAACAAATACCGTTATTTTTTTAAAGTATTCAAAATTAATAACAAGATTATTGGACAAAATTTCTGTAATTGCGTTAAAATTGGCTAATACTTGATAAAATTAACATTTCAAACTTAAATAAAATACTTATCGGCAACTGCGCTACAGAAAAAGTTCACTTCAAAAGAAGGGCACCATCTGCCATCATTGTTGCCTGCCTGCATTTAAAAAAAACCGCTATCTTTGCAGTAGTAGAAAATCACGTTGAAATTTTCATAAACACAAAATTAATAATTACATAATTATGAATTAAAAGGGTCACAGAAAATGAATTAAAAGTGTAAAAACCAATTTTTTGAAAGTTTAAAAACAAACAAGTGATTAATATCATTACAAAAAGGTCTAACAGCATTCTTCACAAAAATATTTTTTTATGCTGGGTTGCACTTGGCACATCGTGTATGATTTTCAACTCCTAAACTGGATCATGTCTTCTTCCTTTACGGCACCACACAGAACCAGCTTGAATCACCTTAATAGTGATCGTCACTCTGTTCATCTGAAACCAACCTTCTCTTCATCGGTTTTACCTTTTCCGTTTGATTTTTACACTGCTCTAATTTCAGTTTGCATGGGCTGCTCGTAATTAAAACTGCACATTGTTCTTTCCCTTTTCCTTGATTAGCCAGTAATTTTTATGCTTTTGATAGAGGGGACTATTCATTTAAGGTCTTCTTAAACTTTTTAGTTTCTCTACTGCCATCACCACTAGTGTCGCCCTATGAATAGCGTTCATAGGTACGCTTGAGACCTTTGCTAGAAGTAGGCTCATCATCCACATTTCATCGACGGCTAACTTTTCTGGTGGCACGAAATGGCGATCAGAGAAATCATTTCTATCAACGGGCTAGATTCCAGCCACACGGAAGGTATTCTCCGCTGTCCCTACAAATGTTGCTCTTCCATAAGCTTCCTCTATGATTCCAGATATCAGATATTGCGAGATGGTTTTTCGCACGTTTTGACACAACCATTTCTCTTGTGCTTGGTTGAAGTATGTTAGAATGGGCGCAAAAATGCTACATCAAGTGGCTGCAATCGGTGGGTTGTATGGCCTGGCAACTGCAACATAGTGATGTCATTATCTCGAGCATACTCGACTGCCTCCAGATTTCTGCTGTGTGTGGTGTGACCATCTAGTAGTAGAAGTACAGGTGATTCAATACTGCAAATCACATGCCTTTTGAAATGCTTGAGCCATGATACAAACAATTCTGAATATTTCCAGTGTCCGAAATCTCTATCACGCTACCTAGTGGGACACCCATTTCAAGCTCCTGTGACTTCCTTTTTCTTTTGAAAATTATCATAGGTGGTATGAAGAATCGCGCTGTATTGGCAGCACACACTACTGTCGCGTCTCGCTGACGCTGACGCTACACACGCTGACGTGTTCTCGCCCCGTTCCCCACTCGTAATAGCTCTAACTTGGTGCTTGCCGTTAAAGTTGTGGGGGTAATGCGTGTTTTTCTGCTATGTCGAAGGCTAGCTTTCGGATGTCTTTGATTGAATACCCAAAAAATCTCTCCTCAAACAGGAGAAGTGTCCGGCGAGAACCTTTTCTATCTCCGCAGTAAAGGTTGCTTGCCTACCGAAGGATTTAACTGTATTCGAAAAAGTGTTCTTACCATCAGCGTGTCTCTTTACTGTAGCTTTAGGCACTCCATACACACGGGCACATTCGTTGAATCCATAGTAACCGTTCTTATATGTTGCCACAGCCATCTGCAAATGTTTTTCGTCCCATTTCCCCTACGTACCCCTTTTTTCCATCATGAAAACCAATGCAGACATTCACCCAAATATGTTAGATATTTATTGTGGAAGTAAAATTAATATTATTAAAAAGTAATGAATTTCCCAATTACATCATTCAGTAGTCTCCCAAAATGGACCGGTCCAACTTAGGGAACACTCGGTGGTCCAACTTAGGCAACAGGTTCCTGTCATAATAATAATGGTGCCATACGAACACACGAGGTTTCACACTCATATGCAGTATATCGTTAGTAGCTAACATAATTCGGGTTAAAAGGGTTCCATAGAAAGAGTGATTACTTACTTTTACTTAAGACAGCAGCTTACGTACTGAGGGTAAATAGTTATAGCACAAACAATCAAATCACGCAAACGACCATCCACACCGGAAAAATGACTCCAACTCCCTGACCTTCTAGTCACGTGACCTCGATGGTGTCACCACCTAGTACTGCCACCTCAACTGCTTGATATACTCATAGGGGGGGAAATACTTATGCGGTCCAATTTAGGCAACGGTCCAATTTCGGCAACCTTCCCCTACTATAAGAGGACAGAATAGGCAGCATATCAAAGGGATATGTAGGGGAAATATTATAGAGTAGCCTGTAGTAGATAATGCATGTATTACTCCATTAAATAATATTGATACTAACAATCTAGTTGCATGAGACCATATAGCTGCTTGTTTGCATGTCGGTGGTACATGCTTGGTGATCTACACCCCCTGCCAAACACCCTCGCGGTGGCTTGCAGGGTATCGTGTAGATGTAGATGTATATATTACTTAGAAAATTCCTTCACTTTTAATGTTTCTGAGAGTCCTTTTCTAGCTACACTTTCTGCTGCATACAAGCATTCTGAATTGATTGCCGTAATATAGTGTTTGAATTTCCCCTGGCATGTAAGGGATTTATAAGGCACAGCCTAAAAGCTAATTCCAATTTAAAAAAAAGTGAAAATCATTCGCGTTCGTCAACCAAAAAGAAGTCATATATGTATATGGACCTGGGGCGATTACTAAGCCGCACATACCTTCTGTACTGACGGCGCTAACCAATTTGCTGGCCATTTGTCAGCCCTTGCGACACCAGACACCCCGAGGAAGCTGTCGATCGATAATAGAACGACAAATACAAACCCGGAAACCAAGCATTCTTCTTCTTCTTAGTGGCTAGATGCAACAATACGTGACTGGAGAGGGGTATCTCTGTTTCTCACTCCATTTTGACGTCTCACAATGTACTATGCAGCCTTACACGCAGAAAATACGTTGCTGCCAGTGTATGGGATCCCTACGAAATCGGTCTAAGTAACGAACTTGAACGTGTGCAGCGAAGATCGGCAAGATTTGTAAAGGTACGGTATGATAACCTTACCAGCGTAACCAGTCTATTAAATGAATTAAATTGGAAATCATTGTCAGATCGCAGGTTGAAATTTAGACTTAATCTCTTAAACAAATTCCAAGGCAATATTTTCAGTGATGAAGTTAAAAATATTTTACGATACCCAACTTACTATGGCAGACTGGACCATAATCATAAAATTAGAGAAATTGATTGCCGAACTGACCGATTCAAAATGTACTTTCTCCCTCGCACAATTAGAGATACGAATAACGGTAAATATGTCCTATCGGAGAGTAGCAATGAATAGCATTGGTAGCTGCATGTTGGTATGAGTACTTAAAGCTAACTCTACTAACAGAATGTTTTTTCATGTTTTCTTTGCAAGTTCTATCATAGTGTAGTTCTGACTACTATATTAATACTATTCCTTTTTTATGCATGACATGTAGTGCATGTTTGGTGAGCAATCACCCCCGGCCACACACCCTTGTGGTGGCTTGCAGGGTATTATGTAGATGTAGATGAAAATAAAATATTCAAGGCCTCCTCCACCCCTAATTTCTGGTGTTTTGATCCAATTCGTGGAAAGGAAACCTAAGTTTCGCAACACGCGAAACGTACATACATTGGAGTGTGTTTCATCACGTCCGTTACTCGCGTGAAGTGCCAACGGGAGAGGTGCAAGGATTTTAAATATCATGGCGTAAGACTGACACATGATTTTTCTTAAGGTAATAAGTGAAAACATGGGTCAAACTAATCATAAACTGGGATTCATCTAGAGAGCACTGGGCAAATGTGACGACCATGTACGAGAAATAAGCGTTTTTTCTTGTTAGACTTAATTTGGAATACGCTGCCAGTACATAGGGTCCTTACGAAATAGGCCTAAATTAACGACCTGTGCAGCGAAGATCGGCAAGATTTGTAAAGAGACGGCATGATAACTATATTCGCGTAACTAGTCTATTTGATGAACTAAAATGGAAAATATTACTAGGGTGTAAATTGAAATATAGACTTAAATTCTTAAATAAATTCCAAGACAATATTTTCACTGGTGACATGAAAAATATTTTGCGAATCCCAACTTACTATGGTAGACTAGACCCTAACCATAAACTAGAGAAATGGATTTTAGGGCCAACAGATTCAAAATTTCCTTCTTTCCTTGTACAGTTAAGGATATGAATAACCACAAATTTATCCAATAGGATAAATTCAATGGATAGCATTGGTAGTTGCATGTTGGTATAAGGACTTGAAGCTAACCCAACTAACCGCATGTTTTTGCATCTTTCTTTGATGTTTTTCTCTTTTTTTAATTGTTAAGTTAACACTAATTACCTACTAATCCTTTTAATGTATGTTTGGTGTGAATTCAGCCCCTGCCAAACACCTTTATGGTTGCTTTCAGGGTATTATTTAGATGTAGATAATGGAGAAGCAGGATGTGCGGATGGAAACCCGGCGCTGGCATTACCTTACTATCAATGAAATGCGCCCAGGCGTCCACTGTTTTCCGTCGCATCCGATCGCATGAACTTAACTCTCCACGTGGTATTGAAGCGGGGATTTGGTGCAACATCTTCAGGGTTCCGGACCCTATGGTTTGGATGCAGGTGCTCTTGCCACCCACGGAATGATCCTTATATGTGCATTTAAAAAAATACGCCGACGTTAAGGGAGGAGATGGATGTGTTATTTCTCCGAGAGGATCGAACGGGAACCGGGGGTGGAGTGCTCCTCCGAGACGGGCTTTGCACTGAGATGGAGAGAAGCGAGAGATCGCCGAGGTGTCTGACGGGAGCGACGCAGCCTCCCTCCAATCCCTGCGTGGGCCGAGTGCTGGGGGAGGGGGAAAGAAGGGGGTGGGTGATGGGATTTCTCCCCGCGGGGAGTAGATTCCCTCTTGAGGGGCGGCGGAGGGATTCAAACAGGTT
Source organism: Platycnemis pennipes (assembly GCA_933228895.1). Taxonomy (NCBI): domain Eukaryota; kingdom Metazoa; phylum Arthropoda; class Insecta; order Odonata; family Platycnemididae; genus Platycnemis; species Platycnemis pennipes. The sequence continues at coordinate 141,887,292 of OW121849.1, read as the reverse complement.
TCTCTAGTTCCGAGAATCACCTAAAGGGCCCTTCGGAGTCGTTTTCAAGGCCCGGGCAGTTATTTTTTCCTCACTCCTCCCTCATCCTCCCCTCATACATACATATATTTTTTTTCCGAACCCCGACACGCCGTCTCCTCCCCTCCTCCACTCCCATCTCCTCCGAAACACCTCCCCCCGCCCCCCCCCCCCCCCCTCTCTCTCTCTCCACCCTCGGCGCCTTGTTTTACTTCTTTTCCGCAGCGCGTCGCTCGCCAAAGAGGCGAGAGCGGTTTGTGGGGAGGGCGGATGGGAATGGTTGAAGGGGTTGGTTGGAGGCGAAGGGGGGCGGGTGGAATGGGAGGGGTGGATTTAATGCGGCAGACGGAGTAGAAAGTGGACGGTCAGTCTTTTACGAGCGCGGTTCACGGGAGCGGGAGATGCGTCGTCCTCCTCGGACCCCACTCCCTGCGGACCATCTCCCGCGCAGTTCATTTGTTTCCGAGTAAATCTATTACATCACAAACGCCACGGATGAGGGGGGATGGGGTTTACACGCATGCAGCCGCCAAGCCAACTCCGATGTATTTTGGTACGTACTCGTAAATATGAGGATTCAATGGATCGACCGAGTAAGTAACAGGGAAGTCCTCAGAAGAGTGGGGGAAAAGAGAAGTCTATTTAAAACCCTACGTAGAAGACGGAACAACTTAATCGGCCATATCATGAGACATGATAGCCTGAAGAAGACAATCGTCCAAGGAAAAGTCAAAGGGAAGAATGGCAAAGGAAAGCCTCGCATGAGATACATTCATCTACATCTACGTGATACCCTGCAAGCCACTGCGAGGGTGTGTGGCAGGGGGTGAAGATCACCAAGCATGCACTATTGTAAACATGTAAACAAGCTACTAGAGGGTATCAGGAAACTAGATTGTCAGTATCTGCATAATAATTAAGGGATTGGTTGTTAATAGATGCACCATGCTTTGCAGACTACTCTAAGATATTTCCCCTACCTATCCCTTTGCTACGCTGCCTATTCTGTTCTCAAGTAGTACGGGGGAAAAATGAAATTATACAAGTCGTAAAGGATGCGAAAGAGAAGAAATACCCAAATGGAAGATTTCAACTGAGAGGAGAGGCGAGTGGAAAGCTGGGACAAACCAATCTAGTTATTCCTGACTAATGATGATGAACTTGGTAATCAGTGGAATGGGTAGGAAGAGTGGAGAGAGATCAGTAATTGCTGCCTCCACCACCACCGGATAGAAACCTGTGTAGGCGACGTTTAAGGGAGTTGGATGACAACATCATGAAGGGAATATAGAGATTAGGCTGTAAATCGTTACTATCAAGTATATACCTAATGATTGTATTTCCCATGCGACGCACCTTTAAGAGCATGAATACTACACAATTATTTGCGGAAAAAAGATAAAAATACGATTTTAGAGTATAATTTCTCTCCAAATTATGAAAGTGCGAGGCGTTCACCATCGGTGACTTTTGTCCGGCATCTGAAGGCACCACAGACGGGAGGAGAGGTCTAGAATGGTGTGAAGGGATCCGGCAGAGGCAAAGAAAGACGCCAAGGGGTCCACGGTCCAATGATTCATGCGACGGACGGGCTACTGAAATTGGAAAGCTCTCTACACGGCATAGGCTCTAATATAATATAGGTCTGGAGTTGAATCTTGGCTCTAAAGGTGGGAAACTAGTAATTGCTTGCTGTCGGAGGGGCGCCTTGTAACCACAAACATTCTTCCAGTGGTCTTTTATATGAAACCAGGAGCGGTATCTACGAGGGTTCGGTCCAGGAATGAGATGGGTCTGGGACTAATGCCCTTACCAGCTTCGCACTGGGAACGCAGAGCGTAGATACGTGCGAGCGTATCCAGGGGCCGATGGAACGTGGCGACACCCGCCCCTCGCTGAAATACTAGTCAAGGGAGTGGAAATGCTGCCCCCTTGATCTTGTTTTACGTAATGATCCTCGGAGGGCAGTTGGCAAGGGTGCAACCAGCCTTAATAGATATGTGCTCGTAGAGGTGCATGGAAGTTACAGCGAGACTAAACCAGTTGACAATTAACGTTCATGAAATAAAACCACCAATAATTCGTGAGAGATTGTGAAGAATTGATTGAAGAACGGACAGATTCAAAATGTCCTTTTTTCCTCGTACAATTAGGGATATGAATAGCGGTAAATATGGCCAATACGAGTGATTCAATCCAAAGCATAGGTAGTTGCACGTTGGTGTAAGGACTTGAAGGTAACCTAACTAACCACGTTTTTGCATGCTTAGTTTGCGATTTTTATATTTTTAAATATTGCAGTTTAGACTCATATATTAATACTAATTCTTTTAAATGCATGATATGTAGTGCATGTTTGGTGAGAATTCACCCCCTGCCACACACCTTTGAGGTGGCCTGCAGGGTATTATGTAGATGTAGATGTAGATAATGGGAGGCAATGGGATGCCTTTCCGATTATTGCAAGATACTTTCTTCTAATCAGGTTTCTGAGGATGTTGAATGGTATTGCCTGAAAAGGTTTTTTATGTCACCAATTAAACAGCATATGAATCATTTCATATCACAGAACATGATTCCACTGTTCACGATAATATTGTCGCGGATACATCTTAGAGAAAGAGCACTTTTGCCATCTCGTACATCGCTGTGAAGAGGGACAGCTGATAAATTTGAAGCAATGGAAAATTGCATCTGGGAAATTAAACTGGACATTATTTATTTTCGAAGGAATCTAGAATGATGCATGCCGTAGCAAATTACAGATTGACTAACCAATGCGTGCAAGTGATATAAAGCCCACGACAGTTGGGCAATCGTTTCCTGAAAACGGGCAGCGAGTGCTGAATATATTTGCGGCCACGCCTCTTAGAGAGCTCGTCGCCTGCGAGAGCCTCTCCCATCCTGCAGGGAAGTTTCACTTTCACCCTCGCCCCCACCAGGAGAGGTCCAGAGCTAAAGGGTCGGTGTTTCCCGGGGTGCGTTTAGGGATGCATGCATTTACATCTTGAAAGCCACCTCGAAGGAGTGTGGAAGAGGGTGCATGTTTCATAAACAATCACAATCTTCCAGCAAAAAGCCATATTTCCACGATAGAAAAGATGAGTATTGGAATATTTGCACGTGAGGGCCTTGATTTATCGGTGGAAAAAGAATTGAAATCGAACACTCTGCTCAAACCAGTTCCACACGAAATGTATTTCTGCGAGTAGTCGTCGATTTCGAGGAATATATTCATTGAAACGCTCCGTGCTGAGATCGGGTGGGAGAGAGCAAGGGCGGTGGCTTCGAATGGCGAAGGTGATGAGGTCGGCGGATGGACGCGGCCTTTCTCGGGCGAGCCTCCTTTTCAGTCTTGTCATCCATTTCACGCCGTGGCAGCCGTGAGCTTGAGAAATAATTCGTGAAATATTCAAATGCAGCATATCATAGCATCATCGCACGTAGTGACGTGCCTTGGGGGTAAGCTAGGTAAGCTGCGCATGCCCAGGCAGCGATGAAAATACATGCCCCTCGTCTTCACTCAAACATACATATGGTCTTCCTCGTTACTTTTCGCTTCGGAGGTTGATCCGAAAAGTGAAAGTCATGTCATGTTTTTTTATATTTTCAACACTTATAGAACTAAAGTTCCTCTATCTAAAAAAGTAAAGATAATTATACCAACCCATACTCCTTTTAGCACGAATTGCATTTGAAATTGCATACGATTAACGGCGAGAGTGACCATCACATGGAAATATTGAGTTTAAAATACCATGGTGAAATGTCATTTTTGGAAAAAAAACTGATATTTAATGCGTAGGAATTCCTATCACAAAGAATAAAATTAAATGAAAAAAGGCATCAACCTATCGTATTTTTCGCCGAATCCACAAATTTCTGCGCTTAAAGCAGACGAAATGCGTTAGTTGACTTTAAGGCACTTCGGTCACTGTAGCCAAAATGGTTGGCGTATGAATAATACCATTACTAAAGAGATATTAAAGAATATTTCTAGAAATATTATAGCATAACGTTTGATAGCAATATTCTGGTGTTATACAGTAGTAAATTCATTGTGTACGTGAATTTATTTCTTTAAAGTAAATGCTGTATTGACATTATCGTCGAGCTGATTAAAATTATCATAAAAAATAAATCCTTCAACTTTCCATCGTATGAAGAAGCTATTTGCCAATGTAATTCATTAAACCGTTTACCCAGACCCAAGAAATAATTCATCAGTAACCGTGACTGCAGCAAGACTGAGTGAAGAATTTTAAATAGTTTCTTTTCATAAAATAAGTGTTGACCTGGCTCTCAGCAGACGACAAAAAATGAATTTCAATCAAACTTCGTATCAATTGCAAAAGCTTTATTCTACTATATGGAAATAAGCAATCAAAATACGAGCAGAAAAACCCTTTTAACACCTGATATTTCATTGCCAATGAGTAGTGTCTCAGAATAGTTCCGGCAATTGTGTTGAGCTACCTCAACTTGACGTCCGTGCCGTAATGGACGATTCGATTACCGGGTTAATTTATAGCAGCAGATACATTGGAATAAAAAATGCAACTCAGAGTAGCTCATCTTCCTTGCCACGAGAGGGGAGCATTTCACTCCATTCAGACGCTAAAAAATAGGAGCGGGAAGGGGCGCTATAAGCCATTGAGGGAATCCAGGAAAGAAAGAAAAACGGCAAAACAGCCTTGACTGTGAAATAGATCTTTCTTTCTCTCCTACCCCTCCCAATGTTGGCATTATAATACTCTCCATCTTAGCAACGTTGATTTTACGTTTTCATGTGCTTCGTGATCTCATAATTACATTCGCCCAATATCAAGAGAAAGTCGGTTGTGATTAAACCCCTTGAGCTCGAAATTCTTTTATCTACTACGGAAGCCGTTTACCCCCCTTAATAGCCTTTCAGAGCTATGAACGCACGCGAAATGTGCGTTCATAGCACAGAAAGATGTTGATATCTCCGTCAACAATGTGACGTCAATGACGTTGTGCCTTCGTCTACGCCTACGCAATACCCTGCGAGCCACTGCGATGATGAGTGGCAGGGGTTGAAGATCACCAAACATGCATTGCCTGCATGCAACTATGGGGTGCATTGCTACTATTTCATGGACACATGCTGGATACGAGGGTAAAGCGCAACCAGGTGGTTAGTATATACACAAAAATATTTTGTGAACCCCAGCCTACTACGGTAGACTGGACCATAATCACAAAATTAGAGAAACTGATTGCCTAACTGACAATTTCAAAATGTCCTTTTTTCCTCGCACAATTTGGGATATGAATAGCGGTAAATTTATCTAATACGAGTGAATCAATCCATAGCATAGGTAGTTTCATGTTGGTATAAGGACGTTAAGCAAACCCAAATAGCAGCATTATACTGCATGCTTACTTTGCCATTTTTGTCTTTTTTTAATTAGCGAAGTTTAGACTAGTATTTTAATGCTAATCCTTTTAAATACATGATATGTAGTGCATGTTTGATGATGATTCACCCCCTGCCACACCCATTTATGGCGGCTTTCAGGGTATTTATCTGCATCTACATATACATAATACCCTGCAGCCACCACAAAGGTGAGTGGCAGGGGCTAAATTCTCACCAAACATGCACTACATATCATGCATTTAAAAGGATTAGCATTAAAACTAGTCTAAACTTCACTAATTTAAAAAAGATAAAAATAGCATCTACATCTACATCTACATCTACATAATACCCTGCAAGCCACCACAAGGGTGTGTGGCAGGGGGTGATTGCTCACCAAACATGCACTACATATCATGCATAAAAAAGGAATAGTATTAATATAGTAGTCAGAACTACACTATTTAAAAAAGATAGAAATTGCAAAGAAAACATGCAAAAACATTCTGTTAGTAGGGTTAGCTTTAAGTACTCATACCAACATGCAGCTACCAATGCTATTCATTGCTACTCTCCGATAGGACATATTTACCGTTATTCGTATCTCTTATTGTGCGAGGGAAAAAGGACATTTTGAATCGGTCAGTTCGGCAATCAATTTCTCTAACTTTATGATTATGGTCCAGTCTGCCATAGTAAGTTGGGGTTCGTAAAATATTTTTAACATCATCACTGAAAATGTTGCCTTGGAATTTGTGGAAGAGATTAAGTCTAAATTTCAACCTGCGATCTGACAATGATTCCCATTTCAATTCATTTAATAGACTGGTTACGCTAATATAATTATCGTATCGTCCCTTTACAAATCTTGCCGATCTTCGCTGCACACGTTCAAGTTCATTACTTAGACCGATTTCGTAGGGATCCCATACACTGGCAGCATATTCCAAATGAGGTCTAACAAGGGAAAAGTAGCTGATTTCTCGTACATGATCGTCACATTTACCCAATACTCTTTTAATGAAACCCAGTTTGCGATTCGCTTGACCAATTATTTCACGAATGTGTTTACCCCAGGATAGATCATTTGTCAGTCTTATTCCAAGATATTTAATGGATTCCACGTTTGTTAATTCATTACAATTTTTGGGGCAATGTAAGCATGCAAAAACGTGCTGTAAGTTGGGTTACCTTCAAGTCCTTTTACCAACATGCAACTACCTTTGCTATGGATGGATTCACTCGTATTGGACATATTTACCGCTATCCATATCCCTAATTGTGCGAGGAAAAAAGGACATTTAGAATCTGTCAGTTCGGCAATCAATTTCTCTAATTGTGTGATTATGGTCCAGTCTATCATAGTAAGTTGGGGTTCGCAAAATATTTTTAACGTCATCACTGAAAATATTTTCTTAGAGTTTATTTAGGAGATTAAGTCTAGATTTCAACCTGCGATCTGACAATGATTCCCAATGTAATTCATTTAATAGACTGGTTAGACATAAAATAGACAGGTATTATGTAGATGTAATGAATTGATTACCAGTTGGAAAAACATTTTCCCAATTATCTTCTGTGGCACCTCCCTATCATGCATGCGTTAGCAATGCCCAAACATGCATCATGCGCTACAGACTCCCCCACTCACTCCCCTACCTCCCGCCATTCCGTCCACTGGGCATTCCCATGGCACGCGGGAAAAATAACATTTCAAATCCATCGGCACGACAATCCATCTCTCCAATCTTATTTTCCTGAACGAACCTAGCATTATACGCAGGGAGCCTCCAGAGATATACACGAACGCGAACGGGCTATACAGCGTCTATCATGTATTGTGATACGGTAGTAACCGGAGATTTAAATTCTTAGCACTGGAAATAAGCATGTGTATGTGCGCTGGTAAAAGGAGAAACTAGGCATAGAAATTGCTAGAAATTAAAAGGTACGATGGAAAGGCAGATCAAAAAATAGAAGTTTTCAAAATTAAAATTGCTAGCATGTATCTCGTGCCGCTTATTTTTAGACAATGCAAGAAACTTAGGCCCGTATTCATAGTCATTGTCTCAAGATTTGCTTGAGATCCATTTGAGAATTTGTGCGATTCCGTATTCATAGTCACTATCTCAAGATCGCCTTGAGATCGCGTTGAGCCAGATTGGAGATTTTGCCAAGACAACGATGGGGCAGTCTTGATCCGATCTCAAGACCAACTTGCGCCAATATGGCTGATGGCGTAACACCGAATATCGTTTTTAGATTCATTTATATTCCATACGCTTCGACGTTTTGGAGTTATTTTAACTTATTTGTTGTTAACAATAAAGGCAAACCACATTTTAATTACTTTGACGGGTGAATACGATTGTTGTTATTTGTTTGGGATACCGCATGAAAACACATTGGGTGAATGAACGCTCGAGCGCTAATGCAATTATTCTTTGCTATTATATACTATTTTTTGTATATTCAGGCGTTTGGTGATATTATTTACATTATTTGACGACGATTACTCTTGTAAAGTACGGTCTGGTGCTTTCCCGGATCTGGTGCGCATAAAATTCACAAAGTTTTCCCGGGTGCTCCACAGGTTCAAGACTTCATTCACACTTGATGTGGATATATCTTTTGGAATACGCTCTTGATCTTGGCTTCGCTTAACACAGGTAAGAAATTGTTCTGCTGGGTCGTTTAACGTTGCAATTTTCACCAATTTAAGTCACTATATTGGATGACGATTACGATCAGTTTCATATTTGTAACTCTCCTGTTTTCATATATTTTCTGACTCTGACATCCTCAAATTTGATTCTTGGTGAAGTGATCTTGATTTTAGATGGGTAATGGTCGGTGTTTTGTACCATGATTTAGGAATTTGATGGACTTTTCTGACGAAGATGAAGAGAGGGTACCGAAGCGATATATTAGGGACAATGAGAACCCCATGGAATATTATTCCGTCGAGGAATTTTACAGACGGCGCCTATGTTCTGAAGACACCGTTTGAAATGGTATTTAATCCATTGTGGACATCGAAGAGGGCCAGTGAAACAGGGGTCTTCCAGTTCCGGAAATGCTACGACTGCTAGTTGCTCTAAGATTTTATGCAACCGGAGTCTTTCTGCAGGTGTGTATAAATATATTTATGCTGTCTGTTTCACATTATATATTAGCGCTATTCTGATGCCAATATTGATAATTTTTCCACAATTAACTTTTAGGATTTGTGTTTGTAGTCAATGTACGGAATGAAAAATATGATTGCATACAACATACCCAGCCAATGCCAATATCACAAATGGAAGTAATGGCATCGGCAATGAGTCAGCATTCATAAATTATGCAAAAAATGCAGTAGAAAGATAGTTATTAACGAGTGATTGTGGGTTTTTGGCATTATATGAATTTACTACCCATGACAGGTGAAATAAATAGAAATACCTATACAATTAAATTCTATTAGCTAACAGAAAGTGCATTTATTGAAGACAATACTGTGTCAATACTTTGTTCGTGAAGCAGGAAAACTTTATGTTGCAACATTTCTGCTTGTCTCTCCTGCCAGTGGTAGTAAGTTCACAGCATGTCCAAATATTCACAACTACCCTGCATTAATAATATAATTAGAGAACACTGCCGATATTTAATATGTTGGTGTAATTAGTAATTTAAAAATTATGTGGGATTTGCACATTGGCTAGAATCAACGCAGTCTTAAACATTAATAAGCTATGAGAATTAGAAATAATTGCAAAGAAAATTAAACAGAACCTGTAATCGTTCATTAATTTATTACAAATTATAAGTTAATTATTTGGATAGGCACCAATAAAAATGTATCAATTCTTTAGTAATTACCATAAGAAAATAAAATGAAATGTCTCACCACATACTAATCATTCTTTAGTAAATATGTGGCTAACTTTCTTGAGTGTTAGGAAAACTAAACAGCGCAGCTCAAATGCATGTGGTATTCCACTATATATAATGTAGTTTTAATTCTCGAAAGACAAAAACGCTCTTTGATAACAAAAAACTTATTTTCCAGGTAAAATTTAGCCAACAGAAGGAGCAGGAATGTCATTGAAATGGAGTTCTGAAACAAAAGTTCCAGTGTCTCCGAAGAAAACTTGTAGCAAATATGAGGACAGCGCAAGTTTGTTGCTTGTACTGCACAATATTGGGGAACACTATCAAGATCTATGAAATGTAATGGATGACGAATCAAACACAGTACCTGTGCCCCATGCAGCCCTAAACCACCAGCCATTACCCATCTAAAATCAAAATCACCATGTGGAAATGTTATTAGGCAGTAGTTTATTCAAATCATTTTTCATTATAGGGTTGTAAATGAGGCAATTTTTACAATAGTTAATAAAACTAGGTTGTTTCAATTTAATCAATTATTATCTCTGAAAATTGTTACATTTTAAGTTTAGTTGCTTTTGTAATATTGTCATTTGAAGCCTATGGAGTTCCCGTTTTCTCATCTCCTCAACCTCAAACGCCACTCACTTTATATCCTCCTCAAGCAGTCTCATCTTCTCCTCAGCCAACTCCACCATATATTTAGGTTCGTTGGTTACTCGGCTTTCTAGGCAGCAGAACTCTTTCACCTATCCCAGTTTTTGCTTCCCTAGTTAAATGTGGGTTTTGGCCTCTACTCTCTTGCTGCACACCGATATCTAAGTTTTATTCTTATTGATCTGCAGATGATATTAGCAATTTTTATCAGCAGCTTTTATCAGCAATTAAGCACACTATCAAGATCTATGAAATGTAATGGATGACGAATCAAACACAGTACCTGTGCCCCATGCAGCCCAACACCACCAGCCATTACCCATCTAAAATCAAAATCACCATGTGGAAATGTTATTAGGCAGTAGTTTATTCAAATCATTTTTCATTATAGGGTTGTAAATGAGGCAATTTTTACAATAGTTAATAAAACTAGGTTGTTGCAAGTAATCAATTATTATCTCTGAAAATTGTTACATTTTAAGTTAAGTTAATTTTGTAATATTGCCATTTGAAGCCTATGGAGTTCCCCTTTCCTCCTCTCCTCAACCTCAAATGCCACTCTATTTATTTCCTCCTCCTCCTCAAGCAGCCTCATCTTCTCCTTAGCCTACTCCACGCCTACTTCGTTCGTTGGTTACTCGGCTTTCTAGGCAGCATAACTCTTTCACCTCTTCCAGTTTTTGCTGCCCTAGTTTAATGTGGGTTTTGGCCTCTTCTCTCTTTCTGCACACCGATATCTTAGTTTTATTCTTATTGATCTGCAGTTGATATTAGCAATTTTTATCAGCAGCTTTTATCAGCAATTAATTTAAATATCATAATCTCATTGCAAAAGAAAATTGAGGCAGTTTCATTGATTGTTTACTAAAAATACGTCACATTGCTCTTATCTTATCAATGTAATGATGAATTAATGTTGTGACTTTCAGTGAATTCCCAACTTTTTTAAAGTGCTGAAAGCCCGCTTTTTTTACCTACACTATATGTGCAATAAATGTTTGGTAATTTGAAATCCGGGGAACTCATGAATATCCCTAATTATAACCAGTTTATCATTACGTCCATTGGTGCTATTACACATTATATGTATTTGTTATAAAGGCTATACAATGTTCATGCTAGGATTTAGATCATGCAATCTTTTGAGTTATACATGGATAGTTAATCTAGCACACATAGGTACTTTTCCACCCGTTAATAAACATGAAAATTATGTATTCACCAGTATAATAGTCACCAGGTCATTACAACTCCAGCGATAATCCACTTATCCTAATTTTTTTTACAAGTTTATTTTCAATCACAATTGATATTAATTAATGTGGAAGGCTATTTGTGCACTATAATTTAAGCAACAAATAAAATTGTTGTAATAATTAATGTAGAAGGCTATTTGTGCACTAATAATTAAAGCAACAAATAAAATTGCTGTATTATAATAGATGGATATGCTCGCAATTGAATTGAAGTTGCTTTTCTTTTACAGAAAAGAGCTTGTTTAATCCCGCCATAATTTTAAGTTTACTCTCACCGTACTTGCGGAGTGCCGATCGGCACTTTTTCCGGTATGAGAAAAACGATATCCAAAATCACCGCGCATCGCTGGTCTCAAGCCGATCTCAGTCCGATCTCAGTCTTGAGATCGTGCTGAGAAACAACTATGAATACGGATGGCGGTCTCAGTCTCATCTCAGTCTTGAGCTGAGACTGAGCTGAGATCGACTCAAGACCTGACTATGAATACGGGCCTTAGTATGAAAGCGTAACTCGACGTGAAGTGGTAGCGGTATTTCTGTTCCTTATGACGTATAGACATCCTTGCGTGTGAATTATAAATTCCCAGAAATCGAATGAGGAAGGCTAGGTACCTGCTGTAGTTGGTTTCGCCTCTATAGGGGAGGGAGGGTTTGTTGAGGAGGCGGAGGGTGGGGGGGGAAGGGAGGTGGAGAAGGGGGAGGGGGGAACGAGGAGTGGTGAGAGCGAACGAGGAAGTGGTCGTCTCAAGGCGATAGTCTAATGGACACCGGGGAAATGAATGGGCTCGGAGGTGGTTATTGCTGTGCCGAGCTAAAGGGCGCGAACGGAATATCTACGCATAAATATCTACCCCTTCTCACTACCCTGCCAGCCACCTCGAGGATGTGTGGCAGGGGGTGAGCAGTAACAAACACGCACTACGTTCATGTACTAAAGATTACTTTAAGCACCTAAGGGGAGATATTTATGAAAATCATGCGTGTCAATCAACGGATCCAGTCTTGATATAGTGGAAGATATCCATGTACGGAAAACTTGAAGCAAGTACCCACAAATTTTAAGTCAGACTACGAGTTTCAACTTACAGTTCATCAGGACTCAAGTGAGTCTTGCATCTGATGACGAATTATGGATTTGGGATGTCATTTTTCTCGCGTATCATGGGTAGAGGGCTCTAGGTCACATAACTTTGGGAGCATCTACATCTACACCTACACGATACCCTGCAAGCCACCACGAGGGTGTGTGGCCGGGGGTGAAGATCACCAAACATGCACTATTGACATGCAAACAAGCAACTATAGGGTCTCATGCAACTACATTGTTAGAATACATGAATCATGCACTACAGACTACTCTAAAATATTTTCCCTACCTATCCCTTTGCTATGCTGCCTATTCTGTTCTCTTAAAGTACGGGGGAAAAATGCAATTTTGAATCTACCAGTACGACAATCTATCTCTCTAATATTATTTATCTCGTCGAATCTAGCGTAAGACGCTGGTTTTTTTAATATATGCCTAACATCTTCAGTAAAGCTATCCGATTGAAATTTCTCTGATAGATTCAATATGTACTTTAACCTACGCTCTGATAATGATTCCCACCCTAACCGCTAGGTATGTAGGCTAGGTATGTATGGGATAGGTAGGTAAGAATTTTTAGAGTGGTTTGTAGTGCATGAAGCATGTTTTAGTGTTGCTAGTCTGTGCGTGCTAATGAAATGAAAATGAATGTATAGTTAAAATTTTTTCTAACCAGTCAGCACTTGGATATTTACTTGGCACTTGCCATCGGGTTGCACGTTTTTCTTACCTAACTTGTTTCCGTAAGTAAAATCAAGAGCATGTATGGTGATTTCCCTTATCCCCCCAACTGACAGATTCAAGATGTCCTTTTTTCCTCGTACAATTAGGAGTATGAATATATCCAATACGAATTTATCAATGGATAGCATGGGTGGTTGCATGCTGGTGTTGGGACTTTGAGCTAATCCATCTGACAGTATTATGTTGCATGCTTGCTTTGCTATTTTTATCCTCTTTGAGAACTTAAGTTTAGACTGGTGAATTAGTGCTGGTCCTTTTTTGTGCATGATATGTGGTGCGTGTTTAGTGTGATTTCACCCCCTGCCACACACCTTTATGGTGGCTTGCAGGGTAATATGTAGATGTAAATGTAGATGTTTGGTGTGAATTCACCCCTTGCGATACACCTTTATTGTGGCTTGCATGGTGTGTGGATTGATGTTGTGTGGATGGACGACTCTGCGACTTGAAACGTGTAGTGTGACTATTGAATTTATGGAAAATTGCTTCAAATTTCCATTTTTTTAATCATGCGGGACATTTACTACATGCTCTTTTTTTCATTCAAAAGGCACAGAAACATATACGAGGCACTATGGACATGCCCATGTTAATATTTCATGCAGGTGGACATACTTAAATCCTTAAATGTAAAAATGGAAACAGCGAATCTAAGGAAGGGAAATTTTACAGAGTTTTTATTTCCATATGAAGCAATTTCACCAACTCACGCCCAAAACCATTCACTTCTAAACAAGGGAGCTTAGGATGAGTATAACCAGACACATACACGAAGTTCATCCAACCGTCAGAGATGCTTCGAGCTAGTCTATCCTTTGAACGACGTGTATTCACCAGGCGAAAAGATTAGATGCGAGAGAAAAGATTCGCCAGTGGCTCGATCACAGCCATCTTCATAAAATGTGCGCGCTCACGTTATTGTCATTTATTCAATGCGCCTTCACGGGCGATTATGATATCACAGTCCCTCAATCCCATAATATGCACGAAGCCTGCCGCCGTTCAAATCGGGAGTGTCGCTGGAACGGCTACTGAGTATATTGCGTCTTTTGAAGAGTTAGCATCGCCAACATGAAGTTAGCACAAGTAATAATTGTCGAGGGCTCGATCCGTAACTCTGTCACCTGAGCTCCCTCGGAAGTTCGCTAGTCCCGCATGCAAAACCTTCTGCAATTTCTGTCTCAATTCGATTCCTAACGAACTTTTTACACGTCTTCCTCTTCAAAGTAACCTACAATCCATGTCGAGGGCGTGATGTAAGGGGTGAACATCACCAAACACTTGCTCACGAAATGCATTATTGAGTCACGGCAGTGGCTTTTTCATGAGTACATCTACATCTACATAATACCCTGCAAGCCACCACAAGGGTGTGTGGCAGGGGGTGATTTCTCACCAAACATGCACTTATATCATGCTTAAAAAAGAAATAGTATTAATATACTATTCAGAACTTCACTATTTAAAAAAAGATAGAAATTGCAAAGCAAACATGCAAAAATTTTCTATTGGTAGGGTTAGCCTTAAGTACTCATACCAACATTCAGCCACCAAAGCTATCCATTGCTACTCTCCGATTGGACATATTTACCGTCATTCGTATCTCTAATTGTACGAGGGAAGTACCTCCCAATTCCTGCTTACATATGCGTAGAAAAACAATAATATGAGTTAATAAATAATATTCATTGGGAGTGATAGAGGACATGTTTTAAACTCAAATCAGTTTAAACGGAGAGTTTGAGGAAAAGTGAATGTTATTTTTTTATTTGCCAAGCTCGGAGCTCGAGAGGATATTCCTTTTTCCGGCGTCAGATTACCTTGGGTTTTAGAGATTTCGTTTTCAACTGAAGGTTTAGGAGCAGAGAACAAATTCTCCACGCCGAGAAAATGTATTTGAAATTTTGTAGTGGGGGGATTTTTCTGCAGAATATTTTTTAAATCATTTCGAAAAAAGCCAAATGCAAACACACATTTATCATGAATATTATTTTCCCCTAAGCCGCGTACTAGGCAAAAATATAAAATCTAACCACTCAATTATCAACATTTTAAAATTAAATTGGGAACACCTTTTAAATATTTTATTTTTAATACATATTTAGATGGTGACTAGGATTTAATCAGTCTATTTAATGAATTAAAATGGGAATAATTGTCAAATCGCAGGTTGAAATTTAGACTTCATCTCTTAAATAAATTCTAAGATAATATTTTCAGTGATGACGTTAAAAATATTTCGTGAATCCCAACTTACTATGGAAGACTGTACCATGATTACGAAATTAGAGAAATTGATTGCCGGACTGACAGATTCAAAATGTCCTTTTTTTCTCGTACAATTAGGAATAGTAATAGCGGTAAATATGCTCAATACGAGTGTATCAATGGTTGTTGGTATAAGGACTTTAAGGTAACCCAACTAACAGCATTATGTTGTATGCTTGCGTTGCTATTTTTATCTTTTTTTAATGTAAGGGTAGACTGGTATATTATTGCAATTTTTTTGTATGATATGTAGTGCATGTTTGGTGAGAAGTCACCTCCTGCCACACACCTTTATGGTGGTTTTCAGGGTTTTATGTAGATGTAGATGACTGATTGTTGATAATAATTTTTTTAAATTATTTAATGAATTAATTACAATGATAATAGTTGATGGATGGAATGTTTGATGACGCACTTGACGCGCACGTTCACTTTCGATGTCGCCAAGGGGGGACAGAGTGGAAGGGGGCGAAAGAGGAGAGAAGGGGTGGAGTGGACCTCGCCCGAGGGCTCCTCTTGTCGGGAGGAATCTGGAGTGGACGAGGGGAAGCAGGCAAAGGGTTTTCTTCAGTCCGTGGAGTGAGAGAGCAGTGGCAGCACAGCAAGGGGCGGGTGACATCCGCGACACGTCTTAGGAGGGTTAGTAAGTAGGAAAGGGCCCAAGTGCATGACGGGAAGCCTCGTCGACCGCGACTCCGAGGCGCCCAGTCTCTGCGGTGGAATCAACTTCTCCTTCGTGCCAGAGTTTCCTTACCTTCCAGGGGCAGAACGACAAATCATAGGGATCGCGAGGGAATCTTATGAAGGACTAGGTTGAGAAGAGAAGGGAAAATTTTTTTCCCGAAATAACTTTTTACAGAAAAATAACAGTTTTAATCAATCTGTCAACCTCTTGAGGCGACAAAAATTGGACGCCAAGAAAATAAATCGTACCTAATACCTCGAGGGTGCTTGGGTGAGTTGTCCATTAAGCATCAAAAGTTATGTTATAACCAAAATATTTTTCCTAGCTAGGCATGCACTCTGCCATAAGTGATCATTAGGCTTGATTTATCAAAGGCATTAACAGGTACGGGTAGTAACTTCCATATTTGTTTGGGCCGTACTTGTTATAAAACAGCTCCTTATCACTACTAAAATAAAATATCTACTCCAAAATTCCTGTTTCAAAGTTTAATATACCGTCTGTGATTTCATGTCTGCCCCACACGCCTCAGAATAGAAGTTAAAGGGTGGGAATGGAAGAGTAAAGAGGGAAGTTGGAGAGGAGTCGGTATTAGATTACACTTACGACAAGCGCCAATGAGGTATCACGGCTTACGTCTCATCCGACGGACGGAGCAATGAACCCGAAGTGTTCTTCACTCAGTACTCAAAGCATCGGCCGGTTAAAACCAATGAAACAAATTTTCCAGGGCCGGGATTTGAACCCGGTCTCCCAAAGTGTACTTACTAAGTGTACTGAGGCCGGTTCTTTAACGACTCTAATAAAAATACTGTGGCAAATTCTGTGGTCAATTATTTCGACCCTTTATGATTCTTTGATATTACTAATGTTAGGGGATTTCTTTACAATCTTCTTTAAACCTTACTCTGTACTAAATTCACCATTAAAATAGTCCCAGGAATTAAAGTAATCTTTTCTCAGTTGTGAAATGAAATCTGCACACACCTCTTCCAGCGTTTTTCCTCATGGGCAGCCTTCAAAGCTGGCTGGAGCTACTTTTTCTGACTGTCGGAGTCATCTTTGGGAAGGAGGCGGAACTAAAGGCACACGTTCTGCGCGCGCTGGCGTCTCTCCCGTTCGGTTCTTCTCCGCGCCAACGTCTTCAGGTCGGGGGTTTCACATGAAGATAGCCTCTCACCATACCTGTCTCCCTTCTTTCAACATGAAACTCTTTCGTGTGAAATAAGCTCATGTGTGGTGATACCTTGGTAATTCATATCATGGCTAATCAATATTTAAATAAAAGAGAACGTACATATATACTGCTGTAAACAGCGTTGGAAATTCAGTACCCGCAAGAGGTAGATCTTTCGTAGAAAGTCACGCTTTACTGAAATTGACTTTCAACACTTGCATGTGCGAAGATTTTCACCAAGTTCCATTTCAAAAACAATAAATGCTGATGTATTTTGTTGTGTGTATTTTTGTGTATGTTGTTGATGTATTTGCATTTCTGCTCGCTACATTTCTCTCCTTATTTCCTTGGCGGCTAATTTTCTTGCCAAGAAAAAGAATATGCATTAATTTCAAGAATAGTTTTAGCACGTTCTCTTGTCTGAGGCATGCATTCAAGTTTCTACGGCTTTAATGCTGGACAGGAGTCACATGTCAAGTCAAATGTTCATATTCACAGTGGGAGATTTAGAGAATTAGCTAGTTTATTTATCTAATAAGGATGAGATATTTAAATATGTACATTATAGAGGAATTTAGAATGGTTTCCTTAATGTTATGACACTGTTCATTCTTATTAAATATGGTATAATTTCATGAAAATGAAAGTGCAGCTGCTTGGTTCTGTAAATGTTATGAATGTCAGTCTAGCCACTAACGAGAGACCAGACTGTAACCGAAAATAGGCCATCATCACAAAGACACTAAATCGTGGCAATAAACTTAGTAACTTAACTAAGAAGATCGTAACTTAACTGCACTAATATCATGCTACAATATACGTACAATAGTACTGTCGGCGCAGAAATTATGTGCACTCGAGTTTGAATACAAATAACAAATTAACAGGTAGGCTTACAGAAAAGCTAATCACACCGTAGCTTTTCTTACTTCATTCTGCGTTATTGAGTGGCAAATTTAAATTTTTAAAACGTATTTTCATATTTTTTACAACGGTAGTGGCGTAAAAAGTGCCTGTTTTTGACGGTGTTTGAGCAAAGCACCAACTTTGATGACCCGTAAATCAATACCATGTCGTTCAATTGCAGCCAAAGTTTAAATAGTTTTAGGTATACATGTTTTCTATGCATACTGTAAGTTTCCAGTATATAACCTTAAAATAAAAGGAGTTGTTATCAATTTTATAAAAAGTTAGCAATTCGAAACTGGGGTGTCGTAGAATTTCGTTCTTGGTGGCGTTATAATCCGCATGTCCTGAACATATCCAATATGTAATTGTCTAATATTTCAACACATTTGTTTAATTTATATCGATTGGTATTTATATTGGCGAAAGCGAGCTCCCTCGGCAAGCGACTGGCATTGTTTAAGCCGTGCAGCCTGGCTCTCTCTTTCGGCACGTATCCTTCCTTCGTATTTTAAAAGTCATACGATGAATGGCAGGCATTTAATTACACTTCTAGATCTATATCTACGCGATACCAGCAAGCAACCGCGAGGGTGTGTGGCAGGGGATGACGATGACCAATCATGCACTATAGACATACAAACAAGCAACCATAGGGTCTCATGCAACTAGATTGTTAGTATCTCTTGTATTTAAGGGATTAATACATGCATCATGCACTACAGACAACTCTAAAATATTTCCCCTACTTCTACTATATTCCCCTCCCCCCTTGCTATGCTGCCTATTCTGTTCTCTTATAGTACGGGGGAAAAATGCCATTTTATATCTATCAGTACGACAATCTATCTCTCTAATCTTATTTATCTCGTCGAATCTAGCATTATACGCTGGTGTTTTAAATAAATGCGTACAACTTCAGTAAAGCAATCCCAATGCAATTTTTGCAAGAGATTTAATCTGTACGTAAACCTACGGTCTGATAATGATTCCCACCCTAATTCTTTTATTAATTCTGTAATACTGCTCAACCGGTCGTAACAACTTTTGAAGAACCTAACTGCTCTAGGCTGGACACTGTAAAGTTCTCTGATCAAACCTAATTCATTCGGATCCCATGCACTGGCTGCATACTCAAGGTGGGGCCCAAGTAGTGAAAAATGACATCGCACTTTTGTCTTCTCATCACATTTCCCAAGAACTCTTTTTATAAATTCTAGATTTCTCTTCGTTTGGCCGCGTATTTCCCGGATGTGTCTTCTCCACGATAAATCTTTAGTGATTGTTACACCAATTCCCTTATGATTTCAGCGGTTGACAGTCCTACTGTGCTGTCGATGAATATCAGCGCAAACGGTGGACTTTAAACTCTTCAAAATTCCCCGAAGAGTGACCAAAACATCTGTGGAAATCCGACCGCTCGAAAGGGAAAGACACGCGGCCGGCATTGAGTTCTGCCTCATGTGTTGAGTGGTGCAGGAGTCCTCCCACTGCAAAAGCGTGGCTCCGTGACTTACGTCGACCGCACTTGGTATCCCCACTACCAGGGGAGTCGAGTTCGACGCTAGAGTGGCTGTCTGAAGCCATCGGTATTTGTCTATGGCGTGTTGTATGAATGGTGATTTACATAACATCTACATCTACACGATACCCTGTAAGCCACCTCGAGGGTGTGTGGCAGGGGATGAAGATCGCCGAGCATGACTACTACTAAGCACTACTGACATGCAAACAAGCAACTATAGGGTCTCATGCAACTAGATTGTTAGTATCTATAGTATTTAAGGGATTAATACAGGCATCATAACCTTCAGAAAACTCTAAAATATTTCCCCTACCTACCCTTTTGCTATGCTGCCAATTGTGTTCTCTTATAGTTCGGGGGAAAATGCCATTTTGAATCTATCTGTACGACAATCTATCTCTCTAATCTTATTTATCTCGTCGAATCTAGCATTATACGCTGGTGTTTTTAATATGTGCCTAACATCTTCAGTAAAGCTATCCTATTTAAATTTCTCTAATATTTAATTTTTACTTTAACCAACGCTCTGATAATGATTCCCACCATAATTCTTGTATTAATTCTGAAACACTACTCAACCTATTTTTAACGAACCTATCTGCTCTACGTTGCACATTGTCTAGTTCTCTAATCAAACCTAATTCAGATAATTACATTTTAACCAATTATCCATATGGATACTAATTATCTAGCGGCATGTTACCACACGCTAACGCGGTGGCTGACAGAGTATTTTCGTAGATGCTGAAGACGGATGAGAAGTGAAAACGAGTGAGATTGTAATGAGAAATACAAACGCACCAAACTTTGTGAACCATTCTTCCATTCGTGGTTTTACCACGTGACTCCATGGTTACCTATTTGAGGCATTCGCGAGGGTTTCAAACACACCCCTGGGGGAGGAAGAGGCAGGCGGGCCTGTCTCTCTCTCTCTCCCTCTCTGGAGGAAGCGGCGAGTCATGATGGGAGTCTCGGTGGTACGCAGCGTGCGTGCGTCGGTTGCGAGTGCGTACCAGACGTGAGAGAGAGAGAGAGAGAGAGAGAGAGAGAGAAGTGTCCTTGGCGGAGAGCGGCGAAAAATGTTTTTGTGCTGTCGCTGCTCGAAGGGCCAGTGTTGTGAATTCCTCGAGGGAGAGGGGGGAGCCGGGGGGTGGGAGCGAGGGGGGTGGGGAGGACGCCGAGAGGGGCGGGAGGAAGGCGGACGCACATATGGTAGCAATGCGTCGAAGCTGAGGCATATGAGGACTCGGAGGAATTCGCGGAGCACTGCAATTGCTTTCTCATCTCGAAAACTATCCATTCCGGGGCAAACGGAAGCGAAAAAACACCAGAAACAGGGCGTCATAAATCATTTTCGATTTTAGCTGACACTGGTTCCTTTATATCAGCGTGATTACGTACCCTACGAGCATTACAGTTGACATTAAAAAAAAAGATTAATAGTGATGAGAAAATTTCATGGGAACCAGATGTAATAGAGGATATTCTAGAACTGGAAGTAGTGTATCCTGATATGCTAAGCGGGGTTGACTGAGGCTCATTGAAATGCCATGTTTAGTAGGTACGGGTGGCCACAAATACTATAACTGCAGGAGTTTTGCGTTCTAAACTTAGTGGGTACTGTGCGAAATCTCGTCAATGTATTGTTGGATACCGGCTTAGATAATTTCTTCCCAAGGTAGTAAGGCAGCAGATGCCACTCGTTCAGCAATGGGGAGGTCAAGACAGAGAATACAACTTAAACAAGTCTCCGTTCAGATGCCAATGAATAATTCAACGCAACGCATTCAACAAGCACCTAACGTCCTTTATTGTGGTGCACAAGTTCATTATGTTACTGGGTGAGGAAAAAACTGTAGCCCTTATAGACGAATTATATTTTTAAAACTTTAAAAATCACACAACATGTATTTCGGCTTACTAAGTCGTGTACTGCAGTGCATACCTGAAGATGGCTTAGTAAGGCGAACCAAGAGTTGCGTAAACTTTTTTGCTTTTTAAAAATATAATTTGTGAATAGTGCTAGTTTTTTACTCACCCAGTATGTCTCACTTCAACCATGTGATGACTGAATCAAGGAACAGTATTCGATATGGTACTTTTCTGGCGGCAGTAATTAGCTTTTAGTCATGGCCGAATGTGAAGCTAAAGCATAAAAATGGGGATGGTGGTGAGAATGTTCTACGAAGGTATTTTATTATCATTTTGGCTTGATGAACACTTATCCATAGCATTCGAAGAGAAGAATATTTATCTCTCTCCTGCCTGGAGGCTAATCAAGAAATGTTCCACGTGGAAGCGATCATTCATCCTCATCAATTAGGAGCTTCCTTAAATAAGACATGGCTCTCAAAATAAGTAGGTACCTATTAGTTACAGCGTCGTAGTGGGAGTAGTGTTGGAACGGAGATCCCGGGCTAGAATTCTGCAAAGGACACTGTTCCTTTAAAAGCAAGCCATGTCATTTCCTGGGCACCAAATATTCCTGGGAAACCACTAGCGACACAGGGAAAGACACTGGGACCCCTTTACGGCCTCTCATGTGAGACGCTCGCCGTTTCTGCTTCGTCGCTGGCCTTAGTACTTGGTGTGGTGTCACTCACCAACCAACCTTGAGTTTGAGCCCTGGTTGTGGTCACCACCAAAATTTGCATTGTATCACGGTAGCTGACGCTGAAAGTAGATGCCAGCGGTAGCTCGCTTCTTTTACCATAAGGGCAAGAGTTGACGAGAAACCAGTTCGGACAACCAAAAGAATCACACCAGATGCAAAAACCACGAATAATATGATTTTGCAACGAATTAGTCATGATCCATGTTACCGTCAGTTCTTCATATACCATTGTGTTAAACTGCAAACAACCGAGATGACGAAAGGAAACAGTGTACAACAATACGCGAAGATACAAAAACAGCAAATTCAACTTTTCAAGGGAATAGTAGCAACAAACTCGATTTTAAATACTTATTCAATGAATTACACTGATTCAACTTAAGCTTGATAAATGCATATATTTATTTTGAAATACATGTTTTTCCATATTCCATTGAATCAGAGGTAGAATAATTAGTGTATTCATTTGAATGCGAATATTCATAATCATTTCTTCAACGGGATTCTTGTAAAAAATCAATGGAAACAGGTATGCCGATATTATTTCATTCTCATTAATACACTTAAGTTTCAATTTTTGGAAGCTGCATCTACATCTACATAATACGCTGCAAGCCACCATAAAGGTGTGTGGCAGGGGGTAAATTCTCACCAAACTTACACTACATATCATGCATAAAAATTGATTAGTATTAAAATACTAATCTAAACTTCATAAATTAAAAAAAGATAAAAATAGCAAAGTAAGCATGCAAAAACATGCTGTTAGTTGGGTTGCCTTCAAGTCCTTATACCAACATGCAGCTACTTATGCTATACATTGATAAATTCGTATTGGACATATTTACCACTATTCATATCCCTAATTGTACGAGGAAAAAAAGACATGTTGAATCTATCAGTTCGGCAATCAAATTTCTAATTTTGTAATTATGGTCCAGTCTACCATAGTAAGTTGGGGTTCACCAAATATTTTTAACGCCATCACTGAATATATATAATATGGAATTTATTTAGAATATTAAGTCAACATTTCAACCTGCGATCTGACAATGATTCCCTATTTAATTCATTTAGTAGACTGGTTACGCTAATATGGTTACCGTAGCGTCACTTTACAAATCTTGCCGATCTTCGCTGCACACGATCAAGTTCATTATTTAGACCGATTTCGTAGGGATCCCATAAACTGGCAGTATATTCCAAATGAGGTCTAGCAAGGGAAAAGTAGCTGATTTCTCGTTCATGATCGTCACATTTACCCAACACTCTTTTGATGAATCCCAGTTTGCGATTAGCTTGACCAATTATTTCACGTATGTGTTTGACCCAGAAATGATAAATACATGCAGAAAAGGAGATGTATTTGACGTATCACCAAGAATTCATAAGCATGTTAAGTCACCTTCTGCCTCACACTCTCGCCGGTGGTTTGCAACGCATTTTACAGAACTGGCGAAAAAATGGGATTTCTCTCTGCTATTCTTTATTGAGCGACGGAAATGTATTTTCGGCAAAATGGATTCCTGTCACGCAAATTTTTCTCCGGGCTTATCATTTTCTCATTGCATCTCATCTTATGATCAGGTGATTGCTGAAATATCTGTAACACCCGGATGATCGCTCCCGAATATAGTAATTACTCGCTAACAATCTCTCTGAATGAGTATCCACTTTTAAACATTTGATGACTTTCAATAGCTGACGTAGTGGGCATTTATTCACCCTTTTTCATTTAACTTATTGGTGACAACCTGAGTAAGTGTACGAGTTATTTTTAAGAATCCTGCGTTGATATTTTGAATGCATATTTGAATTTTGTACGGTTGAAATTTCAAAAGGAATGTCAGCCACACAGAAAAATGATCTTCCGTGAACTCAACTGGAGCAGGCACGGAGGCAGAAATTTGTTTTGGGGAGGGGAGGGGGGGCTAAAATTAGTGTAGCGTAACCTGCATGATGGTATAAGGACTTGAAGGTAGCCCAACTAACAGAGCATTTTTGCATTCTTAGATTGATATTTTCATCTTTTTAAATAGTGCAGTTTAGACTAATATATTAATTATAATCATTTTAAATGCGTGATATATAGTGCATGTTTGGTGAGAATTCACCCCCTGCCACACACCTTTGTGGTGGCTTGCAGAGTATTATGTAGATGTATTTCCTGCATTTAAGATGCAGAAAAGAAGATTTTTTCCGGAAGCAAGAAATTAAAGCGAGGGAACATCGAAGGAGAAAGTTGGAAATGGGAAAACGGACGGAAGTTGGAAGTTGGTCTTCACTAAATGGGACCCAGCGATCGTAGAATGCTGTGAACGTCGATGTAACGAACGCCGTCGAGTGAAACATTAGAGACAAATAAGTGTGAACTCTCGCCCGAGCATCCGCGCATCTCATTAGAGAGCTCCGAGCTTCAGCCGTTCCCTCTTCATGCTCACCTTGAGCGTGTTTGTCTCGAGAACCAGTCCTGCCATCCCTCTTGTGAGACCTCGCGCAATCCTGCGAGGAGGCTGGAAGAAATCGAGGAAGACGCCGTGGGCATACACTCTGGCGAGGGAGCGGAGGCTGCGGCCGTCTTCTCCTCAAGAGGTTTCGCTCTCCGTCTTCCGGGCTGGCGATTATTTCAACATCTCCCAAGGAGTTCAAAGACAGCGTTGCTTCCTCCCTGCCGGTCGCGACGGAGGCAGAGGCTTTTGACGATAAAATTCGATGGGCTGAGGAAGCGAATAAAGTGCTACTTTACCTGTATCTCGTTAATAAATATAGTATTGGCTGGCATAAATTTGCAATAATATTTCCAAGATTTACGTTTCTTTAATTGAAAAAATTCAAGTAGGTCTACTTAATTAACCAGTCCTATTTTGTAACGTAAAATCCCACTCAACCCTAGTTACACCCCAAATTACGGAAGTATTTCAAAAAAATGCCTGAATGAACATATGTACTGATAAGTTAAAGAATAAAGTAGCCAGAGAGGAAAGATGCTGGTATGTTTCTATACAAATGTTATTAAAACTATTCATATCGTTCAGCGGTGATTCAGATGTGAATCGTATGCTGAATCATGTATCAGAATTTTATAGTTTTCAATAATTAATCATACCGAACTCGGTTAACACAAATCAAACAGCAATAATGTTAAAATATAAAAATATAGAGAAGAAATACATAAATATGAAGAGATTAGCCTCGGAATAATTGAGTGGAGCTGCGTCAAACCAATCCCAGGATTGCTGACTAAAGATGATGATGATGGGCCTATGTAAAAATGTTGGCAGAGATGGTACGTTATTGGCAAATAAATGGAAGTTTATTTGGACTATTAACGCTAAATGTTATACTGACCATTGTTGGAAAACATTAACAGCTATTTTCCTATTTTATTGTGGCAAGAATCTTGAAAATACTGTTGTCGAGAGGCGAAAAAGAAAGAAATGTTAGGGGATGTTGCGGGGGAGAAAAAATGTAGGGATAAAACTTAGTAGCCATAAATGATGAATAGATGTCCTGAGTTTTAATTGAATGGTAAACATGATATGGAGGAGTATTACCAGTGCTTCGTCACAAATCAGGCTATAACAATAGGCTCGAATCTCAGGTAGACCAAATGCTAATGTAAACAACGTCATTATTACCCGATTTGAGATTGAAACCCACGACCCATTAAGACTGGTAAGCCTGGTGTGTTACCTCTTACCCTAAACCTGATAGTTGTTAAATGCAAGTTGTAATGGAATGGGTCAAAAAGAATTCTGAGCTTAAGAAGGAACAAGGAAGGACAAACTGACTTTGGCGTGAGAGTAAATGTTACAGATATGCTCCCAGCATCGAGTGCACTGTGGGGTAGATGTGGTTTAGGATTAAGGGAGAATTCTATGAATAGAATACGTATATTAGGTATGAATTTTGGGTTAGGTGGGCAGAGTAGTTTGATAGATCTTGCAGCTAATTCAATTTATAAATATCAAGTGATTCCAAATCTATCGCATGCAAAAGAATCATTCATTCTGCTTCGTAGTTTTTAAAAAGAATACTCTTTAACTTATCAGCCTTTACGAAAAGATGCTGAGGAATCATCTCATGAAAACGATCACAATTACGTAAAAGTTTCAATGGCATTCTGCCTGGAAGACGGAATCATTTGGCTCAAAGCTGAAGGCGGAGTGGCGTGACACAATCTCACTTGCGGATTCTCGGGAATCGCCAAAACGCTTTCCGCTCAAGGTCTCAATCCACATTTGCGAATTTTTACTCGACACCCCAATTAGCGGGAAACAGGGCGGAGAATTTTAAATGTTTTCTTCCTGCTACAACCACGGCGCACAGTGGGCTGAAATCGAAAAACTCTCCAAAATTCAAAAGTTGACTTCTAAATTGAGACCCCGCAGTATGACTGTTCGAGTTTACAACATCCACGCTACAAAGAACCAAAATTGTTTAAATTTTTGACCATTTTTTTAGATCAGCAGAGCCCGTTAAAGTTGACAAAAAATTGTCAAAATCCTACGAAGAAAGTTTTTCGCGAAATCTCGTGTATTCTGTTTGCTCGTGTGGCCACCTGAAACAATTATGGTTATCTTAAAAGTATTAGCGATAACTAGGTCCGTTTTTAAAAGACAGTACATGGTCGGTTTAGTGTTTTAATTAATTTTTGTTGATAATTATTAAACAATTAAAATGCCCTGTTTTTTACCTGATTTTCATATTATGTTAACAAAAACGTTAGGAACGACACATAGCGACACTGAGATACTTATTCCACATAAAGTACAACATCTCTACTACATGTTTATAAAAAAAACCTTGCCCGAACCTATCTCCGCGCCATTTTTGATTAAATTAGTGATGGAAAAATCGATTTCGATTCAAATCGAAAATCGAGTTTTAATAGTCAAAGATCGAGGTAATCGAGATCGAGCCATGATCTTCGAGTTTCGATCCTAACTCGATTTTCAACTTCGATCTTGACCATTTCGTTTGATCTCAGCAGCGCGTAGTAGTCAGTAGAGGTCCTCGATGAACTGCCACTGAGGTCACTTCTTGTTAGAAGTAGATGCCAGTAGAAGTTAGGCAACACCTCAACAGGCCACCCGTCGATAGGAAAGTTAACCCCAATCGTAAATAAAATGATTACTTGGTAAGATTCCATAAATTTATTTTTCACCGACCTAGGTTTAGATTGTTTGAAAATCATTATCAATGATGATTACCTTGATAATGATTGTCAAACAATCGAAACCTAGGTCGGTGAAAAATAAATTTGTGGAATCTTGCCAAGTAATCATTTTATTTACTATCATGTGGTTCCACCAAGTGAAGCCTTAGGATTTCCTCCTTATTAACCCCAATCCTCTGAAAGTCTGGGAGGAGATAAAGGGTGAATGCCCCAACACGTACCGTTTCGCGATCAGAGTGCTGAGTGTGATAACGTCATCCGTCCCATGTGAAAGACTTTTCTCTAAGGCCGGTAAAATTGGAAAGGCACGCCCTAGATCATCAAGAAAGCATCTTATTCAGTTGATCTTCCTCAAAAATTTTAGTGAAGCCGAATGGTTCCAAGCGGTGATCCACATGTGTAAATTGTAAATTTTTACGACTAATAATTCAAGAATGTTTTCTAAGTACATTTTTGGGGATTTTTTATATTATTCAAATATGTATTATGAGCGTTTTTCAAATGAATAATAAACATGTTTTTGTACAAACTGCATTTTTTTCAAGAATGAACCGTAGATTTTTTCTAGTAATCGATATTTTGGTTCAAATTTCGATTTTTTCTGAAACGTCGAGCTTTTCATTTCGATTAAAAATCGATTGCTCGAAAAATCAATTTTGACAACATTTTTCCACCAGTAGATTAAATATGTATGTACTATGAGGCGGGTCAACCGTTCGGCGCCAAAGTTAGCGCAACGAATATTTTTATTTTGTTACTACTAACCTGTACTCATAATTTAATTCCTTTCTCGATAGTTTTGGACCTAAGACTAATGATATTGCTAAAATATGTTTGTAGAGTAAGAATCACGAGGAATAGAGAACCAATATTAGAGAACAAGAATATAGAGAGAGTTCTCTAATCTCCTTGGTAAGAATCTTCGCGGCTCCTGGCTGGGCACGTAACAACCTCATGAAGTATGCATATGAAATAGCATCATGTTCTCTTGTATTTAACGAAATGTAGATCCTTCCCTGCAACGGTTACTTCACCCTTCCAAAAGGACAAGCCACATTACTCATGAGCGGATGTGAATAACGGTAAATGTATCCAGTACGAGTGTAGCAATATATTATTGGTAGCTGCATGTTTGTATAAGGACTTAAAGCTAACCCAAGTAACAGCATGTTTTTGCATGCATGCTTTGCTATTTTAATTTTTAATTACAAATTTTATGCATGATATGTGGTGCACGTTTGGTGAGAGTTCACCCCATACCACACACCTTTATGGTGGCTTGCAGGGTATTATGTTGATGTAGATGAGCGAGTGTGGTCATACCCGGGCCGACAGCGGTAATCCTCCGCGACTCCGCGAGATGTTCCTCCAGCCTTTTGTCTCCAGTTAGGTCCCTCACCTGCACTCAAGTTTTAGTTCCATGACCGCGGTAATCCTCCGACCCTGAGAGATTTTCCCAGCCTTTTGTCCCAAGTGAGATCACTCACCCGCACTCAAGTTTTTGTTCCCTGAACAGATAATTGCTTGATAAGACGACATTTAATACTCTGAAAGTTTACTAAAGAAGCCGCTAATTAGTGTATTACCCCTTCACCATCAAATCTGGTTATGTGCCCCAGAGAATCGTTTCTCTCGGACACGTTTGTGTCCGGGTTCGCCAAATTAATTTGGGGTTTTTTTCGAAATTGTGCATTTCCCATTGGCTTCGTAAATTTCTCTCCCACTCGTTTTCGCGGAGCGATTCAGACATTTTGCTGCTGTGAGTGGAAGAACTCGAGTGTTTTCGGCTCATCGACACGGAAACGAAGAGTTGTTACGGAATTATCCATCGATCATGAGAATACTAGAGAACAAAAAGAGTGTGCTTCAGAGCAACATTGGTTCTCAGATCTCGAAGTTGTCTTGTCGCAAAATAAAAGAGATTTTACAATTATCTTGTACTTGATCATCAATAGTTTTTTATGATGGTTTTGGGTTTTTGCACCGACACAAAGGAGAAGATGAACCCTGAAAAAATTCCTCTCAAAGAAATACATGACATCATGCTGACAGTTGTGGAACAGGCTGTACAGTCAAAGAAGTCAGCTGAGCTACAATATCAGTGCGAAAAAATTTTCGTTGGCAATAAATTCCAATGAACATAAAGTTGCCGCAGTTCATTGATAAATGTTTTTGCAATACTGGAAGTCCTGGAAGATTCCCGGAGGAATCTCGGGAATCCAGGCAAAAGGAAATCAAAAGGTTAAGGGAGCACCACTCGAGGAAGATGTCTTGGAAAGAAGAATTCTAGGATATTTCCCAAAGATTGCTACTAAGTTTCGATGCACTAATTTCAACAAGAGACATGCTGGAAAACGAACGGAGAATGTCCAAGGAGGTACAGAATCTTCTTCTGATAGAGGGGTCAACAGATTCAGAGGACAATGATGATGTAGAGGTCACAGATGAAGAGATTTTGGGAGGTAAAAACTGAAGAATTGTATAGATGGAGTATTCTTAAAAGTGCTTTCTTTCTTAATATTCCGAGTTGAATCACAATTCAACCCATCGCTCACATTTTTAAGAAATTCTTATGCTAATTTTGTTTCCATCGATATGGTATCGATGTTTGTATCCAGATCTGCATCGATACTCTATAAGGTAAGCAGTATGCGTCAAACATCGATATCCGCTAGTGAGTGATAATTGTTTTTAGATTTTTGAAATATTATCCTTCAGGGAAAAAAAATTTTAATTGACCGTCCATATGATTGCTAGCGAAGTGATTTTCATTCCATTTTGTCTTAAAGTGGTCCACGACTAGTCTACGGACTCGAATCATTGGATTTAATTTTGAGACCTAACTAGCATGATGTTGTGAAAGTTTCATTGCTCTAGTTTTAAAAAAAAAGGAGATATGAATTTTGGCTATGTTTTCCATTTCAGCCCACTGTGCGGCGGTACGATACGTCTTGATAATTGATGCTTTAGAATAAACGGATGTAACAAACCGTATATTTCCGTGCTGATTTCCGTGGGAAATTAAAATGTGAGGAATCATCTTAAGATTTTTAACTAAGGAAAGTTCCTTCAACATTATTACTGGCTGTGTTGTGTGCTTATCCCGGCTTTGTAATTTCAGAAGTTTGATTTTTGATTGGTTTAAGCAGCTGAGTTCCAGACATCATAGAATTATTCTACGATGGAAAGAATTCTAAAGAATTATTTTACTAGAGCATGGATGTCATCAACCTCTCCTTGGAGGCTGCTTGCTAGCGGGGCGAATAAACCTGCTCCTCTAGAACTTCGCTAGGATTATGCAATCACTTTCCCTCGGTTATTTCCTGCACAACCGACAGCAAATTTAATGGCCTCAGGGTTGCCACTGTACCTGCCCTGCGCCACCAGTTTCCAGAAATAGCGTTATTCAAATATTCAAGGAATCGCCACGAACGAAGCCAACCATTTGGCCAGGATGATGGCATTAAAAACGGAGAGTGTGGAGTTCTTCCGTGCGATCATCACAGGAAATGCCTCCGCCCGGAGTGTTAATTTCATTGCCCATATCTGGTGCTGAACACTGCAAAGCTAATGGTATAATGGAGGGCAGTGTTATGATTGCGGGCAGCCCAACACAATATCTGCGGCATGACGAATGGCCAGATTCACTATTGCGCGAAGATGTAATACTTTTAATTCAATATAGTCTCATATTTGGAGCGATTTCGGAGACATATTTATCACCATTCTACACTCAGAGAATACCCTGCAAACCACCTCGCAGTTAAATACCAGTTGCATCACAGCAAAGAAAATATATAACGTATGTAATCTATTAAATACTTAGGCGACATAATCACTGAAGACATGTCATGGGGAACACATCAGGGAAATAACTAGTTTAGCAAACCGTACATTTCTAGGCAAATGCGATGGAAGAGTACGAGAAAGAAGCTATTTTACACTTGTCAGGCCTCATTTAGAATATGCCGCAAGTAAATGGGATACGTGCGAGGAAGGTATGATAAAAGAATTATAGCGTGTGCAAAGAAGATCCGCTAGATTTGTTAAAGGCTGTTATGATAATTGTTTAAGGGTTACGAGTTTAATAGAAGAACTAGGATGGGAATTACTATCAGAACGCAGGTTAAAATTTAGGTTAAACCTTTTAAGTAAATCCTAAATCGATTTGTTCACAGATGACGTTAGATATATATTAAGAGCCCCTGCGTATTATGCTAGGCTTGATCAGATTAACATGATTAGAGAGATAGATTGCTGTACCGATAGATTAAATATGTCATTTTTCCCGCGTACTATAAAGCAGCACAATAACCAGCCTAGCAAAGGGATAAGTAGGTGAATTATTAATAGAATAGCCTGTAGTTCATAATGCATGTATAAAAATCAATCCTTCTTATATTATGTAGTAACTAACCATATAGCTGTATTTGACCCTATTATATAGCATGTCTCCATGTGGTAGTCTAGTTGCATGTTAATATTCATGTTTGGTGATCTTCACCCCCTGCCACACACACCCGTGGAGGCTCGCAGAGTATTACGTAGATGTAGATGTACCAAAACCACAGTCGCTCAGCACTCTCTTTAGTTTTACACAGGAAATTCATTCAGGAATATTTGAATTTAAAATGTTGACTTTGGTAGGAGACAAAATATGTTGAAGCTTAAACCGACTGAAAAAAACTATAAACGTGAGGTTCAATACATGGTATTTTCTCTTGGAAAACATGACAAATAAAAGAAACCACAAGAAAACAGAAGGAAAAGAGCTATTCATATTAATTTTTTTATGGTTCCATTAAAAATTATCCCTCTGAAGAATAGCAATTTTTGAATAAGGATATATATTAATATTATGCCAAGATGTTCCTCCTCTGCCTCGCGCTTCAATAGCAATATTTTGGTTTCTGAAAGCCAATGAATATGAAAACATTCTACCCCTATCTGGTCTAATTTTAATTTCCTTTACGCTACAAAAAGGATTCTACTTACGTTCCTATAATATATCTCAAAGATGTTTCCTACATTATATGAACTGAGCTCAGAACGGAATTAATGAGCCTAATTTGTTAGCTATAAGGTTTAGTACTCATTCATCATCTTGAAAAGCCAAGCTGCAATAAAATGATCATAAAATCCTTTTCTCCAAATATAAGTACATGAACATGTCACTTTTTTAGAGGAAGCGAAACACAGTGAGCATAAATAGAAAAAATATGGCCGAAAGACAAAACATTTTTTTTTAGCCCGGACTTTGAAATTTCTCATGTTGATTCTCCATTGATTGGTGCATTTGACTTTTGCATTGGTGCATTGGTGCAAGCCATTTATCCTAGGTATCACGTATTAGCAATCAAAATTGTTTCAAGGCAGATATTTTTCAAAAATTGACCAGTTTACCATGAAAATCTATGAAATCAAACATCAGCTTGATTTCATAGATTTCATATTCATACCTTGAAAAATATAACTTTGGGGTAAAAAGTAATACAATAACGTAGAACAATGTATTCCTTTCACTACGTATTAGTAACTTGACCGATCATCCTGTGATCATTGTCATGTTACTTATAATATATTAGCTAAACCCGGCCACGCTTCGCTGTCGCTCAGTCTTATTTGAAATGAATGGGAATATAAATAATGGTATTCTAGCTTTCATAGATTCACAGAGAAAACACATCATTCGATTCAATGCCCTTCCTTTCGTTGCTGAGGCTATGCCGTGGAGTGAAAGGAAGTGAAAAGATGCTTTTCACAGAAAATCATTTTTATTATCAAGTTAATGGAGCAACTAAATTTTTGTTTGTCCTTTTTCTGCATAAAGATGAAGGTCAGACGATTTACTGACTCTGGAGTATGCGACTTATAATTGCCCTTGAGAGAAGCAATCGTTTCATGAATTCAAACCGCTCAATTACATATATTGCCCTTGCACTTTATTGATAGTCATAGCGAACGTAAGGCGTATTGGAAATTGAAGTCCTTTGAACTCCAATAAGTGGTATTCGTGGAAGTAGTACGTTTACACTTTCCATTCAACATTATTTAGGAAAAAATACTTCTACATCATCATGGTTAACAATCCTAGGATTGGTTTTATGCAGCCATACACTCGATTCTTCTATCGGCCAACCTTTTCATTACAAAGTATTTCTTCCCTTTTACATCCTTCAAAACCTCTTCCATGTATCTAATACGAGGGGTGCCTTTTCCAATCTTCCCGTTCACTTTTCCCTCGACGATAGTCTTCATCAAGCCATCGTGTCTTAAGATATGGCCAATTAGGTTGTCCCGTTTTCTTTTCATAGTTTTCGGCAGACTTCTCTGTTCTCCCACTCGTATTAGGACGTCTTCATTTGTAACTCGGTCGATACATTTTATCTTCATCATTCTTCAGTAGCACCATATTTCGAAGGCTTCCACTCATTTCTTCTTCGCTGCTGTCATCGTCCATGCCTCACTGCCGTAAAGAAACATGCTCCAGATATACGTACTGATGAATTGCTTCCTTACTTCTAAGCTTGTATTTCCAGCTGTGAGTAGGATCTTCTTTTGATACATTCTTTGCCTGGGCTATCCCATTAACTATTTATTTCTTGCTTCGTCCATCGGTGGTTACTCTGCTTCCCTGGTAACAGAACTCTTTCACCTCTTCCAGTTTTTGTTTTCCTAGTTTGACGTGGGTTTTGGCGCTGTTCTCTCTTGCTGCACACCAATATCTTAGTATTCTTGTTATTGATCTTCAGCTGATGTCTGGCCATTGTCCTTTTAACCTCATATTAAAACTGAATGGCTTGAAATACGTAATACAGGGGTTACAAACTGTTGATCAAGGCAATAAAAAATAGAAAACTTCCCCATTGGATGTCACTCCTGTGATGATTTGTTAGAGAATAGGCTATTGATACTGCGCCTGCGCCGTGGACATATTTAAGAGAGGCAAGACAACCGGGATTATTTTCCGTATCAACGCCCTGTTTCCTCCACGGACGGCCGCGTGATCCATTACCTACCATTTGCAAACCGTGTTGCCCGCTGGCCGTTCCACCCACGTGGTCTCCATTCAATGGCTATGCCGAGACGAAGCGAGCATTTCCGCGTGAATCAACCCTTCCGCGCGCTCTCCTCCACGGCGGCTGCTGTCACGGCGTCCAGGCGGGAGAGGGCGCGCGGTATTGGAGTGGCGTGACTGGGAACCGAAAGGGAGCGTGGATCGCGACAGACGGGTGGTGCCCCGCGAAGGACAGCACCAGTGGGTGCCGGGAGGGAAGGGGGGAGGGGGGGGGGGGGTGGAAGGAACGAGCTACCTTGGCTCGCTGGACAAGGTGTGATGCTTGCCAGCGAGCGACTCGACAAGCACCCGTGCTAGGCATTCGACAGAGAAACATTCGGCCCACCATCATGTTGGCTCCTTACCATGGATGATGCACCAGCCAACAGCGCTTCCGAAAACTTGTTGAATTTGGGCCCAAACGACTTGAAGTCTCCAAGTGGTGCCACTTTTTCATTGAGTAAAGCCCAGCTCCGAGCATATTCGCGCAACATTCTATTCATCGCAAGCAGACAATCATGATATGTTTTAACTAAATATACGTAAGGAGACTGTTGGCTCATCATCATCATCGGTCAACAATCCTAGGATTGGTTTGACGCAGTCCTCCACTCGATTATTCTATCGGCCAACCTCTTCATGTTGACGTAGCTCCTCTCTTTTACATCCTTCACAACTTGCTCCACATACCTCATACGAGGCCTGCCTTTTCCATTCTTCCCGTTCACTTTTCCCTCGACGATTGTCTTCGTCAGACCATCGTGTCTCAAGATGTGGCCCATTAAGTTTTCCCGTGTTCTTTTTAATGTTTTCAGTAGACACCTCTTCTCTCCCACTCTTCTTAACACTTCTTCGTTTGTCACTCGATCGATCCATTTTATCTTCATCATTCTTCTGTAGCACCATATTTCAAATGCTTCCACCCTGACTTCTCTGCTGCTGTTATTGTCCATGCTTCGCTGCCATATAATTAGAATGCTCCAGATGTATGTTCTAATGAAATGTTTCTTAACTTCAACGCTTGACTGTTGGCTACCACCGTTAAAATATAATTGTTGCCCCCAACCCGAGTATTTTTATTTGACAGCGTTTGAAAACAAATGACGGGAACCTGACTACGAATTAAAAGGATGATTAGTAAATAGCCCTGTAGGCTTCATACAAAACGGTATTAGTAGAGTTTGGCTCGAGTAGACTGACTCGATAGATTGAATTTCGTTGACGTTCCTACTGCTGTGGTAACATCCCTCCATCGGACCCACGCGTTATTCCGAGATGAATTACAGCATTCTTTCCAGAGGTAAGATATAAATTAACGACGCTTCTGATGCCGGGTTAGTACGTCTTGGAAACCTACAACGGTACTTCCATTCCATTACACAAGGTACACAACGTAAAAATTGAGCGGCATAACTGTACATTGTACTTCACAATGGCAGTTGTGTCGTGGTTCTGCCAAGTCGTGCAGTTCATGCGCGAAATTTCATTGAAAAATTTAATTGATTGGCATTATCACTGAAATATGAAAAAGATGGACAAAATTAAACTTAAAATTTACAATAGTCTCCTCATTTAATATACTTGAATAGCTGTTCTGTCATATTTGACCCATTCAGAGCGGGGAAATTGGTTCATACCGAAGGGAAAGCCATAAAAATGGCAAGATGAGGCAGAAGAAATTGAGCATTACTGATAGGACGCAGGTATTCATCTGACAAAGACGGCCGTGGGGCTAGGCTAATGCGCGCTGACTCGGAAATCCAGGTTTCTCATGTTAAAATCCCACTTCGTATATGAATGCAGCGTTTTCTTCACGTTAATGGACTGAGGTTAAGAATTATTAACAGATATTTATTGCAATTTTCCACAGAAGAAACATTGAAACTAGTCGCAATAAAAAATACTTCTGTGGAAAATTCAATATCTTTCTGTTAATATGGAACGTTTGCACCAAATCAAACATGCATCTGGTTTGTTTATTAGGTTAAGAAGTTCGTTACAGCCTATTTGTTGAAGAAACTAAAATCCAAGCCTAATATTACAATCACATGAGGCATGCTGGATTACGAAACTGGGAACCATATCAGCCCTGCGTATAATGCTACATTTGATCAGATTAACAAGATTTGAGAGATATACTGTATGGATATAAAATGCCATTTTCCCCGCGTATCATAAGAGAGTAATTCTTCCCTTTTACATCCTTCACAACCTGTTCCATGTATCTCATACGAGGCTTGCCTTTTCCAATCTTCCCGTTCACTTTTCCATCGACGATTGTCTTCATCAACCCATCGTGTGATATGGCCGATAAGTTGTCCCTTCTTTTTGGAGTCGTCAGCAGACTAATCTTTTCTCCCACACTCTTTTCTGCCTTTCTTCGAGCAAACATTTATTAATATCAATTAAACAAGTGTGGTAAGGCGAGCACTTTTTTACAATGCTAAATTCTACATAAGATTGAGCATGTTACATTAGTTTTTCGTCGAAACGACATTTCTCTTTTCATTATTAATTTGCAAACTTTACAGAAAGAGCCATGCTCTGCCGTATAACCACGTATAAAATAGCTGATTTCCAACGTATTTTGTCTTCAAATGTATGATGGAAAGGCCTCATTATTTTATTGCCAATCGATAGGAGGCCCAAAACATTGTGTGTCCTGAAATTTTCACAAAAATGACATCTTCATAATTCGGTGGAGCCTCCTTAACACGTCCTCTTATGCTGGGTGCAAACGTTTATCAAAAGTGCTGTAGCGGTAGTTGGCGGCTGAGCTCTATACTCTCTGGAGAGAGGGGAAGTGGTCGCCCTAAAAGGTCAGCTTCCTCGGCTGACCGCCGAGATGGATCGCACGGCTCGACCTCGGCAGGACACCCTTCCGCTGTCGCAGGTCCTTCGGTGGAACGTTGCACCCCGTGGCGGCTCCCGGAAGTGTCGCCTCCGGGTGCCGCTCCTCCCCCTCCTCCTCCCCCTGGGACCCGCATCCAAGCCTCAACCTCCCGGTGCCTGTGATTGCTCTCGCAGTTCGCGCCAGCCTCCGCACCGCGCACCATCCCTCCTTCCAATAATTGCTGCCGCGGCCGCCGTTCCCTTCGCGTGCGTCAGTCTACACGGCCGCAGCGTGCGCGATTGTTTGCTCGCCGATTTTTTGTCGCGAGGTCGGGGAATGCGCGCAGGCGCTCGTGTTTTGTCAATTACTTCCTTTTTGCTTCACCCGCCCTTTCTCTCCGCACTCCTTCTCGCGAGCAGCCAGCATCGTCTCGTTCCTCGCCAGAAGTTAATCAGAATGGAAAGCATACAGATACCCATATTATAGTTGTATTCCATCCTAGTTTTTAACCCTTTAATATCATGAACTAAGTCATATTTGTGGTGCTTAATAATGTGATGTTGGCCAATTGCACCTATAGCACGATTCGTGATGATTCATCCCCTGCCACACTCCCTCTAGGGGTTTCGAAGGAGCAGTAGTAGTCTTGGATATTAGGCGTTCCAAATTTTGGGATTATTTCGGGCCGTCTTACCTCGATCTCACTCCCAAGATAAACGCAGCGTCCATACTCTGGGCGGGATTCAAACTCACGACCTTTGATTTGACAGTCCAATAAGTAACTAACAGGGCCTTCGCGGCTGGTGGGCATAGATATTCTCGAGACGCAAGTGGGAGTGCCGTTGGCCTCTTTTGAGTGTACTCTCCTGGTGCCACGGACCGATATATCGGCTTTTGCTCCACGGGTGAAAAGTGCCACGAGCCGGTATATCGGCTCGAGGGTCAAATCAATGTTTACATTATTTTTGATGTTATAATAACATATATCCTTAATGCAATGCATCAGAATACCATAGACAACAATTAATTCATTTTTAGTTAATTAGAAAAACATTACATTCACATCTAAGACTTAACTTCATATTGTTTATGTTTTTCACAAAGAGTTATAAAACTCTCAAATTCATGCTGGCACTTTTCGCTAGTTCCAACAAAATGCCATGAAATACAGGCATTTTGCATTTAAAATGCATGAATGATTTCATGTTATGATTCTCTAAGAAAAAGCATTATCAAAAGCCACGACGACATGTATAGATCAAATAAGTTAGGTAATCAAAAGAAGTGTGATGATATTTATCTAACAAAATTACTCGATTTTACGCAAAAATGAAAACATTTTATTTTACAGATATTTTTGCTTCAGCTGACGTCGACGAGCATGCAGATAGTGTAACTCAACTGCTTGAAGGCCTGAGAAACTGGAAAATAGGATATGCTACTTCAAAATAAAGTTGAAAATTGTAAAAGAGATCCAAAAAAGACAAACGGTTTCTCAAAATGACTTTTATACCTAAAACTAATATAAACAACACTACAAATTTCTGTCTTCAGGCAGTTACGTGAGAAATATCTGTCTATCTGGACCAGCAATGCTTTCATAATTTAGAAAATAACCAGATCTAAATTTATCAATCAAAACTCAGTACATACTCGTAAATTACGTCATACGGGTTTGTATCAGTGGGTAAAGGTTTTAGGTTTTTTACAGATCATTGCAAATAACTCGAGACTTTAAGTACAAAGTAAAGATAATTAACGGACTGCAAGTAAACAATTAAGCAAATAATCAAGAAACACGACATAACGGTCGATCTTTGCTGTAATATAAATTTTTCGAATCACTTTGTCTGAATATTGCTCAACTTCAAGTAAAAATATAATAACTATATGAAATTAATGCAAATAAAGTATGCCTTTAAAAATTAAGTATTATAAAATGATCCACTTACCCACCCAAATTTTTGTTCACTGGCTCTCAACCTATTTTTGCTTTAGTTGAGCTCACCACAAGGTGAACGATTATCCTGTAAAGCACTAGGGACTAAATATTATCCGAGTGTTAGGTAGAGTGCTGTCAAATGATAAAACTTTTCTTAACCAAGAAAACCTAGTACTTGTTACATCCAACATACCTAATTAATTCTTTGTTCACTATGGTAAATGTATAATTTCTTGTTCACATCTATCTGTGGTTTTCCATGAGAATGAGCTAATGGAATAAGACTAATGAGCTCGAACTCATTCGGAAATTGAAGTGTATGAGAGCATAAGGAGCATGTAAATGCCGCATGCCATTTGAATCTCATTGTTAAATTTTCCCTTCGTGAATGACACCGCTCCCTTCTTTAACACATAAGTGGAGCGGGAGCCCTCGGGTTCCCGCGCTTCTCTAGATGATGCGGATGTAGATTAGATGTGGATGCATATATGGAGCGGAGGCGAGGGCGGGAGTGGGGGGCGGCGGCCAAGCAGCACACTCCATCCACGAACACACACACACTGTCACGTGGCCTGCATTCGAAAAGGATCCTCTCTCATCCACCTCATAACCCCAATCTGCCCACATTATTATCTGCTTTCACGGCGCCCTCCACTGCTTGAATCTCCCGAAGAAGAGGAGGATTGAGGGTGGCTTGGAGAAAAGGACTTTCCTGTTCCAACGGATAGGACCTCCGCCACTTGACATAATGACTCCCACCCACTCCTCCCTCGTGCTCCCCTTCCTTCCATCCTCTCGCGGGCGATAACAATCACACTCTTCCCCCTCCCTCCCGCCCCATGATACCCTTTGTCAACCGGCCCAATCCGTCCGCCTCCTGCGTGGCAGTGGTTCCACGGAAAGAGGATGAAGGACTCAGCAGGGAGGAGTCGCTCGGAAAAAATTAAATGCTCCTCCTTCTTCGCCGGATTTCGAGAGTACATGGCGTGCGGGGGTGAAATTTTTGGGCAACGAGTTCAGTGGGACACGAGTCCTCCGAAGGTTACACGTACCGTTGAAGTCACCGTGCTCACCCATCGAACCAGGGAGACTTCAACGACCGAAGTACAGAATATGCTTTCTTGAAGCAGAATGGAGATTGTTCATAAACTCTCCGCGGGTAATTTAAACGCGGGAGTTATTTAATTGTTTGAAAGTTTTCCATCCCTCTTTAAAATATAATCCTAGGTAATCTCATTTACTATGCCTGTGAAAACATTTGGTTAAAATGGATGACCGGGATAACGTAAATTGATGATTCCGTCAACCCATTTGCCAAATTACATCCGGCCTAATTAAAACACCTTTGCGATCGATTAAAATGGAATTAATATCGTCAATGACAAGATATGGGTGTTTTTTTTAAAGTAGAAATGTCACGGATGCATCAAGGCTTGGTAACTATTCTTCCCCCTACTCCTTCTGTCAAACTATTTAAAAGGCGGAAATTCATTAAAGGCATGCATTCTATACAACATCTTTAATTTGCTTTCAATTTTAGTTCCCACACATTTTGAAGTAAAACTAAATTTGGGTAGCATAACACGCGCATCTTTGAGGACTAATTCTGTAAAGAGATTCTCACTTTTCATTTTTGATTGCCTACAATATTTTAGTTGGTAGCTAACAACCATGGAAAGGGCAATGGCCAGATATCAGCTGAAGATCAATAAGAAGAAGACTAAGATAATGGTATGCAGCAAGAGAGAGGAGGTCAAAACCAACATTTTACGAGGAAAACAAAAACTGGAAGAGGTGAAAGAGTTCTGTTACCTGGGAAGTAGAGTAACCAAACATGGACGAAGCCAGAACAAAGTAGTCAGTAGAATAGCTCAGGCAAAAGGGAATTCTATCAAAAGAAGAGTATACTTACAGCTGGAAATACAGGCTTAGAAGTAGGGAAGCAATTTATCAAAACGTATATCTGGAGCATGTTTCTTTACGGCATTGAAGCATGGACGATGACAGCAGCGGAGAAGAAAGGGGTGGGAGCATTCGAAATATGATGCTGCCGAAGAATGATGAAGATAAAATGGATCGACCGTGTGACAAATGAAGAAGTCTTAGAATAGTGGGAGAAAAGAGAAGTCTACTGAAAACTTTAAAAAGAAGACGGGACAACTTAATCGGCCATATCACAAGACACGATGGCATGATGAAGACCATCGCCGAAGGAAAAGTGAACGGGAAGAATGGAAAAGGTAGGTCTCGTTTGAGTTAGATAGAACAGGTCGTGAAGGACGTGAAAGAGAGGAATTACGTTAATATAAAGAGGGTGGCTGATAGAAGAATCGAGTGGAGGGCTGCGTCAAACCAATCCTAGGAATGTTGACACATTATCATGATGATGATGATGACAACATTTTAAGCAAACACTGAGCGGGCAATAACTGGAATATATCCTCTTTGTCGGTTGACAGATGCCGATGCCCAAAATGACGTCAATACCGTAAATAGGCCGAATTTGTGTCACCCGACACCTTCGCTTACTCACGGATACCGTTTTTCTCCCATGAAAGTGATGTTTTTGATTAAAAATGCCACATCAATTGTTCTCATCAGTAAAATCTTTGATACTGTCAGGACATATGATTTCACCATGATACTTACCAATATAATTCCTTGGAAAATGTTGGCACTCCATTTTAACGATTTAACCCTTAACAACACCACCAATTGAAGAGAGAATATTCCTAATTTCATAGCTGTGAAGGACCCGTATGTCAGTAGAAGAGAACTTATTTCAGAGCGAAATGTAGAAAGTGTTTGGTGCTCCGTTAAAAGTAAAAGTAGTAACGCAAAAAAGATATATGTAGGTGCATATTACTGGCCACCGGACGCAGACGTCAATTCTATAATAGAGCTAGAGTCAGAGATACGTACATTACTTTCTGGGAAGAATGATAGAGGAATAATAGTAGGCGGAGATTTCAATCTCCCCTCGATAGACTGGAATACGTGTAGTTTCATTGCAGGAGGTAAGGATAAGGAACTCTGCGAATCACTGTTGAACACCTTTACGTCACATTTTTACAACAGCTAGTAACAGAACCGACCAGGGGAAACAACATTCTAGACTTATTAGCAACAAATATACCCGAGAGAGTTCTAAATACAGTTACAGACACAGGAATTAGTGATCATAAAATAGTGCATGCGAAATTTATTGTAGGCGTTGAAAGACATTATAAACCAAGGAGGAGGGTATACTTATTTGGCAAGGATAATTACGACGGTATGAAAGAGGAATTAAGGGAAGCATTTAATGTATTTAGCGAACAAAGCAAAGGATTAAATACAGAGGATTCGTGGAGAGAATTTCTTGAGGTCACCCGTAACACAGTTCATAAATACATACCAAGTAAATTCATCAGTGATAATACAGAGCCAAGGTGGTATAACGCGGAGGTTAGGAAATCACTAAAGCGACAAAGGGTATGCCACGCTAAGATGAAAAATGCCAGACGGACGTATCGGTAGAGGAAAAAAATGAGATAGTTCAAAACTATAAAAAATCGAGAGCATTAGCAAGGAAATCATGTCGGCAAGCGTTATCACATTTCAAGAGCAAGATGTTAGGAGAATATTTAGATAGCAATGCTAAAGCGTTTTGGTCATATGTGAGAGAGCTTCAGGGAAATAAGTCCACAGTGCACACACTTAAAAATGATAAAGGAATCAGAGTCACCAGCAGTGTACAAAAAGCCAGTACTTTAAACACCTTCTTCCAAAGTGTATTCAACTCATCGTCACAATACGCAGTGGAACCACCGCCGAACACTTTCAGTGAGCAAATGCCCGAAATAAACATTTCATGTCGCGGAATAGTGCAGCAGTTAAAAAGCATAAGTAAAAACAAATCACCAGGTCCCGATCAAATTCCTTCCAGAGTATATAAAACATTAGCTTCTGAAATAGCCCCCTATCTAGAAATAATATTCAATAAAACACTAAAGAACCACACAGTACCCAAGGATAGGAAAGTAGCTAACATTACACCTATATTTAAAAGCGGTGACAGGGAAGAACCTAGTAACTACAGACCCATTTCACTCACGTCAATCTCTTGTAAGATATTTGAGCACATTGTAGTCAGTTCGATCATGGGGCATTTGGATAGTCAGGAATTACTCATAAACAGCCAGCATGGGTTCCGGAAAGGTAGATCTTGCGAGACACGATTAGCTTTATTCGTACACGATATCTTAGTCCACGGCGAAAGCAGTACTGAAGTTGATGCGATATTTTTAGATTTTAAAAAGCCTTTCGATAAAGTTCCTCATTACAAATTAATCTTGAAGTTAGAGAGTTTTGGTATAAATAAAGACGTTGTATGTTGGGTGAAT
This sequence comes from Platycnemis pennipes, assembly GCA_933228895.1. Lineage (NCBI taxonomy): Eukaryota > Metazoa > Arthropoda > Insecta > Odonata > Platycnemididae > Platycnemis > Platycnemis pennipes. Next base: position 141,843,703 of record OW121849.1, on the reverse strand, counting down.
GAATTCTTAAGTGGGCGAGAGCAGAGGGTTGTCATAGATGGTATCATGTCGGACACAATCGAAGTCACATCGGGAGTTCCCCAGGGTAGCGTAGTAGGTCCGCTTCTATTTCTTTTATACATAAACGATTTGGGTACCGTAGTTAGTAGTAACCTTAGACTTTTTGCAGACGATGCGGTGGTGTACAGGGGTATATCAAACGAAGAGGACACGAAATCACTTAGCAAGGATTTAGATGCAATTCAAGAGTGGTGCGACAAATGGCAGTTAGAACTCAACCTTAAAAAGTGTGTAGCTACCAATTTTTGGAGGAGGAATAATTCGATAGAGCGATCCTATAGAATTAATAACACGAAGATCGAAAACGTTGAAACCGTAAGATATTTAGGTGTAACAATCACTAAAGATTTATCGTGGGGAAGACACATAAGGGAAATATGCGGCCGAGCGAAGAGAAAGCCAGGATTTATAAAAAGAGTACTAGGGAAATGTGATGAGAAGACAAAAGAGAGATGCTACTTTTCACTAGTTAGGCCCCACCCTGAGTATGCAGCCAGTGTATGGGATCCTAATGAATTAGGTTTGATGAGAGAACTAGACAGTGTGCAGCGTAGAGCAGCTAGGTTCGTCAAAAGGTGTTACGATAGGTTGAGTAGTGTATCAGAATTAATACAAGAATTAGGGTGGGAATCATTATCAGAGCGTAGGTTAAAGTTCAGATTAAATCTATTAGAGAAATTTCAATCGGATAGCTTTACTGAAGATGTTAGGCACACATTGAAAACACCAGCGTATTATGCTAGATTCGACCAGATAAATAAGAGTAGAGAGATAGATTGTCGTACAGATAGATTCAAAATGGCATTTTTCCCCCGTACTATAAGAGAACAGAATAGGCAGCATAGGAAAGGGATAGGTAGGGGAAATATTTTAGAGTATTCGGTAGTGCATGATGCATGTATTAACCCCTCAAATACTATAGATACTAACAATCTAGTTGCATGAGAACCTTTAGTTGCTTGCTTGCATGTTAGTAGTGCATGCTTGGTAATCTTCACCCCCTGCCACACACCCTCGCGGTGGCTTGCAGGGTAATGTGTAGATGTAGATGTAGATGAATGATTTTTGATATGTTTAGAATGAAAATATTTAAGTCTTTTTAAATGTGATATCGTCTTTGATATTTGGATTTTAATTCCAAGGTTGATTTGTCTTCCTTTATTTAATGAAATGCATAGTTTTCAGCCAAACAACACATTTCTTTTGTCGAGCTTTGTCAAAGGGAGTTTGTACGATAATTTAAGGGGTTCTTCAATTACAGTTCATGTACATCTGCATGTACGCGATACCCTGCAAGCCACCGCTGGGGTGTGTGACAGGGGGTGAAGATCACCAAGCATGCACTATTGACATGCAAAAATGCTACTATAGGGTCTCAGGCAACTAAGAACATTTTAGCACGGAAAAAACATAACTTGTTTAATGTATAGTAAACATGCTTTTGTTGAAATAAAATCCTCACAGTTATTATCTTTTATTTATTCATTCGGTAAGAAGTCGTAAATAAATCCTTTCTACTGACGACACACTACATAGCAGTTGAGATTTTCCGCTTGCAATAAATTGATGAGTGTGTTACCTAGTGACTCATTTTTCCCTTCCCGTATAATGACGAGTATATATGTTCTTTAGAATTTCTACGTAATTTCAGTATGAATCAATAATTCACTTTTTTCAATCACTTCCTCAATGTTTATCGCAACATTTGTGACAGAAAAACAACCTTGCAATCTCCGCTTCTCTGCTTCTGTTTCCATACTAATGACTACACTGCGTATATAATGAAATCGATTTTTTAAAAGATTACTATCTTGACTATTTTGTAAGGAATTCAGAAAATTACCTCAATTAAAACTCGCTAGGAAATGGCATCGTATGCACTAAATTGTTTCCATAAACTGCCTGCATAACATGGTTTATCTAAGAGTAAAACTTTCCAATGCAAGTAAATAATATGGCATGCAAATATGAATATTTTAGGTATATTTTCTTCTTAACTCTTGGCAATAAACTATAAAGTACCCTATCACCGAATATTTTCATCCAAAACCAAGCTCTATGCATATAAAATTTGAAGACCTACTTGTAACTTCATATACAAAATGCGTAGTTACCCATATATCCGTCCTTCGTCACTGCATAGTTATGGTCTCTCGCATTTGAAAAAGAGATTTGCTTCAACGTGGGAAACAATATGAAGTTATTATTATGTACGTTTCATAGCTTGAAAAATAATTAATAATTGTTCTAATTATATACGAAACAGATAAAAATAATTATAAAGACTTCATGTCTCATCAGAGCAACAATAGATGTGTAGCGGGAAATAGCGAAATAAGTGTTGCGCTAAACACGCTCCAGCATCTATTTCAAAACTAAGGTCTAATGATATATGTTTGGTACCCAATACGTTAAGATTGAATTTATTTTAAAGGCTCATGAACTGCACAAGATGTATCGTGCCATCTGAGCTGAATGTAACCCTTTAGGACAAGACCCGCAATCCTTAGGCCCGATACAGAACTGGCTACTTCGGTCTGAAGTAAAGTGAGCTTCCAAAACAATCTGCAAAAAGCTTAGCCACTTTAAGACCCTTGAGTTACTCTCCTAAAATATCAATGTCTACAACCACATTTCATACTTAGAAGCCCCATACACCAGGTACGTAGCCAGGGTGATGGTGATTCAGCCCCCCCCCCCCCCCCCCCCAAATTTTTTCCCAATAACTTTGTTTTTCTGATTTTAGCAGTGAACTTTACCAGTGAGAAGAGATTTGTATGGGCACTGTCAAAGTAAATACCAAGCACTGAAAATTAAGGGAAGAGATTCGTAGCATGTCGGCACCGAATGGCATCTACATCTACACGATACCCTGCAAGCCACCGCGAGGGTGTGTGGCAGGGGGTGAAAATCACCAGGCTGAAGGCAAGGCTGATTTGTTTCAACTTACAAAAGACCTGCCCCCCCCCCCCCCGAAGTAGATTTCTGGCTACGTGCCTGCCATACACCAAGTTTACAGGTAGTGTACACCAATCGTTCCGGACGTGAATAGGAAAATCTCTGGCACCACATCTGTTCGGACGAGGCCAAGATAAGATACGCATAGAATCATGGAAATCTGAGGTATGTATCTGCGTCTGCTAGCTCAGCCCGCAAGCGTAGTGCCGGCGTCATAGTGCACTCCTTCCTTTCACTCGTTTCTGCTTCCAATGAATATCTCGAGGTGAGTCGGGGGTCGAAGTGCGTCAACGCGACCGTGGTGACGTTGGAGTCTCAGCGGCGGAAGAGGGAAGGGGCGCGATTGAAGTTCCATGGATAACAACTGCCTCTCCTCCAGCCACGGCTCTACCTGCAGCTGTCCCTTCGAGCCAAAGGCATCGCTAATCAGTTCCAGAAACTTTGCTAACGTACGTACGTATGTACATACAATTAGCTCTGAGCGACACTGCGTCGAAGACTGCCACTCCAAAGTATAACCTACGAGGCAGAATATGGAGGTTTATGGTGAGGGCTACGCTCAATCACTTAACAGTATAACATTTATTCAGGTGACCATGCCCTAAAGACAAAAAAGGCACCAAGTCACTTCGGAGACATAATAAATACTATCCTAAATAGATCTCCAGAAGAAGACTTAATTATTCATTTCAATTTAAGAAGACTTTTTTGTATGGGAGTAAAGGTGTTAAAGTTTGAAAATGTAATGGTTCCGAATATTTCTATTTTGAAGTAACAGAGCCATTATAACACGAAAAAAATATAATTTTTACCATAGAGAGTAGCAACGGAGACATTAAATTATCCTAAGATTTTACTATGAAAATGTATTTGAAAATGATGAAAATGCATGAAAACTAGTGTCGAATTTCTATTTGTACTTTGTAGTAAGCGGTAGTTACATTCCTCCATTCAATAGAAAGCTTACGATCGTGCGTTGAAGAGGGGATTCGTTCAAGAAGTTTCTCTCTTACGGATACACTTATTACAGATTCCTAATATTGCATAATATTGCAGAGATTCATTTTATAGATAAAACAGCAATAATGCAACAAAACCTGAGTGTGCGATCAACACCGAGTTCAATTGAAAACATACTCTCAGATGTGTTCGTAATTATCTTTATAAATGCCGAAATAAAGGAATGGTACGTAAAGAATAGAGAAAGGGCATTTTTTTTAGTTTGGACGCAGCAATATTCACCAAGTTTCACACAGAGAAAATATAAATAGAGACTATCAGAGAAGCTGGCCACATTTTTATTAATTCGTACTTGACTACAAGAGACAGTATTCCTTCGGCAGTTATTAACACCATGTTATATGCAGCTTCTACTAACAAGAGGTTTGATTCAACGCCCACAACTCTATTATTTTCCACACTTCATAAGGGATAGTGACACAATTTCAAAACATTGTTTCTAAGAATTGAGAAAAAGGAGGCTGTTTTGATCGGTCCTCATAGATGAGTTCATTAGTAAGCTTTGGAAATTTGTTTTTCTTTCACAAATGCAATAACACTCTGCCAGAATAGAATATTGCGTTTCCATTGAGAAAAACCAAAACCGAAGACTAAACAAATGCTGAAAAGTTAAATTATTGGGAGACAATTGACTTTAAATTCCTTTTCAGCTTTCGTGATAACATTAGGGTTAAGAAATAGAGGATAATAGGCTCTGTGAATTTATGGATCGCATATAATTTAATACCCATTAACTTTCTCATGCTGTAAAAACAAGCCAAAATGATTACAAAGTAATTACCCAGGAAAATATTGAGGAGTGCTTCACGAGACGTATAGATAAAGGAACATTTTGTAGGAAAAAAATAAAAAGTTGAAGGAACTTTTTCTTTCATATCATTTTATAGTACAGAATTTACAATTTAACCTATTTCCAATCCATGAGAGTGCACGGCTCGTGTTGGAATTCATGTGAAAACAAATTACATAATTGGGAAAGTATTTGTATCAAACATTCCCTTCAGTTTACGGAATCATAAAGGGTGTGTAATTAAAACTTTTGAAGCTGATGATATTTCCGAAAAGCAGATAAAAATATTAGAGAGAAAGAGAGAGTGAAAATTATATCTGAAGGAATATAACACTGATGACACTTGCTTAAGGCATACATAAGGATCTACAAACTTTAGAAAAATGAAGGGGGTCGGTTTGGTATATCGGTGGAGTAAGTACTTGCATATGCCGGGATCTCTGCCCGGGCAGTGGCAAAGATTCTGTTAGTGGCAGTGATTTTTCCTTGGTACAGACAACGGTCCCTATTCAAGGGCTGTGTGGAGAGAAGTATTCAGACTGTGGGATGAGGCGTTAAGGCTTGGTCCCCGTGGCGGCATTAGGCTACTTGCAACACCTGCTTTCTCTCCATTCTTCCTCCCTTCGCTTCCATTCTAATTCTTTTATCTTTCCTCTCATGACTAAACGACATTAAGTGTGGGTGCTGATTTGCAAAAAAAAAATACAAATAGCCAAATAGATGAAGAAAAACAAAAAGTCGATATTTATTATGAAAGGGATCGGAGACATATTTTATCTCTCAACTTAAATATATATATACATAATAGGATGAATAATATTAACCAGTTATTATAATCCTTCATAAATAGATTCTATCATGTGATGCCTAAAACTATAAGAGTAAATATATATATATCTACAATTTCATTAGGTAATCGAGGACTCACACAAGGACATAAGTAACACAAAGTTTTTACGGAAATCAGGTACATATGATTAAATATGAAACCAAGAGTGAATAAAAAGTGTAAAGAAATAAGAGAGGCAAGGACGCCAATGAGTTTCAATGTCTAAGCTGAGGAAGTTGAAGTTGCGAACCAGTTAAAGAGACTGCTTCAGTTGTAATACACTGGTAAAAAATAGAATGTGACGGGCCGACAACATATCTGTCATATCAGAGAGGGAAGATGCTATAAGGCTAGGTATACGGTCAAATTGGAGAAGCTAATGAGAAGAGTGTTTATCGTGTAGCGAAATAATTTTCTTATACACAATTATATAGAATACTTGATATCCAATATATGATACCACGTGAAGGTGGATAAAAATCAAAACAGCGATAACACTATTTGGGAGAAATAAGGAGGATAAAACCAACACTGCACTTGAGAAACAATAAATCTTTTGGTGGTAGACTTTGGAAAACGTGGTCATCACTCATAGACGAAGTAGGAATTATTTAATCAGTTAGAATAGCTTTGGCAGCAAAGGAATCAGATGTATAAATAGTTGGAAATCAAAGGAAGGAAAGACTTCATGAAATCGTTAGTAAGTATTTGTGGAGCAAACTCCTGAGCACGCTAGTGAGGCATAGACAACGGGGAATATATGTGCAATTTGTCTCCCGTGTATTGATGATGTATATGATACGAAATCACCATCATCATCAGTATTTCAATCATAGGATTGGTTTACTACAGCCCTCCATTCTGCCCTATTCCCTCACGCCATGGTATGTTACCTCTTTCACGTCCTTCTTTATATGTCCTATATATTTGTCCCTTGGTCTTCCTCGCGGGACCTTCCCTTCAATCTTCCCTTCCATTATAATTCCAACTAATTCATTGTGCCTCAAGGTATGTCCATCCATCTGGTTTCTTTGCCGTAGGGTTTTCCATATTGTCCTTTCTCCATCTGCTCTTCTGTACACCTCTTAAACCTCTTCGTTCCTCACTTTATCTGTTCATTTAATCCTCAACATTCTCGTAGTGAAGGCTGCTCGGGTGCTCCACCGGGTAATCTTCTCCTCCTCAACATTCTCCTCCGGCACCATGTTACGAAGGCTTCAATTCTTCGTTGGTCTTCTTTCCCGATGCTCCATGTCTCAGATCCATGGAGTGCCACGCTCCATACGAATATTTTGATGAACTGCTTCCTTGTTGGAAGCCATAGGTTCTTTGAGTACAGTAATTGTCACTTCTTCATAAACGCCTCATTAGCTTTAGCTATCCTTCGCTTCGCTTTTCATTCTAATAGTTATAAAAATAGTACATGCTTCTTTTTACCGGCGAAAATGAGGACTATTGGAGATTAATTTGAAATGCTATGTAACAGAGGGATGAGGAAGAAAATACAGATAAATCTATAAGCCTATGAAGAGGTTAAAAAGAGAGGAAGAAAGACCTGATAAAGACTGAGAGGAAGATGGAACGATTTTATCGGAGACATTTTGTGACATGACGATTTAATGAAAACAGGGGGATCTTAGTGGGCAAGGTGAATGGAACCATTGCACGTAAAGACAAAATTATTCTTAGGAAACCAATCTAGGAAGTGAACAGTAATAAATCTTGTTAATATTATTCGAATTATATTGCGATATAAATAATTTAACTTATTAGGTATATTATTATTATTTAGCTGATAATGATCTAATATTATTTAATAATCAATATCAAATTATGTGAGTTGGAAATTTTATGTAGTACCAAGGGTTAGCAAAATTATTGGTGAAAGGTTCATTTACATATACTCTATTATTCAAATTTTATTTAATAATTATGGAATATATTTTGATAATATTATGGCAGAAGATATTAAGATGTTGCACTAAATAATTATTCATGTATATACGCTGATGGAAATGTAAATATTTTACTATAATTCTTTGTTTGTTATTTGTTACTCGCTTAAATAATTCTTATTCATTCAACCAATTTCTGATAATTATGCATTGCTTTTCTTTGTTATTATAATTAAAGAGCATGAGCTGCAAATAAAACTAAGTGTAAAGCTAAATTTTCTAGCATAAAAGAAATGTATTTTTTTATTAAATGTATTATATTAAATGAATATTTATGCTGCGTCGACATGCTAATGCTTGACGGAACTTTATTATTTCCAAAAAAAAATGATGATACAAATGTTTTTCTGAGGTTATACCTTCCTCTTTCCTTCGCAGAGCATTCAAGCGTGCATCAATGGTGCGAATAACTCGTGACGCTGTCCATGTCTCGCGATATTTCCAGAGCCTCTCGCGGAAGTGCTACTGAGTCACGGCCTGCCTGCTCGCCTTGGTGGGTGACGAGCTGAAGAGTACACGTGATGTACTGTGAGCCACGGGAGTTGCGGCCCCTGATAGTGCTTCTTTCTAGAATGGCACTCCACTCTGAAACGTGCAGGGCAGGGACACCTCAAGGAGAGGAGGTCGGAGGTCACTCGGAGAGAGCGCATGCGCGTTCTACGCAGAGAGGTGACGACCGACGACGATGCTGTGGCAGCTCTTAGTTCCATATTAAAATATAGGAATTGACGATTGAACCTTTACTAATGCATAGAAACGCAAATAGAGTGAGTGTAGAATAACCAACTAGTTGCACGAGACATTATCTCTAACATGTTCCGACGAAGTAGTAGAGTGTCGTCTTTGTCACATGTAAGCAGTGCATATTTAGTCATCAACCCCTACCACACACCCTAGCAGTTGCTCGCAGGACGTTACGCTGATGTAGATGTAGGGCTGGAAAAATTTGGGGCTTATTTTTTTGTTCGTAGATAGTTATGAGAATTTAACAAATACGTACCCAAATTTTATTTTCGAACAGAAATTCTCGACTGAAAGAGATGAAGACATACCAGCTACTAAAGTCGTTCATATGTGGTTAGCGTGGGAAGTCATAGATGCAGGAATGCAAGCGAGAGAGAAGCTATTAGTATCAATCAGGCTTAAAGGAGACTAAGTGTTGAGTCAACGGGGAATGGGACACTTCGGCGCGGCCACTACGGCGCGGCCACCTCGGCGCGGCCACTTCGGCGCAAGACACTTCGGCGCAGGCCCATCTCGGCGCAGGCCCACCTCGGCGCGGGCCATTTCGGCGCAGGCCCATTTCGGCGTGGAGAACAGAGATGTTAGTTACCGGGACAGATGCTCATGTAAAAATACTACAACAAAGGATTATTGTTTTTTCAAAAGTATTACAAATATTAAAAGTAGAAGAAGTTGTGAATCATTATAAAATCGTCAGTTGAAATACAAATCAATACTAGCGTACAATTGCAGGTTTCACCATGAAGATACAATTCGAAAGATACATCTACATAATACCCTGCAAGCCACCATAAAGGTGTGTGGCAGGGGATGAATTCTCACCAAACATGCACTACACATCATGCATTAAAGAGGATTAGTGTATACATATACTGTTCTAAACTCCACTATTTAAAAAAAGAAAAAATAGCAAAGCATACATGCAAAAACATACTGTTAGTTGGATTAGCTTTAAGTCCTAAAGCCAACCTGCAGCTACCAATGTTATCCATTGCTACACTCATACTGGATATATTTACCGTTATTCATATCCCTAATAGTACGAGGAAAAAGGACATTTTGAATCTGTCAGTTCGGCAATCTATTTCTCTAATTTTGTGATTGTGGTCCAGTCTACCATAGTAAGTTGGGGTTCGCAAAATATTTTCACATAATCACTGAAAATATGGTCTTGGAACTTGTTTAAGAGATTAAGTCTAAATTTCAACCTGTCTGCTGTTAGCTTTATCGTGCATGACCATTATTTGTTTAAAGCCCTGCAGCGTAATGCTACCAGCAGCCCTGATAAGGACTTTGTCAAACTCAGCAGCTCATAGCTTTGTCGAATCCCAGTTTTTTGAGTTTAGTTCAGGCCATAGTTATGCGACAGTCCTCTCATAAACTCCAGCAAATTACGGGCGTCGTAATTAAGAACAAAAATTTTTAATTCTCTCGTCAGCATCTCTGTACCTCTTCAGCTTCTTCGGTGGTTGCTGTCCCCCAACTAACAGCTTAGACTTAATCTCTTAAACAAATTCCAAGGCAATATTTTCAGAGATGATGTTAAAAATATCTTACGAACCCCAACTTACTATGACAGACTGGACCATTATCATAAAATTAGAGAAATTGATTGCCGAACTGACCGATTCAAAATGTCCTTTTTCCCTCGTACAATTAGAGATACGAATAACGGTAAATATGTCCTATCGGAAAGTAGCAATGAATAGAATTGGTAGCTGCATGTTGGTATGAGTACTTAAAGCTAACCCTACTAACAGAATGTTTTTGCATGTTTGCTTTGCAATTTCTATCTTTTTTAAATACATCTACATCTACATAATACCCTGCAAGCCACCACAAGGGTGTGTGGCAGGGGGTGATTTCTCACCATACATGCACTACATATCATGCATAAAAAAGGAATAGTATTAATATAGTAGTCAGAACGACACTATTTAAAAAAGATAGAAATTGCAAATCAAACATGCAAAAACATTCTGTTAGTAGGGTTAGCTTTAACAGGGTGGCGATCGTCAGGGAAAACCGGGAAAACCAGGAATTGTCAGGGAATTTTGGAAATCTGGAAAAGTCAGGGAATTCTCTTAACAGTCGAGAGAAACTGGGATAGGAAATTCTCGTTATATTTCTACCATTACGTTTACCGGGCAGTCTTTCCGGCCCTTTATTTCACCGAAATATTTCACCAACTAAAACTAATGTCCTTCGCCTAAGTGCATAAAATAAGCCCCGTCAATTCGTTGAACATTCAGTTGTGAATCTTAGTTATAACTATTATTTTAGTGGTATAAACTATTTGTTTTCTACAAACTGTTACTACTAGATCTGGCTTCCGTATATCAAAATCGCAAGTTATTGGAACAAAAACTACGGGAATACCAAACGCTCAAATTTGGGCAACTTGATTTTACGCGCAAAAAACGGGTACTTTTTTGAGAAAAAATTAAACAAAGGAAATGCTATGGAGCCGAAGATTTTTTAAAGTAAATGATCCAACGTACAAATAAACTCTCTCTTGTATGCTTTTTGTTGTATTGAAATTGATAGCTTCATTAAAACGATAGAGCTCCTCAAACTCGGGTGTCTTGCTTTTTTTTTTACAGCCTAGTAGATTGACGAACTGACAAATTCAAAATGTCCTTTTTTCCTCGTACTATTAGGGATATGAATAACGGTAAATGTATCCAGTACGAGTGTAGCAATGGATAACATTGGTAGCTGCATGTCGGTATTAGGACTTAAAGCTAACCCAACTAACAGCATGTTTTTGCATGTATGCTTTGCTATTTTAATTTTTAATTACAAATTTTATGCATGATATGTAGTGCATGTTTGGTGAGAGTTCCCCCCCTGCCACACACCTTTATAGTGGCTTGCAGGGTATTATGTAGATGAGATGTAGATGTACACTGCACAGTTTAGTTCTCTGATCAAACCTAATTCATACTTATTTTACTATTACTTATTATATTATACTATATTATACATACTAATTCGTACTTAAGGGATTATATCGGTATTGAAGGATTAAGGGATTAAATAGTGAAGTTATGACTAGTATATTAATACTGTTCCTTTTTATGCATGATATGTAGTGCATGTTTAGTGAGAAATCACCCCCTGCCACACACCTTTATGGTGGCTTGCAGGGTATTATGTAGATGTAGATTTAGATTACATGCAATCATGCACTACTGACTATTCTAAAATATTTCCCCTACCTATCCCTTTGCTATGCTGCATTTTGTGTTCTCTTATGCCTAGTACGGGGGAAAAAATTACATTTTGAATCTACCAGTACGACAATCTGGATTAAACCCAAGTAAACTAACTCCTACACTTCATTTTAAATGTGGCCCATATGTATGTCCTCACTTAGAAACATCCACTATTAAATACATTGGCCGCGCCCAGATGGCCCGCGCCGAGGTGGCCTGCGCCGAGGCGGGCCTGCGCCGAGATGGGCCTGCGCCGAGGTGGCTTGCGCCGAGACGGCCGTGCCGAGGTGGCCGCGCCGAAGTGGCCGCGCCGAGTTGTACTAGACCCGAGTCAACGCCAGGAACTAAAGTTAATAACGAGTGCATAGGAGTATTAGTGTGAAGGGTTCATAACAAATATGAACCTTAAATGCAATTCATAATAAATATATACCTTAAATGCAAAGGCGATCAGATTCTCTATTTTCTCTATATTAATAGAACTAATATTATATTAGGCTATAATTAGCATATGAGTTCATAAATCACAACAGGGATAACTCTTGGTGTTCTTGTAGTATTTGATATGAAAATGGGTTTACCATTAAGGGCATAAGTATTCATAACAAGGAGAAGATTAACGAGGGAGGCCTTGAGCAAAGGTTAAAATGAAGAATAAGTAAAAAGACATTTGGCTATCGTGGCGTTTTACGGTTCAGATACTTGACTCAGTGGAATGAGGAATGACCGTTCAAAGTGAAAGGTTATGAAATTTTTTCCGAAAAATAATATCCATAACTTTGTGAGTAAATTATAATAGTAAATATTATTATTAGAAAAATTAGATCAAGATTACATAGAATCGGAGTTAGTTTGCTCAATGAACACTTTTCCCAATGTACATTGAAAAATCGTTTTTGAAAGTAAGTTTATGTACTCATGCCGAGCGATTGAATGATCTAGGCTGGTGTCTCCCAGTCCTGAAGTTTTACACCCGGCCACATCATATTACTAAAGGCTATTGTACTAAGATAATTTACAATCCGTAGAGATATTTGTTTGCAAAAGTAAAAATTAGGTCTAAAATATTCTTTATTTGAAAAAATTGCAAGATTATCATACCAATTTAACTTCATTATAGATTCTCAGGATCCAATTTAAGAAATTAATCTCAGTCAATCCTAATTAATCATCCTTAATATTATTTCCTCAGCTCTTGCTGCCTTTGACTTTCGAAGTCTTTGTTCTTGAGCCACACAAACAACGTGATGGGAATACGGAATAATGCTGCGCCAGCACTGGTTAAGTCGCCAAAAGTCACTCAGACATAATAGACATTGGAGCAGGCAGCTTTCGTGCCGTCCTTGGAAGTCTTAAGAAAATGTGAATGCTGTTGATTGTTCTTAAACAGCAGCGCTTTGCTAATGCGCACGAAGTTTTACGGCTTACTATAAATCGTAAGCGTTCCAGCTGAGTGCATTTTCCCGTTGCCTGCGCTATTGATATCGCCATTCATTTCCAGCCACGCAGCTCCCTCGTTTACGATGTCCCCCGCTTCATTTGCCATAGTGTGCTCAAAGGAGTTTAATACGGAGCAAAGATATGCGGCGCAAATAAAATGCCTTCTCCCTGCTCTTGCGCCCACACGGAGTCATTTACGGACCGTGGCCGCGCATCGAATATGCCAATAAGTCATTACTTCCTCCTCGAAAGACGTATCGATTTCAGAACTAGAATAAGGACGTAACTACACCAACACCGATCGGTGGAAGCCAGAATGGAGAAGTGATCCAGGGAGTGAGTTATCAACAGGTATACACGCAGTCGTTACATACAAATGGAAGTAGGGCTGTGCGATACCACGATATATCGTCGACGATACTCGATGTGCACTTGATATCGGGAGTCGATATTTCGAAACGCGGTATCACGATATGTCAATATCCCGATATGACGATATCCCGATATGACGATATCCTTATCCCGGTGTTTTTTTCTGTCACCCTTAATAATGTCTCCATTTAGCGCAATTTATCGGTAATGGTTGATTGGATTGAAGTGCTATAAACGGTCTCTTCCTTATAAAATATTACACTTCCTAAATCGTTAATTATATATTTTAAATTGTCTAATTTGTTATTATTATTAACTATCACTTTTTTATCATAAAATTTGGATGCAGGGAATGGAATGGCCATGGTGCGATTTCATCACTGAAAAGTCGAATTCAACCAGAAGATTCATTTCTTTATAAAATTAATGTTTTTAAACCATAGTTCGGAATTAAAAAAATTTTCACTGTTCTTCGACCCAGAAAAAATGGTTATATTTCAGCTCATATGGGCCGTATCAAAAAATTGAAAATTACCTCTATTATCTAAAATTAAAATCTCTTTCGCCTTAAGTTATTATATTATAAGTCAATAACCGATATCCCGATATGCCGATGTCGATATCCCGATATGTCAATATTCCGTTATGTCAATACCACGATATTTCCTATTTATATCGCGAAACCAATATATCGCCGAATCCGCGATATCAGAATGATATCGTCGTGCCATATTCCAAACAGCATATCGCACAGCCCTAAATGGAAGACTGGTATGAAAAAAAAATTGTCCGCACATGACAAGATATTCATTCATCATAGATTTCTTCAGTTTCTTCATCTGTCTTCAGATTTTGAAATAGAATGATTTCAAGTGAAATAGAGTTCGTAGGTTTAGCATAATTTAGGGTTTTACTAGGCTTCCAAAACATGCACTAGACCACCTACCCAATATCCTGCCTTATAGGATGCAACATGGTATTTGATCATAGTGGAGAGAATGAATCTGCACAGGAGGTGGCTGGAAACAATGCATATCTTTCGTTAGCTAGCGACTTTACTCCACGCCTGGAGCAAAAGTATGATCCAATTAAATATGTAGATACATAGATAGAGATCTGCAGGCAATTCCTCTCAGTGCTGGCGGAAGTCCAACAGAAATGAGAAGGGCGAGCAAGGCATTTGAATTAATTGCGCGAAGCAGTCCACGCATGCGCGCTTCTTGTCATTCCATGCTCGCATTTACACCCTGACATCTAATTGCGAAGGCTTTAATATTTACATACTAGAGATGATCGTAATTTTAATGAATAGAAATCCATAAAATCCGCCTCAACAAAACATTACGAAACCCTAGTAGCAGTAAGCTACCTTCAAATCATTCTTAAATCAAATAGCTCTTTAAATATAATGAAATTGAAAAGAAACCCGACTTTACTAAAAATGTACATTAATGTACATCTACATCTACATAATACCCTTCAAGCCACCATATAAGCAGGGAGTGAATTCTCACCAAACATGCATTACATATCATGCATAAAAAGGGATTAGCATTTATATAGGTACTGTTCTGAACTACACTATTTCAAAAAAGATAAAAATAGTTCATTGGGTTAGCTTCAAGTCCTTATTCCAAGATGCATCTACCAATGTTATCCATTGCTACACTCCTACTGGATATATTAACCGTTATTCGTTAGCCGTGCATTGGAGTCTTTTAAAAACATTTTCATCTGCAATGCTCCTATGGTTATTATAACTTGTATATCGTGGACATTCCATCAACCAGGGACTTCGTTTAAGGGAGATGATAAAATGTGACCAAATTAGGGAGTGATTCGGATCAAGAGTGCAGCTCCCACGGTTGGTCTGTGAGTCACGAGAATCTTTTTCTTCGACGAGAGTGCCTCATTTCCCTTCTGCTCATTCACAATCTGCTCAAATTAACACGACACTCATTTATGTTAATGTCATAGCCTAGATAGCGAAACCGGGATTCGGGATAGTGCCCGGAAGGAAGCGGACATGAAAAGATAGAGATGACAAATGGAGGTTGATACTGAAACAAATTGTTTACACTGCTTACGGAAGCCTTAATCACTTGGCCGGAGATCAGCCTGGTAGCCGACTTGGAGGAGCAGTCGATTATTCCGAATATCAGAACTCTGTGGTAAGCGGCAGTGTACCCGGGATGAGGAACAGGCTCCGTGAAACTGTGAAAATTTCACGGGCAGTTGGGATTCGCATGGGAAAAAGCTTACCCCCGCAAGTCAAAACCAGACTTAGGGTTGGCCTCCGATCGAGCACGTTCCTGAATTGAGTGTTTTCCATTAAACATTGCATTGGCAGAACTTTGGATAGTTATGCCTATTTTCCTCAACTACATACGTCGTTTATGTCTTGAATAAAAAAATCACTCTTTTCTTATTGCACCCTTTTTTCAGTCTTCTCATCCTCTACCTGCCATTAAGAGCGTAGTTTTGAACAGTACCTATGCAAGTACTAATCTTTTTTATGCATGATATGTAGTGCATGTTTGGTGAGAGTTCACCCCCTGTCACACACCTTATGGTGGCTTGCAGGGTATTATGTAGATGTAGATGCAGAGCAGTCATAATTTTCCACTCCTGTGATTCGCTCTGAAATCTCCGCTGCATCGCCTGCTTCACCGTATGATTGCTTCTTAGAATGTCTTTCTCTCCGCAATCTTTTCAGTACTAGAATTTCTCCACGCTGTTTACTTTCCTTTCCCTGCATTAATGCTCCCCATTTATCTCCATTTTCTATCCTCTATATTCTTCTATCCACCCACATCTCCGACACGGTAAAACTTTACTCGACAAACAAAAATGAAATCAATCGGGTTGAAAAAACTTCCTGGTTTTATATGCACCTAACAACGAGCCGATACATTTCTGCCACTTGCATAATAATTAAGATTTAAACGATCCATAACGAGTCCTCTTACTTTAGTTTACTGTTATATTTATTTCGTGAATGTCATTCAGTTTATACAGTAGATCTGCTTCACATGCAATAGTACTTCTCATTTTAAACTATTATCACTCGGGACCTAGAGTGATGTTATATTTTACCTAAAGTGATGTCACATGCAAAGCATTGCCGATATGATTAGCTTTGTCTAAAAATAATCATGAAACCATGAAAGATATGTCCGTAAAAACATGTAACATAATTGCTTTCAACTCCTTTTTTATTTCCAACACCTTTGGACGCACACATAGATATTATCTTCAACGGTACGGGGAAAAATTAGATTTTTAATCTCTTAATTTTGCTATTCTTTTCCTTTTGTATTTATGCCACAACCTACAGTACTAGCTTGAACTTCTCAATCTATCAAGATCTTCCATTTTTCCGCAGGTTCTTATCGCTTGAATGCATTTTGTAATTCAACCTACGTTCTTAGAGTAACTCTCAATCTTATACTTTCTTGTTCAAAGCAATTCGCACTTGTGTCTACATTTTAAGGGCTTTTTAAAGTTCTTCAATAAGTTGGGAAACAAATTTGTCAATGCATATGTACTTAGGGCCTAAACCGACGTTCCTCCTGAGGGGGCGGAAGGCTCTCTCTCTCCGTCTCCCGAGTCCGCCAGACATCGCATCAGTGGTCGGGGAGACACTGGCTTCTTCTTCCCTTTTATCTAATCTCTGTGGAAGGTGAGGGGGAGGGGGCGAGGAGAGTAGGGACTGGGGGGGCGGGGGGGGGGGGGGCGGGGGGGGGGGGGGGCGGCCGGAAGCCTCGGTAACCGCGGCGACAGATAAAGGCGGCCGGCGATTGTGGGTGGGCGTTCGGGGGGGAATAAATATGGTTGTTTTGGAATGTCGCTCATGGAGGGAGCTGTTTGAACAGCGATTGCTTGTGTGCTCCCATGGTTTGCGGAGGAGGGGTGCTGATGAGTTATGAGGCGGGAGTTATGGGAGGAAGGGGGAGGATTTCAATCGTGAGAGAGAGAGATATCTCCGATGGCGTCTTCAGGGCTCTCGGCAGAAAAACACGGTCGGCCGCTCTCGGCGGAACGACAGAACTTATCGGGAGGAAAAGTAAAGGGAGCAATCGATGCTGCCGGTACATATTTGCTCGCTGACAGCGACGAATGGTCAATCTCGTGAATTCCATTTATTTATACCTCCATTGCGGTAATCAACCGGAGAGAATTACTCCTGTCGAGGCTGTACAAGAACATCCCAATATATTGTTAGTAACTCGGCACCATTTTCATCGTCCTGTGGTAAATATGATATCAATACTTTATTAATATTGACCCCCCAAAAATAACTTTCATTGAAATAATCATCATTCCGAACGGCAACGATTGAAACCTTTGCGAAGATTTTTCCGAGGAATACGGATCCGTTTTGCGTGAAGGGCACTAAGGCAGTATTCCGTCCGTCAAATGAGACGCTAAAACCGTGGGCGCCTTTATCACTTCCGTTGGTTTGCCTTAACACAAATTCCACTCCATCCCTTCTTCTGCCTTCTTCTTTTGTCTAACTATCAACCTCTCTTTAGTGGCGCCGATTAATGTATTTAGGAAAATGTTTTGTTCTAACCAGCAATAAATTCATTAGAGTGCAGTTACTAACCACCTAGTAGCGCATGACCCCTATTTCTAACATTTTTTCATGAAGTAGTAGCAATGCATCTCATAATTTCATGTAAGCAGTGCATATTTGGTGATATTCACCCCCTGCCACACACCCTTGCGGTGGCTCGCGGGGTGTTGCGTAGACGTGGACGAAATGGCCTGAACCGTCTGGCCCAACGATGGAAGAGAGACGCTCGTGGTCCGAATGTGTAGCGTCACTGGTGCAATTTGTGAGATTCATGTTCGTCGCTAATCACGTCACTAACGTACCTCGTACGTCATCGCTAACGCAAAGAGGAACACGTGATTAAATTATGACATTAAAATTGGCGCGAAGGTTGAAAGCTTATTTCTACCATGGCGTCTAAGTGATACTAATTCCGCCTGGCGTTCACGCTGAATGCCAACCTTTCGACGTGAAAGCAGGATTTGAATTCCAAGACATTTGATACACACTCGAGTGGTTATTACATAGGTAATCGGTGGTCCGTAATTCGACCCTCCGGTCGGTAGCTCAGTGCTCTACCCACCAGGCCACCACGACCCCAAGTTTTTTTTTAAGCTTCATGGTGCAATAGTAAAAATAAAACAATTTTTTTCTTTTTGATGGCATTTATGTAAATAGTTTAGAGTGGAAAACAAAGGCTAGGAATTGTGTGGGCATTTTTTTTAACGAAAAGCGTAAGTCAAATAAGAACAGCACCATAAAATGAATGTGGCATATAGTGGGAAATTTAATCACGAGCGTAGACGCTAGTCACCTTAACACATTGCGGCGACCAAGCACTATTCACTCCGATAGGGCTTGATTCGGCGCCCTTCAAATCACGGAAACGTGATTTCAGGGATCACTACAGCTCTTGGTTTCATTTGTGATCGAAAAACCATCGTTTTATGTCTAAACAAATACTATAAGGTTAGCCAACACTTTGAATAGTTTCACTTTTAGTGCATAGTTCGCCATACTGCGTCCTTCAAATTTTTAAATTGGCCGATTATTTGACCGCAACAGTTTAAAGTAGTGTAAAAAGTGACATATTGACCGTAATTGCGTTTGAAAGATTAAAGGTATTCCCAGCAAGTACTGATGAAATTCCTCGGGAATCGACTAGGGGTGTTAATAGGAACACGGGGCTGATTCCCCAGGAAACTTCAATTGTATTTACATTTTGCGATTTAGAGTTCATAATGTAAGTATTTACTCCAAAATAAAATAGATATAAAAATCAAAACACTTATATACCTATGGAGGCGTTTACCGAACCGAACCGAAATCGCAATTTTGTACAAGAAATCGTTAGATGGAAACGAAAAAAAACATTTTAGTGAAAAAATTAATCTTCTAACCACAACCATTAACTCGTAAATCAAAAATTTTAATAAGCAAAAGGTGACGCCCACCAAAAATGCTGCTGTGATAACATTAACGTCATTTTCCTCCTGTCTTTGACTGTTTTTAGGGGAGAGGAAGGGAGTGGAATGGGGTTCTCGGAAGGTCTGGTCGCACAGATGCTGTCGTAATCGCTCCCATTGGCCGAGTCAGCTGTGTCCCCCCCATTGCGATAAGGCGAAGTAGCTTCGCGGGCTCAGTTGTGATTGGACGAAGTCGATATACGTCAGAGGTTGCAGCACACCCACTTTTCCGAAAGGGTTAAAAACATCAGTTTTTCGCCGCTTATAACTCGGGAAATAATTTTCGGATCAAAAAACGGAAAAATACGGGTCTTTTTATTTTACAAACTCTATCAGATTCGGCAATAAAAAAATATGGTAAACGACCCCATTATAAACAAGTGTTTGTTAGTTATTTCAAAGATATTCAATCAAATAGCGGAAACAGGTTTATTTCTCTGAAAGTTTCCACGTATATTGTCTTTGCCCTACGGAATATGTTTAATTTTATGTCATTTTCTGCGATAGAATGCTTTCTTGTTGGGGAAGAAATCATGCCTTCATAGATGACGGTATTTCGCTGCTCAAATCTCCAATGTCTCAAGTATCGCGAGTCAGTTTCTTGTTTTGACCTCTATAGTGACGGAGGGGGTGAATTTATAAAATTTCCAAGGCATAGCGGGGATTATATCATCATCAAACATGCACTGTTTTGCGATTGACTGAGGGCCCGGGATAAATGAAGGAGCAGCGATAGCCTAATCGGGTGATCTTCCGTCTCGGCTCACCGGGACTACAATTAGCAACACGGGTGGCAATGCTTTACATCTCAGCATTATACATGGGCTCGATTTTCCTTGAATGCACATTGATTTCCACCTGGGAGACTGCATTGGAGGTGCATCGGACGTAGTCGAATTCAAAGCACTCCATGTACGCATAAGACAAATGCATACAAGAATGAATAAAATGTGAAAGTCACATTAGAGTGCCAGCTCATTGGGAAAACAAGAGACTACAGCTCTTTGAGCGCCTGCACCCGAGGAGGGAAAAAGCACCATAGTGCGAGAGGCATCACGGGAGATAAATGAGGAATACTAATTGGCTAAGCCGTAAGAATGTTGCGGATTGTTCATGTTGCACAACTGTTAACGATGACTAGTCAGACCTGGAGCGTGTTTACTGCCACAGACAGGCACGTAGCCAGGGGGTATGGCAGGAGCTTCAGCCCCGCCCGAAAAAAAATTCCCAATTATTTCGTTGTTCTGATTTGAACTGGGCATAGAAATCTGGATTACACTACGTGTAGCTCAAGTGTTAAGTATCTTGATACGTGATCACTAGTTAGATGCATGAGTGTGGTTAATAATTGTTCTTTTCAATCTGTTGTGTAGGTACGTATGCGTTGGACTTATGTTCTGGGGTCGGTCAAATTAACTGCTTCATAACAAGGTAAGCAGTGAACTTTACCAGCTAAAAGAGATAGGAATGGGCACTGTGTAAGTAAATACCGAACACTGACAATTAATGGAAGAGATTTTCCACATGTCGGCACCGTACGGGCAGGGCTGATTTGTTTCAAGTTACACTACACTAGAATTAGACCCCCGCCAAAGCAAATTTCTGGCTACGTACAGGCCACAGGGGATTGAAATGAGTTTGGATGAATTGTCACCCGCTCATACAATGAGCCATTTTGAGAATTATAAGTTATGGAACTCCACATTATGGGAATATATGCGTGTTTAGCGGGTCAAATAACGAAAGGTTATTTTACGAGCATTAGGCATCTCAGAATCCTTGCGTGTTTGGATTTCTTTTCGTGAGGAGAGTACTAAGATCTTGAAACATCGTTTCTTTAGGGGAGCTGAAGGTAAGTGCTACCTACGCATTCGTAAAAATAGCGGTGTTACTTCTCATTAGTTAGGCTTAATATGGAACATGCCTCTAGTATTTGGGACCCGTGGAAAAAAGGCATTAATAAAAACATTTGAAAAAAAAGAGGAGATCAGTTATATTTGTCAACAGCTGTTAACGACAAGGGTTAAGTGTAACTTCATTGTGCGGGGAAATGGGGTCCTTTACCATATTTTTTTATTAACGAATATGATAGAGTTTGTAAAATAAAAAGACCAGTATTTTTCCGTTTTTCGATCCGTCAATTATTTCTCGAGTTATAGGCGTCGAAAAACTGATGTTTTTAACCCTTTCGGAAAAGTGGGTGTGGTGCAACCTCTGACGTATATCGACTTCGTCCAATCACAAATGAGCCCGCGAAGCTACTTTGCCTTATCGCAAAGGGGGGGACACAGCTGACTCTGCCAATCGGAACAGTTGCGACAGCATCTGTGCGAGCAGACCTTCCGAGAATCCGCCTCCAATCCCTCCCCTTCCCATAAGAGCAGTCAAGGACGGGAGGAAAATGACGTCAATGTTATCACAGCAGCTTTTTCGGTGGGCGTCACCTTTTGGTTATTTTAATATTTGATTTATGAGTGAATGGTTGCGGTTAGAAGATTAATTTTTTCACTAAATTTCTTTTTTCGTTTCCATCTAAGAATTTCGTGTACAAAATTGCGATTTCGGTGCCGAGTAAACGCCCCCATTGCATGGGAGATCATTCAAACACGAAGACAGAAAGCAATACCACGACTAACAGGATTTAACCATGCCTGCATTAAACAGTAATAATTGTCATGCATGTATTTATGACTTATTAAGATGGCTCCACCGAATTATCAAGTAGATGTCATTTACGTGAAAATTACAGGAAACATCATTTTTTAGCCCTTCTATCGATTGGCAATAAAATTATTTGGCCTCTCCATAATATATTTGAAGAAAAAAAAGTTGAAAATCAGATGTTTTATGCGTGGTTATACGGCAGAGCATGGCTCTTGCAGTAAAATTCGCAAATTAATAATGTGAAGAGAAATGTCGTTTTGACGAAAAACAAATATATAAGATGCGAAATTTCATGTAGAATTTAGCATTGTGAAAACGTGCTCGCCTTACAACACTTATTTAATTGATATTAATAAATGCTTGCTCGAAAAAAAGCAGAAAAGGCTTAGTTACATGAAATTGGCGCTACAGTATGTTGTTAACAGAGGCAGCGCTACTTGTGACGGAACGTTCTTACAAGCCTATTTACTAACTTAATAAAATTCAAAACGAAGAGTTGTATTTGCAAGGGAATAGTTTGTAACTAAGTAAGAAAATATTTAACCTATTTTAGAATACGTAATAGCGGTATTGAGCATATACTTTGTAAATTAAACTTGGCAACAACGTGTCAGTCATGTTCTGAAGTCAAAATGAGTTTAAAAAACTTGTAAAAAAAGGAATGCAAATACAATGCGATATAAAATAGCATACTCATACAATTATTGTGTATGCGTTATCACCCTATAGATGATTTTCCATAAAGGTGTTTTTCTGGATCTGTATTTATTCATTAAATAACATAGCTCTTTTATGGGATAT
Organism: Platycnemis pennipes; assembly: GCA_933228895.1. Classification (NCBI taxonomy): domain Eukaryota; kingdom Metazoa; phylum Arthropoda; class Insecta; order Odonata; family Platycnemididae; genus Platycnemis; species Platycnemis pennipes. The sequence continues at coordinate 141,820,828 of OW121849.1, read as the reverse complement.
TGAATCGTTGAGTCACAGTGGAACCTCCTTAAAAGTTTCTTCGTTTGTGAAACGAAAATTATGACTAGCGATGTGTGCTCCGAATGATATTCATAGAATTTTCTCCTTAGGTACGTTGTGTAAGTGAAGCTTAGTGTATGTTTGGCAATACCTCACCTCCTGCCACACAACCTCGAGGTAGCTTGCAAGGTAGTCAGTATATATGGATATAGAATACATTCAATAATTGATGGAATCGTGAGGCATCCCTGTGAATATCTGGTGTTCAAAAACCAGTCCGTTCCACTGGGTGCGGCCCCGCAAGTATTTTCCGCCTCTGCTACCTGAGAGCAGAGACACTCGGAGCGGCGGCGATGCCGCCCATCTCAAGAGCCTAGCGCATAAGACGCTGACAGGCACGTTCTCTATTCTCTCCGCGTTGAAGCGAAAGAAGAAGAGGAAGAAAGGAGGGGAAGTTTTCGCGTCAACCTCAAGGAAGTCAAGGTGAGATGAAATATGCACACGGCAGTGAAGGTCTTGTGGCGAATATGGGAGATTGAGCTGAGTGTGTGGAGGGGGTTGGGGGAGGGTGAAGGGGGATGGAGGAGGGGTGGAGGGGGGCGGAGGGGAGGCACGGACGCCGAGACAAGCGCTAAATCAATCTCCGTCCACGGCGGCGGTTTTTGTAATCCCAGAGATGAGTGCGATTGTGGAACTTGTGTGCGGCACATGCAAACTGGGTGGATTTTTATCCATCAACAACATCTGATGCTTATTTGTACCTCTGGTGTTCAACTGCGCTTTAATTTCCCGCTTTGAAAAGAATAACTGTAGTAAAACTGAGAGTGAATAAATATGTGATTACATTATACCAATATGATCGTATCAGTCGGGCTAGTGTCAATGAGTAGGGACTCGGCCATGAAATGCATTTACGTAGCTATGATGCGTAATTTGTTTTCGAAATCTATAGCGATGAACCAAAACAACATTTGTTTTTAACTAATTTATGAGATATCAGTATTATTACTAAGCATGAAAAGAAGTTAGATTGTTGTATTTAATATTGCAATAATCCCCATTGATTCATGTTTGTTTAGCGCATTTATTAAATGTAATGTATGTACTTCGAAGCAGGAAGTATTCAGGGAAGGTAAAATATTTTTATTTAATTTATTCGTTTTAGTTCTTAAAGACGTAGCCAAAACAGGTTATTATTTATGCTTTCAGTTTATTTTTAATTTAACTTTGAAGTGTCCCACAAATGGAACTTGAGATATGCCTGCTGTATATATAACTTCCAATGCTGGATTCTTGTTTTCCACCTGAAAAACTCGAGAGAAAATTATAATTTCTCAACATTACTAAAATGGAGCATTTTTAGGCATAATTTAGAATTTTTAGGATGCCTTGATAATTAAAGAATATTATTCGTTAGGTTCAGTCTAATAGCCGATTCCTTTGCCATTCCGATTACTGTAATTAACTACGCCTGAGGTATTAATGAGCCATAATTAATTCATGCAAAGTTTTAATCCATGGATATTTTATTTTATATCTAGACGCGATTAGGAATGATATGATACGGAGTCATTACCTATGTTTACCTTTGCCACAAAACTCCTTTCACTTGTTTTGTAAACACTTTGAATGGCATTAATATAAATATGCGTAATGAATAATAAGAGGTCAAGAAATTACCTCCCTGTTCCAGAAAGAAGTTATAGATATAGGTAATGAATTGAAAGTGTGTTCATGAAACTGTATTCATACTTATTACTGAATATGTACAACTATCCCACAATAACAACATTGTTCAATAATTGCCTTCAGTTGCCTAGTAAACACCCTTGCTTGTTATTCATGGCTATAATAAATTGATTGTGAGAACTGATACTGATATTCTGATAGTAAAAATTAAAATTGAAATCAAAACCAACTCTCGACCTTCAAACTATACAATTTCCGCATTCTCACAGACTTCAGTTTCCTTGAAACTTTCGCGCAAGCATCAACAAGTCTACACAGAGATCAAGAAGCCAGAATAACGCCCAGAATAAGTGGATCTGAAGCTGTGCCTTCGGGCAGTGTTCCTCTCTGATTGGCTGTGGTTAAATATTGTAAAGGGAAAAGATCTAGAGACTACACATTCAATAGTTACCGAATCTAAAAGGCTCAATTATTTACAAATACTCTCATGCAGATTGTATTTCCACGGCACAATTGCATCTCGTTTGGAGCTATTTTTGTCATGAATCCTAGGAATTAAGAGAATTTACAGACCCGGATGTACACTATTCTGATTTTGTAATGAATACCCTCCTGTATGTTCCTTATACTGAGAGTGTCTAACGGATTCCAACGGATTTTATTCCCACACAACTTTAAAAAGGCAGAAATTTTTTTCTCGACGCGTGCGAATAATATCGGCCTGCATCAGACAGGTTTTTTCGCATAATTTTACTCCAGAGGGTGGTCCCAAAATTTTTTTTTGAGAGATTCAAGGTAAGCGAACGGGATTTCATTATATGTGGCGAGCATATGTTTCAAAGATGCCGACTTTGCACCAAGATGCATAAATTTGTATTCCTCCTGACTCAGCTGAGTGAAAGAAAAATCGTTACCCAACGGATAAACCATTTGGCACTCATATCAAAAAGAACGATGGAGACCTGCGATGAAGTAGAATCTTCTTTTACATGTGTGCGCCTAAACTTAGGGTAGTCACATCCCTCTCCGTTTGTTTACCACCTCATCTCATTGCTAATATGCACTACCCGTGTCACAAAAGAGACAGCCAAAAGCCTGCTATTGCGTTCTATGGCATGGGCGTAAAAGAAGCATTGGAGCAAATTTTTGTGCTTCACATAAAATCAAAATTTATACTAACACCAAATTGTTGGCAGGAGACATTCTGCAGACCTCATTCTCCACTCACCATACCGAAACTTATGACTCGAATATATGGAATATATCCCGGGAAAGAGCCTTTCTGGACACCCCAATCTAAAATCCTCGCGATTCGATTTTCTGCGTGTTAGAACTTCTTAGGAAAACGCCGGTGGCTCAGGGAAATGAACTGGCCCCCCTACCCTGAATGTGTGAATTTCACACGCCATTGGCTTAGCACGGGGTAAGCTCTACTCTCACCTATCAAAACCAACCTTCGGGTTGAATCTTTGAGTGAGATATGGAATATAATCGTTGCTATATCTGCACTGCGTCTTCAAAAGTTCTATAAACTGAGGCTTTGTGAAGTGCAATTGTAATGTAAGTTAGTTACTGTTCCAATATTGAAAAAAATAACATGTAATGATCATCAGTATTTCAATCCTAGCATTGGTTTATTGCAGCCCTCCATTCTGCCCTATTCAGTGTTTATTCCCTAACACCCTGTTATGTTTTCTCTTTCACGTACTTCTTTATTTGCCCTATATATTTGTCCCTTGGTCTTCCTCGCGGGACCTTCCTTCAATCTTCCCTTACTTTATATTTCTAATTCATAGTACCTCAAGGCCTCCAATCCATCTGGTTCTTCTCTGCCGTAGGGTTTTCCATATTGTCTTCTCTTCATCTGCTCTCCTGTACACCTCTTCGTTCCTCACTTTATCTGTCCATTTTATCTTCAACATTCTCCTCCAGCACCATGCATGCAATGTAAATAAATATATAATGTTCTTGTATTATTGGTCCGATAATGCAGATAAGGTCCCTCGCTACCTACAGAGGAACTACCGAAGGAAATACCCGGCAGTGGGATTAAACAGCTATCTCGTTATATGCACCTTATCTGATATTGAAAAATGTCATTTAGGCTGCTAATGAAATATGAAACCCTCTCTGATGCTTCTGCTCGTGAAAACGTCGATAATATCGCGCGTTATCCAACCAACCGCCTACCCTCTACAAATACATCTCAAAATCAGGTACGTAATGGAATAAGAGGAAATCTAGCTTTATTTTCTGGTGCCAGATATCCAATTTGCCTCACCTACGGTTCGAAAGCACATCAATAGGGGAGCTTCCTTCATTAAATTTAATAGAATTCGTAAATAATTGCGAAACGTGCCCCATGCGATAAATGCATTCATTTGATACAAAAAATTAGGATTGAGAAATCTCTGTTTACAAGAACAGAGTTAATTTTAAGCTCATAAATCCCTGTTTACAAGAACAATGTTAATTTTACGTTCATTTGAAAAAGGTCAGATATGGCGGGATGCGCTGCCTTCTTGCTGGCGTAACAGGGTTAGCTTGCGAGCAGCGTCTGCTTGGAAGCGTCCGCAGCGCCATCTAGTATGGAAAAGAGTGTCACTCACAAGTATGATTTACCGGCATGCAATAGTTTGCCGTCGCGTTTTCGCGCCGTTGATTTTTTCAATTTTTAATTAATGAGGAAAAATAATGAAAGTCATGTTAAAATCGAACGGCTGAAAATAATTTTAGAGGTTATAATCTTTCGATCAAGACAATAAAAAATGATAGGTAAGTAGTCGATTGAAGAAGTAATTCCTCAAAGTATTCTTTGTCTTTTCCCTCATCTCTTCAATTTATCTTATGTCAATTCGTGGATTATTCTGATTGATGAGGACAGGAAGTTCCTTAGACTAAGCTCGACGGTATTTGAATCTCCAAACGTCAGCTAGAAGGACTGTTTTCCTTTCCCTGGGCCATCGCCTTCTCCTCCCAATTTATTTCAGGTACCCTATTTGTCGGGAGTTCATATAAACATTTCGCTATAAAAATGAATCTGGGTTTTTCTAGCACGGGCCTTTTTACCATACCACCAATTATGGCACTCCTAATGAAAACTGTTATTTGCAACGAGTTTTGAATTGCTCAAAATTCTATTGTGGAGCGAGGCATAGTACGACCGTGGATTAGAGGTCTGTGCAGGAAGTGAATGGGAGGAAATTTGAGGCTTTTGAGGAGCTGGTTTGGATACGAATGAATACAGATAGGACGGCAACAACAGCGAACGGAGGAAGGTGTGATGGAATATAGGATAGAGGTGCAGAGGGGAAAGAACGTGGGAGAGGGAGGAAAACGATGTGTTGAGGATGGCATGGAGGCAGGCGGAAGATATGATACGGATAGGAATTGGTTAGGTTTTGTGGATAACATCGTATATAGGGTTCAAGCTCTGGCAGAGGGATAATTTGCAGTGGAATCCGGCTTCCTACGTGATTGATTGCAGGGATCACTTCAAGTCCATCTGTCGGATGGAAAATTAAAACATGGACCCATTTGCTTCTTTCGTTAGAATTAGGTTAATACGGGCGCCAGGTTTATCTATCCTCTTCCTCCCATTCATGTCATCGTATTTTCCCGCAGTGGATTTTTTCCGAGATGTACCTGAGCCAAAATACTTACTTTATCCAACAATTGTACATATCTTTGATAAGTATTATCATTCGCGTCTTATTGCGTGATATAATGCTTTTATGATAATTTTATATAATTTTAAAGTATATATATATAACAATGTCTGTCATGTACATCAAGTTTCATGTATTGGCGAGAGTCAGATGGAAGAAGGGAATTTTAGTCTCAATATTTCCTCAGTAAATCATTCATCGTTCATCCTCATCCATAAAGTCCATTCGTGGATTCTCGATGAATACGGCGATTAAACCGTATTTATTAAACGAATTCAAAGACCGCGAACTGGCCGCGGTCACCCGCTGAAAATTGCACTATAGCAAGAAGTTCCATGATGATGCTCGATGATTTCCACAGAGAAAGAGGACGTCTTGGTAGCTCAACTGGTAGAGCTCCTGGTTGGAAATCAGGGTGTCCGGGTGTCGAGTCCCGGTCAAGGCGAATGATTTTTTCCTCTGTGGAACTTCTTGCTATAGCGTATTTATTAGTTTGGTGACCATTATGGTAGACCACAGGGTCATCTACTTAACGGCTACTGAACTACAAAGTGGACTTCCTAGTTATGTATTCATCTCATTCATAAAGTCCATCGTTCTATTCTCACCTCCTCCCAGATTCCTGCCTATGGTGCAAATGACTTAAGCTGCCCGTCGCCTCTTCAAATAGCAATACCACAGCAATAAGATGGGAAGAGTCGAGAATAGAAACAGCGAACGTGGATTGGATATTAAGTATGGGAAACAACAATTCTCATGGATGAGGAAGAGCAGGCAGAGACAATAATTGTCGGTGGAATACTCACGATTATCAATTTGCATTCCTCATTTCTGGTCATTCATTTAAGTCTCTCCTTCCCTGCATCATCACAACGAAGGTGGATAGGGTCAGATGAAGTTTCACGCGCATTAGAGCTCCTTTGGTTTGTCACCCAACCACAACCGAGCCGCGCCTTTTTCCCCTCCAATTCATCTCCCGCCCCCCTGGAGCGGTGGGCTTGGCTTGGCAAGTGAAAACTTAAACAGAGAGAGAGAGAGGTGAGAGTTACGGCCGGCTGGGTGCTTTCCGATCGCCTCCCTAATGGCATTCTCCCCGCTTCCATAAGAGGTGGCTGGATTCTCTTTCCCCATCGGATGAAATCACGTGTCACTCGAGATCGCGTCCGTCCCTCCAGCCTCTCCGCAAGCGACGGCAACACGATGAGCTTGCACGACACGAGTTTATGGTAATCACTCGATTCGAAGAAGAGGAGATGGATGAGCGCGGCCTTTCTGTTTGCTGCATTCCCCTCTCCACCCTACCACCTGGATCACTCTCCGGGGGATTGGCTGGAGGCGCTCCATGAAGCCCCTGCGTGAAGGAGTCCGGTGCCACTGTCAGTCGCCGAGTTTCACTTCGCCCTTCACGATCTGGTACTGACGAGAGATGTTCTCAAGTGACCGGACGCATCTACGAGCACCAAAAACCAGTCGTTCCAATCTATTCGACCACATTCATATCTACTGAGAGTGTGTGTCAGGGGATGAGTTATCACACAATGTGCACCTAAGTTTACTTATGCTACGTACATAAGGAGAGATTTCTATGATTATCGCCCAGGATCTGTTTTACTTTTCATCCAACATGCAAAGAAACATTTGAAAAGTTCTACGATCGTGAATTATTCACATTAGTATTTAGTGCAGTTTATTTTTAATCCTAATATTGAAGAAGAATTCAACATCCTAATCTCCGTTTACTTCATTAATTCATATTGATGTAATATGTGTACTTACTCGTAAATGTTAAGATCAATATATTTTTTGAAGGCATCATAGTTCGAGAAGATGTATAGTTGTTATGGTCATAAGCTGCTAGAGAAAAATAAAGAATATTTGAATATATATGTGGCACTGGGTATTTATCTCATCTTAAAATCTCTTCTCCACCTAGGAGTGAAATCATTACAAAATCCAGTTAGGAGAACACTTCAAAGCGGTTGATTATTCTTTTCCGCTCGATACAAATCATTGGACAGTATCGCTGCCACATGTTGGACGGAGCGTCATGCGACCAGCGTAGGTCCTGAAGTCGAATTTAGAAAATGCCAATGTTAAGCGAAACCAAGCCCATGTAAATTTTCGCTCACTATATCTTTATATGAAACCATAGGTATAAAGAGCTCAAAAGAACATGCCCCATTTTCTATAGTGTGTGATTTTTTACAAACAACTGGGCTCACTAGATGGAGAGCTCTGTGGCCGACCATAATGGTCACAAAACTAATAAATACGGTTTAATCCCCGTATTCATCGAGAATCCGCGAAATCTTTCCCGCGATTGAAGAGACGTACAGACGAGGCTTTCGACAAGGGTTTTTGTCTCTATTCGTCAATCCTCTCCTGGTTCAAGAATTCTTCCTTTGAGGCACATCTCTTGGCTCCCCAAGACCCAAGGTCTATTTTAGGGCCATCTATATTTTTCTCTCCCGATATCCATTTTGGCGGAAAGTCTTTCGGAGATATTTTATTTCTTCTGTTAGGTATTGATCTCGTACCAAAGTTGTATTAGTTTGTTTGGAGGCAAAAGCTGCTGGAGATAGTCCCATATCCTGGCTGGACTGTGGATGGTATACACGTGTATTGACCTGATAATTTCAACAACTTTCTCGAGTCAAAATTACCGCGATCATTCTTCGTGGATCCTTACTCGCTACGGATCGCGCTCTGAGTACGAGCGTAGAAAAAACTGCTCACCGATGGGAAGATGGCAGTGGTTTCTTCCATTCATGTTTAAATATGCATGAATTGCCTTTCGGTATAGTACTCGGTGACTAGAAACGCAACACTGAGATGATTCACATACCGCTGAGGAAGCTAAGGAGCCAACTCGTCGAAATTAAAGACAACCTGTGCCTCAATACTCCTGGAATTAACAGAATTCCCTGTGAATCCGGGGAGGATAACATTGAAGGGACCGGCCGTACCATTAAGACCCGCATCATGGAGTGTAAGAGTTAACTCAGATTTGGATATCTTGAAAAGTCAGCTGCCGCCGAGTCATCGGCATCAGAAGAGACCACCGCATCACCTAGGATGACGCCGAATTATTCGACATATACCCCGCATATTGGAAATACAAACAAAGAAGGCGATTAAAATCATGTTGCAGACAAAAAACTTCAATCGCTACACTGGTAACGCCCTCAGCAACGTGGAAACCAGTGCTCCGGGGATACCGGCGAATATAATAAAAATTGATTTGACTTGGACCCGTCACTCATCGCCTTGAATATGAAACGTTTGCAGTCAGCGAATCCCTGACCCGGTGGAGAACCCGAGAAGACTTCATCAATAATATTCGTCGGGAGAGCACGATATCCTTCAACATATACAATGCTTCAAGTACCAAGTGCCTCACATGAAATTTACATCGTATGGGATAGACAATAACATCATCATCATCGGTCAGCAATCCTAGAATTGGTTTGACGCAGCCCTACACTCTATTCTCCTATCAGCCAATCTCTTCATATTGATTTAACTTTTTTTCTTTTACATCCTTCACAACCTGTTCTATATATCTCATACGAGGCCTGCCTTTTCCATTCTTCCCGCTCACTTTTCCCTCGACGATTGTCTTCATCAGGCCATCGTGTCTTAATAGGCTGAGTAGGAGACATTTAAAACGAACGCCTTCAAAGAGTGGTATTAGGTGATGTTCGCTCCAGTGAAGTAAACGTTACGTGGAGTGTCCCTCAGGGCAGCGTGATAGGCTCACTATTACTCCTCCTTTACCTAGATGATTAAATTGCCGTAGTAAGTACTAAGTTCCATCTCATTGCCGATGCCGCAATGGTGGAAATTATGAATGAAAATGGCAGGCAATCATATGCAAAAATGTGGAATCGATTGATAACTGGTGCATTACTTGGAAGCTAGGATTAAATTTGAATAAAGGCGCGGTACTCAAATTTTGGAAAAAGAATACCTCCCCATGAAATACCTACTTCAACACTGAATAAGATATTATATCATATGAAGAATTTGTTTTAATATTTCCATCACCAACCACTTAGAAATTTCACAGAGGATACACGTTAGGGAAGTAGCAGCAAAACGTAGATTATGATGCGTGAAAAAGGTTCTAGGTAAACGCGACGATAAAGACTCAGAAACATGCTCCTTACTAGGTTTCACTTAGAATATGCCACTAATACGTGGGATCCATACGAGTAAGGTATGATGATATGGAGTTAGAGCATGTACGAAGGAGTTCAGAAATATTTATTAACGGTCATTAAGATAATTGTAATAGGAATACGAGTTTAATAGAAGATCTGGAACAGAAATTAAAATCAAGACGCACGTTGAAATTTAGAAAGCAGATTAAAGTAGATTCAAAACTGTTATGTGTTCGGATGACGATAAAATATATTAAGTCCATTACGCTAGATTTTATCAGAAAAGGAAGATGTGAAAAATAGACAATCGTACCTACTAACAGATATAAAATATCATTTTCCTCGCGTATCCTAATAGAATATAATAGGCAGAACAGTAAATGGACAGAGAGATGAAATATTGTTAGATTGTGAATTAAATTAAAACACAATAGTTGTACTGTACACTAAATAATGCACTACATCTGATGATGACGCCTGGGGCGTTGAAACACGTGTAGTGCATTAGGAAGTGGACAATATATCTCTTGTGTTTGAATTTAATTCATGAAATGCTGTTCCCCCACGCGACGCCGGATACAATCACATTTATTCTGCAATGCATGAACACGTTTCAGCGTAACTGGATAACAATATGCTTAACTGGAAATAAAAATGCTCAAAGAAATTCCTGTATAGTCAGCCTTCACATAATTACTATACAGATAGTAACCATTTAGCTGCACGTAACTATATCAACTGTTTTCATGAAGTAGTAGGACTGAACCTCTTAGTTGCAAGTTATGGTGATATCTCGCTGCCTGCCACACACCCTCGCCGAGGCCCGCAGGGTATTTTAGCGTTGATGCACCGGGAAATTATTGTTGGCGGACATAAATCCCAAACGTGGAAATGGAAATGAGGTTGTGCATTTACCTCGATGACGAAATACGATAGTATGTAACAGCGTGGTCTATATAGCATATTCTCCACCGAGCCGAGAACTAGTGAATGGTCGGCGCAAAACGGGAGGTCTTGATCTAACGTCTAATTTAGCGTACAGAAGGAAATGCGTGCACCTTTTCCCTACCTATCAATCCTCGTGGAATTTCCTCGAGTAATTCATCCGTTCCTTCCCCTCCCTGTTCGCTCTCTCCCCCCTCGCTCTGAGGCAAGCACTTCCCTGGAACAAACCCAATGCAAATCAGGGACGGAAAAGGAGATACTTGAGAAATAAAGCGTTGATTGCTTGCATTTGATCCCCACGAGAGAGAGAGAGAGAATGCCATTCGCCCGCACTTGCCCTTCATTTCAAGAGAGGAAAACAAGAATAAATTTATACGATCGCGGGAATCTTTATAGCGTGGGGGACGGAGTGAAAATAATCGATATTTGCATCCTGAGATCGCGAACCGGTTGCTTGCCTGGGTACTTGCAAATGTGTCGTGCATGCTCCCTTCGAAATCGTACCGACACCATGGTGTGACCGTAATTGTCACGAAACTGCGATGCGCTGTCTCCGTCTCAGAAAGAGTTTAGAAGAACGTCGTGAATGAGTCCTTCACGAGCGAAAATATCCAGAATTGACTAATGATGACATTATTTTAAGCTTATCGCACACGTGACGTGGGGCCACTCATCCAAGATGTGCACGCCTAAGATAGCACTTTCGGAATGTACCAAAAACCTACTAGTAATTAAAAGTTGCAGAAAATGTTTTTCAATCTTTGCCATGGAAAAAATCGAACATGATGTTTTAATTGTTCTTCAAATTATTTCATTCTGGATTTAACGAGAGATTGACAAGCAATAATTTGAGTAGTTTCGCAAAAAATTAAAAATATCATTCTCAGTTAAACATTTATATTCACAGAAAACTACTCCAAAGTACCCATTGATTTGATTAATGTCAATATTTATTTTAAAATGCAAAAAGAAAAAAGCAGAACCTTTATAATGATCTGCATGACGCTAGAATGCATTTTTTTCTGATTTACGACTTTACGAATTTACGACTTACGATTTCGTAGTACCATTGTGATAAGGTTTCTTATGATTAACTAACTCTTCAAGTCGGAGAAACGCGTGATCGGATGGAAATGTTTTGGATGTAATATAATAATTAATGCACATAATTTCTAAGGGCATATTAATAAAGTCTATGATTAATATATAGTAAATACTGATATGATCTGGTGAAAAGTTTGACGAAAATCAAGAACATTTTTGCACTTGGATCTTCCATTTCGTTTCTCAGTTTCATTCATTCCAGATAAATTGCATTGAGCATTCCGCGATAGGCTTTCCGTTTATAATAAAAAGCTATTTCTAAAAGCAATAGAAAAGACTTTCTCTGTTATACAGCTAGAAGTCAACTTCGGTTTTCGGAGTTCTGTTTTAGAATTGAAGTTTGGAGTATTGAGCTTTAGAATGGAAGCTAAACATTCAACCTACTCCTATACGCAGGAACTCTTTTAGTTCCCAAATTTTCCTGAGAATGAGAAGTAAATAACAATTAAGAAGTGATTTTGTATACGCATTTTGCCATCTACAAATATTTTTACCTTTAGTTAGACGTAAAATTCTTCCGCATGATTCTGCAGAATCAAATTAGTCAGAAAAAATTGAATTACCAAAACCTTAGTGTTTTACTGACGTTTTTGATATTGTATTATGAATGGTGGTTGAGGAACTGTTTGTTAGCAAAAATAGGATAAGAAACGTGGACATAGAAGAGGAAAAGGACGTAGATCAGAATGACGTGGGTCCCGGAATACTGGATAAGAGATAAAAAAGGCACTGCGAAGGCAGGTAAAGCGGTGGGGATAGATAAGATCCCAGCTGAGCTTCTGAAAAACCTAGGAAGATGGTGAAGGGAGGGATTACATGAACTTTTTCGCAGAATATATGAGGAGGGGGCTTCGCCGGTGGATTTTGTAAAAACCGTGCTGATACCTATACCGAAAAAAGAGGGTGACAAAAGAATGTGAAGACTATAGAACGATAAATTTGATTTCTCATGCGGCAAAGGTAGTGCTTAGAATCATCAACAGGAGAATGGAAAAGAGAACAAACAAATTTCTAGGCGAGGATCAGTTTGGATTTCGTAAGGGGAGGGATGCGGTTGCAGTGATGAGAATACTAGTTGAAAGGAATCTAGAATACAATCAGGATGTATTTGCGTGCTTTGTTGATTTCAAAAAGGCGTTCGTCAGAGTGAGGTGGGACAAGTTAATGGAAATATTGCAGAAGATAGGAGTAGACTGGAGAGACAGGAAACTGATCCGGAATTTATGCATGGCGCAGAAGGCGCGAGTAAGAGTACCCGATGGAAAATAGGATTGGGCCAATATAGGGAGGGGAGTTAGGCAGGGCTGCACGTTATCGGTGGTACTTTTCAACATATACTCGGAGGAAATGGTGAGAGAGGCTTGGGATGAACTGGAGGCTGGAGTAGAGATTGGGAGAAATTGATAAAATCAGTGCGGTTTGCGGATGACCAAGCGCTAGTCAGCCAATCAGCCCTTGGCTTGCGAAAAATGCTGTATGCGTTGCAGGGACAGTGCAAAAGATACGAGATGAAGATAAACCAGAAGAAAACAAAAGTAATTCGATTTTCAAGAACAAAAAGGGCCAGTATAACGATAAAAGTAGGAGGTCAGAAGCTAGAGCAGGTAGAGCAATTTAGCTATCCAGGTAGTGTGCTGGAAGAAAAAGGGTAAATCAGCTTTGAAGTGAGAAGGAGAATTGCATTGACAAAAGAAGCTTTTACTCGTAGGCGTGAACTAATGACAGAGGTGTTGAGTAGGGAAGTGAAGAAAAGACTAGTGAAAAATTTAATATGAAGCGTTGCACTTTATGGGGCGGAAACGTGGGCTCGGCGAAAAGAAGATGAAAATAGACGTAGGGCTTTTAAAATGTGGGTGTGGAGAACGATGGAAAAAGTAAAGTGGGTCGAAAGGAAGACGAACGATGAAGAGCTAGAATTGGTAGCAGGGGAAGGAAACTTGATAGATGAATTTAGGAGAAGGCAGAAAGTGTGGATGGAAAAGGTAATAAAAGGGGATGGTGTTTTAAACGAGGTGATTGAGGGAAGAGCGTTGGGTAAGCGGGGAAGAGGAAGGAGAAGAACGGTTAGCTTGGATGGAATGATGGGTAGCAGGAGGTAAAGGAGGGATAAAGAGGGACATCGTGTGAAATTTAGGGGGTGGGAGGAATTAAATGTCCACTTAAACCTACCTTCACCGGTAGAATACTAATAATAATAAATTATGAATGGCATTGGGATTTCATATACCTGCGATAACCTTAGCATATACAATAGCGTGTGGTGATATTTATGCAACATAAAAAATGAGGAAGAGCTTTTTACTTTTCAGCTTAAATATTAATAACTTTTTACGACCGCTGCCGATGCTTAACGTCATATAATGTGATGTAAGTAGTACTGTGATGATGTAAAGTATCGAAACTGGCCGTAATGAATTTATGAAATTTAAGTGAAAAATACAAACAGTTCATATTCATCGGTGACAAAGTTAGCACCCTTTTAGCCACCCATTGAGGAACTAATTGCCCCAAAATGTGTGTTATTATGTCATGCTACCAATAATTATGTCAAAGCTAAAAGGGAAAGTAGACGGCAAAGTTGAGAGTGAGTTTGATACTCAATTGACTTCTACTGTTGCGTAAAATCCATGATGAGAGTGCATTCTGATGACTGCTAATTCCGTCGCGAGTTCTTTATTTATAATTTGCTATTAGCGGTGAAACTGAAGTGAGAGTTATGCAATTGAACGCATTCGTAAGAAATGCAAGAGTGGAGACGTAAGAAGGAAGGGATGCCTAAGGGGAGGGAGAGGGCGGGGGGAGCTGTTTTACTCAGTCCAAGGAAGGGGGAGGGAAGGCGGAGACCTTGCTTGCTTGGAGACGCAACGAGATGTCTGATCAGCGGGTCAGCACCGCCGACCGTGCAGTTGTCATAAATAAGGTTGAAGGCACGCATGATAAAGGGACAGTTAAATGACTCTCATTCCTTGCTAAATTAATTAACTACCGAATTCGCCATCATTATCCCTCTGCACTCAAATAATTAGTTCCTCAAGGCAGTTGTCCTTCGGGATTTTCAGCTTCTAAACCAATTAATAGATGAAGATGTCACGAATGTGGATTAATTTTGCTATTGCGAAAATATCACCCGAAATGAATGACATTTCAAAATCCATTGAAGACAAAAGAAATTAAGTTTTCATGAAAATAACCGTAATATCAAACTTTGCGTTTAAAAGTCCGCTATGATGAACATTCATTTTACGATTGGCCTTCGGGACAATCTTATCGCTGGGAACAATGAGTGATAAATATTTCAACCGCCATTTGGACTTGGATTCTCTCTGATAGTGGATGATTACATTGCGTTTCGGTTCATACTTCGACGAAATATTTAGGAGTATCTATAGTCAAGAGTGGTCATGCACAGCCTAAAATTTATGTTCATGTAATTAATATCAGTTGTACAAAACGTAAAACTGTCAAATAGCATTCTGTAAAAACAAACTTTTAAGGCAAATAAAATATATAAAGTATGCAACACTACCGTCAAAATATGTATATGTATATGGGAAGTAAGGAAATTGAAGGAACGTACTAGAAACACATTGGGAATCATGCAAAAAGAGTATTGGAGACGGACTGCTGGACTATCGAAGGTTGAAAGAGTCGCCAATAAAAGGAAAAGGCCAAATAATTGGAGTCAGTATGGTAATAGAGATAACATAATGATAGATCCCAGTTGAGGTGTTTAGAACATATGTGCATAGAAATAACAGAGGAGAGACTTCTGAAGTAAATTTTGAAATTGACACTAAAAGGAAGAAGAATGCCTTGAAAATGTCGAAGAGAAGGAGTAGATACAGAAATTCGAGCGAATGGCTTAGAAGAGAACCCGTGGAATGACAGAGAACGATGGAAATAGAAATTGTGCGGCTTCGAAGGGCAACTTAAACTGAGTATACCTATATAAGAAGAAAACTTTCTCAAACATGGGACCGGCTGACTTAAGCCAGCACATTATATTATATATTCATCATCATCGGTCAACAATCGTAGGATTGGTTTGACGCAGCACTCCACTCGATTCTTCTATCTGCCAACCTCTTCATATTGATAAAACTCCTCTCTTTTTTTATTATTAATATTTTATATTATCACTTTGAAACATAATGTTCTGATGAAGATTATCGTAGAGGAAAAAGTGATTGAGAAAATGGAAAAGGAAGACCTCGAAATTAGATAATGAAGAGTTGTCAAGGAAAAATAAGAAATATGCAAATACAAAGAGTTTAACTGATAAAAGAATAGAGTGCAAAGCTGCGTCATCTTGGGATTGTTAGCCATAGATGATGATTACGAATATAGGTTTTACGCTCGGACGACAAGCGTATTAGCGAAATGAATGAGAAACCCCTTAACATAAATTATCTATGTTTCTTCTGCAATGGGGGCGTTTACTCGGTACCGAAATCGCAATTTTGTACACGAAATCGTTAGATGGAAACGAAAAACGATTTTTAATTAAAAAATTAATCTTCTAACCACAACCATCCACTCATAAATCAAAAATTAAAATAAGCAAAAGTGTCACACCCACCGAAAAAGCTGCTTTGATACCATTGAATTCATTTTCCTCCCATCCTTGACTGCTTTTAGGGGAGGGAAAGGGAGTGTAGGGGGATTATCGGAAGGTCTGGTCGCACAGATTCTGTCGCAATTGCTCCCATTGGCTGAGTCAGCTGTGTCCCCCCTATTGCGATAAGGCAAAGTAGCTTCGCGGGCTCAGTTGTGATTGGACGAAGTCGATATACGTTAGAGGTTGCACCACGCCCACCTTTCCGAAAGGGTTAAAAACATCAGTTTTTTGCGGCTTATAACTCGGGAAATAACTGACGGATCAAAAAACGGAAAAATACGGGTCTTTTTATTTTACAAACTCTATTAGAGTCGGCAATAAAAAATATGGTAAACGACCCCATTATGCTAAGAAATGGGTTTAAATGTAATTTTAAACTGCACCAAACTCGTGCTGGTAAGATATTTTCCGTATCACTTCATTATAGCATTGTAGCAGACGAAGGCTAATTACCTTTCCTCTGGACGACGAAACATTTCCTCTTTAGAAAGGCCGGCCCACTGGAGTGACTTGTTAACTAATTGATCGAAAAACATTTGACTGATTCCTTTTATTGTACACTCTATGACGTCAATATGCAGCCAATTCAGCCATGGTCACTTCCGTGAGACTGAGGGTGCGGGGACGGTGGTGGCGGTCGCCAGACCCTGAATATTTCCCAGGGTCTTCGGGATGGGTGCGGAGGACGACGAGAGTCACGTGACGTCAACATGGTCCCCTTCTCTTTGCTGAGGAATAGGCTTCGCTGCGGCGACAAGGAAAAGAAGAAAGAGACATAAATCTGTTCCTTGGGCAGTTATTCAGCAAACTCAGCCGTTTCACTCGCCGCGGAGAGACAGTATAATGCGCTGACTAAATTCCAAGACGGAATAAACTTCAGGACTGAACAAGTGCCAGCGTCACATTATACGAAGTTACTTAAAACTCATTCTATCTTCTCTCGTAATGGTTGTTATGCCGAGAAATTGTGCATGACATAAAACTGATGATAAATAAAAGATGTTCCGCAAGCTACATTCACCCTTAGTTTAGTGTTATTCCAAATTATACTCAGAGAGGTTCTAGCTCTACCGTTGCAAATATTAGACTTACACCAGTGAAATTTCGTCTATTCAAACACGGGTCTTCAGCACAGCAAAGGAAAATGTGAATCAAAATTCGATCCAATAGGTATCATTCAAGTATTTTTTCTTGGAGATATACGAAGAAGCTATTCATGACCATTGTCCCAATGATAAGTATGTCATCATTTCATTGTGCGACACCTATTTCATCATTCTTGATTTTTTGCAATTACAGCATAAATATAGGGGAGACTGGGGTCAATTGTAACAAAATTTGGTTTTTTTCCAATTTACAGCCTATTAACATGAATAAATTCCTTAAAATTTCGTACCAAGTTGTAACTTACTTTATCATTATGAGTGCATATTCAGAAATTCCACTTTCGTTCAGGTTCACTTTTAATTTCAGTTTTTTTCTAACCATGCATGCCGTTACATTTGACCCCTCATGCGGGTCAATTGTAACACACGTGGGGGACAATAGTAACAGAATCAATAATAATCAAAAACTCACTGATTGATATGTTTTTAACAAAGGAATACAACTCATTGAAATACATTATTCCAATTAAAATATTTATTCGAAATTCAAAAATAATTTTTCCTCAAAACATACATTTTTCGAAAAAAATTTACAATTGCAAATTTTCAATCCTATAAAAAACAAATGACATGCTAAAAATTTTAAATTTAAAGCAGTAGAGTGTAATTTAGGTAATAATATAATAATCATCAAATAGTAATCAATAAAAATGTGTTAACAAATACATGCAATGCTACTCGGAGAAATAGTTATGGCACTCATAAAGCTTTTCACCCTTAGTGAAACTAACATGAGCACACGTTTTACATATTATGCACAGCCCCCTCTGTTCACCGGATCGACTATTTTTATAGTTATCTAAACATGCCGAACAAATATTCTTCTGATTCACTCTCATCACTATCCACTAGCAGTCTCCGTTTAACGCTTTGTTACGCTTTTCTTTCTTTAAAC
Organism: Platycnemis pennipes; assembly: GCA_933228895.1. Lineage (NCBI taxonomy): Eukaryota > Metazoa > Arthropoda > Insecta > Odonata > Platycnemididae > Platycnemis > Platycnemis pennipes. Next base: position 141,802,580 of record OW121849.1, on the reverse strand, counting down.
TCCTTTCTTTGTTGTTTCTTTTTTTCGCTAATGATTCTTCAAGGGTCGATTTTTCTGGAGTACTGCTGAGAATTGCTTTTTCCCTTCCTTCTCCTTGTTTGATTTTCTCGTTGATTGCCACTGGTTGAAGGTCTAACGTGTGGTAATGGTCGCACCTCCTCTGGATTAAAATCCAGTTGCTCTGCTGTCTTATGAACGTCTGCAGCCGTAGATCTCCTTGACCCGCTGGAAGTAAGTTCCGTAGGTGGATGGAATTCCAAATTCGGGCTGTCTGTCACTTGACAAGGTGTAAGGCTGAATTGGGGAATACATTTCGATTAAACTGGCCAAATTTCAGTGGCTGAGAACCCGGGCATAATGTTTTATGGCGTTACTGCTAGTGGCAGGGCAACAGCAACGATTTCTGGAATGTTATAAATAGTAATTCTTTTACCCGGATGGCATTTCATCCATGAATACATTGCTGAGTTCACATAACGCTTGAATGGCCCATAAACTCCTACATCAAGAGGTTGAAGCTGGTGTGAACAATGGGGAGGAAACGATAAGAGAACAATTCCATTTTCCCTACAGAAGTCAATAGCTGGTAAATAGATATGACTCTCCTGGTGGTCCAGTAGTAGAAGCACTTTTTTCCACGGGAAGGTTTGACATGCTTCGCGAAATGTTTGATTTATGTTAAAAGGCCTTCTGCCTGCATCCATTCAGAACAGTTTGCAGCTTCAATACACCCTACAGGACCACCGCCAAGAAAATTTGCTTGTTTGCATGCCTGTAGTGCATGCTTGTGAAATTCACCCCCTGCCACACACCCTCGCGGTGGCTTACAGGGTATCGCGTAGATGTAGAAACTCATCCCGGATATTTTCCTAGGAAAGAGGACCATTGGCGGGATGGCGTTACCAGTAGTGTTTACCACGACACACATTGTAACAAAATTTCCACGCTCCGCAAGTTATTGCCCTCATTTGTTTCTTACCCTTTTCTGCTAGAATTCTTGCTGGTTCCTGCACCATGTTTTTATTTAATGGGTGTTTTCAAGTCTGATTCCACACTAATAGGCGCTTCAGACCGGGAGGAAAGGTATATTAAGGTATATCCTATAAGGATAGGAATGGAAGGGACAGGGACCTCGCTTTTCCTTCTCATCCAGTCTGACCCCCTCCATTTCTTTCTCTGCCCAGCTCTTTGGAAATGTAATTTTGCAGTGCAAGGCACACTGGTACGCAAGCTTCCTAACTTCACGTGTCGAAAACCCGTAATACAGGTCAGCAGAATGTTTTATATAGTCAGCAAGCGCCACTTCTTGTTGGAAGTTTAATTCTCGAGTGTGAGGATTGTAGCCAAGTTTAGGAATTTCGTTTTTCTCTTAACTTTTGGAAAATCCTATGTAATGAAACACAACAAATTCCTGTGTCCTTTGACACGCTTTGATCAGATTTACCGAACTTCAGAACATCTGCAGCTGCAGCGTCCATTGTTTCCCGCGGTACATTTCCTTCGTATTGTAGCTCGCCTTCGACTCCTAGGCATGCTAAAAAGAGGTCCATATAATGTAGTTCAAATGTTTTTCAGCTTTACTTAGCTTTAGTTCAAAAAATATATGGTATGTATGATTAACAAAATTAATATAATTGTTACTTGGCTTGTATTATGCTGGGAATAACCAATTTATACAAAGGGGTCAATTGTAACATGTTACAATCGTCCCCTGTAGGTCTGTTACTATTGACCCCGCAGCGCCATTTTGAATGTAAAAGTCAAAAATTTTGTAAGTATAAGAAGTACAATCGTCAAACTCTCCACGATTATATTTAAGTAAGTGCTACATACTTAAGTGCTATAATGTAATTGAAACTCCTTGCCTGGACCTCAGAATAAAATTTCTTCTCGGGTAAAAATCTTTTGCTCGTAGACGCACAAAATATATTCTTTACTCCAGCGCCAACAACTCGCAACTGAACAGCCCCTCACATTCCTCACTTGTCAGCGAGTGGATGACGAACCTTCCTGTCAACTAGGTGAGATAATAGGAACTACGTATGCCGAGCAATAGGAAGTGTTACAATTGACACTTGTTACTTTTGACCCCAGTCTCCCCTAAGCATCATCAATTTATGCATCTTGATTGTAACTAATCAGTAAGGAAAACATTTATCACTTTATCAAAGACTTGGCCACTGAAGAAGAAACACGAAGTCAGTATTTTAATGCCTGAGTACAATTATACTTTTTTATGAAAATCAATCGCTATACAATCCATATTGAATTATACTTTATAAAAAGGAAAAATAAAACGACTTCAAGGAAATTTTCTTGCTAAAATAGGTATTTAAAATGTGATTGTGTTTGGACTTAGCCATTGTAAAAAGCACTGTATAATATGAAGGTGAACCGCCTTCTGTTAGGACAGTTACTCATGTGCCATTTTTGTGCTTTATTTGGTTTCTGGTATTTTGAAAAATATTTTCTGGTATTTTACAGTTAATTAGTAATTGTCACGATGAATGATGACATGAAATGATCTCCAGTTGTCATAGGATATGATGAAAAAGTACTAAATGCGGAATGATTAAGAAGAAAATGGACAAAGAAAGGCTCGGGCGAAAGCTATGAAGAAATGAATTACAGAGTCGGCTACTCCAATGCTCCAATTAGAGAAGTAAAGAGAAATTCATTCACAGACACCCGGATGGACCATATAAATATTTCTTTCACACGAACATCGGCGGAAATATCATCATTAGGTCAACGTTTTACGTCAAAAACCGGGTCGTGTGAAATAAAAAAGGTACGGGGAAAAACCAAGTTTATGTGAATTAATACTTCAACATGAATAGATTCCACAAAATTGCGCCAGAACTGAAATATTTATGAGTAGGGGTAGTTTGTATCCTTTGCGTCAAAGAAATATGTGAAATATTTGTCTGCGTCACGCATCAAGTCTCAGTATCATTGGGCACAAAATTTGTAAACATTTAATGTTTACACTCTTCTTAACCCAGCCAGAGAGTTCCCAGGGATTCAGCACACACTAAGAGTATACCGATACGGCGAAGGGAGAGAAAATATACCACAACTAGTGAATTTCACTCCGTGACTACCGTATAATTGCACAAATTTCCTGAATGAAGACCCATTCGTTAGAGAAATTAGACCCTTCAACACCCTTCATTGTCTTTTTCCATGTGATATATGTGCTTACTTTGAATTCGTCTCCCATGTGAGTTCTTATTACGATAGCCTTGTCTCAAAACAAATATAATCCAAGGGCATCATAACATACTTTTAGTTTGATTTAACTGACCACGAAAGGGAGCTTCATACTTTCTTCCTCTCCGTGGGGAAAACTCATCTACTCATTATAATCCGGAAATAATTTGTGTTTGCGTTTGAATTGATACCTTAAAAACAAACTTTATATAGCTTTTCACATGTTAGAATAAATTTGAATGTATTACACACCCAAAGTCTGTTCTCAAATTTGCCAAGCAGCGGCAATCATGCGCAATAAGTGACAGCGTATAAAACTCGAGGGTACAACATCCCTCGCTGTCTCCACCCCTTCCACCAAGACGTCTTCCTTTTGTCCCGCATCGGGAGGACGAGAAGGACTTCCAAAGATGACAACGGCGACTCTCGCGAGCGAAGGACGACGAGACCTCCTCCTCCGACGACTACGCCCCTCTCGGCCTGGAGGCCACGCATCCGGCCCTTCTCTTGTTTTCGGCCGAGAGCGCGCATTGCTTGCGTCGATGGTGCTGCCATCGGCGGCGGAGAGGGGAGCGTGAAAGAAGAAAGGGGAGAAAGTTGGACCCCCGGAGCTTAGAAGGGAAGGCGATTCCTCTTTCGATCGAATCCCATTGCACTTTTTTTCCACTCAGGCTCTCCTGCTTCGGAACGTGAGAAAAATGGTGAATCTTTATTCCGTCAGCACCACTATTCTCCTTCCACGGTCCTTCCACGGCAAAAATCCAGCAAATCGTTGCCTAATATGGTGGGGTAAACATCACTCGCATCGTTTGAAAGAAAAACCACAGAAACGAACGGTACGTTAGCCCAAAGTAAGCCATGTTTACGTTAAAATACAGAATATAAGGTTATATGATTGAGTTCAATTGAAGGGAATAATTGCTTGCGAAATATCAGCAGAGAATACAGACTGGACTGTGAACGTCATAAATAGAGTAAGTTTATTTCTTCAACTCCAAGTGTGAATGGCTCCTTTCTCCACAATCAGGTTAATCACTTCTGAATGGCGTTTAAAACTGAAAATACTCAGTAAACTGGTTAAATAAAGTAATGTGATGTTCCATTATTCAGTAATATATATTCTGGGATGCAGTTATTACCTGTTCAAATTTCACGGAATCTCCGAGATGTACTGAGAATTTTGGCCCATCTACGGCTACTAAATTTCGTCATAAATCTTCTTGGATAATTGTGTTCGTGTTTATTTTTTTCCATCTTGAATTACGATTGGGAACTATGAATTCACCGTAATGGAGCCATAACGCATGGCCACAGAAATAAATTATATGATAGCATATGGTTTTAGGATTAAGTTCATCGTAATATCTGATAAATTTCATGAAATTACCTTATCGAAAAGATAATGCTATTGAGCTGCTCATCGCGGACAACTCTTTGGAACAAACTGCAAATATTACTATTAGAAGTATCCTGCACGTCATGCAACCAACATTGCGTGACGTACTTCATTTTATTTCGTCTCCTGCGCCCACACCCAAACATTAAAAGCGTCCATCGGGCCAATTAAATAACTACTCTGCATATTTATGGTGGAAATTATCTCAATTACCCTTAAGACTTTTCAGGAACCTGGCCCCTGGCGCAGTATTATTCGTGTACTAACGCTGTCAAACGCCATAGAATACAAATAAATAATTGACTAATATTATAGATTTTCCACTCCTAGTCCTGTTTATTCTAAAACACGTAGTTTTGGAGCAGGTACGAGACATAAAAATTATAAGAGAGCATAGAACACGTTGTCCTGCTCAGTTACTGAATACAGCCGGTTGGGATTAAACAACTAATTCAAATAAGACTGTGATGTCCGTGAGAAGAATGCTATGATGGGTGCCACATTTTGGAGACTAACACTGGTATATTTTACAGAGTTATAAACATGTTCTGATTAAAAATAGTCATAATGAGTTATTCATTATTGTAATGCAACTTTGAGTAATTTCATCCATAATCATTTGGCTGATATCTATATTTCAAACCTGTCAACATATTGTTTAAGCTTTTAGGCACTCTTCACAGAAAACAGGGAGGGAATTCTCTGTCAACAGGGAGGGAATTCATAATTGATCACAATGAAGAATAGAAAGAAGTGGTTAATGTCTAATACCAACATTTTAGGTCCCTGCTACCTCATTAATGACAATCTAATATGTACCTGGATACTTTAAAAGTTAAATTTTCAAATGAATCTAAGGATGAGAGCATTCACGTGCCAAGGCTGTCGGACTTCACTTCGCTCTTGAAAAGCAAACGCGAGGAGATCCTTAGAGTCTTAAATCAATGGGCAACTTCGTCTTCAGAGGAGGTGAATTGGTGGAAACAAGGGACAATTGACCATGGGGGAGCGATGGAGGAATTCCTTTCCTAAAGACTTCCATGGGACTTCGGCTTTCCTCACCGCGAAAATTAGTGGTCACATGCGACAAATGCCTTGGTTCTAACGGCGACCGTTCACACAAAATGGAGAAGCTGGAACTATTTTGTGTCCCAAAGGGATGGAAGTCACGAAATAATAATACAAGATGAATTCCAGCACTCAATCACGGGATACCCCCTCTTCCCTCCCCTCTCCTCCCCTTACCCCCCTCGCCTCCACCTCTCCCCCACCTCCGCCTCCTTCCGGATGTAAGGTGGTCTCCTTCGCCGTGGGGCCGTTGCTTGCGAAACCTTGATTCCCGCCGTCCGCTCGACGGCGCTGGCGTCGCTCGCCCGCTAACCTTGAGCTCGGAGTCACGCGGAGGGAACTACGCTGACATTATCCAAGCAGGAAAACAGTTGACGGCGCCTGCGCCCCGGTCAGCGATTTTTAAAAGGCTAATCAGGTGAAAAAATTCCTCGAGTTCTAAGGGCGAGCGCTTTTTGCGTGTAAGAGTGAGGGCACATTTAATTATTCATTTCCTGCCATTTTTCACGATATTGTTGCCTTTGGCTGATTATTCCAGTTCCCCTAATACATAAAACCTTTCATTTCTACGTGTGCGGAGAATTTACACCAAAACACGTTTGCGAAAAATGATGAAAAGTAAGAACAATTCTGCAAGACGTAACAAATTACATTATTAGAAGACATGAACAGCTAATTTTTGAGAACTGAGACACAAAATGTGTTATGAAAGATATTTCGTTGCTAACGAGTCACATGAATAAATTTACTCTTGCTATCGTGACAAAAATAACTCTCTATGTTCAACTGCAGAGCATCTTACCTTCTCCGTCATCTGAATTTGAACTTACGACATAAAGTTCAGCAAAATAGCATCCATTTCAAATGCCACGCCGTTCTTTTTCTGTCATTGACTAAACAAATTTCAAACTTTGATTGGTTTCCAATTACCTGATGGTTAGTATTTTAGGTGATCTGTAGTGAAGAGTATAATTACTTTAAGAGTCAAATATACTTCTTGGAAAAGAAAGCCACTGCCCAAGGACAACCAACAATTGATACGTATGTAAGACCGGTATGATAAAAATTTTCCTATGATATTTAGCTATTTATTTAAATTAGAATTGCCAAACTTAATTCCTCTATACGCTCGCCATGAAGCGAATGAATAATTTTACTCAGATTCATAGGCACCTGCTCACCTAAGGCCACCACTTAATCACGAGACAAACTTGGACAACAAATCTGAACTGGGAAAATAAGGACTCGATCCTCATCATTTCTACTGACTACATTATGCTTGTTAAATAAGAGCCACGCTAAACAGTTATAAAATATTAAGCAGAGGGGAAAGTTACTTGCTCGTATATATAACTTTTTTTTAATTAAAGTGATTAACATTCTTTGATAGTCTAGTCTAGTCTAGTTATTTGTAAAGGAAATCGTCCGAAGGTCACCAGCCAATTCGTTTCATCTTCAAATTTACAACTCTGAGTCCGCTTCGTTCATCCCATTGCAACTGATGAAGTTAGTAGAAAGGCACTTATATTTTTGTCTAAAGTCAAAAATTTGTCTAAAGTACAATTTCTATCATTAGCTACCTCACTCTTTATTTATTGTGGCCTACTTTCTTTATTTTAGCCTGAGAATTCTGGGAAATTTATTTGGCCCTCTTGGTTGCCTGGAATTTCATAAATAGGGTATTCTCCTTTTCTCCCTCGTAGAAGATGTATTTAAGAAAAATTAAGCAATTCATGAATTTTTCGAGTGCATAAAAATGCATTTTTACTTTCTGAAGGGGAGGTAAATACATCAAAATTATGTTTTAGCAGAGTGCAAAGCAGGTGTTCATGGAAATATCATTTTACCTCAGCTTGGGCTTCACCTGGTTATAAAACCTCCAAGCCTTCCTCACAACAAGAAAAGTTTCCTTTTGGAATCGACAGCAATCATCCGTTTTTAAACTCGCTCTTTTCGTTGACTGTATAGAGAGCCATTGGGTTTCAGACAGACGAAGAGGAAGGATATTTCAGCTCTCTCCCGGCAAATATTATTCGTGAAATCTTCTCGGGCACTCCACCGGGTTCAATTATGGATTTTTTCCAACATTCCAGGTAACAACTCGTCACTCATTTGCAAGGCAAGAATGTCATAGTTATAAATTTCGACCGCTTTATATACTCTGGATCGCTCTCTAGCCATTGGTCGGTCGTCGATTATTGACTCCGGAGACCGTTGGTCAACGGCTTAGCTCTTGAACTTCTAATGATTTTTTTCAGATTGGATTTCAAATGGATTCCAGGTCCGGGAGATGTTATAACCGTAATCGCAAATGAAATTTTTCTTCCTCAGCCGGATCTCAATGGCTGCTTTAGTCAAGCGACCGCTGAGGCTTTCTGAACGACAAAGTGTCCTCACATTTGATCTTATGGTCCAAATTAATACTGTGTTCGACTGCCCTCGATTTTTCAGGTTGGCTAAGCCTAAAAAAATCGGTGGTATTCCTTTAGTGTCGCGGCATTAGTTCTACCTGTCTCACCCACGTAGACGTCTCCGCATTTACATGGGCTTTAGTAGACTCCTGGAGTCATAAGGCCGACCGGATTCTTTGCTTTCAAAAGATGTTCTCTTAATTTGGCCGTGGTTTTGTGGACAGCTTAAATGCCGTCTCTGTTCAGGATTTTTCCCAACATTGTAAATAATTGGAGCAGATATGCTCCTGCGGTCGGTTGATGGCGTATCTCTTCTAAATCTGCATCTTTATGGGATTTGAAAGACTTTTTGAAAGTCAAAAAAAGATGTTTTGAAGGACCCTGTGGAATAAAAAGTTCTCTAAAATAGCCTTTTAAGGATTACTGACACCGCTGTGAATAATTTTGGGCACAATAAAATTGTTGGTTGTTTGTAGTAGTAATTAATTATTCAGGGAACGCGGCCGACAGCTTATTTTCTCTTTTTCCTATTTCACTTCACACCCTTTGGTAAGACGTTTTCACTTCTAGCCTTCACGCAATCTCACTCTCTCCTAAATCACTTCCATATTTCACCTCTCCGTTCGTGATCTAGGACTTCGTCTCACAAACTTTCCTTCTGATAACAACTTTCTTTGGCCCTCTCATTAATTCGGGTCTCATAATTCCTTTAGATTGACAATTCATGAATTTTTGCTAATTTAGTGGTTCTTGTAGAGTTTCCATGCAAAAAAATACATCATCACTTACCGGGATATATAATGATTTTGCAGATCCGTTCAAATAATAAAATAGAAAAGGGATATTTCTTCCTTCTGGGGCATAAACAGTTTGGCCTTGGAATCAAAACAGAGATTGTGAATACCGTAAAAGCTATGAGATTATAGGAAAAGCTTATATTTCGTATGTTCACTAAATATTGGTGAATACTTTGAGAAATACGAGTGCTCCCAAAAACAGGGAAGCATCGATTCTTTTTGACTAAAGCATAAGCCAAGGCTTCCAATACTTCCGGAGATTTTTCATCTCCAATTCATGAAAATATATTGCTGAAGAGTAAGTATAAAAAGGAAAATAATCACTCACCCATTCAAAACAAAATCCAATCTCTCCGACTTACGACGATGTAAGTTCACTTAAGCTGTTTCTATTATGATGTAGGAAAAAGACGAATTCCATGCAATTTTCACATAAAGAGCTGCATCTTTTTGGACGTTTTTTTCGAAATCAACCAAATCTTGATACAGTATGTCATAGTATTATAAGAATGGTTTGACTAATTGATTGAATTATATATTTTGAATAGTTAGAATTTTGAACATGGTAAGTGACAGCTCGTTTCACATATGGGTACACACTTTTTGATATGTTAGGAACAGAGAGGTGTATTTTAAAGTCCAAACTCGACAGAAGCGACTCCAAAATTTTCCTCATGTGACGGCAAACGAGAAAGTAGCATAGGTTCGATGCCCTCTACCAAACTAATGGCCTGCACTGACTGTTTCAGGCACAGAATACTTGGAAAGCAGCCCTCCAATTATTCCACGGCGTCGCCCAGGGAAAACCGGCATTCTCGGAAGTGATACCTCCGCATTCTGTCGGCGACGCAGGCCTCTGGCGAGCGGCCTTCCTGAAACGACCCCGGAGATCTTTCGCGCGTTTAGAAAGCTACGGCGAGAAGCAGACGAGACATCACTTCCGCGAGGCGGAAGAACACTCTTGGCAGGCATAGAGCGCCTGGACCTACGCCTCTTTCTCTTCGAAAAGGCTAGGCATCGGCAAAGCGTCACTCCAGCATGTGCGTAAGTGACAAAGCAACAGCTAAGACTGAAACTGCTCTCACGGAGGTTGGCGGCTCCCGGCAGATAATTTGTCACGGCTCATGCTTTTTTGTGAGATCCCATAAAAGGAAAGATTGGAGGCATTTGCAATCCTGAGCCGAAGAAGAGAAATAAAGATCAAAAGGATGTGCCCGTTGATTGACGAATAGGTGGAAGAAAAAGAGTTATTATGGTATTTCTGAAATAAAGACAGAGTAACGTGGTGCGCACGTTAAGCCTCGGTGGTTTGGACACGGTCGGGGAAAACGAAACTGGGTATAACTGAAGAGGAAGGTAAGCCATACTGAGCATTTGTGTTTCAAATCTTATTCCGCACAAGTAGGCCCTCCAGACCGGGAGGAAAGGTACATAGATAGGAATGGAGAGGAAGGGATTGAAAGACGAAGCAATGGGTCGCAAAACGATTAAATATATTCCGTGGATAAACAGCAAAAGAGAGATTTCAAAAGGAAATGTTATCGCGAGGTTTCAAAAATAACAGAATTTTATAATAATAAATTTTATGAAAGTAATACTGATTTTTTCTGATGAAGGTTTTCATGACGCTTCAACCACTGTGCTGCAGAGGGATCCTTAAATTCAGCTAAAGGCATCATGTTAGATGTCGCCATCTAAGATGCCAACGCGGACAATTCCCGAAAGCCTGACTAATTCAATACTAATTTCAACGCGCAATAATAATTGTTATGCCTAAAGGCCGAATAAAAGTGTAAAAGGAAAAATGAGGAAGATTTTTACATTCATCTACAGAATACCCTGCAAGCAACCATAAAGGTGTTTACCAGGGGGTGAATTCATACCAAACATGCATAAAATATCATGCATGAAAAGGATTATAAGCTATATTCCAGTCGAAACATAGCAATTAAAAAAATTAAAATGTTAAAGCAAGAACAAACATGCTGACAGTTGCGCGAGCAAAAATCCAAATAACAACATTAAATTACATATGCTATCCATTGATACACCTGCATTAATACTATTGGACATATTTACAGATATTCATATCCGTAATTGTACGAGTGAATGTACCTATACCGCAGAGTATATTTTTAAATGCTGCGAGAAAAATTGAAAGATGCATGTACTCCGAAGAAAGTTGTTCTTCAAGGATTCCAATGGCGCCTGGAATATCGTCTCAAATGACTACATATTTGACTTATGGCTACGAGGCGTTTCAGATTATGAACGTCATTTCCGCGGTCCCTCGCATTAGAGGTCGATTCCGCGGACGTGTTATTCCCTCTCCTATCCGAGGCAGTGAATTCATCTGTATTCTTCGGAGGCGGAAGAGCGGTCTAGCATTTTTTGCCCCTGTCGAGAGGGGGGAGGGGTGTGGGAGAGGTGGGGACCGGGTTGTTTCCGCGATCTCGGCGGTTAGGAATGCCGGAAGTGTGGGCGGGTGCCGAGCGCGGGTCCCTTTCCTCCTGCGTCACACGCCGCGCTCTGACCTTCAACGGTTACCGCGGCGCGTGCTGTAGTGCGGGGCCGCCTCCACACCCACCCCCTCCCCCCGGTGGGGAGGGGAGAGACTGTTTGCTATCCGAATCCGCCGGTGAAACGATTCCCCAAATACGATTCAAATGTAGATCTTAGGCCGACGACAAGTTAGGCTCGACTGGAGACGTTACCACCACTTCGAATTGTTGGATTCCCACGTTTCAATTCAGTCGATACGCTGGAATTATCGCACCAAGTATGCCGCGCGGAAGACAATGAAATTCAGTTCTGTGTACGTCAAAGAGGCAATGAAATTATTGAACCTATGTAGTTTTCCGTAAATTGTAGGGTAACCTGAAGGATGGAGGTCATGTATGTTTCTAAATATAGAATACCAATAGAACAACCTTGAGCGAACCAATGGTTAGTGTTACCTATCACCAAAAAACTTAAAGTATTCAATTACAGGATATATTATGTCCAAAATTGTACCAATAGCAGTTTCCCGATTATATTTTACGACCACAGTACAAGGGGCAAATAACAAAGTATAACGACGCCTTACTTAGCTTTCCTTTACTGTATCTCAAGAACTTTCACTCTTGCAAAATATATTGTACAATCAGAAGCATGTCATAAGAACAATTACTTACATTAATGGTATTATTCTACTAATTGATTTTTATTTCATCAGTTTTACAATTAATCACTGTCATTGTGGTAAAACATTGGCGTTAGGCATTGGCATTGGCTTCATGTAAACACTCTTGCATTTTTAAATCCTGAAAATTCCTTTTCTGAAATATGAGCCCCACTGAATATACTCAATAGTTAATCGGATTCTGCTATCAGTAACCATCACACTAGTCAATGAAAAATATTTCATTCAAAGTTTCTTCAGACAACACTGAGTTTCAACCTGCATATATACCTAAATATCATGACTAGCAGACCTGCGGCCTACTTTGCAGGCAGTACCTATCTGTCTGGTGTGCTCTTGAGGTGAACTTTGTGCTCTACATCTACATCTACATCTACATAATACCCTGCAAGCCACCACAAGGGTGTGTGGCAGGGGGTGATTGCTCACCAAACATGCACTACATATCATGCATAAAAAAGGAATAGTATTAATATAGTAGTCAGAACTACACTATTTAAAAAAGATAGAAATTGCAAAGAAAACATGCAAAAACATTCTGTTAGTAGGGTTAGCTTTAAGTACTCATACCAACATGCAGCTACCAATGCTATTCATTGCTACTCTCCGATAGGACATATTTACCGTTATTCGTATCTCTTATTGTGCGAGGGAAAAAGGACATTTTGAATCGGTCTCTAATGTCAAATGAGCTCTTGTAAAGTGTTTGGAAACTACTGCTTACACATAACCAATAGGTGGCAGTAGTGCTTCAGGCAGGCAGTTACTGCTTCACTACTCAAAGTTGTCTTTGCATTTTTTTACACTTTTGTGAACCGACTTTTCATAAGCATTTCGTATGCAGAGAGAAGGAACTGGCTATTTTATAAATACAGAAATGTGTCCCACTCTAATTATCCTTTATGTTTTTTTACTTTTTTCTACATCATATTTTCATCATATATTGTCTCCCACTCTCAAAAACCACATTTTTTGCATTTTTCTCTGCACTACAAACTGTTAATAATCCAAAACTAATACCAAAGCATACAGAGAATCCACACTCAACGCACCAAACCTCACTCTAGCTCAAAACCTGAGAGGGAGCAATACAAAACGGATACAGAATGACTGACTGACACGCTACAAAATCACCCTCAAATTAAACCCAAACCGATGTAAAGGTGGCTGTGACATTTTTCTGGGATCATCTGGGTGGTTTAAAAATAGGATTGGTCCTTTTAGCCTTTTCAAATATTTAAGATGAGAATGTAAGTGAATGTCTTTTTTAAAATTGGTGAAAAATGGAATATTCTAGGTTTTAATGTGGTCGATCGAATGGTTTTGACGTAATATTCGGTAAATATTATACCCGAAGAGATGTAAATATTGGTGAAATATATTTCTGGAATCGTCTCGGTAGATTTATTTTAGAATTCGTTTTTTGAGTTATTGGAAATAATTTAGCTGAAACACCTGCTTGTCGACTCTGTAAAATATAGGATGGAACGCAAACATCTCAAAATATTTAGGGATTTAAGCAAGGTATTGGGTGATGATTTCAAACGTATCGATTGTGTTCTAAAATTTTTCCATGCAGTGAATTTAGTACCCAAAATTTAAGACGCATCGTGGAAAAAAATGGTGAACTACCCTATCCTTCAATCAAATTTTTGTCCTTTTAAAAAACGTAAATACATTTACTTAGGAACGATAAAAATATGCATAGCAACTGGTTTCCCAAGTTAAAAGATAGGGAAAACACCATTTTTCTCATGCATTTTTCTCTGCACTACAAACTGCTAAAAATCCAAAAGTACTACCAAATTATACAAGCAGAAAATTCACACTCAACGCACCAAACTTCACTCTTTTAACTCAAAATTTGGGAGAGAACGAAACAAAACCGATACAGAATGACAGAATGACTGACACACTATAAAATTAATATATATAGATAGACAGAAGCAAGTTGTCTTAGATTCCTAAATGTGTTGTCATGATGGCAAACAGTAAGATTGCGATGTTGAAGGGACTAGTTGACTTAAGGTGAATAAATATCAATTCCTTTTCTCCAGCCATAGTGTCGCGTTTTGTGGATGTTTGACGTCTAATTATAGATTCAGTAATCTGCATAAAAATTCATACTGCAAAATAGATACCTAGCCTCAATGGAACTACACGAAAAACAACGGAAAAAGTAGGAATATTACATGTTTTCGACGTCTAATATGTAAAAATAATTCAGGTATTTGTACCAAAAACAAATAAGATAGGTTATTATATAAGTATTTATAATATTTGGTCAAATATTTCCAGTATTTAATTCAATGTACATAGAAAAAAGTCATTATTTTGTCAAGACAGAAAATACTCATAAGTTATTTCAAACCCCACACTAATTCAACAAAAGTCAAATGGCACTGAGTTAAGATCAGTGGTTAAGACACAGCATTTTGCAAATTGCTTTGTGTAATTTTCCTTCTCACTCATCGTTAATGCCATCTAGTCTCTTATAATCCACGAATACTGGCATTGTAGTTTTCATAGTGCAGGAGCTGGTAGTCAATGACTAATCATCTGGTGTAAAGTCATCATCAATAGTTAGAGAAAGTTAATCGAGTTCAAGCGGGTCAAATCCTTCATGTACGAGCCTTTATTCTCCTCAGGGCTGAGTAGAGATGGACGACTCGTACTTCGAAACGCCGGCAGCCATGAAGCATTTGATCCCCTGGAGAATCCAGGCCAATTGCATTCACCGGAAAATCTACAGAAAATTCATCATCAACAATCTCTTCCGTTATATCCATTATTGCAAAAATTTTTATTTGATCTATTCTTCCAGATTCAAATTGTTTTCGTAAATTATCGCAATTTTTTACTTTGTTCTATGCTCTTAGTAGAATTTCCTTAGGATATTTAATGCCGCGTTGAACTGTTATCAGTTTCATAGCTGAATGAAGGAACTTCTGATTTTTTCATGCCCTAAGAGATGAGACTATCACAAAAGGTTAATTCCCTTTGAGACGTTTAGCAGTGGTAAGTATTCATAGCCAAAGCATTATATTTTCCACGCGTGTTATTCTCCCCCCTTGGTTCTTCTAGCATTCATTCGCTGCGTTTTCTCCATATGTCCATCCCATCTTTCCCTTTTCCTTCTCAGAGGAATTATATCATAACATTTGTGCTTCTTTGTCCTCCACTAATACCAAATCTCCTCAATAGCATTCCCCTTGAACACCTGGCAGCCTTCTCAAGATACAATGGTCATTCTAGAGTGCCACGAATGTTTACAGTTAAGCAAACAACCCATTGCATAGTATCGTTTTTCTTCGTGACAGCTCTGCGGTTTCTCGTTTCCTTGAAAGCAGCCACATGAATGTTAATCTTTCGAGAAGGATATTATTAAAGTCACTCCATAGACCTACGTTCTCTAAAATAGAAAAATCGCTTTGGAGGAAATTCTAGTTTCTAACACAATCGAGATTACACCTAGCGAGTTATCAAAAGCGTATCTAATACTATCATATCGCACTTCCTCAAAGATAAAGTTAGAAAATTCTTGGAAATGTTAACATAAAATGTATTTAGTAAAAACTCTGTCGCCAAAATTCTACCAGGTCTTTGATATTTTGTTAGAATATATTCTATATATATCACTTTTCAGCGCTATGGTATTCCATGAGTGTAATGCACTATCAATCACCCATAATAGAGCTAAAAATCCTATATTCTAACTTATAGAATTATAATATATTAGAGCCATTTCCATATTTCAGTACCTGCAAACCTCTCATGAGAATGTATGACATAAAATATAATTTACGTTCAAGTTGGGACCCTAGCATTTATATTCTCAACGTAGATAGATTCGGAAATGACCATTACTAAGCAGTATAAATGTCACCAATGCACATTTTATCATATGCGGTAACTGCATGCTACGAGTAGAGTCAGTCATTAACAGAAATACTCGTTTTCCAAAAATAACGCCAATGGAATGACTATGGGATGTGAAATATTTTGTGAATTAAAATTATTACAAATACTAATTCCATTTCCAATTCAGATCAGATCGTTTGCAGAAGATTGGTTTCCATAATCAGCAGGTATCCTTTTTATATGGCTATGACATCCGACCGACTTTTCAACTATTAGATCAATGTCCACAGAATCGTTAATTCGAATGTTTCAGCTAGTTGCATCTCACTTACATGCCCTAATAATATTATAAGTTGGCATGCATCCAATGCTAATATATGTGTAACGCATTAATAAGCTTTTATTCCTCCGATAACTTACACATTTTTTAAAAGTAAATGGATTAATTTAGGTAGAATTTAAATTCAAAAATATAAAACTTTATTGATTGAAGAAGGATAAGGTATCTTAATAATGGGAGCTATACTGTCGATTAAGTTAACAAAAATTGCTATTCATATCAGCAAGCAAAAATTGAAGTCACAGTGCTCCGTGGAGCACATATTTCAGGGACCAATAAAACTGTTTTTGAGTCCTGAATACCTATTGGTAATGCTGTTTCACGTTTGGTTTGAAATATTTTACCACGGGGAGATTCAATGCTGAAACATATGGTTTGATGATTGTTTACCACGACATTCAGCTACCGTCTCAAGTCTGAAATGGGATTTGCACAAAGGACCTCGTTGCTGAGTCCTCTAAGGCGCACAACACTTCTACAGGTCCTCAGAGCATGTAGATAGTGAGTCACCCTCCGCCACATATTCCCGAGGGAGGATTCTCAAAGGGAACTCTATGGAAATATTCCTAGCAAGATTTTCCACAGAGAAAAAAATCATTCCCCTTGACGGGGACTCGAACCCGGGCCCCCCTGATTTCCGGCCAGGTGCTCTACCAGTCGAGGTACCAAGATGTCCTCTTTCTCTGTGTAAATTCTAGAGGCTTTAAGAAGGTTGACACGCGACTGCTCGAGTCAAGTTGTCTAAGGAATCTTATTAATTTAAGTACGAGTTTATGCCTGCTAAGTGATCCTTACTTCACAAAGAAAATTACCTAAGTTATTGAAAATCATAAGTATCACAAGAAATACGATGGAAAGTCGAAGTTTTATGATAATTTTAATCAGTTCGACGATGGAGTCAATTCAGCATTTACGTTACAGAAATAAATTCATGTACTCAATGAATTTACTGATGTATAACACCAGAATATTACTATCAAAGGTTATGTTATAATATTTTTCTGAAATATTCTTTCATATCTCATTAGCAGTGATATAATTCATACGTCATACATTTTGGCCAGAGCGATCGCAGCGCCACTTGAAGTCAAATAACGCATTTTTTTCTGCTATAAGCGCAGTTTATTGGTTGATTTAGCGAAAAATACGGTGGATTGATGCCTTTTTTTCCGTGTCATTTTATTCCTTGTGACATTACGCATAAATGTTTTTTCCAAACATTGCATGTCACTATGGTATTTTTAAACGTTACATTCCCATGTGATGGCCATTCTCGCCGTTAATCGTATGTAATTTCAAATGCAATTTGTGCAAAAAGGAGTATGGGTTGGTATAATTATCCTTACTTTATTAGATAGAGGAACTTTAGTTCTATAAGTACTGCAAATATAAAAAAATTGACATGACTTTCACTTTTCGGATGAACCTCCTTAAAGGAACAAGATGTTACCGGACTGCTGGACATTTATGTCACTAAGCAGCCGAAGTCGTGGACATGGCGCCACCGTCCACGAGGTCAAAGCACACATTTAAACACTAAGGTGCTCACTTGTAACAAATTCAAAGCTCGCGAGCTAGCCGCGAAAACTTTAGCGGAGTTACCCGCTGAACCGCACGATAGCAAGACATTCGACACATCCCTGTTGACCCATGCCCTCCATTCGCATCATCGAGAGAGCACCGCATCACGAATCAATCGAGTCCGGGAGAGGAAGGATTGCGAGCCACCGAGGACAAGGCACACCTCCCTCCCTCTATCTCCCTCATTGCAGCTCTGCCCTCGGAGGAGACAGGTCAATCGGCATGAGGTCACGAGGGACAGGACGATTTCCTAAACATTCATTCCCCTTGAGTATGCAGCCAGTGCATGGGATCCGAATGAATTAGGTTTGACCAGAGAACTAGACAGTGTGCAGCGTAGAGCAGCTATGTTCGTTAAAAGGTGTTACGATAGGTTGAGTTTGCGTTTCAGAATCAATACTAGAATTAGGGTGGTAATCATTATCAGAGCGTAGGTTAAAGTACAGATTAAATCTATTGGAGAAATTTCAATTGGATAGCTTTACTGAAGATGTTAGGCACATTAAAATACCAGCGTATTATGCTAGATTAGACAGATAAATAAGATTAGAGAGATAGATTGTCGTACTGATAGATTCAAAATGGCATTTTTACCCCGTACTATAAGATAACAGAATAGGCAGCATAGCAAAGGGATAGGTAGGGAAAATATTTTAGAGTAGGTATAATCTGTAGTGCATGATTCATGTATTAATCCCTTAAATACTATAGATTCTAACAATGTAGTTGCATGAGACCCTATAATTGCTTGTTTGCATGTTTGGTGATCTTCACCCCCAGCCACACATCCTCGCGGTGTCTTGCAGGGTATCTTGTAGATGTAGATGTAGATTCGCAGATGAACCGCGAAGCAGCAACGCGGGGCGTATTAAATAAAACAGCCGACGCTACTCCAAGGTAAGCATACGCAAGATGGGGGGAGGGGTGGGTGATGAGGGGGTTGAAGGGAGAAACGGGGGGATGAGGAGATAATGATGGTATGGGGAGTCCATCAGATTCACTCTTGACCGCAAGAAAAAACCAGTTACCGGCCTCATCTTGTGACGGAGGTTACATGTAGGTGGGGGGGTGGGACACAATATAACGACTCCTCCTCCTCGCCCCCCTCCCTGCCCTTCGAAACTCCCTCCCGGTCAGACCAGCTGGGGAAACCAATGTCAAGTTGCGGTCTGCGCCTCCCCGCCACTTTCTCCTCCACACTTTCTCCTCCCTCCTTTCTCCTCCCTCCTTTCTCCATCCCCTCGCTCTCACTCACTCTCACCGATGGCCGGCCGACTGGCTCCACGTCAGGACTCGAGCAAGCAGGAATCGAATGCGGGTTGCCCAATAGGAAGGACGCTGGAAACGAGCTAAGAACTTCATCGGTCCTATGGTAGGTACCATCTAAGATAAAACAGGATATATTTCGAGGCGAAGAATCTAAAATGTTATTTTTTCCGAATACAAAATGGGAAATAATTGGTATTATCAAAGCGTAAATTATTAGTTAGAATGGGTGACCTGGAGCATGCTATCATATGGTAGCGATGCACGGGCGACAACAGCAGCAGAGAAGTCGAGGTTGGCAGCATTTGAAATCTACATCTACATAACACCCTGCAAGCCTCCACAAGGGTGTGTGGCAGGGGGTGATTGCTCACCAAACATGCATTACATATCATGCATAAGAAAGGAATAGTATTAATATAGTAGTCAGAACTTCACTATTTAAAAAAGATAGAAATTGCAAAGAATACATGCAAAAACATTCTGTTAGTAGAGTTAGCTTTAAGTACTCATACCAACATGCAGCTACCAATGCTATTCATTGCTACTCTCCGATAGGACATATTTACCGTTATTCGTATCTCTTATTGTGCGAGGGAAAAAGGACATTTTGAATCGGTCAGTTCGGCAATCAATTTCTCTAACTTTATGATTATGGTCCAGTCTGCCATAGTAAGTTGGGGTTCGTAAAATATTTTTAACATCATCTCTGAAAATATTGCCTTGGAATTTGTGGAACAGATTAAGTCTAAATTTCAACCTGCGATCTGACAATGATTCCCATTTCAATTCATTTAATAGACTGGTTACGCTAATATAATTATCGTATCGTCCCTTTACAAATCTTGCCGATCTTCGCTGCACACGTTCAAGTTCATTACTTAGACCGATTTCGTAGGGATCCCATACACTGGTGCTACCGGAAATGTGGTGCTACCGAAGAATGATGAAGAAAAATGGATCGGCCGAGTAAGTAACGAGGAAGTCCTAAGAGGATTGAGAGAAAAGAGAATTTTAAAAACCCTAAGAATAGATAAATTAAATAAATGAAGAGATAGAACAAATTAATCGGCCATATCATGAGACATTCTACCACTCACTTCACTGCTTGATCTATATATCTCATGTGAGGCCTTCTTTTGGCATTCTTCCTGCTGATTTTCCGATGAGAATTTTTTTTCATCAGGGTAATT
Organism: Platycnemis pennipes; assembly: GCA_933228895.1. Taxonomy (NCBI): domain Eukaryota; kingdom Metazoa; phylum Arthropoda; class Insecta; order Odonata; family Platycnemididae; genus Platycnemis; species Platycnemis pennipes. Next base: position 141,782,270 of record OW121849.1, on the reverse strand, counting down.
TGTCCCAAGATATAGCCTATTAAGTTGTCCTCTTTCAAAGTTTTCAGCAGACTTCTCTTCTCTCTCTCTCTTCTTAGCACTTCCACGTTTGTACTTCTACGTTGGATCCATTTGATCAGCATTTTGCTTTAGGACCATATTTAGAGATATGAGAACACAATAGGCAGCATAGCAAAGGGATAGGTAGGGGAAATATTTTAGAGTAGTCTGTAGTACATTATACATGTATTAATCCCTTAATTACTATAGATCCTTACGTCAATATAAAGAGATTGGCCGATGGAAGAATCGAGTGTAGGGCTGCGTCAAACCAATCATATGATTGTGGACCGATGAAGATGGCTATAGATCCTAACAATCTAGTTGCATGAGACCCTATAGTAGCTTGTGTGCATGACAATATTGCATGCTTGGTGATCTTCACCCCCTGTTACATACCCTCGCGGTGGCTTGCAGGGTATCTCGTAGATGTAGATTTAGAATGCGTCCAGCCTTGACTTCTCTACTGCTTTTATCGTCCATGCTTCACTACCATAAAGAAATATGCCCCAGATGCAACTTCTTATGAAATGTTTCCTTACTTCTGCGATTACATTTTCCTGCTCACAATACCCTCTTTTCCTGGGATATTCAATTGTTTAGTTAGAAATACAATAATTTTTAATTGGTTGGGCATTTCTTATTATATATCACTGAATAGTCCCAAGTATCTCCTCAAGGGTACAGTTATTATTAGTTAGTACCTAGTATTCAGAACATGGGTCAGATATACTATAAACTAAGAAAATTTCACGAACCTATTTATTTCATATGTTGCCTATCATGCTCTCTTCATTTTCGAAGGAAAAGACTAGATCTAATCACACGACAGCCTCTCAAATCGTGTTTTTACTCTGTGATCACCCGCATTACTCTGGATTTAATTAATTCCAGTGTGATGCGGGTGCTCCCACAACGTTCCCTACATCAGCGACAAGCCGTACAGCTTCAAATCTACTTAAAATATTTAGTTTGAATTTTAACTCACGGTCTGAAACATTAGACTTGCAGAGCTCGAATTAAAAAATAACAAACACTGTTTTCTCCCCATGCCTGTCTTGTCACTCGCGAGCATTCAAGATGGTTTCGCAGGAATTGCGTACATATATTTCCACTTCAACTAGTGAAACACCCTCATAAAATATAAATGGGAAGATGCCTTGCCATAGGAGGGGAGGAATAGATATATATCTAACCTTTTCGTTAAGTGGGAAGAGAGATCTTTGAAGGTTGTGAGCAGGACTTTCCTTCTATCTCGAGAAATCGTTTCCACATTTCCCCGCAGCCATTTCCGGCGTTTTCGAAGATATCTCAGGAACGCATTCTTTAGGAAATCATTTTTTCCGCAACTTTTTAAAATTCGGGTCTCTCAAAATAACTCTCTGAAGCTGGAAGAATTTTCATGGAACCAATGAATTTATAACCAATGTTGTTCAAGCGGTGACAGTTGAAGAAAGCTTTCAATTTTCTCCGCCCATTCGCGGTCGTAAAATTTTGGCCGGAGTTAGAAGTCTCTCACTAAACAGTGACTAGTTCCAAGTCCATCTATCATCTTTTACCGCCTCCGGTGGAAGACTGGTACTCAAAGGTCGTTGGTAATTCCTCCCCTGGCATGGGTGTTCCTTCAATAACATATTGTTGATCCCTTTTATGAATATTTGGTGCAACATTACCATGACCATTATAACATCTATATTGTCATACTGACAGATTTAAAACGTAATTTTTCCTGCGTAGCATTTGAGGACATAATAGGCAACATAGCAATGAGATAGCTAGGTAAAATATTGTTCGAGTAGTCTGTAGAGGTAGCTCTAAGTTGCCTGGAAGTTGAGTGCAAGTAGGCCGTGGTGGCTCTTAGTTTCCTGTAAATGAAGCATGTTTGGTGATCTCCACCCCCTGCCACACACCCTCGCGGCGGCTTGCAAGGTATTACATAGATGTAGATGACCTATAACTGATGCTTACTGCCTCTACCATTGCAAAATTTTAAATCATCTTCATTATCCTAAAGTAAAGACTAAGTTATTTCTCGCGAAGTGAAGTTCACGCCGCTGTGCTAATCTCGCCGTTGATTCCATTCCGCTTGCCATCATTTTTAAGACTAGATAGTGGGGAGCATCAAGTGGGTAAATTAGGACTTTTATTTGCAGGAAGTAGGGGAAGTTAAAGGAACGGAAAAATTAAACCGAGCCATTGTGCAATTTCCACTCTGGTTGTAAGAGACCAAAATTATTCTTTGGGAATACATCTGTATAAAGGCCAGAGTGCCTTGAGGGCCACTTCAATGGTGCAAGGCAGATAGGGCCAAAATTGTATACATAAAAATCTGGATCTATTTCCAGGAGAATACATGCCCCTGTGACTTAGGCAAGTGCTGGGTTCATGTTATTGCATTTTTATGAAGTGCGACTTATCGAAACCTTATTTCCTGATTCGGTCTCGGCAGGAAAGTTGTAAGCAAGTCATTAAGAAAACACAATTTCACAGGCAAAATAAATGACAATTTCATCTACTCTACATGTGCACGATACCCTCGGTAGCCTCGGCACGATACCGGTGCAAGCCACCGTGAGGGTGTGTGGCAGGGGATGATTCATATGTAAAGTTTTTTCAGTGGAATTATTTTTAAAAAATAGGCTCTTGATCAAAATTAGCTTCTCACGGTAGGGTAATATTTTGTCATTTTATTTTTAAAAAATGTCTCTCCTCAAGTAAAACTTTATTTGGGCTCGTTTGGAAACAATATCGTAGCAATTGAAAAACAGGCAATGACTCACACCCATTCGGCCTCGTTGTTGGATTAATTTCATTCGGCTCCTCAATTATGACCAAACGCTTCAAATGTTTTTGCCTTCACCTTTGCCGTTCGACTTCCTAGAGACTCAAAAGGGATTGCCCGAGGTCCCTTTTTGGGAGGCGGAAATTCGGAAGCAATATTTTCCCACGGAATCGCGAGTGAGTGCCCGCGTATCTGGAAGACCTTCCCGCGGAGGGAGGTGAGGAAAGGGGTCGAAGGCAATCGAGTGGGCCCTCTCTTCCGCCATCTCTCTTTGACCTCTAGAAGCTCGGCCCCTCCTCCCTTGCAGCCACAGCAGCCGACATTCGCACATTAACGCATACGTGATCCCCGGCACGCATCTCGCGGGCTCTATATCAAGCGCCTCGAGCGAAAACGACGCTCAATGCCTTATCGGCAGACTTCTGCGTTCTCATTGTGCTGTCGGAAGACTTTCGAGTCACCCAGGACTTAATTGCGAAGATAAGGAGGATGTCTTGCGGAGTTTTCTGGTTTGGGCGGCCCGAAGAATATGCCGCGAATTTCGAAACGCACACATCCAATCTGTGAAATGCATGCATGCAATGAATTGAAATGGGAATCCTGTCTTGTAATGAATTTTTGGAAAAAGAATAGTTCTCCTCCTACCACTTACAAAATAAGTAATAATGAATTAACAAACGTGGAATCCATTAAATGTCTTGGAATAAGACTGACAAATGATCTTTCCTGGGGTAAACACATTCGTGAAATAATGGGTCAAGCGAATCGCCAACTGGGTTTCATTAAAAGAGTATTGGGTAAATGTGACGATCATGTACGAGAAATCAGCTACTCCCTTGTTAGACCTCATTTGGAATATGCTGCCAGTGTATGGGATCCCTACGAAATCGGTCTAAGTAATGAACTTGAACGTGTGCAGCGAAGATCGGCAAGATTTGTAAAGGGACGATACGATAATTATATTAGCGTAACCAGTCTATTAAATGAATTGAAAATGGAATCATTGTCAGATCGCAGGTTGAAATTTAGACTTAATCTCTTCCACAAATTCCAAGGCAATATTTTCGGTGATGATGTTAAAAATATTTTACGAACCCCAACTTACTATGGCAGACTGGACCATAATCATAAAGTTAGAGAAATTGATTGCCGAACTGACCGATTCAAAATGTCCTTTTTCCCTCGCACAATAAGAGATACGAATAACGGTAAATATGTCCTATCGGAGAGTAGCAATGAATAGCATTGGTAGCTGCATGTTGGTATGAGTACTTAAAGCTAACCCTACTAACAGAATGTTTTTGCATGTTTTCTTTGCAATTTCTATCTTTTTTAAATAGTGTAGTTCTGACTACTATATTAATACTATTCCTTTTTTATGCATGATATGTAGTGCATGTTTGGTGAGCAATCACCCCCTGCCACATACCCTTGTGGTGGCTTGCAGGGTATTATGTAGATGTAGATGTAGATCCAAACACAACCCACGCATGTGTAGTGCAGTATGTGAAAGGAATCCCCCCTTAAAATTCAAGAAACTGAAGAAAACAATGGAGAATTTACGGCAAGTAGGAATAATGAAGCAAACTCAAAAGCTGCTGGTCTTTCGGAAGGTAGTGGAAAACATGATGGAAGAGGATATGACTGTAAAATCAGTGGAATAAATATAGGGGAACATCAATAACCGGCCACAGGAAGCCGCAAAAGAACTTCTGGGTAGAAGAAAAGTTGTCAAGAAGAAGCCTTGGATCACAGAAATAATCTTAGACCTGATTGAATAAAGAAGAAAGTATAAAAATGGGGAAAGTGATGAGGTTCAACTCTGCAACAAAGGAATAAGGAATGAAATATACCGTTTAGCATGAATGACAAGAGAATTATAGATGAAGGACCAATATGAAAGTGTAGGAAGCAATCACGCGTATGGAAAATTTGAATTTGCATATCTACAGGTTGGTGAGGAAAGATTTCAAGAAAATCGGCCGCAAGATGTATTGCAACTAGGGACAAGAATGGAGAACTTTTAATTGAACATAAAAATAAAGTGAAGAGATGGGATGAATGTTTAGTTGTGCAACGGAAGAAATCTCAGAGTGAAAGTAATCAAAGAGGAAAATGATGGTGTAAAGAATGAAATGGTTCCCTCAATCTTATGATCGGAGTACGACCCTGAAATAAGGGACCTGTGGATAAATAGCGCTTCTGAAACAAATTATATATCTGCCGAGCTAACCAAAAATGCAGGAAAGAAGACATTTTCTGAAGAGTACAAAATCATCTACGACATGTACTCTACAGGGGTGATATCCACGGACTTCGAGAAGAATGTCATCATCCTTTTTCCCAATAAGAAAAAGGTCTAGAACTGTAAAATATTTTTGGACCATAAGCCTGACGACACATGCGTTGAAGATATTGACAAGAATCGTTTATAGAAGAATTGAAAGAAAAACGGAGAAGTTGCTCGATGAGAATCAATTCGGGTTCAGAGAAAATAAGGGTACCAGAGAAGCAATATTGGGCCTATGGATGTATATAGAGAAGATAATGGAGAAAAATCCACCACGCTCGTTATGTTTTTGGATTCTAAGAAGGTATTTGACAGTGAAAATTGGAATATAATGCTAAGGATCCTGGAGGAAATTGTGGAGTCATACAGCGACCGGAGATCGTCCACAGTTTATACACATTTCTTACTAGTTTCATACTTATGTTTCTCACTTTTTCAAGAACTGATTATCAACTGCTTAACCTACTTGGTAAAAAAAATAGCATATCTTCATATACATGGAAAAGTATCTTCGCCATTGTTTTTTTTTATTTTGCATCAATATTTTAGGCCAAATATGCCGAAGAAAAAAAAGACGTTAATTGCTGCTAAGGTTCCATTCAGAGATATTTCACACTTCATAGTGGTTTTAAGGATTATATTTCCAACTATGCCACCGGTAAACAATTACGTATATTCCCAAGGTAATTATCTCAAATCAGGAATTGCCTTGAAACCGCGGTGCCTTTATCACAGAGATTTTCCCGGATGTTTGAACATAGGATCGCGGCTTGAGTCTGAGGTCTGCTTCCATGAACTTGAAATGCGATCAAAGCGCTGCAACTAATCAGGTAGGGAGCACCTTGGATTTAAATGGCTTCTGTGGAAAATCAAACGCAAACAAGTGTCGCAGCCGCGGCGGCAAGCGCTCGAATTTGTAAACGTTGTTAAAAAACAGCGGAATACATGTGTGATATTCCTATTAGCATTTGAAGGCTAATAATGTGGTGTAGGTTAAATCTCTAGCGACTCGCTGTTATCATTCCTTCTCTTTCATACATAGTTGTATCAGGTTTTTCTGGCAGGTGATAACTACTTTCATTCTCATCAATCAATGAATGTAGCATGCTAAATGAATGGTATATAATCCTTTAAAAGAAACTAAATATCGCATACAATGTATTAAATTTATTATCAATTGATATTCAATCAAAGGAACGCCAATATTGATTGGAAAATTTAAAAAATATGTGATATCATGGAACAACTGAAACTTAAATAACTGAATAATATATGATAATTTCTACTTTGTTTGCACCAAATTGTACCTTTTACATTGTCAGACCTCATTTGGAATACGCTGCCAGTATATTGGATCCTTTAGAAGTAGGCATAAATAATGAACTAGAGCTTATGCAACGAAGATCGGCAAGATTTGTAAAGGAACGGTATCTACATCTACATCTACATAATACCCTGCAAGCCACCACGAGGGTGTGTGGCAGGGGGTGATTTCTCACCAAACATGCACTACATATCATGCATTAAAAAGGAGTAGTATTAATTTAGTAGTCAGAACTTCACTATTTAAAAAAGATAGAAATTGCTAAGCAAACATGCAAAAACATTCTGTTAGTAGGGTTAGCTTTAAGTACTCATACCAACATGCAGCTACCAATGCTATTCATTGCTACTCTCCGATAGGACATATTCACCGTTATTCGTTTCTCTAATTGTTCGAAGGAAAAGGACATTTTGAATCGGTCAGTTCGGCAATCAATTTCTCTAATTTTATGAATATGGTCCAGTCTGCCATGGTAAGTAGGGGTTCGTAAAATATTTTTAACTTCATCACTGAAAATATTGCCTTGGAATTTGTTTAAGAGATTAAGTCTAAATTTCAACCTGCGATCTGACAATGATTCCCATTTCAATTCATTTAATAGACTGGTTACGCTAATATAATTATCGTATCGTCCCTTTACAAATCTTGCCGATCTTCGCTGCACACGTTCAAGTTCATTACTTAGACCAATTTCGCAGGGATCCCATACACTGGCAGCATATTCCAAATGAGGTCTAACAAGGGAAAAGTAGCTGATTTCTCGTACATGATCGTCACATTTACCCAATACTCTTTTGATGAAACCCAGTTTACGATTAGCTTGACCCATTATTTCACGTATATGTTTACCCCAGGAAAGATCATGTGTCAAAATGATAACTATATTAGCGTAACCAGTCTATTAAATTAATAAAATTGGGAATCATAGTCAGCCGTAGTTTGAAATTTAGATTCAATCTTAGACTCTTAAATAAATTACAAGATAATATTTTCAATGGTGACGTTGAAAATGTTTCGCGAACTCCAACTTACTATGGTAGACTGGAACATATTAATAAAACACTTTGTCAACTCCAATTACTATGGTAGAATGGTCCATTATCATGAAATTAGAGAAATTGGTTGCCGAACTGACAGATTCAAAATGTCCTTCTTTCCTCTTGCAATTAGGGATATGATTAGCTGTAAATACATCCAATTGTATAAATAAAAGCGTATAAATCCATAGCATAGGTAGCTGCATGTTGGTACAAGTATTTTAAGCTAACCCAATTAGCAGCTTGTTTTTGCATGCTTGCTTTGCTATTTTCACATTTTTTAAATAGTGGAGTTTAGACTAGAATATTATTACTAATACTTTTTAGGTATAATATGTAATGCATGTTTGGTGTGAATTCACCCCCTGGCACACACCTTTATGGTGGATTGCAGGGTATTATGTAGATGCAGATGTTTCTGGCGACACTTTGTGGAACTTGCTTGTTTTCATAATGAATGAGAGAGAGAGAATGAAATTTAATAATTCCACAATAATGTTATTTTATACTACGACTATGGTTTCGATGGCTAACGTCTGAAGATGACGTTTATCGTCGCAACCATGGTCGTTTTTATACAGTTATTTAGTTATCCATTGCAATACCTATTGCATTATTCTTCCAGTGATTTAATGCAAGCTTATAGATAACGTAATAACTGTAGTTCGAGAAGTTCAAGCTTATCTGAAAAAAGTGTTCAACATTACTAATACCACCTGAACTCTTGTACTCCAAATCTGAATAGTAACCAATATAATCCTTGTAAACGTATTCCCATTATAAACATTATATTCATTTTTAGGCAATGGTCATAGAGTTGCAAGTATCTGGGGTGTGCACAACTAGCAAGTCTTTATAATCAACTATTATCTACATCTACATCTGCACGGTACCCTGCAAGCCACCGCGAGGGTGTGTGGCAGGGGGTGAAGATCACCAAACATGCACTATTGACAGGCAACTAAGCTACGACATGGAAACATGTTACATAACAGGGTGACATGCAGCTATATGGTTAGTGCCTACATAGTAATAAAGGGATTGGCTATTAATACATTATTGTACCTAATAGGTTATGCAGTACACATGTGACTATTAATATTCCCTGCCGTTCACCATTCGGGCTGCTTGCTGGGACCTCAGTGGATGTATTAATATACCCATCAGATATATTATTAGATACAGATTAATATACACAGCTAATTCAAACAAATAAGGCCATCAAAAACTCCCATCCAGAGTTAACACGAAATTAAATTTTCACGAGTAACGAGGTACCCTTACAGAGGGTAGTGCTTTGGAGTGCGTTGGTTTGGCATTTCTGAGTGCCAAATCTTTCTAGAAACCTCGAGTGGGGACAGTTGAAGGAATCTCCTAACTACCAATGCCCTGATGTCTAAATTTCACGCGCCTTTGTGTATCTTATTCCGTAAGGTCTACTACCACCCCCCATCATCCTTAGGCTGTCTTCTTAGTTAAGTTCATATTGCTTGTTATAATAGGCTCAGAATGAAAATAGTAGCGTCGAGAATGCCGTGAATAAGGGCCTTTACCGAGCGCAAAACCGGATAGGTAAGGGGAAGGGAGACTTTTATGCAGCTTCTAATTTCAAGTAATCAGAACCTGCGATAAACAAAATATGTTTTCCAAGTAGGTATTCTAGTTGCATAACATATTTTAAATCCATCAAATTGGCGAGTATAGGTCAATGGTGAGTAAAAATATCATTCTTTGCCGACGTTTCGGAATTTAATCCATTTCTTCCATCTGAAGAGCTACATAATAAGAATTTGAGGGTACACCACGCGTTTTATAGAACATTAACATCAATGTAATTAACAAAGTTGTAAATTACCTTTTAATTTTAATGGCCATCATTACTGTAGCATATCGAGATGCAACTTGCTACAAACATTGCACATTACGTAAAAGCAGGAATAAATAAATTGAAGAACATCAGCATCATGGTGTGCATTGTCATAGGGTCTAATAAAGAAGACATATATAGGTAAATAATACAACATTAAGTAAAAATGACATTCTATTTTTTGAGAAAAACTGAGTCACAATATATAAATTTATCAAATGATTAACAATAAGTATAAATATGCCTAAAAAATATATCTATATCATTATCACAAATATAATAATCATATGTTTAAAATGTAAGGTTTAATAGTTATCGGTTATTTAACAAACACCGGTATTAGGTTAATGATATTACTCTAAGCTTTACTAAGTTTGTCTGTATTAGTCTTCCTGTTGCAAGTGTTTGTATATCTTGAAATATGAATCATTTCTTTCATCTGGCGTTTCTTCTTGTTCATTTCAAAGTCCAGGATGGAAGCATTCTCAAAATTAAACGCATGATTGTTATTTAGTAATGTTATTTAGTAGTAATAAATTACAATGAGTTAATGTTGCTAACTTGGTGTTAATGTTTTATAAAAAGTGCTGATGTACCTTCAAATTCTTATCATGTAGCCCTGAAGATGGAAGTATTAAACCCGAAACGTACGCAAAGAATGATATTATTATTCACCATTGATCTATACTCGCTAATTTGATGGATTTAGAATAGAGGTCGATAAGAGGAGCACTTCTAATAGCATATTTTGTAATAGACATTTTTGTAGTAGCCTGGTTGCATGTTAATAGTAAATGTTTGGTGATCTTCACCCTCACCCACACACCCTAGTGGTGGATCGAAGGGTATTATGTTAATATAGATGTATTCAAGGTGTTACCAAATGTATGAAGATATTTTTAAAACATACTCTTACATAATGTACATAAAAAGCCACATGCTGTTTTATAAAATGTTTAAAAACTACACAACCAATCCTGAACAATTGTCTTTCCGGTAACTATAACCCAGGTATCTATCACTGTCCCTTGTAGAATGCCGTTAAGAATGATAAGCAACCGTTTCGCCCTCATTCTTCGTCCTCGAGGTGGCTTATAGGGTCTATGCAGTCATGTGCGTTGTAATTTCTTTTGTCCAATTAAACCCCTCGTTTAACATTACAATACACTTATTCTCAAACCTTTAGATAGGGAATCTACAATGCCCCTGCAAAAATTGTTTGGGCACTGCGGCAGCCTATACTGTGTGCTTTGATGTGCTGTTGATTGGAACTGCTTGTTTCGGGAGGGTGGATCGAGGCACAGACAAGGAACGGTTGAGACGAGGGTGGAGTCTGCCGAGCAATGCGAGGGTGAGAGAGACAATGGCTGCTGGGGTGAAAAGGCCAGACGCCGTGAATGCGGGGACAGAGGGCAAGTGGAGGAAGGTGTAAATGGAAAGTATGCGATGGGGAGTAAGAATATGGAGAATGGGAGTGCATGCATTCGAAGCACATACACTCGCACTCGAAGCGAAAAGGAGGCAAACGAACGGCTTTCGTTCCGGCGAAACGAACCTCGGGGCCTCGCTTGTCAAAGGAAATGAACGGATGGCAGTAAATAGATATGCGTGTGTGCGTAAGATAGGCATTGCCAACCGCGGAGAGTCATTAAACCGAACCGATTCTTTAACCCTCGTATGAAACCTGTGGAGAAAAATTAAGTTCCGAAGCCTAGCGTGGCTATACTACGCAACGTTCTTAAGCAGCCTTATAGGGGAGACCAATTATGAAAGATTCGACCAGATAAATAAGATTAGAGAGATAAATTGCCGTACCGTTAGATTCAAAATGTCATTTTTCCCGCGTACCATATGAGAGAACAAAAGGCAGCGTAGCAAAGGGATAGGTAGGTAGGTGAAATATTGTCAGAGTAGTCTGTAGTGCATGATGCATGACCTAGCATGGCAAAGGGAGGTGAAATATTGTTCGAGTAGCCTGTAGTGCATGATGCATTTATTAGCAACCAATCCCTTTATTAATATGTAGATACTAACCATACAGTTGCATGTGACCCAATTATTAGGTGTAAGGCTGCGGCGCGGAGCGGAGTTTGCAGAGGCAACTCCTCTCCCCGTCTCAAATAGGTTTCAGGCGCTTCCTATGGATGTCGCCGAGATTCCTGCAGCCGGCCCCGTCGCTACTCCGAGAGCTCTACCGAGGAGAAGCCGTCAGAGTGGGAAGGGGGGGATGCTAGTGATAGGGAGTAGTAACGTTCGGCGTGTGATGGCTCCTTTGCGGAGAAGGGCAGACCGCGAGGGTGTTAGCCAGGGCTTAACGTCTTGGTGCATCCCCAGTGGCGGTATTCCTCAGGTGACGAATGCGATGGGAGCGGCAGTTGCGGGCACGAAGTGCTCTAGGCTGCAGGTCGTGGCCCACGTAGGCGTCAACGATGCCACCGACCGCAGACCCGAGGAGATTCTGCATTCCTTTAAGGAATTGAACTCTGAGGTGAAGCGGGTAAGTGAAGTAGCGGGCGTTGAACTGGCGCTTTCGATTTGTAGTCTGGTCCCGAGGATCGATCGTGGACCTCTGATTTGGCGTCGAGTGGTAGACATAAATCAGAGGCTACGCCGTTTCTGTAAGGACATTGGAGCCTCCTTCGTTGACCTTCAGCCGTCGCTTCGGTCGTGTAGACACCCTTTAAACCGCTCTGGAGTTCATTACACTCCGGACGCCGCCAGACGCGTGGCGGATAGGATATTAGATCATTGCAGGCCTTTTTTAGGGTAGATGGTAGGGTAGAGAGTAGGTCATGTAGTGGGGTAAATAACTTCTCGTTGCCAGTCGCTTTATCGGCTAACTTTCATGAAAGAAGAATTGAACCTCAAAATACTTCAGACATGACTACAGCTCTCCCTTGTAGCCTTAATAATAGTCGAGGTGAAAATATTTCCGTTGCGGTAGTTAATTGCCGAAGTCTTAAAAACAAGATACCTGAGTTCCATCACCTTATTCATACTACTGATGCAGATGTAAATATAGGAACTGAAAGTTGGCTGACGGATGACATTCCTGACTCAGAAATATTCCCCAAATCTTTTAAAATATATAGAAAAGATAGACATAACAGAGCAGGTGGTGGTGTTTTCATTGCAGTCAAGAACTCAATCATTAGCAAAGCAGTAATAATTCCCGACAACCCCTTAGAATGTGTTTGGTGTTCATTAACATGCCCTAAATCCAGATCAATATCTGTCTGCGCCTTCTATAGGCCCCCAAACACTGATGTTGAGTCATTATTAGAACTGGGAAACCAGATAAATACAATAACGTCCCGTAACAGCGAACGTAATATAATAATAGGTGGAGATTTCAATGCACCATCAATAGACTGGAGAACATACTGCTTCAAAGCTGGAGGAAGGGACAAAGACATCTGTGAGACTCTATTAGATGTTTTCTCCAATAACTCCCTGACACAATTAGCTACAGCACCTAATAGAGGGGACAACACTCTTGATTTACTGGCAACCAATATCCCACAACATGTGACAATGATTGACACGGTTGATGGAATCAGAGACCACAGAGTTATAACTGCAAAACTCTCGCTATCTTTAGATAAAAATTTTAAACAAAAAAGAAAGATTTACATTTTTAAAAGAGCAGACTTTGCTAACTTTAAAATTTATTTAAGAGATTCCTTATCGGATTTCAAAAAGTCTTCCATAAAGGTATGTACCAACGATTCATGGAAGTCGTTCATTAATATCATGCGCTCTGGGATCAACAGATTTATCCCTAGTAAATTCAAAAACGAAAGCACTGAACCTAGGTGGTACAATGCCGAAGTGAGAAAATCCCTGAGACGGCAGCGAATATGTCATGCTAAAATGAAAAGAATTAGTAAACATATGCCCACTGATGAGCGTAATGTAATTATTGAAAATTATAAAATTTCAAAATCCACTGCAAAGACAGCCCTTAGTAATGCATTTGCAGAATTCAAAAGAAAAACACTTGGGGAACAATTGAAAGAAAATCCAAAAGTCTTCTGGTCTTACGTAAGGGAAGTGCAAGGCCATAAGTCTGCCGTCCATTCACTTAAAAATGATAGAGGTGAAATGACCACAAACACACTCGACAAAGTTAGCTTGCTAAATTCCTTCTTCCAAACCGTTTTTAACCCACCTTCCGGGGATTCAACTATCGTGTTACCTGACCTCTTTCAGCGGTTGATGAAACCAATTGACATTTCCTGTAATGGTATTGAAAAATTACTTAAAGATATAAGCCCCAACAAATCTCCTGGCCCTGATCAAATTCCCTCCCGCGTATATAGAGAGTTAGCATCCGAAATTTCCCCCTACCTTGAAATAGTATTTAATAAATCCCTGACCGAACACGTCGTACCGATGGACTGGAAAGCAGCCGATGTAACACCCATTTTTAAAAGTGGCGATAGGGAGCAGCCATCTAACTACAGACCTATATCCCTAACATCCATTTCATGCAAGGTCCTAGAACATATAATTGTCAGTTCAGTCATGGGACACCTAGATAGCCAGAATTTGTTGTCCAACTTTCAGCATGGCTTCCGGAAGAGCAGATCGTGTGAAACCCAACTTGCTCTCTTTTCCCACGATATTTTAGTTTCTGGCGAAAATAATATTGCAGTGGATGCTATATTTCTCGACTTCAAGAAGGCTTTTGACAAGGTTTCTCAGAGCAAACTAATTTTGAAGTTAAAATCTTATGGGTTAGACAGTAACATTATATCATGGATTAATGATTTTCTGCATGATCGGGTTCAAAGGGTTGTTTTGGACGGTGTTTCCTCACCGGCAATTAAAGTCACTTCGGGTGTCCCACAAGGTAGTGTGATAGGTCCACTCCTATTCCTTTTGTATATTAATGATATCCAAAAGGTGGTAAAAAGTAAGCTTCGTCTATTTGCCGATGACGCAGTAGTGTACAGGGAAATTCTATGCCCGAACGATAAAGAATATTTAAATATTGACCTACAAGCAATTGAAACTTGGTGTGATACATGGCAGTTAGAATTAAACTTTAAGAAATGTCTTGTAATGAATTTTTGGAAAAAGAATAGCTCTCCCCCTAGCACTTACAAAATAAGTGATAAAGAACTAACAAACGTAGAATCCATTAAATAACTTGCAATAAGACTGACACATGATCTTTCCTGGGGTAAACACATTCGTGAAATAATGGGTCAAGCGAATCGCAAACTGGGTTTCATTAAAAGAGTATTGGGTAAATGTGACGATCATGTACGAGAAATCAGCTACTTTTCCCTTGTTAGACCTCATTTGGAATATGCTGCCAGTGTATGGGATCCCTACGGAATCGGTCTAAGTAATGAACTTGAACGTGTTCAGCGAAGATCGGCAAGATTTGTAAAGGGACGATACGATAATTATATTAGCGTAACCAGTCTATTAAATGAATTGAAATGGGAATCATTGTCAGATCGCAGGTTGAAATTTAGACTTAATCTCTTCCGCAAATTCCAAGGCAATATTTTCAGTGATGATGTTAAAAATATTTTACGAACCCCAACTTACTATGGCAGACTGGACCATAATCATAAAGTTAGAGAAATTGATTGCCGAACTGACCGATTCAAAATGTCTTTTTTCCCTCGCACAATAAGAGATACGAATAACGGTAAATATGTCCTATCGGAGAGTAGCAATGAATAGCATTGGTAGCTGCATGTTGGTATGAGTACTTAAAGCTAACCCTACTAACAGAATGTTTTTGCATGTTTGCTTTGCAATTTCTATCTTTTTTAAATAGTGTAGTTCTGACTACTATATTAATACTATTCCTTTTTTATGCATGATATGTAGTGCATGTTTGGTGAGCAATCACCCCCTGCCACACACCCTTGTGGTGGCTTGCAGGGTATTATGTAGATGTAGATGTAGATGTATTAGCATGTTTCCATGCAGTACCCTAGTTGGATTTCAATTGTGAATGTTTAGTGATATCTTCACCCCCTGCCATACAACCTCACGGTGGCCTGCAAGGTGGAGCCTGCAAAGTTTCTCTATCTAAAAAAGTAAAGACACTTCTTTTCTACCATAACTTCTTTTTGCACAAATTGCATTAGAAATTACATTCGATTAACGACGAGAATGGCCGTCACATGGGAATATATCGTTTAAAAATGCCATATTGACATGCCATTTTTGCAAAAAACTGATGTTTTATGCGTAATTTCACAAGGAATAAAATGACACGAAAAAAAGGCATCGACCTACCGTATTTTTCGCTAAATCCACAAATTTATGCGCTTATAGCAGACGAAATGCGTTAGTTGACTTGAAGTGGCGCTGCGGTCGCTGTTACCAAAATGCTTGGCGTATGAATACTATCGTTACTAATGAGCAGCCCAGTGCAACTCCCCTATCCCAGCCATGCAAACCAGTGTCGCCGTTACTGTCGCCTTGCGAGAGTTTAACTGCGTAGGTGGCAGCACTAACGCTCGCCCTTGCTCCCTTAGTAGTTTATATGGGTGAGATAGATGGAAGAGGTTTTCAATGGATGTTTTCGCTTTAAAATATAGAATCAAGCTCTGAAGCATTATGTGGATACAATTTTCTATATCTGTTCTGTGACAGGAATGCGTGGAAAACTAAGTGACGACGTCCGAATTTCTCCTCAACAGTCTTAACATATATCGTCTGCTAGGCCTTCAGTCGATTAAGCAGCGATAAAGTTGAAGTGAAAAACACACGGAATACAAAAACGAAAAAATGTTGATAAAGTATTCCAACGGCCAGTGACAATGTTTTCATAGTTGTAAACTAAGCCCAGCCCCATCTTCCCCAAAATCTATTGTCACTTATCAGTTATGGTCTCTGAATTTTGCGCTAACATTTTCACGTATGACCATTTCTACAATTTATATCAAACCGTATCAAATATGATCCTTCCTTATAATCAAGATTTTTTCAATCAATTGAAAAAACGAAGCATCATGGGCATAATTTGTTTCTATATGTATTATCGCATCAATATTCAGTCGTTTGCCTTAGCAGACCCGACTATTTGCAGAAGGGTTATCTTCAATTTGACAGGTATTTCGCAAATTTGCAGCTGCCCAGTAATGGAACTCTCCCGTGAAGTTGCAATTTAATGTTAACATTTATGAAGCTTTTCTTTCTAGATTGTCATTGTTGTGATTGTCCACTTCTTCTTCAGCAAAGTGCCCTTGTAACACCTTTTCAAGACTGTACTTTCCCATTAGTAGCTGATCAAAAGCACCCGTCATAAAAACGAAACCGCTTTTTGGGACCACATTTGTTGTATGTATGCATTTTCCTGATCCAAGCCTTCTTCTCTTCGGCGCCCATTGTCAACAAAACAGCCTCTTCAATCAGAAGGTGGAATTTATTACTTCTCTCTCCATTTTTACCCTATTTAGCAAATCCCACACAAGCAATTGCTTGATCAAATTTTCTGACAATTTCCAATTCCCCGCTGTTCTCTAGTAGGTTTGGGATTACGGGTGCGTCGACGACTAAGGTCATTAGCACCACGTGCAATCCAATTGCATCATAATATTTTTTCCCCAATTTAATATGGATGTTCTCTTGAGTATCATATAAGACATGAATCCCTTTCAAGTTAAAAAGTGAAAGCTAATGCCGTAAATGGCATAGTTAAGGCACAAACTCTTATCAATCCAGAAAAGCCTTGTTAACGAAGGCTGATGCACACAATTTTCAACAAAAGGTATAGGTAGTTGTTTATGCGACTGTGGTGAAGTTATATGTCATGCCTTGGTTAGGTTCACATGCGATTAAACAAAATAGGTTATACGATTTTCAAGCGTTTAATGGAATCCGAGCTAAAGTTTTAAATATTAAGCATTGAATAATTTTAATACCAGTAACTAATTACGCCCTAACAAGAAGACTGATCGATTTTTAGCTTACCAACTGCTATAAAACAACACTAATGGTACGAACCACAGGTATCCCTTGTTAGAAATCATTAGGAATACGCCGCCAATATATAAAATCCTTATGAAAAGGGCTTTAAATAACGAACTGGAACGTGTACGGCGAAGATCGGCAAGATTTGTATAGGGACGGTACGATAACTATATTAGCGTAACCAGTCTGTTAAATGAATTAAAATGGAAGTTATTTTAATTGGGACCGTAGGATGAATTATAGACTTTAATAAATTCCAAGACATAATTTTCACTGATTACGTTAAAAATATTTTGCGAACTCCAACTTACTATGGTAGACTGGACCATTGTCATAAAATTAGAGAAATTGATTGCCGAACTGTCAGATTCTAAATGTCCTTATTTCTTTGTACAATTTGGGATATGAATAGGTGTAAACATTATTTCCAATTTTATAAATACAAGTACTGATACCATAGGTAGTTGCATGTTGGAATGAGAAATTTAAGGTATTACAACTAAAAGCACGTTTGTGCAGGGTATTATGTAGATCTATATGTATCACTTTTCCATTACGGTCGTTTAGCAGCTCCTTCCATGTGATTTCTTCCGGCGAAAAATGTTTCTGGCGGACCCTTTGCTCAGGATTGGTAGCAAAATCTCTCCTAAGAATGGCATTTGCCCATTTTCTCAAAATTACCAGTTGCTTCCCTATCAAAAATGTCAGATCTGAAATTGTCAGATCTGGAACACCATGTTCCTGGCATGGAATTGAACAGTTGGGAACTGGTAGGGAACCGCATGGAACGGTAGGGAACCGCATGGAACGGTAGGGAACGCATGGAACTGGTAGGGAACGTATGGAACTGGTAGGGAACGGCATGGAACTGGTAGGGAACGGCATGGAACTGGTAGGGAACGTATGAAACTGGCTGGGAACTGGTATGGAACACATGGAGTTGGTTGGGAATGCAAGGAAATTATAGGAACCATCAGGATGTCACTAACAATACCCACCAGCAGTATATACTGCTGGAATAAGGAAGATCACGGAATTTGATACGGCATGATTTGGCACACGTTAACTATACACAGACTTAGACCGTGCAAAATTCGTGCACGTCTGCCGCTTCTTGATGTCACATAGCGAATTCACAATTTTAATAACACATTTGTGCGAGTTAAGACGATTGCAAACAAAAACGTGTTTTTCTTAATAAAATTAATTACATTTATTGACACTACTTCCATTTTCAATCATTGCATTCACTTGACATTGTAACACATCATATTCCAATACATAAGGCATAATCTCAAGAACAGCCAGTGCGACAATCACCAATATCAAACTACATTGCACGTGAATAAAACATAGCGATCAAGTTTGATTTTTCCATTACATTTGATTTTAAATGGTTGATCTGGGTGTACAAAACCCAGCTGTCTTTTAAAAAAACAACGCTCTTCTAAAAATTAAAATTATATTTTTCCAACAGTTGGTTCGTTCAAATGTCATCGAAAGTCACTGCACTGTCATAACACACACAAAACTTTTCACGTTTATCTAATAGTTGAATGATGATCTGAATTGTCGTTGGATCATTCCTAACGTCCCAATTTGTGGTAGATGTGAGCTTAACCATAACGAACTTCAAACATTTATATTGCCTAAACGGGTTACATCACTCATTTCATTCCAACTGTGTTTCGTAGAGGAAGGATGAACATTTATGTTTACACCACTTTTACTTCTCCAGAATTAAAATTAAGCTTCTACGATCACAAATTACCAGAAAACGTAAATATTGGAGGTGCTAGTTCTTTCTCGCGCTTCCGGCTTATCAACATGACTGCCATTTTGATTTTCGAGATGGTCGAAGTCGATATTGTTTGCCAGACATCGATTGTAGTCTTTTCAAAAAATAAGTACATATCAAAAATATACAAATAGGTACATATTATTTGCAGTGCGCGCATATTATCCATTTTATTTGCATATAATCGACGGAATATTATTTACTGGTAAATGTGAGCTTCATCCTTCCTCTACCTAACACAGTGAAAGTGCTAATGAACACCGTTTTCGCAGGATAAATATTCGAAGTTCGTGACCCTTAAGCTCACATCTACCTATTTACTATATATACCAATCCATGTATGCATATTTTATACGGTATAAATTTTGTGTGGGATAGAATACATCATGATTCCCACCAGCAACTAGACTTGGGTAATTACAATAGAAGATCTCGTAAAGAATACACAGGAACACACATCTAGTAGAAAACATTTATTTTTGACTTAATTCTTCAATTCTTTGTGCCCTTAACAATATTTTTCTTGCGATTTTATGAGGATCGCTGGCATTAACCATGTCAAATGTTAACGCCTCATTATACAGCACATGATTGGGAACTCAGGTGTCATGTCTGATTTTGATTGGGAACTCATGGGTGTCATGTCTGACTTCGGTTGGGAACTCGTGTCATGTCTGACTTCGGTTGGGAACTCAGGTGTCAGATCTGACTTTGGTTGGGAACTCATGGGTGTCATGTCTGACTTCAGTTGGGAACTCAGGTGTCAGATCTGACTTTGGTTGGGAACTCGGGTGTCAGGTCTGACTTTGGTTGGGAACTCGGGTGTCAGGTCTGACTTTGGTTGGGAACTCAAGTGTCAGGTCTGACTTTGGTTGGGAACTCAAGTGTCAGGTCTGACTTTGGTTGGGAACTCGTTGGACATTTTTGATAGGGAATTGGGCACAAAAAAATTGGACCATCTCCGGGTTACTATCTTAAACCGAAGGTCCTGGTTCAATACAACGATGGCCCTTATATACAATCTTCGTGAAATAATTCCGTGAGTACTTTAAATAAAATGAGTACTACAAAGCTGATTCTGACAATATTATAAAAAACACAGAAAGCATATGTGTCCTCACCATGCAACGACAAAGTATTTTAGGGCGAGCTACAGTGCTGCCATCTACTCGGACAGCTTCTTCTCGGCGACAATAGCGGCGACTAGGATAGCGAGAAGTGTCCAGTCCTGACTATTCTAAGTCCGTGCCTGCAAGGTATCGCGTATATGTAGGTGTAGGTGTTTGTAAGGATGGGGTCATTACGGATATCCATTTGTCAAGTACTCTTTTCAACAATACATTATTAATGATTGAATTGCAAATACCTGGCGCATATCTAGATGGTAAAATTGTTAATTTACCACTTATTGTTAGTAAAATGTCTTTTAGCTTAATGTACATACCTACTTGTAGTGATGATTCATCCATAAAACCTCGAAGTGACTTGAAGAATACGTTGCAGACGTCAATATTTTTCCCAAACAGCCTGAGGGCAGTTTTGTGGACATTGAAAAGAGAAAAAACCTGGAATGGAATAATTAAATATTGTGGTGAATATATTTAGAAATATAGTGAATGAGAGCAAAATTTATGGGCTGTGAAAAAAATACAATATAAATTTCTATTCCGTTGGTCAACAAGTTTATTTTCTGGCCGATACTCTAAACGAAATGGGGAAGAAATGGCAATTTTATAGGTACACCTCTTGCATAAGAGAACAAATCCATCCATTTATTTCATAATTTATAATATTATCAAAAGAGGTAAAATTTCCGCATTAAACAAGTAGCAATATTTTCTCTAATATGTTAGTCCCTTTCCAGAGTCAGGACGCTGACAGAAACATTGAAGAATATACAGAGATGACATAGGTAGGTATGTTGTATATAGTAAAAACCCTGTAAGCCACCAAAAAATGTGTGACGCCTGTGCGACGCCTGTGTGACGCCGCAACACGCAATAAAGATGTCAATATGAACAATAGGTCAACAGGCAGCATGGCCAAGGGTTAGGTGGCTTAACTATTGTTGGAGTAGTCTGTAGTGCATGAGGCAAGTTTTAACATTACTAATATGTGCAAGTTAGGAAAAAACAGATAAATGTATTTATTGAAAATCTTTTCTACCAGTTATCTCTCGTAACTTTGTGGACACCATCTATTTTCACGTAACTCATATGCCTAACTTGTTTTCATGTCGGTAATAGTACCATTGTAGCTCTTCGTTGCATGTCAGCAGTGTATCTATGGTGATTTTCACCCTCTGCCAGACACCCTCGCAGTGGCTCCCACGGTATTACATAAATGTATATGTAGGGAATACGGTAGAGACACAGTTGTTTAGTTCCATTTACAAAACACTTATTTCAACGATCTGGACCTCTCACTCACTGTGCCTCCTTCCTATCCCTTACCACTCTTTTTTCTTCCCTCCCCTCACCTGTATTTCTTTATATATATATAGTGCTTGTCTGTTATGCTGTTCACCTGATGATGCTGTTGTTTTCTATGAAAAACTGTTAAGTAAAACAATTATCGTGTCAGCAAATAAACTAACGACCTTGCCTCCGTGTCAACCATTCTCATCAAAACACTAAGACAGCTACACATAAAATTAAGAGTATAATTTCACACTATCATCATGCGCGTCTGCGATAAGGGTAGCTGTAAATATGTGCAATTGAAAGCACACTTTCCTGCTGGCTCTTGATGAATTATTATTTTTCTCTCGGGAGACCCGAGTGGTCGGGGAGTTCCGTTTTGGGAAGGGTGGACGCGGTTGCAACAATGGCGGGAAAGATGTTAATGGAACGCGTGCATAGTCCGCACATGCCTATGCATCGAGAGGGAGGGTGCGGTGTGAAGGGGGAGGCCTCCACCTCCCTCTTCTCCTCCTTAGGGGGTGGTGGGAGGAGGGCTGCTTTGGGGGAGGAGGAGGGGCGGCCCTCGAAAACTTGCCCGACGGCCCACGGGCTCAAGGACGCCCTCGCCAAAATAACAATAAGCGTTTGCACGTGTAGGGGTTGGATCTCAAGTCTTCGCCTCCCACCCGACTTCCATCTCCCTCATACCCCTTCTTTCGCCTCCACCCCCTCCCCATGCTCGATGCTCCATTGAAAATCCCTTCCTATTTCAACAGTCCTTGAAAGCGAACCGTGCGTTGCGCTCAATAAATCAATTACATCCGGCGAGATGTTGAATACGTACGGTACGATTTCAAAGGTACGATTCTATTTTTTACAAACAGAGTTTTAATTTTGCGCTTCGTCCTTCACTTGATAAAACACAAGAACTAGTAAGTCAGCACAAAATAAACTAAGAATGGAGAAAAGAATTAAAAGAATTAGATGCCAGTTCAGGGATGACTCGCAATGCGGCTTGCTTTGTATTGTATCTATAAACTTGACCATGGAGCGAATTAACATCCCACGAAGACTGTTTAGACCAAGGGAAGGATAGGAGTGTTTAGACACCAACATATTCTCTTTAACTACTAAAAGTTTTGATTAAGTCAAATAATGAAATACAAGCCAGAAATCATTTTGTTCTTCGGGTTGTTTACTTCTTTATTAAAAATAAATATTCAGAATTGCATATTTTAGTAATAGAAATCTGTTTTTAAGAGCTCCAAATGCTTACGTTACATCTTAACGTCTTAGCTATGAACGATGAAGATATGACAAACTCAAACCACCAGTTCCTGAGGTCGAATGAATGTCAGTAGTTGAAGTTTGGTAAATCCGGTTTGGTGAATAATGGGCTAATCACATTCAGGACAATGAATTAAGACAAAAGACCATGAGGGACACTTATTTTTAATGGTAACAGCTTCCCCTGGAGTTCCTTATTTCAGGACAAAAGAGTGCAGATAAAATATGCACTCTTGGACTATCACTTTCCTAAATTGTCCTAGCTGTGAATCGAGTATTTTTTAAAAGAATCATGCAAAGAATTAAGTCACTTCCTATGAAACGACTTATTATTTTTCGTCATTGAATAAAAGCCTTATGCCAATAAATTGTAACTGCTGTGAAGAAGCAAAGATTTCGGATCGAATCCCTCTTCGAGCATTATCGTTGTGAGTGCCTTAGGATTAAACACAACATTATGTTAGTTCAGACAGTTCTGTACAACCTTAGTATTTGTAGCACGTTAAATTCAATTCTAGTGTTACGGCGCTCAAATGGAAATATTATTCAACCTTCTGAATTTCTTTCCAGAGTGAGACCATGGAGCTAACAAGCACGAAAATAGTTTGTGCATCTACATCGGCAAAGAAACCATCAAGCCCCCTGAAGGGTTTAAATCGGATATTTCGGATAATCGAAATGTATTTAAATCGGATAGCTTAACTGAAGATGTTAGGCACATTAAAAATACCAGCGTATTAAGCTACATTCTACCAGATAAATAAGATTAGAGAGATAGATTGTCGTACTGAAAGATTCAAAATGTCATTTTTCCCACGTAACTACTACTAGAGAACAGAATAGGCAGCATAGCAAAGGGATAGGTAGGGGAAATATATTACAGTAGTCTGTAGTGCATGATGCATGCATTAATACCTTAATTACTATGTAGATACTAACAATTTAGTTGCATGAGACCCTAGAGTAGCTTGTTTGCATGCCATTAGTGCATGCTAGGTAATTTTCACCCCCTGCCACACACCCTCGCGGTGGCTTGCAGGGTATCGCGTAGATATATATGTGTATGGCAGGCGGTCCTTAATACATATGTAACGCCATATATGTTCTTATCGGTTTTGAATTTACTTAACAGGTTTGGCCTAAATTTTAATTAATTTCTCTAATTTTTATGATTATGGTCCAGTATACCTTAGTACTCATACCACCAATATATGTGGTCGATAAAAACTTCTGGAAGTACTGGCGCTGCGAAGATGTACTGTGAGTAGTAAATGAAGAGAATGAGCTTCATATCGCAATTAAAATTGATGAAAGGGCTTCAATAAATGATAAAAGAAAAATCAGGAACGACGACCCCAACGAGTGTCCCCGTGCCAAGGATAGCAGTACAACTTGTCGGCATTACTTTGGAGGGATGCCTCCGAATCGGGGAAAGGTGATCGGAATGAATGCTGCTTGTACTCTTCGATCGTAGAAAGAGACACCCGCATTTATTCTTTCCTTTATTCTTCCAGCGGATACTCCGGAGCCGTGAGCCGTGAAAGAAAACTAACGCCGCCTCGGCCGTGTATTTGCACGCTCGCACCTACCCGAGTATTTTTCCCGCGTGTGCGAAGTGCATGCTTGGGTGATTTCGAATAACCATGCAGAAAAAGAGAATGCATCTCCCATTTAATGCGTGGAGAGGCGACAAGACAGAATGGCCGGGGGGTGGGGGAGGGGACTCAAGGGAGCGAGAAGAGGTGGAGGAGGGGATGGAGGCAAGAGGGGAGAGAAGGGGTGGGGGCTGGAGGGAGGGAGGGAGAGGCGATGGTGCGAGAACCGAGTCTAGTCGCGAGTGGCGAAATACATTCATCTGCATTTACATAATAATGCATAAAACAACCACAAAGGTGTGTGGCAGGGGATGAATTTACCTACATCAAACATGCTTTAACTAACGTACTTACAAAGGGTTAGCAGCTTTATTCTAATCAAAACATAACAATTAAAAAGAATTTAAAACAACAAAGCAAGCAAGGGAGGAAATAAAGACATTTAAAATCCGTCGGTTCGAGAATTATTTTCTCTAATTTTATGTTCATAGTCCAGCCTACCATGATACATTGGAGTTTGCAAAATGTTTTTAGCAAATTTTTTAACGTTTTCAGTAAAAATACTGTCGTAGAAATGCATCGCTGGAAGGATGGACCTCTGTTTCTCTCCCGGCGATCTTACACCTTCGAAGATGATACGCTATGCAGGAGAAATGTTTACACCTACAAAATACGCTACTTTGAGTAAAATGGGGTGAATAATGATGAAATATTTAAGATTGACGAAAGATATGTCGCTCCCTTAGAAGCCAAAGTGATTTAAGTATAAATGCGCCCGGCACGATACCTTCAGAGAGAGTAATTTATTTAACTGTACGTTAGAAAAACGTTTGGTAGCATCTTCCGAGTCTGCATCTGCGCATCTGAGTCACATCTGCAAGCCACCATCGCCCTCGAGGTGGCTTGCAGGCAATGTGCTCAAAGATCTGGAGGCCGTTTTTTGGACACCAACAAGTGATGCTGCTCGTTGAGCAAAGTCTTCCATCACTCCCACCCGCTGCATCGGAGTTGCTGAGATACGGGAAACTCTGAACAACGGGAGTGGTTTTTGTCACGAGGAGACAGGAGAGGGCGAGCCTGACGTGAGTACAGCGATGACGCCACTTGGACGAGTGGCATCTACATCTACATCTACACGATACCCTACAAGCCACTGCGAGGGTGTGTGGCAGAGGGTGAGGATCACCAAGCA
The DNA here is from genome assembly GCA_933228895.1 of Platycnemis pennipes. NCBI lineage: Eukaryota > Metazoa > Arthropoda > Insecta > Odonata > Platycnemididae > Platycnemis > Platycnemis pennipes. Next base: position 141,756,710 of record OW121849.1, on the reverse strand, counting down.
TGCACTACCGACATGCAAACAAACTACTATAGGGTCTCATGCAACTAAATTGTTAGTATCTATAGTATTTAAGGGATTAATACATGCATCATGCACTACATACTATGTAAAATCCCCTTACCTGGTCGAATTTATCTTTTTCCTTTTATCTGGTCGAATCTAGCATAATACGCTGGTGTTTTTAATATGTGTCTAATATCTTCAGTAAAGCTATCCGATTGAAATTTCTCTAATAGATTCAATCTGTACTTTAACCTTCGCTCTGATAATGATTCCCACCCTAATTCTTTTATTAATTCTGAAACGCTACTCAACCTATCGGAACACCTTTTGACGAACCTAGCTGCTCTACGCTGCACACTGTCCAGTTCTCTGATCAAACCTAATTCATTAGGATCCCATACACCGGCTGCATACTCAAGGTAGGGCCTAACTAGTGAAAAGTAACATCGCTCTTTTGTCTTCTCATCACATTTCCCAAGTACTCTTTTTATAAATCCTAGCTTTCTCTTCGCTCGGCCGCATATCTCCCGGAAGTGTCTTCCCCACGATAAATCTTCAGTGATTGTTACACCTAAATATCTTATGGTTTCAACGTTTTCGATCTTCGTGTTACTAATTTTATAGGATCGCTCTATCGAATTATTTCTCCTCCAAAAATTTATAGCTACACACTTTTTTAGGATAAGTTCTAGCTGCCAATTGTCGCACTACTCTTGAATTGCATCTATATTCTTGCTAAGCGATTTTCTGACTTTTTCTTCTGCACTGTAAAAAGTAGATCTGATTTTAAGGTACAAAAGCGATCTGAATTTCAGATGCAACAATTTTAAGACAGGGTATGTTGAATTTCAGCAGTAATATCTTGTCTAAAAATGAGGCAGGTGAACGACTGAAAATCAGACCATCCAGAATCCTGCTTCCTCTGCTTCCTGCTTAACTGCTCCTGTACCAACCATCCATGTTCCTGCCTCTTCCGCACCTTGCATCCGTGTTCCTGCCTTACAACCAGACAGCGCTTAAATTCAGATCGCACTGAAAATCAGATCAACTTTTTACAGTGTGATATACCCCTATACACTACAGCATCGTCTGTAAAAAGTATAAGCTTACAATTAACTACGGTACCCAAATCGTTTATGTATGAAAGAAATAGAAGCGGACCTACTACGCTACCCTGGGGAATTCCCGACGTGACTTTGATTGTGTCCGACGCTATACCATCTATGACAACCCTCTGCTCTCGCTCACTTAAGAATTCTTTTAGCCAACATACAACGTCATTATTTATACCAAAGTTTTCTAATTTCAAGATTAATTAATCATGAGGAACTTTATTGAATGCCTTTTTAAAATCTAAAAATATCGCATCAACTTCATTACTGTTTTCGCCGTAGACTAAAATATCATGTGCGAATGAAGCTAATTGTCTCGCAAGATCTACCTTCCTGGAACCCATGTTTGCTGTTTATGAGCAATCCCTTACTATCCAAATGGGAATGAGATTGCATCCAATGGCTCTGAAGACGCAAGTGGAGCATCCACTCGAAGGCTAGTAGCTGCAATCCCCAATTTTCCCGCCCAATATGACGAATTCCGAGTGGACTCTCTTCAGATATAGGGTGGTAAACATTCTGGTCAATCTGTCGATTCCCCATTTATATAGACACATTATCCGAAAAACGATCAATTTTATTGATTTCAGTCATTACTCACATAATGTCTTAATTTACATAATATTTCGATCTCACATTTGAGAAGATATCCTCAAAAGCCTTTAAATATTTAAGAAATCTTAAATGAAGAACGCGAAATTCTTTGAACCGTGTGGGCTTATTCATCTATACCTACGCATTACCCTGCAAGCCACAGCGAGAGTTTGTGGCTGGGGGAGTATTCAAGCAGTTCATCACTTGAAAATGAAAAACATGAATGGTGAAATTGAACTTAACCTTGTTCTTGATGGTTTTACCTTGTATCATATCTCTTGAGAAATAGTATCTCATCACATTATATGAAGAAATAAAAAAATTGGCACAACTAAGATGCGCTATCTATCCAGTTGACTTTTAAGTATCGCCTCATAGAACAGAGTTAATTGCCAAATCTTCAAAGAATTTAGCCGAAAAATGATTTTTAATCGGAAAATTCCGTACATTTTAATCTATTTCTCTGTCACGGAGTTGGTACCTACTTGATGAAGGTGACCCTTAAGTGATGATGGCAGATATTATTTCCGCAGTGAGGAGGACGCATTTACCGCAGGTGTTTCCAAGGGGATGTCCACGCTCTTTCTCCATTGCCGAGAATTTAAATGTATTCCCACACTTATGTAAATGAACTGAAACACCTAGATAATAAACTCCATGCTGTTTTTTCCGTTTCATTTATTTTTGTTCGATTTTTTATTTTCGATTTTAATTTTAAAAATAAGTATACTGTGTAATTATTTAATGATAGGTATGCATCTATTTAGAATCGCTACAATATTCTAATTCATAGAATACTGCCAATCAACACCTATTAATATATTTTCTGCATGCAAGTTTCAAGCCTAGGCTATTTTATTTAACCAAGCTACATACATTGGGTGTTTACTTTTCTAACGGTAAACCTTCACCAATTTGGATATTAATCTGGTTTTCGTTCAATACAATACTACGAAATTCTTAATAAAATAAGTGTATATCTCGCCCTTCTGCCCAAATCCACTCCCAGTAATGTGCCCTGAAAGTTCTGCTCCCTTGGAATTTGATTTTCAGTTTTTAGAATTTTTAGCATTACAGTTTATTTAGATTTTTGTATTTCTTTATCTATCATGCTAATGCATAGGTATATCTCACGTGGCTCCTTGTTATCGCAGCCCCGTGAACTGCAGCTTCAACACAAGAGGGGCCGTGGAGGCAACTGTTTCGCGCTGATCTGTGTCCGCTTCTTCAGCTTCGCCCACTAGCTCGTCATTGTCTGACTGACGTCACGCTCCCATGAGGTTGGTATCTCCTGCTTTAGCCATGACAATTACTCCCAAAAAGAAGAGAGCTCGGCTTCTTGAGTTGTATACTCGCTCAGGCGTACCAGTCACAACTTTTTCAGGAGCGTGATAGTATGTCTCATGAGAAGCAGGCGAAACTTCATCGCCAATCACGGTGCTCGTTAGACCGTACAACACTTCTAAAAACCCCTTACGACATAATATATTGGTTCCGGTTATTATGGCTTCCATTGCGATCTCTTATTTTTTGTAGAAAGAATTTTCATATATCCGTTCAATAGTACTTGCCTCTGACCTTGATTTTCATCAACATCTGCATAATACCCTGCAAGCCACCATAAATGTGTGTGGTAGGGAGTGAATTCACCCAAAAAATGAATTGCATATCATGAACAACAAGGATTACTAATTATGCTCTTATCTAAACTTAAAAAAAGACTAAAAATGGCAAAAATATGCTGTTAGTTGGGTTAGCTTACGGTCCTTACACCAGCTTAAGGTCCTTAAACTACATTGATATACTTGAATTTATACCACTGGATATATTTACAACTATCCATATCCCTAACTGTACGAGGATAGAAGGAGGTTTTAAATCTGTCATTTCGAAAATCATTTTCTTTGACTTTATGACCATGGTCCAGTTTACCATAGCGAGTTGGAGTTAGCAAAATACTTTTAACGTCGTCAGGTAAAATATCGTCTTGGAATTTAGTTAAGAGATTAAGCCCTAATTTCAATATATTCTATTGGATTGAATAGAACATCGTACATCTGTGCAATACCCTGTGAGCCACCACGGTGATGTGTTTCAGGAGGAGAATAACACCAAACATGAACTACTTGCATTCAACTCGGTCGTTTTGTCGAAATTTCATCTAAGAGTTTTGATGCGAGGGGAGGCGTACGCGTTCGTGTCTGAGCCGGTCGTTTTGGAATTCGCGTCAGTGTGGTGGTCCCTGCGTCGTGGAGAGAGGGCACAGCGCCGTTGCCGTAAAAAAAGTGTGCGGCCCTCGTCGCCTCCTAACGACATCTGCTCGAGACACTCCGGAATGGGGACCTAGGAATTCTCAGCGTTATTACGACACAGCTTCTTCATGCAAACGCGCAAAAGGAACCTCCAGACATTTTTTGTTAGTTTTTCCTCGCCGAGGTTGGAGAGAAATGGAGGAGCAAACGACATGCCGTAGCTTTTTTTTAACCGACGTTCTCAGTTTTTAGGTACCATTCTAGAGTTTCACCCGCATCACGCAGTGTTTCATCTGTTCTCGGCTAAGCTTGCGCAATTTTCATTCCAGAAAGCTCAATGTTGATTCGATCCCTGAGTGTACTCCACGTATTGTTTCGTATTCTTCACGTATTCTCTGGGAATAACACTGAACCATGATCTTTCATGGGGTAAACACATACGTGAAATAATGGGTCAAGCGAAAGGTAAACAGGGATTCATCAAAAGAGTACTGGGTAAATATGACGATCATGTACGAGAAATAAGCTACTTTTCCCTTGTTAGACCTCGATTGAAATATGCTGTCAGTGCATGGGATCTCTACGAAATCGGTCTAAATAATGAACTTGAACGTGTGCAGCGAAGATCGGAAGAATTTGTAAAGGGACGGTACGATAACCTTATAGCGTAACCAGTCCATTAAATTAATTAAATTGGGAATCATTGTCAGATCGCAGATTGAAATTTACACTTAATCTCTTAAACAAATACCAAGACCTTATTTTCAGTGATGATGTTAAAAATTGTTAATTTTGCGAACTCCAACTTCCTATGGTAGACTGGACCATAATCACAAAATTAGAGAAATTGATTGCCAAACTGAGAGATTGAAAATGTCCTTTTTTTCCTCGTACAATTAGGGATATGAATAACGGTAAATATATCCAATACGAGTGTAGGAATGGATAACATTTGTAGCTGCATGTTGGTATAAGGACTTGAAGCTAACTCAACTAACAGCATGTTTTTGCATGTTTGCTTTGCTATTTTTCTTTTTTTAAATAGTGAAGTTTAAAACAGTATATAAATACTAATCCTTTTTTATGAATGATATGTATTGCGTGTTTGGTGAGAATTAACCCCCTGCCACACTCATTTATGTTGGCTTTCAGAGTATTATGTAGATGTAGATGCATTGTGTGAGAAGAATGTACCCACTTTCAGGACCGGCTTAAGATAACATTTGCGCCCGGGCGAAAGTGTTCCGGCGCCCCCTCCCGGTTATCAAATCCTGTTCTAACAAATATCCACTATTTAAGTGCAGTAGTTACAATTAAGTTGCGAAAAAAGTTGTAAATTAGCTATTTGGCCATGAGATAATTTATCAATCCCTGAAAAAATTGCTTTTCCCCCCCCCCCATGGGCACCTCTTCCTTTGCGGCGCCCCAGACGAGCGCACGGGTACCCCGGGCCTGCCCACGATAGTTCATACCGCCTTGCGTTGGTATGAACCCTGTATAAATAGGGAGTATACCTACCCCTCTCTCAATATAAGTCATTTCAGTTGGTATGGTCTCGGCTCTACTCGTAACCGAATCCAAGGTTTCGGCGCTGTTGCAGCGTAGATTTTTAAATTTAACCTCCTATAACTTACTATCAGAAAAACTCAGTGCATTTAATTACAGTAGATAATGGACAGGAATTACCCTCGGTCTTCCAGTTTCAAGACAAACAACGACTGAAATGGTCTGGCTAACTATTTCAGTATAATATCTCACGGCCTCTCATGTCATGTTTGCGAGGCATGAGAAACCACCAATTATGAATGCGTAATCTCACACATATCAGCGTGTGGCATCTGTAGGCCATCATATTAGCCATATCAAAGTGATTTTGAACAATTTCTGAGATAGAAGGTGGAAAATATTGGCGAATGGGAACACTATCGGAAAAGAATCAGCATCGTCATTTACCAAGTGGATAAGGGAGAATCACACGCGAATCTCTATTCATTGCTTAATTTTGTCAAGTCTAGTAAGTTCTTACTCTTATCTGTTTCATAACAACCTAAAAATTTTAGATAGGGATATTGCATGAGGAATTCGATTTCTTGATTAATTTATCTTATCATCTGAGCAATTTTATTTCGGACGATTGTGGAAAATTCGGAACTGGAGAGAGCTGCTTTCATATCTAACGATGTTTCCATGCCCTATTGCCGTTCAGAAGCCATAACAGGATTTCAAATTTGCCATAAGGCACGCCTTTTTGGGCAATTGATATGGAAGTTAACTTAACATTAAATAGAAAAATAAAGACACCATGGATTGGCGATGCGATTCATTGCAAACCAAATCCTTAAGACATGAAATTTTCTACATAAGTAAAATCTTCTTGAGTGCTGTTCATGTGCATGAATGTAACTCTGGTATATTGACCGATTTTTCAGCGATTTGGAATCCAAGTATTAAAATGTAGAATATTTGTTTCATAAAAAAAATAATTATAAATTTAATTCAGATGATGTAGATTTATTTGTATAAAATACCAAGTGTCCGATTCGCAAATACAACCTAGACTTTTAGCTATTACTTCCACTTCTTCTATATCGAATCGCTTATTCACAGTTGTCTTAAAAACATGGCAACTTCCCATGTAATACGTATTATAATATCTAATAGTCACCATATTGACCAGCCTCTTTAAAAGCATAATTAAAATATTCGTGGGCATATGTTAAACAAGGAAGGTAATGTGCAAAATATTCACACAAATTCATTCTGCAATTACGTTCCATGACATGTACCTAACAAAGCCTCAAACCAGAATTAATATGAGCTTAGCGAATCATATTATTTTATAAAATTACCACGACCGAAATAAATTTTTATCTTGCAGGTACAATAACGTCTCACGATCAAAGATTGAATCAGTATAAGAAATTGCATTTCATATCAATTGCAATCAACAACTTTACAAATAATGGCAATGACGTCACGCTACATACTTCATTGTAATTCAAAGTTTTTTATATCACGGCTGGTGACTTACTAACGCCTGACACAGGCTATTTCGGCGGCTCGCCTTAGGGCCAAACGCTGATGTACGTGTACCTGGGGATTCCTTTTTACCCGGAGATTTAATTTTAAGAAGCTCGCATACTGCATCATATGGCGTTCTTTTATTGAGGTATTTTGGCATTGAATGTGAAGAGCAGGTGCGTTTTCTACAATCGCGCTGAGATAGTTTTTAAGTGTCCCAAGGTAAAGGTTGGTATCCACTTTCAAAATTGCAATAGGGATTCGGTCGGGAATCTTCATTTGATCGGGGATTAAAGTACAGGTTGAATGCCATGAAGAAATTGAAGGTGTATTGATTCCCTAATTACGCAAGTAGACGCGCTTCTTCGCCCAGCGAACTCCACTCTTTTACATAAGAGCGCCCGACCAGCCAAAGACAACTTCGAACCCTCGGATTTGAAAAATGGGAGCGGAAAAATGCTCGCACATGTACCGCAAATCACACAGTGGAAAGCAGAAGAAAGATGGCTCGGGAGTCTTGAGGATTTCACTCCACCCCTTTACATCTTGCACCAAAAGACTCCCGCTGTGCATGTCCCCTCCACAAGGGGCTTCAATCCGTCCACCTTCTTACTGGGCCCCGCTACCTTTATTGTTTGGACCTGGTCAGCGACGGTATGAGCCTATGCGGGCATGCAACGAAGAGATATTATGCAACGCAAACCATGAAGTAAGACCTACTACTACAGACTACTCTAACAATATTTCATCTGCCTATCCCTTTCTTATGCTGCCTATTATGCTCCCTAATACTACGCAGGAAAAGATGACATTTTAAATCTATCGGTACGATAATCTCTGTAATCTTATTTATCATATCAAATCTAGCAAAATACGCTGGGGTTCTAAATACATAGAGTTATGAGTCGGCATAGATTTCTAGCATCTTCAGCAAACTTATTCGATTGCAGGAGATTTAATCTGTACTTTAACCTATGATCTGATGATGATTGCCAACCCAATTCTTCTATTAATATTGACACACTTCTAAACCTATCGTGAAACCTTTTAATAAAAACACTTTAGTAATGTCAGATATTAAAATCAAGACTCCCGCAGGTTACGCTCGACTAGCTCACGAAAATAAGATTGTCGAAATAAATTTCCCTGTAAGAGAGGATTTAAAATATTTTTTTCCTTAGAAGATAAGAGATAGGGATCCTATTGGCATTCAATGAAAATATATGTATCATTCCTTAAAGTAGCATATGAAAAAGTCATTTCATTTACTAAATTGTTATAACTATACCCTTGCAAGTCTAGCATGATGTATGTGGAAGAAATGCTTAGCCAATTGATGAAATTTATCCTTCAACTTAGGTTTCTGTGCCTGGTGAGTGTCAAACAAACACTAGCAGTTGTTTGGTTACTTGGGGGAGGCAACAGATAACTAAGGTTATATGCACCAGAGAGAATAAGTGGGTAACTGATTATACGTAGGAGTTTGCAGGAAACAGAGGAAGGGTGGAGAGAAACCCGGCGTCGACATTAGCCTTCTCTTAACGAAATGGGTCTAGGGCTTACTGTCTCATCCGATGGACGGAGTACTGAACTCGAGTGTTCTCCACAAAGCACTCAAGTAGGGACTGGTATGCCAATGAAAAATCCGCCAGGGACAGGATTCGAGCCCGGACCATCGGGAAAAGAGGCCACTACTCTAGCCACGACACCTACCCGATCCCCTCAAACAAGTTTTCATGTACGAGAAATCAGCTGCTTTTCCCTTGTTAGAACTCATTTGGAATATGCTGCCAGTGTATGGGATCCCTACGAAATCGGTCTAAATAATGAACTTGAACGTGTGCAGCGAAGATCGGCAAGATTTGTAAAGGGACGATATGATAACCATACTAGCGTAACCAGTCTATTAAATGAATTAAATTGGGAATCATTGTCAGATCGCAGGTTGAAATTTAGATCTCTTAAATAAATTCCAAGGCAATACTTTCAGTGATGATGTTAAAAATATTTTACGAACCCCAACTTACTATGGCAGACTGGACCATAATCACAAAATTAGGGAAATTGATTGCCGAACTGACAGATTCAAGATGTCCTTTTTCCCTCGTACAATTAGGGATATGAATAGCGGTAAATGTGTCCAATACGAGTGAATCAATCCATAGCATTGGTAATTGCATGTTGCTAAAAGGACTTGAAACTAACAGCATGTTTTTGCATGTTTTCTATGCTATTTTTATCTTTTTTTAGATAGTGAAGTTTATAACAGTATATAAATTCTAAACCTTTTCTATGCATTATATGTAGTGCATGCTGGTGAGAATTCACCCCCTGCCACACATCTTTTATGGTGGCTTGCAGGGTATTATGTATATGTAGATGTAGATGAACAAACTCAATTGTTTCTCGCACCATAATCACCTCATTTAAATGCATGCAACTTGTATTAGTTCGCTGATGAACCATCCCCTGCCACACTCTCTCCGCGTGTTTTCAGGGTACTCTGTATTATGTACGGCAGAGGATTTCACCGTTACCCTTCCACAGCAAACAGCGTCTCACAGTGCATTCACCACCAGCCACAAATCCCCACTGCGTAACTACTCCCACTCCGCCCACCTCCGCCTCCTCCGCCCCTTTTTGATACGCCAAGCGACGAGGCCGCCCCCCTCGGACGGAAAGGGGAGGGCGGGGAGAGGGGGTGGGACGAGTAGATAGTGGGAGGGGGTGGGGGGCTGCACCGCAGTGACTCGGCACTCCAGCCAGCCCCCCTCCCCCTATAAGGATCTCAATGTCAGGCAGAGGACATGTTATCAATGGTTACTCGTTTATACGCCGGGCAAGAGGGGTGTGGGAGGGAGGGATTTGTCGTCGAGGAGAGAGGTGGGGGGAGGAGGGTGAGTTACGAGGGTGCGGAGGGGGAGGCAGGCGGAGAGGGCTGAGAGGAGCGCAGAGCGGAAGGGTGCAGATAAATGCGTTAAGCCTGTAGACTCGGAATTGAGCGAAATTAGGGCCCCAGGGGGCGCGCATTAGGGGTCACTCACTCAAGGGAGTAATATAATTGAGCGCGCATTCTAAAGAGTTTAAAACTGGTCAGGTTACACGGGCGTGCGGTACATTGAATAGATTGTCCTGTGGCAACCGGTTAGTCTATTGACCCCAGATCTTCGAGTGCTAATTTGTTAAAAAATACTTGCATTTACACCTACACAACACTCTGCAAGCCACCATAGAGGTGTGTGGCACGGAGTGAATTCACACCAAAAAATGCATTGCCTATCATGCATAAAAAAGATTTGTAATATTATTCCAGTCTAAACTTAACAATTTTAATAGCAAAACAAGAATGCAAAATATGCAGTTAGTTTTGTTACCTTAGCGTTCTCATACCAACATACAGCTACCTATACTAACCATTGATACACTTGTATACCTATTCATACCATATGAAATACATTCAAAACTATTTATGTCCCAAATTGTGCGAGTTAAGAAGGACTTTTTAAATCTGTCAGTTCGGCAATCTATTCCTCTAATTTTATGATTATAATGCAGTCTACCATATTACGTTCGAGTTTGCAAAATATTTACAACGTTGATTTGAATTGAATACATTTCTTGATTCTAAGATAATATTATTATTGAATATATTATCTTCGAATTTATTCAAGAGATTATGTATAAATTTTAACCTAGTCTGCGACAGTGATTCCCATTTTAGTTCATCTAATAGACTGGCTGTCAAGAACCAAGAAAGGCTGATGGATCAAACTTTTCCATTACGATTGGCAAGGTTCTTTTATCAACACACAACTTTATTAGCGTAACCAGTCTATGAAATGAATTGAAATGGGAGTCATTGTCATATCGCAGGTTGAAATTTAGACTTAATCTCTTACACAAATTCCAAGGCAATATTTTCAGTGATGATGTTAAAAATATTTTACGAACCCCAACTTACTATGGCAGACTGGACCATAATCATAAAGTTAGAGAAATTGATTGCCGAACTGACGGATTCAAAATGTCCTTTTTCCCTCGCACAATTAGAGATCCGAATAACGGTAAATATGTCCAATCGGAGAGTAGCAATGAATAGCATTGGTAGCTGCATGTTGGTATGAGTACTTAAAGCTAACCCTACTAAAAGAATGTTTTTGCATGTTTTCTTTGCAATTTCTATATTTTTTAAATAGTGTAGTTCTGACTACTATATTAATACTATTCCTTTTTTATGCATGATATGTAGTGCATGTTTGGTGAGCAATCACCCCCTGCCACACACCCTTGTGGTGGCTTGCAGGGTATTATGTAGATGTAGATGTCATATTTCACGAATTATAAAACACCCTTGAAATAACGCTGTGGGCCTGAGGTGGTACAGAAATAGATAATATGGATAGCATGAATGCCATATTTTTTTCTAATGATTTTTTTTTCCTCTTACAACGTCCATCTGGTTATTTTGATTCCAGAAATAACTTGTCTTCCTCTTTTTCCAGCTATTTTTCCGAGCTTGCTCAGAGCTTGCTCCGAGCTTCCGAGCTTTATCAGATTGCTGGGAGGCAGAGCAGGACAAGGAAATGTGTGGAAAGACATAATATTTACATGAATGACATTTAAAGGTTGAAAACGAGAGGAGAAAATAGAAGGAATATGAAGTAAAAACATAGATATAATATAATGCTCCAATGGAATAAGGGGAAAGTAAAGTGAAAGCTGGAGGCGAGGAAGGAGAGGTCAGTGAAGATTTCGCGGTGGCTCACAGGATATGGCAAAGATGTACATCTATATCTACGTATTACCCTGCGAGCCATCACGAGGATGTGTGGCAGGGGGTGAAGATCACCAAACATTCACTATTGACATGATGTAGATGAATGGCATCATGTGTCACTCACGAATATTCCAAAGGGGAGATATTGAGTCAAGTGAACTTGCATATCTTCATCGGTAAGGCGCATAAAATGAATTACAAAAATAACCCACTCATGGGTAGTTATTAACCGGCCAAATTCATTTAATTTTGTAGCGTGTCAGTCAGTCAGTCATTCTGTATCCGTTTTGCTTCGTTCTCTCCCAATTTTTTAACTAAAAGAGTGAGGTTGGGTGCGCTTGAGTGTGGATTTTCCGTCTGTATGATTTGGTTAGTAGTTTTGGATTTTTAGTAGTTAGTGGTGAAGAGAAAAATGTAAAAGAAAAATCGGTGATTTCCCTATCTTTTAACATGGGAATCCAGTTGCCATGCAAATTTGTTCACGTTACTATGTAAATGTGTTTACGGTTTTGGTAAAGGGACAAAAATTGGATTAAAGAACTTGAAGAAAGTGGAATTTGTTTCATCAATCAATTTTGCATGTGCGAAAATATTAATTAACGTTTTCAATGTGCAGGTAGTGAAATAAAATAATTTTTGCCAACCGGCCCCGATATTGTGTATCAAATGTGAATTTCACGGCTAGGCTTATTGAAGTACTTTTCTAATAGTTGAAAGAAGGTTATAAAACGTTTATTATGTATTCATGTTCGTTGCTTAAGTTCGAAAATACATCCACCATTTAACATTATCATTGGCTGTCCTACACCCAAACCATACCGGTTTTTATCAATTTAAAGTAAAACATTCACTTAGTAGGTATATCTCCACCTAAAAGATAGAATTATCTTACTGTCCTGTGACTACTAAGTTCGCACAATTAATAAACCAGATTATATAAAGTGTTAGAAAAAAACAATATTTTGTAAGTATGTAGATTACTTTGGAATAGTGTAAACTATGAGTGGACATGATAGGCTCAACTCTGTATTGGTCATATGGCAAAAGAGTTGCATTTAAAGATGTTGGGCGTATCATAATGCGTCTTAAATTTTGGGTAGTAAATTCACTTCATGAAGAAATTTTAGAACGCAATCGATACGTTTGAAATTGTTACGCAATACCTTGCTCATATCCCCAAATATTTTGTGGTGTTTGCGTTCCATCCTATATTTTACACGGTAGACAAGCGTAAAATATTTCCAAAAGCTCAAAAAACCAATTCTAACATAAATCTACCGAGACGATTCCAGAAATATATTACACCAACCTTTACATCGCTTTGGGCATAATATTTACCAAATTTTACGTCAAAATCAATCGATTGACTGCATTAAAAACCTCCTAGAATATTCCATTTATCACTCAATTTTCCAGAACTATATTACCAACCTTTACATCACTTTGGGTATAATATTTGCCAAACATTACGTTGAAATCATTTGCTCGACTGTATTAACACCTCCTAGAACATTCCATTTTTCATCACTTTAAAAAAAAAGAAATTCACTTTCATACCCAGCTGAATTTTTTGAAAAGGCTAAAAGGATCAATTCTATTTTTAAACCACCCAGAAGTTCTCAGAAAAATATCACAGCCACCTTTGCGTCGGTTTGGGTGTAATTTGGGTATAATTTTGTAACGTGTCAGTCAGTCATTCTGTATCCATTTTGTTTTCTTCTCTCGCAAGTTTTGAGCTAAAAGAGTGAGGTTGGGTGCGTTGAGTGTGAATTCTCTGTCTGTATGATTTGGTAGTAGTTTTGGATTTTTATCAGTTTGTGGTGCGGAGAAAAATGCAAAAAAAACGTGGTTTTTGAGAGTGGGAGACAGCATATAATGAAAATATGGTGTCGAAAAAAGTACAAAAATAATTAGGGTGGGACACAGTTCTCTGCTTATAAAATAGCCATTTCCTTCTCTCTGCATACGAAATGCTTACGAAAAGTTGGTGCACAAAAGTGTGAAAAAATGCAAAGACAACTTTGAGTAGTGAAGCAGTAACTGCCTGCCTGAAGAACAAGCCCTACTGCCACCTATTGGTAATGTGTCATCAGTAGTTTCCAAACACTGTAAAATCTCATTTGACACTAGAACACAAAGTTCACCTCAAGAGCACACCAGACAAAAACTGCCTGCAAAGCAGATCGCAGGTCTTGCTAGTCAACTTATTTAAATCTGGGCAGTATTTTTCCGTCCAACATGAGTTTCAATAAATTTAAAAAAATTTAAAAAAACTTATTTCAGTAACACTTTAATACAGCATAGGGACTTCGGTGAAATGGTTGCAATTTAAGACATCACCCAAGACACATAGCCAAGTGTTATCTAGCGAGATAACTGGCAGTTCACCATAATAGAAGAAAATCGTCGGCTTTAAATATAAACAAACATTTCTCTTCAGATAGAGTAAAAACATAAATAAATATTTTTTGCTGCTGAATGTAAAACGCAATTTTGCTTCAATGAAGGAACAGGATAACAAAATCCAAATTACGTTGATATTGCAGTCACAAAAACGCTCATTAGCATTTACCTCGGCAGCCATTGTGGACACCCACGTTACAAAAACCATGAATTGGAATGTCCCAATCTCACATTAGATAACCCTTACATTATGACCATAATATTGACGGCACAGAGTTGCCCGTGTCTCATGGAAACCGTTAATATAACGTTTTATGTTTTCTGGATCCGAAGTTCAATCGTTTCCCCGGCGTATGGCTATAAATACATTGAGGGGACAACAAACAAGAGATAATTGGAATGCTCGAAAATAATAAACATTGCCTTCGGTTTGTCGTCATGGAGCAGATATACAGCCCGGGGGGGTTGGGGGGGGGGGGGGGGATGGGGTGGAGGGGTCGGAATGAAGAGGGTGGGGGAGCGTTGGCAAGGAATGAGGGAGGGGGGAACCGGTTTCCTCCAGCCCTGGCTCAATGCCACGGAGACCCCCCCCCCTCCCCCCTCATAACCACACAGAGACATGCTCCCGCCTCTCCTACCCTCCGGAATACATATCTCGAGGGAAACCAGCGACGAGAGAACGCGATAGCTTAGCGACGCCGGCAAGTCTCGGGTTCGCAGCCCGCCTACAGATTGTCGAACTGACAGATTTAAATTACCTTCTTACCTTACGCAATGGGGTCGTTCACCATATTTTTTTACTGCCGAATCTGATAGAGTTTGTAAAATAATAAGACACGTATTTTTCCGTTTTTTGATCCGTCAATTATTTCTCGAGTTCTAAGCGGCGAAAAACTGATGTTTTTAACCCTTTCGGAAAAGTGGGCGTGGTGCAACCTCTGACGTTTATCGACTACGTCCAATCACAACTGAGCCCGCGAAGCTGCTTTGCCTTATCGCAATGGGGGGACACAGCTGACTGTGCCAATAGGAGCAGTTACGACAGGATCTTTGCGAGCAGACCTTCCGAGATCCCCCTCCACTATCCACAAAAAGCAGTCAAGGACGGGAGAAAAATGACGTCAATATTATCACAGCAGCTTTTTCGGTGGCCGTCACCTATTGCTTATTTTAAATTTTGATTTACGAGTGAATGGTTTTGGTCTGAAGATTAATTTTTTCACTAGAATTCTTTTTTCGTTTCCGTCTAACGTTTTCGTGTACAAAATTGCGATTTCGGTTCAGAGTAAACGCCCCATTAGGTATATGAATAGTTGCAGGAAAAATTCAATAGTGTATGTATATAGAAGTGCATCTATTGATAGCATAGGTAGTTGGTATAAGGACTTGAAGGTAACCCTACCAACAGCATGATTGCGAATCCTTGCTTTGCTTTTTTAATCTTTTTTAAATTAAGATAGCGATACAATAAGTGTACATCTACATCTACATCTACATAATACACTGCAAGCCACCACAAGGGTGTGTGGCAGGGGGTGATTGCTCACCAAACATGCACTACATATCATGCATAAAAAAGGAATAGTATTAATATAGTAGTCAGAACTACACTATTTAAAAAAGATAGAAATTGCAAAGAAAACATGCAAAAACATTCTGTTAGTAGGGTTAGCTTTAAGTACTCATACCAACATGCAGCTACCAATGCTATTCATTGCTACTCTCCGATAGGACATATTTACCGTTATTCGTATCTCTTATTGTGCGAGGGAAAAAGGACATTTTGAATCGGTCAGTTCGGCAATCAATTTCTCTAACTTTACGATTATGGTCCAGTCTGCCATAGTAAGTTGGGGTTCGTAAAATATTTTTAACATCATCACTGAAAATATTGCCTTGGAATTTGTGGAAGAGATTAAGTCTAAATTTCAACCTGCGATCTGACAATGATTCCCTTTTCAATTCATTTAGTAGATCAAGTGTAGTTGCTAATCATTCTTAAGCGTGATATGCAGTACATGTTTGGTGTGAAATCGCCTCCTTCCAACATATATATGGTTTATAGTGAATTAAAATATAAAAATATATTTGGACAAAATTAGAAAATAATAGATATAATAAAAAGAACAGAAAAATAAAGATATAAAATAGGTAAAGATAGATAAATAGATTAATATACTTAGAGAAATATCATTATAACTAATAATCCCTTTATTAATATGTAGATACTACCCATCTAGCTGCGTGTGACCCTATTATCCAACATGTTTCCATGTAGTAGCCGGTCAATAGTGCGTGTTTGGTTATCTTCACCTGCCACACACACTCACGGTGGCTTGCAGGGTGTTGCGTAGATGTAGATGCATGTTTTTCACGCCAATCAAAGATATATCATTCCTCCTAGAATGCTAGGTGAGGATTCATGGTCACACACGACAGCCCGCATGGCACCACCCTGTGGATGTGGTCCAGCCCAGTGAAACTCCCCTATTGCATGTTAGTAGTGCATGCCTGGTGATCTTCACCCCCTGCCACACACCCTCATGGTGGCTTGCAGGGAATCGTGTAGATGTAGATGTATCCCGGCAATGCAAACCAGTGTCGCCGTTACGGTCGTCCTGCGAGAGTTTCACTGCGTAGGTGGCAGCACTAACTAACACTCGCCCTTGCGCCCTTAGTAGTTCATATGGGTGACATGAGATGGAAGAGGTTTTCAATGGATGTTTTCGCTTTAAAGTATGGATCAAGCACTGAATCATTATGTGCGTACAATTCCCTATAACTATACTGTGACAGGAATTCGTGGAAAACTAAGTGACAACGTCCGAATTCCTCATCAACTTTTTAACACATATCATCTACTAGGACTCCAGTCGATCAAGCAGCGATATACAACTGTGTATGATAGTCATTGTTATAGATGAAGCGAAAAACTTACAGAATACAACAATGACAAAATGTTGCTAAATTATTCCAACGGTCCAGCAGTGGCATTGTCTTCTTAGTTTTAAACTAAGCCCATTCACATCTTTCCCAAAATCTATTAGTCACTTATAAGTTATGGCCTGTGAATTCTGTAAATTTTGTCCCCATGCGATTTGCAATATGCAATTTATTAGAAGTTTACCGGTTTGCCCAATTTCATATAGCAATCAAAACCTCCACAAAAATGTCGCAATGCTACCACAAAATTGTCACTTAGGATTAATGAAAAATTAAACTTTTCCTTGGCATTTAATTTTCCTATTTTCCCCCCTCAGAATTCATATACAAGGATACTTGTTCAAGGTTTTTAACTTTATATTTCCCTGCTGAACTTGTTCCCCATTTCAAGCCATTGTACAGGATACTAGGAGAGAGATCAGAAGGATAGTAGTCTCGATTAGAGTACCATCAAAGGTTTGAGTCCGGGTGAATTGTGAGGAGGGAGGTAAATGCGACGAGAGCGTGAGGGAACACTGAGATTTTTCCCACGTCAGGCATTTCTTTCAGAAAAGACCGCTTGTGTGCCGGGCTGTACGAGGTTAGTTTGAATTTGGTGTTAGAATGTGCACAAAGAAGACAGACAACATCTGTTAAGGTCGTTATGATAATTATGTTAGGGCCTAAGGTCAAATGAGAACTCCAAAAAGAAAAATCTGGCAGACTCTTGGTTACATTATTGGCTGAAACTTTCGAGGAAACATGAAGCCGATCTCTTTTACGACGGTGTTTAAATCGGAATCAAAAAAGGTTTCAGACCAAAAGAAGATATTCGAGATACTTTCCGGACATAAAAATTGATAAAATGAAAATTTCAATCTTATTTACTATATTTAGGTTGCTAGGTAACTTGCTGCCACGGTTATATTATTCCATCGCACCCTATCTAGTCCTGATTCCAAGAGAAACACAATTTCCCTAACACAGGCGGGGATAGAATTTATAGCCATTGGATTGTCAAACCATACCGGCCAGTCAACAGCCTACAGTTGCAGGGGGCTACTTCAAGGTTCATTAATATCATCTCATAAAAGAAAATGCTCCCCTACTCACATTAACTCATTCATTATATTTCAATCCTCTTGTAAGTACTCACTCTACCACCCTTCTTTTAACCGAAATGCTTTTTCTTCTCCTACTTTCCCCATTACCGAAAATTCCTCCATATATATTTAATGAATATCCCAGAGCCTTGGCCTTTTCATCCTTTTATTTTCCTCCAACGATATTTTTCACTCAATTATCAAGAACCAAGCGCGTTTCTACTCATGTTCCTCAGAAAATTACAAAATTCTAAATAGTTTTAATCGTACATTTTAGAGTGAAAAAAGACATAAATGTCCATTACTCGTTATAATTAATTCCAATTCCATGACTGTGAGCGCATTCGACTGTGGTAGCGAGCGGACGTGTTCCGATGGTACTATAATACCTGTATATACCGGTGTATACATCTACATATACATATTACCCTGCAAGCGACCACAAAGGTGTGTGGCAGGGGGTGATTTCTCACCAAAAATGCACTACATATCATGCATATGAAAGGAATAGTATTAATATACTAGTCAGAACTTCACTATTTAAAAAAGATAGAAATTTCAAAGCAAAAATGAAAAAAAACATTCTGTTAGTAGGGTTAGCTTTAAATACCCATACCAACATGCAGCTACCAATGCTATCCATTGCTAATCTCCGATTGGACACATTTACCGTTATTCGTATCTCTAATTATACCTGTGATTGGATACGTTTTATCAATAACATGCATCAGAAATAATACATAAATCTTTTATTTTGTATTATTTAGGTCGTCTGTGTGCGTTGCTGTGAAACAAATTTTATCCGAAGACAATCGGGGTGAGTCGGTGTTACACTAACAACTGGTATTTTGAAGTTTCCCACAACAAAGTTACGATATTTCCCACCACATGAAGTGCAGTAAGTGTGAAGAAAATATTATTGGAGAAGAGCATGTTAAATTATTTGGATGTACTTCGTTTATGCACCATAAATGCTCGGGAATCAGAGAATCAACCTACCGATCAATGTCAGCAAAGAAGAAGGAGGCGTGGGGATGTGTACGTAACCTGCCAGTGCAGTGGGAAGATCGGAGTGGTGCCAAAAGACAGTCCTCCACCTCTGTGAACCAACAGGAGCAAGTGATTGAAGTGGTCATTACTAAAGAGGAAATTCAACAGATTAAAGAAAAACCTCAAATTCCAGTCGACTTTGTTCATCTACATCTACATAATACCCTGCAAGCCACCACAAGGGTGTGTGGCAGGGGGTGATTGCTCACCAAACATGCACTACATATCATGCATAAAAAAGGATTAGTATTAATATAGTAGTCAGAACTACACTATTTAAAAATATAGAAATTGCAAAGAAAACATGCAAAAACATTCTGTTTGTAGGGTTAGCTTTAAGTACTCATACCAACATGCAGCTACCAATGCTATTCATTGCTACTCTCCGATAGGACATATTTACCGTTATTCGCATCTCTAATTGTGCGAGGGAAAAAGGACATTTTGAATCGGTCAGTTCGGCAATCAATTTCTCTAACTTTATGATTATGGTCCAGTCTGCCATAGTAAGTTGGGGTTCGTAAAATATTTTTAACATCATCACTGAAAATATTGCCTTGGAATTTGTGGAACAGATTAAGTCTAAATTTCAACCTGCGATCTGACAATGATTCCCATTTCAATTCATTTAATAGACTGGTTACGCTAATATAATTATCGTATCGTCCCTTTACAAATCTTGCCGATCTTCGCTGCACAAAGTGCTGGTCGTTGGAAGTGTTAAGGATCTGAGTAACACTGTGAGTGAGTTAACAAGTATTGTAACTGATCTTAGAAAACAGCTACAGATGAAGGACTAATTAATAGACGAACTTAAAAAAAGAATCATACATTTGGAACAAAGGTAAATAGATAAGCAAATTGAAGTAATAGGAATCAGTACAGGGGAAGGCGAAGGAAACGTAGAGTTGATTAAGAAAGTTATTGATTTAGCCAATAACATTAATGTTACGATTGATAAAAATTCCATTTCTGACATGTTCTTATGTTCGTTCTTCCTTAAAAAACAAAAAAGAAAGAAAAATAATAGTTGAGTTTCCTAATAAGGCTATAAAAAAATCTTTTTGGCACATAAAAAGAATTTAAATGACGCTGAAATAAGAAAAAAATATACAGACTGCTCTAAAATATTTCCCCTACCTATCCCGTTCCTATACTGCCTATTCTGTTATCTTATAGTACGGGGGAAAAATGGCATTTTGAATCTATCGGTACGACAATCTATCTCTCTAATCTTAATTATCTGGTCGAATCTAGCATGACACGCTGGTGTTTTGAATATGTGCCTAACATCTTCAGTAAAGCTATCCGATTGAAATTTCTCTAATAGATTTAATCTGTACCTTAACCTACACTCTCATAATGATTCCCACCCTAATTTTTGCATTAATTCTGATACACTACTCAACCTATGGTAACATCTTTTAACGAACGTAGCTGCTCTACGCTGCACACTGTCTAGCTCTCTGATCAAACCAAATACATTCGGGTCCCATACAATGGCTGCATACTCAAGGTGGGGCCTCGTAACATATCATCCGACAAGCGGAGTAGGTACTGTACTGCAAGTGCTCTACACGTATCACGGAAGTAAGAAGCGTTTTACCAATAAAGAATCTCTGTCTCCGCTGGGTTTCAAACCCCACCCTTCGAAGTGGAAGGCCAAAGAACTATCAAATCCGTCTGAACCTGAAATAATTGGTGAAGCTAAGCATTTATCAAGAATATTGGGCAAATTTGACGATCACATACGAGTCATAGGCAGCTTTTCCCTCGTAAGACCTCTTTTGAAATATATCCACGTCTACACGATTCCCTGCGAGCCACTGCGAGGGTGAGTGGCAGGGGTGAAGAACACAATGTATACACTACTGACTTGCAACAAAGAGCTAGAATTAAGCTAAGTTATTATGTTATTAATGGTACGGAGGAAAATTCACATATCAAATTAATCAGTATTAATTTTATCTCTCTAATCCTATTCATCTGGTCAAATCCAGCACAATGCACAGGGGTTCCTATTATTCATCTAACATCTTCAGTAAACCTGTAGTCCTCAGTAGACCTCAAGCCATGCATGGTATTCGTGGGTGTGTCCTGCATGATTGGGATTTGGTAGTTTTTTTCCTTTTTTCCCTAATTACTTTTAAGGTGTGGTGTTTGTTTTGTGTTGTTCAATTTCTTTGCTGTGTCATTGTTCCTTGTGTGGATGCACCCCCTGACACACACCCTCGAGGTGGATTTCAGGGTATGCCATAGATATAGATATATGTTTAATTAATATCTGTCTAATTGAGCGTAGAAAAATTAATTCTTAAGCCTCTTCCACTACCTATCTATCTTTGTAATTTTATCTTCGTGATCTAACCAGACGTTGCACATGCGTAGGTGTTTTTTAATGTACTCGAAACATCTGCGGTGAATCAATTATCAGGTATTCGCGACTCTCAAATCTTTTCACAGGGCGATGTTCGTGCACGAGTGCCACACAGCACGTAACAACTCCAAACAGAGGCGAGGGGGTGGCCGAAGAGTGTTTCGGGAGGAAGGGAAGGGTGTGAGTGGGTGAGACGTGTGGCTTCGCGCTGGAATGACTTTAAGTCTGTGTCGAGGAAGGGCTTCTCCTCAGATACCGAGGGGGAGGGGGGTCGCGACAGTGGGTCCAACATGCTAATGCCGCAGTTCGGGGAAGGGACGGAACCCGAGAATGAAAATACCTCGCCCTTCTCCAGTCGTGTCGCGAACGGCTGGCGCTCCATCTGTTTTGGAGGCTTTTGAGTGGCATTGCTGGCAATTTGTAATCGACAACGAAGTCCTGCCACGGAAACGTTCAGAATGGACTGTGGCAGAAAAATAATCTCCCGTAGTCGACCGCAAGCTTGACACAACTGTCGAGTTGGATGGATGTTTGATTGCCGCACGGCATATAGGCTGCTATTTAAAACATCCGCTGCTCGTGTTCTCATCGAGTGAGAGAGACAGGATGAGTTGAAGTTTTGTAAAGGCCCTCACCCCCTCTAGACGCGGAGAGTCAACAGGTGTGTTGTGATGCCTTCCCTCGGATCAATATTATGCCTCGCGTCGGGCGGAAGCGGCCTTAGTGTCAAATTTCATTCTTCACTCATATCGCACCTTCGGTAAATTCTGAAAAAAAATAAGCCAAGACGGTGGAATAGCGGACGAAAATGCTATTTCATGGGGTGGCCAAGGTCATGATATTTTCAAGGGTTATAGAAAGTCCTAATTAATTCATTTTTCTCATCAGTACAAGACTTGATGAAGTGCCTCTCCCGCATGAGTGGAATGTTTGTTTAAAATTGGAAGCCGTGTTGCAAGTGAATCTGCAGGGCTTCCGAGATGAATTCATCATCGAATTAACATAAATTTTTAGTGACGATGTCACTAAAAGTACAAGATCATGGATGACGATAATGCATACGTGTTGTGAAGTTGTTCCCTGATCTGTGAATTTGCGGTGCATTTCAAGGTGCAACGTAGACGCCAAACCAGACCAAACTTCAGATAATTCTCCATTTCAGCTTATTTATTCAAGAACGAATGATCATCATAATGTTACGGATGAGATGCGCGGTGGATAAATGAAAACTCTTTCCATAACAAAGTAGAATCGAATCTATTGTTTCATGAACATAGTGAATGTTACATGATAAGTCACCCCCTGCCTCATCCCTCAAGATGCCTTTCAGGTATTCCGTAGATGTATATGTAAATCAAATACATCTATGAAGTTAACATCATCTCATCAATTTCCAATCATTAATTCATTGGTCTACCCTAGTCACCCTACGTCACTTACCCCAACCCTGTGTCACCTGCCATTGAAGTATAATATCAAAACGCAGATTTAATATCAGAACGCAGATTTAATATCAGAACGCAGGTTTAAATTTAAGCTAAACGCTTTAAATTCTAATGCTAAACTGAAATTCTAAGCTGATTTGTTTACAGATGACCTTAGGTACATATTAAGAACCCCTGCGTATTATGTTAGTTTTGATTAAATGAACAAGATTAGTGAGATAGATTGTCGCACCGATAGATTTAAAATTCCATTTTTCCCGCGTACGAGAGCACAAAAGGCAATATAGCAAAGGGATAGGTAGGTGAAATGTAGTTAGAACGGTCTATAGTGCACGTTGCATGTTTAAGCATCACGAACCCATGCATAACAGGTAAATACCGATTAATGCATATATTGGAAAACGTTTTTTCTAGCCAGTACTAAATGCATTAATGTGTAGTTACTAACCATCTAGTTGCACGTGACCCTTGCATTTGACATGTGTGCATGAAGTGGCTGCACTGCATCTCATAGTTACATATAAGAAGTATATGTTCACACCATGCCACACACCGGTTACAGGGTATTATGAACGCGTAGACGTATAATGATTTGAAGGATCAAGCTACATTTGATGGATGACTAATGATGACTAATGGTGAAATGGGAATCATTGTCAGATCGCAGGTTGAAATTTAGACTTAATCTCTTCCACAAATTCCAAGGCAATATTTTCAGTGATGATGTTAAAAATATTTTACGAACCCCAACTTACTATGGCAGACTGGACCATAATCATAAAGTTAGAGAAATTGATTGCCGAACTGACCGATTCAAAATGTCCTTTTTCCCTCGCACAATAAGAGATACGAATAACGGTAAATATGTCCTATCGGAGAGTAGCAATGAATAGCATTGGTAGCTGCATGTTGGTATGAGTACTTAAAGCTAACCCTACTAACAGAATGTTTTTGCATGTTTGCTTTGCAATTTCTATCTTTTTTAAATAGTGTAGTTCTGACTACTATATTAATACTAATCCTTTTTTATGCATGATATGTAGTGCATGTTTGGTGAGCAATCACCCCCTGCCACACACCCTTGTGGTGGCTTGCAGGGTATTATGTAGATGTAGATGTAGATGTGACCGATTCTGTTCTATTAAGTGCGTTTACAAAATAATTGCAACCCGAGCGCGAGGTACGCAGACTCATTTATAGTTTGAAAATTCATTTGAATTTCATTCATGGATCGTTTTAGAGAGATCTAGGGCATTGTCGAGAAGCCCATGACTAGGATGGTACTTCACTAGGCCCATACTATTTTTGTAAGATGTAAGGGTTTTACAAGAAGTAAATGCGGATGTGCTTACGTCTTTCGTGGCTGACAATGAGATGTGGTCATCGCTTTCACTGCATTAGCTATGCTGTCACCGTTAGTTCAAACTGTTCCCGATTCACTCATAAGGTTCTCAAACGTGAAGCGAATCGTAGTGAAATCTCATCCAGCAAAGCATAAGTACCTACATCTTGTTAGTTAATCACAAACTAGAGTCAAGGATCTTATGAGATATTAATTTAATAACAGAAGATACAAACTATGCACGGAGTTGTCATGTAACTCATTGTAAATCGTTTCATCATCGAAGTATTCCATACATTGATATAGTAAGTTGGGTGAAGGACAATGAATTTGGGCTCAAAAATATTGTCGACACTGCCGTCCCCAATGCGCGAACGACTGAATGAATTATGGAATTGGTCCAAGAAGGATTGACGGAATGAAATGCGGCCACTTGAGATGCAAAAGTATAAGTTGGCGAGACGAATGATGAGACGGATCTTCGGCAGTCATTGGTGTCATAGCCACGACTGCACAGCGGCCGTTAACAAACACAAGTCAGTCTGTCAGTCAGGGGATGGACAGGCCACTTCTTCTCAGAGACGGAGGACGCTGTCAGTCACAATCGACGGAGACACTCGAGGAGGGAGACAAATGGTGAGGGTGGGGGGGATGAGGAAAAGGGAGGGGGTAGGGAGGGGCAGGGGAAGGCAGACGCGGAGGGGGAGGGTGCAGGAGGGGTGCATTGTCGCAAAAGGAATGCGCGCAATGAAAGTGAGAGCGGAAGGTGGGGGCGGGAGGGAGGGATGGGGGGGAAGGAGGGTGCGACTCCCGCTTGGCTTCTAGGGGTTGATGCGTGTCCGTAAGGGTGATGCTTGTATAAACAGGAAGCTGAATTATGAGAAGGGGAGAGAGGGAGTCGTGCCGAAGGGCAAAGTGGTGGCACCAACTCTTCGTGCAAGCAGTAGCTGACACCAGATCAGGAGACTTGAATCTGCAGAGAACACTACAAGCCACCTCAAGAAGGTGCGACAGGAGGTGGATAATCTCCAAATATGCAATTCGTGATTATATGATCGTAAGCAGTTTATTAAAAGATCTAAAATGGGAATCATCATCAGACTGCAAGTTGAAATTTAGACTTCATTTCTTAACTAAATTCCAAGATAACGGTTTCACTGATGATGTCGTAAATATATTGCGAACTCCAACTTGCTATGGTAGACTAAACCATGACACCTAAACCATGCAGAGGAATATAATTCAGCAATGGGTAACGCAATTGTTTGAATTAATTACGAAATGTAATACATTGTGCTTGTAAAGCTGGAGCTAATATGTGTAAGAAGGATTAATTAGGGTTTTACGTACTGAAAGATGCATTACATACTTTAAAGTACCTTATTCTGATATATATTATACCGTTACTTATCCTATCATTGTAACGCTTATTATGCACTATTATTAGTGCACTTTAAATTGGCAACATTGCTGTATGTGTACCATTTTCTTTAAAAATGAAAAATATGCACTTTTTTAAGGGTGCAGAAAATAATTATCAAATCTTATAAAATTGAGTTCAAGCATGCATGATATCACACTAAGTTATTATTAAAATTACGTCATTAACAGAATAGTGATCCACAAGGCTTATGGCTTCCTATCTTCCTAACTTTTTCACTACTTCTACGTCTACCTGACTACCACTTCCTACCCAGTGCGCTTCTCAATTCTCAGTAACGTAAGAACACATTTGAAAGTTGACCACTTGTATCATACCGTTTCACGCAATGTCTAAGCATGGTAGCTAAGTCACTGTAATTAATTCTTTCGTCAGGAGCGAAGGACTCATTTTCTTGATCAGCTAAAATTTCAATCACGTGAGATACGAACAAGGTATACTTTCTGAGGTACGCAATGCATGTGATTATAAATACCAAAATATTTTAATTCGCGTTGAACATTGCCCACCGTTCATTTTATAACTTCAATCCACGATAATTCTGAAGGAATAAGTGAACGGTTTTCTCTGTAGATATCAATATTTCATCCATCATTACGTATTTTTCACCGGTTGATGTTGGTTAATATGAATTACTGCATTATTAGCTATGGAGATAGAATTTAAAACAATGCAATTTACGGCGAAAATGTAAAATGTCGGTTTCTGTAGTAGTCAGGTGGTGAGCTAAGAGAAAAGAGCTAAGGTGTTTCCGCCATTGAGTATCGATGGGCAATCAAGCAGAATTGGATATTGTTCACGGAACCAAAGAAGAATGGAAGGGATTCCAGCGTCGGAATGGCCTCATATTCATGAAAGGTGCCACTGTTAACGTCCCATCCCACGGATTTGGAAGACTTTCCTCACAGTAGGTACTCTAGCGGAGAACAGTCTCTCTAACGCGTGTGGGATTTGCACTGGGAGCTTTAGAGATTTTGAGATGGGAACGATTTGGCCATCTGATCCCACGCACATTGATGGTAAACACGGTAATGATTAAAATAACTTTTGTAATACCCATGAATATTCGCAATTACCCCCTTTCATATGGTTACGGAATGATTCTACGAGATCTTAACATTTATGAAACTCAATTTCTCTCTGTTTTTCCAATATCAAGAACTTGGGTTCTTTTCCATAAAAAAAACAATTTCTTCTTCCATTTGTGCAGCTTTTCGGATATTTTAAATCCGTGAAATTTGTGAAAGTTGTTTCACCTCCAGTTACACAGAATGAAGCTTTAGAAGAGAAATATTCTATGCACGAGTGGATTAAACTTGGCTCTTCTTCTTTCACCGTCCCCTTTTCAGCTGAAGCTGTTAGTTGGAACTTCGTTAGTACTTTCGAGCTGAAGCAATGTCCTCTCGTCGTACAATTTGGGATATGAATAGTTGTAAATATATCCAATATTATAAAAGTGTATCAATGGATAGCATAAGCAGCTGCATGTTGGTATTAGGACTTTAAACTAACCCAGCTAACAGCATCATATAGCATGCTTGCTTTGCTGTTTTTGTCTTTTCTTTAAAATTATGAAATGTAGACTAGAATATAATTACTAATCCTTTTTATGCATGATGTGTTATGCATGTTTGGAGTGAATTCACCCAGTGCCATATACCTCTATGGTGGCTTGCAAGGTATAATGTAGATTCAGATGTAGATTGGTGCTATATTTCCGCCAAGAATCACATGCTAGAATCTACAGATGCAAATGCAATACCATCCTTTAAATGAACAGGGTCTCGCATCCTTCATATCCGGTTTCCTTCTTCAGTGTAAATTTCCCTGAGAAAAAGTTTACGTTAAGTAACCATATTTACTCTGAGGGGTGGAATAGTTATAACAAATTTCTGGGCTTGACTTCGTGGAACCACATTGATAATGTAAATGAATTTACTTTATAAAATTCCACAGCTTTTTTAAAACCGAGCTAGGTTTCGACTTTCACAGTCATTATCAAGGTGACAATGGTACATCACCATCATGTGATGTACCATTGTCACCTTTATAATGACCCAGTAAGTCGAAACCTAGGTCGGTTTTAATAAAGCTGTTGAATTTCACAGGGTGGAGTAGTGTTACCAGGGCGATCCATTATGAGGAGATCATGGGCAGCATCACCTTACACGCAATCGAATTATATAGTTTGTCAAGTCACTGTCCCCCTGATATTATCTGTGACATCATTATGCGCAAAAAAGTTAGACATTCCATATGTTAATCTCTTTGAGGGCGTGGTTTTGCCTTGTCGCCAAGGACCGCAAGGATTTCTCCAGGAAGGAAGGGGGACAGGGAGGACCAGAACCGCGACTTCTTCCCGGCATCCAGTTCCTCGAGACGACGCCTCTCTTCTTGCATGAAAATCTGCCCAGACATATTTCATCTCTGGGGAGGCAAAGCTGCGGTAATTAAACCGTGGTCGGGGAGGGGTAATAAGGGGCTAGGAGGAGGAGGGAAAAATGGACTTAGTCCTCCACCGAATCGCTCGCCCTCCCCTCACCAAACCAGCTCCGGCGGGATGGATGCGTGAGGGGCGAAGGGGTTGGGGGAGGAAAAGGGGGGTGGCGTAAGGGGAGGGGTGGGGGCAGAGGGTGCAGAAGAGGCCAAACCACTTCGAGGCGAGGGAACGCATCCAAGGGTTGCTACACGACCGACGGCGGCGCCGAGGCAGGACGCCATGAAAGGGAATTAAAGAAATCATCACCCGTTGCGGGCGAAGGAGCATTGCACTGCCTTCTCACAAAATATCTACCATTTGAAGGAAGCAATTGTACAGCATTTTAGTTTTGTTTAATGTGCGAAAACCAATAAGCTAAGCACATTTAGGAAATGAGTAGTGCTTGTCTCCTAAACGAATGCAATAGGGGAGCTTGGAAATTAATTTTTCCTGCAACATCTTTCGGAGCTGCAATAATGAAGTAACAGGCCACCAAAACAAGAGTATACCTACCGAAGAGAAAATCAATCTAATGAGAAAGTTGGAGGTACTCGCTCGGTTAGAAAGGCTGAATTTAGAAGATAGGGCATGTAATTGGAATTTAACGGTGAAATTACTGATCAATCAGTATCAAAAAAATAATCAATGTAATCAATGATTATATTGATTATTTTTCTTTGATTGATAAAGACAAAAGCGAGAAATAAAATGTGAAGGTTGTCAGAGGCACTAGGACTAGGGTCACTGTTGTCTGTAAGAGAACTTCGGAGATTAGACCTTCTGCAAAGGTTCATATTTTATCCCTGAACTAAAAAATTAGCAAAACGAACGTTGAAAATTTTCTATACTTCCTTTTTCCAGTATAAATAGTGACACTCTCAGCGCAAGGGTCTGATTTTAATTATAGCGCATAAAAAAGACGAAATGACTTTAACCTTTCTTCAATACACTTTTAGTGTGTACAATACAATACAATTTTAAAATGTCCACTATAATTCTCAAAATTATGATCAACATGTGATATTTTACTGGTACCAGATGTAAAAGGTACATTTTTAAACACTCTTCTCCTCTAAAATTATTTCCTCAGGCCCTCATTAGACAGAGCCTACTCTGCATACCACAAAGGTTCTTGCAAGAATAACTCTAATAGATGATTGCTCTTCTCAAACCATTACGTGTATCATCAATTGCTTTATTACCAATGATATTATTCATTAAGCAGATATTGGCTCACCAGGTTTTCCCTTCTGACACGATTTGACAGAGCCACGACACATTATTCGTCCAAAGAGAGGAAAAAGAGACAATGCCCTTTTAGTTCATCTATGGTTGCTCGGCTTCCTAAATAGCATTGCTATTTCACCTCTTCTAGCTTTTTATTCCTAGTTCAGAGTTGTATGGTACTGTTTTCTTCTATTGAATACCGTCACTTGTAAAAACGTTTTTACGACAACCGCCAATTTTTGGAAACGGTCTTATAACGAGGAAAATATGCGGTAGGCATCAACATTGATGGCTAGTATCTCCTCAGAGCAATAAATAAGATCCATGTAAGTATATGATTACGGACTGACGAGTTTCAACGCCATTGCGGTTCTGCTACCGAGTTAAAAACATGAACAAAATAAGCAGCAGATACGATATCCGAGACAACGAAACCCTTTTTTTTAGGGAGCATCCCGGTGAAAATAAAATTGTTTCCGAGGTGCTAAATGTCTTGAATCCAACCGGAAACTCACGGCGATGAAGGGAAGAGATACGAGCCTCGGAATGTGAATTATCCGGGAAGGGTTAAGATTAAGTAATAATAAATAAAAGCACGGATAGGTAGACACGCCTCTCGGCGCGGAGTGGGAAGCGTGGAGGGGGGTGGAGGGGAGGAAGTGGCAGGGGGAGGGGGTGCGTGGGCGGGGGGTGCGTGGGCGGGGACCGCGAGGGCAGACACGCCCTGCCGACGGTCACAGTCACGAACCCTCGCCCTGGGTGGAGGGGCCGAAGACACCTGGCTGCCTCTCCCAGCCACCCTCCCCCCCTCCCTTTCGAGGGATCGCCGGTGCACCATGGTGCGGGGGTGTGTCCTTGGTGTCACGGAAGCATGGGGGCGACTCGGCCTCACTCGTGACTCAAAGGAAGTGGGTGACGTACTTCGCTGTACGCGATGGTGATTTTCATGCCAAGAAAGTAAATTTTTGGAAAAGGAAAAACTCGATAGAAAGAAGCTGTATGATTCAAGGTACGGAATTAGTAAACGTGGAATCAGTTAAGTACTTAGGTGTAACACTTACTCAGGATCTATCATGGGGGAAACATATCAGGGAAATATGCAGTCAAGCAAATAGAAAGTTGGGGTTTAATAAAAGAACATTAGGGAAAATTGAGGAGAGGGTGAAGGAACGTTGCTATATTTCAATTTTTAGACCACACTTAGAATATGCTGCGAGTATATGGGATCCTTATGAAGCAGGCTTAATTTACGAATTAGATCGAGTACAAAGAAGAGCGGCGAGATATGTACATCTACATAATACCCTGCAAGTCACCACAAGGGTGTGTGGCAGGGGGACAGGGGGGAGGTATGTAAAAGGGTGTTACGATAGGGAAAGCAGTGTGTCTGGTAAGTTAGCCGAATTGGGATGGGAATCGCTGTCAAAACGCAGGCTGAATTATAGACTTAATATTCTAGGAAAATTTAAGGAGGGGCATTTCATTAATGTCGTTAATCATATATTACTGGCTCCGACTTATTATGGTAGGCTCGATAATTCTAATAAAATTAAGGAGATAGATTGCAGGATGGACATGTTTAAAATGTCATTTTTTCCACATACGATTCGAGATCAGAACGAAACATCGCGTAACTCGGTAATAATTATAGAGGTAATATTCAGAGTAGGTCGATAATATTTTTTATTTCCTGCATGTTCAAATCAATGTGTTACTCGCATGCATTGATTTTTTGCATGCATGAGTATCTATGAAATTAGTGTCGGAATTCTAGACAAGCATGGTATTCGTGGGTTTGTCCTGCATGATTTGGTTTCTGTTTTTTTTTTCTTTTTTTCCCTAATTAGGTGTAGTGTTCGTTTTGTGTTGTTCATTTTTGTTTGTTGTGTCGTTGTTCCTGGTGTCGATGCAGCCCCTGCCACACACCCTCGAGGTGGCTTGCGGGGTATGTCGTAGATATAGATATAATCAATTTTTTTTACATATGTACACTGATTTTTCATATTTCTATATAAATGCATGTATTGGAATTGTCACTAGAATAGCTCAGGCAAAGAGGGCATTCTATCAAAAGAAGAATCTACTTACAGCTGGAAGCTAGAACTTACATCTGTAGCACGTTTATTTATGGCAGTGGGGCATGGACGATAACAGTAGCGGAGAAGAAAAGGGAGGGAGCATTCGAAATGTGTTGCTATCGAAGAATGATGAAGATAAAATGGATCGACCGAATAAGTAACGAGGAAGTCCTAAGAAGAGTGGGAGAAAAGAGAAGTACTGAAAACTCTACAAAAAAACGATGGCCTGATTAATTGAACGGAAATAATGGAAAAGGAAGGTGTCGTATGAGATATGTATAACAGGTCGTGAATGATGTAAAAGAGAGGATTTGCGTTCATATGAAGAGGTTGGCCGATAGAAGAATCGAGTGGAGGGCTGCGTCAAGCCAATTCTAGAGTTGTTGACCGATGATGATGATGCATTGGTATACATACCTATGTATTGTATAAACCAACAAATCGGTATCATTTACGGCTAAAAGTTCGCATGTCTCGCTGTAGCATCCGTATTGCTTTCGAGGAGGTAGTGTAATGACTCTTGGTTTCATGAATGTAATGTCTAAACAGGGTAGTATTTTTTCATTGCTGCATGGTATTAAGTGTCCTCCCTGATTGATAATGCATGCATGTTGATGGTTCTCCCTCTGCCTTTCCTTTCTGCATATCCTTTCGGTGGATTGCAGGGTATTATACATGTAAATAAATCACGACGAAGATGGACGCAAGGATCTTCCAAAACTTGAAGTTAAGTCATGCAAAACGAAGTAGTCAAGTGGGTGGAGATTTAGACCACGGAAAAAAGGTCCTGGGTTTGATGAAGAGGCAATTGCACATTTCCAGTTAACCCAAATTATGTGATCTCCCCTGAGAACCACAGGAGACACGGGGAAAATATCCCTTTTCACCACCGCGCGTTAATATCACTCGCTGTTGGGCTCAGAGGAACCCTACGCTATTCTAGCATGCCGACTGTTGGGTTCAACACTCGCCTGAATATTAGGAATATGGAATGCAGTAAATACACACAAATTATTTCTGTAAATATTTCCAAATTTCTCCCGATGAGTCTTGCTTCAATCAGGGGTCACAACCAATACTACCTAGATAGGTAGGTATCATCTCCGTCGGCTATTTGTGCATAAAATATTTATTATCGCTCTTGTAGAACGTTTGTCGCCAATCACCTCGCGATAATTCCTTCATAAATAAAACTGACTAGGATTAATGCCATACCTTAATCCTTAGGACTGAGAAACATCGAAGTATCGAACTACAATCAAATGCATTTCGTCTGCATGCTCGTGTCTCAAATCTCTTCCACACTGGTTAAAATGCTGAAGTAATTTGGGTCATGATCATTTTCTTCTACACATCAATCAAGTTTCAATAAGTGACTCACTTCTTGGCAGTAGTCTCAACCACACTAATGACCAATGCAAAATAACCAAAAATATTTAAAAAAGTCGGTAATTTCCTCATGGTATTATAAAACTACGAGGAATTTGCCATATTTTTCTAATTTTTACCAGTGCAAAAAATTTGACCAACAAATAATTTATAAATGATTGTTTTTTCAAATATTTAATGGATAGTTATCTTCAGAAAAATTATTAAATCATTTTTCAACGATAAATGAAACTCATATTTCTGGTTTTTTCTCGAAGAAATATATATAAGGACGTAACGTAATGTAAGGATAGTATACCTACCTAATTGTAGCCACGAAATTATATCATATACCTATACCTACGGAGCGTGGTGGCTTAGTGGGTATAATCAAAGTCGAGTTCAAATTCGGAATGCGAGGTGGCCCAGGGACGTAGTTATCTGACAATGCTGTAGTATTCATACAACCGTGTAATGTGTTAAAAGTATTTTGCGAACCCCAACTTACTATGGCAGACTGGACCATAATCATAAAATTAGAGAAATTGATTGCCGAACTGATAGCTTCAAAATGTCCTTTTTCCCTCGTACAATTAGAGATACGAATAACGGTAAATATGTCCAATCGGAGAGTAGCAATGGATAGCATTGGTAGCTGCATGTTGGTTTGAGTACTTAAAGCTAACTCTACTAACAGAATGTTTTTGCATCTTTGCTTAGCATGTTTGCTTTCTATCTTTTTAAAATAGTGAAGTGCTGACTAGTATATCAATAGGTACTATTTCTCTTATATGCATGATATGTAATGCATGTGTGGTGAGGAATCACCCCCTGCCACACACCTTTGTGGTGGCTTGCAGGGTATTATGTAGTTGTAGATGTATTCCTTCTTGTAATTTGACTTTGCCACTTGTGCCGTTGACGTGTGACGTTACCTCGCTGTCTAACGCCGTCCATTGCCATTCGCGTGGCTGTACTGTTGTCAAAGGTGACAGAGGTTTCTTACACGCCTCTTCTGACAATTTAATTCATTGAACCTAGAAACATAATAAAGCAGGTGGAAAATTTTGTTATAAATTTGAAGTTGAAGCTTTTTGCGAGGGGAATTTGTGGACTCGTTATGCATTTCGCAGAGTAGTCAATCCCATTTTCAATTTCTTAAATGAAACGCTTCGAATTCCGATGCTCAAGTACTATCGTATTACACTTGTTATGCCACACCTTCCTTCCCCCTTCTCAAAAAATAGTCGTATGGGTATAAATACAGCAAGACAGCAGTAGTTCCCGGTGTTGAAGGTCTTCAACTTTCACGAAATTTCATCGTAAACACAGAGACTGGCGGAATTCCGCAAAATGCGCCAAGGCCACGCAGATCTCGAGAACAAACACACGGAGGCGTACAAAGCGAAACGAATGATTGTATACGGTGAGTCTCAAACTAGGAAAAGGCTTAGAAAAATTAATTGGTCGATGAAAATTTCATCTATCATTGCTTTAATTACTTAATTGAATCCATTTCTTTACTTTCTCTGTAGGTACGGCTCTTCCAATGCGACACGTACATTTTATCATTTATATTACTCTTGAGTTCACTGATGTAGGGAACATAGTGAAATTATGTTGGATTCACTATTTAACTTTTGTCCCTCTGACGACGCAAAACCATGGTAATAATTTTCAAAAATTTTCTAGTTTATCTGCATTTTTAATATTTCTACGTCTCATAAAACTAATCTATTTCATATTTAAATTTCTGTACACAAATATATTTATCCTCAATTTTCAGGTAGTCCATTGAAGTAGGAGTGATTCCCCAGGGTATTTACGAAATACTTTACTGCTTGTTAGTGTAAGGTTGCATTTATTTGTACTAATTGTGTAGCCAGGATTGTACGACATTGTTTTTTTTCAGATTTACGTACAACCTGGAGCTTCTGGGCATGGTTGCTGAGGAGATGCCGGAGGCAATTTGGAAGCTGAGTCGACGAAGGGACGATTCAATGAAAATATGTTTTTTTAGTATACAAAGCTAGGAGGCAAAAGAGAAACTATTTGAATGACGTGAAGAGAGCCAGGGCATTAATTAAATTAAAGAGTGAAAAAGCGTGTAAAAATAGAAGTTTCGGAGCGTTGAACAAGAGGAAAAGTAACGAGAGGAAAAGTGGTCCATGGTAGCCAATCAGATCGGTAGAGCACCACAAGTTTAGCTTTAGTAACTGTGAAATGTAGGACAAGGCACCAGAGATTTCCGTCTTCAATTATGAATGCGGCAACTTAGAAAACACCTTATCCTTAAGATTTATTCTCACCAACCAGACCAATCATATAGGTTGGGCAACATATCGGCATCAGAGCGAGTTTCAGATCTTTGCATTCGGCCCTGAAAGAGGAAATGGCATGTTCTTCTGGAATGTGCCAAAGCAAATTTATCCCATTTTCGGTTTTCCACGACCCTGATAATTTTGATCAAACTGTTGGAATATCTCGGGTTATTTTCCGCATCATTATAGTTAAAAAACCTACGCTGCTCCTCAATTTTCAGTGGCTTGTGCAGTGTTTCATTCCACGGATATAATGATGCATTACATATGTGAAGAAACCTCCGGAATTAGAGAATTATTGTAGTTTTTAGCGTGCAAAATGACTCGAAAACATTCTTTTGATATAGTCCTCAAGTTCAGATGTTCAAAGTTCAAAAATAAATGTAGTCCACGACAGTTTTGATCTGTTTTAAATTTGAGTAAAACTTAGGAAAAATCATTTTAAGTCCTCATGTCACTGGTAACTTTTCCAAGGCCTTAGTTCAACCACTTCCTTCCGTTTCAGCAGGCTAAAGTAATTCCTGAAATTTGTGAGATTCTGCATTGTCTAATGCACACGAATCGGGCGGGCTACACCTACGTAACATAATTTATTCTTATATTAAAAAAGCAAGAACCATACATTTTCTTTGCGTCGCGGACTCAGGAGTATCGGCATATATGTATAAGTATTTTCTAGACATGTAAAACGAGCGATTCGGCCAAACACCCCACTTATTGCAGAGGCATTTAGAGGACAGGAGAAATTCAGTCCTCAAGCCGGAAAAATTTGCGTCCGACGCTACTCCAGCGACCTTCTGTCGTGCCGAGACGGATAGGAGCACGCGCGACATCTCATGACAGGTTGCTGAACTACGTCGGCGTAACAACCTAATTCTATTTTTTTTGGGCCATTGGTGGGATTCTGCGTCTTCACGTGTTTCTCGTCTAATGCGATTTCAGCTAAATATGGGTTTTAAGGTATGCTTATCCATTCAATGTTACCTATGTATGATCTATTACAGAAACTTAAATCGGATAGTTTTACTGTAGATGTTTGGCTTACACTAAAATCACCAGCATATTATGCTAGATTCGACCAGATAAATTGGAGAGATAGATTGTCGTACTAATAGATTCAAAATGTAATTTTTCTCCCGTACTATAAGAGAACACAATAGGCAGCATAACAAAGGGATAGGTAGGCGAAATACTTTAGAGTAGTCTGTAGTTCATGATGCATGTATTAATCCCTTAAATACTATATATATTAACAATCTAGTTGCATGAGACCGTATAGTTGCTTGTTTGCATGTCGTTAGCGCATGCTTGGTGATCTTCAACCCCTGCCACCCACCCTCGCGGTGGCTTGCAGGGTATCGCGTAGCTGTAGATGTATGTAATTTTTAATGCTGTGTGAATCGTCACAGATAAGACAAGAGGTATATTATCTTTCTCTACCTATATCTATATCTACGACATACCATGCAAGCCACCTCGAGGGTGTAGGGTGCATCGACACCAGGAACAATGACACAACAAACAAAAATTAACACTACAAAACAAACACCACACCTAAAAGTAATTGGGGAAAAAAAAGAAGAAAAACTACCAAATCCCAATCAAGCAGGACACACCCATGAGTATCATGCATGCCTTGAAACCCGACACCAATTTCATATATACTCATGCATGCAAAAAAAAAGCATTGCATGCAAGTCACACGTTGATTTGAACATGCAGGTAATAAAAAAATAAAAATAAAACTATCGACCTACTCTGAATATTACCTCTATAATTATTACCGATTTACGCGATGTTTAACGTTCTGACCTCGAATCGTACGCGGAAAAAATGACATTTTAAACCTGTCCGTCCTGCAATCTATCTCCTTACTTTTATTAGAATTATCGAGCCTACCATAATAAGTCGGAGCCAGCAATATTTTATTAACGTCATTAACGAAATGTCCCTCCTTAAATTTTCCCAGAAGATTAAGTCTATAATTCAGCCTGCGTTGTGACAGCGATTCCCATCCCAATTCGGCTAACATACCAGACACACTGCTTTCCCTATCGTAACACCCTTTTACATATCTCGCCGCTCTCCTTTGTACTCGATCTAATTCGTAAATTAAGCCTGCTTCATAAGAGTCCCATATACTCGCAGCATATTCTAAGTGTAATAGTTACCCTAATCAGTGAAGGTACCATTCTTCTTTCCGTATTTTACGACACTGCGTCTGGTAATTAGGGAGGGATTCATAACCCGTCCTCATTAGTTGCTCTTCAAGATGGATCCTTCGAGCAAGGATATAAGTACTTTATCATATCGTCACCTTCTACGCGATGGACACTAAATATAAAAAGCTACCCGTGTTCCAAGCACAAGGGCGACAACTGCAATTTTTCCTTTCCATTTCCTCTTTGTCAATCGATATGCGGTTGTAATTGGACCTTCGAATGCCTCAGAGAAGGGGATTTGTCGTCCGCTCTGCGACGAAAGCGAACTCTCTTGCCTGATCACCCTCACGCCGCAACAGTTTTGTAGCGGGGAGGAGTGTGTTGCCAATACTCAGTGAATGCCCAGTAATGATCATGCCTTAATGATTCCGAATTTGTAGTCGATATCTGACCAAAACACACCGGTAACACAGCATTTGTAAATAGAGACGTACAAAGCGTGGTCCCGAGTTTTACATGCTCTGAATTTTAATGAAGGGACGCAGCATATCCTCTCAAGGCCAACACAAAAAGAATTTTTTAGCCTGACATTCCGTATTCCCCATCCCATATTCGTTCCAGCAGACCATCAGGATGCCAATAGTTTGTCTTTTTTAGTGTCAAGTCCTACATCTACCACCAATCAAATCTTTTCGTGTGTCTGTTACGTACCAAATTAAAATTTATTTGGATCACACAGCAGCATATCACTTACTGTTAGCTGAATGTAATCAGAGTTTTTGGTAGTGTCACTCATCCTATCATAACCTCAAGATTGCATGCAGGGATCTGTTTATTTTGTTGCACAAAGAAACTTTAAAAGAAATTTTCATATAAGCATGGTAAACAGGAAATAGTTTTCTCAATTAAAAACAATACATCTACATATTACCCTGCAAGCTACCATAAAGGTGTGTGGCTGGGAGTGAATTCTCACCAAACATGCACTACATATCATGCATAAAATAGGATTAATATTAATATATTAGTCTAAACTTCACTATTTAAAAAGATAAAAATAGCAAAGTAAGCATGCAAAAACATGCTGTTAGTTGGATTACCTTCAAGTCTTTATATCAACATGCAACTACCTATGCTATGGATTGATTCACTCGTATTGGACATATTTACCGTTATTCATATCCCTAATTGTACGAGGAAGAAAGGACATTTTGAATCTGTCAGTTCGGCAATCAATTTCTCAAATTTTGTGATTATGGTCCAGTCTACCGTAGTAAGTTGGGGTTCACAAAATATTTTTCACATCATCACTGAAAATATTATCTTGGAATATTTTTATGAGATTTAGCCTTAATTTCAACCTGCGATCTGACAGCCCGAGGTAAATGGCAACAGTATTTATTAGTAACCCTCTCGTGTTTATTGGTATTTATCCCCTTTCCTTCCATATTTCTACGCTATTCGATCCTATTCATCGTCCAGGGTGCAGTATTTATTAGTTCTACTTCCGTATTTCACGGAATGCAAGGAATACGAACAGCGCTGCTTAGCGGTATTCCTTGGAAAAAGTATCGTATTTATCAGTAGTTGGGTAGGCACAGAATTCCTAGAGAATAGCATCGTATTTCCCTTGACAACCATATTCAAACAGTATGGCGGAAAATTTGTATTCAATTGACGAAGAACTCGTAGTAATTCTCTATTATTTTTTCTTCAGGTCATTCAAAGCCATTTGCAAATTATCCTTAAGATGAGTACGAAGGTACGAAGGAAATATGAACACTTGTACGGAGTGTTTATTCCGTTTTAGCTCCTGTTCGAAATGGGATACAAAGGCTGAAGAAATGCATTTATCCTCTATCACCAATAAATCAGCCACTTACAAAGTTAGATACCATAAAACGGGAAATTATAAGGTAAGATACATTTTAGTAGATGAACGATGTGTTTGAATTTGGCGGGCTATTGCAGTGAAAATAAGAGAAAATCGTCGTCAGTCGGCGAACAGCTGCTGCGAGTAGTTCACCGCGAGGTTTTGGTCGCAGAGAATAATTGGTGGCTTTGTTCGCGTAACATTTTAGTTATTAACGTTAAATGATTATTTAACTATTATTATTCATGTACATTGGATTGGATTGTTTGAAGTGAACGTAGGCAGTTTATTAATGTACACGCCAGGATTTTGTGTGTGTTTGCCCAAGTTATTTGTTGACGTTCCTGCTTTATGTTAGTTATATTTGTTCTATTGTTAAGAATATATTTGAAATAGTTTCACGCCAAATGTTCATTTTGATCCTTACCGAAAATTGCACAAGCGAAATTCACAAGTGTCTAGTTTTTGCCTAAGCATGTTAATTTGAGGTGATACCTTATTGGCTTGTGATATTGTGTGAAGTATTCTTGCATCTTATTTACGTTTAGTAAACATTTTGTGTGGGAATGTGGGTGAGTGTTTCCGTATGAATTGGATTAAATAGACATCGAGAGTTTTGTCTAGATTTCCTACATACAATGTAGTGTGACTGGTATGTATTGATGCTAGACTGTGGTTATCGTTGAAACATTAACCTGACCGAGTGGTCATTCATTATGAATAATATGCTATTTGATGAACGACGTTAAGTAATAATTTTACCTACAGAAGATTAGAGGTCACTTCTACAATTCTACCCAGAGGACCCACGGTTGTTAGTTACATTGTATATAAAAACCAAATCCCTTGACTTGTTTCTCAAAGCGGTAGCTGTCTCGTTGTCAATTCATTTCGGATGTCTTGCCGAATTGTTCTGGTTTATAAAGTAAGTAATTGGTGTCTGGTGGTGTAACATTATTCAAAGCATCAAGGTGTTTAAATATACATACATACAAATTTATTGCAAAAGCTTTCTCATTTGTCATTTTCTAGTTTACATATTTGTTTCTTTTTGCTTAGGTTCAGTTTTAATGCCTATAGAACCAGAAGGTGAATTTTTATTATATATGTTGTCAGGCAACTTGTAATAATCACCCAATCAAGATTTGTTGACCAAGGAATTCGTTAAACAGATTAAATGAAATTCACATAAATACAACTTAGGTGAGCAATTCTTAGAATGTGCAATGAGTCAATGTTTTTTCCTTGAGTGCTTTGGTAGTATTTCTGACAAGCCTTTGATGTATGGTATGCTACTGTGAGTCTTGGATTTGTTGCATATGGTGAGTTTATGGATTCATTGCCAGGTTTGTCATGTGTGGAATTACTGTGGGAAATTGTGCTTTTGTCTACTGTTATCTTTATATTTAGGGCAACGTAGTTAATGTTGGGTAGGTTGACTATTCTTCATAGGGATCTTGTTGTTACAATATTTAGGGTAACGTAGTTAATGTTGGGTATGCTGACTATTCTGTATGGGGATCTTGTTGTTACAAAGGATGGTATTGATGTGTGTATTGGGAAAATTATTTTTAGGAAGGGTATTTCTCACTAGGTTAATATTATTTTAATGTGGTGCAGGATTGCTATGTTGGGGGAAATGGGAACAATGTCATCTACATATTTACATATATGTGTGAGCATAAAATGTAGTTAGGATATGACTTCATCAAGCAATTGGTTCATGACAAGATCAGCTATGATGGGGCATTTGGACTCCCCATACAAGTTTCCTAGCAATATATGTACTTCACCAACACCAACTGCTTTTATAGTCATTAATACAGTAAGTAAACAGAGAAAAGAAACAAATAAATACCTATAAAACAACAGAAACTGTTTCTTGCAATACATTTAGCATATATGTGGAAATATATATATTATAAAATGTTTTATGGATGTTGCAAAAAAATGATGATGATATAGTGGGCCTATTAATGTATATTGATGTCTCCATAATTAGACTCTTTGTTGGTCCTTTCTTCTTTACATGGTTTAGATTTTTTGTCAATCATGTTTTTTTTTGTTTAGTTATGTGATTTTATGTTGTTGTTTTGTGGCTGTAATTATTCTGCGACTGCAGGAAAGCACATGATAATAATAATAATATAATTTAATGTCACGTTGCACTTGCAAAAGTTTAACTATGGCTAGGGTAAGTTGGTCAAAGTATAAAATAATATTGGGGAAATATATATGCAGTATTAGGGATATATACATTATAACCCTACAGAGATATACATAGTTTGAAATATTAGGATATAATTAGGCATTTAGTGCACTGGTACATAAATTAAAACCAAACAGAGATATACATAATATGAGGTACATGGATACAATTTGACATTTAGTACATCGTAAATGTTCTTCATCATCCAAATGTTCTTGAATAGAGTAGTATGGTTCATCGATCAGTATTTCTTGTATATTTGTTTTGAGAAATTGATCGAGTTATATTTTAAGTGTGTAGGTATCTTACTATACAGTTTAATACCCATTTAATATGGACATTTTTCATATACGTAGTTTAAGTCTGTGTTGAGGGTATGGTAATTGCAGGACATTTCTGGTGCTGTGGTTGTGTGACATAATCCCTTGCCATGTATATATGTATTTTTTTTTGATAACCCTCAAGAAACCCAGCCTTTATGAATGGATTCCAGTGGGATCGACACATACACATTCAGCCACTGTCTCTCTATTGTCAGTCAGAGTAATGCCTAACAAAATTAATTTTAAAAATCCACATAATTCCTTGGCAGACAACATGTATATTTTAACACCTTGATGTTTTGAAGGATGTTATACCACCAGACACCAATTACATACTTATTAAACCAATAACAAATAGGAAATACATCCAAAATGGCAAAGTATTTCATGCACCCATCATACTCCACACACACAGTGCTTCCCAACTACCCAAGGGGCACAAGGGGGTGTCTGAGATTTTCTTACCTTCACTTAGAAGGGCTGATTAACCTGCCTCAAAATTAGTTTGTGGAAGGAGGGAGAAAATTACTTGCTTCTTATGGTCTACTTCTATTCCCCTTTGATTATGATTCTGGATTTAGGTTGGATTTTTGTGGACATAACCAAATAGCTACATGATATGGCTCGCAATAAATAAGATTCTTACATAATAAGAAGTTTTAGTATATTCTATGGTAGGTTTTGGTGCACCACTTTCTTTATTTAAGTCAGGTGCATGAAGGTTAATCTGGAGTGTCAAGATTTAAGTATAGAAATGAATAATAACTTCCCAAAAATTTATATGATTACCTGTTGGAAGAATAGAAATTGAGAAAATTGAGGCATAAATATCTGTTATGAAGAAGTTTCCTTGTTTTTCAATTGGAATTCAAAGCAAAATATACATTTCTCTCTAAACAATTGTAGTTAATTACTTAATTATTATTTGTTATGAGTTAATTTGGTTTTCTTCATTTTCCTAGGAAATTGTATGACAGATGAATGAAATGGATATGGATAACATATAGGTTGTGGAGCAGGTATTTCATTATCAGTACTGGGAATCACTAATGGTTTGCACATATCTTCAACACCAATGACTACTGGCTCTAAAATCTTAAATGGAAGAGGAAATTATTCTACCTGAAGTATAAATTTCAAAATTTTGATAGCTAACTGTAGAGATATAATTGCGTCATGTGCATCATGTCTGAAACTCAGTTGGATGCTATAGGCTATAGGCTATAAATTTGAAGTTATTTCATTTGGCGGGAGAAAAATTTGTTTCCCTTTTCATTGTCATTTTACATATTTTCTGCAAAATTGAAATAAACCCATTAATACTTACTACCCCTAAGATGAAATGTATCCCCCCAAGGATTTGAATTTTTTATATTCTTTAATAAACATTACATATGTAGTGGAAAGTGCCAATGAAAGGTGCCATTCATGATTAGAAACAGAAAGTGTTGTGATAAAAGTTAAATTTTCTTCAGCTCTGCAGCAGTTCCTCTGTGACATTGAAAATACCATAAGCTGGAATGATTGAGTAAATGTTAGGTACTAGAAATTTGATGAGCATATGTATTTACATTCAAATGTAAAAGTATTGTGCATTGGGAGGTACTTCATTGTATGGGGTACATTCAATGTTATGGGGTGGTGGACTTTCACATATAACTTTTTAATTTTTGGCGTTAATTTTAATATGATACCCCATAATACACTGTAATCAAAACTCGATGATTAAGAAATAAATAAGTCTTAACAAGAGA
This sequence comes from Platycnemis pennipes, assembly GCA_933228895.1. Classification (NCBI taxonomy): domain Eukaryota; kingdom Metazoa; phylum Arthropoda; class Insecta; order Odonata; family Platycnemididae; genus Platycnemis; species Platycnemis pennipes. The sequence continues at coordinate 141,713,074 of OW121849.1, read as the reverse complement.
ATAAAATTATTATATTTGTATTTCATTTGTGTGGATCCCATCAATATTTAATCATCAATCTCCACTTTGTTGACTGGTTTCACAGCAAATATCTTATTCACATCTGACCCATAAATGTGAAAACGTGTGAGAATGTGTAATTTTGAGTTGCTACAGTAGATACTTCCTGTTATTTTGGTGGTATGTATCTTTCCTTTGGCGCCCTGAATTTGAATTTTGTCATTAACATGTGATTAGTAATGTATAAATTCAGACATTTAATTGTCTCATTTTTCATGCTGCAAATCAACGTAGAAATATCTATAAATACTAAAGAGATGCATATAAATACTGCATAAAGAAAACCGAATACTACGTAAGCAATAGCTATAAATACTTCCAGTGGAATACTGATTGATGCATAATGAATATCAATAAATACTGCTGGGTAGTATTTCTGCGTCTCAGTGGAAATACTTTTGCGATACTAATAAATACATGAATACGGAGTACTGATAAATACCATAGGAATACTGTTGCTATTTACCTCGGGAGATTTCCCATTTTAATTAAAAAATAATATTGAGAATTTACTATTTTGAGTTTTTAGTTTGAATCCTTGAAAATGGCCCATATATGTTGAAATCAATGGCTAGAATAAAAACTGTGGTGAATTCTTACAAAGATATTTCATTGTTATTAATTATGAAGTCTGAAAACTCCCCAGTTATTGTCTGCCTATATCAATATAACTTCTTAGAGTGGCAAAATTGCGCAAATCTATGTGTAAACATGGAGTCAATTCTGTCATAATAGGGATAAACTGGAAAGTATAATGTACAGTAAACAGTGATCGGAAACGCGGAACGAGTTCTTTTACCTGAACATCCGGACAGGCGTCATAGTAAAACTTCCGGAGGAGGAAGGAAAACCACGGATCGTACTTTAAGGCCGATTACGTACGACGGAACGCATCTCCAGAACTTTCCACAAAATTCCCTTGGTCTTAAACCTGGTCAAACAGATGAGGATTTACAAGAGTCTTTCTTCCCTGTACCCGAGTCTGAGTGGTGAAATGATCAACACTAATCCTACTGTATTCACTGAAAAAGTTACCAGAGGGAAGGGGTGTCCGGTTCAGGAAATCCAACCACAGACCTATCTACGATGGGCTAACTTGGATTCTTGATTCAAATGACAATGAAAAGGGAGATCTTAAGGAACTTGGTCTTATGCGCCATCAAGCGCATTTTCTTTTTATATGGAATGTGTGATCCGGGGTAGCGTAGTGGCTTGCGCAACCCAAAGTTCCACGGCACGATTCATGCTCCAATAGATATTTTCCCTAGTGATATGTTGATCAATAAATGGTTAAAATAAAAAAATACTACTTTTAATTTGACAAAATAACTTAATTTACATTTACATAATTTTTCAACAATATATATGTACATTCGTTTTTATCTATTCTCATTTATTGTATCCGTCATGCGGCCGAGTCAAGAGAAAGCTAGGATTTATTGAAATGGTACTCGGGAAATGTAATGAGAAAACAACAGAGCGATGCTACTTTTCACTCGTTACGCCCCACCTTGAATACGCAGCCAGTGTATGGGATCCGAATGAATTAGGCTTGATGAGAGAACTAGACAGTGTGCAGCGTAGAGCAGCTAGATTCGTAGAAAGTGTTACGATACGTTAAGTAGTGTATCAGAATCAATACAAGAAGTAGGGTGTGAATCATTATTAGATCGTAGGTTAAAGTACAGATTAAATCTATTAGAGAAATTTCAATCGGATATCTTTACTGAAGATGTTAGGCACATATGAAAAACACCAGCGTATTATGCTAGATTTGATCAGATAAATAAGATTAATGAGATAGATTGTCGTAGTGATAGATTCAAAATGGCATTTTTCCCCCGTACTATAAGATAACACAATAGGCAACATAGCAAAGGGATAGGTAGGGGAAATATTTTAGAGTAATCTGTAGTGCATGATGCATGCATTAATCATTTAAATACTACAGGTACTAACAATCTAGTTGCATGAGACTCTATAGTTGCTTGTTTGCATGTCAATAGCTTGGTGATCTTCACCCCCTGCCACACACCCTCGCGGTGGCTTGCAGGGTATCGTGTAGATGTAGATGTATTAACAATCAATCCCTATATTATTTTGTAGATATTAATCATTTAGAATTTTTTTTATTCATAGTAAATCATAATTAAACCTAGTAATTTAGAAATGAAATAGTAATGCTATGCACAATGACAGTACGGAGATGCTTATTTGAAAACGTGACAGAGTTGTCGACTAAGAGTTCAATCTACAAAGAAAGAAGATAAATTTTTCATGCACAGATTTCTTTACCCATTCCTTTTTCCCCTAGTTTTTGTTGACCTACAGGATCACGATTTATCAACATATCACTTTTAGAGAATGCTGAAGTAAAACACGTGCAATTTTCCTCAAAATAAATGTTTTTACTTCGACCCGGATTTCAATGTTGATACATCACCTGGGGTGGTGAGTTTGAGACCGTCGGGATTATCTCGGATAGGTAACCAAGGAGTCTCGTGGTACAAACACGAATTTTTTGCAAATTTGGTGTGTCTGAATCGCTCGTTAATACATCACCTGGGGTGGTGAGTTTGAGACCGTCGGGATTATCTCGGATAGGTAACCAAGGAGTCTCGTGGTACAAACACGAATTTTTTGCAAATTTGGTGTGTCTGAATCGCTCGTTAAAATATCTTTAATTGTCTTCGCTGGAGTTTTTCTCATCTGTCTCGACTACAGAGCCCATAAATGAGATAAAACACAAGTGTTAACAATGAATGAGTTTGTTATCAGCCGTTTTAACACACAACATTTGTGAACCATTCGTGTTTTAAACACGTGACTCCTTGGTTACCTATTCGAGGCAATCGCGACGATTTCAAACACAACCCCCCTGGCAACGTATCGGTGATGCATCAACATTGAAACCTGAGTCGAAGTAAAGACTTTTATTTTGTGGAAAATTATACGTGTATTACTTCAGTATGTACAGATCCCACTCGATTTCACAATAATCTTTGGATTTTATATTTTAGAGAATATTTAAAATATACTCGTTGACGTAAAAAATTCGATAAGCTCTGTTACAACATTGCTCTTGACTGTCACAAAAATAGGAGCTTTGTTTTTCGTTTAGAGAAAAGTAAATTTGCATTTTATGACCTTTGTAAGTTATAGTCTTCCAGTGGGGAAAAGGGAGATGTCAAGAAATTTATATATCTCGCTGTATCATTCACTCACATAACGATCGTTATATCTTTTTGACAAGGCGAAAAGCGATGAGTTAAATGGAGATCCCGAAAAACTTTAAGTAAAATTAACATCACCAACATTTGTGATTTCACGATCATAAACAAATATAGGATATTTTTTATTAAGTATAAAATGAAATTCAACTGCACATGCATGTGATGAATGACTTCACCGGTGAAAATTGATTGACGGCAAGATTTATTACGCTTGCTTGGAGATCACCCGGACTTTTGTCCAGTGGGGAACGGGTTCAAAATACTTTCTCGCTCGGAAGTGAAATATAATTAAAAATAACTCCTATAGATATCGAGGGGTTAGAGGAAGTGAAGAATAAGCAAACGCTTAATAATGACTTCCGAATGAAAACTGCATAAGCTTCTTTCTAAAACTAAGCAATATATCTGTTTCTTGCTGTCAAGGGCGATGAATTGAATGGAATTAGAATTATCACCTAGTTCTTATAGTGTTCAAGGTATCTTTAACAATAGTTTCTTATACATGCAAAAATTTGGGGCAAGATAATCTAAATTTTCAAATACATAAAGGCAGCAACTCATGTAATTGCCAATACTGAAGGAATTGTTGTAAATAAGCCATAAATATTGAAGTAGAAACTTTGCGGCAAATGTAGGTTATTTATAAGCATCTGAAAAATAATTAAATTACATATCTAAAGATGAGTACGCAGTTTGTATTACATAATACCAATATCTGTTTTACCGGCTTGTATTCACAGGAAAGGATGCATTTGTATTTAAAATACTAATCAGAAAAAAAACTCTAGTACCTTGCTGAAATTCAAGCCTGTTAATTAAATAAAATTTCACAATAATAATTGTATTAGATGCACAGAATATCATGCGCAGTACGTGGTATCAGACTTCATTCGAGACGGCTCACTGCCTTGATGCAGTAAGCATCTTTTATTTGAAGATCTTATCGGTTCATGAATCAATCAGTCGTACGCGCGAAACAGTTGCGAAAGCGACTGAATCAGGCACGACACTTTGCCACTCGGCGAAAGCATGGAAAAGCGAGAATCGATTCTTATCGCCGGCCCATCCCACTTCCTCCTCGCTCCCGGCCGTGAACTGCACCATTGAACCCGCCTACTGCCCTCTCACTTCTTCACGTTCCCAGAATGCAACGCGACGGAGAGCCGCTCCCAAGGATTTCTCGATTTCGTGAGACTCGAGTCTTGATCAAACAGGCACGAGGCTTTTTTGTTTTATTCCGCGTACGCGCCTATACGGTTTATGCAGTCATAAGTGATACCAAGTCTGGAGTCATTTGATGAACAAAGCGACTTGCGTAACCTAACCGTCGACTGAGGGAATAGAATTTATGAACTTCGTGCTTGGGAGTCAATAATCCCCGCAATCGTTGGCTATAAGGCGACCTGAACATTAGCAAACAACGTGTTTTTTGCTGATTCGCAAAAAAAGACAAAGTACTGACCTACTTGAAGGGAGTAGGTACCCTCTGTTTTCAGGTGACTAGAAAAAGAATTGCTTTGAGAAATCCTGATGAGATGACGCTTATTGAGCGAGGCTGCCGCGGCCAGCCATATAAAAAGAACAGGGAAAGCTATACAGGTTCATCTACATCTACACGATACCCTGCAAGCCACCAAGAGTGTGTGTGGCAGGGGGTGAAGATCACCAAGCATCCACTACTAACATGCAAACAGGCAACTATGGGGTCTCATGCAACTAGAGTGTTAGTATCTATAGTATTTAAGGGGTTAATACATGCATCATGCACTACAGACTACTCTAAAATATTTCCCTTTCCTATCCCTTTGCTATGCTGCCTATTCTGTTCTCTTATTGTACGGGGGAAAAATGCCATTTTGAATCTATCAGTACGGCAATCTATCTCTCTAATCTTATTTGTCTGGTCGAATCTAGCATAATACGCTGGTGTTTTCAATATGTGCCTAACATCATCAGTAAAGCTATCCAATGGAAATTTCTCTAATAGATTTAATCTGAACTTTAACCTACGCTCTGATAATGATTCCCACCTTCATTCTTGTATTAATTCAGAAACACTACTCAACCTATCGTAACACCTTTGTCCGTCTATCGTATCGTAACCTGGATGTGTCTTCCTCACGATAAATCTTTAGTGATTGTTACACCTAAATACCTAACGGTTTCAACGCTTTCGATCTTCAGCCAAGGACATATCGTGACCAGTGCTCCATTGGTACCCCAAATAATTACGGAGTTAAGTCATTCTATGGTGATATCTGTTGTTATTATAGTTCAAAATTTATAGCCACTGGATAAATGCTGACCACTCAATCAGAGAAACTTTCCGTTTCGAAAGCAGTGAATCAATGAATCTCAGGGTCAAGTATCCTTAGCCAATACTCGCTGATTGCTTTGGTGGAATCCAAAATGATGCAAACTGTGATCAATTTACTGACTAATCGCTGATTCCTAAATATGTCTATCACCATAATCAATCAGAGTTTTTCATTGTTTCTGAGGTAGTTAGAAAGTCGTCCATCGCCTTTAAATGCTGCTGCTGATGTTGTTTCCGTTGCAATCAAAGTTCCATCCTTGGAAGTTAATCGTATTGATAGAGGAATTCCTAACTTTGATTCCTTTGATGATAAAAAGAAATGTTAATACTTCAGGTGCTATCACTATTAATGACAGAATCCCGAAATTGGGTGCTACCAATCCATCGTGTCATTATTATTCCAAATATTTTTTTTATTCGTGTCTTGTTCAGGATTGCCAATATTCCGGAATATTTCAGTATGTATAGCAATGGCCGAGAGAATATGAGGAACGATTTACTTTGGCCGTTGATAGCACAGTGGTGAAATAGAAGTATTATTTCTCCGCGGCGTTCGGTATTCCCTCAATTGAAAGCCGTAAATCAAAATCAAATATGTGCATGTGTGTCATAGATCACCTCATCTTGACATCAACATACAATCAATACTATGGAGGCCCAGAATTGTTAATCATATCTTGAATTAGTAGGCTATTAGCATAAAGGATTTTTCGCAGAGCCAACTAATTCAAATTACGGGCACTTACGAGCACCAAAGTCTGTGGGTTGGGAAAACACATCTGCTAGTCGATGCCTTCGTCGAAAGCATTTAAGGTGTGGAAGGCAAGTCGAAGCCTGTTAGCATAAAATACAATCCATAAAATTGTCATATCTCACTATAAATACAGATCCTTTACTTGTTATAATATATACTTGATAATAAATATAATCCTTTACTTTCCATAAATATAATAAAACAGAGCTAAAACCATTTTTTGGGTTTTGAATGGCTCTTTTGTTGGAATTTGCGAGTATAAATCAGTAAAAGTTACTTTCTCTCCATAGTATAAAAAAGAATGTGGAGGAAAAAGAAAGACAAGCTTCTTAAAAGGGCAGATGTAATGAATGGATTCAAAGGTAAGTTGACAGGAAAACGGGGAGTACGAAGAGATAGTTCCTTGGGATTACACAAAAGACTATTGAAATAATATGATTATGTATTCCAAGGTACTGAAAGCCGTACTTAAAGATTATGGTGTCTATAACGGTATATAAGTCTATGACGTCAATATGAATATAGACGGTACTTAGCTCCATTTGGCCCCTGACGATGATGTACATCTACATCTACATCTACATAATACCCTGCAAGCCACCACAAGGGTGTGTGGCAGGGGGTGATTGCTCACCAAACATGCACTACATATCATGCATAAAAAAGGAATAGTATTAATATAGTAGTCAGAACTACACTATTTAAAAAGATAGAAATTGCAAAGAAAACATGCAAAAACATTCTGTTAGTAGGGTTAGCTTTAAGTACTCATACCAACATGCAGCTACCAATGCTATTCATTGCTACTCTCCGATAGGACATATTTACCGTTATTCGTATCTCTTATTGTGCGAGGGAAAAAGGACATTTTGAATCGGTCAGTTCGGCAATCAATTTCTCTAACTTTATGATTATGGTCCAGTCTGCCATAGTAAGTTGGGGTTCGTAAAATATTTTTAACATCATCACTGAAAATATTGCCTTGGAATTTGTGGAAGAGATTAAGTCTAAATTTCAACCTGCGATCTGACAATGATTCCCATTTCAATTCATTTAATAGACTGGTTACGCTAATATAATTATCGTATCGCCCCTTTACAAATCTTGCCGATCTTCGCTGCACACGTTCAAGTTCATTACTTAGACCGATTTCGTAGGGATCCCATACACTGGCAGCATATTCCAAATGAGGTCTAACAAGGGAAAAGTAGCTGATTTCTCGTACATGATCGTCACATTTACCCAATACTCTTTTAATGAACCCCAGTTTGCGATTCGCTTGACCCATTATTTCACGAATGTGTTTACCCCAGGAAAGATCATTTGTCAGTCTTATTCCAAGATATTTAATGGATTCCACGTTTGTTAATTCATTATTACTTATTTTGTAAGTGGTAGGAGGAGAGCTATTCTTTTTCCAAAAATTCATTACAAGACATTTCTTAAAGTTTAATTCTAGCTGCCATGTATCACACCAAGTTTCAATTGCTTGTAGGTCAATATTTAAATATTCTTTATCGTTCGGGCATAGAATTTCCCTGTACACTACTGCGTCATCGGCAAATAGACGAAGCTTACTTTTTACCACCTTTTGGATATCATTAATATACAAAAGGAATAGGAGTGGACCTATCACACTACCTTGTGGGACACCTGAAGTGACTTTAATTGCCGGTGAGGAAACACCGTCCAAAACAACCCTTTGAACCCGATCATGCAGAAAATCATTAATCCATGATATAATGTTACTGTCTAACCCATAAGATTTTAACTTCAAAATTAGTTTGCTGTGAGAAACCTTGTCAAAAGCCTTCTTGAAGTCAAGAAATATAGCATCCACTGGAATATTATTTTCGCCAGAAACTAAAATATCGTGGGAAAAGAGAGCAAGTTGGGTTTCACACGATCTGCTCTTTCGGAAGCCATGCTGGACATTGGACAATAAATTCTGGCTATCTAGGTGTCCCATGACTGAACTGACAATTATATGTTCTAGGACCTTGCATGAAATGGATGTGAGGGATATAGGTCTGTAGTTAGATGGCTGCTCCCTATCGACACTTTTAAAAATGGGTGTTACATCGGCTGCTTTCCAGTCCATCGGTACGACGTGTTCGGTCAGGGATTTATTAAATACTATTTCAAGGTAGGGGGAAATTTCGGATGCTAACTCTCTATATACGCGGGAGGGAATTTGATCAGGGCCAGGAGATTTGTTGGGGCTTATATCTTTAAGTAATTTTTCAATACCATTACAGGAAATGTCAATTGGTTGCATCAACCGCTGAAAGAGGTCAGGTAACACGACAGTTGAATCCCCGGAAGGTGGGTTAAAAACGGTTTGGAAGAAGGAATTTAGCAAGTTAACTTTGTCGAGTGTGTTTGTGGTCATTTCACCTCTATCATTTTTAAGTGAATGGACGGCAGACTTATGGCCTTGCACTTCCCTTACGTACGACCAGAAGACTTTTGGATTTTCTTTCAATTGTTCCCCAAGTGTTTTTCTTTTGAATTCTGCAAATGCATTACTAAGGGCTGACTTTGCAGTGGATTTTGAAATTTTATAATTTTCAATAATTACATTACGCTCATCAGTGGGCATATGTTTACTAATTTTTTTCATTTTAGCATGACATATTCGCTGCCGTCTCAGGGATTTTCTCACTTCGGCATTGTACCACCTAGGTTCAGTGCTTTCTTTTTTGAATTTACTAGGGATAAATCTGTTGATCCCAGAGCGCATGATATTAATGAACGACTTCCATGAATCGTTGGTACATACCTTTATGGAAGACTTTTTGAAATCCGATAAGGAATCTCTTAAATACATTTTAAAGTTAGCAAAGTCTGCTCTTTTAAAAATGTAAAACTTTCTTTTTTGTTTAAAATTTTTATCTAAAGATAGCGAGAGTTTTGCAGTTATAACTCTGTGGTCACTGATTCCATCAACCGTGTCAATCATTGTCACATGTTGTGGGATATTGGTTGCCAGTAAATCAAGAGTGTTGTCCCCTCTATTAGGTGCTGTAGCTAATTGTGTCAGGGAGTTATTGGAGAAAACATCTAATAGAGTCTTACAGATGTCTTTGTCCCTTCCTCCAGCTTTGAAGCAGTATGTTCTCCAGTCTATTGATGGTGCATTGAAATCTCCACCTATTATTATATTACGTTCGCTGTTACGGGACGTTATAGAATTTATCTGCTTTCCCAGTTCTAATAATGACACAACATCAGTGTTTGGGGGCCTATAGAATGCGCAGACAAATATTGATTTGGATTTAGGGCATGTTAATGAACACCAAACACATTCTAAGGGGTTGTCGGGAAATATTACTGCTTTGCTAATGATTGAGTTCTTGACTGCAATGAAAACACCACCACCTGCTCTGTTATGTCTATCTTTTCTATATATTTTAAAAGATTTGGGGAATATTTCTGAGTCAGGAATGTCATCCGTCAGCCAACTTTCAGTTCCTATAATTACATCTGCATCAGTAGTATGAATAAGGTGATGGAACTCAGGTATCTTGTTTTTAAGACTTCGGCAATTAACTACCGCAACGGAAATATTTTCACCTCGACTATTATTAAGGCTACAAGGGAGAGCTGTAGTCATGTATGAAGTATTTTGAGGTTCAATTCTGCTTTCATGTAAGTTAGCCGATAAAGGGACTGGCAACGAGAAGTTATTTACCCCACTACATGACCTACTCTCTACCCTACCATCTACCCTAAAAAAGGCCTGCAATGATCTAATACCCTATCCGCCACGCGTTTGGCGGCGTCCGGAGTGTAATGGACTCCAGAGCGGTTTAAAGGGTGTCTACACGACCGAAGCGACGGCTGAAGGTCAACGAAGGAGGCTCCAATGTCCTTACAGAAACGGCGTAGCCTCTGATTTATGTCTACCACTCGACGCCAAATCAGAGGTCCACGATCGATCCTCGGGACCAGACTACAAATCGAAAGCGCCAGTTCAACGCCCGCGACTTCACTTACCCGCTTCACCTCAGAGTTCAATTCCTTAAAGGAATGCAGAATCTCCTCGGGTCTGCGGTCGGTGGCATCGTTGACGCCTACGTGGGCCACGACCTGCAGCCTAGAGCACTTCGTGCCCGCAACCGCCGCTCCCATCGCCTTCGTCACCTGAGGAATACCGCCACTGGGGATGCACCAAGACGTTAAGCCCTGGCTTACACCCTCGCGGTCTGCCCTTCTCCGCAAAGGAGCCATCACACGCCGAACGTTACTACTCCCTATCACTAGCATCCCCCCCTTCCCACTCTGACGGCTTCTCCTCGGTAGAGCTCTCGGAGTAGCGACGGGGCCGGCTGCAGGAATCTCGGCGACATCCATAGGAAGCGCCTGAAACCTATTTGAGACGGGGAGAGGATTTGCCTCTGCAAACTCCGCTCCGCGCCGCAGCCTTACACCTCCGCTACTCAGAGTAACTACCCTCCACTCATCGGGCTTAGGGGCTGGCGCTACCTCTTCACTGAGCGGTGTAGTGACGGTTGGATCCTCACTAATGAGTCCACCTGAAACTCCAGCACTCTCGGAGACAGACACCCTCCCTTCTACCATCGACCGGAGCTCCGAGACGATTCTCTCCAACTCGGCGATACGGGCCCTTAAAGCCGCGCATTCGCCTGAATTATCGAGCGTCGCGACAGAAGACCGATTCAAAGCCATCCTAATCACGCTTTTCCCCGAAAACTAAGCTATGTAAAGACTATATAGTATAAATTACAACCACTAAGCTATGGATGAACTACGTTGGAAGCAGTACTATTCGATTATAAATAAACTTCAGATATATTAATACAAGGAACAGAAAGTACCTAGATTCTTTACACAATTCAGTACACACTAAGAAATGCCTACAATAGAACTCTAAAGGACTCAGCAATAAGATTTAAAAATCAATAATCACCAGCACGTAGGCACTTAACTAATTGCCCTAGCAACAACAGGAGGTAGGATAAGACTTACACGGGTGAGTGGTATGGTGATGTATCAGCATTGAAACCCGGGTCGAAGTAAAAACTTTTATTTTGTGGAAAATTGTAAGTGAATTACTGAATGCAGTATGTGCAAATCCCACTTGTTTTCACGAGAATCCTCGGAGTTTATATTCCAAGGTATCTTTTAATTAGTTATTTGTCTTTTAAATAAAATGTCTCAGCCCCGGATAGAATAAAATATGGAAAAGAAGGATGAAGTTGCGAGTAGGGGAAGTAGAAGTAATTCAACGGAGAGCACGATGAAAAACACGATTGGGACGAAACGGTGACTGCCAGTTTATTAAAAATAACTTATTGAATTTTCTTTCAGAGTGCATTTTTCATTACACATACATCTACATCCACACAATACCCTGTAAGCCACCATAAAGTTGCGTGGCAAGGGGTGAATTCACTGCGTAGATCGTATCCAAAGTTCTACTGCCTTGATCTTTGTCACCAACCGAAAACACAGTTGGATTAATTTCGTTCCAGGCCTTATTGAAAAGAAGAGAGAAGAATAAGATGAGCACTAAAATTGCAAAAAATTGAGGAGGTGAGTGAGTATTGAAGCCGAAACACAAGGAAGTCGATTACCCAGCGATGGGAGAAGAAAGAAGGAAATAGCCAGTATAATAGCCCAGGCGAAGACTGCATCTTATCAAAAGATGAATCAACTTAGACCTACTGGAAATGAAAGCTTAGAATTAAGGAAACACATCATTAGATATTTCATCCGGAGCATGCTTATTTATAGCAGAGAGTCATGGGCAATGGCAAAAGTATAGAAGTTTTAACTGGAATCATTCAAAATGTGACGGTACAGAAGAAATATCGATATGAAATTGTTTGACAAACTGTCCATACTGTCCATTAAATAAGTCCTAAGAAGAATGGAAGAAAAGATAAGTCTTCTGAAAACCTAAGAAGAAGACGGGACAACTAAACTGGCCATATCCTTAGGCATGATAGCCTGATTAATTTTTCTCGAGGGAAAAGTGAATGGATAGAATGGAAAAGAAACTCCTCGCACGAGATATTTTAAGGAAGTAGGAAGGGATGTGAAGATGGAGAAGAATGGCGTAAATGTGAAGACATTAGCCGATAAGAAAATCGAGTGGAGAGCAGCGTCCAATCAATCATAGGATTGTTGATCCGTGTTAATGGTGAGAGTGAGATATTTTTCACATTACTTCTAGGTTGCCTATCAACTTAACGTCTACATACTGGCTAATCATCACTATTGTTATCTTTTATCGCTCACAGGAAGAAAAATATTTTAGACTTGGCCCTACCACAGAGTCTGATTTTGTTTGCATGACTAAAATGTCGTAAATGTCCTCATATCCTTATGACCTAAGGTGAGATCCTCAAAATATTTCGACATTATTGGAAATAAGGCTTCAAGCTTACACAAAAGATCCTGTCTAAATTATAAGATACGTTCTGGTAATGTAATTTAGTTTTACGAGTACTCTACTCACTCAGTGCTCAACCCAAAGGTTGTTTTGATAGGTAGGTCAAGATAGAGCTAAAGCTTCATATTAAAGCATTGACGCGTGAAATTCGCATATTCTGGGTAAGGAGGCCAGTTACTTTTTCTGGGCCACCTACGATTTCTCCAAGTTCTGACAGCCAGTAAATCGCACCGAGAAATTTTTACGTGGGATTGTCCAGACAGACTTCCCATGGATTTGAACCCAGGACCCAGCCCTTTACCCACTAGGTCATCATGACCTACAACAATATCTTAGTGAGTTAGCCATTTATAAATCATTTTGGAGCATGTGATGGGTGCATATACAAACAACATATTCCTTAAATACATAACGCAACGAGTATTAAAGCATGTTACGTAATTTTTCACCATTTAGGTGCCATTAGTGAGTTCGTAGATGTGAAAGAAATAAAACTTTTATAATTATGTTTAATTAAAACTTAGAGACGAGAATAATTATCATCATTATCGGTCAAGAGATCCTAAGATTGGTATGACGCAGCCCTCCACTCGATTCTTCTATCGGCAACCTCTTCATATTAACGTAATTCCTCTACTTTACATCTTTCACAACTTGCTTCATACACCTCATACGAGGCCTGCCTTTTCCATTCTTCCCGTTTACTTTTCCCTCGACGATTGTCTTCATTTTGCCATCATAATTGTATTAACGACATTAAATAGGCTTCGGTTACCGCCTTTAGAAGAGCCCTCTAGTAGCTCTACGATATAAAGTGCTTAGATGAGATATATTTATTTTATAACATATAATAACAGATAATATTAATATGTATAAGAATTTATTATAATATAAATTTAGAGGCTATTTATCTCACATTAATCACGCAAACCCGTCATAGCTATAGACCTATAAAAATGGTAATCAAACAATCACAGATTCAGTCAAAACATTCGTGAAGATTCAATTCGTGAACTGAGATGGTCAACTGCTAGTGAAATAATAATTATTTTTCTTGTTTCAAATTACCCAACATTGGCAATAAAACATTTTATTTTCTTATAGTTTAGCACTATGCCAATAATTAACGGCTGTCAATACAATCTTCCTGACAAGATGAAAGAATGGAATTCCACGCGTAATGGAATTTTCTCGCTTGCTTCTACTCATTGAAATCCACGGCGGAGTAAGTGGAATCGTTTGGAAGATTAATTTTCCTTCAGGTCCTGAGATCGGGTTGGTGTGGTAACTAGAGATGCAGGTATATAACTAAAATATATAGGCTTCCCGTTTCAAGAGCCCGGGATCGAATACAGTCTGTGATAGAAATTTTTATTGGCATAATATTCCCAAAATGCTGTGGAAGGATCACTCCGAGTGCTGTAGGTACTCCGACCATCGGATGGGACGTTAAATCGCTGTCCCTTAAGCATCTTTCGTTAAGATCAAGATATTGAATACCGACGCCGGGTTTCTCTCCATCTTTTCTCCGTTCCCTGAAAAATTCCTTCTCCCCTCTGGTCACCCAGATACTCTAAATGGTGCAAATGACCTCAGCAGTCGGTCATCTTCCACGAATGACAACAATCATCGCTCTTCGTAAATTCGTCCCTGATACTGAAGTATATTGCCGCTGATCATCGGAGCGCTGATCCATGAATGCTAACTTTCTTTTCTACTGTCCTTGTGCTCAATCACCGAGGTATAATGGAGGATAATGACGACACAAAACTACGGTGGCGTTTGTTTGCGTGTTGCGTTGTTCGCGTGTTTCTATTTTCACTTGATCTACCAAAGGGATGGTTGCCATGGAAAGCTATAAGTTTTGGATACACCACGTGAGTTACCGGATGAATTATCTTTGTTTACAGCAGACTGTCATATTGAGCCCCATTCCATTTATCTAGCAAAGGACTGAGGAAATCATGTGTACTAATGTGTACTAATCCTTTTTTATGCATGATATGTAGTGCATGTTTGGTGAGAGCTCACCCCCTGCCACACACCTTTATGGTGGCTTGCAGGGTATTATGAACATGTAGATAGTTGTGAATTTAAAAGGTGAGCGGTCCCTGATAGTCAGGTCGGTAATACGGCAGCTTCATAACACGAAGGTCAAGGACTCGCCTCGGATATGTAGGTATATGGATGGTAGGTGCTTTTCTTTGCAATAGGCGTAGAAAAAGGTTACGTTAAATGGTTCGATATAGCCTATACAGTTCAAGCACTTAAAAACCTGATTCAACACCTACATCTACATCTCACAACACCCTGCAAGCCACCATAAAGGTGTGTGGCAGGGGGTGAATTCTCACCAAACATGCACTACATATCATGCATAAAAAAGGATTAGTATTTACGTACTGTTCTAAACTTCCCTATTTAAAAAAGATAAAAATAGCAAATCTGGCATGCAATATAATGCTGAGTTGGGTTACCTTCAAGTCCTTATACCAAAATGCAGCTACTCGTATTGGATATATTTACCATTGTTCATATCCCTAATTGTACGAGGAAAAAAGGACATTTTGAATCTGTCAGTTCAGCAATCAATTTCTCTAATTTTGTGATTATGGTCCAGTCTACCATAGTAAGTTGGGGCTCGCAAAATATTTTTAACATCATCACTGAAAATATGGTCTTGGAATTTGCATAAGAGATTAACTCTGAATTTCTACTGCTACTTGTGCCTACTACTTGTACCTACTAGATACTACTTGTTCTAAAAGTGACTTAATGTTCCCCAGTAGTAATTTTGTGGCTTTTTTCAGTGTTGGAGCTAACGGATTTTCATCCGTTCACTCCAGCTCTGCACAACAACGTGATGGCACAAAATTTTTCCGAAAGTGGGTTTCCTCAGGTTAGATTTTTCAGCAGCGTCTGCACGAAATGAAAACGCTATACTGAACCATCTTTCGCTTATCGATAAATAAAAAGCTTCCCACGGTTTTGCAACATGCTGTGTAGCGATGATGTGGATCAAGACGGGGAAGGAATTAGTCGCTCTCGCGGGGACAAACAGACGCAGCCGCGAGATGTCGTTTCGAAACCTCCGTCTCTCCGGAATGCACCGCCTCTAATCGCTGGCCAAACAGCAACATCGCACACTCCGTAAATCAAATACCGCTTTTGAGCCGCGATTGCCTTCGGCATTATGGTATTTTTTCCTCGGCGCGAAACGCTCCTGCGAAAGCAATTTCTTATGTGTGGCGTCGTAAAAAACATCACGACATATTCCAACGTGAGATTAACTTCGCTTTCGCAGAAGTGCGTAAAGGATCTGAATAAGATGCTAACAACCATGGAAAGGACAATGGCCAGACATCAGCTGAAAATCAATAAGAATAAAACTAAAATACTGGTGTGCAGCAAGAAAGAGGAGGCCAAAACCAACGTTATACCAGGAAAACAGAAACTGGAAGAGGTGAAAGAGTTATTTTACTTGGGAAGCAGAGTAACGAGCATGGACGAAGCAAGAAAGAAATAGTGAGTAGAATTGCTCAGGCAAAGAGGGCATTCTATCAAAAGAAGAATCTACTTACAGCTGGAAATACAAGCTTAGAAGTAAGGTAGCAGTTCACCAGAACTCATATCTGGAGCATGTTTCTTTACGGTAGTGAGACATGGACGATGACGGCAGCAGAGAAGAAAAGGGTGGAAGAATTCGGAATATGGTGCTAACGAAGAACGATGAAGATAAAATGGATCTACCGAGTGACAAATGAAGAAGTCCTAAGAAGAGTGGGAGAAAAGAGAAGTCTGCTGAAAACTATAAAAAGATGACGGGACAACCTAATCCGCTATATCTTAAGACACAATGGCATGATGAAGACAATCGTCGAAGGATAAGTTAACGGGAAGAATGGAAAAGACAGGCCTCGTTTGAGTTACACAGAACAGGTCGTAAATGACGTGAAAGAGGAGCTACGTTAACATGAATAGGTTGGCCGACAGAAGAATCGAGTGGAGGGCTGCGTCAAACCATTCCTAGGATTGTTGACCCATGATAATGATGATGAGAAGTGCGTAGTCTCTACGTCTATTTGTTAACCCACAAGCCACCGTGAGGGTGTGTGGCAGGGGGTGAATATCACCATAAATGCACTACTTACATGCGGTTATCTAATGCAGTTCTAATACTTAATGCACAAAGTAATAGGTTGGACATCCTCGGTCAGGGATAGCCGACGGGAAGAGGTTGTTGTCACCAGGCTAAGAATAGGGCATACAGCCCTGACACACTCTTATCTCTTTACCCCCGAGAAGGACGCACCAAATTGCGATAACTGCAACTGCCATCTGACTGTGAAGCATCTAATTGTCGACTGTTTAAAATATCGGGTGCAACGCGAACGCCACAAAATATGTGGGGGTCTGAACAAGGTGTTGGGTGACAATCGTAATGCTATAGATAGCGTTCTTAAATTTCTCCAGGAAGTTAATTTATTGTCCAAAATTTAAGGCCCAGGAAGAGCATTGTAAATTTCCTAATAGTCCAAATGTAACTCTTTTGCCATATGACTATGACTAATACAGACTTAGACCTATCGTGTCCACTGATAATCTATACTATTCCTAAGTATTCCTATATACTTACTATGTTTTTTGTGACTCTTGCTTTTAATCTGGATGAGTAAAGGTGCAAAATGACCTTAGTAGTCGACGCACCTTAAAAATAATACTACTACTACTAGGTAGGGATATAAGGGTCATATGCAACTAGGTGGTTAGTAACTACATATTAATGATTCGATTACTGGCTACAAAAAACGTTTTCCCGAAAGCATTAACGGGTATTTCCCTATCATGCATGTTTTAGCAATGCTTAAACATGCATAGCAGCTTAAACATGCATAATGCACTTCAGACTACTCTAGCCTTTTTTTATCTACCTAACCCTTTGCTATTCTGCCTCTTATATTTCAATTCCATTTCAATTCCATACGACAATCAGTCTAATCTTGTTTATTTGACCCAACCTAGCATAGTACGAAGGTATTCTTAATATATATCTAACGTCATCTGTAGAGAAATCAGCTTCGAATTTACTTAAAAGGTTTACCTTAAATTTCAACTTGCGTTATGATAGTAATTCCCATTCTAGTACTTATATTAAACTCTTAACAATTATGGAGTGTGAGATGTTGCTGTTTTTTCAGCGATTAGAGGCAGTACATTCCGTAGAGACACAAGTTTCGAAACGACATCTCGGGGCTGCCTCTGTTTGTCCCCGCGAGAGCGACTATTTCCTTCCCCGTCTTGATCAACGTCGTTGCTATGCACCACGTTGCAAAACAGCGGGAACCTTTTTGTTTATCGATAATCAATACAATTATCATAACGGCCTTTAACAAATCTAGCGGATCTCTTGTGTATACGCTCTAATACCTTTATCATACCTTTCCCGTTCGGATCCCATATACTGACGGCATATTCTAAATGAGGCCTGACAAGTGTAAAATAGCTTCTTTCTCGTACGTACTTTCTCATCGCATTTTCCTAGAACCATTTTTACGAATCCTTATCTACGGTTTGCTACACTAGTTATTTCCCTGATGTGTTTCCCCCATGACATGTTTTCCGTGATTGTGACGCCTAAGTATTTAGTAGATTCTACGTTGGATAAATCATAGCAATAATCATTGCAAAAATAAATCATATCCTTAAGAATATTGATGAGCTGTCCTGTTCTTTAATCGTTATCTGAATTAAATATGTCAACCTCATTTAGAACAAAGCAAAATAAGTGTTTAAAATTAAAATTTAGAAATAAAATAACTTATTATTTTGATCTGTCTGGGACAACACTCCGAAACTGTTGGAAATGGGGAATATGCATGAGTTTGTTTCTCGTATATTAATGATCTTATGAATGCAAAATATTCTCACCAATTCAAAGATATAAACCAAAAGTTTCTATCCCAGCAACAAGTATTATTAAGTCCCTTAAATATGTTCCCGAAAGTGTACGAAAGTCTAATGACCTAAAACGTCTTCTGACGTCACTGAAGGGTATAGACACCTGAAACACGCGTTTATTCAAGAAAAAAACGAAGGAAATATATTTTCGAGTTTTTTTCCGTTCCTTGATCAAAGCGAAGACTGAAAATAATCCGTCATATAAATCCGTCAATTTGCTTTTGGTTGAATCTCTTATGGGGAAATCCTTAAAAAGAAAAGGCGATTGTTTTGTCGTAGCAGAGTCGTGGGCAATATACGGATATTATATGATTAATGGATGATTTGCTTGTTGCGATCCATTCTACGCAAATAAAAAATGGAAAAACATTATTTTATTGCATTAAGCAAATGAGATGAATACAAACGTTTTGGCCAAGTATTCATTGAACAACTTACCTCCACGTACATCAGACAAACAACGATCATACTGATTCCGTCCTGTTACGTCACACGAAGACGTGTTTTTAAGCTGCCGGAAACGTCCAATTTTGAAGAGTAATATCTCTATAACGGAACTTAATTATTCAGTAAAATTTTCGCCAAGTATATTTTAGCTAATTGCCTTCACATTAAAAGAGTTATAAAAAATGTTCAAGCCCCCCATTTGTATTTGTTTAGGTATTATACCCGAGATCGACAGCAATCAACGGTGTCTATGACCTCTAAATATATTGTCCAACCATCGCCCATGTATTCTCATCCAGCATTGCACATCATTCCGTATTCAGTCTTTCTTTTTAGTAACCAGAACTTTTTAGTATAGTTTAGTAGCATCAAGTCTATTTATTCCGTATACAGTCTCTTCGAAACAAGTCTATTGAATGAATTCCATTGGGAATCATTGTCAGATCGCAGGTTGGAATTAAGATTTAATCTCTTAAACAAATTCCAAGACCATATTTTCAGTGATGATGTTAAAAATACTTTGCGAACCCCTACTTAGTATGGTTGACTGGACCATAATCACAAAATTTGAGAAATTGATTGCCGAACTGACAGATTCAAAATGTCCTTTTTTCATCGTACAATTAGGGATATGAATAACAGTAAATATGTCCAATACGAGTGAATCAATCCATAGCATAGGTAGTTGCATGTTGATATAAGGACTTGAAGGTATCCCAACTAACAGCATGTTTTTGCATGCTTACTTTGCTATTTTTATCTTTTTTTAAATAGTGAAGTTTAGAACAGTATATAAATACGAATCCTTTTTTATACAAGATATGTAGTGCATGTTTGGTGAGAATTCACCCCCTGCCACGCGCCTTTATGGTGTTGCAGAGTATTATGTAGATGTAGATTCCTCCCCAATGTCCAGTGCGGGTTCGACGGTTCGTCTTTCCGTCACACGCCATGCAGTCTCCATCCTCATGACCAGCAGTTCTTGCCTCCGAGGCCTCCTTCCTATTTTCCTCCTTATGAGTCCAGGTGTAGCAGCCGTGCAGTGATACGTTTTAATTTAGCAGAGACTCATGGGCACTGTCTTTTGACCAATGCCTACTGCTTTCAATCATGACCCGAGATAAGTGTAATTTCTTGAATGCCCATGCAGAAAGCGATGAAAATATAAAAAGATCAGTTCATTTTAATAAATCATCTTTGTCTAGGCATATTGTTTGAGAAAATAATGGTGTTAAGCTTTTGAATGAGCATTCGTATCATAAGAGTAGTATTTTTCTATTAATTAAGGCATTTATTCTATTATTTAAGACTCTGTTCATTGCAAACGAGAAGTGAAGTTACAAACTACTTGGAAACCACCTTGAAAGTGCGTTTGGGAAAGAAAATTAAGATAATCTTCGTCTTGATAAGTAAGTAGGATCGTTGGTGGCTGGATACTACCCCATAAACAGAAATATAATGATTACCAGATAGTAATGTTACACCCAATATTGCCTCCATAACACTTTGAATCCATTAACGTCATTTTATGATAAAAAATGATCACTTCAAACTGACTGGCTTAACCAACAATGAGCTAAAATGTCGTATAATTATGGCCAATATATTACGACCCATCGGAAGTATCCCAACCGAAGTAAGGGATAATGAGAGTGGTGTGTGCTTGAATAGTTTAAGATTGTTTCCAGAACGTAACAAAGACCCACTAGTATGAATAAGTACGACTTCGTCCCTAGTTAAACACCGAAATTAATCTCAACGATCTCAAAAACGATTCAAGTACAATATTCGCGTCCAAAGAGCGTTCGGCTCAGAGTCATTGAGCAAACATTGCAGGTCAGTCCGTGAAAAATCTCCCATCCCCCACTAGGAACCGAATTTAAATCTACATCTACATCTACGTAATACCCTGCGAGCCACCACGAGGGTGTGTGGCAGGGGGTTAAGATCACCAAACATGCACTATTGACATGCAACTACGATATATAATGTAGACATGCTAGATAATAAGGTAATGTGCAGCTCGATGGTTAGTATCTACATAATTAGAAAGGGATTATTGGTTGTTAAAACATGCATCATGCACTACAAACTGCTCTGACTATATTTCACCTACCTATCCCTTTGCTACGCAACCTATTGTTCTCTTTTATGGTACGCGGGAAGAATGACATTTTAAATCTAACGGTACGACAATCTATCTCTCTGATCTTGTTAATCTGATTAACTAAGTGTGTTAATCTGATTAAATAAGTGTGTTAATCAGATTAAATAAGTGTGTTGAGGGTATACTTCTGAGCTAAATCCCTGCAGATCATTGGTTATTTCTTTTTTATGTGGCATATTTTACGCTTGCCTTCACCCGTAGCCGTGCACACAGAAGGGGAGGAATCACAGCGTCTCATGAGAAACGATATTTTTTGTGTTCACAGCCCTACGCTAAAAGGTTTTGTGTTTGCAAGAGTTCTCCTTGTTCGGACTGGTCAGTAACGCCTACGCTATAAGAGAGTCAAGTGTTTTGCTGGGGCTAAGGTGGCTCATTGTCTCGACCAATCCATTTCCAATCGTTCATTCCTATCATCTCTTGTATGCTTACCGCAGAAGCCATCTGGATGCATTGAGTTCACTGAGAAATAGTGTGAGTGGAATGAATGAAATAGGGAGTTTGACCACAATCTAACTGAATAAATCAACTCAAAAACGATATCTCTCCTGGATCCATTCATATTCCATTCAAACTTTCCTCTTAGTCTATAAAGATCAAGTCAACACCTTGTGACAAAACCAGGATAATGAGAGTTTGGCTTGTGGGCGTCCAACATATCGTATCATTTGTTTCCAGGAAAAGAATTCGCTCGAAACAACTGATCGAATATATTTTATTTCTCTCAGGCTGAGCGACTTGGTTTAAAAAAGTATAATGATGCTATGCTCCCCCTGCCAAACACGTTTGAGGTGGCTTGCAGGGTATTATATAGATGTATGTCCGGAAATGACACGGAAAAATGGCGTCGGTGCTGCACTATTTTATGATGAACTGTACGTAAGCAAAGCCTGATAATAGTTTCACCTCTCATAGCATTCGCCGTGCAGCCATCATAATTACTCTGATGTAGAAAATGTACCTCAAAACCTTATACTAAGTAAAATTGATAGCCAAAACTTTGCCTTGGCTGCTGACGATATAAATACCACAGGGTAGGACAAACTTCCCCCTGCCACAAACCCTTGAGGTGACTTGCAGGGTAGACTTTATTTTATATAGATATTTTTCCACTGGGTGGTGCAGAATGAGAATACTCAACAGTGTTCCTTTTATCGCCAACGATCCATATCTGATTCTGCAACCTAAATAACGATATCACCATCTGCAATACGCTTGAGTAATTCCCAGAGCAGAATGTGCGCCTTCTCTGATGCATCTTGTCTTAGTCACCGAAGAAAGGAAATGGAATTTATACGAGACTTGACGGCTTGGCCGAAGGACGTACTTATTACGAATGCAAGCCTTAAGATGTAGAAATTCAACAAGTATCCATGGTATGAATTCCAGTATGCATATTGCCCGCCATACGACTAGTATTAACAAGCATTCGTAAAACTGCGCTTTTATTAGAAGTGTGAAGTCGTTTTCATGACTACGAAGAATTGAAGACACCACGACAAAGATCGCGTTGAGACTCAACTGAGAAAACGCGGTATCGATATTACGCGCCATGTTCATGGATCCAGGTCCTTACTCGCTTGAAAATGCTGTCGACAAGCAAAACGGCCCCTTCAACTCCACGATTAGGTAAATCGTCTACCTATTGAAAAGCTCCAAAGTGAGTACTGAAATAAATAGGGGTATGGCCAGAATGCCAACAGCTTGTGGGTGTTAGAAATGGTCGCTTCGCACCCTTGGGTCAGACTAGCATGGGAAGGAATATCACTTGTGAGGGGTATAAACCATCCGATGGCATATGCATGGATTTGGCGTTGACTCACTACTCCTTCTCACTACTCACTATATCTTCAGGCCGTGAGCATTGTAAATTCTCTGCCATAGACTAATTATTCATTGATAAAGATAACAGTGCACATATAAAAGCAACCATATTAAACTTAATATTTTAAATATTATTACAACTGTACTTTGATGGAACAACTTTTTAAAGACCACACATAAGACTTTTTCAGACTTGAATTTCGATTGCCCTGAAATAACTATCTGGGTAAAGAAATTTTATTCCTCAATCATTATATTCCTTTACCCTAAATTAACTACAGAACAGTCAAAATTCGGGTTAGAAATTTAGTTTTATTTATCTTTGGTCTTTTGAAAGTTTTTCATCAACGTACTGTAATGAAGTTCTACCAAGTAACGCCTGAGGCTATCAAGTTTATTATTACAACGTATCCACTATGGAAGAATTGGTCCAGTGCGACGTCTAGATTGATGCCTTTTGCCATGTTAGAGGCATTCTTGGCCTATAGTTTGATTGTTGAGTTGAAGACAAGAGAGTTCCTGGTTCAAAGCGGATCAATTAGCTTTGTCATCGCGTAATGCATTTCACATTCACTAAAGGGGGGTGGAGCGTTGACTAACCATTTCAATTGGTGAGTTAACTGAGGTCTACCCCTTCGGAAAAAAATAACTTTCCCAGTCCCCCTTCCACTTAATCCTCTCTCACTCTTCCCGTGATGCCTCGCTCTTACGCGCTCGGTCGAAAACACTCTCCCCGTCTTAGCACGCCCCCTTCAAATATCTCTCCCTCCTTCCTGCGGTTGACTGCCGTGCAAACACTATTATCGTCCACTGTCGCGTCCTTGGAGATTAACTTAGCGTCTCCTCGTCTGAAAGTCCCAGAATCCAATCGAGGGGACGACGCCCTTGCGCAACTTCCCAAGAAAACCTTAAATGCAATCCCCCACCCATTCACCCCCTCCCCCGGGGGCGGAGAGGGAGCGCCCGCGGGCTGATGGGAAGAGTACAGCACCCACCCCCTCACACACACCCACTCACTCCTCTTATCGCACCCGTTGTGGGAGGGGAGTCAGGGAAAAAGTTTGTTGGCTTCTATAAATATTTAAGGACCGCGTGGGCAAATAGGTGCGTGTCGTTGCATCAGTCGGGAGGAAATGGAGATTGATTAGTTTCGGAGGGATGAAGGGGAGGGAGGGTTGGGAGGGGATTGGAGGCTGGGCCTTTCCGAAGGAGCCTCCCCTCCCCAGGCACGCAGCCAGCAATATATTCGGGGGGGGGGGGGATAAGTCTTGCGTAACTTGAAACAAATCAGCCTTGCCCATTCGGTTTCGATATGTTACAAATCTCTTCTCTTAATTTTCAGTGCTTGGTATTTACTTTTACAGTGCCCATACTTTTAATTACTCTTTTATGATATCAATAAGGTGGTCAAAGTAAACTTAGTCTATTTGCCGATGACGCTGTAGTATATAGGGAAAGTCTATTCCCAATTGAAAAAGAATATTCAAGAATATTTAAATGATGACCTACAAGCAATTGAAAAATGGTGTGATACATGGCAGTTAGAATTAAATTTTAAAAAATGTCTAGCAATGAATTTTTGGAAAAAGAATAGCTCTCCTCCTAGCACTTACAAAATAAGTAATAATCAATTAACAAACGTGGAATCCATAAATATCTAGGAATAAGACCGACACATGATCTTTCCTGGGGTAAACACACGTGACACATTATCAGAGGTTAAGGTACAGATTAAATCTATTAGAGAAATTTCAATCGGATAGCTTTACTGAAGATGTTAGGCACATATTAAAAACACCAGCGTATTATGCTAGATTCGAACAGATAAATAAGATTAGAGAGATAGATTGTCGTACTGACAGATTCAAAATGGCATTTTTCCCACGTATAAATATAAGGGAACAGAACAGGCAGCATAGCAAAGGGATAGGTAGGGGAAATATTTTAGAGCAGTCTGTAGTT
Organism: Platycnemis pennipes; assembly: GCA_933228895.1. Classification (NCBI taxonomy): domain Eukaryota; kingdom Metazoa; phylum Arthropoda; class Insecta; order Odonata; family Platycnemididae; genus Platycnemis; species Platycnemis pennipes. The sequence continues at coordinate 141,687,934 of OW121849.1, read as the reverse complement.
CAAGATGCATGTATTCATCCCTTAAATACTGTAGTCACTAACAATTTAGTTGCATGCGACTCTATAGTTGCTTGTTTGCATGTTAGTAGTTCATGCTTCGTGATCTTCACACCCTGCCACACACCCTCGCGGTGGTTCGCAGGGTATCGTGTGGATGTAGATACTTATCACTTCTTACTGGTTAAGTTCCCTGCTAAAATCAGAACAAAAAAATTATTGGGAAAATATTTCGGAAGCACCAGAAGCCCCCTCCCCCCTGGCTACGTGACTCCTCGTCCCTCTCGTACTCAGAACCCTCTGCTCCGTCTTGAGGAATAATTGTCTGCCTCCTCTTTTGTCAGCCTCTGCCACTAGCTCCATCAGTTTTTCAATTATCTATTCACCAATGCAGTGGTCCTGCTACTTCCTGCCACGCGTCCCTAAAGTCACTCACCGAGGTTGGACAATCTTCATAGTGTCATAGATTCTCCTTTCCACATACTCATCGCCATTTCCCTGGTATTCCTAGTAGCAGAGGGCGCCGGAGCTGTGAATTTGTTGGTTTCAAACAAATTAAAACCATAAAAATCTGAAATTTATCTTGTACGATTCTCATAGTTGAGAATTTTTTTTTTAAAACGGAGGGGTATTTGATACAAAAAATAACGAGAAAGTATACCTTATCATCTCTTTTCGTATGTACATAGAGGTCTGAACTGGTACCTATTGGATGAGCTAATTTATGATTTTATTTCATTATTCATTCCTTAAGGCATGATTTAAATAAAAGGCTCATTATTCATATCTTCAAAAATAAATCGCTAGAGATTGAGAAAAATGAAATGAATATGATAACCACCATGTGCATGCTGGTAAAAAGAAATAAATAGCCTGATTTCTAAAGTTAAAAAATATGCAATGGCATTGTAAAAAGTAAGGTCATTCATTTACTAATGGCTGAAGAAAGTCGCAGGATTTCATTGCCGACGATTTGAAAAATATAAATTCGACAATGGATTTACTGAATTATATGGAATGTACTTAAAAACTGTATGAGATGTATGGAACAGGTTGTGAAGGATGTAAAAGAGAAGAATTACGTCAGTATGAAGAGGTTGGCCGATAGAAGAATCGAGTGGAGGGCTGTGTAAAACCAATGCTAATATTGTTGGCCGTTGATGATGATGATTAAAATCTTTATCCATACTCTTGCATGATGTTTTATTCAGTCAGTCAAGAAGGGACTAAGAAGAGCGGGAGAAAAGAGAAGTCTGATGAATAATCAAATGAGAGTAGGGAACAATCTAATCGGCTATAACTTGAGACGCTACGGCCTGATCGGCCTGATGAAGATAACCGCCGAGGGACAAGTAAATGGGAAAATCGGAAAAGTAAGGCCTCCTATAAGATGTATGGAGCAATTAGACAAGGATGTGAAAGGGAAGAATTAAGCAAATATGAAGAGATTTGCAAATAGGAGAAACGAATAGATAGCTGTGTCAAACCAAAGTTAGGGTGGTGAATGAAAATACATTCCAAGACTTAATTTTTTGATAATTAAATAAATTCACTATTCCCATTACCCTGATCAACAGAGTTTTATTGATCTCTATCAATGCAATGTGTTCATTTCATTTTCATGTAAAGGTAAATTTATTATATGAAGGCATCATAGACTGAGAAGTGTTGAAATTGTTATGGTCACGACTTGTTTGCGGAAAGAAAAAAATATTTGATATGTCTGTGGTGCAGTGTACCTATATTATCTTATCTTGTGGTCCAGTCTACTGATGTAGTGTGGGGGCATTATGCTTAAATCGGTGTCGGAGATGAACTCGTCTGCCCTCTATATCTGTAGAATGCCGAAGTCCCTCTAACTATCGTCGTGATATATAGATATATTGAATACTATATATTGAAGATTATATTCACTCGCAAGAAAGGCGCACTACACAGTCATAATAAATACAAAACAAAACAGACAGATGACGGAAACATAGAAGCACCAAAAGGAGACACTCACAACAGTTTGGACGTTTCCCGCGTGTAGATATATAACCTTCGGTTCAATACTAAACCTGAATAATGTAGATGGAAAATAGAATTTTTAATGTGTGTTCCGTATGATATTCATAGAAATCTCTCTTTAGGTACGTTGCTAAAATAAACTTTAGTAGATGTGTTTAGAGAATGTTTCGTGACAACTCATACCCTGCCACACACCTTCGAGGTGGCTAGCAGGGTAGTAGGCATACATATAAGTCCTTCCCAATAAATATTTCCGAACGCCACAAATGACAGCTGTTGCCTCGCACTTTTATCAAAATCCTCACAAAGACATTAATACTGCCGGACGAATATTTAAATTATGGCACGCTTTCAATGAAGAAAGTCCCTGTTATCGCTAGTTAGTCACTCAGTTAACTTGAATTCAAGGCAACCAGTGTCTGTGCTAAATTGACGTAACAGGTAATACTCAATATCTCTTACCTTGGTGATGAAATTGCTTTTAAACCAGGTAGTGTTCGTGACTGAAGGTTATCTTACTCGTCTTAGGAAGGAATGGAGTGATGTGGTATTCTCAGGAAAAAAATAACCATCATGATATGGATGCGTCACCACATGTGTATGTGATGACTTCCACGGTAAAACGTACGCAGTGTTGGGAGGCAATTAGAGATGGAGCTATTTATCCACCTGAAACACGTCAAGGATAAAGTGTTCGAAGCATTAATCAGGAGACTTGAGATCAGAGCGATCAGAGTGACTATTAGTGGGGGCAACTTGCATTTAAAATATCCAACACCTTCGGCATGTTGAAACTATTTCAGCGTTCGTGTTATTGGCGGATTGGATACCTTATTACGACCTGCGCCAACTACGCGTTCCACTACGTGACCTACATGCATACGTATCTGTGGATAGGACGTCTTCCTTCAATTGGTTATGAATGAAGCCTGTTCCCAATGCGTTTCAATTTTAAGTTCCGTTTCTTTTCTTTGACTTGTGTACTTTTAGCGATTTCAGGCAGGTCTTACAGTGGTAATTCTTGAGATACCGAGAACCTAATAGTACACTGTAAAACTTTTATCTGATTTTAAGGTACAAAAGCGATCTGAATTTCAGATGCAACATTTTTAAGACAGTGTATGTTGAAATTCAGCACTAATATCTTGTGTAAAAATAAAGCAGGGGAAGGACTGACAATCAGACCAGGTGGGACTTATTTTAAGTTAGACCTATGCTGAATTTAAGACAGCCCTAATCTGGTAATAATGCGTGTTGCTACTGAAATTCAAGCCTACTTTGAGGGGCTGTCATATTTTAAGGCAGGTGCAGGACTGAATATCAGACTAGATGGGACTTATTTTAAGATAGACCCATGCTGAATTTAAGACCAGGGCTGTCTTAAATTCAGCATGGGCCTATCTTAAAATAAGTCCCACGTAACAATGCGGTTTATTATTATTTAAATTAAAGACTAGACTTAGAATTTTACTTATTTACTCTTCGTAATCCTTGTTGAATTACATCTTCCTGGTTACGCTCCGCCCACCAGTCTCTGCTATTGGCAGGTTCGCTCCAATTGCGGAATCAACCAAGGCTTGCTTATTTTCAGCCCAGGTGATCTGAATTTCAGACCACAACCATCTTATTTTCAATATGCTGTTGTTAAGCTCTTAAAATAAGACGGAGGTGTGTCTGACTGTCACGCATGTTGAGTCTTAAATTTAGACCACTGCCGTAAAATCAGACAGCGTTTAAATTCAGATCGCACTGAAAATCAGACAAACTTTTTACAGTGTAAGAAAGAGCTAAAGTAAAATATAGTGGAAAAAAAGGGCAAGCTGAGTTTCACATGATCTGCTCTTCCGGAAGCCATGCTGAACTTTAGACAATGAATTCTGGCTATCTAGGTGCCCCATGACTGAACTGACAATTATATGTTCCAGGGCCTTGCATGAAATGGATGTGAGGGATATAGGTCGGTAGTTAGAAAATGATTCGATGTAAGAGCTCTTACATCCCTACAACTGACCCTATCATCTCATCACCCCAGCTAGGCGGGTTCTGGCACTTGCATACAGTAGTAATTAATCTTTATGGTTTATTTATAAATCAGGGCACAAAAAAATGTTGCATATAATCGTCATTTCTGGTTCTAATTCATTTTTTCACATATCGAAGAAGCCTTAAATACAGCTGTACCAACGCTAAGACTTTAATTTCTTGAGGAAAACAATTGAAAGTTTGGAATTTTATCGGTTTGAGTTTGATTGAGATCGGAAAAAATACGAGGAGGAATTATTTACTCTACATTTTTAGAATGCACAGGATGATGCCATGGACTATCCACTTGAGAGTTTAAAACATTATTGGCACTAGCTTAGTTTAAAAACCACAATGAAGTTATAAAAAAGGGAGATGGAATTTAGGACGAGATAGATAATCTCATAGCAAGATATGGAATAAGTGCAAAGAAATCCAACGAAGCCAAATGAGCTATAGAATCTCTATTTTGCTTCAAACCACGTCAATTATTGTCCCCACAATACACTACCAGAACACTTTGTATTTTGTGTAAAACAAGCATAGATTTAGAGATTTCCTAGTATATCTACACTAGGAGTTAGACTCAAAGTGGAATGTAAGCCGTCTGTTTCTCACATGAAGAAGCCTTAGGGTGGCAGAAGATGTGGTTGCTAAGGGACGGAGGAAGGTGGTGAAGCGACGATATTAACCCGTGGCTCCGGTCACCGACTGCCCCTCGGTCAAATGCTCCGTTGGACAGGGAGAGGATAGAACTTGAAATGCTCTCAACGCATATGTAAATCAGTGATTCCCAAACTTTTTACGTTGGTACCCATTAGACAGAGGTTACGATTTTGAGACAACCTTCTCAAATTCTTTTAACCAATCCGATTTGGATTCGCTCTCCATTGCCATGGATAATCAGCGCTTTATAGTCTACTGGTTGGAAGAAGTGCCTCAATTACTTTCACCATCTGTTGGGTATGATTGTAACCGATTTGGAAGCTGGCGCTAATAACCATATTTCGTTTGCCTACAAAAATCTCGCGGCATCCCTAGCGGTTTTCCCGGCACCAAGAGGTACCACGGGACACCGGTTGGGAACGACAGATCTAAAAAATACATTCTATGTGATCAATATCTACCTCGATTCTAACCAGAAAGTTTTAGGCGGTAAGTCTTGCCACTGAAGAGGAGGAAAGTGTTTCTGCAAAATAAGAAATAACAATTTCAAGTCTTCTACTCGCCAACTGAAAGGCTCGACGCCGGATTTTATAGCTCGCTTCACCGCCTGAGAGTGAGAGGCTGCGTAGTGCTTGCTGGAGGAGATGTAAGGCCTCGTGGTGTTGGTGCACAGGGCGAGTCTCGGAGACGGTTCCGTGGGACACGAAGGATGGGGGCGGTTGACGCCGAGTGTCTCTTGGAGTGGGCGCCCCTTTTCGTGGGGAGATGGGGCGGATGGATGCAAGCCGCTTTTAATTCATCTCCGTCGAGAAGGCAATCAAGAGAGGAGGCTTAGGAAACAGCTACATAATACTCTGCAAGCCACCGTAAGAGTGTGAGGCAGGAGGGCGAATTCACAACGAACGTGCTTTACATATCATGCATAAAAAAGGATTAGTCATAATATACTAGTCTAAACTTCAATTTTAAAAAAGTTAAAAATAGCAAAGCAAGCATGCAATTACATGCTGTCAGTTGGGCTAGCTTAAAGTCATAATACCAACATGCAACTTCCTATGCTATCCATTGATACACTCGTATTTATACAATTGGATGCCTTTACAGATATTCTTATCCCAAATTATTCGAGGAAAGAAGGATATTGTGATTCTGTCAGTTCGGCAATCGATTTCTCTAATTTTATGATTAGGGTCGAGTCTGCCATAGTAAGTTGGAGTTAGGAAAATATTTTTAACGTCACCAGTGAATATATTATCTTGGAATTGAAGTTCATGGAGATCAAGCCTAAATTTCAATCTACGAACTACTACTACCAGCTCGAAGAAAATATGAATTATGCAGTTATGAGATATGTGAAATGTTAGCTAATGCGACAAAAAATTGTAAGCCATTACCAAGTAATATAATGTTTTTCTCAGTTACCTCAGTTTTCTCAGTTTTCTCAGTCGAAGTCACATCGGGAGTTCCCCAGGGTAGCGTACCAGGTCCGATTCTATTTCTTTTATACATAAACGATTTGGGTTCCGTAGTTAGAAGTAACCTTAGACTTTTTGCAGACGATGCGGTGGTGTACAGGGGTATATCAAATGAAGAGGACACGAAATCACTTAGCAAGGATTTAGATACAATTCAAGAGTGGTGCGACAAATGGCAGTTAGAACTCAACCTTAAAAAGTGTGTAGCTATCAATTTTTGGAGGAGGAATAATTCGATAGAGCGATCCTATAGAATTAATAACACGAAGATCGAAAACGTTGAAACCGTAAGATATTTAGGTGTAACAATCACTAAAGATTTATCGTGGGGTAGACACATCCGGGAAATATGCGGCCGAGCGAAGAGAAAGCTAGGATTTATAAAAAGAGTACTTGGGAAATGTGATGAGAAGACAAAAGAGCGATGCTAATTTTCACTAGTTAGGCCCCACCTTGAGTATGCAGCCAGTGTATGGTATCCTAATGAATTAGGTTTGATGAGAGAACTAGACAGTGTGTAGCGTAGAGCAGCTAGGTTCGTCAAAAGGTGTTACGATAGGTTGAGTAGTGTATCAGAATTAATACAAGAATTAGGGTGGGAATCATTACAGAGCGTAGGTTAAAGTTCAGATTAAATCTATTAGAGTAATTTCAATCGGATAGCTTTACTGAAGATGTTAGGCACATATTAAAAACACCAGCGTATTATGCTAGATTCGATTCGACCAGATAAATAAGATTAGAGAGATAGATTTTTGTACAGATACATTGTTGTACAGATAGATTCAAATGGCATTTTTCCCTCGTACTATAAGAGAACAGAATGGGCAGCATAGGAAAGGGATAGGTAGGGGAAATATTCTAGAGTATTATGTAGTGCATGATGTATGCCTTACCCCTTAAATACTGTAGACACTAACAATCAAGTTGCATGAGACAATATAGTTGCTAGTTTGCATGTTAGTAGTGCATGCCTGGTGATCTTTACCCCCTGCCACACACCCTCGCGGTGGCTTGCAGGGTATCGTATAGATGTAGATGTAGATGTTACTCATTTCTATGAAAATTAACTGGTTATCGTATAATTCCTATAGTATGTATGATTTATTACGGCACTACAACGAGTGAGCTTATTGGAAGCTAATACAGCCATGAGTACCATTGGTGGACTTTAATGAATTATCCTGTGTAATATTTTAATCCATTCTCATCTGCAAACGAAGCTGGTGACGACAGATGCCATTGGGTGGGAACGTGGCGAAATGCAAATGGGGAGGAAAAGCAATCGAGACAGAAGACTCTCATCATCCCCTTGTCCCAAAATGTGCGCTGCATTATCATAATAGGAGCGATGACGCGCCTCTATGCACTGGAGAACGTCGAGATTGTACAGATGCAATGTCCCCTGAACCACAGGGCGAAGTCATCGACCCTGCATTACTCACGTAAACAGCGCTTTTGGAAGTAGTTGATAGACTCAAAATGTCATTCTTCCCCCGAACCATACGAGAACACTATAGGCAGCACAGCGAAGGGAAATCGGTGAAATATTGCAGTCTGTAGTGCATGATACATCCATTAACAACCAATACCTTTACTACTACGTAGATACATAAACAACTACATCTACATAATACCCTGCAAGCCACCTCAAAGGTGTGTGGCAGGGGGTGAATTCTCACCAAACATGCACTACATATCATGCATAAAATAGGATTAGTATTAATATGTGGTTATAAACTGCAATATTTAAAAAGATAAAAATAGCAAACTAAGCATGCAAAAACATGCTGTTAGTTGGGTTAGCTTTAAGTCCTTATACCAACATGCCGCTACCAATGTTATCCATTGCTACACTCGTATTGGATATATTTACCGGTATTCATATCCCTAATTGTAGGAGGAAAAAAATCACATTTTGAATCTGTCAGTTCAGCAATCAATTTCTCTAATTTTGTGATTATGGCCCAGTCTACCATAGTAAGTTGGGGTTCGAAAAATATTTTTTGCATCATCACTAAATATATGGTCTTTGAATTTGTTTAAGAGATTAAGTCTAAATTTCAACCTGCGATCTGACAATGATTCCTATTGTAATTCATTTAATAGACTGGTTACGCTAATAAGGTTATCGTACTGTCCCTTTACAAATCTTGCCGATCTTCGCTGAACACGTTCAAGTTCATTACTTAGACCGATGGTATTGCGTACATGCAGATGTAGTTCATTTGCCCAACTCAATAATCATCACTCCAAGAGTGCACAAGTAATATGAGGTATATTGGCCATAATAATGCTTTTATTGATCGTTCTTTGAGAATATACCCTCAAACATACACAAAGAGGAGTATTTATTCTTCCTCGTCTTGAATCGGCTACTGGAAGAAATCTGATAACAACGCGTATTACTGGTTTGGTTTTCTACATCTACATCTACATAATACCCTGCAAGCTACCATAAAGGTGTGTGGCAGGGGGTGAACTCTCACCAAACATGCACTACATATCATGCATAAAAATTTGTAATTAAAAATTAAAATAGCAAAGCATACATGCAAAAACATGCTGTTAGTTGGGTTAGCTTTAAGTCCTTATACCAACATGCAGCTACCAATATTATCCATTGCTACTATCGTACTGGATACATTTACCGTTATTCATATCCCTAATGGTACGAGGAAAAAAGGACATTTTGAATCTGTCAGTTCGGCAATGTATTTCTGTAATTTTGTGATTATGGTCCAGTCTACCATAGTAAGTTGGGGTCCGCAAAATATTTTTAACATCATCACTGAATATATGGTCTTGGAATTTATTTAAGAGATTAAGTCTAAATTTCAACCTGCGATCTGACAATGATTCCCAATTTAATTCATTTAATAGACTGGTTACGCTAATAAGATTATCATACCGGCCCTTGACAAATCTTGCCGATCTTCGCTGCACATGTTCGAGTTCGTTATTTAGACCGATTTCGTAGGGATCCCATACACTGGCAGCATATTCCAAATGAGGTCTTACAAGGGAAAAGTAGCTGATTTCTCGTACATGATCGTCACATTTACCCAGTACTGACCCAGTACAGTTTTCTAACAGTATAATCTACGGAATGATAATATTCATCGCGAAACGGTCAAATTAAGATAAAATTACCCCTCTTCATCAACGCTTGAGAGACGAATCACAATCACAAGGCTCCTGGCCAACGATCTATAAACTAATTGGAATATAAAGAATAATCTATCCTGAAGGAATCAACATTTAAACTTCAGTCTCGGAATCATTTTATAAGGGCGACGACCTACTTTAATTCTGGCGAAAATAATACAAGCCATGGACTTAAGAATTGCAAACAGTAGACATTCCAAGACATTCGACAAGATGATAAATTCCAAGACAATATTTTCAGTGATGATGTTAAAAATATTTTGCAAACCCCAACTTACTATAGCAGACGGGACCATAATCATAAAATTAGAGAAATTGATTGCCGAACTGACAGATTCAAAATGTCCTTTTTCCTTCGTACAATTAGAGATACGAATAATGGTAAATATGTCCAATCGGAGAGTAGCAATGGATAGCATTGGTAGCTGCATGTTGGTATGAGTACTTAAAGCTAACCCTACTAACAGAATGTTTTTGCATGCTTAGTTTGCTATTTTTATCTTTTTAAATATTGCAGTTTATACCCACATATTAATACTAATCCTATTTTATGCATGATATGTAGTGCATGTTTGGTGAGAATTCACCCCCTGCCACACACCTTTGAGGTGGCTTGCAGGGTATTATGTAGATGTAGACATGATGCATGAAGATATTTTTTAATACAATGAAAAAGTTTTGGAGTCCAAGTCGGCCGCATTATAAGACAGCAAAAATACAGCAAGCATTCGACGAGTAAAGAGTCTCAAGTATGCTTCATTTTTCGATAATACAGCTAAAATGAATGTTGTAATCAAAATACGGAATAATATCTTGTAGAGTAATGTAATAGTTCATGAAAAAATTGCATATGAGATATTCCAGCTGTGCATGTTATCTAGCATATTTCCATGTAGAATCCTAGTTGCATGTCAATAGTGCATGTTTGGTGATCTTCACCCCTTGCCACACACCTTCGTAGTAGGTGGCCTGCAGGGTATTACGTAGGTGTAGATGTGCGTTCTAACTTACTCAGGGAGCACATGATTGCTAGCGTGTAATGGATTCCGTCTCTGGTGAGGATAGCACTCTCCCAAGAAGTAAGAAGCCCAGCGGCATAGTGCATGGAGATTCACACGCCACAGAAGGGGAGCCAGTTCTGTACCCTGTGGTGTCCCACCATGAACTGGGACCCAAGAAACCCACTCCCGTCATGGAACCACAGACGTCTGGTCAGTTGCCCACACTCTATCACCAGGAATACTCTGCAGTTTGGAGAAGGTGCTGATTTTTTCTCCTTAAAGAGAGGACTGCATATTGAGAATAGTCGTAATTCACTTCGGATATGCTTCATTATTATTTAAAGGAATTATTGGTTATCCGTTTCGTATTAAAAGCATCATCATCATCATCATCGGTCTACAATCCTAGGATTGGTTTGACGCAGCCCTCCACTCGATTCTTCTACCGGCCAACCTCTTCATATTGACGTAGATCCCCTCATTTACATCCTTCACAGCTTGCTCCATATACCTCATGCGAGGTCTGCCTTTTCCATTCTTCCCGTTCACTTTTCCCTCGACGATTGTTTTCATCAGGCCATCATGTCTTAAGATGTGGCCTATTAATTTGTCCCGTCTTCTTTTTAAGGTTTTCAGTAGACATCTCTTTTCTCCCACACTTCTTAAGACTTCTTCGTTTGTCACTTGATCGATCATAAAAAGCATGAGCGGAAATATTTATGATCATGTCTTATGAAAATCTAAGAGTGCAATACTGCTCATCAACATATACGTGCATTCTGAAAGCCACCACACAAGGATAAATAGCAGGGGGTGACGACAAACAAATGCTTCGGTTGGCACACAAACCTAGATGTTTATTAACGGTTTCGCTATTATGTTGCATTAATTCACCTTGGAGACAAAGCAGCTCCTAACTACCTTAGTTCTCTTACCTGGAAAGCCGAGTAACCACCGATGAAGGAAGTAAAAGGGAAATTACCAGAGGAATAGCCCAGGCAATAAAGGGCATTTTACCAAAAGAAGATTCCGTTTACTGCTGCAAATAAAGCGCGGAAGATAGGAAAAATTTCATTATAACATATATCTGGAGCATGCTTCTTTGTGGTAGTGAATCATGGATGATAACAGCAGCAGATAAGTCAAAGCTGGTGGCTTTGTCAATTTGGTGCTACTGAAAAATGATGAAGTTTCAATGGATCGACCAAGTGGCAAACAAAGAAATCTTAAGAAGAGTGGGAGAAAAGAGAAGTCAGCTGAAAACTCTAAAAAGAAGACGAGGCAACTTTATCTTAAGACAAGATGGCCTTATGAAGACAATCGCCGAGGGAAAAGTGAACGGGAAGAATGGAAAAGGCAGGCCTTGAATGAGATATATGGAGCGAGTTGTGAAGGAATTAAAAGAGAAAAAATACGTTAAAATGAATAGGTTGGACGATAGAAGAATGGAGTGGAGGGCTGCGTCAAACCAATCTTAGCATTGTTAACCAATGATAATGATGACCTATCTTAGCTCAACTCCTGTGGTAGGTAAAATATAGTTAGAGCAGTAAACTCCTGCCACACACCCTCGCGGTGACTTGCAGAGTATTGCGTGGATGTAGATGAACTCTTACCAAACTCTAATGTAGTGCCCGGTACCAAAATTTCATCAAGTTGGCCAGACCCTGCACTAAAATTATGGAACATATGTAGCTTATTATGCAGTAGTATGTGTCCATTAAATATCCTATTGGCACATAAATAATGCATGTTTTGTGATCATTACCCCCTGCCACACACCCTCGTGGTGATTCGTAGGGTATTACGTAGATGTAGATGTAGTTACAATAGAGATATGGATGGTGTTTTGACAGGAAATTGCCAAAGAATTAAAAGCATATTCCTACTGCAGATAGAAAGGCTAAAATAGATATGGAAAATAGTCCACAAAAAATTAAATGACCTATATTAACTAATTAACTTCAAAGTAACTTCCATTGAATCTATTTCTGTATGTAGAAGAATGAATCCCGAGGGAAAGGTGACGAAGAACGGGTACGTTCCTGGTGTATACCAGGAGGTACGGTGCCCCAGGTGACGAAGGCGTTGAAAGCAACGGTCAGTGCCACTAACTGCTCCAAGCTGCACGTAGTCGCCCATGTCGGCACTAACGACGCCGCGAAACGGGGGTCCGAGGATGTAATGGATTCCGTAAGGGATCTATGCACCGAGTTCCACCGTGTTCGTGGAGGTCTGGGTATCGATATGAGGCTGACTATATGTAGCTTGGTACCTAGGACGGATCGGGGGTCGATGGTTTGGAGCCGAGTTTTAGGCATAAACCGGAGACTCCGTGAAGTCTGTGGGAGCGAGGGAGCTGAGTTTTTGGACCTCGGGCCGGAGCTGGAAACGTGTCGGGTGCCCCTGAATCGCTCGGGTGTCCACTACACGGACGAGGCATCGTCTAGGGTAGCGAGTAGGATACTGGAGCATACACGTAGGGTTTAGCTCAGGTGGTAGCCCAGAGTGCAGGTCAATCCGCGGGGGAAAAATCGTGCAAGAATTTGACAGAACATGCAGAGTAGTTTTAGAGGGTCAGAGAAAAACACATGGAGAGAACGAACATGATAATTCATCAAAGGTAAGAGGTAGACCAAATAGTTTGTCCGTCAAAAAATTATCGAGGAAAATTTTAGTAGGAAAGGAGCACCAAGAGAGAAACAGATTGGAAGAAAAAATTTCAGTGATAGTAGTGAATTGTCGTAGTATAAGAAATAAAGTAGCAGAATTTCACCACCTCATTAAGAGTACTAATGCAGATATAATCGTAGGTACAGAAAGCTGGCTTTCGAAGGACATATCAGATCATGAAGTATTTCCGAAGTGTTTTACAGTATACAGAAAGGATAGAGTAAGCAGAAACGGAGGAGGAGTTTTCATAGCTGTGAAGGACCCGTATGTCAGTAGAAGAGAACTTATTTCAGAGCGAAATGTAGAAAGTATTTGGTGTTCCGTTAAAAGTAAAAGTAGTAACGCAAAACAGATATATGTAGGTGCATATTACAGGCCACCGGACGCAGACGTCAATTCTATAATAGAGCTAGAGTCAGAGATACGCACATTACTTTCTGGGAAGAATGATAGAGGAATAATAGTAGGCGGAGATTTCAATCTCCCCTCGATAGACTGGAATACGTGTAGTTTCATTGCAGGAGGTAAGGATAAGGAACATTGCGAATCACTGTTGAACACCTTTACGACACATTCTTTACAACAGCTAGTAACAGAGCCGACCAGGGGAAACAACATTCTAGACTTATTAGCAACAAATATACCCGAGCGAGTTCTAAATACAGTTACAGACACAGGAATTAGTGACCATAAAATAGTGCATGCGAAATTTATTGCAGGTGTTGAAAGACATTATAAACCAAGGAGGAGGGTATACTTATTTGGCAAGGCAAATTACGACGGTATGAAAGAGGAATTAAGGGAAGCGTTTAATGTATTCAGCTAACAAAGCAAAGGATTAAATACAGAGGATTCGTGGAGAGAATTTCTTGAGGTCACCCGTAACGCAGTTCATAAATACATACCAAGTAAATATATTAGTGATAATACAGAGCCAAGGTGGTATAACGCGGAGGTTAGGAAATCACTAAAGCGACAAAGGGTATGCCACGCTAAGATGAAAAATGCTAGACGGGGTCTATCGGTAGAGGAAAAAAATGAGCTAGTTCAAAACTATAAAAAATCGAGAGCATTAGCAAGGAAATCATGTCGGCAAGCGTTATCACATTTCAAGAGCAAGATGTTAGGAGAATATTTAGATAGCAATCCTAAAGCGTTTTGGTCATATGTGAGAGAGCTTCAGGGAAATAAGTCCACAGTGCACACACTTAAAAATGATAAAGGAATCAGAGTCACCAGCAGTGTAGAAAATGCCAACACTTTAAACACCTTCTTCCAAAGTGTATTCAACTCATCGTCACAAAACGCAGTGGAACCACCGCCGAACACTTTCAGTGAGCAAATGCCCGAAATAAACATTTCATGTCGCGGAATAGAGCAGCAGTTAAAAAGCATAAGTAAAAACAAAGCACCAGGTCCCGATCAAATTCCTTCCAGAGTTTATAAACCATTGGCTTCTGAAATAGCCCCCTATCTAGAAATAATATTCAATAAAACACTAAAGAACCACACAGTACCCAAGGATTGGAAAGTAGCTAACATTACACCTATATTTAAAAGCGGTGATAGGGAAGAACCTAGTAACTACAGACCCATTTCACTCACGTCAATCTCTTGTAAGATATTTGAGCACATAGTAGTCAGTTCGATCATGGGGCATTTGGATAGTCAGGGATTACTCATAAACAGCCAGCATGGGTTCCGGAAAAGTAGATCTTGCGAGACACAATTAGCTTTATTCGTACACGATATTTTAGTCCACGGCGAAAGCAGTACTGAAGTTGATGCGATATTTTTAGATTTTAAAAAGGCTTTCGATAAAGTTCCTCATGACAAATTAATCTTGAAGTTAGAGAGTTTTGGTATAAATAAAGACGTTGTATGTTGGGTGAATGAATTCTTAAGTGGGCGAGAGCAGAGGGTTGTCATAGATGGTATCATGTCGGACACAATCGAAGTCACATCGGGAGTTCCCCAGGGTAGCGTAGTAGGTCCGCTTCTATTTCTTTTATACATAAACGATTTGGGTACCGTAGTTAGTAGTAACCTTAGACTTTTTGCAGACGATGCGGTGGTGTACAGGGGTATATCAAACGAAGAGGACACGAAATCACTTAGCAAGGATTTAGATGCAATTGAAGAGTGGTGCGACAAATGGCAGTTAGAACTCAACCTTAAAAACTGTGTAGCTATCAATTTTTGGAGGAGGAATAATTCGATAGAGCGATCCTATAGAATTAATAACACGAAGAGCGAAAACGTTGAAACCGTAAGATATTTAGGTGCAACAATCACTAAAGATTTATCGTGGGGAAGACACATAAGGGAAATATGCGGCCGAGCGAAGAGAAAGCTAGGATTTATAAAAAGAGTACTTGGGAAATGTGATGAGAAGACAAAAGAGCGATGCTACTTTTCACTAGTTAGGCCCCACCTTGAGTATGCAGCCTGTGTATGGGATCCTAATGAATTAGGTTTGATGAGAGAACTAGACAGTGTGCAGCGTAGAGCAGCTAGGTTCGTCAAAAGGTGTTACGATAGGTTGAGTAGTGTATCAGAATTAATACAAGAATTAGGGTGGGAATCATTATCAGAGCGTAGATTAAAGTTCAGATTTAATCTATTGCAGAAATTTCAATCGGATAGCTTTACTGAAGATGTTAGGCACATATTGAAAACACCAGCGTATTATGCTAGATTCGACCAGATAAATAAGATTAGAGAGATAGATTGACGTACTAATAGATTCAAAATGGCATTTTTCCCCCGTACTATAAGAGAACAGAATAGGCAGCATAGGAAAGGGATAGGTAGGGGAAATATTTTAGAGTATTCTGTAGTGCATGATGCATGTATTAACCCCTCAAATACTATAGATACTAACAATCTAGTTGCATGAGACCCTTTAGTTGCTTGCTTGCATGCTAGTAGTGAATGCTTGGTGACCTTCACCCCCTGCCACACACCCTCGTGGTGGCTTGCAGGGTATCGTGTAGATGTAGATGTAGATGTAGAATGGAATATTAAACTTGTATAACTAGTCATCTTTCATATTTTATCCCATGAGGGAATTAACAAATTTTTATATACTCGATATAAACATTCTAGTTGGAAGAGCCTAGGGTAAAACCTACCAGCTCAGGTGCCATTTACAGCAATGTAGTGAACTTCAGACCATAGGGAGCACAGGCTGGGGCTGGCTAGAGTATGGTGGGAGTCGAGGAGTCATTAATGAAGGCATCGCGGTAGATAAATGGAAATGACGACGAATGAAATGCACAAGTGGATGTCTTTAGGACCCGCATGGCCTTGACCCTCGGGGAACGCCCCCCTTTGCATTGCCCTGGGACGACAGTCGAAGGGCTGGGCGGCCGCCCCTCA
The DNA here is from genome assembly GCA_933228895.1 of Platycnemis pennipes. Lineage (NCBI taxonomy): Eukaryota > Metazoa > Arthropoda > Insecta > Odonata > Platycnemididae > Platycnemis > Platycnemis pennipes. The sequence continues at coordinate 141,671,541 of OW121849.1, read as the reverse complement.
TCACAGTAGTCTCCGCCCCCTCCCCCACGTGGCACCCCTTAATGTGGGGGGAGGGCTGGGTCCCGCATTGTCTGCAGCGCGGTCCTCCCCTCGCGTGGGTGCATTCAAACCTGCTCCAACCACGCCACTCCTACGAATTATGCGCTCCAAGCGAGACGTGTCGAGATTCACTCGCGCGTCTCAGACGTGCATCCCACAGTTCTAAGAACTAGGTACTTGACCTAAACTAGTGTCGCGGTTATTGTGGCGGCTATAGTCCAACAGGCTTCACACCACCCAAAATTATTAGCATTATACCTTGAAGGGAAGTTCTAAGAAGATTGGGAGAAAAGAGAAGTCTTCGGAATACCCTGAGAAGAAGACGGAACAAATTGATCGGGCACATCATGAGACATGATGGCCTGAAGACAATCGTCGAGGGACAAGTGGAAGGGAAGAATGCCAAAGGAAAACCTCGTGCGAGATATATGGAACAGTGATGAAGGATGTGAAAGAGAAGAAATACGTAAATATGAAGAGATTAGCCGATAGAAGGACTCAGTGGAGAGCTGCGTCAAACCTTGCAGATGCCTTGGAGAAATATGGTGCATTCAGGGACTTTTGCATGCATATATGATGGTATTAGTTGCATGGTGGTATGACTTCGTCACTCTTAGTCGTATGTAAGTGGTGCATGTTTGGTGATCTTCACACCATACCACACTCCCTCGCGGTGGCTCGCAGGGTTTTACGTAACTGTAGATTTATTAAGAACCCCTGAGCGAAATGCTAGATTTTATCAGATATACTATATTAGAGAAATAGGCTGTCGTATCGATAGTTAAAAATGCCTTTTTTCTCACGTAACATGCGAGGCCATAATAGGGAGCTTAGTAAAGGAATTAAAAGACAGGTAGGTAAAACGTAATAAGAGAAGTCTCTAGTGCACGGAACATGTTTTAAGATTAATAACTCTTGCATGATAGGGAAATACAGGTAAATATAATTAGATGAATACTTTTCTAACCAGCAACCGCGTAATGACTATGTATATACTAACCATCTGCTTGCACGTATTCTTATACCTAACATGTCTCCATGAAGTAGTAGCTGTAGCTCTTAGTTTCATGTAAATGGTGCATATTTGGTGCTCTTCATCCCCTGCCACACACCGGTCGAGTGAGTAATAAAAATCTAGTGCAATGTAACAAAGTTTATTTTACTTTTGAGCCATTGTACAGTGCATACGTAAAAATCAAAAATTTTACAATCGATTGAAGTTAAAAGGTGAAAATAAATCAGAGCACGATCATAGAATTTAATGCCACCTCGTAGCAGAAAATGGCAAGCTCTTATCTCTTTTAAGTGGCTGGGTAAGCACTTAAAGTCTTCTGTGGCGGCAAATATCGCGGATACCATCGGTTTGCTTCGGATGTAAACGCGCCTCAAGAAATGAAAGTGAATGAACCGCTGAAAGGAGGCAAAAAAATCTCCATTGTGGAGCTCTGGTTTCAAAATGTGAGTTCCCGGTGACGGGAAGCAATGCAAGCACGTCGGCAAGTAGTCCCTCGGGTCAAAGCAGTGGCAGACGAATAAACATCGCTGGTCCCTTAGGCCACCGATTCCGAGTTCCGCCCTGAAGTCACGACGGGAGCGGCGGTCCACCAGCACACTCGGAAAGGTACGATCGCTGATTGCGTGTTCCAAGGATCGGAGAATTGTGCTGCATCTAGACTTCCAACCCTCAGCCCGGCAAGCATTGAAGTTCATCAAGACATCACTATGACAGGATGTTTAACTTTCTAATAGGAAAATGGAGGTGACTGATTTTTTTTCGGCTTTAACCCCATAGGATCAGGACCAGTGATGCTCCTCTCATCAGGACAAGATCTCATAGACCGGGTGAACTCTTTTCCAACAATAAATTCGACCGTATCTGGCGTTACGTAGAGGAACAGTATTTCCGAGATTATATTTAACTGCACGAGTTTTACTGCCCACTTATATTTCATACACATCTACATAATACCCTGCAAGCCACCATAAAGGTGTGGGGCAGGGGATGACTTCACACCAAACATTCATTACACATCATGCATAAAAGGATTAGTAATAGTATGTAGTCTAAACTTCAATTTTAAAAAAAAGATAAAAATAGCAAAGTAGGCAGGTAATATCATGATGCTAGTTGGGTTAACTTAAAGTTCTGAAACCAAAGTTAACAGTTTCGGGATTATGTGGAGCACTGTGGAAATCTTTCATCTTAGGAATGAAAATTGAAATGGAAACACTGCAATTTCCACACATAATTACACTCCTTATGCCATGCAACTACCTATGCTATCGATTGATACGCTAGTATTTACTCGTTTGGATATATCACTAGTCATATTCCAAATTGCCCGAGGACAAAGGGACATTTTTAATCTGTCAGTTCGGGAATCAAGATCTCTAATTTTGTGATTATGGTGCAGTCTATCATAGCAAGCTGGTAGTAAGTAAGTTCGCAAAATATTTTAAACGTTATCAGAGAAAATAATATCATGGAGTATTTCAACCTGCGGTCTGACAATTATTCCCATTTTAACTCATTTAATAGACTGGTTACGCTAATATAGTTATCGTACCGTCCCTTTACAAATCTTGCCGATCTTCGCTGCACACGTTCAAGTTCATTATTTAGGCATATTTCGTATGGACCCCTGTACTGGCAGCGCAATCAAAATGAGGCCTAACCAGAGAAAAGTAGCTAATTTCTCTTACATAATGGTCACATTCACCCAGTATACTTTTGATGAATCCTAATGTACGATACCTTGACCCATTATTTCACGTATGTGTTTACCCCAGGAAATATGATGTGTCAGTCTTATTCCAGGATATTTAATGGATTCTACGTTTGTTAAATTATTTTTACCTATTTTGTAAGTGCTATGAGGAGAACAATTCTTTTTCCAAAAAAATGCGAGGCAGGTCCAGTACCGGGGAGCAATGCAACCATGTCAGCAAGCAGTCCCTCGGATCTCGGGTGATGTTCTATATTAATACACAAAACGTTTTACAACGTCGGTAATAATTAAGAGTAGACCTGATAATAACGCCTTAGTATTCGAGACATGTGTACTGTATTAGTGTGCATTAACTATATGTGGACATTACATCTACATCAATGCCTTACCCCGCAAGCCACCGCGAAGGTGTATGGGAGGGAGTAAAGACCACCAAAAAATGCAGTAACAAAGTAGTAAGCAAACTAGTATAAATTATGCAGTTTGAATGCCTTCCAACACTTTTGCTCTATTCCTCGATTGTGCAGTGAAACACTTTTCCTATCTCAATTCATGCCACAGATTAAACTTTTACATTAAATCCCGCTTCCTAAAATTCTACTTTCTTATACAGCCATCTATAAAACTATCGCCTTTCATTATTTCAGAAGGAAGGTGCATGGGAGGAAAAACATAAAATGGCATTTCAACTAACGCATTCACATCTCTTCTTCAGCCAATGGATGTAAAGATAACGCAAGGATGGAATTTTTCTTCTTTCAGGTTGGAGGAAATCGTATTTTATTTCTGGAAGCATTGTGTATCCCTTCCCCCGACGGGAAGTAAGGAGCCTTCACGGACAGTGCCACCTCTTCCGTCGGAAGCTTTTCCGCTCTTTCCGCGATTCGAGCGCTTCGCGGCAAAATGCGTACCGACGAGAATCGAGGTGTGCGAGAGGTGGATACAGTCTCTGCCGGTACTCCGTGGTGACCGCAGCTATCCTCGGAGCCATGCGAGTCCTTCCCATCGTCTGGTGTCTCCTCTCGGCCTGGCTGCTGTGCGTCAGAAGCGAAGACTCCGGAAGCAGTCGCAATCCGAGAGTCATCCGTCTGACTTTCCGGAACGAGACTGGCGCTCCGGCCAATTTGCCGGACCGCCTGTTGCCCGCCTCCGCCTCCACTCGCGGAAACGCCCCCCTGGTCTTCTGCAGGGATGCCGAGTATCCAGACGACATACTCTGCGACGTCGGTATGCTGATTGAGCAAGACGTCTACCCGGCAAATATGAAGATGTTTGGGGCAGATACGGCAATACGGGACCCGGTGAGGATGGGGAAATTCTGCAAGTTGGAGTTCCTAAACTTTGATGAAGATATGTCGAAACCCATGCGTTTCAACGAGATAATCTGCGGAATGGATCGAGAGATAATCTCGGAGGAATCCGTTAACTTGCCGCAAGGCATTGATTCAATGGCTGTGCTTCCGCGGTTCAAAGTGGCCAACATGGACGACATCGTCGTATCATCATACGATTCTGGTTTCGGATGTAAGCACCGCTTGAAACGATACCGCGCACGGGGGAGATCGACTAAAAAGCCAGTTCGAGGCTCTTTCTTCAGGCTGGACTCGTTTTTCTGTAGTATTGGATTTGGCGTTGCAGAAGGTAGACCGGAAACGCCTTACCCTCCGCAGGTTTACTACAAATACGATAGGAAAAGGTGGAGACCCTCGGGAAATTTCCCGGACTATTTGTAACAAGGATCTGCAAAATTTGGAATCTAATGAAAACAATTTAAATGAGCTACTATCAAAGATGTCGACTTTGCAGGCCCATTTATTGTTGTTTGCAGGCCCATTTATTGAACTTCTTGGAAAAGGAACTTTTTTTTCAAAATGAGTAAGATTAAACTATTGCGTTTCATTTATGAATCCCTAATATGAAATCTTAAAAACGGGTACATCCTCTTTCATTATGTATATTTACCGCGTAAATTAATTGCTTTCCTTAAAAGGGTACGTATATCTGCCAGAATGAATTGATGTATATAATTCTTGGTACCATGTGGAGATGGGATTAACAATGTTACTTCTGACTTGCTTTTGATAAGATATGACTATTCTAACTTTATGAAACATGCTTTGATATGATAGTGAATGAATGCAATAAAATTTTCAAAAACAATTGCAGCTTATGTTTCTAATTACTTGCCTAGGTGTTCTAAGTACTGTGAATTCGACTAAGCAATTTGATTTCATTGATCATATTTCACATGACTGTTTTTAATTCTACGGTCTATCATTTATACGTCGATTTATTGAGGAACATAGCCAAGCCAATCCGCTTGATCGGTGCAAGAGTTTCAAGAGTCGAGAGAAATGACAACAGGAGTTCATTAGAATTTGTTTTTGAGTCATCCACAGTAAAATCATTGTCCAGTTTTTCTTCCCAGCAGCTATGCAACTAAATTGAAGAAACCCTCCATAAAAGAGAAAAAGGTACAGATAAAAGTGGAGTGTGGAATAGGTTGGTTGTGTATATCATTTAAGGAAGCACTGCGGATGTTGGTGATCGTAGCACATGGACATAGCAGTAGTAAATTTTTTAAGTATTCCAAGAGCTAAGGTTAAATCGCACCATACAACGCAAGAGTCAAATCCAAGGAGAAGTGAAACATCCATGAGACTGGCGACATATGAACCCACGAGGTTCGTCGTGTAGGTTGGTAGCTTCGAAAACGACTATCAATACCATGTGTAGCGGAGGACACTGTCCTAGCTTTGAGAATGTTCACAGTTATTGTTAACGCATGTTTAACAGCGCTTAGGGACTCTGGAATATAATTGCAAAAATCAGGCGAAGAATATTCCTTATGCCTTGCAATGTACACTATATACCTCTTACGTCATCCACGAGGCAAATTAAATTAAAGTTGTCATTTAATTTTCTTGTGAACCTGTGTTTTCACTCCTAAATATTTGCATAATATGGATACGTTTATGTTGTGGGAAGAACCGTAACCGTCAAGGGTGGACCCTGGCAGGAGAGGGGGTTTCATGGTGCTGCTTGGGGAAAAGGGGATTAGTTTGGTGAGAAAGAGTACTTACTAGGATCCCATCCTGAGGGCTCGAGTTCAAATCTCGGTAGTGGCAGATATTAATCTGATAAATTCCTGCACGGAATGCTCTTAGAGGGGGTATTTCAAACCGGCTGATTGAGATGTCATTCGTCTAAGCTTGGCTTCTATCTTTAGGAGTAGAAATGGATTTCATTCCACTGGGAGTTAATTTTATTATTAACAGGTGGTGTTGATGTAACAATTTTTAATATACCTTTGCCTGAATACACACTAATATCTGTTTATATGACGAATTTTTACAGTGGTTTTGATTAATTCCCGTACTATACTTATTTTTACCGCGTACAACTTCGACCGTGAGTATCCTGTTAGTATTAATTCCTGACGTCTAGTCCTAGATACAATTATGCCTCCAGTAGCTTCTAACCACCTTGGCGTATCTTCCACGTGAATTCCTATGAGAATCAATTTTAGAAATGCGCCTTGGTTATCAAGCGAAGGTTTCTCAAAACAGCCAAATTTGATTAAATATTGGTACCAATATTTTATGGAAGATTTCATTATTTGAAATAGAAAACTATATTTCGTGCTTAGAGTAAGATCCTGTATGGTGGTTCGTTTCTTGCTGTTGATGTCTGTCATTTGTGGGATAATAAGTAATGATTTCATTTACGTTAGTATCAATTAATTAATTTATTAATACTAACAATTTAAGTTTCGAAAAATACCACATGCTGAAAACTGTGTTTTACCGTGCATTCTTCAGGGAAAATGTAGAGGTGTGCGAAGTTTAATCCGAGTATGCACCATCATGTGCCTATATATACGCAATAGTCTGCAAGCCCCCACGAGGGTGCGTGGCAGGGGATGAAGTTCACCTAAAATGCACTGTTGACACACAACTAGGCTAGTACATAGAGACATGTTTGATAATAGAGTCACATACAACTAGATCACATGCTTCTATCAGGTTAATATAACAATAATCAAGTAGCCTACAATGCGGGATGACGACATTCAATGACTTACAAAGTTTCATGTTCGTACAACTTATGAGGCATTGCTCTTTCGTCAACGGTTTTGAATAAAGAACGACAGATCCTTTTTCTACCCTGGCCGGAAGAGAGGTTGATTAGATTCAGTGTGGTGCTTCGGCGTGAACGGCTCCCGGACAGTAGGAACCTAACGTTGGGTGGCGAACCTCCCCACGGCTCTAAGGACGAGAGGGCATGGGACCGCCACCTCCGGAAGAAAACCCCAGTGCTTCCGGAAACATATCCGCTACAAAGGATCGGTGGAGATCGCGAGCGGCCTTTTGTCACAAGTTAGCGGACTATGAGCGGAGACAGGATGTCGGCAGGCTGCCTGGTAATGATGCGAAAGGAAAGAATGCGATTATACGAGCGATTATGACTAATTAGCCAGTGTGGTTGTGCTGCGTTGTCTTGTATTATCTCAGACGCCGTCTGCCTCCGCATCTTCCCTCACGGAACAATCACCACTGCTGTACACTCAAAAGAGGTGAATGAGGGATAAGATCCTACTGCTCAAAGATTTACAACTGGGTTAGGTTACATTTAGCGCCCAACAGGGGTCCGAGAAGGAGTAGTGTCACGATCATTGTTGGATAATAAAACTTCTTTTCAATAAATACGAGTTAAATATAAAAAAATGAAACCTCTTATTATTATCTGCACTAAAATAGAAAGCTCCCTGAGTTCATGGAAACATGGGCGCTATGTTACATCTCTCTACAATAATTTCATGTTGAGGAAAAAGGAGAAGAAAGATAGGACCTTAGGTGATAATTCTGTGAGTTTGAGGCATTGGGCAAACGCCGTCCCCAATAAATGGAAAGAATTATGCATCATTGCATCTCATGACTCACGAAGATCATAGCAGAAGCGACTTCAAAATAATTACTCTAAAAGAAGGAAAATAGTAAGACAATCATTCAAAAAACTAATGTTACATTAATAAAGGTACACCATTATACCTTTCACCAAATTTCAGCTTAATAAAAAACTAAACACATTTTTTACTGCCTAAACTTTCCTTAATATCAGATCTCAATTATTAATGGCACAAATGATTAAAAGACAGGCACAAGTGTGTTGATGATTCGGTAGTTACCTACGATTTACCTGGCCTATACCCACCCGATACCCTATACCTATGATTATTATTATTATGCGTGTATAACCAGATGACGATGATTTTTGCCAAGCAACTTTTGGAAATGATTAACTGTTAAGTATTCTGTGAAAAAAAATTAGGTAATACGACTAGTATTCATTTCTGAGTACGACGTAGCCCTTCACTCCATATGTTAAACGCCTAATCTACTCATTATAACCATTCATATTAATAATATTATTTCGCAAAATTTATTTCTTTTACGTACTTCACATTTTGGTCCATAAATCTCAGAATAGGATTCTCTTCACCATTGATCCTATTTAATTTCTATTTTGATTATTATTCTTGCGATAATACTTCGTCTCAACTTGTAACACTGGTCTCTTTTAATATTTTCACTAACTTCATTTTTTAACAACTTCCCTATGAAACAATGCCTTGGTTCTCAATCTCTCTATTTTATCTATAATGTCTCTCCAATTTTTCCGTAATCCCCTCATTGCACTTGACGCTTTTTGTAAGTCTTCTTCTCCACTAATATTCTTTTATTTTCCTCAACATTCTCACCTTAAAATCTTCTTACGTATCGGATCCTCCTCATCGTCCCAATATCAACTTTTTTTATCCATCATGCGTCACGACAAAACTCTATTTTTCGTCACTCTTAGCAAACCTTTTATTTGGCTAATGCGATTATTTCTCTCACGATCACACTGAATGACCCGGTTTCATCTGAGACACATCGATTTCTACACTATATCTAACTTTTGTCTTCAATGTTATATCGTTTGGTTCATCATTAACCGAGTGCACTCAATTTTCTCCTTTAACGCCGTCCACAAAGACTGTGGTACCTCAATCCACCCAGGTTAAAGTACAGATTAAATATGTTACAGAAATTTAAATCGGATAAATTTACTGAAGATGGAAGGCATATATTAAAAACACCAGAGTTTTATGCTAGATTCGACCAGATAGATTGTCGTGCTGATGGATTCAAATGTCATTTTCCCTCCGTACTATAAGAGAACAGAATAGGCAGGAAAGGGATAGATAGGGGAAATATTTTAGAGTAGAGTGTAGTGCATGATGCATGTATTAACAACCAATCCCTTAACTACTATGTAGATACTAACGATCTTGTTGCCTGAGACCCTATAGTAGCATGTTTGCATGCCTATAGCGCATGCTTGGTGATCATCAACCCCCTGCCACACACCCTCGCGGTGGCTTGAAGAGTATCGCGTAGATGTAGATGATAATATCGGATTATTCCAGTTCAGGTTTCCGGTTCGATGCCCTGGTTACAGAAGAAGGTGATCTGCGTTTTTACTCTTTGCGAATGGGAAATGGATGCCAAGCGAAGGCAAGACCTCATTGATGCCCATGCGTGGTCGCTTGGCTGCGAAATGATTGGAGACGCGTCTGTCTCGCGGTAGGAGACTCGGGGACACAAATTGAGTGGAAGTGGGGGAAGGACTCATCTCTGGCAGCGGCTTGGGAGCTGCTGAGGGGGCGAGGGATTGTTTTCTCAAAGGAGCCTCATCCCTCTTCTAACCCGACCTTATTAGGGGCAATTAAGGGATTAGCCACGCCGAGGGGCATCCATTGAGAAGAAGCTCCAGCTAAATTTAGTGGACAACTGTTTTCCGTCTCATCTGCAGCATAAGGGGAATTTCATCGGCAGTAAAAAAAGTCATTGCTGTATGCCTTGATCAGAAATCTGCTAGACTATAAACGTTTTTGTTATCAGTTAGGTTCGTCGTTAACTATGCGTAGGAATTGCTTCATCTATAGAAAGACAATGTAAACCACAAGCAAAAATATCTCTCCTTCGCCCCTTGCGCAAACGTCACTAAGTACTCATCGCAACCATTTTGCTGATTTTTATAAGTGAATTATTTCCGAAAAACTGTTAAAACGCGGTTGCTAGCGTCCACTCTCATGCCTGACGCCTACCTTTGCTCAAATTGCAATCAGTTTTTGGCAGACCTCGGGCGAGTAAGTAAATATACGCGGTGGATGCCTTCAGACTTCAATGAACGAAAATGATAGTGAAAAATTCATTCCTCACAAATTTAATTCCAAGCAACCAAATAAACAACAGTTGATCATCACTTTAAATATGAAACTAAAGTTTGGTGGTAGAATTGGCAGGCGTGATTCTAACTCTTTTCCCAAAAAGCGGATTTGGAACAGGAATTTTGTTATTTCCCTCAACCAATATCACACTCGCATTTCCCTAGTTGTTTGTGATGTTGAATTCATTCAGGAGATTACTGGTATAAGTCCAAATCATCACCACTTTTTTTTCTAGATTACGAATTACTAGAGGTAACAGTCTATTGATTGTAATTGAGTGTACAGTAAGCCAATGTATTCTTAAGCGCGATAGAAATTGTTGATAGTGAAAGAATGGAGAAAATGCAAACGTTGGAATGTGCGGCGATTGAAAAATGAAATATACGGCGCCTTAAAAAAATGTAATATCGTTTGAAGAAAATTCTGCGGCACTCTATAACGTAGTATCAAGGCAAGGAAGAACAGGAACCAAAGGGTAGAACAGGACAGCCTGAGGACGTATTAAAGAGAGGATATCGAAAGGACCCTAGTGTCAACTTCAAGGGGATAAAATTGAGGAGAGAGTTAGATAGTCAAGCTTCGAATCATCGGACTGGATTCTGGCAGTAAAATGAGACAGAATGATGTTGAACGGGTGAAGACTAAGGGCCTGGTGGATTCATTAAAGATAGTAAAGATAAATCCTTACGATGAATTACCTCTGCACAGATGTAAATGCGAAAGGAAGCATGAGACGGAAATGTTCTCGAAACCGGTTATTCCAGTTACGCAGACAGGCAAAGATAAAGAGAAAACGCCCATTAATTGGAATCGCATACTAAACTGCCCATGCAATTTTTATGGATTGCAATCGGTTAATTTTTAGCCCGTACAATAATATCACATTTGCTATCATATACGACCAATTAAAAAGTATTTAGTTCATCATCATTCACGTGAAAAGGCTTAATAGTTTGCTGAAGGATGTTTGATTGTTATAGAATTCGCATTGAGACAATGAAAATCATTTTACTTTTAAAAACCAACCGAAAAAGCTCACCCTATTTTGATAGCGCTAAAGTTTTAATTTGCACATTCAAAATATCTCTGAAAAACAACATACATAAAATAAATTGGCCTTTAAACCCTGTGTGATAACTAGGAAGAGGCTTGTGGAATTAGTATTCATTCCTTTTCATATAAAAATATCTATAACGGAACATATTTTGGTGAAATGAATTTCGCGATGATGGAAAGAAAAATTGTTTCTCCCTTGTTGAATGATATTTAATTTATTATACAGCAGAGAATCGAAAACGTTTGGTTTGACACAAAAAAGCGCACGAAAGACAACCTGGTAGAAAGAGAAACTGGAGAAGCGGTTTCTCGCAAGGCAAGACCTGATGGCATTATCTTTGACTTCTCCCACAAAAGTACATTTCAAAATAGTCTGTTTTTTTGGTGGAGATACCATTCTTGAACTTATCCAGCGAAATGAAACGCGAGGCACGTAGCTAATTAATTTGACCAGGCGTTCCACCGGTTTGTCAGGGTTAGCGGTGAGTAAGGGAGGGGATTCGGTCCTGTATCCCAAAAAGTTCAAGTCGGTTTTGTTCACAAACTGATTTGGAAGTGAGCGACCCGTAAAGGCCCTTTGAATTCGATCGGGCCACATTTCGGCGATCAATTTTGGGTTCCCGGGCACAAGGCTCTCTCCTTAAATGGATAAAGACGAACGGATAACTGTGGAGATAATGAGTCCGTATTACACCGGTTTCCACTCACTCTTGCAGTTGTTAAAATCATCAGGAAGGACTTTTAAGCGGCTTTAAAAAAACATTATTTGCATCAACAATTTAAAGCAAGAGATGGATCTGATAGCAAGCAGCAAAAGTGGAGGCACCGGGTATTGACGATCGCTTAAAGACCAAAGGAATAAAATATTCTCTTTATTATCCTTTAATTTAATCAATATAATACTGGTGTTATACACTTTTTTGCTCCAATATTTGTGACCTGAATAAATGGCTGGGAAAATATAAATATTTTTTTGTAAAATAGCAGAAAGGAAAGAAATCATCAGTTGGAATAACTTACAGAAATAAAAAGCTAGTACAAATACAGAAACTAAAAGGTTTCATCTCATAGTATGTTCATGTTCATCACAGACACTCCTTTGGCTTTATTGACCTGCTGAGGGTAAACCCTAGTGCAAGTACTCGAGAAAAATGAATTGCATGAATTGATACCCCAACTCCCATTTCGACTATAAAATCTGAACTCTGCAATCGAAAGGTGTAATCGCAGAGAATTTTAAGATGCGTACTCTCTGCCAATAGCACTTTATGGGTGTTCAAAGATACACAGGTATTAGTTAATTAGCAAATGAAAGTTAATTAAAGTACGTTAGTGAAACCATTGGCTTTAAGAAAAAAATTTACTCAACGAAAAAAGTTCAAGGTTCATTCCCTAAGATCCAACATGGTCGTAGGTATCAAGCCTAGGAAACGAGGAAAATCGTTGTCCACTCAGACCGCAAGGTAAGAAACAAGATAAAACAGAATTCTAAAATAAGATACGTCCCTTTTCATTAAAAATGACTTTCATTTGCAATAAATATTCAGTCACAAAATTGTTCGTTCTCATTAAAGATTTTCTATGGGTTGTTAAGAGGAATGACGAATTTCATCGATGCACATATTCAAGCGTAGTTTAAAGATACTGCCATCATCGAAAAGATGCCTAAGCTTCCGAGAGGTAAAAATAAGTCAGAGAATATCCTAAAAGTTGACTAGGGCATATTTACTTATCAATTAATTTTCCCAGCCCGTAAAGCCAAATGCGGCACCGTTCCAATAGAACTAACACATCGTGACTGAAATTATTTCCGTTTTCTGGCATGAAAAATTATTGGTATGCTGAAATGCTATACCGATTTTATTAACAAATTTATTCCTTCAGAAATTGTCCCCATAACAAGTTTTTGCAAAAATAGCACTTTTCTCTGATTTTAATAAACATCACTTTCATAAATGTACCATTTTTCTTTGCATAACCAGATGTGACGACAGTCCTGGAAGAGAAAGAAATTCCTTCACGTGTCTACTAGGCGTTACGGTGAAAATATAACGACTATTTTACAGTTGAAGATTCCGGCAGGTAAACGAATATTTATTGAGAAACTTCGGGAACATTATTTTAATACTTATATATTGGAGCGAATAGTATTATCAGGCAAACTGTAATATAAATTTTGAAGTGAAATTATCCTTCACCTCTCTATAGTGTAGCCTAGCTGCTGTATACTGTAGTAGCCTAGTTGCATACCAAAAGCGCATGTTTGGTGATCTTCACCCCCTGCCACACACCCTCACGGTGACTTGCAGAGCTTTGTGTAAATTTTGATAGCTAATTAAAATTATTAATAAAGAGTTTATTAATATAGTGAATAAAAATGCGATATTTTTCAGCGGAGTGCTAAAACACATTTTTTAGAAAGAAGGGGTATCTGCTCCTGATGAAGTTACGATCACTGCTCTACAGGTACAGAATGTAACGAAAGTAAAGATAAAATTTTATTTTTACGAATGAAACCTCCTCAGAAGATGGAAATTATCCCACAGCACAAGCTGAATTACCGAAAAATTTTCGCGCTATGAGTGACTATATTGACACACGTATGAGGAAAAAAGTCAAGACCAACGTTAAACTATGAAAAAAAACTCAAAGAGGTGAAAGAGTATTGCTATCTGGGAAGTTAATAATTAGCGATGGCCAATGGAAGAAAGAAACAGTCAGTACAATAGCCCAGGCGAAGAGGGTATTCTACAAAAAGGAGAATCTACTTATTGCTGGAAACACAAGCGTAGAAGTAGAGTTATGGAAGGACCAGTTCACCAGAACTTGCATCTGGATCATGCTTCTTAGTGGCATCGAGGCATTGACAATGATAACAGCCGAGAAGAAAAGGGTAGAAGCATTCGAACGTGGTGCTACGGAAGAATGATGAAGATAAAATGGATCGACCGAGTGACAAACGAGGAAGTCCTAAGAAGAGTGGGAGAAAAGAGAAGTCTGCTGACAACTCAAGGAAGAAGACGGAATCTTAATTGCCCATATCTTAAGATACGATGGCCTCATGAAGATGATCGTCGAGGAGCGAGTGAACGGGAAGAATGGAAAAGGCAGGCCACGTATGAAAAAATATATATACATATGGAGCAGGTCGTGAAGGATGAGTAAGAGAAGAATTATATCAATGTAAAGTGATTAGCCGATTGGAGAAACGAGTTGAGAGTGGTGTCAAACCAATGTCAGGGCAGTTGACCGATGAGGATTACGATGCATGAGTGTGTATGTGCGCACAATAGGGGAAATTGTCGGCGATGGATGATGATTGGGCGCCCAGTTCCGTGGCATCGAAGAGGCCGAGACCACGGATTAATATACCGAGACCAAGATTTCAAAAGAAAACAGGTATTGAGGTGGCGCCCGCACCCTCTGGTGACAAGGGGATGAAGTCAGTTGCCGATGGCGCCAATGGAGGCGTAACCAGCGGCGGGCAAGAGAGAAAGTACAGCGAATGCATCTCAAGTCATCGAAAAGTTGCCCGCTGTATCGAGTGTGCGAAAGAGTAAAGGACATTGGTCCGGGACTCAAAAGGGTCGCATAAAGGGGAAGTGGTTGATTCGCACAAGCGCGCTACTCGGTGGTGCCAGCGGATATTTTTGGGGCCGGTGTGAGGGACAACCGGCTCGTCGAACTCGCTGGAGTCGAAACACGAGCTTCGAAATCCATGAATTTGTCTGAGTAAGCACCTCAGCATTCAAAGTAGGCCTCAACCCCGAGGACGGTGGTGCAGTGCGCACGATTCCGCTTATCTGCGGCATTGTATGTACGGCAGGCATGTAACATTTTGTCCTTTGAAGCCGCTAGAGTTCCACAAGGAGTAAGGAAGCTTCGGTAGCAAAATTGGCATATTAACATGCCGGAAATCAAGGGGCTGTAGGTTAGAGTCCCGGCCAAGGTGGATGTTTTTCGGTGGAAATTCTGCTATTGTGCATTTCAGCGCAGTCAGCAGCAAAGCACAAGTACTAAGGTATTCGCGGCTAGTTGGTGATCCTTGAATTTGTAATTGTTGTTTCATGATGTTTCCTAACATGTCCCGCGGAGTGGATCTCTCATTTGCATGTTAGTTGTGCAATTTTGGTGATATTCACCCCCTGTAACACACCCTCGCGATGGCCATAAGGGGATTACGTAGATGTTAGTGTGGATGAAAGTCCATGCGTAAAGTTGGTGCTGATCTAAGGATGGTGACTATACTTCAGGGCAATGAAGACGATGAGCAAATTGGTCATCGAAACGTCGGGGCGGATTTGGAGAGTCTAACCCGGATGAAAACCCGAGAAGAACTTACTCAGTCAATACGCCGGGAAAGCACAAGAACTTTTTATTAAACAGATCTCATCATGGACCCTGACCCTGTGTTTCCTGCAGGTGTAGGGTGTTTAGGTATGAAAATTCGTAGTATAGTTACACGACAGGTACCCTGAGTCTACAAGTATTACCTTCGCAATTAGGTAGCATCAATCTAGAGAGACTTTGAATGAATTCATTCCGGCAGTAATGCAGTCAAATACGTTTCTTCCCCTAGACCGTTAGTTTGCCTGTGCACCTCATCACGTTCCACCTTGATTCACACTCAGCATGCACGATTCCAGAGCTAAGAACACACGCAATGGCTAGTACTCCGTTTTTACTCTCAAATAATCCAAATTATACAGAATTTACTCTGAAACCCAGATGATGAGAACCATAGTTCGGATTAACGATTAAAATTAATCACTAAAACTTTGGTTAACTATTTAATTTAATCGGTACTTTTTAGAAAGATTAACTTTTAATCGCTAAAATTATGCTTTAGCTTATACAAAACTAATTTCAGTTAATTTTTTCGTTAATTTTTGGCGAATGTCGACCTGTCCGAATTTGGGCGCTAAGGTTACTCAACAGACAAATGGGAAAATAAAACGGTATATAAGAATGCAATGGTAGTTGTGCAAGAATTCAATGAATAGACCCAGACGAATACATCCAGACAAAAACGGGGCGAGGTGAGTGAATGCCAAAGTTTGGGAACGCATCCTCAAACGAGAAAACACGAAATCACGCGAAGACAATGTCCTGGAGGACTCATATGGCCTACTCGGTGGCATCATGTCGTCAATACTACGTTAGATGAAGCCGAGAAAGAAGGGTCGCCTAAAAACCTGTGAGGGGAGACGAGGGGGAAGGAGTTAATTCAAACTAACGTATCTGTAGCACCATGGTAAAACAAAGTACTAAAAATAAGTAGTACCATGTCTGTAACAATGCGCCGGTCTACGAATGCCCTACTCGGCGACATTGCTTCGTAAATACATCCCCCAGTGAATCGCGAGAAACGGTGCGCAGGCACACCCTCAGCATCTATCTGCATAACTAAGCCGTTTCCGCTGAAATTTTACAATTGTGAAGGGATACTTCACATAGCAATGTGAGGAGCGATATCAAAAACTAACCTAAAAGCACTTTCTAACGCTCAGAACAATATTTTGTGCCAAATTACATACGAACCATGGTTCGTCAGAAAGTAATGCATACACGACAACTTAAAAATCCCGGAATAAGAGCTCCACCTCAGAAAAATCGCCGAGTCCTTTCAGCAGACACTAGGAAACCTGACCAACAACACTCACCAATTCAAATATTTTTAAACAAATGGTTACAGATGGAAGAAACTACAATGACAGTTTTCAGTGTTCGCTTTGTTTGTCAAAAAAGAACCATCAAGGCCTCTATTACCACAGCATCCAATTTGCCAAAGTAACTGAAAAGTAACTTTTAACGTAAAAGTTTAGCTTTAATCCACGGTCACTTTATGGGGCCATTTTTTAATCTGTAACTTTAATCAGTTACTTTTTCAGAAAAGTAACTTTTAACTCAAACAAATTACTTTTTACAGAGACTAACTTTAATCAGTTATTTTTTTGGTAACTTTCCCAATTATGATGAGAATATATTTTATATGTTGTCATGATGTGATATTTTTTAGTATCTGAGAGAGAGAACCTTCCTGAACCATTCCGATCAGGAATTCTGGGTAGCGTGTTGTTCTGCGCAAGGATTCTGCAAGCCAACATATCGATTCCCAGCTCATGAGATCCATTTTATCCGGCAATTTGGAGGGCCATTAGTGATGCTTTGGTGTTGGGTTGCCTCTTTCATCCCTGTCTGAATCTCACGCGTCTTGAATTAAGCTGGAACTTAAGGAGCGGCGGTGCACGTGAGGGGTGGCTGGTGCGTTGGTGATGGTGGAGAGAGGGCAAGCGAGGGTGTCGCGGACGGAGGGGGGGGGGGGGGAGGGAGACAGCTGGATGGTCACCAATTGCGCGGGTCAACAAGGCAGTTGCCCCCTTAACGTCCGCAAACGATCGGTAGGAACGTTGTGGTAGCAACTGCCGGCGTGCCTCGCTAATAAGGACCTTGAATTCCCTTGGATTGTAAACACACGTCGCTCTCGTCCCAAGACACCGCCTTCCTCTCTCTCTCCCCTTCATCCCCAAGGGAAAATCCACATTCCCCTCCATCAACTACCGCCAACCACCTCCTCAACCATTGTAAACACGGCCTTTCGCTAAACCAATTGCGAGACAAGAAAACAGGAAATATTACCTCAGGAATCAGCACATACATTGCATTCGTATAAAAATTTCATTGTAATTGTCAAGTGTATAGATTTTAGACAAGTTTTAACCATCAAAGAACCCATTGTTTAAAAAATGAATCAACTATTAGATTTAAGTATGTTAGACTTTCAATACGGGTTTCACTTTCAAGAGAGTGTGGTTTTCAGAGACTATAAGGAGTCAACCAACCTTTTTTATAATTTTGAAATTGATCTAATTTACTATGCTCATTCTTACTATCTCCAAAAAATTTAGGTTAGGTATCTCGTTTATGGTTAAATAATTCACCAATACTCTTTCAGGCATGACAGCTCATTTTCGATCTGTCTTTTTTGTTTGTTTAGATGCAGCGTTTTGTGTAAGTCAAGGTAAAAATGTGAAAAGAGAATTACAGAAAAGAAAAACTTAGTTCTTTAATATCTTCTAAAATATATATGTGGAAAAGAACTACGTTTTTTCTTTTTTATAATGAAAAATAACTTCCACAACGTAAACATGCCAACCATTTCCTTTCTTTAGTGAAAAGAGAAGTTTTATTTCTTTTCTAATCTTTACAATTTGGATCAGAATCACTAGAATAAAATATTATCCTAATAACTTAAACAGAATAATTGCAGGTATACACGACAGATATAGAGGACACTAGGTCTCTATATTCACATTTCTTAAGGATAACTGGATTTCAATCACGAAGCTAAATGATTTAGCATCAGGAAGAGAAACCTTCATGTAATATATGCAATTAGTGAATGAAATGCATTGCCATCCATTACTTACAATTTAAGAAGTTACTTCAGTGGTACCATGAAGTAATTACATAATGCCATGGACTTGGAAAGCACGTCCCACAACCAGCTTCTTACGCTCCCCTCCCTTCATAACTTGCTGCCCAGAATATTCCTTCAATTCGCACGAAAAAAGGAGTGCCCTTTCGTAACAGACAGCATTAATCTAACTACCTTTCCCCGTGTAACCTTCCAGGCACACCACACGTATCCTAAGCATTTCTGGAAAACCCTAACTGTATCCACTCTTCCCAGACATTGTATAACCAAATTCACATCCAGCCATTCCTCTCCCCTACCATATCACAAGCACCTCAAATCAAACGCTCGTTTCTTTCACTTGAAAATTTCATACCAATTAACCCACTATACGTCTCCGTTATCCGCTTTCTGCCGATCTCATGGATCTATTTGTCGATTTAAAACTGTAGGAATCACTTAAAATATGAAGACTGTGACAGTAGCAGGTTGGAGAGGCATTAGTGGCTCCCCATCCTTAGTGTTCGGGGTATATTCCCGGGTGATATTACAATAGAACCCCTATTCGGCCGTCGCGAGTAAAACACTCCGAGTTCAGTAATCCAGAGCCAGCTAAGTTAGCCGGGGTACAGCTTGCTCTTGGCGCCTTCATTTGAAAGAAGCCGAGAGCAATCGGAAGCCAACATCTGGTTTCTCTTCCCTCCCCCCGCCATGATCGCCCTGAAACCTGTTCTTGGTGCCTATGTCACCTCTAAGTGCGAGACGGGAAAAGAAGTGAAAGGTTATTTACATCTTTTTTCATAACGACGACGAAACAAAGAGGCATCAAAATCTGAAGAATCCCAAGTTTTCTGGTCAATTCAAGACTCCACGTCAAGAGCGGATGTGAAGCAGAGCTACCTCCGGTTCACTAAATGCGCAGGTCTCGAAAGATCGCAGTCGACGGGCGACACATAAGCAGTCGCCTCGCAATCACTACATCCTAATCAGCGCGCCAATTAAACCGTCCTCTCAAACGCCTCCAGGCAACCGATGTGGAGAGACCGAGTCGGTGGGGATGGGGCGATTTCGCAATTGACGGAGGGGGTAGATAACGCGGCCATCGACCCCGGAGCCTGCCGAGCAGATATTTCGGACTGCCCCGAGATATCGAATTCTTTCGAAAGAAATTGCGCGATATTCACGACATTTTTCAGACCTAAATAAAGATCTTGGCCAGAAAGGTCATTTGCAAATGTCGCCGGAGGGATGGACCGTTACGCTCAGAGCATAATCTGGCCGGGTGGAAAAAAAGTCGTAATCTGGAGCGAACACAGCGGCGTGCTTATACTTCGACCTATACTCCAGAGGTTTCACTCAATGGAGGGTCATTGCAGTCCTTCAGATCATGGTGCACATGTATTCAACTCATGTGCTCCCTGAACCTCAGGCATACTCTCTCAGTTCTTACGCTGATAACCGTTTTTGTAGCGATGCACTGCATCCCGATTTGATCAAATCCCGAATAAAGGTATAGCACTTCACAAATGCTTTGCCTACGGCAAAAAACTTCAGGCTTGCCAAGCATGCATCTTTTGGGACAAAATTAAAACATGAAAAGCTAAGTATAGGCTCAAGAAAATGTAGGTAGAGAGTCAGTTAAGTAAACAGGTATTATTAAAAGCAAAATTATTCCGTATCATAGTTGACTGTCAACCTTTAACAGGTAGGTGTTCTATTAAATATCTCAGAAAGTTTTTTTTAAATCCCCTGCATATATCTTATATCCATTCATTCCATGGGAAAAGGCTGAGGAACAGAAGTACAAAACAACGGCTTCGATATATTATTAACGCAACATTTAGGTTGCGATTAAGGTGTATCTTAGATTAACAATAAAGAGGGAGACAGTGAAAACGTAATAAAACTGGCCTGGATACAATAAAAGCCAAGTCAGTTCAAACGCAATCCCATGCTGAGTACACATAATCTATTAGTAGCCTAGTTGCGTGTCAATAGTGCATGTTTGGTGATCTTCACCTCCTCCCACACACCCTCGTGGTGGCTCACAGGGTATTACGTAGATGTGGATGTATTAAGTTAAGGATGAGGACAAATTACAACTTTCAAAAGAAAATTTTTCAATTTATCATTAAAAAATTTCTGGGACTCCTTTGAACAATTAATTATCTACAGATCCTCCGGAGTTTGGGTGCTTTCATAAAACTTATCACCCACATATATTCATACTTATAGAAGTAGAAGATAAAATATCAAGAATACAGAATCAGTACTGAAAAATTATTTTATTGGTTGGATTTGAAACTATTGCTAAAGTGGTGAAACAAATGAATATATACTTAATCTAGTCAATTAATTAATCAATTTCATATTATTTGCGTCAATCTCCTTTTCATTGGGAGTCGAAAGCATATGGAAACTACTGCACCGTATCACAACTCCCCCCCCCCTCCCGTCGGTCCTATCAATTGGTTGGACGAGAAATTCCATCGGAATACTACTGCCATCCGATCAGTGTCAGAGCTATCACTGCAGTAAATTAATCTCGCACTCGCAGAGCGAGTTAAATAAATGTGGGAATACAAAGTTTATTTTGTCATTCACAATGAATACAAGTAAATTCCATAAAGAGACGCCAGAAACCATCAATTTTATGCAGTAAATTAAGTTAAAAATTAATAAATGAGTCATGAAAAAACCATTTAACGAAGTTCTTGTAAATATCCTAGTATATCCAGCCCACTAGAGTAAAAGGAGTTGTCAGACATCAGTTCACAGTCCGCCATTCTCTCACCAACGTCCTCTATCAAAGTCCTCTCTCGTTCGTTACTCCTCGTAGTTGAGTCTTAGAAATGTTTATCAATTTTCTTGAACGATCGTGGGCGCAATTATGGAGATATATTTGAACGCCATAGTTGCTAGTCATCAACCCTATGATTAGTTTGACGCGTCTTTACACCCGATTCTCACATCACATTATTTAATATTGAAGTAATTCTTCTCTTTCACATCCTTTCTCTGCTTCCTCCAAGGCAACATGAGAGGAAAGAGCATTGCATTTACATGTATCGCTTTTCACAAGAAATTAGACGGAGCATTAAAGACATTCAGAAGAGAAATGTTTCAGAGAACGGCTCTTTATCAGGAAATAACCTATAAAAGAACACTTTATGAAGAAGTTTCTAAAATTTTAGTAAAGTGTTCGATCTGAGGGGTGGCATCGTTTTGGGGAACTTGTGGAAGGAGGTAGAGGAGTGCATGGAGGAGATTGAGATGCTGGTAATCATAAGAACGAAGAATTTAGAATGTGGAAGGAAGTGAAGACAAATGATGAAGGAGGTGCTCATTGGAGAGGAGAGAAATTTGGTGTTGAAAATGAGGAGAGTGCGCAGAATGGGCGAACGGAGCAAGCAAAGAAATGCGAAGTTGATCGAAGAGGGAAAAACGACTGTCTTATGGAATGACTTGAAGGAATGTATATTGAGCTGAGAGGAGAGTTAATGTGTCGGAAAAGAAACGTTCAAGAGTGTCGAAAAAGAATAGAAGAGGCGTATCAACTTGGAAACCTATCTTCGCCGGAAATACGGCTCTACCTGATGGAAATGAAACGAGGATAAGGATTGTCAGCGTTTTGAAGTAGAGGCAGGCAAGTAGGGGGGGGCTTCTGGTGCTTTCACCCTCCCCCCCTCACCGAAATTTTTCCCAATAATTTTGTTGTTCTGATTTTAGCAGAGAGCTCTATCAGTGAGAAGAGATAAGTATGGGAACTGTAAAAGTAAATATCAAGCACTGAAAATTAAGGGAAGGGATTTGTAACATGTCGGCACCGAACGGGCAAGACTGACTTGTTTCAAGTTACGCAAGACTTAGCACCCCTCCTCCCCTCCCCCCCCCCCCCCCCCGAAGCAAACTTATGGCTACGTGCCGGAGTAGAGGGGTGACAAACAAAAGTGATCGGTGAGATTTCCGGGTCATGAAGTAATCGAATCGATTGCGCGGTGCGGGCGGCCAATCGAAGGGGCTCCTCGGCACCAGTTACCAAAGGGATGGTGGTGTTCTTAGGGAGGTCCGGAGTTCAAGGAGGAAGGGGGATGAAGGGAAGGGGGGGGGTAAGAAGCGTCTGGAAGAGATAGCGGGTCCGTCTTAAGGGAACCGGTTTCCACTCGCTGAGCGCCCGGAGACCCGGGTGCGTGGACCAACGCCGTCTCCCCGGACCTCCCTCCAACAACATACCTCCCAGAGGCAAACTTTTACTCTCAGTCCGTCCTCCCTCCCTCGGCTCCTCTCTCTCTCTCTCTCTGCATCTCTGCCTGGCTCTCCTTCCAATAACGACGGAGTGCACAAAGGGAGACTCAGCGACGCCTACCTCCTCGACACGCGATGCGTCCAGCATCCACCTCCGTTGCTGGCAGGTTCCTTTTACATCTGCATCTACATAATACCCTGCAAGCCATCATAAAGGTGTGTGGCAGGGGGTGAACTCTCACCAAACATGCACTACATATCATGCATAAAATTTGTAATTAAAATTAAAATAGCAAAGCATACATGCAAAAACATGCTGTTAGTTGGGTTAGCTTTAAGTCCTTGTACCAACATGCAGCTACCAATGTAATCCATTGCTACACTCGTACTGGATACATTTACCGTTATTCATATCCCTAATAGTAGGAGGAAAAAAGGACATTTTGAATCTGTCAGTTCGGCAATCAATGTCTCTAATTTTGTGATTATGGTCCAGTCTACCATAGTAAGTTGGGGTCCGCAAAATATTTTTAACATCATCACTGAAAATATGGCCTTGGAATTTGTTTAAGAGATTAAGTCTACATTTCAACCTGCGATCTGACAATGATTAAATTTTACTGTCGCGTGTGCTCCTATGGCTCCACACGACTAATACTATTCTATAACTGGGTTGAAAATGGACGCAGAGAGAGAGAGGAGGGTTAGAAGACACATGCCATGAATACTCGGCGAATCATATTCAAAGACCTCGTAAAACAGCCAATATCTGTGCTTAACAGTCATAACGGATACGTCACTTGGCCACAGACATTTATGGAATCTCGGCCTCAGGTGCCATTATTTACTCGATGAAGCCCCTTTTAAAAATGAGGATAAATGTCGTTTTAACTCATGACTACTTGCAATTTGTCGAGAAACAGTAAATAAGTCAGATAACATGGCTGCCGGGTGAAATGTTGTTCTATGGCATAATAAAAAAGTCTCCGTCTAATATTGTTGGAGCTTCAATACTATGATTGGTTTACCGAAGTCCTTCTACTTCCATTCCACATCCCTTGCAAATTCCTTTACCTCCTCGAGTTCTTTCCGAGATCCTCCTTGATTATTCTTAAGTATTTGTCTTTGGTCTCCCTCGTAGATCCTTAGATTTTCCTCAACGTAAGGCTCTTCAAGGCATTTTTTCTTCTTCTACTTCTTGTACCACCTCATTTCTCACTTCGCCATTTGATCCTCAGTACACTCCTCCAACGCCTGGTTTTGAAAGATTCTAAGTTTTATTCTTATCAGCTTTTCCAAGAGTGCATGATCGTGATTCATAGAGAGCCAGGACCCACACGAATGCATTCACATATTGTTTGCTTGTCTCCAGTCTTTATGCTCTTTGAGCATTGAAGCTGACTCTAAACCATAAATGTCTTTTCTACTTGGACTATCCTACGCTTGATGCCCGTTGCTCTTCATCCATCCCATGTGATAGAGCTGCCATGGCATGTAAATGATTTCAGCTCTAACCTCTCTCTACTTTTAAACGAACGTCTGATAACATTTTTTCTTTTCCGCATACCTTTTTTCTTTTTATTCCTATTATTATTTTTTATTCTTTTCGTTTTATTCTTATTGATTTTCAGGTTGTATCCCTAAAACTCTTCCTCGATCGAATTCAGTGAAGCCGGTAGATCATTCTCGTTCCCTGCTAAGATAGCGATAAAATCAGTGAAACGTAGTATGTTGATTTCTTCTCCGTTCATCTTGATTCCATTAGTTACATTTTCTTCTACTCGTCTGCGTCTTACATGTTGAAGACTGTTGGGGGCAGATTACATCCTTGACTTATCCCTTTGTTAATATTCGTCCTCTATTTTTATTCCGCCCTCAATGCGTACAGTCCTAAAGCGTTGGTAGATCATTCTTCTGTCATTGCAGTCAATTCCAAGTTTTTCTATTATAATGAAAATCATTTTCCATTCCATGTTGTCAAATACCTTCTTCAAGTCTATGCACAATGGTTTATTCAAGTGAATCATTTTTCTACCAGTCCTAACAGGCATAGTATTGCCTACCTTGTCCACATATTCTTCCTAAATCCAAACTGGTAATCTGATAGATTTCCTTCTGTTTTTCCCTCGATTCTTCCTCTGATTTTTTGAGTGAGAATTTTGGAGATATGGGACAAATGACTCAAGGTTCCGTTCTCCTTCCGTATCTCGGCCCTAGTTTTGTTTGGTATAATAAACATTTGACTCCTCTTGAAATCTTCCGGCAGCTTAATTGAGTCGTACAATCAGAGCTCTGATTATACCATATGGTGTCTCACTTGCTTTGTCACAGAGCTTTTGAATTATTTCTCCGCTTATTTTGTCAACTCAGGGCTTTCAATGCATCGTTAATCCTTTCTACAAGTCCAATTCTCTTATAGATATCAATTCTTTTACATATGCCCATTAATATGTTCCACTTTCTAGACTTGTGGACGTGTGTTTCGAATAAAAGTAATTAAAATTCTCCACAGCAGTGTAACTCTTCCACAGTCAAATTACCTTATCCCTTCATCGATCTTTCAAATAGGCTTCTTCATCAGCCATGCAGGTACACTCACTTTATAGCAACCACGCTTACATGGATGCATATTTCAATCCCATCTACTCCTCTTACATTTAATAGTACTACCATCCAAGTCTCTCAAGATGAAAATAGCTAATATTAGTCCACAGTCGTGAGAAATTCCAACACCTAAGAAGGGATACAAACATCAACCAGCAACCAAAAATTCCCATCAGGTTTAGACTTGCAGAAATTTGAACTGAGGAAGAACACAGGCTGTGGTCTCTGTTAACCATTGCGACCCTGATTTGACCCGAATCCCTCCCATGCACAGCTAAGTACCCTTATCTGTGAGGTTATTTCTCTGTCCGTATTATGGCATTAGAAAGTTAATACACCAATTGTTGACATTGTGATTGCACGAAATGAGAACCACTTTAACCAATTTCTCCACTAAGTATCACAGCATTCCCTAATGCAATTAATTAGTTTTGACGTTACTCAAATCGCAATTATCATTTTAAAAAGCTCTTTTCTATTACATTGTTATATAATCTACTCTCTTCAATTAAAAGAAACTGCAGGATATTGCTGATAATGAAAACCATTGTGAAAATACTTATTAACTGATAAATAATCGGGTTTCAAATTTTAAAAGGCAGCTTTTTTGTTGTAACTAATGCAGATATATTTATTATCTTGGCCAGGTTAGTCACATTAATTCATAATTACGGAATTAGCAAGGATGGGGTAGCCAGCCCCTTCGGTGGATGGCATCCTTGGTTATCACCGTTACCCACTAATGTCTTGGGTGCAAAAATTAATATAAGACCTTTATCCAAAAACACCCAAATTGAAACCCCAAATATAAGAAAAAATTTATCTTTCCTATATATAATTAAATTGATATTATGTAAAGATATGTATTGTTTATGTAAAAACAAAGGCAACTGCGGACAAGCCCAATGGCTTAGCAGGACCTGATTGGTACTTGTCATAAAATAACATGTGTCTTCACGACTTGTAGAATTATGGGTAAATAACTTAATTCTTTATTTTATTGAATTGTTTTATTAAGTGGATTAGCATTAGCTCTATCATTTCAATCATTATTATTGTATTGCAATACTAAAATTTATGGTATTATGAAATTTTTGAGTGAAATAATATATTAACATTTTTAGCAAATTTCTTCGCCTTTTGGAAATAGAAAAATGTCAATATTTTTCTTGTGACTAACTAAATACGATTGAATATTTCCAGCTAATTTATAAAATTACCGAAGACAAATAAAGAGCTTGAAAAGCGTTCACGAGCATAAAACTGATAGCTAATGCAATGAAAGTGAATCATTTCATGGTGCACTCATGTCGCTCCACTTAACGCTTACCCAAGATTGAATATTTTTAATGGTAGCATTGTGAATTGTTTTTTTTTGGGAAGCAACGCTATAAATCGGAGTTGGGTAAAAAACTCCAATCCCTTCGCGCAAACCCTCGACGACTCCTCAGCAAGTTCCTTCTCTGATGGCGCCTTGGAAAACTAGGGGGGTGGGGGGAGGAGCGAAGTCATTGAGATGTCAAAGAAAAAAGTTTACACCGTCGTATAAAATCCTCGGCAACATTTTCGTCCTTGGAGGAAGGACTCGAGTTGGTGCAATAAATATAAACCGCCAGGGGATAGAGTAATCGAAGACGAGAGGCCATTACTCCGGGGTCCAGACGCCGTGAATATCAATCAGACCATCGCTCGTAGCGAAAAACGGGAGGGTTGTGAGGAAGAGTGTTTCTGCCGACGGAACCTCTCTCCCCCTCGAATACTAATCGCCGCGTGCGTGTCATGCCTCGAGAGGCTGACTGAAGGCGGGGTTCGCATTGAAGGACTGGTTATTACGGTCAGTTAGGATTTGGCTATTGGCAAAATCTTGGCCGTTGGAAGGCAGCAAAAATACATGGAGGCAAGTAAATGGCTACCTTCCGGGCAAACCCAAGGAGGGAGAGAGAGAAAGATTTGCATGGGAAATCGATCGCAAGTCAGCAAAAAGGCGAATGTGTGGAGAAGAAGGGCGTGGAGTTGGAATAAAGGAGAAGAATAAGGAAAGGGAGGGGGGAAGCGAGAGACGATTGAAAATATTGGCAAGTTAAATCAAGATGGCATCAGGATTATTGAAATTTTTCTCAATTCCTTACCTTATCTATCACAAAATTAGAAATAATGATGAATGCACAGGTGCCGAACCAAGGACCTCCATCAAGAAATGAGCAACGGGCGAAGAGTTCGAAGAGTATCGGATAATATGCGTAAAATAAATTCACCCAATGTGTGAAGATTTCTCGGGTTTCACACCGGGTCAGGTTCTCCATATCTTCCTCCGACGTTTCGATGCGCGACTCGCCCATCGTCATCAGGGATCCAGGAATCCAAGTGACATTCCTTCCAAAATTGCCCGCTTATATATCCTCCGTTGGCGGGTAAGGTGGCTGCTGATTGGTTGATTGTGTGTTTCTCTCTCCGCGTCTCCTGATTGGTCCTCCGTTCTCTCCGATTTTTAGCAGGTGATCCCATGTCCTGCTGATGTTGTAGCCGGTGTCCCTATTGAGGTTATTTTCATGCAATCGTATCTGGATTGCTTCCTTCATAATGCGATCCCAGTATCCATGTGATTGGCACAGAAGTTTTGTCTCCTCCCAGTGAATCATGTGATTCTCTTGAATACTATGCTCGGCAATTGCCGACTTGTCGAGTTGACCCAGCCGAAGATGTCTCCGATGTTCCTTCAATCTCGTCTCGATTGTGCGGCTACTCTCTCCAATGTAGGAGGCGCCAATTTCACAGGGTATGGCGTAGACTCCTGGTGTTTTCAGTCCAATCGGGTCTTTGGCTTTCACCAATAGGTTTCTTAATTTCGGAGGAGGCTGATGGATGGTTTCTATTTTGAATCTCTTCAGAATCCTGGAGATTTTTCCCGATATGGTGGAGACGTATGGTAGGATCGCCTTGGTTGCCGGGGTAGAATCTTCATTCGGTGGCGTCTTTCTTCTGGGTCCCAAGGTCCTTTTCATGGCCGTGTCTATTTGGTGTTTACTGTAGCCATTCTGGAGGAAGGTTTTCCTGAGGTGCCGTAGCTCCTTCGGGAAATTCTCTTGGTCAGCAACGGAGATGGCCCAGTGGATGACAGTACAGAGAACCGAATTCTTTTGGGATGGGTGGTGGTGGCTCTTCTCATTCAAGTAGAGGTCGGTGTGTGTGGGCTTCCTGTACACACTGTGGCCAAGGGTGCCGTCCTTCTTGCGATAGATTAAGACGTCAAGAAACGGCAATCGTCCGTTATTTTCCTTCTCCATGGTGAATTGGATGTTCTCGGGCTGTCCATTCATATGTTGAAGAAATCCATTCAGGGCCTCCGATCCATGTGGGCAAACCATGAAAGTGTCGTCCACGTATCTGTAAAAATGTTTTGTGAATGTAAAAACGTGAGTGCCCGTTCTTCGAAGTTTTCCATATAGAAATTGACGATGGCAGGGGACAAAGGTGACCCCATGGCCACTCCCTCCGTCTGCTCGTAGAACTTCCCCTCACGTTGAAAATAAGTCGAGGTCAGTACGTGGCGAAATAGATGAATGGTATTGTCGTTGAATAGGTTTTATAGGAGCCGTAGTGTTTCCTCAAGTGGGACGCGGGTAAATAAAGACACCACGTCAAAGCTGACCAATATGTCACTCGCCTGCAGTCGGATGTTTTGGAGATTTTTCACGAAATCCTCCGAGTTTTTTACGTGGTATCTGGAGTGTCCCACGTGAGGTGCCAACATGCCCGTTAGATGTTTGGCCAGGTTTTATGTTGGTGAATTTATCGAACTGACGATAGGCCTCAGGGGTGTCTCATCCTTGTGAATCTTTTGTAGTCCGTAAATTCTCGGAGGCGCCGGCGCTGGCGCACGGAGGTTCTTGACGGTCTCCGGAGAAAACCCCGATTTTTTCATCAGCTCGACGGTCTTGCGGTTGACTGCATCCGTGGGGTCTCGAGGCAGCCTCTTGTAAGCAGTGTCGTTCAGGATATCACCAATTTTCTGGCGATACTCTTCAGTCTTCATGATGACCGTAGCATTGCCCTTATGTATGCCCTTATTGCAATCCTGGGATTGGTTGGCCGAAGGTCTCCATTGAATTCTTCTATCGGCTAAACTCTTCATATTTACGTATTTCTTCTGGAAGATAAATACTAAAAATGATCACGCAATTTTGAACTCCGAGAGCTACTTCAAAATTTGCATGAATAAATTATATGAGCAGAAGAGAGGGGTTATCTGGGTATAAGAGAAACTTAACTTTGTATTTTTTCACACTTTTATTTGAGACACCCTATTGGTTTCGACACTCCCGTGTCATTGTCAAGGGCCAAAGGTTCTCAAGAACCCTTGACAATGACACGGGAGTGTCGAAACCGGTAGGGTGTCTCAAATAAAAGTGTGAAAAAATACAAAGTTAAGTTTCTCTTACACTATGTCAATTTTTCACAAAGTATCGCCTTATTCAATTCAATTTATCGGGTTATCTGGGCTTAATACGGATGGACAGCTATCATTTTTCTACACGTAAACCCAAGATGACATTAGTGAATAGGAATGAATCTTAAATCACATTTTCAACAAATTAACATCAATTTAACACCTTGTAAAGGCATCATTCCCCGTTCACAAAAAGAGCCGACAACGGAGCGACCGGAGGAAACACTCCTAGGCCCACGATGACGAGAGTACCGATTCTCTTGTAACGCTGTAAAGGGTCTCATATGATAACTGCCCTCGTCTGAAAAATTATACTTGTCAATTTCAGGAGGCTGAAATGTGTCCGAATCGGCTCTATGAACGAGTAGAATACCAGCTTTTGCGGGTTAGACCATTTTAATGCTCCCTCATGCAAGTAAAAAAGTTTTAACGGGAAATGATCACGTGTGCTGATATTGTTTGTTAATGAAAATACTTGCTTTCGCTAGCTTTGTAATAGATTTTCGCCAAATATACATTAAAACATATAATCCCCGCGCACAATAGCTAATCATGGCCATGGTGATACCATGTCATACCTTGGATACCCGATTTTGTCGTGTTTTTTAGCTACCAAGAACGCACAAACATTAAATTTATATGAGCATATTTGAAACCCAACTTGGCTCATCAGAAATATTTTCGAAAAGCAAAACTTAAACAACTTAAATTTTCATGCTCCACATTAATGCTCTCCAATTCTCTTTTTTTCGCTCACACGGTCGTGCGCATTTATTGATCACCAAGATTTGTTTGGGATAAAGCGCTGCCGGTAGAAAATACTGGATTTTCGCGAGGAATGAAGATTTATTAAATTAAGGCGTTTGCGGGTGGGAGGGCAGCCTCTAGGAAAGGTGAGGAAATGGGTCATTGGGGGAGAGGGCGTGGAGGAGGCCGGGGGCGGGAAGGGGCCGCCCCCAGCCGCCCGGGGCGACATGTGCCGGGATCTTCCCGCGCCGCGGAAAGGGAGGGACGGCTCTGGAAGTTTTTTAAACGACTTCGGCGGAGGTCGTCGGAAACGCCTCCGGAGGCCAGAGCTGCGAGAGATGGAGAGGAGAAAAAAAGGGCTCTTAATTACGGGGGGGGGATGTTGGAAACCACCCCACCGCCCCCCTAACCCCCTGTCCTCCCCTCAACCCCCACCCCTCACTCTCACACGTGGTTCGAAATTTCCTCATCATCTGCCATGTCGTCATTCAGGAAAAACACGCTCCGGACGAGAGGCTCCTCTTCTCCACGCTCTGCTTTTGTTTCTGTCCTTTTCTAAGCTCTTTCTACTCGAGAATAATCAGTTTGTTCGCGGAATAATGATGAGTTGCGAGGGAAAATGAGGAAATGGGGTCCACCACTTAAATCGCCCTAAAGGCATTTAGTTGGCGCTCGTGAAGGCTCAGCGATAAAATTATACCACTTCCATGTGCATTGTTTCGAGTTTCCAATGTTATCATGTCTCTCTACGCTGTTTTTTTTCCTTAGAACTTATCCTAAAACGCTGGTAGAACTATTGAAAATGATAAAAAATGATTTACAGTACCATTTAGTACCTACCTATATCATGGATTGTACTGAGACCTGAGGGGTTGTGTTTGAAACAGTCGGGAGTTTCTCGAATAGGTAACCAAGGTTGTATAAACACCATGGGTTCGAAGATTTGGTGTGCAAAAAAACGCTGATTACAACCTCATTCATTGTTTACGCTTGTGTTTCATCGGATCTGGGGGCTCTTTAGTTGAGAAAAATGAGAAAAACTGAAGTTAAAACTATTAATGATATTGCAGCGAACGATATTTGAAAACCATTCGTGTTTGTACCACGTGACTCCTTGTTTCGAGATAATCCCGACGGTTTCAAACACACTCCCCCTGGCTCGGGATTTAAATCTTTTCCTCAGCTGCTCATGAATACACCGCCTCCATTAGGCATAAATGAGTTCAATAAAATATAGACATAAGCATTACTTCACTCAAAGCATTGGGAGTTAATTTGAAGTATTGATATGAGTTCACATCGATCTGAAAAACTTAAAAGCAATGGTAATAATATTTTATCCTTCGTTGCCTGAAGGAAAGTGACTTAAGAACTATTAAATAGAATACCTAATAATGGATTATATTATATGGCTTACCATTAAAATTCTCCAGGTTTGACAAGTAATTTCACTAGCTGTCGTTCCTTTTAAAGGGTCTGATTTGTACATCCGCGGCAAACAAAATTGAGGCAACGGTTTCCCTTGTACTGTCACTGGTATCTTCCGCCAAAAAATATGATGCAACAAAACGTAAAGTCCGCAAACTGGCCGCGAAATCTTTAGCGGCGTTACCCGCTGAAACTGCACAATAGCAAGATATTCCACAGAAAAAAACCGTTCGCCTTGAGTTGGACTCGAACCCGGACCCCCTAATTTCCGGCCATGTGCACTACCAGTACTACTACACTCTACTAGTTGAGCACCCGGCCGGAAATCATGGGGTTCGGGTTCGAGTCCCGGTCAAGGAGAATGTTTTTTCTCTGTGGAATATCTTGCTATTGTAAATAATGCAAGATGGACTATAGTAGTACGTCACAATTGCAGTGGAAGTCTTTATATAGAGTTGAAAACGAAAGGATTTCGAGATCATAATCGCAATTTCAATGCAATAATATAGACATATGCCATATTTACTTGGATTATCAACTCATCCAAGCCTTGGCATTTCTTTTTCCAATAGTTCTATCTATCCCAAACACCATTATTTTCAGAAATTATTTTCAATGCCAGCTATGACGCTTGAATACCGTTCGAGATAGTTTGGGGAACTGGGTGCCAAACCGTTGACCTTAGAATTATGGGCAACAGAATCATTATGCAGCATTGAAAATTACTGAATAAGGGACGCTATAGGAAAAAAACTGATTACATTGTATATCTTGGCAAGGAACACAAAAATAAATGTCGTAGGTAGGCCTATCTAGGTATCATAATAATAATGTTTGTATGCTGCAAAAATGCCAACTTTTTGTCCAAAAAAGAATAGATGTGGCTTCCCTGCACTACTCTTGACCTGATCTGAGCGTGTGGCATTTTTTTCGATAAAATTATAAATAAGATAAGACGTATTTTTGGAGCTACTGACAATATATAGATAACTGTGATGAAACAAATAAAGGCAATAGAAGCTTGAAATCGCCAGAAAAGCTGCAACAGGGAAACAACATCTACACAACTGTGTCACAACCTTCGATGAGAATATAATTCAAAAGAGGATCCCTTGAAAAAGAAATTTAAAAGTTGACTTTCACATTCCCAGTACCAAAAACTTTTTTGCAGAAATATCAGTGAAGGAAGTTGCAATCCACGAGTTAGATTTTTAGTCCATAAAAGATCTAAAGCCACTGAAACCCGGTGATGGAGAAGGATGCTGAAGATCGAATTGATGGTAAGGGTAGGAAATGAGGAAGTATGAAATATCCAGAAAAAAATGAAAAGGAAAGAATCTTGTGAAGCAGCAAACAGAAAAGAACAAAGTGGAACTCCTTGAGACGCAACGTAAACGAAAACTGGAAAACCAAAAACCGTCGCACAATTGTGTGCTTTATTCGGCATTATGACGACTATTTAGAGAACATAAGATACATAACAATTAATCTTGTCAAATCATCTATTGTCATCAGTCCGAAGTGTTCCATAGGCTATTTTATATTCACCAGATATTCTCGGGTCCGATTTCACATACATTTACATTTTTTTTCATTAGATTACACGGTAAAATCGGTTTTTTCAGTATTCATAATAGTTTCCTTTCCAAAATGCAATAATTTTTTACATATTTGCAAACACTAATAATAGCCACAAGACGTAAATATCATGAATGAGTTAATTTATATATTGAAGTATAGTTTCCCGCCTTAAAGCAGAAACATTTATGAAATTGCAAATATTTGGCAAAAACTTTGCTGTTTGAAAAACCTACACCTTACCGAACAGTGGCATTGTTGAACGTGAGTTTCATAAGAATAAACGGAGCTTCCCAATGGATGCCGCTCGACGTGGTAATCCCTTAATTGCCCCTAATAAGGTCGGGTTAGAAGAGGGATGAGGCTCCTTTGAGACAACAGCCCCTCGCCCCCTCAGCAGCTCCCAAGCCACTGCCAGAGATGAGTCCTTCCCCCACTTCCACTCAATTTGTGTCCCCGAGTCTCCTACCCCGAGACAGACGCGTCTCCAATCATTTCGCAACCAAGCGACCACGCATGGGCATCAATGAGGACTTGCCTTCGCTTGGCATCCATTTCCCATTCGCAAAGAGTAAAAACGCAGATCACCTTCTTCTGCAACCAGGGCATCGACCGGAAACCTGAACCGGAATAATTCGATATTCTGGGTAGATTGAGGTACCACAGTCGTTGTGGACGGCGTTACAGGGGCAAATTGATTGTTTTCCGTTCATGATAAACCAAAGGAACAGAAACAACAGTTATAAAAGTCTTTGGAAGATATTGGAGACAAAAGTTTCTTACAGTGGAGGAATCCACGTGTCTGAGTCTGGAAGTTAAAAGGGTAGATCATCGAGACAAAAGCTGGATATAATGTAGGAAACAATGTGTTTGAGTCATGTCTCAGATGAAACCATGTTCTCAGATCATGAGAAGATGAATAGCAAAAACAAAAGCTTCTGCGAAGAGAAAGAAAATAACAAAATGAATAAATATCAGAAATTCTATGCTAACCGTGTTAAAGTTGTGTAATGTAATTGGTAAAGAATTTGGCGGTGGGAGGAGGATCCAATTGGCAAGAAGATTTTTAGCTGAGAAATTAGAAGAGAAACAAAAAAGGATGGTTGAAGATGGATTTACAAATGATTCAAGTATAGTAGGAATTATAGGAAGAAAATAGAGAGAAACTATATATTCATGTTATCCGTTTTCTCGACCTCTTTTATAATAATATATAGGTACTTTTTTATAGTCAGGAGTTTAGGCCAATGAGAATTAAAATGCTAAAAATTTGGCCATCGTATCGGATGTAACCATCTTCAGGGCTATAATGATGTGCATAATGATGAAAAACTGTTTACAATCCATTTTAAAACAGTAGTTTAAATATACAATAAACAGTCATTAAAAAGAAAAATATGTGAACATCAAAATATTTAAAGAAACATGATTTCCCAACACAAAACATCTATTAAATATAGAATTAAACTTTGTGAATCGGCAAATTATGCCATTAACTACAGTCACATATACAATTTCGTAAAAGTAAAATTATAGATACAGAAAAAAATTATCAACAAGGTTATTCAAAGAAATGATACATATATCCAAAACCAAAAAAAGTAGTTATTAAAGGATTGACATTTTATTTAAGCAAAAGTTATCATAATTTAATAATTAAACATAATTCTTCAACAATGAAATATCAAAGCAATGAAATTAGAAATGCAAATAAAATATCAGCAAACTTGAAGGCCATGTATTCATGAATATAAATTCACATTTTTTTTCAACGGCTGTTTATTGTATATTTTAAAGCATACTGTTTTAAAAATGGATTGTAAACAGTTTCTCGTCACAATGCACATCATTACAGCACTGAAGACTGGTACATTAACATCAGAAACGTTGGAAAAGGTTTGACATTTTAATTCTAATTGACCTAAACACCTGGCTATAAAAAATATATTAGAAACTCTATATGAAATACAGAGATTGAGAACTGAGGAATTGTATCTGTAAATTAGTAAAAATATGAAAAGATAAGGCTATCGGTAACAACTTAATACGCGGTATTCTCACGATAGAAATAGAAAGTGAATAGGATCAGGGGCAAAGAAAAAACCTCATCTTAGCTGAATGGGTCAAATAGTGACGAACGCAAGAAAGGAAAAATGTGGAATTATATTTATAATCAATTAGAGTTGCGATTATAAGTAGATTAGCCAATAAACAATTGAAATGACGGGCTACATCATACTCAGAAAAGAACAATAATCGTTATGCCTAATTCTTTTGCTTGCTGAATACTTTACAATGAGTCATTTAGCGGAATTACATTTTAAATAGAATCTCCCTCACCTGGTCATACACGCATAAAAATTAAAATCATCAGAACTACCGATTCCTCAAAAAACTCGTGCTAGTCTTTTCCATCATTTGTGACTTTAGTATTTGATATCTGATTGTAATAATAATAGTATTTATTTTCTGTGGCAAGGTCACCTACGAAAAATTACAGAATATAGCATAAAATTACATCATAGTCGAATTAATACAATAATATTTAATACATACCAAGCAATAAAGAAACAAAATACAGTTTTGAATTTCCCAGTATATTTCAAACAGTTGTGTGTGCCTATGTGGCAAAGAATAACATTTAATGGTATGATTTGTGAATTGTAAGGGAAATTTAGGAAATAAAACATGGACTTGACATTCCTATAGTGACTCCGCTAAAATATGCATTACACGACTTCATGAGCTCACGGAAACTTTTTTCACTACTTGAGAACAGCATTATTTCGGGTTGCGTCCGCGGACGTTGTTTTTTTTCTCCACAACAGAATAATTAGATAAGCCATAGAGATAAACAAAACTCCCAATAATTCTGACAGAGAAGACGGATATCTCTTAACACGGAGCGTGGAAAAGAATAATTAATGTCCTGCAGAAACACTGTGCAGCACCAAGGTAGATTCATCAATTTTTGGAGAAAAAAACATCAGCCTGCCTATATAACAGTGGAGACAACTCACCCTCAATATCTTTCAACTGAGGAAGTCAACAGGTGAGCTGGCGAAACTGTTGCGGAGGAAAAAAAAACGGCGGACGCAACCAGAAAGAAATCTGGTCTCAACTGTTCAACGCCACGAAAACCGGAGATTGAACAGCTTTTCACTAAGTTTCAAATCAGAATGGCAGAATTATGGATGAAACAACTTCGGCCGTCACATTGTGGAATTTTTCCATGATTGAAAATAAGAATCAACTTCGTAATTTTCCACACATTTTTTAATAACCAACCGCTTTCAACACTCACGTGTCATCATCAGGGGCTAAAATTTTTGAGCATTGGAAAGGCCTTAAATAGTACACTGGTGTCTGTAATGATAGCTCATCAGAATGGCTACAGTGAACAATCAGTGGAAAAATTGTTAAATAAAATTCAAAAATCAAAAGCTACAAAGTCACTGTGCAATTTGGACCAATCTCCCCAAGGAAAATCAAAGAAATGGTTTAAACTTCCCTTCCTAGGCAATATTTGCCAAGTAATAGCTAGACATTTACCCAAAGACATTTTTAAGATCTGTTTTTATAATCCGACTACACTAAGCAAATTACTTTTTAATTTTAAAGCCAAAATTGATGTGGAGCATAAAAGTGGTGTGTACCTGATAGTGTGGTGATTGTAACGCAGTGTATGTGGGCCAAACGGGGAGAAGATTTGTGACCAGAGTAAAAGAACATGGAAGTGTGTTAGATACTGTGATGAGACTTCAATGTACGCTAAACATATACTAGAGACTGGACACCGGGGAAACTTCAAACCTCACTTCTTACCCGTGCAAGATAAAGGTTTTAAACTTGACTTTTTAGAGAAATACGAAATTGTATAACGACGGTGCTCACCCGATATTTGCTTTTAAATGATTTGACGGATTTTAAATGTTC
This sequence comes from Platycnemis pennipes, assembly GCA_933228895.1. Taxonomy (NCBI): domain Eukaryota; kingdom Metazoa; phylum Arthropoda; class Insecta; order Odonata; family Platycnemididae; genus Platycnemis; species Platycnemis pennipes. The sequence goes on along the minus strand of OW121849.1, from coordinate 141,634,039 downwards.
CCCGTTGACCACTTGCTCTGGTATACCCCATTATTCGCCACAATGTGAACATTTGACCTAACCTCCAATATATATTCTTCTTACCCCTGTGATGTAGTCCCATGCCTCACTCCCCTTCCATCTTAACCTCCGACCAGTTTATACCTAAGCGTTCCTTCAAATTTCCTTCCCCTCCCTAAAGAGACATACTCCCCCCCCCACCAGTGCACTATTTAAGGCCTTTCCAATGCTCAAAAATTTTAGTACCTGATGATGACACGTGAGTGTTGAAACGGGTTTGTTATTAAAACACATGTGGAAAATTACAAAGTTGATTTTTATTTTCAATCATGGCTAGAATTATCTGCCTTTAGTTAAATAGTGGGAGTTTCTTGCATGATCGCCATACTATTTTCCTTATTTTGGAGTTATTCTTTTACTGCGACTTGTTTTATGACACTCACGAATCATAAAATGCAACGATACTTAACTTCTTCCTCACCTTGCCGACGGATGATTTTTTTCATTAAAAATAGTTCAAATTTACATTTTCGATATTATTTGCAATACTTGTCAAGAGTGTGATCACTAAAGAAAGTTTTTGTGCTTTCCCGGCGTATTAACTGAGTAAATTCTCTTCGTCCGGGCCAGACTCTCCATCTTTGCCGACGTTTCGATGACCGACTCTCTCATCGTCCTCAGGGAAAGATGTTTTAAAACGGAAAGGGAAAAAATATACGACATAGTTGCATTGCATATTACGCAGCTGCGTTCCAAGACTGCCGCACACCAAAGGCGAATGAGCCCCCCTGAGCAACGAGTGCTCAATCGAGCGAATCAGGGAGCAGACGAGGGGACGACGGCGCTCGGAGCGCGGCAATTGACGTGCCTACCGCTCCTTCTCGAATGGGAGGCTCTGCCTGCACCATTACCTTCCCACCCCTACCCTCTCCCCCCTGATTCCTCGCCTCTCCATTACACCAGCGCCAACCAGGGTCTGTGCCGGGCCCTGTCGACCCTCGCCGGGGAACCCCACGCCTCGCCAGTTCCCGCGCTCCCCTCCTTTGGGCCTGCTCTCTCCGTCGTGCTCCCTGCACCCCCAAGAAGCCCCCTCCCTTCGCCCTCCCACCCCCTATCAGGCGAAGGACCACCAAGCAGTTGAACGCGGGCGATTCGGGGGGCCAAATTGGTAGTGGTTAGAGCAATGACCTCTCACCCAGAGGGCCCAGGTTTGAATCCCGGCGGTGGAGGATATTTTCCATTCGTAAACCGGCACCAACTTGAGAATTTTGTGGTGAACGTTCGAGTAAACTACTCCGTCCGTTAAGCCATGGTCCTCTTAGCGCTCTTATTTATTTATTTATTTGTCTTATTTTAACATGCGAATTTTTAGGACTTAAAGTCCTCTCTTCCAATTAACATGTTGGACGGTACAAACATCCATGCTCAGGAAAGTGAAAATCCTCCCCGGGCGGGATTCGAACCCGCGACCCTAGGATCGACAGGCGAGGGATTTACCCCGCCGCCACCGGGGTCGGCATTAGCTTGCTCTTACGCTAAGAGCAAGCTAATGCCGACGCCGGGTTTCTCTCCACTCTTCCGTTCCCATCCTTGTGCCTCTCCTCCCGGTCTGAAGCGTCTATTAGTGCGGATACGGTCTCGAAAACGTAGATGAGTAAAATAAGATTCGGACTACCCACCCACCTCCTCCACTTCCATCAACTCCTTTCTTCGCCTCCCCTCCCCCTCTCCATATCCTCATCTCCCCCCTTCCTTATTTATCCCTCGTAAGAAATGGCTTCCCTGCAGAGTTTATTTCGCCGTCGTAACATGAAAAATTGTAACCACCTCGATACCAGCAGGCGGGCCAACGCCTTAGGCGATACCAGCGGGCCTTACGGCAGCCTCTAGTTCCGCGAGCTAAACAGACGCTAGGAGGCCTTCGGCGATATTTTTCAAAAAAGCACTTATATTTAACGAAAACAACAGAAACCTGGGTACTGCGTAGGTAAAACAATTAATTATTGTGCCTAGTCATATGTACGCCAAGGATCATTCCAACGGAAAAACTGAGAAAAAAGAGTCCTTATAGATTGAATCGGCAGAAAGTTAAGAGCTAATATTCACCCTGAGAATAATTAACCGATACTCGCTGCTCCTGAGAAGATTCAAATATTGAATATTTGGATTTATTTGAGAATGCGTTGCCAAGGATGTCAACATTATATCCCTGTTACGCTAAGATCGTCAATGAAGGATTTACGAGGAAGAGAAAACTAATTTTTTACATATACCAAATGCCTGCATAATTTCCAACGCCTTGAATGCTTCCTTTCTTGCTTTAATCAATGCATATGAAATTATTTATAGGTTAAAAAATTAGGTTTATGCCGTTTTAGGACCAAAATATGGATTTTTACTGCATCATATATATTTATCAAAATGACCCATGATCAAAAACGTCGGCCATGGACGACCTGACCCGGTGGAAAACCCGAGAAGATTTTCTACAGTTAATTCGCCGGGAAAACCTTCGATCTTATCAAAATGATTTATTCTTATTCAGCAAATCTATGTGTTCATATACATGACCACTTAAGCATGGCAATTGAACGAAGGGAGAAAATGTAAGTAATTATCCACCAAAAACCAATGGCGGAACAGTTTTAACGGAGTATCTCTTGTCCCCAATGCCTGAAACAATTATGCAGGAAAATATTTGTATGCTGGTGATTATTACGGCCTGGATTCATTAATACATAACAGGTCATATCATGGCATTTATCCTCAGTAGAGGTAGATGGCCAATGAGAGAAAATAAGTTAAACAAACAGTTAATATAATGGTATAGCTTCCCTATCTCTCTCTGCAAACGTATCAGTGTCCACTCAATTGCTGGTCACATCAAAATCCCGCATACACAAGCAAAGAATTACAGTAGACTATGGATGAATGTGCCGGTTTAAAAAAATTTTTTCACAGCATCAAGTAATTTGATATCCTTTGATAACTGCATTTAGAAGACCCAGAAAACGAATGGATACGTTAAGGCCAAAGCGTAAAAAAGGATGAAATTCCACAGTCATAAGGCAGGCACGTAGCCAGAGCGGGGGTCATCTGGAGCTTCAGCTCCGGTCGAATTTTTGTCCCAATAATTTTGCTGTTCAGATTTTAACTGGACATCATAATGCGGATTACACTGGCTATAATTCAGGTCTTAAGTTTGTTGAAACTTGATCACTAGTTTGATGCATGTTTGTGGTTAAGAGGTTATTCTTTTCAATCTGATGCATGCGTTGGACTTATGTTCTGCGGCCTGTCAAATTAACTGCTTCATAACAAGGTAAGCAGTGAACTTTACCAGTGATAAGATATAAGTGTGGGTACTGTGAAAGTAAATACCAAGCACTAAAAATTAATGGGAGAGATTTGTAACATGTCGGCAAGATTGATTTGTTCCAAGTTACGCTGCACTAGACTTACCTCCCCCGAAGCAAATTTCTGGCTTCGTGCCTGTCATACGGAGAAATAACAGAAATTATATTAGTATTAATGGCATACTTACGAATTAAGTAGGCATGGGCAGTAAAACAGAACCCACGCCTCCTTTCAGTTTAAAGAAAACTATTGTAAAATCACTCTCAAACTCACAGATTTATCACCTCCAGATCCTATTCGTCTTCTCCTCTTTTCCCCAAAACGCAAAGAGGTGTAAATTAGCGCCAGTGTTTTCATGAAGTCCGTGAGCTTTCTCTTTTATGTAATAACAAGAAGTTTTATTTTTATATTTAAAAATACTTTCAGCAAGAGTAAATAATGTAACAACAATAGCAAAAATCTCCGAAGACCTCTCAATTAAGAGCTAGGATTTCTTAGTGCTACTGCTGAGATTTGAGTTCGACCCCACGGGATGGAAACTAAGTACTCTATTTCACCAAACTAATCCCTATTTCCCCATTCAGCACCATGAAACCCCCTCTCCTGCCAGGGTCCAACTCTTTACAATTTATCTTCTTCCCTGTCCCTCGCACCTTCTCCATTCTTCTCCACCCCTACATCCCGAAAGCCTCCATCATCTTCTCATCCTCCCGACCTTCCTTACACTTTTTGCAACAATGTAAAAGCACACCCTAAATCGAATTCCTTACTAATTTTATGCCAGTATCTTTATCAAGGGTTCCTAATTAGTTAATTAGTCGGGAGAGCTCATTTCCACCATTAAGATGTTGACTCCACAGTCTCTGGCCCACCAAGGATCACTTTTACAAAACAAGAGGAAGATTGCCTCAATTATACTCATTTGGCAATGCAAATTACGACGGTATGAAACAGGAATTAAGGGAATCGATAAATGCATTTAGCGAAAAAAGCAAAGGATTAGATACATAGAATTCGTGGAGAGAATTTCTTGAGGTCACCCGTAAAGCATTTAACAAAGGCATACCAAGTAAATTTATAAGTGATAGAACAGAGCCAAGGTGGTATAATGTACAGGTTAGGAAACCACTAAAGCGACAAAGAGTATGCCACGCTAGGATGAAGAATGCAGGACAGGGTATATCGGTAGAGGAAAAAAATGAGTTAGTTCAAAACTATAAAAAATCGAGAGCACTAGCAAGGAAATCATGTCGGCAAGCGTTATCACATTTCAAGATCAAGATGCTAGGAGAATATTTAGATAGAAACCCTAAAGCGTTTTGGTCATATGTGAGAGAGATTCAGGAAAACAAGTCCACTGTGCACACACTTAAAAGCGATAAAGGAATTAGAGTCACCAGCAGGTTAGAAAAAGCCAATTCTTTATACACCTCCATCCAAGGAGTATTCAACTCATAGTCACACAACAAAGTCGAACCACCACCGAACACTTTCAGGAAACAAATGCCCTAAATAACAATTTTATGTCGCGGAATTTAGCACCAGTTGAAAAACAAATCACCAGGTCCCGATCAAATTCCTTCCAGAGTGTACTTAGCTTCTGAAAAAACACCCTATCTAGAAATAATATTCAATAAAATAATAAAGAACCACACATTACCCAAGGATTGGAAAGTAGCTAACATAACACCTATTTTTAAAAGAGGCGAAGCACCTAGTAACTACAGACCCATTTCACTCACGTCAATCTCTTGTAAGGTATTTGAGCACATTGTAGTCAGTTCGATCATGGGGCATTTGGATAGTAGGGATTGCTCATAAACAGCCAACATGGGTTCCGGAAGGTAGATCTTCCGAAATTAACTTTATTCGTACACGATATTTTATTCCACGGTAAAATCAGTACTGAACTTGATGCGATATTTATAGATTTTAAAAAGGCATTCGTTTAAGTTCCTCATAATAAATTAATCTTGACGTAAGAGAGTTTTGCTATAAATAAAGACGTTGTATGTTGGGTAAAAAAATTCTTAAGTGCGAGAGAGCAGAGGGTTGCCATAGATGGTATCATTTCGGACACAATCAAAGTCACATCGGGAGTTCCACAGGGTAGCGTAAAGGGTCCGCTTCTCTTTGTTTTATACATAAACGATTTGGGTACCGTAGTTAGCAGTAAGCTTAGATTTTTTGCAGACGATGTGGTAGTGTACCTACAGGGGTACATCAAAGGAAGAAGACAAGAAATAGCAACGATTTAGATACAATTCTAGAGTGGTGCAACAAATGGCATTTAGAACTTAACCTTAACAAGTATGTAGCTATTAATTTTTGGAGGAGGAATAATTCGATAGAAGGATCCCGTAAAATTAGAAACAAGAAGATCGAAAGCGTTGAAACCATAAGACATTTAGGTGTCACAGTCACTAAAGATTTATCGCGGGGAAGACACATCCGGGAAATATGCGGCCGAGTGAAGAGAAAGCTAGGATTTATAAAAAGAGTACTTGGGAAATGTGATGAGAAGACAAAAGAGCGATGCTACTTTTCACTAGTTAGGACCCACCTTGAGTATGCAGCCAGTGTATGGGATCCTAATGAATTTGGGTTGATCAGAGAATTAGACAGTGTGCAGCGTAGAGCAGCTAGGTTCGTTAAAAGGTTTTACAATAGGTTTAGTAGTGTTTCAGAAAGAATATAATAAGGTGGGAATCATTATAGAGCGTTGGTTAAAGTACAGATTAAATCTCTTTCAGAAATTTCAATCGGACAGCTTTACTGAAGATGTAAGGCATATATTAATACCACCAACGTATTATGCTAGATTCGTCCAGATAAATAAGATCAGAGAGAGAGATTGTCGTACTGATAGATTCAAAATGTCATTTTTGCCCGCACTATAAGAGAACAGAATAGGCAGCATAGCAAATGGATAGGTAGGGGAAATATTTTAGAGCAGTCTGCAGCGCATGATGAATGCATTAACAACCAATCCCTTAGTACTATGTAGATACTAACAATCTAGTTGCCTGAGAACTTATAGTAGCACTATAAACAAGCAAACCCGTTGAGTTGACCGTTGACCGTGAGTTGACCGAACAAGCAAACCCGTTGCCCCGAGCACACCCTCGCCATGCACGGAATATGCACGGAATTGTAGGAGACCAGTTATTTAAGGAAGGCGACCAAAACTAAGGTCATTTACGTGATTCAGGACAGGTTTGTGTTTAGATGGGAGTACTTTCAGGGAAACAATGATAGAAGGAGAAACCAGGCGTCGAAGTTGGCGAGCTATCATGGGGTCCACGGTTTACGTCTCATGTGACAGACGGAGTAATGCACTCAGCGTGATCGTCACAATGCACCCAAGTGGGAAGCGGTATGCTAATGAAACAACTATGACTCAACCGAGACGGGAACCTGTGCCTTTCAGGATAGAAGGTCAGTCCACTCCAACCACCAAACCAAGAAGAGGCAAACCCGATGCACTCAAAGGTTCCTATAATTACATCTCCCCAAAAGAAGAGTTTCAAATAGAACAGAAGACATTAAATTACGGTTCTTGCCCCAAAATAAAGGTATCCATCGTATGCATGTATTTAGGAGTGAGAAGCACAAGTTCACAAGAAAATTCAATTACAACTTTAATTTTATTTCCCTTGTGGATGACGTAAGAGGGATATAGTTTAAACTGCAAGGTATAAGGAAAATTCTTCGCCTGAATTTGCAATTACATTCCAGAGTCCCTAAGCGCTGTTAAACATGCGTTAACAATAACTGTGAACATTCTCAAAACTAGGAAAATCTCCTCCGCTACACATGGTATTGATAGTCGTTTTCGAAGCTACCAACCTACACGACGAACCTCGTGGGTTCATATGTCGCCAGTCTCATGGATGTTTCACTTCTCCTTGGATTTGACTCTTGCGTTGTATGGTGCGATTTAACCTTAGCTCTTGGAATAATTAAAAAATTACTACTGCTATGTCCATGAACTACGATCACCAGCATCCGTAGTGATCCCTTAATGATATACATAACCAACCTATTCCACACTCCACTTTTATCTGTACCTTTTTCTCTTTTATGGAGGGTTTCTTCAAATTAGCTATTTAGCTGCAGTGCTGCAGGGAAGAAAAAATGGATAATGATTTTCCTCTGGATGACTCAAAAACAAATGCTAATCAACTCCTGTCGTCATTTCTCCCGACTCATGAAACTCTTGCACCTACCGTGCTAGCGGAGTGGCTTGGCTGTGTTCCTATTAAATCGACGTCTAAAGGATAGGCCGTAAGTTTCTCCATAGAATTAAAATCAGTTATGTGGAATATGATTAGTAAAATTATTTTGCATAGTAGAATTCACTTGACTTAGAACACCTAAGTAGGAAATTAGAAACATCATCTACAATTGCTTAGAACATTTTATTGTTTACTGAGAAGAAAACATTTTCCATACAGTTAGAATATTTACATCTTACAAAGGCAAGTCACAAGTAATATTGTTAATCCCATCTCCGTATAGTACCAATAATTAAATGCATCAATTCATTCCGGCAAATATTCGTATCCTTTCAAGGAAATCAATTATTTTACTTGGTACATATATATAATAAAGGAGGATTCATCCGTTTCTAAGATTTGGTATTAGGGGGTCGTAAATTTAACGTATTAGTTTAATAATAGTCATTTTGAAAAAAGTTCCTTTTCCAACAAGTTCATTGCCTACTAATGAGTAATAATGGCCCTGCAATGCCGACATCTTTGATAGTAACTCATTTAAATTGTTTTCATTAGATTCCAAATTTTGCTGATCCTTGTTACAAATAGTCCGGGAAATTTCCCGAGGGTCTCCACCTTTTCCTATCGTATTTGTAGTAAACCTGCGGAGGGTAAGGCGTTTCTGGTCTACCTTCTGCAACGCCAAACCCAATACTACAGAAAAACGAGTCCAGCTGGAAGAAAGAGCCTCGAACTGGCTTTTTAGTCGATCTCCCCCGTGCGCGGTATCGTTTCAAGCGGTGCTTACATCCGAAACCAGAATCGAATGATGATATGACGATGTCGCTCATGTTGGCCACTTTGAACCGTGGAAGCACAGCCATTGAATCAATGCCTTGCGGCACTGTGAGGGATTCCTTCGAGATTATCTCTCGATCACGTCCGCAGCTTATCTCTTTGAAACGCATGGGTTTCGACATATCTTCATCAAAGTTTAGGAACTCCAACTTGCAGAATTTCCCCACCCTCACCGGGTCCCGTATTGCCGTGTCAGCCCCAAACATCTTCATATTTGCCGGGTAGACTTCTCGCTCAATCAGCATACCGATGTCGCAGAGTATGTCGTCTGGATACTCGGCATCCCTGCAGAAGACCAGGGGGGCGTTTCCGCTGGTGGGGGCGGAGGCGGGCAACAGGCGGTCCGGCAAATTGGCCGGAGCGCCAGTCTCTTTCCGGAAAGTCAGACGGATGACTCTCGGATTGTGACTGCTTCCTGAGTCTTCGCTTCTGGCGCACAGCAGCCAGGCCGAGAGGAGGCACCAGACGATGGGAAGGACTCGCATTGCTCCGAGGATAGCTGCGGTCACCACGGAGTAGCGGCAGAGACTGTATCCACCTCTCGCACACCTCGATTCTCGTCGGTACGCAATTTGCCGCGAAGCGCTCGAATCGCGGAAGGAGCGGAAAAAGCTTCATCTACATCTACATCTACATAATACCCTGCAAGCCACCACAAGGGTGTGTGGCAGGGGGTGATTGCTCACCAAATATGCACTACATATCATGCATAAAAAAGGAATAGTATTAATATAGTAGTCAGAACTACACTATTTAAAAAGATAGAAATTGCAAAGAAAACATGCAAAAACATTCTGTTAGTAGGGTTAGCTTTAAGTACTCATACCAACATGCAGCTACTAATGCTATTCATTGCTACTCTCCGATAGGACATATTTACCGTTATTCGTATCTCTTATTGTGCGAGGGAAAAAGGACATTTTGAATCGGTCAGTTCGGCAATCAATTTCTCTAACTTTATGATTATGGTCCAGTCTGCCATAGTAAGTTGGGGTTCGTAAAATATTTTTAACATCATCACTGAAAATATGGTCTTGGAATTTGTGGAAGAGATTAAGCCTAAATTTCAACCTGCGATCTGACAATGATTCCCATTTCAATTCATTTAATAGACTGGTTACGCTAATATAATTATCGTGTCGCCCCTTTACAAATCTTGCCGATCATCGCTGCACACGTTCAAGTTCATTACTTAGACCGATTTCGTAGGGATCCCATACACTGGAAATTACAGGTACTGCAAACTTGGATGTAGGCGCGTGAGAATTACGATTGAGACTGATCAACAACCTGTGATTTAGAGCACGTAATAGTATCAAATCCAGCGGATGAATGCGAATAGTATCCGAGTTAACACTTCACTACAAATTGTAATGGATAACACGCCCGTAATGGCATCTTTTTCTGAGCCTTATTGTCTCATGTAACTAGATTTTTAGTATCAGTCGTATTTAAGGGATTAATACATGCTTCATGCATTACAGACTACTCGAAAATATTTCCCTTACCTATCCCTTTGCCTTGCTGCTTATTCTATTCTCTTATTGTACGGGGAAAAATGCCATTTGGAATCTATCAGTACGACAGTCTATCTCTCTAATCTTATTTATCTGGTCGAATCTAGCATAATACGCTGGTGTTTTTAATATATTCCTAACATCTTCAGTAAAGCTGTCCGATTGAAATCTCTTTTGTACCTTAACCTACGCTCTGATATTGACTCCCACCCTAATTCTTGTATTAATTCTGAAACACTACTCGAACTATCGTAACTCTTCTAATGAACCTAACTGCTCTACGTTGCACATTGTCTAGTTCTCTGATCAAACCTAATTCATTAGGATCCCATACACTGGCTGCATACTCAAGGTGGGTCCTTACTAGCGAAAAGTAACATCGCTCTTTTGTCTTCTCATCACATTTCCCAAGTACTCTTTTTATAAATCCTAGCTTTCGCTTCGCTCGGCCGCATATTTCTCTTATGTGTCTTCCCCAAGATAAATCTTTATTGATTGTAATACCTAAATACCTTATGGTTTCAACGTTTTCGATCTTCGTGTTACTAATTTTATAGGTACCCTCTATCGAATTATTCCTCCTCCAAAAATTGATAGCTACACACTTTTTAAGGTTAAGCTCTAACTGCCATTTGTCGCACCACTCTTGAATTGCATCTAAATATTTGCTAAGCGATTTCCTGTCTTTTCTTTTGATATTCCCCTATACACTACCGCATCGTCTGCAAAAAGTCTAAGCTTACTACTAACTATATTACCCAAATCGTTTATGCATAAAAGAAATAGAAGCGGACCTACTACGCTACCCTGGGGAATTCCCGATGTGACTTTGATTGTGTCCGACATGATACCATCTATGACAACCCTCTGCTATCGCTCACTTAAGAATTCTCTTACCCAAAATACAACGTCTTTATTTAAACCAAAACTCTCTAACTTCAAGATTAATTTATCATGAGGAACTTTATCGAATGCCTTTTAAAAGTCTAAAAATATCGCATCAACTTCAGTACTGTTTTCGCCGTGGACTAAAATATCGTGTACGAATAAAGCTAATTGTGTCTCGCAAGATCTACCTTTCCGGAACCCATGATGGCTGTTTATCAGTAATCCCTGACTATCCAAATTCCCCATCTAAGTTTACATTATACCCCGAAAGCCACTACAAAGGTGTGTGGCAGGGGGTATTATGTTGATGAGAGAGAGAGAGACTCTGCGGTTGTGTCGCGCGCGGGCCAACACGTGATCGAGGCGTGGCTCGAATCGATCGAAGCTTCCGACGGAAGAGGTGGAACTGTCCTTGAAGGCTCTTTACTTCCCGTCGGGGGAAGGGATACTCAATGCTTCCAGAAATAAATTACGATTCCCTCAACTCATTCCACTCTCGTGTTATGTTTCCATCCGTTGCCTGGAGTAAAAATGTAAATACGTTAATTTAAATGCCATTTCGTCAAGTTTACTCTTATGAATTTCCCTTCCTAAGACAAAATGGTACAAAATTATGCTTGTGACATGTCTCGTCCTTCTAGAGTCCCCCAGAATCTAGTTTTGTCTCGTGAACTTCAATGCCATTTCAATCTTGGCGGGATCGAAAATCTCGTCTCATTAAATTCAATATTAAACTTCATCGATAATTTCTTTGTTTTATGTGAATGCGATTGTATGCTAAGCATAAGTAAATTCAATTAATAATATTTTAAGGTTTTCCTGTGCATTTAAAAAAGTGTATTCCGCTGAAATTTAGTAATAATTCAAATAATTCACCTGATGTATAATTTATGCATCGAATGTAAAATGGTTGATTTCCTTGGTAAATATTCATCTACATCTACATAATACCCTGCAAGCCACCACAAGGGTGTGTGGCAGGGGGAAAGTATTATTTGAAGTTCCAATATTGTGAATCACTCAGTTAAATGTTGCGCATCAGAGGAAGACCTAATATCTTTTAGATAACTCTGCCTGTCAATATCACCTCAAGTATATTTTTTACTTACCATTAAAATATTTTCCTATTCAATTATCATTGAATAAACTTACATCAAATCACTGAATAGTAATCAAGTCCGATATAATTAGGAAATACTTTTGTAGGTACATAACTACAGATTTTCACTACTAATCATCAAAACCGTCATGTGCCAATACGTGCGTTCGACAGTTACAAAACGTTTTTCTCATTCCTCGAGCTTTTAAATGCACTCTGGTAAGGAGTTGGATATTTTTAACGCCATACGATAAAAGATCTCTTTCACAATCAGAGATTCGTTTTGGGAAGCGAAAAATGATTTTTTATGAGAAAATAAACCTAACCAGATCCATTCACACTAAAATCAAAAATTAGAGTAAGCAAAAGGTGACGCCCATCGAACAAGCTTCGTTAAGGATATCTACGTCATCCACCTTTCGTCCTTGACTGTTTTGAGGGAAAGGGAGGGGAGTGGAGGAAGGGGGGGTCCTGGGGAAAGCTGGCACAGGTCCAGTAGATTCCTGAAAAAAAAACATAACAACTGAGAAAGAAAATAGTTTCGGTAATGTATTTTGGCGTGACTAAAAACGTGCTGAGTTTATTTACTTATTCACAAATGGGGGCGTTTACTCGGAACCGAAATCGCAATTTTGTGCACGAAATCGTTAGATGGAAACGAAAAAAGAATTTTAGTGAAAAAATTAATCTTCTGACCACAACCATTCACTCGTAAATCAAAATTTAAAATAAGCAAAAGGTGACGCCCACCGAAAAAGCTGCTGTGATAACATTGACGTCAGTTTCCTCCCGTTCTTGACTGCTTTTAGGGGAAGGGAAGGGAGTGGAGGGGGGGTTCTCGGAAGGTCTGCTCGCACAGATCCTGTCGCAACAACTTCCATTGGCATTGTCAGCTGTGTCTTTCCATTGCGATAAGGCGAAGTACCTAGCTTCGCGGGCTCAGTTGTGATTGGACGTCGTCGAATACATCAGAGATTGCACCACGCCCACTTTTCCGAAAGGGTTAAAAACATCAGTTTTTCGCCGTTTATAACTCTAACAAATAATTGACGGATCAAAAAACAGAAAAAATACGTATCTTTTCATTTTACGAACTCTAAAAGATTCGGCAATAAAAAAATATGGTAAACGACCCCATTATGGTGCAGTCGAGTATGCAATGCCTTTCGAAATAATCCACATAGAGTCTAACAACCACTTCCGTTGGCAGAGTCAGCAGTGTGTCTCACGTTGTGATTGGACGAAATGGATGACGTACGAGCCCATTGAACGTTCAATTTTCCGAAATGGTGAAAAACATCAGTTTATCGCCGCTTTTAAGTCGAGAACGACTCGACGGATCGAAGCGCGGAATAATACAAGTATTTTTATTTTACAAATTCTATCATATTCGCCCTACTGATCACAGAGCTGTATCAGATTCACCCTGTCGGGTGAATCCGGTCGTGCCAGTGTCCACGGTTGTGTGGAAATACAAAGTTTTACTTTCCTTGTGCATCTATCAAATTCGGTAATTTAAAAAAATATGGTAGAGGCCATTATCGCGGCTTCTTTACATTCTGCTGTGGAGGTCATTTACATTGGAAACTATTGTCTCTTATTTCATTGGTTCGTCTGTTTTGTACCAAACTTCTGTTTCGTCCTTAAATTTGGACGAAACTGTTTGAACCGGAAAATTGAATGAAAATTGACCGTGGGGCACAGCGACGGCTTCACGTCCGCAGCGCTTCCCGAGGGTCCAATCGCCTTCTCCCGCCCCGACACATCCAATCCACCCACCTCCCCCCTGTCGAGGGCCCTTCATCAAGCCGCCCTGAGCGCGGGGCCTGAATCCCAAGCTGTCCCCACCGCCGCCGGCCCGCAATCAGCCCCTTATTACCGCTCATTCGCCCTCATCACACAGCAGGCGGTCCCTGCGAGGGGCGCCGAGTGAGTTATGCCCTTCAGGAGAGATGTGGGCGATGGGAGGGTTCATCCGGGCGGCGGCGGCGACAGGAGCAGGGTAACGGCCGAAGGGTGGTGCGCGCGCTGATTCATCGAAGTGCCGAAAGATGTCGATGCTTGGGGTCGTCGGGGTCACCGGAATCCTTCGTGACAGTAGCAGTAAGGAAATTACCATAGAGATCTTAAAAATATAGCAATACGGGAGTTTAATTGGAATAAAAATCGCTGCTTTATACAAGAAATCGTTGCATGGAAACTGAACAAAATGAAATTTTGCAAAAACATTAATTTTCTAACAAGAACCATTCGCTCATAAATAAAAAATAAAAATATGCAGGAGTTGACTACCCATTAGAGCTTCAGACCACATATCCATATCCCTTCTATCCCTTCCATCCCTATCCTTATACCTTTCCTCCCGGTCTGAAGCGCCTATTAGTGCGGAAACAGACTTGAAAACACCATGAGTGACTACCCATTAGGGTGGGCCGAAAAAAGGTTTTTTTTCCGGATCAAATTTGCCCTATGCGGGAAAGTTGTGTACTAATATCAGGATCTTGCATGCAAAATTTTTTCGAAATCGGATAATATTAACCACTGCCGCCCGAGCTCTAAAGTTTAACATTTTGCGAAAATTCAGGCGGAAATGGGAAACAAACGGTTATGGAGAATAATTTGTTGCGAATACTGGAATATTGGTAAATATCAACGATAGATACATGTTTTTAAATTACAACACTGAAATGTGAAGTTTATTTGACGAAATATATGGCTTACACGATGCCTAAGAATAAACAACTAATTTAGAGTGTAGGCAACCCGCACAACAACTAAAAAGTTTTACACGTCCAAGCATCACTTCAAATAGATCACTTTTGGGAGCCGTATTTGGGATAAATTAATATTTTTTCGAATGCAGTTCTTTTATAAATGTCTCATACTTCATTTGGGTATACATAATACAGTAAAATAGACGGTAAAGTTAAATTTTTTTTAAACTAACCTCAATTATAATGAAGAATTTTATGCATGTGGAGCTATTACCACAAACAAATCAGTTAATCAAGGTAGGATTAAGGACAGCCTGATCACCAAATATTTATTTAAGTAGCTCTCTGCTATTTTCGTGGAGAAACTACCCAGAACTCAACACGAGGAGGTGGCTACTATCGAGTTCCACCCGTGCCCTCCCAAACCACCCTTCCATGGGGCACGTTTGTAGGTAACTGGCTATCACCGGTTCTTATTATACCTTATGGTGTGCTTTATTTTCTAATTTAGGTTGAAGTTTTCGGCCTTTTATGCATGATAATGCCCATCCATGCCTGCTTTCTGGACTGCACACGGATTTTGACGCCACCGTGATCATTTGTACCATCCTTTCAACTGCTTTTGTGTGGCATGCAAATGGGGGTACTTTCAACAAAGCCCCTTCCTTCAGAATATCTCCAAAATCCTTTCTTATGATATCAGCTATTAAAGGTGGTTGAGTTACCGCTACTGTTTTCCAGTCAACTAAGTGGACGTAATCTTGTGCATCAAAATTCATAGTTGGAAGTTCGAATTTCCTAAATTCCTTCTTCTGATTTTCCTCTGATTTTAATATTTTTTCGACGGCCATTTCACGGATCGGTCTTCTCTTTTCGGCTAGCATTGTAAGCAGAATATTCTCTGGGTGAGCAAAAAGAGCGTTTCCCTGAATTATTGAGTAAAGGCGTAATTTGATGTCTCAATTCATATATTTCATGAAATGTATCATGTTTATGATATTCTTCGGACCTTCCGTGCATTGTGGTGTTAATTTTATCGCGAACCACATAGGAGTTTATACTTTCATCACAAAAGTTGCCAATGTCATCTGTTCTTTTGAAGGAGTTTCGGTTGAAACATATAATCGAAGAATACGAATTGCTGTAGTGGTCCACCTGGAATGAACCATTTTCCCCGGACTTCTCGCTGAAAGACTCTCCAGGCATTCTCCACTTGAAAAAGCACGTGGTCTCCTTGAGAAACCATCCCGATATCAACTAGAAGCGCGGATGCTAGTGCTGCAGCAGCTCGTTTCGATATACAGAATCTTTCACAGGCAGACGCAAATCTAGACAAATTTTAATTATTTACACCCACCTTTTTTCCAAAAAATCATCAGCATCACTTGCGTCACGTAATTCTTCATCTGCAGACGTTTCATCACTTGAGTCTTTCCAAATCACAGAAACTTCTTGCTCAGGTAGCGTGGAAGATTCTAATGATCTTTTTATTTCTAGCCTATTTCATTTCGTCTTCCTCTTGTCTTTCCTGGACATCAATGGCACTGATATTTAGTTTTCTATCACCTCTGGTCCTGAAGGAATACACGTTCTACAAATGGCACTTTGGTGGTATTATCACAATCACAATCAGTTCCACTAGAGAATTTACATGCCGCAACATCACACAGCTGACACGCGTGACGATGAAAGTCTTGCTTCAGATCAACGAAAGTCTTCTTGTTGACAGATCGAAGATTATTGCGGTATTTTCCATGGTATTGAATATTTCGTCTCACAATTTGCTTATGTCCGACAACTGGTATAGAGGATCTATTCCAGATGTCTTCAATGGCATAAGCCACCGTCTCCGTGATTCCCGGCACAGATGTATCGGTATTTCCACTTTCTTCTGGAATGTACCGAGAGTACAAATACATTTTCATCATCTCCTCATAAGTAGGCAAAACATTACCCGCGAACTTTTCGGGTGCACCAAATATCAGGCACTCCTATCCACACCTTTTAAGCTTTTTCTGTATTTTCGCCATTGCTTTAATCTTCTTGCAACCGAAACCGCAGTACGCTGCACAAATGTAGTTATTCACTTACAGCAATGAATACCAACTGACTGACTACCTCAAGCTTATGAAGTGAAATACGCATCTTGCCCGACAACGGATGGGAATCCCCAAGGAAAATAAAATATTGCAACGAATGTGGTGAGTTAATGAGTAACGATAGTAACAGCATGAGATGAGGGAGTTAAAGCATCAGATACGAGGGTTTACAATGGAATATGTCTTGTATGAAAATTCTATGCAATTTTATCACCTAAGTATTCACGATCAACTCATCGCTGGGGCCAGATAAGGATAACCTCCGTCCCCCGTCTCATTCATACTTTCCTTAGCTCTACCACTGGCCATCTTTATCATACCTGACTCACGTCAAACTAGCTGTACCTATTATCGCTTAGGGACTAGTTAACTCCCGGTTTTCCAAGAAAGTGCCGGTTGGAGGAGCACGTATATACCGTACACAGAGATAATGCGTTGATTATGGAACTTTTCGGTTTATCATTTCCGACAGTGAACCACTACAATTTATCAAAGTTCTTAGAAAAAGCTACTATCTTCTGATGAGTAGATCGTAGCTATATCAGGCTTTTTTAACAAAAGAATTCATTTGGACTCCACTAGTGTATTAAAATGTCAGATTCGTAGTATCTTTCCCAGCGCGCAGTCCGCTTTGTCTCCGAGTGAACACCCACTCCTTTTGCAATCTAATTCAAGAGCATTTATGACACACGAATTCGTTGGATTTGCGAAGAATATCTGCAGCTCAGGGGGGGCAAGAGCCTATTATTGGATATTGCAGTATATCCCGAGCAAATCAAATGTTTGAATCACCTTTGTGATAAATATCAGGCCGTGATTCTTCGCCATAATTTAAATTTGTTTCAAAACGTACCACTTTTTCGTCTGTTTTAAAGTATTATTTATAACCAAATGAAGTATGAGACATTTATAAAGGAACTACATTCGAAACATTATTAATTTATCCCAAATACGGCTCCCAAAAGTGATCTATTTGAAGTGATGCTTGGAGCGTGTAAAATTTTTTGTCGTTGTGCGGGTTGCCTACACTCTAAATTAGTTGTTTATTCTTAGGCATCGTGTAAGCCATATATTTCGTCAAATAAACTTCACATTTCAGTGTTGTAATTTAAAAACCTGTATCTATCGTTGATATTTACCAATATTCCAGTATTCGCAACAAATTATTCTCCATAACCGTTTGTTTCCCATTTCCGCCTGAATTTTCGCAAAATGTTAAACTTTAGAGCTCGGGCGGCAGTGGTTAATATTATCCGATTTCGAAAAAATTTTGCATGCAAGATCCTGATATCAGTACACAACTTTCCCGCATAGGGCAAATTTGATCCGGAAAAAAAACCTTTTTTCGGCCCACCCTACTACCCATTCCTATCCTTATACCTTTCCTCCCGGTCTGAAGCGCCTATTAGTGCGGAAACAGACTTGAAAACACCCATGACTGACTACCGTCGCTGGAGCTGTACTACAAATTTATATTATCCATCCACCTCCCCAACTTGACTGTTTAATAATAATAATAAAAATAAGATTTCGGAAGACCAGGAAGACGCGCAGCTCGTTGACGGAAACGCTATTCGTCTTCTTGATGAAGACGAAGCGTATGAATATCTTGGCGTCCCCCAGCGCCGGTTGCAGGAGGTGAGAGCAGTGAAGGAAAGGCTTGCAGCGAAATACAGGCAGACTCTCAGGCGAATCTGGAGCTCTGACCTGTCAGGCAAGAACAAGGTTCTTGCGACCAACACTTTCGCGGTTCCAACACTGCTCTACACCTTCGGTTGCATCAAATGGAATGTCAATGAGCTGCAAAACCTCGACAGGGGAACGAGGAAAATGATGACCATATACCGCAGTCTTCATCCGAAGTCTTCCGTCGCCAGATTGTATCTCCCGAGAAGGCTAGGTGGTAGAGGGCTGATAAGCCTGGAGTGCCTTCATGATAGAGTAGTCCTGAATACGGCTTGCCGCGTGTTCCACAGCACGGACCCCCTTATGCTGCTCGTGAAGAAACACGAGAGTGTCGGCAAAGGGGCGTTCCTATTCCAGGCGGCGAAAAGGGCAGCAGACGGCCTTGGTTTGGACTTGGACCTTACTTCCAGCGGAGAAGCGTGCGAAAAATCAATCTTGTCGCTGGAGGCGGACGTGTTAAAGCTCGAAATAAAGAATGCGGAGCAAAAGATCCTGCTCCGCAAGCATACCGAGAAGCCCATGCATGGAAGTTTCTATCGAAACTTGGGAACGCATGGGCTATCGAAGGAGCTCACGTTCGCCTTCCTGCGCTCCGCAGGTCTGAAGTCCGAGACCGAGGGATTCGTGCTTGCGTGCCAGGATGGTGTCATCAACACCCTCGTGTACCGTCGCCTCATCTTTGGGGCAAACGTGACGGACACGAGATGCAGAGCGTGCCGAAGGCAGCCGGAGACATTAGGTCATATACTCTCCGGCTGCAGCTTCTATGCGAAGAACGCATATATAAACCGGCACAACTCAGCTCTGCGGGTGTTGTATTACCATCTAAGACACCATTACGGCATAGACGCGAATCCGGTGCTGCCTTACGTCCCTGGAGACATCGAGTCCGTCGTGGAGAGCGATAAGTGTAAGATCTGGTGGAATTATTCCTTCTCCACCTCCAGGCAATTGGAGGCCACGAAGCCTGATATCGTTCTCCTCGACAATCTCTCTCATGCCATGTTCGTGATCGAGTTTTCGGCACCGGCCGAAATGAACATGGCAGCGAAGGAGATTGAAAAAAGGACTAAATATCAAGATCTGCTGTTCGAACTCCGGCAAATGTACGCGGGCTACTCTGTGAAACTGGTAGTCCTCATCGTGGGCGTGCTTGGTGGTGTCAAGAGCTCACTGGTCGAAAATCTCAAGTGCATCCCAGCGTGCAGGGCGCGAGCGGATGCACTTGCAAGTGCAATGCAGAAGGCTGTCCTTCTCGGGTCTCTCCGCCTGCTTCGTGCGCATGACCCTAATGCCGGGTAGCCACCTATCCACCGGTGGCGGACGTGGCTACCCCTAGGCACGACCCCTCTCGAGTCCCCGGCAATTATGACGGCAACGAAACCTGATGCTAGCCGGAGACTCGGAGGTGGATGTTACAAAAGTAACAATTAATAATAATAATAATAAAAGGTCTTTGGGCGAGATTGAGACAAAACTGTCCCTTCTGCCATCTAACCCCTCGTCAAAATAAATATATAAAAGAAATAGTGGTCAATACTTAAAACAATTACAATCTGAGGTTAAAAAAAATAAGTCAAGAATACACTTATAGGAATTAAATAATGATAAATTAACACAAAAGAAATATACATACACAATATATCAATATTACATATCTAATAGTGTGTGAGAGAATTTACAATGTGGGAAAAACGTGAGGATTATTATGCTTACATCCTTTACGCAAAAACCCACTGCAGGAAAACACCCACACAAGAAGGGGGGTGTAAAAAACCTGCGAAATCCTACTGACAGTAAAGCTAGTGTTTAAGAATAACTCAAATATAATAGCATGTACATAGGAAAATAAGTAGATTATAATGAAATTCAAGAAAAGATAAATACAAAAGGTAAGGAGAAAAAAAAGGCGGAAAGCAAGAGAGAAAGAGGAGATGGGAAGCAATATTCGAAGAAATTTGTTTTCTTTAATGTTAGAATGTTTGTGCGTTTTTGAGCAATTGACGAGGTAAATAATAATTTTCATATGTAGCTATTTTACGCATTAGACATCGAGGTATTGTTCAATGACGTGCCTTTCTTCGAGAGGGTCTTCTTAAATGCCGAGATTTCAAATGAATCTTTGTGTTGGTTGCCATCTTGTGACTAAAGTTTTCGCGATGTGTAACTTGATCCTTGTAGACGATCGTAAAAATGTATCCCTGGTATAAAATGAAAAAAAAAGTTATGCATATGATTTCATTGAATGGGGGTTTTCCTCGAAATTGATGACGAACACTTTGGCATTAGTTTCCTCTCGCAACTAAAGAACCCCTCTTTAGATAGCCTGACACCTTGTTTAAGTAAGGCCTTCTCTCTGAGTAAAATACTGCTGTCAACGAACTTAACACCATTGCGGATGATACTTTGTGAAGCATAAAATTGAAAATTATCGCTTATATGAGTGATTGTGCATTTAAATTCATAGAACCCAAAGACATTTCATTCATTGACGTCATTGTTTTCACGCCAGTTTTCTTTTAATTAAGGATATTGAAAGAGGAAAATAGGAAAAGATTGACACACTGAATTATTTTTAGTCTCCTTTAAACTGATCAAATTAAATATACAACAGAGACTCAAACCCTGGTTGTGAAAGTACACACCATTATCATTCTTATGGGTCGGCAATCCTTAGATTGGTTTGACATAGCTCTCCACTGGACTCTCCTATCAGCTATCCTTTTTATATTAGCACAATTCTCCTATTTCAGATCCTTAGCCACTTGATCCATGTTTTCTATATAAGAGCATGTGAGCTATTATTTTTCCATTCATCTAGGAAAACTTTTTCTTCATCAGGCCATCGTGGCGCAACAATGGCCGACAATGTTGTCCTGTCTTAGTTTCAAAGTTTTTAGAATACTTTCATCCACTATTCTTATAAAGTCTTCGCTTGTTACTCAGTAGATCCATTTTTATCATCATCATTCCTCTGTTGCACAATTTTCGAATGCATCCCGCCTATACTTCTCTGCTACTGCCACCGTCCATGCCCCACTATCATCTACGTCTACACGATACCCTGCAAATTTCCGCGAGGGTGTGTGGCAGAGGGTGAAGATCACCAAGCATGCATTATTGACATGAAAACATGCTACTATAGGGTCTCAGGCAGCTATATTGTTAGTATCTACATAGTAATAAGTGATTGGTTGTTAAAACATTCATCATGCACTACAGGCTACTCGAAAATATTTCCCTTACCTATCCCTTTGCTATGCTGCCTATTCTGTTCTCTTATAGTGAGGGGGAAAAAATGACATTTTTAATCTATCAGTACGATAATATATCTCTCTAATCTTATTTATCTGGTCGAATCTAGCATAATACGCTGGTGTTTTTAATATGTGCCTAACATCTTCAGTAAAGCTATCCGATTGAAATTTCTCTAATAGATTTAATCTGTACTTTAACCTTCGCTCTGATAATGATTCCCACCCTAATTCTTGTATTAATCTCAAACACCATTCAACCTATCATAACGCCTTTTAACGAACCTAGCTGCTCTACGCTGCACATTGTCTAGTTCTCTAATCAAACCTAATTCATTCCGATCCCATACACTGGCTACATACTCAAGGTGGGGCCTAACTAATGAAAAGTAACATCGCTCTTTTGTCTTCTCACATATCCCAAGTATTCTTTTTATAAATCCTAGATTTCTCTTCGCTCGGCCGCATATTCCAGAATGTGTCTTACCCACAATAAATCTTTAGTGATTGTTTCACCTAAATACCTTAAGGTATCAACGCTTTCGATCTTTTTGTTACCAATTTTATGGGATCGCTCTTTTGACTAGAGCGATCCCATAAAATAGGTAGCGACACACTTTTTAACGTTAAGTTGTAATTGGCATTTGTCACACCACTCTTGAATGGCATATAAATCCTTACTAAGCGATTTCCTGTTTTCTTCTTTTGATAAACCCTTATACACTTTCGCATCGTCTGCAAAACGTCTAAGCTTACTTTCGACTCTAGTACCCAAATCGTTTATGTATAAAAGAAATAGAAGCGGACATACTACGCTACCCCTGGGAACTCCCGATGTGACTTTGATTGTGTCCGAAATGATACCATCTATGACAACCTCTGCTCTCGCCAACTTAAGTATTTTTTTATCCAATATACAACGTCTATCATGAGGAAGCGTGTCCCAGATGTAAGTTCTGATGGGTTGTTACTTTTGTTCCACGCTTATCTTTCCAGCTTTGAGTAGATTATTGTTTTTGTAGAATGTCCTCTTCAACTGAGCTATACTAATGACTATTTCCTTCTTCTTTCGCTCATAGTTAGTTACTCGACTTCCTTGATAGCAATACTTGCTCACTTCTTCCAGATTTTACGTACAAAATTTAACGTTGATCTCTAGTACTTAATACCATTATCTTTGTTTTCTATTTATTTCTCCTTAGGTGATAATGCATTTACAACCAATCCCTTTACTACTACGTAGATACTAACGATCTATCTGCATGTGTAACTATTATCTAATATCTTTCCATATAGTATCTTCTTTGCATGTCAATAGTGTATGTTGGCTAGGTAATGCTTAACCACTGCATTAGTAAATTGATCGCGATGAAGAAATCTTGTTGTCATTTGTACTTTTACGGTACGGTTGTAAGCAAGTCAAGGAGCAGAAGTCATGAATAAAAGTCGCATTCCACTTGGCTGCTGCTCGACAGAAATCTAACGTCCCGCCCACTCGGAATCTGAATTGCTTTGGCCACACACGGCAAGGCAGAGCTATGCTTAGCCTGTCCGCTCTCGCCGCACCACTATATTTAACAGGTAGTACGAACTCCCCCCCTCTCTCTCTCTCTCTCTCTCTCTCTCTGAGAACTGTTATTAGTCCAAGTAGTTGGCGAGGAGAGCTTTTTCCCGGGTGTCAAAATGATGGCTACCATTTTTCCAACCCAAACTCCCGCGGCAACCAGCACCAATTACGTATCTGTCTTCTCCATTTTTTACCCTATCATTTCAATGCGGAATGGCATTCCCCCAATAAATTCCTTCCGATATTCACAACATATCTTTCTAAAATTCTTGTTACACTAATTTCAAAATTTTGAACACGGTGGCCATTCAACCGTTGAGCTTCTGAGGAAGTGCTTCAAAAATACCCTGCATTATTGTGGAACATTCCGCTTTGAAATCCATTCACTTGAGGAACCGATTAATTATTTTACAGGACTATATAAATGACCTCCACGAACTAAATTTATTATTTATTATCAAATCCACCGCATATATGTACTTTCTAGACTTATGATAAATAAGAAACTTTAAAATATCGTAGTTATTTCTGTAAAGATGACAGAATGCAAAACTTTTTAATAGGGGTATAAATTAATGTATCAATATAAGAAACCGTTTCAGGCGTAACTTAGTGGAAGTTTTTAATATGCATAATAAAACCGAGTATTACCATTGTGTTTTATTATGCAAATTAATTTATCGCCATAGAAAATTTAAATCGCTATTTAAATGAAAGATCTAAATGCTAAAACAGCCATCGCATCGATGTAGCACTCGGGACAATAAGAATTCTAAGCATATCAAAATCATTTCATCATGGGTGTTTTCAAGTCTCTTTCCGCATCAATAGGCGCGGAGGAAAGGTATAAGGATAGGAATGGAAGGGATGGGGGGATTCATAATCATTTCAATGCTCGCCGATTTTTCGTTAGCCAATATTTCCAACAGAAATGGTTTGCCAAAATAAGAACTTTAGGTTGCATAAAAACCACATTCTAAACAGAAATTTGCGATCTTAGCATGGTGCTATTGTTTACATTTATCGCAATTAGTTGCTTTTCGTATAAATAAGGAATCAAGTATTTTCCGGAAAAAACTACGAAGCAAACACAACACACCATCACATTTACTTCCCCAGACTCCTGTGGATTGACAAATAATAACTATATAGTTTATTAATGGAAATCCAGAGGACTCTGAACTTCCCTGCCCTGCAACACACCCTCGCGGTATTACGTAGATGTAGATATGCGTAAATATAGATGGCGTGCTGTGTCAATGTAAATTTATATGACTTGAAGGGACAAAGGTGACGGCGGGAGAGGGCGAAGTGAGCGGTGGCAAGTATGCGGAACGAAAGATCGACGTCGATGGAGAATTATAAGTCGTGGGAAGAATTTATCTTCCAAGCAGACCAACGAAGAAGCCTACGAAACATGGTGCTGGAGGAGAATCTTGAAGATTAAATGGGCAGATAAAGTGAAGAACGAAGAAGTTTATAGAAGAGCAGATGAAGAAAAGGCAATATGGAAAACCCTACGGCAAAGAAGAGCCAGATGAATCGGACACACCTTGAGGCACAATGAATTAGTTAGAAATATAATAGAAGGAAAGATTGAAGGGAAGATCCCGCGAGGAAGACAAAGGGACAAATATATAGGGGAAATAAAGAAGGACGTGAAAGAGATAAACATACCAGTGAGTGAGGGAATTAACACTGAACAGGGCAGAATGGAAGGAGCTGCAGTAAACCAATCCTAGGATTCAAATACTGATGATGATGTTTTGGGGAATGCGTATGCTCTTAGAAACGAAAGTTATTAGCAGAAGGAAGAACCGGTTTCGATGGCGTAACGGAACACCGGCTCTCCTATTCAAAGCGGGCTGGACCATTCCTTAGATCCTTGCACGATTATATCGCCAGGGTAGCAGCAGAGTCGTGAAAGCCACGGACACAGGAGAAAGTGGTTGCAATGTATGAATAATATCTATATCTACCAATTACCCTGCAAGCCACCTCGAGGATTTGTGGCAGAGGGCGAGTTGTCACCAAGCATGTACTTCGTACGAGTATTTAAATTTACTTATTGTACGTACCTAATGAGAAATTGCTATGAACATCATGCCGGACACACACCACAAATTCCACTTTCATGCACCATGCTAAGTAATATCTGAGAAGTACTAAAAATACATTAAATATAAAACGGGTCCATGCTTGGAACACTACAATCGACCACTCTTATCTTTTCTCTGTATACATCATAGCACCACATACCAAGGCATAGTGATGATCCACAATGGTCGTTGGATCGATTTTCAGAGTCGTTATGGAATAAATCTGGACACAACTGTTTCAAAACCTGTCGAATGTCTCGAATTTCTGTTATCTGTTTGATTTTAGAGCTGAAACTGAAAAATTAGCAATATCAATAGCAATGTCTTGTTGCACGTACCGAATATTCAATGTAATTACATTTACATCTACATAATACCCTGAACACTCCCGCAAATGTGTGCGGCAGGGGGTGAACCCCGGATGCACTATAAAACAAAAGAATACCGTGCAGGCATCGGAACACATAATACTAATTTTATACACTCATCATCATCATTAGTCAACAAAGGCTGAGATTGGTTGACGCAGCTTTCGACTGAATTCTTCCGTCAGTTTGCACACAGTTTACATGATACCAAAAGTCTCAATGTTTTAAATTAAAACCTTTTCTTTGCAAGTTTTAAAACAAATTCTATTCAAAGTTTTTCTCTATTAATCTCGATATATTTGTTGTTCATTACAAGTACAATGGCGTCGTTTACCATATTTTTTTATTGCCGAATCTGATAGAGTTTGTAAAATAAAAGGACCCGTATTTTTCCGTTTTCTGATCCGTCAATTATTTCCCGAGTTATAAGCGGCGAAAAACTGATGTTTTTAACCCTTTCGGAAAAGTGGGTGTGGTGCAACCTCTGACGTGTATCGACTTCGTCCAATCACAACTGAACCCGCGAAGCTACTTCGCCTTATCGCAAAGGGGGGGACACAGCTGACTCGGCCAATGGGAGCGATTTCGACAGCATCTGTGCGAGCAGACCTTCCGAGAACCCCCCTCCACTCCCTTCCCCCTCCCCTGAAAGCAGTCAAGGACGGGAGGAATATGACGTCAATGTTATCACAGCAGCATTTTCGGTGGGCGTCACCTTTTGCTTATTTTAATTTTTTATTTATGAGCGAATGGCTGAGGTTAGAAGATTAATTTTTTCACTAAAATTCCTTTTTCGTTTCCATCTAACGATTTCGTGTACAAAATTGCGATTTCGGTTCCGAGTAAACGCCCCCATTGGTAATCTTAGGTTGTAGATATAAAACATTATAATTACTTTGATTTCTAAAATTGTTAATGAGATGACAATTACAGATGTGCGAATACTACCCGCGAAATATCGAATACATCGAATACATCGAATACTATAAAGTATTGGATATTCGAGGTCTCGAATATTGGCGCTAAAAGAATTGGATATTCGAGATCTCGAAGAATTGTACTAATTATACTCTATTTGGCGTGTTGATGAACTGCATCATATTGATTCAAAACTGGACAGAACATGTAAGTGTATTAAAACTTTCTGCTCACGTTTTTACGCTTATAAAAGTTAATGTACCCAACAATAAATAATTGCAGGAAAAATGTTTTATCATATATTTGTCAATTTCAAACTGGAATTAATTTTTAAAAAAATTAATCAACTTGTAGTTTTTACTTCAACAGACAAGAAATTAATTTGCAGAATAAGATTTGGCATAAGTCTAGTGTTCGAGGTATTCGAAATTCGAGATATTCGAGTCGTCATTTAAAGCAGCGTTTACACGTTAACAGTTGACTGCTATGACAATCGAGAGATGCACTGTATGTCGCTATCGCTACTTCTATGATGCGTCTGTGCCAACTTCTATGCAGCTTAAAGCCCCTATTTAATCTACATCTACATAATACCTTGCAAGCCAGCACAAAGATGTGTGGCAGGAGGTGAATTCACACCAAATATGCACTAAATATCATACATTTAAAAGTATTACTATATTGTCTATTAAGGATTACTATAATAGTCTAAACTTCACTATTTAAAAAGATAAAAATAGCAAAGTAAGCCTGCAAGAACGAGCCATTAGTTGGGTCACCTTCAAGTCCTTCAACCATCAGGCAACTATCTATGCTATGGATTCATTCACTCGTATCGGACATATTTACCGCAATTCATATCCCTAATTGTACGACGTAAAAAGGACACTTTGAATATGTCAGTTGGGCAATCAATTTCTCTAATTTTGTAATTATGGTTCAGTCTATCATAGTATATTATATAATTGCTCATATTTAGGCATTGTAATAACAAATAAAAAGAGTTTTATTTCAATAGTGATTGATGCTTAAATTTTCACGAAATTCTTCAAGCAATAAATTCATTTTCATTTATTTTTTGTTCCCAATCTTTAAAGAGTAGAATCACCCCTTCGAGGAGGGATGTCCTCTTTGTTATAACCTAATTCCCAGTATCAGACGTCGTGTATTGCTTTCCGTTGGCGATTGTGTTGGACACATTTCCGCTGTAAAGTAGGCGGGCTTCAACTTTTCTAATAGCTCGAACTAGGATCGATAGGGTTCGATATGTGTCCAGTATCGACCTGAACTCGCATCGCAGTTGCTATTTACAATGCTTATGGAGCTTAATAGTTATTAGCAGTCGACTATCATAGCAGTCAACTGCTACGTGTAAACGCACCTTAATATTCGAATTCGAGAAATCCACTATTCGATCCATCTCTAATGACAATACATTAACTTTATAACATCTATTTCATATTTTGGTCTTACAAACCATTTTTTAAATTCAAAACCGGATAATTTCCGTATCAGCACCAGTGATTTAATTGTAAACGATCTATGATTTGAATTCGTTTCGTCTTGACAATGTGGAGAAATTTTGAAGAGTTTTTGAATGTTTGAGATTCGATTTTTTCTGGTTGTTAAATATTTGTGATCCACAAAGTGATCAGGCATGGACTCATTCCAAAAAATTAAGCTAAACTATGTTCTTTATACTTATTTTCCAGCGATATCTTACATGGTTTATCAAAAAGTTGATCTTAAATTGAGTCTTTTTAGGTGGTAAACGAAAGTAAGAATAGCCTGGGAGGATCGTATTTACACGGCAACATACTAAATGTTTTTGAATCCGATATGGCTTCATTCTATACAAATCATGGTAGGTAGAAAAAAATCATCTTGAACATAAGTGGCAGACGTCGAATCGTTTTTTTTTCAATAAATTTTCTATAGACTTTGTATTTTCATGTTCCTGTAGACACAACATGCAATGTTTAGCTCGATTGCAGGAGTTCATATGTGATTCAGATAAAAAAATATACCTGCAAATAAATATGAAGAGTGAAATTTGCTCAATTTGCTTAAAAAGTACTTGTATGATCACAACTTGTACATAAATTACTGTGGCGCACTTAGTCTTACTGTCAGATGGCTTTCCTGGTAAGCATATATTTTATGATAGGAAAAAAGTAACTTAATGTAAAATACCGCAACTAATATGAGACCATCATCATGCTGATCCGTAAAGGTACAAATTTTATACAAATATTAAAGGGTAAATGCACATATGAGACAATACATCCACATCTACATAATACTCTAAAAGCCCACATAAAGCTCTGTGGAAGGGGGTGAATTC
Organism: Platycnemis pennipes; assembly: GCA_933228895.1. NCBI lineage: Eukaryota > Metazoa > Arthropoda > Insecta > Odonata > Platycnemididae > Platycnemis > Platycnemis pennipes. Next base: position 141,605,054 of record OW121849.1, on the reverse strand, counting down.
TCACCAAACTAGCTCCACAAATCATGCATAAAAAGGATTTGTATTAATATACTAGTCTAAACTTCACTATTTAAAAAACCTAAAAATAGCAAAGTAAGCATGTAAAACATGCTGTTAGTTGGGTTACCTTCAAGTACTTACACCAACCTATGATATCCAATGATTCACTCGTATTGGAAATATTTACCGCTATTAATATCCCTAATTGTACGAGGAAAAAAGGACTTTTTGAATCAGTCATTTCGGCAATAAATTTCTCTAATTTTCGGATTATAGTCCATAGTACGTTGGGGTTCGCAAAATATTTTTGACGTCATCACTGAAAATATTATCTTGGATTTTATTTAAGAGATTAAGTCCACATTTCAACCTGCGAACAGACAATGATTCCCACTTTATTTCATTTAATAGACTGGTTACGCTAATATAGTTATCGAACCATTCCTTTACAAATCTAGCCGATCTTCGCTCACAAGTTCAAGTTCATTATTTAGACCGATTTCGTAGGGATTCCACATACTGGCAATATATTATAAATGAGGTCTAACAAGGGAAAAGTAGCTGATTTCTCGTACACGATCGTCACATTTACTCAATACTCTTTTGATGAATCCCAGTCTACGAGTAGCTTGACCCATTATTTCACGTATGTGTTCACCAAGAAAGATCATGTGTCAGTCTTATTCCAAGGTATTTAATGGATTCCACGTTTGTTAAATCATATTTACTTATTTTGTAAGTGCTAGGACGAGAGAAATTCTTTCTCCAAAAATTCATTACTACACATTTATTTAAATTTAATTCTAACTGCCTAGTATCACACCATTTTTCAATTGCTTGTAGGTCATCATTTAAATATTCTTTGTAATTTTGGCATAGAATGTCCCTTTAGACTACAGTGTCATCGCCAAATAGACGAAGCTTACTGTTGACCACCTTATTGATATCATTTATGTACAGGAGAAACAGGAGAGGACCTATCACACTATCTTGTGAGACACCTGAAGTGACTTCAATTATCGGGGAGGTAACACCGTCCAAAACTACACTTTGTGCCCGATCATGTAGGAAATCATTTATCCATGATATAATATTACTATCTAACCCATAAGATTTTTATTTCAAAATTAGTTTGATATGAGACACCTTGTCAAAAGCTTTCTTGAAATCGAGAAATAGTGCATCCGTATAACCTCCATCAAATTGCATTTACAATGCAATTGCAAATTTCATCCAATAATCCCAATAACACACTCCTACTATCGTGATCGTGTACTTTTCTCACGTTATTAGAACGTAAGGTCTTAGGTCATATACAGATCCGTAAGTGTACTTAATCCCGTAATGTAGTAAAATCCTCATTCCTATAAGAAAAATTACAATAAAAGCATGTATATTGCCCATTTCAATCCATTACGTTTGTGATAACTTGGATCACATAATTATTCTCTCTCAATGTATGCAGCAAACATTACATTGTAAACCTTCTTCAATAACTTTTCTAACTATATCTCGTACACGATCGTCACATTTACTCAATACTCTTTTGATGAATCCCAGTCTACGAGTAGCTTGACCCATTATTTCACGTATGTGTTCACCAAGAAAGATCATGTGTCAGTCTTATTCCAAGGTATTTAATGGATTCCACGTTTGTTAAATCATATTTACTTATTTTGTAAGTGCTAGGACGAGAGAAATTCTTTCTCCAAAAATTCATTACTACACATTTATTTAAATTTAATTCTAACTGCCTAGTATCACACCATTTTTCAATTGCTTGTAGGTCATCATTTAAATATTCTTTGTAATTTACAAGATACCCAAGCGTGCCAGCTTAAGGGTAAATAGCAGGGGGTGCAAACCATGCATTTCTTACATCCACTAATAGTTGCTCATCCTTACTACTACATACTACTCTATCAGAAATTAATATCGTGCGTGAAAAGTAATAAAAATGCTACACTACTTTGTACACTTTATTTAAATTTTTGTAAATTAATGTGTTGATGCCGTATGCTCCCAAAAAGTCAGGGAGATCTATCTCGACCAACGACAGTAAACGTTTTTCATTAATACTTTTACTTCGGCCCAGTATCTTAGAAGGATTCCCTAATTGTTTTTTTAGCACTTCTAAACCATACATTGAAACTTTTATAAGCCTAACAACGGCCTAACAGTGATTTCCCAGGTTTTGATTGAAGCCTTTCTTCGGGTTCGATTTCTATACTTTTAAAACATGAATATACCAATGCAATGATAAATGCTCAGCTTGCATTGGTGACTTTAAACTGGAGCATCAAATACTGATACTTCAGATGATGCATGGTTTTTTAAGCCTTGTACCCTGCATTCTTCAATTTGCTGATGTACAGTGAAAATGGCTCCCTTTCACTGTTGTATCCAAAGCATCGGCTGCCGTCACCCATGTAATGTGCGCAGGGCACGATGAAAAAATATCCCGTAAAATTCATTAACATCACCCCACTTCCGAATAATAAATTTCCTTCCTTATCGATTAGTATTTCCTGTATGTATTCACACAGTTTTTCTTTCTTTATCATAAGTTATGGAAGGAGTGTAAACACAAGGAAAATTTGCTTTGGTCTTATTCTCCACTCTCTTATGGTCTTGTCCTCATAAAAATCATTCCTTAGATCAACAGGAAGCCACGCGTCTTATTCATACACTCCTTCGAAGCTTGATCCTTAGATCTCCATTTCCGTTTTTAGGTACTACGCAATTTACTTTGAAGTTTTCAATCTCAAAGTCATGATTGCTAGCTTATGTCCCCAATTTCGAAATATCTCTTTTCAATTTACCTGTCTAACTTTACAGTCGTACACAGAATATGAGTAAATTACCATTAGATGTCTCAATTTCTCGTCTCTGTATGGCACAAACGGCGCATATACTTCCAATTCACTCCCAACATGGAAGTCGAAATCAAGAAATCTGTTTCGACTTCGAGAAATGCTCTCTCTCTCTGTAGAGTTAGATTTTGCTCACACCAATGAAACTGTGCATAGCTGAGCTAGTTTCCTATGATGACTACATTGCAATTTCTTTATCTTTAACTTGTACACCTCACCTCAGCGTTAATGTTCAGGTTGGTAAAATACGTAATTCAAAATGCACCCCCGAAGTTAGACGCGAATGTATGATTGAGTCGGGCTGAACCAAAAATCAAGTACTTTATTATAAGTGATAGTAATCTCAGAGTAACCTTTCCTGAAGGTAGATAATACAAAACTTGCACAATAGTTGCCACTTCGTTAAACTTGTGTATTCAATGACTTGGTGTGGTATGTAAACAACTCCTAGTCAAGGGATTGATTCCATTTCACTTTCGAATATTTCTCTTGAAGAATCAGTTCTTATTCAATTTTCTCTAAAAGCCGCAGACAGGAAATCATTCTACTTGAAATTCCTCTATCACTATGAATTGAACAACGTAGAAAATAACGTGTCACAGGGAAAAGGAACCTTATAAATGTAAATTCGCGTTAGAAACATCCCAATGAATCCAGCAACTAAAAACATCCATTGGGATGTTCCTAATTGACGCATAGTCTGGATTGCCGGTCTCAGTGGTGGCGGTGTTAATCTCTCGCTTGCCAAACTAGAGGTCGCGGGTTCGAATCCAACTCGGAAAGAAATTTCACTTTTCTGGGCTTACATGTTGTGTGTTTTATTACAGCTAATATTAAGAGAGGCCTTCATATTCCTAAATTTGCTGTATCAATAAAGACATGTTTAATTTAATTTTGATGAAGACTCAACCCCTGCCACTAATCCTTGCACCGGCTTTCAGGGTAGCACGTAGATAAACCGTAGCTTTGGAATCAAAACCGTATATAAGGCACAAGGATATGAATAAAGGGGATGAGGGATCTCTGATTACTGGTTAGAAGGCTTTCTGTAAATATAGCTAACAGTAATCCCCTGGCATGCATAGGTTAGTAAAGTTAAAACATTCTTCTGGCACTACAAACTACTTCAATACTATTTCGGCCACCTATCCCATGGATATGCTGCCTATTGTGTCATCTTATGGTTAGTGGGAAAAATTACATTTTTAACATCTATGCCTCTAATCTTGCTTATATGATAAAACCTAGCATGATACGCAGGGGTTCTCAATACCATCTGTTGGGCGTGAGAGTAAACAATTCAGAAGTTGGTCTTGCTAAACATATCTCTGCGTTGCTAAACATATCTGAACACGTTCAAAGGGCGGTATAAGATGGTGTCAGCTGAGGAGAAGTAAAAGTTACATCGGGTGTTCCCCAGGGAAGCGTGATAGGCCCAATTTTATTTCTTCTCTACGTAAATGACTTGAATACAGTAGTTAAAAATAGCACGCTCCGTCTTTTTGCAGATGATACAGTACCGTATAAGGAAATTGGAAATGAAGAGGACAGTCAGTCTTTAGCTAAGGATTTAGATGCGATCGATATGATTTGTATGATAGTTGGCAGCTAGAATTAAATTTGAAGAAATGCGCGGTAATGAACTTTTGGAAAAAGAATAGCTTTCCCCGGAATAATTATCACATCTAAGAAAAGAACATATCTAACGTAGAATCTATTAAATACTTAGGCGTCACCATCACTGAACACATGTCATGGGGGAAACACAACAGGGAAATAATTAGTGCAGCAAACCGTAGATTAGGATTCGTAAAAAGGGTTCTAGGCAAATGTGCTGAGAGAGTACGAGAAATAAGCTATTTTACACTTGTCAGGCCTCATTTAGACTGTATTTAAATATCCTAGTTGCATGTCAATAGTGCATGTTTGGTGATTTTCGCCCACTGCCACACACCTTCGTGGTGGTTCACTGGGTATTACGTAGACGTAGATGTAGATACGTTGGCGAAAGTCAGTTTCTGAATAATTTTCTTGATATAACCTAACATTTTCAGTGTTTTCGGAATGAAATCGCATCAGATCAGTCAACAGTACCTACGTCCGCAGCGCGTACGGATGCTTCCTGCGATGCGGTGACGAAGTAAACAGGACGAGGGCGTGTCTCAAACCGTCTGCTTGCACTCTCCCCTCTCCTCCCTCTCCACTACGGCCGCAGTTGCAAGGGCAGTGGCTGAGGCGACGTCAGCTTTGAAGGAGGAGGCAAATTGATCGGATCGGAGATCGAAGTAGCAGTGGCTAATTTGGCTTAATTTCCCAAGCACCTCGCACCCAACTCTCTATTCTTACGAGAAAAAATTGAAATCACGAGTCCTTCCAAGGACTCGAGCGACAGACCGGAGGAAGGAAAACGAGATAAAGAAGCCACCTCCAGTCGTCGGATCCAGGTGCGGAAAGCAAAGGTCAAAGGGTCATTTGGCTTTGTCAGCCGTGTGCCAATGAAGAAACGGCTCCCGAGAAATGGACGCGTAGCTATATCGGTGGCGATCGACAACAAAAACGATGTCTTCTTCCACGCGACCTTTTTGATTCACCAGTCTGAAGGAGCTTAGTGGTTGTGCAATCCGGTGGTTTGGACTGGCGATGCATTCGTGTTCGTTTGATCCATTCAGGTTTGGTTAGAAAAGTCAAAACGAATACCAGAAAAAGTGCCTTTCAATATCGATAATCCCGCAATGTAAATTTCGAAAATTGAAATGCTTTTCCATTAAAATCAATAAGTGATATCGGTGTCAAGAATTTCTTCTCAGCAGATAAACAATAAAAGTTTCAATAGTAGGCAACATAAATCACAAAAAAAATCGTCTCATGATATCAAATCATCTCTGATATCTAAAAAAAAAAAAAGAAAAGTAACTAATGCTGGAATAAATTGGGGGAGGATTGCTTCGAATTATATGTAGTTGGATAGAAAACATGTATCAGTATTGCTATATTCAATCCCATTCGGGTATTTCCAAAAAAATCTTATATTAAAAGAATACTGTACAGTCGTTGATTTCCACTGAGCATAACCAATTCTATTTTCACTCCTTTGGATCCATTCAGTAGAGACTTTGACTGGGATCGAACGAGGAAGAAGAACCGTTCTATGAGGTTGGCATGATGTTCACCCACTGCCCTCAGATTAATTCTTAATCGTCGATTTCCGCTACTACTGATTTCCGGGGGCTGAGCCACGTACTGCGTCCACCGGTCGACCTATGGATATAGAGGTTAGCTGCGAGTTAAGCTGATTTACTCATCGAATTCGCAGTCAAAACGAGACGGCATTCCGAAGTGGTATTGGCCTATCCCTGGGTAAGGTATGTATTTTACTTCATACAGAAGCCGGTGAAGGTACCGTGGATTGGTGAAGGGAAGCCGCCAACAAATATGCACCTCACTCGTCGGAGGACAGGGTAGTAGCCCCTATGCATATGAGAGAAGGTGGAGACAACAGTGGGTGGTACAACGATACACATTTCACTACAGGAGTGGTAACATTTAATTTAACGGCTGTAGTACTAAGATGTGGAAGGCAAGGGGAAAACACCACATCCCGAATCATCAGGATATCAGAAAATAATAAATGGATTGACTGAGTGGGTGATAAGGAAATCCTCAGATGAGTTGTATAAAAGAGAAGTATTCTGAAAAACCTAAGAAGAAGACGAGACAACTTTATCCCCCACATCCAGAACCATTATGAGCTGATGCAGACAATCGTCGATGGACATGTGAACGGAAGAATATCAGAGGAAGGTCGCGTATGAGATATCTAGAATAAGCGATAAAGGATGTGAAAGAGAAGAAATAAGTTAATATGATGAGATTAGCTTATAGAAGCTACGTCAAATCAATCTCAGGATTGTTGACTGATGATGATGATGACTGATTTCTGCATAATATTTTCCCGAGAGAATCCAAGAAGTCGTATTACAAGGTTGTAATTGGATACCACTTCCACTTGAATTACGTGTTCCACGGGAACTACATGCTTCCAAACAATTACTTCATTCTACGCAGTCACCCACGTGTATATTTAATGATCATCACTCAAGGTCCAGTGCTAATGCCTACTTCTCTTCGTCAATATCAATTTCTTGGTACACAGCTACGTCATTGGGAAAAAGGCCAAGCTTTGTGTTAACTATACCAATGCAGCCTGTAATGCATAGAAGAAATTAAACACGACACCAAGCTTCCACGAAGTGCAGAGGGTATGATATTGATGCATCAGGGCTCACTCTGTCTTAAACGGCCCTTTTTAAGGGCTCTTTCAAAAACTCTTACATAATACCCTGCAAGCCACCATAAAGGTGTGTGGCATTGGAGAAGTTGTCCAGGAAATGGGACTTTAACTTTGTGAGTAATTTGCCGAGAGACACCTCATCTAATTGTTAGATTCACACCCATGTTAGGTACAACGTAACGCGTTACATTGAACATTATCTTTACTTGCAACTAAGACATCGCAGGGTGTGAGGTGAGCCGCGAGAATGAATGTCTTCATATCACACCTCTTTTACCTTCTTTTAACGAAAGATCATCTATAGTAATCTATGACCGAAATTATTGGTGTCAGCTCTGCAATCTACATAGAGATTGATCCTGCTATCTATAGAAAGCAATAAATGTGAGGAATAGATGTCTATGATGTAGTGTATAATTACATGGCTTTTATATCAAATTTTACGAGAAAATTAGATTAGCATTCTCCAGTTCTCAGTAATACCATTTAATAGAAAAACTATGAAATTTGTCTTCAGATATCTCCAGAGTATTTGAAGATAGTTCTGTACCTACATATACATGTGATTTAAGGGACTTATCACCTAACTTGGTGTTAAGATATTTGACCTGAAAAATAGATGGGAAGTTGATTGTAGGACGGTGATGAGATTAACAATCAATCATTAAGAAATTCTGAATTCAGTCTCTGGGGGATCCAAATAAGACTTACAAAAAGTCAACATCTTTTGGTATATCACTTCCTAGACGTCATAGGGAGAAAATAGGTTTCTCCATTAATCTCTAAAAAAAGGCGAAAATACTAAGAGGAAACTTGTTTTTTTCCGGTACTCTAGCCTTAATATCACAGGTTAAAAATAATAGGTTGTGGTAGGGCATACAAATATTTTCCGCCACCACCCCATTATAAGAATAGCCGAGTAGATTCCAGAAAACTTTTATTGAAGAGCCAAGAAGTTGCGAGATGAATTTGTAGCACATACGGAAAATTCTTAAGACTCATAGCTTACGATAACTGCACCCTCGCTCGCCAAATGCAAAACATTTCATATCTCTTTCAAACTAATGCTTACCATTATAAGTACTGATTAATTCACAGTGAACTTTCATCCATTCAGTAGCACTCACCTTGCGTAAGTGCATGACGCATGTTTGGTGCTTTTTCTCCCCCTTCCTAAAGTCCATAGAGTCCATGACTCACAGTGTACTCTGCAGATGTGGAGGAATCAGGGCACCGCTTTTCATTCATACAATCACCACATTTGAGAGGTGACTACTCATTCTTCACTGAGCATTCAAGCATCGAGCATTACTGAAGATGAGGAAAAATCATTATTCACCGACGGACGGAATTAAAATGACTGCATTTTATTCTTCGCCTTATTCTGGAAGATACAGTTTAGAAGTGCGGCACCGCGGAGCTCGTGTTACTTTTCTCAGAACTGAATGGAATCGTGGGTTTCTTCTTTCCGTATGGATCGCGCGTCTCCGTGCGGAGGCGTCGAGAGCGATGGAGACCATGACGCGCCTATTTTTCGATGGCATCAATCAATCCATCAATCAATCCACCCATCCATCCACCGCTCACTCCTACCCCCGGAGCAAAAACAAGGGAGGAGAGCTCTGCGCTATTCCTCTCTCTCTCCCCTTCCGCGAACCGTGACTTGGAGGAACGCTTTGACCTTCAACTGGCCACTGCGATGAATGCAAACACGCGGCGTGCCCAAGGCCGCACCGCGCAACGCTGCGCACCCGCGCACCAGAGGGCCAGCTACAACACGGTTACTCTTCACGCTAAAGTTCATGGTGAGCGGCACTGATATTACCTCATATGAATGTAGGTTCAAGAATTCATTATTTCCGCGCACAATTAGGAACAGCAATAGATAACATGAGGAAATCAGAGTATGTATTGTAGATTACTTTAGACGTAAAAATTTCAATGTAATGATTTCTCCTTTTTTTACGTGTACATTACATAACTGAACATGAGCTGGTCTAACTTCTGTGTGTATTATGTTAATTATGTATGTGTTATTTTGAATTGTGTTTTTGAGCAGAATGTGCATATTGTTATAATTTACTTGCTCTAATGGGTTTCCCCACAGCATTAATAAATCTTTCATTCATTCATTCATATATAAAAGAGAACAATTAAGTCAATATGAAGAGGTTGGCCAAATGGAGAATGGAGTGGAGGGCTGCGTCAAACCAGTCTTAGTAATGTTGAGCAATGATGTTTTAACACAACTAACTAAATATATCCTCTAGAATCATTCCTAATAAGTTCATAATTTAATTTTTGATGGCAATCATTACATTACTTGGTGTAATTAAACAATTAAGTGACCAGTATAGCTAACGTTTCACGTGTCTAGTGACTGCATGCTAAACATTTTCCTCAGGGTGGTAACATTGTAACTGTTGGTTTAATGTAAGTAGTGTTTAAACGGCGTATTTTTTTAAGTGCCTTAATGGCAGTAGATGTTCTCTCTGATTAGTATTGAATGCCTGGTGGTGGTCCGCCCTCTGCCACACACCCTTGCGTGAATAGTTGTAGTGGGTAGCAAGCAGTAGTTACGCAAGTATGGATAACCGAAGGCCGCGTTTCGATCACACTCAGGGCTTAGATGTGGTTTGTCTTATGATTAGAATATAAAGTAAGGCAGGGAGATATAACCGCCAGCGTTGAAGATACGTACTTAAGGATTTAAAACATCTCTCTCCCAGAAAACAATAGAGAAAACATTATGGAGACGAGGTGGCTGTAATCAAATAAGAATAAGGAAAAGTAAGTACACGTAAAGGAGTGACAAAAGGCTGTGCACTCTCTTCCACATTATTCAATGTATGCATCGAGAAAGCCATCCAATAAGTCAATGTATACATCGGGAACGAGTATCCGAAGGGAGAAAATCAGCATGCTACGATTCGCCGACAACAAAACAGTCATGGCAGAAACGGAAGGAGATTTAAAGAAGACACTACGAAATATAGAAAGGATATTGGCCAGATATCAACTGAAGGTCAATATAAAGTAAACTAAAGAATTAGTATTCATCTACATCTACACGATAACATGCAAGCCTCCGCGAGGGTGTGTGGCAGGGGGAGAAGATAACCAAGCATGCACTATTGACATGCAAACAAGCAACTATAGGGTCTCATGTAACTAGATTGTTAGTAACTATAGTATTTAAGGGATTGATACATGCATCATGCACTACAGAATACTCTAAAATATTTCCCCTACCTATCCCTTTCCTATGCTGCCTATTCTGTTCTCTTATAGCACGGGGGAAAAATGCCATTTTGAATCTATCAGTACGACAATCCATCTCTCTAATCTTATTTATCTGGTCGAATCTAGCATAATACGCTGGTTTTTTTAATATGTGCCTAACATCTTCAGTAAAGCTATCGGATTGAAATTTCTCTAATAGATTTAATCTGTACCTTAACCTACGCTCTGATAATGACTCCCACCCTAATTCTTGTATTAATTCTGATACACTACTCAACCTATCGTAACACCTTTTAACGAACCTAGCTGCTCTACGCTGCACACTGTCTAGTTCTCTGATCAAATTAATTTCAGTCATATATTAAAAACACCAGCGTATTATGCTAGATTCGACCATATAAATAAGATAAGAGAGATAGATTGTCGTACTGATAGATTCAATGTCAAAATGTCATTTTTACCCCGTACTATAAGAGAACAGAATAGGCAGCATAGCAAAGGGATAAATAGGGGATATATTTTAGAGTGGTCTGTAGTGAGTGATGCATGCAAACAATTCCTTAATTACTATGTAGATACTAACAATTTAGTTGCCTGAAACCCTATATTAACATTTTGCATGTTTATAGTGCATGCCTGGTGATCTTCTGAAAATTGAGGAGGTGGAAGAGTTCTGTAACCTGGAAAAAGGAGTAAACAGCGATGACGAAGTAAAAGAGTATTACTATTGCTAAGAAATATCAGTAGTATTTCTCAGGTAAAAAGGACATTTTACCAAAAGAAGATCCTACTTACAGCTGCAAATACAAGCGTGGAAGTGGGAAAACATCTCATCAGAGCATATGCTACGATATGGCAGCAAAACGTGGTTGATAAGACCAGAAGAGAAGCCAAGGCTGGAAGTATTTGAAATGTGATGCTACCGAAGAATGATACAGATAAAATGGATCGACCTAGCGTAAAAAGAAGAAACCTTAAGAGGAGCGGGAGAAGATAAATCTGGTAAAAACTTTAAGAAAAAGACGCGACAACTTCATCTTAAGATATGACGGTTTGATGAAGACAACTGTCGCGGGAGAAATGGAAAAGGCCTGTTCGTTATATCTTGTTATGAGAACAAGTGGTGAAGGATGTAAAAGAGACGAATTACGTTAATGTGAAAAGGTTGGCCGATGGGAGAATCGAGTGGAGGGCGGCGTCAAACCAATCTTTTAGGATTGCTGACCGATGATGGTGATGAATAGCGTCTGAGTCTGATGAATAGATGAATGAGAATGGGGTAATACTGTAGGTAGCAAAGGTTACTCTGAAAAACGAACTCTAGTAATTCTCGTATTTCCCCCTTAATGATCAGGAAATTCAAAATACCCTAGTTAATTTAAAAAAACCCTTGACCATGCAATAAAAATTATAGCCCACAGTAATTACTAATCTTGTCCTTGCCTGCACCATTTCAGCGTTGTAGGTGTTTAAAACGCACAGAGCTTAAAAGGTGCATCTTTTCTGATGGACCTGCGTGTCTTGCGCCATGCTCAACAATGCTTCCATTTGAGTCGGGGCTTTGATTCGTCTTTCTAGAAAGAGGCGGAAGTATCGCGTGAGCAGCGCTAGTTTCAACAAGTAGCGGTGTATCTCGATACACAACTATTATCGCTACTGCCATGAAAGACAACTTCAATGTATAAATCGGCCAATATTCTCTCTTTTCTCTCCACAGTCGAGTGCGTTTGACTTCGCCAACCCGCTGTAACTCGATGTATCGCGAAGACAATCGAAGACGGGGAAGCGCGTGACGGAAACCGCGAAGAGGAACCCGCGGCACAAACCCAGACCACTCGGCGGTGATAAGGACGCCCCAAAAGAAAAACTCCTCACCACATCATTCTTATTTTTAGGAATTTTCTCTATTACCTCGATTAGATACAACACGGTTCGGTGACTCCATTTCGACGGTGCCTTCCCCAAAGTAAGACAAGGCAGAAAAATAAATTTCCATGTACGGTATGGATAAATGAAAAGACCATAGTGGACTCCACAGTAATTTTATTGTGAGAACCTAGGTTTCGAAACGTAGTGTCATCTTCTAGTGTCAACATCAGGTGTCATTGTTTCCGTAGTGTCATTATTTCCTCTATTATATGTAGGGGTTCAGTTTTTCATGACACGAACAGTAGAATTCCATTCCACTGCTTCATTTGCACCTTATCAACTAAACTTATATTCAGTTGTAGCACTTGCAAAACATCCATACAGGAGGCGGGATTCGAACTCAGATACTTTTGGTTACCAGGTCGGCGAGTTATCTGTGTGACCTCCGTGCTCGGAGTCGATATTAATATTAATTTAAACATTTCCCTGAAAACAAACTCAAGTTTTTTTGACAGGAAGTAACTGCATAGCTCGTTCTATTGGATTGAAAGCTAATTTCATAAAAAAATCACCTCAGAAATGTAATCCTCTTCACATAAATACAGCTTTAAATGGCAAAATATCACAAGCGGAGATAGATAATGCCGTGCATGAAAATTGTAGAACTCTCTGCCTTCTCATGTTAAAAACCTAAATTCAATTGAGAAATCTAAATCTAAAATAGATACTTATATGATTATTTTCTAAAAAAGCTGCGATAGCAACTATGTGATCCTGTACGTTCATTTGAAATTGTGTATTTCATTTTAAACTTAGCTTTCAAGTGCTGTACCCAACGCGATTATAAATCATTTTGTTTTTTTAATTATTATTACATGCAAGTAAATTTCGTAAGCAATAATATAGGGCCTTAGGTTTAAACCGAAAGAGAAAGCCAATGTACGACCAAAACAAAAGGCAACCATAGTTAGGACTATCTTGCACTTTTTTGAAGAGATTGCATTACCTTACATTTGGCATTTTGGATGATGATATGCTAGGTCATAATAACAAAATTGAACCGAAGTAAAGGCAGAGAGTTTGAAAATAACATTCATACCTAAGCGTAAAATAAGGTGTCATGGCAGATGCTATCGCAGATACCGGGAAGGAAATTAGAGCGGAGAGGAACTATACAAGTTATAATTTTCCTGCACGTCTGCAGGAAATTGTACATGAACTAGGTTTTGGAAATTCCCTCGCACGTTTCATGAGAAAATTCTTTTAAGCAATTATAAGTATGCTTAAGTCTGTACTATGTTGGTACCACGTGATTAGGAAATAAGGAAATTTTATCTGCCATTATTCCTTAGTGAATACAGTTCACATAACAGCGATTTGTGACGATCATGCACAAGAAATTAGCTACTTTTCCCTTGTTAGACCTCATTTGAAGTACCCTGCCAGTATGTGGGGTCGTTACGAAATAGGCGTAAAAATATAAACTGGAGCGTGTGCAGTGAAGTTCGACAAGATTAGCAAATGGACGGTGTGATAACTATATTAGCCTAACCAGCCTATTAGATGAAGATGAATAGGTACTTCTCATTCGTAGACTCGGGAATTGATAAGTGAAGAGTGGCCTTTGCTTTTCTATTAGCTGAATAAAATATACGAAAAAACTAAAAATGGAAATTGCAGCTTTTTTGGCATTTTGGATGAAGAGATAAGTTTTCATCAAATCCAATTTTTTGGTTTAAATGAACACGAAAGCAATGTTTGGGATAGCATGTTTTATATGGAATCCATACAAAATGGGCCTAAATAATGAACTGGAACGTATGTTGCCAATATCGGCAAGATTTGTAAAGAACAGTATGAGAACTACATTACCCTAGCTAGCCTATTAGATTAACTAAAATGGGGATCATTATCAGTTCATGTGTTGAAATTGAGACTTAATCTCTTAAATAAATTCCAAGACCATATTTTCAGGGATGATGTAAAAAATATTTTGAGAACCACAACTTACTATGCTAGACCATAGCATAATCACAAAATTGGAGAATTTGATTGCTGAACTAACAGATTCAAAATGTCTTTTTTTCCTCGTACAATTATGGATATGGGTAGCTGTGAATATAATCAATAGCATAAATACGAGTGCATCGATGGCTTAGGCATACCATGACGGTATAAGGACTTTAAGCTAACCCATCTAGTCCATGCAAAAAGTCGAGATACTCGAGTTTGAAGTGTTCTATCTCAATAACCTATTCGTCGATTGCAATGAAATAAACTGAAAATGAAAGAAAATTTATTTTTACGTTTTGTGAATACCATCGTTGTTTCTTCACCGTATCAACAAATTTTTATTTGGCTTTATATAAAAAAAGCACGGTTTTTGGCGCTCAGAAATCGGAAGTTCCATTTTGAACGATAATTTCTTAAAAACCTCTCCAGTTATCTACATGAGACTTCATAAGGTGAAAGATCAATCTTTTTCAAATACATATTCTGAAGCAGAACCTTGTAACTATTTATTTTCTACCCAAACGTTTTGATAAATAAAACTCGGCTATTTTCGTTATTTAATGACTTGCAAGAATTTTTAAATCACCGTAGGCACCGATACACGCACTGCTCTACATGCTCTACTGCACTACATGCTCTTAATTTAGTAAGAGCATGTTGTAGCATGCTTGCTTTGCTATTTTTATCTTTTTTAAATTGTGAAATTTAGACTGAAATGTTATTACTAATCCTTTTTATGCATGGTATGTAATGTATGTTTGGTGTGAATTAGCCCCTGCCACACACTTCTGTAATGGTTTGTAGGGTATTATATAGATGTAGATGATATGTGTAATTCATTTACTGATAATAGAAAAGGGTGCAGAACGATGATGCATGCCAGGTTAGCCGATGTGGGTGCAGCAAGCTCTTCATTTCACTCTTCCCCTTCCCTTCCATGCCAAGAAACCCCCGCCCCCGTCGAGAATTCGCCCCACTTCCTTCCTCTTCGCCTTCCGAGAGGTTCTTCCCGCGGCTTCGGGCCTCAAGAGATCTCCCGGAGTCTACGTGCCAAGCGACCACACAAACTTCCTCGCTACTTCTCGGCAGCCCACTTCTCATTCTCACTAACTCCAAGCACTTCCCTCTCATCTTCCTTCGCGTCGCTCTCTTCCCGCTCTCCGATCCGATCCAACGGAAGCGTATTTCACGCATCATTTAAAAGCGAAACAGTGTCTGAATGGGAACCTGCATGCGACAGAATTCAAGGAAAGCTTGTACCGTTGCGTACAAAATACGATGTGTCACTCAGTTTAAACAAAGACTTCCACTCATGAAAAAGCTGCAAGCATACTAAATAAGAGCAATAATTAGGTCGGTATTTGGTCTCGACCCCCTGCCACGATGAGTGTGATCACATGCCGCTGGGCCTGGAATGTCAGTGAGTTCTCTACCCTCGCCAACAAGATTGACCCTCGGGCTGAACACTGTAGTTTTTGGTATTGCCGAAACATCTTGTGAATTCCTCAGGAGAACATTAAATATTCCGTGGGCGAAGGTTCAAGAGTTATCGTTCTTCTTTGACTAATGATAATTCTCAAATATATTTCTACTATTCCAGTTAACATTTTGAACTTTGATATCACCCGTTTGTGGAACTGAGTGGTCTTCTATCCGATTATGCAATTAAACTAATTAATGAAAGAGAAAAAGGTACTCAGTTTCTATTTCCTATCGAATGTTAACATCAATCTGCAATTGTGAAAGCTTTACAATTCAGATTGGAAATTCATCAAGTACAGAAGTAGTAACACAATCAATGGATAACACAATTTTATAGTATCAGGCGAGATGTAGTGGTACAGAATCTTTGAAAAAAAGAGGAAATAAATAAACGTTGTGCTCATAAATTCGAATTTATTTTCAATGCGTTTACGCGCCTCGGCCTTGTGCAGCACGGTAAAAATTCGTCAAATAAGCGGTAAAAAGTGCGCAACCAGGCAGACAAACACCAAATGTGTGGTTTACAGAGGTAAAATTTGTGCCAGCCGTTAAGAGCAGAATGCGAATTACTCGGATCCGAAATCGCAATTTTTTACACGAAATCATTAGATGGAAATGAAAAATGAATTTTAATGAAAAATTAATCTTCTAACCAGAGCCATTCACTCATAAATCAAAAATTTTTAAAAACAAAAGGTAACGCCCACTGTAGAAGCTGCTTTGAGACCATTTACGTCATCCACCTCCCGTCTTTCACTTCTTTCAGGGAAAGGGAAGGGAGTGGAGGGGAGGTGTCGTAAGGTCTGCTCACACCGATCCTGTCGCAACCGCTTCCGTTGGCAGAGTCAGCTGTGTGTCCCCCATTGTACTAGAGGGAAGGAGCTTCACAGTCTCATTGTCAGTTGTGATTAGACGAAGTGGATGACGTAAGAGGTCACATACACACCCTCTTTTCCGAAAGAGTTAAAAATATCGGTTTTTCGCCGCTTATAACTCGAAAACTAATTGACGGATCGAAAGTTGGAAAAATACGGGTATTATTATTTTATAAACTCTACCAGATTCGGCAATAAAAAATATGGCAAACGACCCCATTAACTCCCTATGAAATAAAATGTATTTCTTTTTCTCCAAAATACCCTTAAACTTAACGCATTTCCCTCAAAATCTGTAACAGTGTTCAGATAGCTAACCAGGAGTGGCGTCCGAAAGCTAATGTCAACTGCATCATGCATTTGTGGTGAAGGAGATGATTGGGGGACGGAGGGAGAGTGGGAGAGGACAGGGTGTCAGTATGAGTCTACTCTTCAGGAAATGGTACCGAGTGGTCAGCGGACATATCACACATGACGGAAAGAATGAACCTTAGGAGCTCTCCACACAGCAGCAAGGACCGGCGTTCACTGAATAATCTCATCCTCTACCAGGATTCAAACTCGGACTTGCGGAATTGATGTTCAGTTTCCTCGATAAGAGTCTTTGTGGACTTCAGGACGCAATGGTGGCGTTTACTTGGAAACGAAATTTTGTACACAAAATCATTAGATGGAAACGAAAAAAAGAATTTCAGTGAAAAAATTAATCTTCTAACCACAACCATTCACTCATTAATCAAAAATCAAAATAAGTAAATGGTGACGCCATTCGAAAAAGCTGCTTTTATATCATTGACGTCACTTTCCTCCCGTCCTTGACTGCTTTTAGGGGAAGGGAAAGAAGTGGAGTGGGGTTCTCTGAAGGTCTGCTCGCACAGATCCTGTCGCAACAGCTTGCATTGGCAGAGTCAGCTGTCTTCCCATTGCGATAAGGCGAAGTAGCTTCGCAGGCTCAGTTGTGATTGGACGAAGTCAATGACGTCAGAGGTTGTACCACGCCCACTTTTCCGAAAGGCTTACAAACATCAGTTTTTCGCCGCTTATAACTCAAGAAATAATTGCGGATCAAAAAACCGAAAAATACGTGTCTTTTTATTTTACAAACTCTATCAGATTCGGCAATGAAAAATATGGTAAACGACCCCATTCCTCGAACACTTCCTTCAGATGGGTGTGGTTCACGAGAGCAGAGATGCAGACGCGGGCAAACTGAGGTAATGGTAGAGGTGTTTTCCCGAGATTCGCCGACGGGGAGGGTAGGAAATATCATCGGGGGAAACTGCGAGCAAAAACATCGTCCCCGGGATCGTCCCAGGGCGCTATTCACATCCGGTCGCCTCTTTGGGATGCGCGTCCGATACGGTCAGAGGACCGGGAGTAACCCAGGAGGTGTCAGACCCTCGCCCAACCCTGAATGGTGAAGTCCCCTCTCCTCATGCCATCAGAAACATTTCGGAACACCGTTCAGCCAGATCGCGTCAATGCCTGGCAGCTCAGTATATTAATGCAATACCTATCTATCAAACAGGCGGGGTTTGAAATAGTAGGGAGAGAAGGGAGAGAAAGCCGACGAAGGAAATTTAACAGGAATAGTTTTGGGAATCGAATAGTTTGTTTCTAATGCGATGACTTTTTGAAGGCCTAGATCGCGGGTTCGTTTCCCAGAGAATAAAAGGAAGAGAGATGGAAAGGATAAACACATAGATAACATGAAGATAGGTAGGGCTTAGAGTCAACGATAGAGAGAAGTAGAACGCAAAAGAAACGCTAAAAGTGTTACGTGAGAGTATAAATCTTTCCAAACCGGTAGGATGCAACTAGGACTTGAAATTTGCATGTAACTTCGTTCAAATTGCCATGACCATAAAAGGTGTTATTTATGATCCCATAGTTTGGCCAAAAATACTCCAGCAATTGCGTTTCACAAACTTGATGTGATTTTGGATTGTTGTTTTTGTTAAAACTATGAATACCTATTGTTCTGAGACTATCGTACCTTTTATCGCAGATATAGATCCCACACCCAAATAAGAAGTCAATTTGCTATCAGACCCTTTTATTGTCTTGGATAAGATTTAAAATATTCCCAATGAACATGACTTAAATTATCAGTCGCTGATCATTGGAAAAATTCCAATTTTTACAACGAATTCAATATTTCCTATACTTCAGGATAATATGTAAGTTTTATTCTGAAGATTAATATTCTGAAGGTATTGGTGTGGCAGTAGCCACGGGAGAGACGATAGACCTCTGGTGTCATTTGCTCCATACAGAGGACGGGGTGTTATGGTAGAGAAGGAAGTATTGCAAGGGGTGGAGGGAGGGTGAAGGAAACAGGGTGCCGGAATTCGCCTACTCCTAACTAGAGTCGCAACAGGATTCTCGGTACGTTGGTCGGATGAGGGATTGTACTTGAGTCGCTCTCCTCAAAACATTCAAGTGCGGGTCTATAATTGATAAAAATATTAGTGCCACAGTTGGGATTCGGACCCATGCCCTTGTGATGGTAAGCCAACATTCTTACGAGCACTACTTCCCAATCGCCAATCCACTCAGACGTTCATGGTTGGCTTTCAATAATATTTACTACCCGCCAAGCTCACTAGTGATACGTTGTCTTTATTTAAATTTGATGAAAAATGTTGAAAGTATATTCCGTTTTTTCGGGCACGACTACGTGGAATTTTCTATACCTACATTGTGTATGATAAAAATAAATTTATTTTCCACATAGGATCAGAAACAGAACCTATGTGGAACAAAACCTATGTGGAAACATAGGTTCTGTCTATTGGAACATAGGTTCACAACAGGACCTTTGTGGAAAAACATAGTTATTTTTATCATTTACAATGTAGATTTTATGATAAACACGGCTCAGAAACGCATTTTCACAAGCCTTTGCGATACAATTTTGGTGGCCTAAGATGATAAAAGAAACCTGCGAATTCGACCTTCAGAAAAACATTCCATGATAGGAGTGTAAGTCAAGAATGATCGAAGTATACAGTCGTATTCAGTTTGAGGTAGATTCATTAGATACATTAACAAAAGTATACACACCCACTTCGCTTATTCTGCGGTGAAGAAGATTTCATCTCCGACACATCCTCAGCCTCCGATCTCCTGGATGGTTGGGAGATGATGAAGCTCGTCGGAGATCTGTGAGAGAAATATTACGATAAGTCCAACATATATATCGTGAGTACTGGTATAATATGTACTTCAACCTTCGTTTTCGATGCAGAGGATTTAATTTTTCAACATATGGTATTCAGTTGAAACCCTCAAAACAAGTACAACAATTTTTTTCCTCTTCTAATTTTTTCAGTAAAGCCATAGCACAGAAAGTTCGGGGCAGTCATTATATAATACATATAATGACTGCCCCGAAATCTACCTCGAAGGTGTGTGGTAGGGGGTGAGTTATCACCAAAGATGTACTACGTACAGGCACTAAAGTTCCCTTATGCTACGTACCTATGGGGAGCTTTCTAATAATATTATATTGGACACACATTACCAGGCATACCTTTAATTCAAGATGCTAAGAATCATTTTTTAAGTCTCATTAACATGCATTGACTAACGAAGACTTTCGAGTGACAAATGAAGAAGTGTTAAGAAGAGTGGTAGAGAAGAGATGTCTACTGAAAACATTAAAAAGAAGACGGGACAACTTAATGGGCCACATCTTGAGACACAATGGCCTAATGAAGACAATCGTCGAGGGCAAAGTGAACGGGAAGAATGGAAAAAGCAGGCCTCGTATGAGGTATATGGAGCAAGTTGTGAAGGATGTAAAAGAGAGGAGCTATGTCATTGTGAAGACGTTGGCCGATAGAAGAATCGAGTGGAGGGCTGCGTCAAACCAATCCTAGGATTGTTGACCGATGATGATGGTGACGTAACATGCATTATATATATTAGTATTTCATGCAGGGATGCTTAAATATCAAAATTAAAAAAATAGTTAATTTCCAACATTTAATTTCTTCCCGGCTTGGTAAGTTAATCCATAGCATTCTAATGTGAGCAATTAAATTTTCATGATGAGGTAAATTTATTTCTTGAAGACGTGAGAGTGTGAGAAGTCCTAAAAATGTTACGGTCGAGAATTGTTTGCGGAAAAAAACGAACATTTGAATCTGTCTGTGGTACAAAGTATACTATAAAGTATTATATAGGGGGCTCACCGCATAGAGCAAAACTGTTGGACGTTACACGTTGTTACGGACGTATTAATAAAAGGTCTCCATAGATGGCAGGGGAATAATTTAACAGTTAGATTAGATTCTAGTTAGATTCTCCCATCCCTTTGCCTCAAGTAACGAAGTTAAACTTACCCCCTTATAATAATTTCTTTCAAATCTAGCTGATCTCATCTAAATGTTATCCGATTCATTAATTGATCCCTTTTTACATGAGTCCAAAATACTGGAGGCGTATTCCAATTAACCACGTTTACATAATTGCATGCGTTGCATACGATTTTGAAAACTCTACTAGGTGATTGATTGGAATTTTATATGTAGGTGTATATCACCAGAGGGAGGTAATATTTCCAGTGCACGCGTAGTGGTGACTTGGGGTTTCCGACTATCCTATTAGCGCAGAAAATGCTCATATTGACGCATGAATCTCAGCGTAATGACTTGATACAATTCCACCGTAGCTTTTTGCCAGTCGACAATACTTCCCTACATTTGTCCTTCCATCGAAAACCATAGCAAAAGCGGTGGCTCAATCCTCTTGCTCCAAGAACACTAGACCACTTTAGGAATGCTAAAATAATATCGATATATCGAATATTCGATATTTTTCGGCAATATTATTAAATTATCTAATAATATTTTTAGCAAATATATCTTAATGAATATTGCAAAAATATTCACATCGAATATTTCGGGAAAAATCAAATGAATATGTATCTTCTTGGCTACATATTTAGCTGTTAACTTTTTTAGCATGCAGCACCACATACATGGTCCAGTATATATCACATCAGTACACCAAGTATATGGTCCATGGTGTAGTAATGATAAACACATCCCATTCTTTGCGCAAAAATTAATTTTGGTTGCCCAAGGCAGTTTGAATACAACTCAAGGACTTGAAAGTATTGCTAGAGGAGTGAAAACTATTGTTACTCATTTCAAACAAAGCACCATGGCAGCAGAGAAATTGAGGGAAGAGCAGCTGTCTCTTTATCTCACTGAATATATCACTTCTAGAAGTAGGTAACTCAACTCATGCTATTCTGGGAAAGTTTGAAAAGTTAACAAGTGTTGTGGCTGCAATATTAGCCGGGTCATAGGGACGGAGCACATATGCTTACAGGTTCCCACGTAGAACCACCCACCTATAAAATAATAAACACGAATATCTATTGAAAGCGTTGAAAACATAAGGTATTTAGGCGTAAAAATCACTAAAGAATTACCGTGGGGAAGTCACATCCGGGAAATATGAGGCCGAGCGAAGAGTAAGCTAAGATTTATAAAAAGAGTACTTGGGAAATGTGATTAGAAGACTGAAGAGCGATGTGACAATCTACTTGCATGAGAGCCTATAGTTGCTTGTTTGCATGTCGGTAGTGCATTTTTGGCGATTTCAAGAGTTAGGCCCCTCTTTGAGCATGCAGCCAGTGTATGGGATCCGAATGAATTAGGTTTGATCAGAGAACTAGACAGTGTGCGGCGTGGAGTAGCTAGGTTCGTTAAAAGGTGTTACGATAGGTTGAGTAGTGTTTCAGTATTAATACAAGAATTAGGGTGGGAATCAATATCAGAGCGTAGGTTAAGGTAGAGATTAAATCTTATACAGAAATTTCAATCGGATAGCTTTACTGAAGATGTTAGACACATATTAAAAACACCAGCGTATTATGCTAGATTCGACCAGATAAATAACATTAGAGATATAGATTGTCGTACTGATAGATTCAAAATGGCATTTTTCCCCGTGCTATAAAAGAACAGAATAGGCAGCATAGCAAAGGGGAAGGGGAATAGGGGAGATACGTTAGAGTAGTCTGTAGTGAATGATACATGTATTAATCCTTAATAACTATAGATACTAACAATATAGTTGCATGAGACCCAATAGTTGCTTGTTTGCATGTCGGTAGTGCATGCTTGGTGATCTTCACCCCCTGCCACACACCATCGCGGTGGCTTGCAGGGTAACGTGCAGATGTAGATGTAGAAGTATTATCTGAAGTTGTTGCCTTACCAACCCCTTTTAAGGAAGCAACTGGAGAAACTTCAGGGGAGAATTATGTCCAAGGCAGTATCATATTGCCCACTGTGCAATGCCTTGTTGGAGCTCTTCGGGGCATGAAGCCCATCACTCGTATTCTCCTGGACTTGAAGTCGAAACTTGAGGAACAAATTGAAAAGAGTTCGCTGCCACTTCAACAAAATAAGTTACTCTGCGCAGCGAAATTGATTGATCCAGGGTTTAAGAGAGTTGATAGCTTTTTTCGTACATGTCAAGCGTCAACAATGACAACCTTATGCTATGTGATCAATCAAGAGCGACGTAATCCCCCTCTCCTCCAATTCCACCTCAGAGCACTGATATTCTAAGTAGCTCGTTATGGAAGGTTAGAGTCAACCAGGTGGGGACTTAAGAGCCTCGAGGGATTCTTCCTTTGGATTCAAAACTCTGCTTGCACACCCCTTGCATTCCCCCGACACATGATCGAATAAAATACCGGATCAATACAAGCACCACGACACCAGTACTTTCCAGTGTTGTGAAAAGGTATTTAACGATACTTGGGACATCAGTTCCACCGGAAAGAGTTGCATCTGCCATCAATATTGCAGTTCCAAAGAAGAGAAGGCGGACAACGTCCCAGCATATTTAGGACAGAGCATTTCTCACTGCACTGCCAAGGGATTTATGAAACATGTCATAGAAGATGACATCAAAACTTAGTGTCTCATCTAGTACAATCAATATTTTTATTTTAAATGTGAAATTATAATGTGCAATTGGTTTTACTTAAATCGTTGTTATTGTGGATTGGTACACAGAATGCGTTTTATAAGATTTTCATGCTATTTTAAGAGTAAATTTTGTTAATTCTTATTTTTTATACTGACTTGGCCATTCCCACGACCAATAGTATTCGATACATCTATTATTCTCTATTTTTCCTTCGATATAATGAATGTGAAATTGAATAATTTTAATAATATCGGTATATTCATTATTCGATATTTTTTTTCGTTTTTAGAATCATAATTTGATATTTTTTTCGTTGTGAGAAACATTAGGCAATTTATATCATTCATTACATTTTACAACGATGTTAACGATTGCAATATAACTAATTGTATGTTGCCGTTTAACAAATGACTGGACGTTATGATTCCTCTAAATATGTTACATCAAAAAACATTTACTCCTCTGCCTACAGGCTTCGTTATCATTTCACTAATTACTATTCCATTCCAATGAAAATGTAAGATTATAGTGAATGTAAATACCATTGGAGGTAAAATGTCTGGACACAGTTAACAGAGACTGAGACGCTATTCACATCATTAAGAATAAAATTCTGTTTGCTGCTCAAAGAAGTAATGTAGTGCCACCTGGTGGCAAGCGACAACATCAAACTTATGCATTACTTTGCACCTCTTAAAGAATACGTTTATTCCAAACGCAAGGTTATCTCATCTACATGTGCAACTCTGCAACGTTCTACGAGCCACCGCGAGGGTTTGTGGCAGGGGGTGTTGAAAAAAAACCATACATGCACTACGTACATGCAACTAAGAGTTAAAATGTTGCTACTGCATGGAAATATTTCAGATATTAGATTCACGTGAAACTAGATGGATCGTATCTACATAGTGAAAAAATGATCAGTGGTTATAATGGCATTCATTTAAATATATTTATCCGTACATATATTCCTGGAATGCATGGGTTCTTAATGTTAAACATGAATCATGCACTATAGAAGACTATAACAATATTTCACCTACTTTACTATGCTGCCTATTATGCTCTCTTTTGGTGCACGGGAAAAATGATGTTATTGATGCTATTGCTACGGCAATCTATCCCTAAATTTTAATTTTTCTGAATAAATATACCATAATACGCAGGGGTTCTTAATGTCTTACATCTTCAGTGAATCTATACTTTTAGATAAATGCAGGCGATTCAATCGGTATTTTAACTCATGATAATATAATGTATACCAGCTTAATTCTGCTATTAATTTGGTATGTAGTTAAAACAAACGTTACATGTTTTAACAGACCTAGCAGAAAAATTACTTTTCCTGGAAGGTAGGCGACCGGATGTTCTAAAAGTGCTACTGCGTGGTCCAGAATGGTTCCGGGTGACAATTGACATCAAACGATGTCTCTTACGTTCAATAAATGTTTTTGTAGGGTCAATAACAGAGCTTTGAAGTGCTAAAAGGTGCCATTTTGGGTAAATTCAGTATTTCAAATTTCCCGTGCCCTGCGCTACCAATAAAATTTATCGCACGGACTTCCGGTTTTGGATTTGAGATCTGTATGTAAAAACGAAACTTTTGACGAGTACGCCCCTCACATTTTTACCCTCTTTGCGGTTATGGACCACCCTAACGCTGCACACTGTGTAGTCCTCTGAACAAGCCTACGGAACCATTCGAATCCCATTCCCTACCTGCAATATTTAATGATTCTAACACATAAGTACCAAATGGACACAATTCTTGCAATTGAGTTTTTGCTAATAGTATAGGATACTCTATCGAATCATTCCTCACCCAAAAATTAATAGCTAAACACTTAAGGTTTAGTTCTATCTGCCATTTGATGCGCCACTCTTGAATTGCATCTAAGTCCTATCTAAGTGAATCTCTATTTCTTCATTTGATATATCCCTGTGCACTACCGCATTGTCAGCAAAAAGTGTAAACTTACTGCTCACTACTCAAAATACCCAAATCTACATCTACATAAAGATCTAAATCTACATCTACATCATGCAAACCACCATAAATGTGTGTGGCAGGGGATCGTTGATGCATAAAAAAATACAAGTTGATGTATTATGCAACCTTGGGGAACTCCTTATGTGACTGTGATTTTGCCGGACATGATACTTTCTATAAGAACACTCTGCTTGCGTCTACTCCTTAATCCAGCATATAACGTCTTCATTAATCCCAAAACTACCTAACTTCAAGATTGATTTACTATGAAGTACTTTATTGAATGCCATTTTAAAGTAAGAATGCAACATCAAGCTCTGCAGTGTTTTCCCCGCAGACCGTTCACTGCTAAAGATAATTGTATCTCTGAAGATCTACCTTTTCGGAACCCATTTCAGCTGTTTATGAGTAATCTATGACTATCTACATGCTTCATGATGAAACTGACAACTATGTGCTCAAATACCTAACAGCAGATTGATGCGAGATACATGGATCTGTAATCGCTAATTAAGTTACGACACGTGATTCAACGCTCCCATATGCCTCAAGTGGTTTCAAACGTGGAATACATTAAATATCTTGGAATAAGACTGACACATGATCTTTCCTGGTGCAAACCCATACGTGAAATAATGGGTCAAGCTACTCGTAGACTGGGATTCATCAAAAGAGTATTGGGTATGTGTGACGATCATGTACGAGAAATCAGCTGCTTTTCCCTTGTAAGACCTCATTTGGAATATGCTGCCAGTGTATGGGATCCCTACGAAATAGGTCAAAATAATGAACTTGAACGCGTGCAGCGAAGATCGGCAAGATTTGTAAAGGGACGGTACGATAATTATATTAGCATAACCAGTCTATTAAACGAATTAAATTAGGAATCATTGTCAGATCGCAGGCTGAAATTTAGACTTAATCCCTTAAACAAATTCCAAGACCATATTTTCAGTGATGATGTTAACAATATTTTGCGAACTCCAACTTACTATGGTAGACTGGACCATAATCACAAAATTAGAGAAATTTAATGCCGAACTGACAGATTCAAAATATTTTTTTTCATCGTACAATTAGGGATATGAATAACGGTAAATTATCCAATGGTCCAATCCAATGATAACGGTAAATGTATAACATTGCTAGCTGCATGTTGGTATACGGCATGTTTTTGCATGTTTGCTTTGCTATTTTTATTTTTTTTAATGGTGAAGTTTAGAACAGTATATAATTACTAATCCTTTTTTATACATGATATGTAGTGCATGTTTGGTGAGAATTCACCCCCTGCCACACACCTTTATGGTGGCTTGCAGAGTATAATGTAGATGTAGATGTAGAAGTGATAGGGAAGATAGGAGAGTGCAAATCTGTATGTTAAATATGAATCAATGCTCAACTTCAGATTTCCCGTCACGTGTACAAAAACGATCAAATCAGTTTTATTGGAGATAAAACCTCTAGTTTTATAATTTTTGTTAACAACGGCAGACCGCTTTCACTTTTGGATTCATGCTCCGAGCACTAGGCAGCGATGTTATCTCTCATGATCCACTGCGGGTGGCCTTCCGGTTTGAATGGTTCCGCCCTTTTGCCACTGCCGCGCACGGCTGCCATTCTCATCTCCATCAGCGTCCCTTTCGTCCAAACCTGCACGGCCTTCATCCCGGTCCTCCAAAACAACGCCCCCCGTCCCACTCTGCCTCGGGAGGGGTGTCAACCCACTGTACAAGCCACTCTCGCCCTCCTGCATGCATCCCAGTACCCGATCTGTGGCCACCACTCGGCGACAGGTCACCCCCGCCCTTTGGGACACGAGCTACAGCTCACCCAAACGTCCACGAAGGAATTTCAAACTCCGCGCGCTTTACCCTCCGCCGCACAGTGGGACCAAATGCCTAAAAATGGCCATAGGTCCCTAAAATATACTTTCAAATGTAGGTCTTTTATACACTGCGTTGTCTTCTATGATAATGGCGCCACCAGGAAATGCAATTTATAGGTATATAAGTATGAAAATTCGCGAAAAAATCATTGTTAAAGTGACCAGGGCGTAGCATACTTGAGTGTGTGTAAGCGAACTCGCAATTAGAAAGTCTATCTCAAAGTTGAATTGTAATTCACCAACTCAACCGATTGTAATTTAGTAAAAAGAAATACTTTCCTCATAGTAAGTCGGTATTGTGCATGTAGGTGAAAAGTTTATCAAGATTTTTTATGAACGTTAATCTTAATTTTTAACAGTAAGTATTTTTCAATATTTTGCGAAATTTTTGAAGAAAATTTTTGCGTCCACTCCGGAATACGGTATAAATCTATAAATTATTCACTTTTTGACCTCAAATAAACTGCCATTGAAATAATTATAGTTTTACCGAAGGCACACCTACTTAATCTGGGAGTAGCCTAAATGATGACCCAGGATGATGTTGCCGAATGAAATAGCTGATGTAGATTCAAGAATAAGCTGCGATATCTTTTATTTAATAACTCAATGTCTTCACGAAAAGAGCAACTCATCTCTATTACGTCATCTCTTTTGGGTGAACGCTTCAGCATCAATGCAATGAAATAAAGAAACAACCTATGGATACGTACTGAGACATTATGTTAATTGGTATTTGAATTTCAATCCCTGGTTTATGTTAAACTATCTCAAATCTCAAGCTATTTCATTCGGCGACGATTTCGAAAGCGCTCCATCTCTTTTCTTCAAGTCCCAGGTTGGTTCATGTGCACAAACCCGTAAATTAATTTAAAAAATCACAATTTGAGCACCGCTGAAGCATTCATTTAAATTCTCCTAATTTGGACCGAATACAAACAGTCTAAATCTGTGAGTAGGTTTAGCAATCAGCACGTATCTTTGTGCACAAAAATATGGCTGAACTTGTTTCACAATATAATTCCGTCAGTACCTTCCTATATCCTAGCGTAAAGCACAATGCCGTTTACATCAACGATGTTTTCATTTCGGAGACGACAATGGTAATGGCCTAAGCAACGCTCGGAAAAGAACCGAAAAACACAGTAAATTTCAACGTAAATTACACATTGCCTAGAAACTTCGAGAAAAAAGTGTAAATTGGTTAAGAAAATAAGAAAGTTTAAACATTTGTCCATTAAATAGAGAAAAAATTAAAGAAATCAATTGATATTTAGTTATTTTACTGAGCGAAAGAAAAAACTCTTGCGCTACCATAAATTAAAAAAGTCGAATTAAACCAATGTAAATACATAATTGGCGCCGGGAATCGAACCCGGGCCCTGAGGATTTTTTATATAGCCTATAGCACCTTTTAGTGTAAACGCTAGAACCGTACAAAAATTCAACTCAATAGGTTCAGCTGCTTATGAGGAGATGCGTAACATGGAATTGGCAGACAGAAACCACTTCATTTTTATATATTAGTATGATTAACCTCAAAGGTGATCATCAACTTCCTCTTGTTAATTTCGATCGGTGTTACATTAAACTGTGCCGTCGGAGGCCTCTTAAAGAAAAGTGATATGATCTCCCTAAAAACAACCAGAGAGTGTTAATCGGAACATGTCCCAGTGGGACTAAATCGCATTTGAAACCGGGGATCCCTTCTATTGAACGCCACCTAACAAGCGCCTACTATTGAAACATTAATACATTGTACGCCTTGCAGGAAGAAGACATGTTCTTCGCTTATTCAGAATAGAAATCATCAGAGAAAAAATTGAGATACACGCCCGTTCCATGTTAAATCGCTGGAGGGGCCACCGAATTAAACGCAGCTAACATTTCCTCAAATGGACTTCTCTCAATGCTGCGTCTGCTATTTCCGGTCGCCTATATGGACTTCATTCGCTTATGGAAGGCATTAAAATCCTCTGTTCAGGGACCTTGAGACGGAGTATAGAGGGGAGGGAGGTGTTGCTTGAGTTGGAGCTGCGATGAACAGGAGTTCGTGCAGGAGATAATGTGATGGTGAGGTTCACTGCAGATTTTCGAAATTTTCACTACTGAAACCTGCGACTTGATGCCCTATCAACAAAGAAAAACCGAAGATATTAATAACTTAAATTTTCTCAATTTTAGCTCTCGTATTAGAATAACCTAAAACTTGACCACAAGTAAATATGCCACAGTTAAGAGTAAGGTACAATGCCGAAGTGAGAAAATCCCTGAGACAGCACTGAAAATGTCATGCAAAAATGAAAAGAATTAGTAAATATACGCCCATTGATGAGCGCAATGTAATAATTGAAAACCATAAAAATTCAAAATCCACTGCAAAGACAGCTCATCGTAATGCATATGCAGATTTCAAAAGAAAATCCCTTGGGGAACAATTGAAAAAAAAATCCAAAAGTCTTCTGGTCGTACGCAAGGGAAGTGCAAAGCCATAAGTCTGTCGTCCATTCACTTAAAAATGATAAGGGTGAAATGGCCACAAACCCTCTTGACACTCTTTTCACGAATAATGTAATACTAGTTTTGCAGTAGCGAAACAAGTAGTAATGCTTTAATACTAATGCTAGCAATAGTAACTTAATACTAGAGTATAATTTAAATACCTATCTCTAGACAGCGAGTATTTTCCCGAGTGAAATACCAATTTCATAGGGATATTGATAATATGAAAAAAATACACTTTAGCGTGACCCTCACAGAAGGCTTGTCATGAGGGGAATACAATTTACTGGTTTAGGAAACCGTCGATCAATAAATAATCAAAATTGCTGGCCAGAACGACAATGAAGTAGAATGTCACTTCCACATCCCCTGGCCTAATTCAAAAATACACCTCCTGTGTATGTGAGGGATTGTTGATTACGGCAAGCAAAGAAGTTGTTACTCTGATTTCTTAACTATATTCTTATTAACTAAAGTATAGAATGTTACTTAGATGTTTGAGGTAACAATTTCTACCGCGAATTAAATACATATTCTTAATCCATGAATACAAACTGCTTCCCAATCTAGTTCATATAGTGTTGTACGTGCAATTCAAGACTTACTAACACCAATTTTACATGTTTGCTATTGTATTTAACTCTTGCATGTGTGGTGAAACTGCCTCCCTCATGCCCTGACACTGCCTGGCGGTGTGCTGTGTACGTGGAGGTAGGACGAGGCGGTCCCTAAGTCGCGGGAAACGGAGGTTGAATCCAATCGCCGCTAGGTCGAACTTGTGCAGTGAAGATCGGAAAGATTTTTAAAGCAACAGTACGATAACATTATTAGCGTAACCAGTCTATTAAATGAATTAAATTGGGAATCATTGCCAGATCGCAGGTTGAAATGTAGACCTAATCTCTTAAACAAATTCCAAGACCATATTTTCAGTGATGATGTTAAAAATATTTTGCGAACTCCAACTTACTATGGTAGACTGAACCATGATAGCAAAATTAGAGAAATTGATTGCCGAACTGACAGATTCAAAATGTCCCTATTTCCTCGTACTATTAACGATATGAATAACGGTAAATATATCCAATACGAGTGTGGCAATGGATAACATTGGTAGCTGCATGTTGGTACAAGGACTTGAAGCTTACCCAACTAACAGCATGTTTTTGCATGTTTGATGTGCTATTTTTATCTTTTTAAATTGTTATGTTTTGACTAATATGTTTATAGTAATCCTTTAAATAGTGAAGTTTAGAAGAGTATGTAAATACTAATCCTTTTTTATGTTTGATGTGCAGTGTATGTTTGGTGAGACTGCACCCCCTGCCACACACCTTTATGGTGGCTTGCAGGTTGGTGCAGCTGCATGTTAGTATAAGGACTTGAAGCTAACCTAACTACCAGCATGTTTTTGCATGTTTGCTTTGCTATTTCTATCTTTGTTTAAATAGTGAAGTTTAAAACAGTATGTAAATACTATTCTTTTTTTATGCATATTGTGTAGTGCATGTTTGGTGAGAATTCACCCCGTGCCACACACCTTTATGGTGGCTTGCAGGGTGTTATGTAGATGTAGATGTAGGTGATGCACAACCCCGTCTCGCCACCGACCTGTCTCTCCCTGAAGCATACCCCTACCCGCACCCAAACGAATCGACAAACGAATCGACATTACACCGAGCCCTTCTTCCTTCGCAACCCTCCCCCCTCCCCGTCCCACCCCCTCTTCCCCCTTCCTCCTCCCCCTCTCTCCATCCCTCCATTAATATCTAACATCTCTCAATGAAGCTGTTGTATTATAACTCTCATTTAAACATGCAAGTAGCGCATGATTGGTGATCTTCACTCCCTACCATACACCTTCGTGGTGGCTTGCGGACTATTGAATAGATGTAGATCCCTTCGCCTTCACCTGTAACCCTTTCATTCCGCGATATTTTCACCTTTTACACAGATGAAACATAGTTCTTGCGGTCACTCACCACGGTAGCAAGCTTTAAATATTAAATTAAAATTTGAAGCTTTCACGTAGTGGAAGGATTCCATAATAGCAATGAAAAACGTTGTGACTTCCACAATTTTATTAAACGAACTACCGGTTTCGGCTGTCAAGCCATCCTCAGGTACATTAAATGTACGTTTTAATGTACCTGAGGATGGCTTGACAGCCGAAACCGGTAGTTCGTTTAATAAAATTGTGGAAGTCACAACGTTTTTCATTGCTATTAGCTTTAAATATATCTATTATACAGAGTAGGTACAAAACTAAGTGACTTGGGGTTAACTTTACCTGAGGTTGTGAATCAGTTAAGGATGGTTTAACGCCCAAAGCCGGTAGTGCCATATAAATCGGTTCCGTTAGGGGTCAATAAATTTATCTTAACACGAAAAATAAAATGCGTACATCAGATTAATACGGATGAAACAGAGATATTGTATATTTTTCATCTTGGTATTACGGCTCGCAAATTCATGCATGTATGATGCCAAGCATAGGTACCTGCATGGAATGCTTATATGTGTTGTGCATGCCTGTGGTTATTCTTAGATGTTTTTTACATATTGAATGAAAAGTGAAAATGGTGATTAATTTCTCGCGCATGACATCCGTAGAGGTCTTTCGTCGGGGGTGTAGTAAAAGGCGAACTTTGGCGCATGTTTTTTAAAACACACCCCCTGCCACACAACCTCGAGGTGGCTTTCAAGATAGTCACTAGCTATAATAATAATAACACTAATATGTAGATCAATAAATGTTTTATGGTTGATATGGAGCTAAGCATTGTTCATTTTATGTTCACGGTACCCTGCAAAGCTCCGCTAGGAGGTGTGGCAAGGAATAACTCAATGTCATAAGTGTGTCCGTCGTGCATTCAAATATATTTTAATGACCACATATATAAAACTTTTGAATGGCCATTATATTTGCCGTATAAACAGAGCCACTTTAAATGCAATGCAGCTTCAAGCGCCAGACGACCATCCTAATGCTGGATCATGGACTAATCCAATACATGCATCAATAGGTGGTGAGTGCATATACAGCCGCACGGCAACCCGCTAAATATATTTTCACAGAACGAATGGTGAGGAGTCCGGACGGTCAGGACTGGCTCACGGCCTCTCCTGAACAGGTCTTCAGACTCGAGCATCACTGCAAACCTTTCAGTCAATGACTTATGAGAATGAAGCATGAATATGTTAATCCAAGCCGAGGAGTATTTCAGCGGTCCTTTTCATCTACACCTACATAATACCCTGTAAGCCACCATAAATGTGTTAGTGGCGGGGGTGAAACATTAATTCACAGTTATTCATCCAAGTTAGTTATTCAGGGTAGGTGACCGACAAGTGAGATCATTTGTGCCGTATAGGATAGGTGGGAAATTGGGTAATGGTAGGAACATTTCAGGTAACGAAGGAAGCGTGGAGAGAAACCCGGCGTCGGCATTAGCCTACTCTTAATGACAGGTGCCAAGGGGACCACGGTTTAACGTCCCATCCGACGGACGGAGTGCTGAACCTGAAATGTCCTCCACTAGGCACTCCAGTAGGAGCCGGTTTGCCACTGAAAAATCCACCACAGGAATCGAACCCGGGCCTTCGGGATGGGAGGCCAGTAGACTATCCACCACACCAACCCGATCCCCCTTTTCTGCGTAGGTCCTTGCTTACCACTGTTCTAATACATCGTGTAAACCGAGTAAATGCAAACACCACTTATCGTTCATAGCTAATGAGAATGATGTAATTAAGGTGAGGAAACAGTAATCTTGTATTTGTTTATTTTTCATGACAACTTCGCCACATGACAAGTTCGCCAGCTAAACACTTTTAATCCTCAAACGTTTTCGAAAGGTTCAAATGTTCTAAAATATTCATCATCCTGATATTAATATGAACATAAATTATTTAGACAATTATTTTAGTTTCTTAGTATTTATTGGCCAGTGTTGGTGCGTGTTCGAAATATTGATTTTTGCCTAAATGTTCACAGAAACAGTGGCGACGGCAATGTTACTCTTTGGCGCTGGAAATTTAAAAGCCGTGCCATCTATCAATTGAATGAAGTATTGAATCGAGAGAACGGAAACACTTGGATGGTTTCTTCGTGTTGGAAATATGTAGTTCGGAAACATTCGGCGACAATCGAGAACACCCACTTGCCCTCGAGTACACTTTCGCATCTCTTTTGAGCGCCTCGCCTCTACATCTACGCGATACCCTGCAAGATACAGCGAGGGTGTGTGGCAGGGGGTAAAGACCACCAAGCATGAACAAATGACATACAAACAAGCTACTATAGAGTCTCATGCAACCAGATTGTTAGTGTCTGAATAGCAATTAATGGATTGGTTGATAATACATGCATCATGCACTACAGACTACTCTAAAATATTTCCCCTACCAATCCCTATGCTATGCTGCCTATGTCTACGTCAACGTAATACCCTGCGATCTACCACGAGGGTGTGTGGCAGAGGGTGAAGATCATCAAACATGCACTATTGACATGAAACTAGGATATTTTATGGAGACATGCTAAATAACGGTGTCACATGCAGCTAGATGGCTAGTAGCCTAATATGTTCTCTTATAGTACGGGGAAAATGACATTTTGAATCTGTCAGTACGACGATCTATCTCTCTAGTCTTATTTACAGCTACATCTATATAATACCCACCAGTACGACGATCTATCTCTCTAGTCTTATTTACAGCTACATCTATATAATACCCTGCAAGCAACCATAAAGGTGTATGGCAGGGGGTGAATTATCGCCTAACATGCACTGCATCTACATAATACCCTGCATTGGGGGAGTTTACTCGGAACCGAAATCGCAATTTTGTACACGAAATCGTTAAATGGAAACGAAAAATGATTTTAGTGAAAAAATTAATCTTCCAACCACAACCATTCACTAATAAATCAAAATTTTAAATAAGCAAAAGGTGACGCCCACCGAAAATGCTGCTGTGATAACATAGACGTCATTTTGCTCCCGTCCTTGACTGCGTTTAGGGGAGGGGAAGGGAGTGGAGGGGGATTCTCGGAAGGTCTGCTCGCACAGATGCTGTCGTAATCGCTCCTATCGGCAGAGTCAGCTGTGTCCCCCCCATTGCGATACGGCAAAGTAGCTTCGCGGGCTCAGTTGTGATTGGTCGAAGTTGATATAAGTCAGTGGTTGCACCACGCCCACTTTTCCGAAAGGGTTAAAAACATCAGTGTTTCGCCTCTTATAACTCGGGAAATAATTGAAAGATCAAAAAACGCAAAATTACGGGTCTTTTTATTTTACAAACTCTATCAGATTCGGCAATAAAAAATATGGTAAACGACTTATCTGGTCGAATCTAGCATTAAACACTGGTGTTATTTATATGTGCATAATATCTCCAGTAAAGGTATCCGAGCTAAAGGTATCAAGCGGTCAAGACCATCCAGGCCACTGCAAATCCAGCTTTCGGCCGGCATTACTTCTTGCCATCGTTGAGAGGGCGAGTGAGGCATCACAGAAGGGGGGGGGGGGGGGGTAGAACTTGCGCGCCCGGGGTTGGATGAGGTGGAAGGCGGCTAGATAGGTTTCCCAAGTGCGGTTCTTCTACAGCCACCAAGGGCACGGCTCACCCCGGGCGGTAGTGAATGGTGGGGTGGGAGGTGGTAGAACAGGGTCGGAGGAAGGAGAAAGGATGGCTCGGAAACAAAAAGAATAGGAGAGAAGAGGGACGTGGCAACGGCGCATCTACACAGAGAGGAGCCCCCTCCCCCCCCCCCCCCCCCCACAGGGCGCAATTAAGCACATTCGAGTCCGAACGACGGGGCTTAAACGCGGTCCTTACCGACTGGATGAAAAGAGACTTTGCGGCTTTGGGCACCTGCATTTTTCAGAACCAAATACTTGAACATTTCTCATCCTGATGATCACGAGAAATCCACGGACTCATGGCTGTCAAGGTTCTTAAGTTCACCAGGCACCAGGACAAGAGCTTATCAGGAAATTGAAGCGACACCAAAGGGAAGTTATGCATTACAAACAGATACAACGGAAATGTGATGATAAATCGGGACGGGGAAAAAGGGACGACATTACTTTTCATGTACATAGTATCATCAAACGAATGTTGCCGCTAAAAGGGATTCAAGTGAAGTAGGTTTCACACCATTGTAAAACTGTTTTGAATACGAATGTATTGAAAACTAGAAGATTAGGTTGTAACGCAGCCGTTTAAAATTACCTTTATTTATTCATATCTTTCTCCCCAAATAATGACTGAAACCAATACACGAAGTGGTAGTTATTGCCGGGGAGATGAGTATTGGCAGATGTAATCTACATCTACACGATACCCTGCAAGCCACCGCGAGGGTGTGTGGCAGTGGGTGAAAATCACCAAGTATGCACTACCGACATGCAAACAAGCAACTATAGGGTCTCATGCAACTAGTTTGTTAGTATCTATAGTATTTAAGGGATCAATAAATGCATCATGAACTACAGACTACTCGAACATATTTCCCCTACCTATTCCTTTGTTATGTGTCCTATTCTGTTCTCTTATAGTACGGGGGAAAATGCCATTGTGAATCTATCAGTACGACGATCTATCTCTCTAATGCAGCTTTCTACTAATTTCACTTTTGCGATGGTTTCACACTGGCAGATAAGTACTATATAAGTGCTAATATAAGTGCTAGCAATAAGGCATGCACAATGGCATAGTATGCTTGGTGTTAAGTCATGCCATATCAATACGATTTCGTTTCTTTGCGTTAGCAGGTCACCACGTGTACGCATTTGAGATACAGGTGCAAGGATTCATTTGGACGAGTAAAGTCTTTCTGCTAATTATTCTATCACCCATTACCCATTCCTCACTCATTTTTTCTTCAACTGAGCGATTCAAACTCAAAATAATTCCAGTCCCTATTTACACCACCTGGGATTCTTAACACCTACCAGCTTATTTCACGCTCCCTTAACTGCTTCAACCTTTTTGATATTCACCCCATTCACCCACATGTCTTCTTACTGTCTTCTACAATCTCCTATTCTCCTATCAAATGATACTCAGATGTTATAAGTCCTTTTTGATCATCTCATTCAAATCGCATCTCTAAAATTTTAGCTGTTTTCCTCACATAATGGAATAATGTGTACAGAAAAGGTATCTATCGCTGATCAGTCACTTTGGGTTCTGTATAATTTTCTGTTTTTTTTCTCTCTCTCTCTCTCATCCGCAAAATTTTGAGTACTGTCATTTCGACAGTATCCAAATAATTTTTGCATTTTTTGACCTTCTGTAATTTTCATCAAACCTGGGACCCTGTAATGAGGAAGTAAGGATTATACTCCCTCTTTAATAGAGCAATTGAACGATGACTACACCGCGCGTGCCGAGATCGCTCGGAGACCACGAGCGGAGTGTTTGGAGTGAAATTTTCCCAGGGACAAAGCGTCCTCAAGAAGATAACCGGTTTGACTTGCTTCATTTCCAGTTTATAATAATATCGTTTTCGAAATCAACAGTACATGCAACGTAACTCACCTTACGTATTCAAGGTCAGCAAATAGAACGACATAAAATGGTTCCCCGTCTACTTTAATACATTTTAAACAATCACCAAAACAGAGGACGCAAGGACTGTGAAACGTGTTTATGACATTTTTGGTGGCGATGCAGACTTCCGAAGGCCGTCAAGAAAGATGCTTTGAATGAACAAAACGTTTCCCCAAGTTATTCCGAGCGAGGTGGACCTGGCCAGTGGGAGATTGGGAGGCAGGCTCACGCTTCAATCGCTGGCAGGAGAGGGCTAAGCGTCTTCTGCTTCCAGGAATAAGCGCTTTGAGGAAAGGGGAAGAGAGGACCGGGAGGCCCTTGATACGTCCGAACAGATCACCTGTCCACCGGAGAACAACGGAAGTGATTTCCTCACTCTCATCTCAATTAAAGCACTTTTTACAATTATCGTCTCCCACAGAATATGATTTCACTGGATTTTCCTTGAAAACATTTCCTTCCTTTACCTTCCGCATCAACACTTCATCTGGTTTCCGAAGAGAAATCGCGTGCAATTTTTCATAGTGAATTTGAGTATGAGAAATGAAATTACATCATTTAAAGCCTTTTGGGAACATATCCCGGATATACCTGGTTCAGCAAACCGTCGATTAGTATTTGCTAATTCAGTTCTAGGCAAAGACGAAAACAAAGCAGGAGAATTGTGCCTCTTCTTCCCCTCGCTAGTCCCCATTCAGTCTCTGGCGCTGATGTCTGAGAGACAAAGTTTTGAATGTGAGGCATAGGCAGGCGATATTTCAGGCATATTCTTATGATGACTGTTTTAGTTTCAAAAGTTTGCTATAATAACTAGGATTGAAATCATTATTAGACTAAATATTCAAAATAACTTTTCAGCTAAACAGCTTTCTGAGGGCTTGAGAAATATTTTTTATAACTCATGCTTATTTTAATTGATTCGAATCTTTTTGTCAAGTCAAGTCAAGGGAAAAAAACATGCACGTCTTTCTTCCTTTGACTTATTAGAGATCACAAAGTGTCTGTACAGACGAAGAAGATGGATAGTGTAAGCGTTACTGTGTCCGGCGAGACGTTGTGGAATGATATCATAATAAAAAAACACAAGAGATAGCACTTATTCCGCATATTTATTGGTGGTACTACGCGTTTCAGCCACTAAGCCAATACGAGGTACAAAGAATAATCGGTCAAGAGAGCGGTATATATATACAACTAGGAGGGGGCGGGGGAGGGAGGTGTTAAGTGGGGAGCACTGGTGGCGAGTCAATGCGTGGTTTACGGAATTGAATGTTTAGGAGTGGGGAGTGACATTTGAACACCTGATCATTCATAAGGGACTTGCTGAAGAATTGTAATGTTACTTTTCACTAGTTAGGCCCCACCTTGAGTATGCAGCCAGTGCATGGGGTCCGAATGATTTCGGTTTGATCAGAGAACTAGACAGTGTGCAGAGTAGAGCAGCTAGGTTCGTTAAAAGGTTTTACGATAGGTTGAGTAGCGATTCAGAATTAATAAAAGAATTAGGGTGGGAATCATTATCAGAGCGTAGGTTAAGGTACAAATTAAATCTATTAGAGAAATTTCAATCGGATAGCTTTACTGAAGATGTTAGGCACATATTAAAAACCAGCGTATTATGCTAGATTCCACCAGATAAATAAGATTAGAGAGCTAGATTGTCGTACCGATAGATTCAAGATGGCATCTTTCCCCCGTACTATAAGAGAACGGAATAGGCAGCATAGCAAAGGGATAGGTAGAGGAAATATTTTAGAGTATTCAGTATTGCATGATGCATGCATAAACCCCTTAAATACTATAGATACTAACAATCTAGTTGCATGAGACCCTATAGTTGCTTGTTTGCATGTCGATAGTGCATGCTTGGTGATTTCCACCCCATGCCACACACCCTCGTGGTGGCTTCCAGGGTATCGTGTAGATGTAGATGTAGATGAATAATTTCAAATTGTTCCAGAGAGTCCATTCTCCAGCCTTTCCTCTCCACATGTCCAAGGGGTGTTTGGCCACGAGGGAAGATGATTCCTCTTTCTCCCAACATTTCCGGTGCTCAGTCATACGGATGGCGAAGTTCCTACCCGTCTGCCTAATAAAGCACTTCGCACAATCACTGCACTCAATCGTTAACACTCGGCATGCTCCTTTTTGTCACCTTCTGCAAAGGTAAGGTCATTAGTCTGTGAATCAACCAGTTGAAAGTAGCCCCCATGAGTTTAACAGAGAGTTGGAGATAATTAGACACATTGCCTCTGTAAATGGTCATCAAGGGCATATAATCGATAGCATTCTGCGTAAAAAATGCCAGAAGTTGGCCATCAATAATATTTACACTCTTTCAGTGCCCCCACTATAACCTAGGAAGTGGTGTAGATTACTTTATATTGGCAATCTCTCTTCCAAAATAGCTAAAATATTTCCAAAACATAAACTTAAAATCTCTTTTTACCACCGAGTGACGTTGGGTAGCCTCATGTGCCACTCGTAGGACCGATTTCACCCCACCCTCCAGTCGGAAGTATATAAGGAACTTCGCAATTCGTATGACTGGGCACCGGAAATGTTGGGAGAAAGAGGACTCATCCTCCCTCGTGACCAAACACCTCTTGGACACAGCACACCACTGTCTGTTTGACCCAGTGATACTCCATGTGGAGAGGAAAGGCCGGAGAATGGACGCTCTGGGACAATTTGAAATTATTCAGCAAGGGGAGGAGTACCTCATGAATGATCAGCTCTTCAAATGTCACTCCCTACTCCTAGCCATTCCATTCCCTAAACCACGCATTGACTCGCCACCAGTGTCCCCCCTCCCACCTCCTCCTCCCCACCTAACACTTCCCTCCCCTCCCCCAACATTTCCCTCCCCCGTCCCTCCTAGTTGCGTATATATACCGTCCTCTTGACCGAATATTTTTTGTACCTGTTGATGGCTTAACGGCTGAAATGCGGAGTACCACCATTAAATCTGTGGAGTAAGTGTTATCTTTGTGTTTTTTTCATTTCAGGATAGTGTTAAGGTAAATAACGGCCCATGCTTTCGTATAGATGAAGAAAATCTTAACTTGACTCAATAATGTTAGCTGCACCATTATATTTAAATTGAATAATATACCATAATAAAGATAGTAAAAAATATAATCCAGCAAGGTAACTAGTAATATTGGCTATTTACTCTCTAGAACAGTTTTTTGTTGTTACCAAATAACATATCTCTTGGAAGATTCACCTAGTGATAAATTGGAATGGAATTTGGAATGAATTGTCGGTTTTTATAAACCCTCAAGGTGGGTTGTAGTGGACAATCTATGCATGAAGATTTATTAGATGAGAAAAAGTGTAATTATCGCAGCAGAAACTCGAGTTTTTATCGATTCTGGTGGTGATTAATGATCCCCGTCTCTCCTTTCCATGGAATCTAGGTTGCCATAACCTACAGGTCGACGCTGGAGACCGTAGCGATCATTGCGTGTGCAGCGAGCTTGTTACGATTTGAGATCAATTGAAGGTCATAGTAATAATGTAGGCTTCTACTTCTTTTATGATATACTCCCCAATACCTCCACAGTAAGAAATCGCATCGAAGGTTGAAATTCTACTCCGTACATTTTTATGTACGGAATTGAAATTTAGCAAATGTTCCACGAAGAAAAAATCATTCGCCTTGACCGGGACTCGAACCCGGACCCCCTAATTTCCGGCCAGGTACTCTACCAGTACCAGGGTAACGCCGCTAAAGTTTTCACGGCTAGTTCGTACGCTTTGAATTCGGAATTGAAATTTAAACTCCCTTCAATCAGGGAGGATAGGCCCTATAAATTCTCTATGAATTATGTGATCCTCTCAGACGCTAATTAGTACACAGTAAAATATATTTAGGGATACAACCTAAATTAGCTTTCATTACTATGGTTTGGGAAAAATAATACTCACATACCAAGGAACGATAAGCCAGACACCAAATCATCTGATTCTCCAAGTTACTAACACCACCTACCCTTTCACTCAGCTATATTATGACTTCAATGCTGCTTACGTTTCCCAAACGTTTAGGGAGATATCGACGTTTGTATCCATCACCGACGTAGTACGGATGCATTTCAGTATCAAAAACTCCCAGCATAACGGAAACGTGTATCTACATTTAACATGTGAATATGCGAGAAAGATAGTTCTTATGGAAAGTTTTTGGTGGAGGAGGAAAAATAAGAAAAACGAACTACCTTTGAACGTATCAATCTTACTCACAGCAATCTGTGCCAATAATTTTTATAATAATTTTCCAACTATAAAATAATGGGGAAAGAATGATGATTAGAGCAGCTAATAATCATCGGACGGATGCTGCTTTCATGTGACGAAGACAAACAAGCAAGTGATCGACACTGAAAGGGAAGACAGGCAGATGTTGGAAATTTCTAATTAGCTATGCATTAATGAATGAGAAGACGGGTCAGGAGACGAAAGTCTGAAGGATTCGAAAAATTATAAGGTAGAATGAAGGCAAGGAAACATGGGATATGGAATGAAGAGGATAAGCAATACATGGATTATTTAGTATTTTATAGGGTAACTTCACATATCAGATGGAGTAATACATATCAGTATTATGGCAATTGAAAGCCTCGAAAACTCAAGACAATTAGGTGTTACAATTAATAAATAATTATTATTGGGAAGAGGCACATAGGAAATATGCGGACGGCCAAGAGAAAGATAGGGTTTATTTAAAGAGTACTATGCAAATGTGACAAGAATGCAAAAGAGAGATGTTATGTTTCATTTTTTATGCCCCACCTAGAAGATTCACCCGGTGTATGGTATCTGAATGAATAAAGATTTACCAGAAAACTAGGCAGTGTGCAGCGTAGACAAGATATTTTTGTTAATACGTGTCGCGATAGGTTTAGCATTGCATCAAAATTAATAGAATAGTTATGTATTTGATCATTATCAGATCTTAGGTTAAAATAACGATGAAATCTCCTGCTCACGTCTATAACGGACAGATTGACTGATATTTCAAGTATATTAAAAACACTAGTGCACCACAGCAGGTTGCATCACTAATATAAAACTAATCACTAATATATCACTAATATAAAAGGGAGATAGATTCACATTATTTGCCATTTGAAAAAATTCACCTGAACCGGGAATCGAACCACGGACCTTTGGCTTTCCGGGCCACGTGGATCCTGGGTAGCGTAGTGGTCTGCGCAGTGGCCCGGAAAGCCAAAGGTTCGTGGTTGCATTCCCGGTCCAGGTGAATTTTTTCACATGGAAATTATGTGAATTTCACCGCCGTTCACGCGCCAGGTTCGATATATACTACAAGAGAATACGACGAGGATGAAAAAGCATTCATTTACCCCCACAGATTTAGCGACTATAATAGATCACAGTAAAAGTATGTAGGTACATAACTAGGGAAATCAGAATAGTCATTGTAGATTTGGATATAGGAATAACGCCTAGAGATTCTTCTTTTTAACGTATAGTAAATAGTTTCATGATACAAACTATTGCAACCTCTAGTATATATAGGTTTATGGTTTGATATGTATACAGAAATAATAAGTAATTAATAACTATTAGTGACATCGACACTTCTTGTGCCTCGTAACTGCATGCTTAATTTTTTCCTCGAAGGGCATTGCGACTCTAGGTTACATGAAAGTAGTTTATAAATAGAGTAGTAATTTTTGCATGTCTGTGTGGTAGTAAGTGTTATCTGGGATTGGCATGGTATGTCTGGTAATGTTTCACCCCCTGCCACCCACCCTTGCTTTCAAAGACATCACACATCAAGACTTTTCAAAGCATGATGCCTCCATAAATAATTTAGGTTAACATGAAAATGAAACTGCACACATTAGATAAATACCAATGGATAACGCATACAGGGATGGAAGTAATATGTTGAATTTTTTTTATTCAAGTGTGTCTGCATGAAAAACTAATGCATGTTGTTAGTATTTCTCATAAACCTCCTTGCATTTTTGATGAGAGGTAAGATTTGTAGTGAGTGCCACATAATATTGATGGAAATCCCTCCTTAGAAAGAAGGAAGTAGAAATAAACTTAAGTGCAAGCACCTACGTAGTGTATATTTGGTGTCAACTCACCTTCTAGTTCACAAACTTGAGGTAGCTCGCAGGGTTATTAGCAGATATAAATATCGCACTTTTTATCATAACTCATCCCTAAGAATAATTTTAAGACTAACACAATGCCCATATGCGGGACGGGATTTGAATCCCCTACATTTGGGTTATCAGGCCTAAGCTGCACCAGCCTGAATACTGTAGACTTGGGTTTATTCTTTCTTCCATCTGTCTAATATTTAATTGTCATTATACAAATAAAATAATGCTTTGTTGTAAAAAAAATGTTATATGGCTCTAAGAAAATCTGTTTTATTCTTTTTTTGTTAACTTTTTAGAAATGAAATGCTTAGAGGTTTTTCTTTATCCTGGCTGACATAGTAATGTCCCAAAACCCATGGAAAAAATGCACGGCATCATGATCGTCAAATGCCGGAAAATTCCCTTTTGAACATGGGGTTTTTACCCCATAAATA
The DNA here is from genome assembly GCA_933228895.1 of Platycnemis pennipes. NCBI lineage: Eukaryota > Metazoa > Arthropoda > Insecta > Odonata > Platycnemididae > Platycnemis > Platycnemis pennipes. Next base: position 141,560,922 of record OW121849.1, on the reverse strand, counting down.
AAGAAATTCAAGTATTGCTCGAAAAGAAGACTTAACATCTGCTCCTCCATGGCATGCTTGGCTCAAACTTCCTCCGCGTTATCGCTTATTAGATCTTTTTACCTGGGCAGGTGGAGCATTGAAGTTGTTTTGAGATGATGAACAGTTATAACCCTCGGAAAGCCTGAAGGGTGTACGACTTGCTGCCGTCATGCTGAAATTCCGTTACTTGGGAAAGTACAGTTATCCGTTATCACCGCCGTCTTCCCCGTCAATGCTCTCTGCACTCTGTGTCGACACCATCTCCCGAAGAGACGGTCGAGCAGCGACGACGAGGAAAGAGGCTTTCGTCGAGGATCCATCCAATCTTCACTCCAGAGTCGGCTCCAGGATGAAGTTTGGATCTCTTGTATCTCTTCTGGTGGCAATATCATGTGACGTATCGGCGCGTTCTCCGGATGTGGGAGTTAACCAGGCCGTCATCCGCGCGGCGTTCCTCAACGGCTCGCGGCCAGGGACTCTAACTCTGCCGTCGGAAATCAGCGCCCCCACCAACCACAGCGGTGGTGACATACCTCTCGTGTATTGCTTGGAGGCGAGGTACCCCAGTGATGTGTTCTGTGATGCGCGAGGACTCCTGGAGAGCGACGTGTTCGCCGAGAGCATGTGGATCCGTTTCCTTTCCATGGACGTGGAGTATCCCGAGAACGAGAACATGACCTGCGGATTTCTGTTCTTCGCTCGTGAAGGAGAAAGTGCGGTGGTCCACAAGAAAACGGAATGCGGGCTGATGAGGGATCGACCAGAAATCTCTCCGGATATTGTCCGTGAAGGGTTGGAGGGCATCATCGAAGATTTCAACGTCCGAAACGTGACCGATATGGCAATAGTCTCCTACGTACCAGGGTTCGGATGCAAATATCGCTTCAAGCCTATTGAGGCCTCGAAGAGTTATGTGAGAGTGTTTAAGGTTATTTCTTTTTACTGCATGGTCGATTTTGAGAACTATAATCTAAACACGATACCATCAACAAAATATCCACAGATGAATTTTTACAAACACAATGGAGAAAAATGGGTTTCTCAGGGTATATGGCCCGATTACTATTAATGTAACCAATTCATTTAAGCCTTGAATATAAAGTTAACTTATATGAAATGACCCTTGATAGCAAAATATACCAAAAAATCAATCGTTTGTCTTCTATTAATTTTATAATAAATAAAATAATTATGCTAAACCATTAGTCACCACTTCAGCTTTATGGAATTATCATGATTTGATTTACTACATTAATAAAGGGTAAATGATCAACTTTAGCGTTAAGTTTATGTAAACATTAATAATTCATTTAGGATATATGTAAACATATTATTCTTATTCCCTTTCACAAAAAACCTTTATTCATGCACAGAACATTTTGCAGTTTATTCCCATTAGTAGCCTGTGTTTATAACCTTAACAGAAGGAGAGGAACACACCACTCTGGGCCTACAACTGCCCAGGATCATGAGTTATCGCTTCGTGCATTACTATCTCTGATGGAAAGAATTTAGCTGGCACTTGGAGAAGTACAACTGCCGTGGCTAGGTCACAATACCCGTTAACAGAGAGATTACCATTTGAAATGGCAATTTTGATAAACATATACAATAATTCGAGAAAATATTTGTTTCTCACTTTTTTCACATCTCTAACTGAATGAATGGCGTTTTGCAGGATCTTAGACAGTCTAACAGTTCATGGAGTCCATTCGCTTGTCGTTTGACCGGAGCATATTCGCTCTCCGAACATTTCCCTGTAACTGTAATTTAATCCAAAGGTACATGCGGGAGCAGCAGCAGTATCCACGCCTTGGTAGTAATGTAAATAGGTGTGTGTTCTATTGATTGCAGTGATTTTCATCGTTTTTTTAATGTAAGTTATTTATCAGGCTCCATGACTACACAACCGGAATACCAAAACTACCAACGCCATAGTCAGTGATGGTTTAGTGAAAGACAAAGCACAATCTCGTCGTTCATTACCATGGAAGAATGAGAGGTACCCGACCAACCCTCAACTAAGGGTCAATCACAATTATAGAAAGTAATAATGGAACTTTAATTTGGGAAAAAAAGGAATTAACGAAGTATTTTACACATAAGTATTTATTTATTTCAGTTAGCAATTGGATTGTTTTCCAGCCATTAGGCAATAGATTTCGGATGAAAAGGCTTCCACTCAAAACATGGCAAGATGTATTTTATATATGATAAATATAAAATAAGCTGTTAGAAAACAGAGGAAAAACTGCAGAATGATATTCATGCAAAAAATATAAATTAAAACAAGCTGAATAAATCAAAGGTACTAAAAAAAAGGTGTTTCATGTCTCTTGCTGCTTACGATATAAATTATGTACGCTAGAAAAATAGATCAAACAAGAGTGAAATGCCAGATATATTATTAATAGCGAATATAATCCATTAATGGAAAAAGGAAGGCCATACAACCTAGTATAACAGCTTGTCACGATGCTTAAACTAGCCCCGATATTACGATGAGAGTATAGATTGAAATCTAAATCATGAACCACTATTAAATCCTCCTTTTATATTTAAAACTGGTAAAAAGTGAGAAAGAATTACTTTGATATTTCAAGCACGTTCTAAAAAATTACATTGACGTAATTGAAATTATTTTAAGTCTAAAGGGAATATACCTGTACATAAAATCAAAGAAATTAAATCTGAAGGTTGGTAGATTTTTTGTTACTCAACCTCAATTAGAGATAAAAGGTCAGTATTTTCCCATATTTATAAAAAAATCGCATCCCACAAAAATAGTAATAAACATGTTGACATTTTTGCAGTGATCTTGCAATTGAAAATCGTGTATGTCATGGTTCCGTGGTATGACCAAATCTTTGCCAGCAATGAAATGAGCAAATATTTGATGCATCGTTGGCAGATGCACAGGTATAAGACCACTACTCTAAAATACATTCAGTCGACTTCATCAATTTTCTCATTTCTTCAATTATCTCATAATAATTGAAGAATTGTGAGTGCACAGATCTTGTGGATCCGAGTCGCTCAGGCAGTTTACAATCATTAGCATTTAAGTTTGCATTGCATATCCTAACCAAATATCTTCGAACTGACTTGATCCGAAAATCTTTTGCACGTCCGCAAGGTGTTCGTGCCTGAGTGGAATCATAAAGCGGGTCAAGTAAACACGGGGTCACACTCATCCTTGAAGAGCCGGCAAATCCTCAAAACAGTTAATGTTACGCGGGTCGTCGTAATCTACAGGATGTCGTTACGAGGAAAAAGTATTGATGGTCATTGGATTTTTTTTTGCAATCATGGCCTCATCAACGAAATATTTGTGGCGTTAGCTTTTTAATTGGATTTATTAAAAATTGTGGCAATATGTTCCAGGTTCGATGTTTCTTAATGACTTATGCTTATGGGTATACTCAGCGAAAAATACTATGTAAAATTTAAAATTGGACAGATTACCGGTTAATTTTTTGTATCAAGTATCAGTATTCAATATGACAGGTGTCAAATGAAGATGAAGGAAAAGGACTCCAAACATTTTGTGATACCTGTGTAGATGTGTAGCTAAATATTCAAGGCATCAGCACATGGTCTTTCGCGAGTTTTTACAAGCATCCAGATAACTACTAATGACCCGATCTCGTTGATAGATAGATATGTGTATGAAGTTAATTCATTCATATTTCATCAAGTAAAGAGACAAGAATAGAAAAAGAATAAAAATGAATGAAACTAAGGGTGTGCAGCTTCATCTGATAATACAAATTGTCTCTTAATCGAGCGCAGCAAGTAAGGAGGGAATTATCCTAGAAACTGTTCTACAAAGTAGAAACAAGTATGGGATTCGGTGGAGATACAATGCTATAGTACTACTACCATGGAAAATCTTAAACCGGCCACCAGAACCGTCAGCGCTATTTCGTAAATGCTTCATAGTACTGATAAACCAAAAAAAGCTATTTATGCATTTGGGATACCATGCCGTAAACACATATGTGAAAGTGGATGGAGCAACACAGGATCTAGATGTGCAAGAATGGTTTTCAATGACGGCGCAATTAAATTGCCATAATCAATAGTGGCCCTGGAAGGAAAAGGGCTTATATCTGTAGACCGCGTTATACAAAGGCGTCGCACACAATCGAGAACGAATTATTTTCACGAGAAAAAATAAAATTATGTACATATTTCGAATCAAAATTAAGGCAAGAATGAAGGAAAATATAGATTTTAAAGGATTCGTTTCCAAAAAATCCAAGGTTTATTCGAATAATTTCAAGTGGAAGTCATGGGAGTGTCTTCAAAGACGTTGCCTTAAAGAGTGAAGAGAGATATTTCAAGTTAATCAAGGGTTAACTTGATGTTAATTTTAACGATGCAGGACTAACGAAAAGACATGCGTTATTCTATATTTGGACGCAATATCTCCACAAATGCATTATTCACATGCAATTAAGCTACTGCATGGAAACAACCTAGATAAGAGGGTCACTTACAGCTAGATTGTTTTTATCTACAAAGTAATAAAGGCATTGGTTGTTAATATATACATCATAAACTACAGACTACTCTAAATATATTCCACCTATCTATCCCTTTTCTATGCTGCCAATTGTGTTTTTTTATGTTGCGGGGGATAATTACATTTTGAATATATCGGTACAACAACATATCTCTCTAATAATATTTACCTGAACAAACATATAGCATAATACGCAGGGGTTTTGAAAATATATCAGAATAAACGCGCTATCAAACTCAGTACGAATATCTCGGGGAAGAAGGAAGTTTCCAGAGAAGATAATGTGTCCAGCGAAGTGTAACGCCACGGAGACCTCTGCGCACATGATAAAAAATTGTCTCAGGACGCACAGAGGACGCATCCTACGTCATAATGCTGTGAACAAAGTTCTTGTTAACGAGCTGAAGCAAAGGGCTGGAGAGAGCATGTGGAGCCTCAATATAAAAACAAAATTGGGCTACTCAATCCCGATACAGTAGCGAAAAGAGAAGGAGCAGCCTGTGTGATTGACTCACAGGTCTTAAGCTGTGTCTATCGGCTAGATGATACCAACCAGAAGAATATTAGCAAATATAACAGAGATGACCTAATAACCACGGTTGCAGCTAATCAGGGGACGAAGAAGGAAGACTACCGAGTTACCGCGTGCACCATCTCCTGGAGGGGCGTCTGGAGCAAGAAATGGTTGAAGATCTGCTGAGCCTGGAGTCAGAGCAGCCCTAACATCATGTACATCTACATAATGCCCTGCAAGCCACAGTAAAGGTGTGTGGCAGGTGGTGAATTCTCACCAAACATGCACTACATATCATGCATAAAATAGGATTAATATTAGTATATTAGTCTAAAGTTCACTATTTAAAAAAGATAAAAATTGCGAATGAAGCATGCAAAAACATGTTAGTTGAGTTATCTTCAAGTCCGTATACCAACATTCAACTACCTAGGCTATGGATTGATTCACTCGTATTGGACATATTTACCGCTATTCATATCCCTGATTGTACGAGGAAAAAAGGACAATTAAAATCTGTTAGTTCGGCAATCAATTTCTCTAATTAAGTAATTATGGTCCAGTCTACCATAGTAAGTTGGAATTCGCAAAATATTTTTAACGTCATCACTGAAAATATTATCCTGGAATTTGTTTAAAAATAAAGTCTAAATTTCAACCTGCGATCTGACAATGATTCCCATTTTGATTCATTTAATAGACTGGTTACGTTAGTATGTTATCATACCAATAGATTTATTACAAAATTTTACAAACCACAATAATAATGCAAACTCACGACCCGGATTTCGGCGCTAAGCACCATCATCAGGTGAAGTCCCAGGGCGAGACCCCTGTATATATATATACCACAACTGGACAGAAGGGGGGGGGGTTGTTGATGAGAAGAGGGTGGGAGGTAATTAGGAGGTAGACTCGGAGTGTATTGTGGTGTAGGGTGGAGAGATAAGCGGTGACTTGCAGGGCTAGAGGTAGACCTTGGGTAGAATGGGGGAGGGAGCGTAGGCAGCGACTGTGTCGAGGATAGGCGAGGAGGCCGGGTACAAATACTCATTTATAACCGAAACCTTCGGGTCATTCACTGCTTTTAAAATCTCAAGTTGCTCGAGAGAATTAAACTCCCGTATGTTATTCGAACTATGTAAAATGTCAACAGTAAAATCAATCCGGTGGTCACAGTCTAAAAGATGCTTCGCGAAGTTTCTCTTGTCGTCGTTGTTATGTTTAAAAGCATTCAAATGTTCTTTACATCTAATGTTAAAATTCCTGGCCGTTTGACCCACATACACTCCATCACAATCACCACACCGTTGAGCATACACACCACTTCTCTCTTTGGAGTCCACTGGATCTTTGCACTAAACAAATAAGGTTTTAAGTGTAGCCGGAGTCCTATACGAGATATTATAAACTTCTTTAGGAAATATTTTGGCCAATCTGTCCGTAATGTCACCTAGGTATCTTAAGGAACATCAACGTTTTTTGTCACTTTCTGAAAACTATGTTGAAAATATGGAATCAAGTGCCTGTTTCTTTTGCTTCTTAGAAATTGATTTATCTATTAATCTATTTGTGTAACCGTTATTTCTAGCAATCTGTTTTATTACATTGACTTCCTTATTGAAGTCGTCTTTTGACAACGGTACGTTAAATAGACGGTGAATTAGCGAATGGAATGCCATTATCTTTTGTGGATACCAGTGCCTTGAATCGGCCGGAATTACATGGTCGGTGTACGGGGGTTTAAGGAAAATGGCAAATGTGTGTTGTCTGTTCTCAATTGATATGGAGAGATCGAGATAATTTAGCTGACGATTGCCCTCTTTTTCGCGGCAGAAGGAAATATTTTCGTGGAGCTTATTCAGAATTGAAGTAAACATGTCTAATTGGCGATCTGTGCCGGTCCACAGTACTAAAACATCGTCCACGTATCTGTACCAGTATAAAATATAATTTAAAAGCTTATTCCCGGAGTTAAACAAATTGTGTTCAAAGCGGTCCATAAAAATTTCGGCCAGCAAAGAAGAGATGGGCGATCCCATTGCTAGGCCATCCGTCATGAAATAAAAGGTATTATTGAATGGGAAGTAATTTTGATTCAAACAAATTGCGAGTAAGTTGGAATATTCTTGAATCACTTTGGGTTGAATATTGGCTTCTTTTAATATTTCCAGCGCTATACCCATGGTTTCTGCTACGGGCACTTTCGTAAATAGGTTTACAATGTCGAATGACACCAACTGAGCGTTATTGGGAACTGGAATGTCTTTCACTTTTTCCACGAGTTCTAGAGAGTTCTTGATACTTCGTCTGAATTTAAATGCTGTGAATTGAATGAATTGGCGACATAAGGCTTGGGCTATTTTGTGGGAAGGGGCTCCAATACTCGACACTACTGGTCTGATGGGTTCATTCGGCTTGTGTATTTTGATGAGTCCATAAAGACGCGGAGGCAATGGGTTTGTGGAGGGTAAATAGAGGATGTCCCTTTCGGAGAAAAGTTCTTTGTTGAACGAAGAGCAACTCTAATTGACTGCTGATATTTATTTCTCGGATCTGTAGGTAACACGAGTTTGGGTAACGTGAGTTTGCATTATTTTTGTGGTTTGTAAAAGTTTGTAATAAATCTATTGTCATGGATTTCCACAAAGTTACGACTGAAAGTATCTCATTTGTTATCATACCGTCCCTTTACACATCTTGCCTATCTTCGCTACACACGTTCAAATTTTAACGCTATAGAATTTCAAGTTTCAATTTAGATCGATTTCGTAGGGATCCCATGTACTGCCAGCATATTGCAAATGAGGTCTAACAAAGGAAAAGTAGCTGATTTTACGTACATGATCGTCATATTTACCAAATACTATTTTGATGAATCCCAGTCTACGATTAGCTTGACCATTATTTCATGTATGTATTTACCCCAGGCAAGATCATGAGTCAGTCGTATTCCAAGATATTTAATGGATTCCACGTTTGTTAATTCTGTATTACTTATTTTGTAAGTGCTAGGAGAAGAACAATTCTTTTTCCAAAAATGCATTACTACACATTTTTAAAATTTAATTCTAACTGCCATATATCACACCATTTTTCGATTGCTTGTAGGTCATCATTCAAGTATTCTTTATCGTGTGGGCATAGAATTTCCTTGTACACTACTGCGTCATCGGCAAATAGATGAAGCTTACTTTTGACCACCTTATTGATATCATTTATGTACAGAAGGAACAGGAGTGGGCCTATCACACTACCCTGTGGGACACCTGAAGTGACTTCAATTGCCGGGGAGGTAACACCGTCCAAAAGGACCCTTTGTATCCGATCATGTAGGAAATCATTTATCTATGATATACCTAATATGACCGTCTAATCCATAAGATTCTGATTTAAAAATTAGTTTGCTATGAGACACCTTGTCAAAAGCTTTCTTGAAATCGAGAAATAATGCATCCACTGAAATATTATTTAAACACCATCCATTACCACCAGAGTCCTAAAGGGTAGCCACATGAATTGGACAAGATGGAACTCAATGACAATGGTGAAAGAGAAGAAAGTTGTTGGATAAAGCAGAAGAAGATGTTCGAAAGATGGGAAACATGCACCCAAACATCAGAAATTCGGCGGCAGAAAAGTACGTCGTCCCATAAGTCAGTCTGCAGAGTCACCGGTTGATGCAGTGTGGAGGCTTTAGTGAGTAGTGGGCCCATGAGCCAGAGTCTCACACAACTTGGGCACTACATCTAGCCCAAGTGTGCGTAAATGAATTTCCTCCACACCTTAAAAAAATCATCTATATAGATATTCGTTTTAAGTTTCTGCAATATATTTAATCTGCACTTACTTTAACCTTAAATCTGATAATGATTCTCAACCTAATTCTTCTGTTAAATTAGATACACTAGTAAACGCATCAAAACACCTTTTAACAAACCTAGTTGCTCCACGCTGCACACTGTCTATATCTCTCATCTAACCTAATTCATTTGGATAGCACACAGTGAATGCAAATTCAAGGTGGGATCTATAGCCATCTACATCTACATAATACCCTGCAAGCCACCATAAAGGTGTGTGGCAGGGGGTGAACTCTCACCAAACATGCACTACATATCATGCATAAAAAAGGATTAGTACTCTTATAGGTACTGTTCAAAACTACGCTATTTAAAAAAAGATAAAAATAGCAAAACATACATGCAAAAACATTCCGTTAGTTGGGTTAGCTACAAGTCCTTATACCAACATGCAGCTACCAATGTTATCCATTGCTACACTCGTACTGGATACATTTACCGTTATCCATATCCCTAATAGTACGAGGAAAAAAGGACATTTAGAATATGTCAGTTCGGCAATCAATTTCTCTAATTTTGTTATTATGGTCCAGTCTACCAAAGTAAGTTAGGGTCCGCAAAATATTTTTACCATCATCACTGAAAATATGGTCTTTGAATTTGTTTAACAGATTAAGTCTTAATTTCAACCTGCCATATAGGCAAGGGGACCGCATGGACGCGAACAGTTGTGTCGCGACCGTCGGGAGATTGAATTGACCCTGGGCCAGCAGCAGAAGGAAGTTTCCACCCGCACCAAAGGTTTCAGGAATCGCGTCAATCTGGTTCGATGCTATGATGGAATACGGAACTACCGATGCGGAATCGCTGGCGATTCAAACGAAGAATGCCCCAGCAGCAGTTACCGCTGGAATCCCCCTATCTCTTGTTCTGGCGACCGCTGACCCAGTTTCAACCCCATTAGAGGCGGTGGGCAACTTGGTTGGAGTCGGGGACCTCCCTCAATGACCCCGGCGAGAAGGAAGGAGGCTCGCGGGTGGCGCTCTGCTTCCGTGCATTGTTGGGGTCACGCGAGTCATTGTGAGGCGAGGTCATGGGAGGTTCGCCTCCCGACCGAGACTGCAGAGCGGCGCTGCAGAGAGGTCACTTCCGCCTGGGGAATGAGTGACTCGGGCGATGCAATCCCAGTGCAGCGATTTGACTTCAATATCATCGATCGCTCCGTGGATCTCTCGCTGAAAATAAACAGAAGAAATACCTCCGAGACGGAGTGGTTCGCGTGCAATGGGGTCGTTTACCATATTTTTTTTATTGCCGAATATGATAGTTTGTAAAATACAAAGGCCCGTATTTTTCCGTTTTTTGATCCGTTAATTATTTCTCGAGTTATAGGCGTCGAAAAACTAATGTTTTTAACCATTTCGGAAAAGTGGGTGTGGTGCAACCTCTGACGCATAACGACTTTGTCCAATCACAACTGAGCCCGCGAAGCTACTTCGCCTTATCGCAAAGGGGGGGACACAGCTGACTCTGCCAATCGGAGCAGTTACGACAGCATCTGTGCGAGCAGACCTTCCGAGAATCCCCGTCCACTCCCTCCCCTTCCCATACGAGCAGTCAAGGACGAGAGGAAAGTGACGTCAATGTTATCAGAGCAGCATTTTCGGTGGGCGTCACCTTTTGCTTATTTTAATTTTTGATTTATGAGTGAATGTTTATGGTTAGAACATTAATTTTTTCCCTAAATTTCTTTTTTCGTTTCCATCTAACAATTTCGTGTACAAAATTGCGATTTCGGTTCCGAGTAAACGCCCCCATTCCTACTCCCTGGTGACAGACTCACTGTTTCGGAAAACACGGGATGCTTCCGAATAGAAGGCGGGGAAGCCACATCAAACACATACCGAGGACAAATTTCAGAATATCAACTAGTCTTGCTTCTACTGTTTACGTCCTAAAATCCCTACAAATTGGTGTACATAATCTACCTGCAAAGGTGGTATTACTTCTCAGCCTAACGCTGAAGGCTGGGTTTAGATTCTGAAAATGGGCCAGAATATCAACTACAGTCTTGTTTATACTGCTTACGTTATAAAATCTCTTTCTTGCGAGTTCAAAAAGCATTTACAGATTCTGCTCGATACGGTTCGAAGCTGTATATAGTGTGTCGCTAAGAAGTAATACCAACTATGCAGAGTTGGCCTGCGAAACAATTTGACTCCAATTAGAGATGTTAGGAGCTGAGTACTACTTACTACGTAGTACACGCGAGACTGTAGGGTAGATTCTGAATGTGACCCTGAGACCTGATAGACTCTTGAAGACTGTAGGCGATGAATTAGTTAAATAGAGGAATTGCACAGTAAGTCTGCGGGTAAAAAATAAGGATTAGGTAATGAGGGACGTAAGACGGAAGTATTATATCCATGCAGAGTTATAATCTGTTGTCTCGGGCGTGACTTCGTGAAATTCGCTATTCATTGCAAGCTATAAAAATAACTCTTTCCACATAGGTTTATTTATAGAACACATTTATAGAACCTATTTGGCAAAACTAAGTTATTTTTATCACTAACAATCCGTGAAGAGTGGTTAGGCGATGCAAAAATCGAGCGGAGAGTGGCGTCAAACAAATCTTAGGATTCGTTCCTGGTGATAATGGCCAATTGAATGGGAAGGCGTTGTTGCAATGGCGACGATGGCCTTCCTGATAGTCGTACTTTGATGATGTTGACCTCTTGTAAGTGCATCCCTCTCTCTCGCCACATTACATGCACGGCTGATGAAAAGTCAATAACTTAATAACGCTCTGAAATGTAATTAGGAAATATAAAAAAGAAGGAAAAAATGTTAATATCAAGAAGTGATATTCTAGAATAATTGAGTAGAGCAATGAGCCAATCTATTCTCAGGATTTGTAACGGTTGGTGAGGGTGATAGTAAAACAATCCGTGAAGCACGTGAAAGTTGATCACTGGAATTCAACCGACGCCCATGTTTTCAATTCGCTGAAATATACTCACATACTAATCAATTCATATCTGCCAGAGTATGCGTATGATATATCTTATTTGAATTTATAGAAGTGTTTTTCATCTTTCTTGTTTTTATCATGGCGTCGTTTTATTCGCAGCCATGAGAGTCGATATGATTTTCGAACAAAATCATAAGACTTACTGTCAGAAACTCTCCAACTCAAGCCTATTTAACCGTTGATCATGTTCCTTATTGAGGCTTCCGCGGAGTGACTGGTTTGAGGATCCATTCGTTTCGGGATTTCTTCCGCGTGTATCAATTTTGAGGTGACAACAGTTTCACCAACGTTTCAGTTCGCGTCTTCAGGTCTGAAGTGTCGTTGATCATGTTGCCTAGTATGGAATGGATACAATGGCATGTTATGAAGCTTTTAGAAGCGTGATTTGTCAGAACAGATATTTAAAGATATACTTCTCCAAGCAATACTTATTATAAATATTTTCATGCGCCAATCTTTACAATTCAACTATTTCGTTTTTGTATGGGCCACTGCCACGATTCTGTTTGGTAAAATGCATTGGTTCCCCTGGATCAAGCGCGAAGCAAATGCGAAAATATTTTTTGCACGCCAACTTCGTCGCATCGCCTTGAAGCGTCCGCGCGAAAGAAAATTCCGATCGCTCGTTCCTTCGCGTCCAAGGCATGGAAGCGTGACCACAATGGCCGTCATCCGACAGCGTCCGGTAGCGGCACGAATCAAACGACGAGCCGTCACGGTTCACGCCTGGATGCAGTGAATTGAGGCCCGATGCCAAAAGCATGCGCTGGACGCCATGACTCTCGGCCGAAATAAAAAAAATGAAACTTGAATTCCGAAATCATGCCGAAAGCTATAGGCAGACCAAACCAATAGTTTCATGATCACGCAGGCGATTTTGAACTTATTTAGTCTCGAATATTTTTGCGCACTCCCAGACACTGGTCTCGATTTTCTTTCACATGAAGACCCAAGTAGCAAAAGAATATTAAAAATGATTTTTAAATTATTTCAAATACTTTTAAAATCAAAATGTCATTATACGGCTAAATTCATAACTTTTTCAAGATTTTAAAATAATGCACGAGGTAATGCTTTTTTAAAGTTCAGTATCATATCGTCTCATTTTGTTGAAACATATATACGGATATGTAGGAAGTAATGACTTATTTTTTTGCATGAAGATTTTTTTTTAATTTCATAGAAAAATAATATGCGAATATTATTTCAAAACAATTTCCAAATTATTTTCACAACATTTTAAAACTATTTTGAAATAAATGGAAAATTATTTTGAAATCGTTTCAAAACCCTCATATAAATTCGCATAGGTACATAATTTTAGTCATATCAAAGTGTTAAAATAAACCAGTATAAGAGTTCTCATACCTTCGAGGTGAGAGTGAGGTAGCTCACTTTCATAGCTTCATAGCATAATTCATAACTCCTTCAAGAGTTAGACATATTTGAAACTTATGTTAAAATCATTTTGAAATAATGAAAAAATAATTTTAAAAGCCTAAAAAGAGAGAGCTAATATGTTTTCAAAATAATTTTTAAATGATTTCAAAATATTCTTACAATATATTTTTAAATATTTTTTCATAAGATTTTGCTACTTGGGGATGAGCTTTCCTCGAGGCGAAGAGATGAATGATAGTTGGTGTTCTCCAGTCACCAAGTTACGGCATCTTCACAGGTTTCTGTATCATTTGAAAGGCCTACTTTACCCAAGGATAGAGCAATACCACCTCGGTTAGTCATCACTTTTTGTCCACGACTGCGTAAGTGACGACATAGAAAATACACTTATCTCGCAGCAAACCTCTGTATTCTGAGGTCGACCCACCCGCAACCCAAATTGGCGCAGTCGGTGACTTTGAGATCAGTCTTGAGATGTAAGAGAAAAAAGGATTGAAGTCACAATGTACATGAACGGGACCTCAAACGGGGCACGCATTGAACTTCGGTATGAAGTATTCAGTAACAATGATACAATATTTAAATTTTTTGGCTCCCCTTTCTCCTTTTATATCAGCAAAGGTTGGACTTCAATAAATAATAATTGAAATGGATTACCCATAAGAGTTCAAATGAGCATTTTTATTGTTGATCTTTCGATTAAGGTAGGTTTAATTAAGCATGAAAAACATTCAAATACATAAAATATCCCAATTAAGCCGTCTCTCTCATCAATCCTTATAAATACTATCCCCGTATACCCATCTCCCTAACCTAGCATCATTTCACCTATCGCATACTTCAAAACAACGTTAACGTGTGCACGTGCAGCGAAGATCGGCAAGATTTGTAAAGGGAAGATACGATAATTATAGTAGCGTAACCAGTCTATTAAATGAATTGAAATGGGAATCATTGTCAGATCGCAGGTTGAAATTTAGACTTAATCTCTTAAATAAATTCCAAGACAATATTTTCAGTTATGATGTTAAAAATATTTTGCGAACCCCAACTTACTATGGCAGACTGGATCATAATCATAAAATTAGAGAAATTGATTGCCGAACTGATAGATTCAAAATGTCCTTTTTCCCTCGTACAATTAGAGATACGAATAACGGTAAATATGTCCAATCGGAGAGAAGCAATGGATAGCATTGGTAGCTGCATGTTGGTATGAGTACTTAAAGCTAACCCTACTAACAGAATGTTTTTGCATGTTTGCTTAGCAATTTAAATAGTGAAGTTCTGACTAGTATATTAATACTATTAATTTTTTATGCATGTTATGTAGTGCATTTATGGTGGAAAAATCACCCCCTGCCACACACCTTTGTGGTGGCTTGCAGGGTATTATGTAGAAAGATGAACAACATAGCCTTTTAGTGCCTGTTCCATCGACTTTCTCGGTGCATCATTAATATTTTTAATCAATTTTCTCCCTCCCTCACCCAGTCCAAACACTTCCTCGTTTAACTTCCTCCCAGCCAAACCTTGCCGCACTAATTCAACACGCCATATGGGGCTCATTGACAGTCATTTCTTAACGCCCCTACCCAAAGTCATTGCCATTACCTCTCTCTTACGATTAAACGGTTCTCTTTCCAATCCTTCTTCAACAATGGGGTCTTTTACCATATTTTTATTGCCGAATCTGATAGAGTTTGTAAAATAAAAAGACCCGTATTTTTCCATTTTTTTATCCGACAATTATTTCTCGAGTTATGAGCGCCGAAAAACTGATGTTTTTAACCTTTGCGGAAAAGTGGGCGTGGTGCCACCTCTGACGTATATCGACTTGGTTCAATCACAACTGAGCCCGCGAAGCTACTTTGCCTTATCGCAATGGGGGGGGACACAGCTGACTCTGCCAATATGAGCAGTTGCGACAGGATCTGTGCGAGCAGACCTTCCGAGAACCCTCCTCCACTCACTTCCCTTCCCCTCAGAGCAATCAAGGACGGGAGGAAAATGACGTCAATGTTATCACAGCAGAATTTTCGGTGGGCGTCACCTTTTGCTTATTTTAATTTTTCATTAAGTAGTGAATGGTTGTGGTTAGAAGATTAATTTTTTCACTAATATTCCTTTTTCGTTTCCAACTAAAAATTTCGTGTACAAAATTTGGATTTCGGTTCCGAGTAAACGCCCGCATTGCAATAGCTATCTCCTCCTTCCTCCAAGATACTACCCGCTGCCTACCAGCTTTAGTGTACGTAAAGACGGCTCTACTTCTCCTTAATAACTACTTATAAAATTTTAAAGGCTGGTATCTCTCCTTACATTAAAAATAAAGGCAATAAATGAAGACAATTACACCTATCACACTTTTCGAAAGGAAAATACTTGGCTTAATTATTTCTAATGTCATTATGCAACCGTGAGTAACAATTATGTAGACTTCTTGTTCCATGTCACACTCAAATTATTAAATTATTAAGTGGGTTTCGCTTTAGATGTGTTATCTTTTTCGATATATGTCATTGTAAACCTTATGTTTGAATTATTTTTGCCTAGAACATATTATTACTATCAATATCATTCATATATATTGCTTATTATTCCTGCAATCTTAAGTTTTTCGTTTTATCACGATTTCAATTTGCAGTAAATTCATGTTATCAAGAATTTTCTGCCGTATTATATACAGGCATCTAACATATAATAGCAATTAATGTTGCATGCATTTACTGTATCTATTATGTTTGGTAATCTTTTTCATATTGCAATGTTGACAGCTGGCTGTATTTTTCCACATTATTTTATCAAACATGACCTATGTTTTGTTGAAGAAAACCATGTGGAGAAGCGAAATCAACTTTCATTATTTCGTTATGCATAATTTCCACAGAGTTACGCTTGATACTATTGTACTGTTACATATAATTACCTTGTATGGCGACAGAATATATGTACTTACTGTAACTGACCCTGTTCCTAATTTCTGTTTTACATTTTATAAGATATCAAAGATGTAATTTAAATATATATTTTGTATTGATTCTGAAATACAAGTAGTATAGTATTGTTTGAACAATGAATGTCTAAAAGGCCAGTTGGTACGCGACAATAAACGTGTATTATTATAATTGTGCTCTTATACTTTGCAGTAAAGCAAAAATATAACATCCTAGTAATTAGTATATTTATCGATCTTAATTAATAGGCTTTGAAGGAGAGGGAGGCATTTCGATCCTCAAGAGTCATCAGAACTCGAAGCAGGAGCCTCGCGCTGTCCTGCGACAGTGCGTGCGAACTTCTTCCCTGATTCCTGTTGGTGCTGTCGGTGGGTGGGGCGGGGGGCGCCGAGCACCGCGTGTGTAGCAAGCAGTGGGGGGTGGGAGGGGCGAGGATGCGGGTGTGTGCCGACGGAATACAAATGCACGTCTGTGGGAACGCGCAGGGGCTCCGTGAGAATCCACATCGGATGTGAAGGCGAAGGAAAGGGGGAGGGATAGGGGAAGGGGTCGGTCAGTTGGACGGAGAGATATTTAAAGGGTCAGGGAAAGATTGACTGACCACCACACACTCTGAATCCAAATATTGAGGCCCGGAGCCAGCAAAATATCCATCATTTCCAAGAACCTATCCATTGCTTCAATTTTGATGCAGCGGTGTACATGGGAGTTCAAGACCGAAATGATAAACAATCTTAAGATGATGACTTTCAAGCAATTTAAAACAGGTGTGATACAGGGCATTTGGAATTAAATTTGAAAAAAAAAATTTAGCAATGAATTTTCTCCCAACACTTACTACACAAGAAATAATAAATTAGTAAACGTGGAATCCATAAAATGTCTTAGTATAAGGCTGACACATGATCCTTCTTGGGGTAAACACATACGCGAAATAATTGGTTGAAATAATCTTAGACTGGGATTCATCGAAAGATACTGGGCAAGTGTGACGATCGAGAAAGTAACTACTTTTCCGTTGTTAGACCTCATTTTGAATACAATGCCAGTATTTGGAAATGTGGGATCCTTGCGAAAAAGACTTCAATAATGAACTGGAGTGAGTGCAGCGAAGATCGGCAAGATTTATAAAGGGGCGGTACGATAACTATATTAGCGTAGCCTGTCTGTTAGATGAACTAAAATGTGAATCATTACCAGATAGCAGATTGAAATTTAGACTTAATCCCTTTAATAAATTCCAAGATAATATTATCACTGATTACGAAAAAATATTCTACGAACTCCAACTTACTATAGTATATACCCAACTCACCATATATGGTAGACGGGACCATAATCATTAAATTAGAGAAACCGATTGCCGAACTGACAGATTCAACATGTCCTTCCTTTCTCCTACAATTTGGGATATGAATAGCTGTAAATATACCCAATAGTATCAATAAAAGTGTATAAATGGCATAGGTAGTTGCATGTTGGTATAAGGACTTTAAGTTAACCTAACTAACAATGTTTTTTCATGCTTGCTTTGTTATTTTTATCTTTTTTTAAATTATGAAGTTTAGATTAGTATATATTTACTAATCCATTTAAGTATGAGATTTTATGCATGTTTTGTGAGAACTCACCCCGTGCCACAAACCTTTATGGTGGATTACAGGGAATTATAGATTTCTCTCTAGGAAACTGATTAGAAAGTAAAAGGAAACAGGGAAGGAAGGTAGTTTCCTCGTAGTACAAAAATATTTATGGTAATTTAGGTATTAACATTACAAAATAAAGTAAGATAAAGCTACTTATTGCACTTCAACCCAGTCTCTTACCATTTTCATTAAAAAATAGTCAAAAATTATCCCGAAATGATATAAAAAACGAACAAATCTTAAATAAAGCCATATTTTTTCCTCACACAACTTATGAGTAGCACGGTAAAAATCTGCAGATCCAACGCAAGGACTAAGAACACGATCATCTTATACTTATGAGTAAAAGGATATCGACGGAGAAGATAATATAGTTTGAATATTCTCTTCAACATGTTTCATTAACTCCTACTTTTAGCTACTGCCGATGTAAAATTTTCGTCCCGTCGACGGAATTTTCAGATAATCTTGTGAACATATCAATTTGCAATAGCTACATAGCGAGAATCACGTATAACGCAGTATATGCTAAGGAAAGCTAGATCGCTAGTTTAAAACATAGCAGAAATCATCCTTAATAAATACTGTAATGCCCTCTTCAGGTAAAAGTGATGACTTTTTGCTGCAAGGGATATGCATAAACTACATCATCATCATCATCAATGGTCAACAATCCTAGGATTGGTTTGACGCAGCTTTCCACTCGATTCTTCTATCGGCCAACCGTTTTATTGTGATGTAATTTTTCTCTTTTACATTCTTCACAATCTGTTCCATGTATCTCATACGAGGCCTGTCCTTTCCAATCTCCCCGTTCACTTTTCCCTCGGCAATAGTCTTCATCAGGCAATCGTGTCTCAAGATATGGCCCAATAAGTTGTCCCTTCTTCTTTTTAGAGTTGTCAGCAGACTTCTCTTTTCTTCCACTCTTCTTAGGACTTCCTCGTTACTTACTTGGTCGATCCATTTAATCTTCAGCATTCTTCTGTAGCACCAAATTCCGAATGCTTCTACCCTTTTCTTCTCCGCTGCTGTAAACCAGTCTTACATTTTACAAATTTCTCATTGAATCCCACCTTAAATATTCACGTTATTTAAGCAGTTAGCCACCTCTCCACTGAAGACGAAATGCCGCAATATTTGCCGAAGAAATGTTATGAAGATGTTACAGTTCAATCTCTCATAAACGGCCAAAATGGTACTCTTGATAAAGATTATTTTGAGACATTAAAAGGAAAAGAAGAGCTTTTGGCCGCGATATTTCGACGAGGAATCTCACTCGATAGAGAATGCTGGGAGAGATTGTGGATACGATTCGGGGTGGGGGGAAGGAGGAAAAGTTGTTTGGGATTCCCTGCACTGGGTATCTGAAGGTCAACGGAAGGGCGACTGGCTATTTAAACACGCCCGCCTCTGCGAAGAAAGCCAACCGTTTCCCTGATTATCGATTGGAGCTGTTGTTATTCTGGTGTCGTCAAAAATACGCATCAGGGAAACGTGTAGAGAAAGGGGCGTGGCGATCTCACTTTTCCGATTCGCGCTGTGCGTGCTCCTCGCTCCTCGATGGCCCACCGAGGGCCCTACCGCACCCCTTCCCCGTCTCTCTCTCTCTCTCTCCAGGCCCGGAGTCACGGCCGCGTGACAACACCCTCGTCTTAATTTTCGGGCAGATATCCTTAGGCGGTGCATTAGTCACGCGCCTCTTCACGCAATCATCTGTGGTTTTGGCTCGACGTAATGTATCTTTCTTGGTGAAGTAGGAATTGGTGCTTTCCCGGCGTATCTGCTTCAAGAAGTTTTCTCGGGTTGTCCACCGGTAAGAGCGTCCATTTCGGCCGACGTTTCGATCCTCGACTCTCTTCAGGGCGAGATCATCTCACCCTGAAGATCACCCTCGAGTCGAGGATCGAAATGTCGGCCGAAATGGATGTCCCTACCCGGTGGACAACCCGAGAAAACTTCCTGAAGTATCTTTCTTGGTGTACACACATACGCGGAATCATTAGTCAAGCTAATCGTAGGCTAAGGATAGCCAAGCTAGCTATAGATAGTCAAGCTAATCGTAATCACCAAAAGAGTGCTGGGCAAATTGATATTTTAATAATCATGTTCGAGAAATATTCTACTTTTCCCGTGTTAGACCTCGTTAGGAATACGCTGCCGCTGCATGAATTCCTTACGAAATAGGCTTAAACAATGAACTGAAGCGTGCGCAGCTAAAACTGGCAACGTTTGTAAAGGGACAGTATGATAATTACATCAGCGTAACCAGCCCATTAAAGATAATAAATTACATGTTTGTTTTAAATCTAAAAAATAGATCTACAATCAAACAATGCAATTAGGAGATAAGGAACACAACCGTATTTTACTTGGTCATTATAGCTATACGGATACCATATCAATGGAAACCTATGTCCTGAGCTGTTTAAACATCCTTCTCACTATAGTAGCGAATCATAGAGGTGAATGACGCAACTGAATCAATAACATCTATCATCTATGACACCGTTTTCCTTCTTAATGCTGACTAAGTTATCACCCTCTTCCCGTAATTAATTTTAGATTCACATTTGCACTTATCTATTTGCAAATTTCAATGAAAACCATTTAGCGTCCAAGTGGCAGGCACGTAGCCAGGGGCGGGGGGGGGGGGGGGGGGGGGGGTGGGGGGGGGGGGGGGGGGGGGGGGAAGGGGGGCGCTTATGGTGCTTCAGCCCCTCCGAAATTTTTTCCCAATAATTCTGTTGTTCTGATTTTAGCAGTGAACTTTACCAGTGAGAAGAGATAAGTATGGGCACTGTAAAAGTAAATACCAAACACTGAAAATTAAGGGAAGAGATTTGTAATATGTCGGCTCCGAATGGGCAAGGCTGATTTGTTTCAAGTTACGCAAGATTTAACCTCATTCCCCGCCCCCCCGCCCTCCCCCTCCCCTCCGGCTCCCACCCCCACTTCCCCCCCCCCTCGCTCACCCCTCCCGAAGAAGATTTCTGGCTACGTGCCTGCCTAGTGGGAATCGTTTTTCTTCTGCACCCTATACAACTACTCTGAATGAACCTGGTCTTAATTCACCAAGTTTGATTGAGCTTAAAGCTACATTACTTAATATCATCGTTTTCAACGAGGGGCATAACTTCGTTTTCCTAGGTATCTAGGTAGCACTTAAATACCTAGGTTTCCTAGGTATTTCAGTGCTAAACGGTTGAGTTCTCTTTGGGCCATTCATCAACCTGCAGCTACAATGTGTCTCATAAAGGCTAAAATGTGGAATTAAGGGAAGAGATTTGTAATATATCGGCCCCGAATGGGCAAGGCTGTCTCAATAACGGTCTCGATCACCACTTTGTAGAACTACACCAATACCCGAGTTTCACTCTTACATATCTCCATCAACGATGGCATGTAAGTGTCGAAGCCTGATCATACAATAAACATTTCTGGTAGAATTAACAAAGCTACCGAGTTTATTTTTTACGACGAGCCTTTAATATGCTTACACTAATTTCAAGGAGTGACGATAGTAATCACCATTGTCAAGCATCCAATAAAAGAGATCTAACCTCTACCGAAGTAAGAAAACTGATGGGCATGTATTAATATACTAGTATTTAACATGCTAGAAATGCATCTGTATCCAATACTTTGGGGAAAATGTTAATTAACTCCAAGGACGTAATAGATCCCATCTTAAGGAGTGGAGTCTATAAATTGGAATGCCAGGGTTGCCACGGTTTTTATATCGGACAAACCGGGCGCAGCATAGCAGTGAGATCCAAAGAACATAAGGCGTTTTTCCACAGCAAGGACCAATCATAGGCCTTCACTCTACACTTATACATGATGGGCATGTATTAGTGTTCAACTAAATTCATATACTACAATTCGTATTAAATGATGATTGAGGTATTTTAAAACAAATATTTTCCTGTTATTCTTCCATCTTGACCTTCGCCAAAGACAGCGTTCCAATCCCCTAAAATAACTAAGTCTCTTTCTTCTTTTGCATGCTTTATTACTTGCGTGATATCCTTATAGACGTCTTCCACTTCTTCGTCTTCGTAGTCCGATGTCTCCACCATTATATTACTCTTACTGTACTGCAGGAAGCTCTTCACACGCAGTCCTGCACTCTTCCTGAGATGGATGGATAGATATTCAGGGGAGGCGACCGACAGCTGAGGTCATTTGCGCCATTTAGGATAGGTGGGTAATTGGGTAATGGTAGGAGTTTTCAGGAACAGGTGAAGGAAGGGTGGAGAGAAACCCGGCGTCGGCATTAGCCTACTCTTAACGAAAGGCGCCAAGGGGACCACGGCTTAACGTCCCATCCGACGGACCGAGTACTGAAATTGAAATGTCCTCCACTAGGCACTCAATTGGGGACCGGTATTCCACTCCAGAAGTCTCCTTCTGAAGTCTATCCGCAGAAAATGGAACAATGGCAGTAATTATACGGAGGTAATACATTAAAATTTCCACAACGAAATGGGACGTGTTTTTAGTTCTTGTACGGGTTCGAGTCCGTCATGGTGGATGAATTCTCCCCGGTGGAAAGTCTCTTATTGTGCTTTTTTTTAAAGCTCAAAAATTCCAAGTCATGAAAATATTTTTCCGAATTTAACCGTGCTATATGAAAAAGTAATATTTTAGACTTTCTTCATCACTAGTCATTAATTCAAGGATTGTCAGACCCAGCACTCCGCTCGACTATTCTTCAATCGGATGACCTCTTTATATTCACGTTAATCTTGTTTCATTCCACGCCATTCGCTTCTAGCTGTACATTGCCGTTCCTTCCATTCAGTGTTTTCCCCCACCGCTGTCTCCATGGCACAGTGGTGGGGGAACGCCTAAGCATCAGATGCTAGAAAACAGAGAAAGTTTGCTTCCGTCGAATTACGTTCGAGTTGAATGATGGAGCAGATGCCGCGGGCGATCGACCCTCCTACAAAGGGCCAAGGAGGAGGGTGGGGGAGGGAGGGGAGGGAGAGTCGAGGGAAGTGAAAGTGGAGGGGAGGAGGCGCGGAGGAAACAATTGAAGAGCAGGGCCATCGGGCGCAATCGACCTGCGCCACTACTTGCGAAGGGAGCTCGCGGTGTCAACAAACTGTACTCTCCGAATGCAACAAAAATTATGCACGGACAGTATTTCTGTGATTCAACCCTATTGGGCCTGACGCAAGGGGTGCAATGGAAATACTTTTCACCCAGGGGTGCCTGGCTTGCCTTTTTATGGACTGTTTTATTCGGACCTAAAAGTGGAATAGTTTTCAGCAGCTTATCATCATAGGGCCTTTTTATGGACTGTTTTATTCGGACCTAAACGTGGAATAGTTTTCAGCAGCTTATCATCATAGGGCTATGATGATAAGCTGCTGAAAACTATTCCACTTTTAGGTCCGAATAAAACAGTCCATAAAAAGGCAAGCAAAAATATTCAAAGATAAGAAAATGTACTTTACACTGCAGGGAAGTTGAAGGATGTTGTAATCATTAAGATCACGTAATCATCTTACTTCTTTCTTCGAAGAGAATTGCTGAATGTGTGTTTGGAGTTCTATTGGATTTCGACCCTGGTTAATCGTTGCGACAATAGTACGTATTGCTCCTCTTCAGAATCAATGCTATCTTGCAGAACTCTTTTCGCCATTATTTAACTTTAATTTAAGCCAAAATTCACTCCAAAAGAGGGAAATATGTTGACCATATATTTATAAATTGCTTCACAAAATTAAAATCACTAAATCAGTAACGTTCATTGTTCTTATTCAAGGACAAAGGGTCGAAGCCAAATTTCACAGAAAATAACTAATGTACCGTTCGAATTTGATGCCTAAATTAAATTGTATATGTTTACAATGCGCTAACCAAAACTTCATTATCGCACTGAGATAATGTTTCACGAAAGGCATTATCATGATGCAAGTCGGTACAAGGAAAGGAAGCCTACATCATAGACTATATATTGTGAATCAAGGAAAGGACATGAGATGCAGTTAATCTTCCTCAAGTCATGTCGTCAGCAAGTGCGTAAATCATGCGAAGGGTTTGCCTTCTTCGCTAGATGTGAGTTCAAAGTGAGCGGATGGATTTCCCTTGGAGCCAAACAGAGAGCGCCTGTCCATTAATCAGGATCCTTTGCATTGACCTCAATATTTTGTTAAAGAATTGACAGCTGACATTCTTCAATGATACCTATAATGTTTTATCTCTCCAGTATTCCATCACTGAGCTCCGTGATCAGGACGATTGATAGTTACCTTCGCCTCATAAAAATAAAGAATTTTTAATAAAAATCTCTTTTAAAGGCAGTACCCACATTTATCATCCCTCATACTAAATTTGTTACTAATACCACGACTATATTTTCAAGACACGGCGAGTTTCATTTTTATGGAATCGCTTTTGCGAAAAGTAAAATTAAATTTCCAATGTCCTCCGAAAAGAACCTACCTAATTTGTCAGTTCTCACGGAAATCAGATAAGGATCAGGGTACATTTCATCCTCTGTTGCTTGGCCGTATCATCATCATCGGTCAACAATCCTAGGATTGGTTTGACGCAGCCCTACAATCCATTATTCTATCGGCCAACCTCTTCATATTAACATAATTCCTCTCTTTTACATCCTTCACAACTTGCTCCATATATCTCATACGAGGCCTGCATTTTCCATTCCTTCCGTTCACTTTTCCCTCGACGATTGTCTTCATTAGATCATCGTGTCTTAAGATGTGGCCCATTAAGTTGTCCCGTCTTCTTTTTAAGGTTTTCAGCAGACATCTCTTTTCTCCCACTCATCGATCCATTTTATCTTCATCATTCTTCGGTAGCACCACATTTCAAATGCTTCCAGCCTGTACTTCTCTGCTGCTGTTATTATCCCTCCTTCGCTGCCATATAGCAGAATGCTCCAGATGTATGTTCTTATGAAATGCTTCCTCACTTCAACGCTTGTATTTGCAGCTGTAATCAGAATCTTCTTCTGTTAAAATGCCCTTTTCGCATGGGCAATTCTACTGGCAATTTCTCTTTTACTTCGTCCTTACTGGTTACTCGGCTTCCCAGGTAGGTAACAGAACTCTTCCACCTCCTCGATGTTTTGTTTTCCTAGCTTAATATATGTCCTGGCTTCTTTTCACTTACTGCGTACCAATACCTTAGTTTTCTTTTTATTGATTTTCAGATGATATCTGGTCATTGTTCTTTCCATATTTCCCAGCGTCTTCTTTAAATCTCCTTCTGTTTTTACCATTATTCCTATGTCATCGGCGAATCGCAGAATGCTGATTTTCTCCCCGTGGATATTCACTCCCTGAGATTTTTCTTTGACTTCTTGGATGGTATTCTCGATGTAGACATTGAATACCACGGCAGACAGTGCACATCCTTGCCTCACTCCTTTCTTTATGCTTGTACTGCTGGGTCCTGATTTGATTATGGCCACTTGGTTTTTATACAAGCTGTGGATAATTCTTCGGTCGTTGTATGACACTCCAATTTCTTTCAGAACCGTTAGCATCATATTCCAATCCACGTTGTCAAATGCCTTCTCCAAATCTACAAATGCAACAAACGTCGGTAGATTCTTCTGTATTCTCTTCCGTATAAGTACCCCGAGGGTCAGAATCTCTTCTCTTGTGCCCTTATTTCTTCTGAACCCGACTTGGTCCTCATCCAGGAACTCCTCAGCTTTTCGTTTTATTCTTCTATAGATGATTCTCGTCAATATCTTCGAGGCATGTGTCGTCAGGCTTATGGTCCTAAAATGTTCGCAGTTCTCAGCTCCCTTCTTTTTGGTAATATGGATGATGATGTTCTTCTCAAAGTCCGTGGGTAACTCTCCTGTAGAGTTCATGTTACAAATGGTTTTGTACAGCTGAGTAAATGTCTTCTCTCCCACGTTTTTAATTAGTTCGGCAGGAATATCATCTATTCCTGAAGCCTTATTTATCCTCAGATCCCTATAGCTGCGTCAAATTCTGATCTTAAGATTGGGGCTCCCAAATCATCTTTATCGACTTCATTTCGTCTTCGATTACTTACGCTGTAAGATAGCTTCCGTTGTTCAACTCTTCCAAGTATTCCTCCATCTCTTCACTTTATCCTCATGTTCAATAAGTGTTCTCCATTCTTGTCTGATGCTGTTACATCTTGCAGCCCGTTCCTTGAAGTGATTTCTCATCATCCTGTAGGCAACTTCCACATTTCCATTTGCGAGGTTGCTTCCTACATTTTCGCATAGATCCTTCATCCACATTTCCCTTGCTTTTCTCACTTTACGGTTTATTTCATTCCTAATTCTTTTGTAGCGAAGTTGCCCTTCTTCAGTTTCCACATTTTTATATTTTCTTTTCTCTTCAATAAATTCTAAAACTTCTTCTGTAATCCATGGCTTCTTCTTGACAACTTTTCTTCTCCCCAGAACTTCTTTTGCTGCTTCCTGTGGCCCGATTTTGATGTTCTCCCATCTGGTTGTATAACGACCATTATTTTGCAAGATTACCATTGCCATTTACTTCGCTAAAAATGAAATACTACGAAAGTGGAATAAGGCAAAGATAGGATTCCTATTTGACAATCAATAAGTCCTGTGTTTCCTCTTCGATAGATGGAAAAAGCTTCATTGTTACCCAAGTAAATAATACAAGTGTAGGCAAATCTCATATGAACCTGGATTTCAGCAAAGAGTACAGTAAAGAAGTCGAAAAATGAAGTTAAATCCAGAAAATAAATTTGAGTTTTTTTGCTGGTTGCACGCTTTACACTCATGAATGGCATGTGAATTAAGGTGATGATTATTAGCGTAATTGCACGAATATTATTCCACTTTCCTTTGCATTAATGTCGCAGCTACTATGCGGAATCAATGATTACCTATAACAGTGACCTTGTAACAAGTTTAACTCAAGGGAAATTTAATATATAGCAGAGGATCTACAACTGTTGCCAAATGCTGTCAAAAGTTTGACCATAAAACAATGCTTTGATTAATTATTTTCCCAGAACAAATTACTCCATGATGTTTATTACGTAATCATAAAAATGAAGTGGTGTCTGTCTGTCTGCCCGCCGGTTTTATGCTCGTTTCGCATCTCCTCAAAAACTACTGAACCTATTGAGCTGAAATTTTGTATGATTCTAGCGTATACACTGGTATATACAAGGTGCTATAGACTATATAAAAAAGGCTCAGGGTCCTGGTTCGATTCCTGGTGCCAATTATGTTAATGTTCATGTTTGTATTTTTCAATTCATAGTAGCGCAAGAGTTTTTTCTTTCGCTCAGTAAAATAACTAAATGTTAATTGATTTCTTCCATTCGTTCTGTATTTAGAGGTAAAATGTTTAAACTTTCTTAATTTTATAACCGAAATACGCCTTGTTGTCGAGGTTTCTAGAAAATGTGTAATTTAAGCTGAAATTTACTTGTTTTTCCGATTCTTTTCTGAGCGTTGCCAAGACCCTTGACATTGTCGTCTCCGAAATTAAAGCATCGCTGATGCTTAAACAGTTCACCGTAGAGGGATGCTTTAAACGAATTTCTGCTTTTCGCGAGGATATAAGAAGGTGTTGAAGGCATTTTATGCTATTCGTGAAGCAAGGTCAGCATTATTTTTCCACACAAAGATACGTGCTGGCTAGCACTAGCGGATTTAGAATGATTGCATTGGGTTAAAATTTGGAGTATTTAAATGTGAATATATCAAATTGTGAATGTTTTTTTACTTTACGGGTTTGTGCATTTGTGCCGTCCAGGGACTTGAAGAGAAGAGAAGGAACGATTTCGAAATCATCGTCGATGGAGATTGACAAAAACCAGGGAATAATATTCAAATCCCATTGGAGCATAATGTCTCATTAGGTATCCATAGGATGTTCATTGATGCCATTGCAATGATGCTAAAAACGTTCGTCCAAAATCGATGCCTTAAACAGCATTGTTCTTTTCGTGAAGATATTGAAAAATACTAAAAAAGGTATTTCGACTAATTCTTGAATCTAGATCGGCTATTTCATTAGGGAAAAAAAAGACGGGTTTACTTTTCGCGCTACCGCCAGATCAAATAGGTTTGTATTCGGTAAAGCTTAAAGTATTTGCATGTTTCTGCGAGGCTCAAAAGGTGAATATTTTTCGGATTTGTGAAGTCTAATCAAAAATAAGAGCAGCAAGATGAAAAAAGCTGCGATATAGTTATACGTCAAATGTACAGCAGAAGGTGTGAATATGCTCAACCGAGTAACGAGTACCTGGTTTAATTAGTCTAAATCTTTACTAGGTTATAAGAAAAGAATTTACTCTAATTTGAATGAAATGCATTAATACGTAACCGTAGGAATTTCATTGACGCCACTGTCATGAAGTTGGAGAATTGAAAAAAACATAACATACATAAAAGGCCAAAAAAAAATTTTTTCCCGAAGAGGTGGGTGCTACCATTCCCAAAAAACTGAATTTGGCCTCATTGCCAACAATAGACAGACATTCGCCACCAACCCCCCTTCTAACCTCCTTTGTTTCTTCAGGCCTGAAAGTTTCTAAATAAAACTCTTATTTATGTAAAAGCCCAGGTATGAGTCCAGGCAGTAATTAGATCTTTACATTGGTTTAAATTATATTTATGGTTCCGATAGTGACTTGGAGCCGTAGCTAGCATAACACAAGTTTGTATTCACCCCTTCATGAAAAATGTTAAAATTTCTTAACACAATTTGTAATTATTACGTTTCTCTCTCCCTCAACGGGGACCTTCATCTAGTTATTTATAATAAAATAAGGCATAAATAAAGTAAACCAAATTACATAGAATACATTACAAAATCTTAAGATGGCTGATGACGCCGGACCTTAAGAAAGTATTGGTAAGAAAGGAGCAGTGTTAAGATGTGTCGGCTCCTCATCTAAGATATAATCGGTCCCGATTTCACACACATCATTTCTGGAAGAAGTGAAATCACAGAATGAATGTTGCCTTAAATTTGCTTTTCGCGGCGAACCATCACGATTTATCCCTCGCCATTTATGTACCAAAATATATTTTTTCCGCCAATTTTCTAAAAAAAAGAGGTTACTTATTTCCCACGACTAAAGTTGAACAGAGGACCTTTGCCTTGCCACCGCCCAGATCACTGATCTACCCAGGATTCTTGATTTTAAAAGGAAGTGTTAAGGATGATGTACACAAACCAGTTCTGGAAAACCTTAAAGGTCAGAGGTTTGATTATCGCGGTCCAGGACTCTTCCTTCCCTTTGAAAGTTTAAGCGAACTCAAAAGCCGAAAGGATCCACAAGATATGACCTCGGCTATCGTGATCGAGAGAATATCTTGAAGGAAAATTTAATTAAACAAACCAGATTCAGGTGTGATGAGGTAGAAACGTTCAATATTAATAGAAAGATATTGACTTGACAATGATGTAGTAGCATCGAAAGCAGTCGAAATAAATGTTCACTTCTGAGGAAAATTGCAAAACCTTTGTATTGATATGGAAATGTAATTATCCAATCGTTTTTGTGAAACTTCCCAGTGGATAAAAGAGTACGAAATGCACAGGTTGGAGGTATCTGCACTACGTTTACGTTTTATACTATTCAAGTCAGTGTTTGGAAATGTGATGAGAAGACAAAATACGGATGTTACTTTTCACTCATTTTGCCCTGCCTTGAGTATCTAGCCAGTGTATGGGATCCGAGACAATTAGGTTTTATCTGAGAACTAGATAGTTTGCAGCGTAGAGCAGCTAGGTTCGTTAAAAGGTGTGACGATAATTTTAGTAGTGCATTATAACTAATGGTTTTTCGGGAGTTTAAGTCCTTTTTTTTTGAAAATGAAAAAATTATAACATTTGGCCGACGTTTCGGAAAATATATTTTTTCCTTCTTCTGAAGAAGGAAAAAATTTATTCTCCGAGGCGTCGGCCAAGAGTTAAAATTTTTTAATTTTTAAAAATGACCTAAACTCCCGAACAACCATCCATATATTTAAAAAAAGAGATCTGGACTTCAACTTACCAATTAGAATTTATACAAGAATTAGGGCGACATTCATTATCAGAGCGTCGGTTAAAGTACAGATTAAATCCTATAGAAATTTAAATCGGATAGCCTTACTTACGTAGTTAGGCATATATTAAAAACACCAATATATTTTACTAGATTCGACCAGATAAATAAGATAAGAGGAATAGATTGCCGTACTTATAGATTCAAAATGATATTTTTCCCCCGTACTATAAGATAACAGAATAGACAGCATAGCAAACGGATAGGAAGGGGAAATATTTTAGAATAGTCTGTAGTTCATGATGTATGTATTAACAACCAATTCCTTATTACTATGAAGATACTAAAAATCTAGTTGCATGTGACCCTATAGTAGCTTGTTTGCATGTTTATAGTGCAATATAGTCATAGTATAATGTAGTGCATGATGCAGGTAATAACAACCAATAATTCCTTTCTTATTTCGTAAATATTAACCATCTAGCTGCATGAGACCCTATTATCTAGCATGTCTCCATTAAATATCTTAGTTGCATGTAAATATTGCATGCTTGGTGATCTTCACCCCCTGCCACACACCCTCGCGGTGGCTTGCAGGGGGGAAATATTTTAGAGTAGTCTGTAGTGCGTGATGCATGTATAAACAACTAATCCGTTAATCCCTTAATTACCATGTAGATACAATGTAGTTGCATGAGACCCTATAGTAGCTTGTTTGCATGTTTATAGTGCAATATAGTCAGAGTAGTCTGTAGTGCATGATGCATGTAATAGCAACCAATAATACCTTTCTTATTTCGTAGATATTAACCATCCAGCTGAATGTGACCCTATTATCTAGCATGTCTCCATTAAATATCCTAGTTGCATGTCAACAGTGCATGTTTGGTGATCTTCACCCCATGCCACACATCCTCATGGTGGCTCGCAGGGTATTACGTACATGTAGATGTAGATCACCACAAAGGAACGGCGTGAAGAGAAGAGAATGGAATTAAAACAATTGAGCATAGAATATAAGTGATCATCATAAGTGATCCTGTGTTCCTCCATTCGAAAAGGCTCGCTCCTTGCGCGCACAGCTGACGACCTTCGCCATTTTTTCGTCCACATCATCCCTAGCCACCCCCTTCGCAGCGCGCTATTTGGAATCTTGCAAACCACCTCCCCTCCCCCCATCCATACCCCTCCCAATGCGCATGCGTTCCCTCCCCTCCGCCTCCAGCTCCACCCCCCCCCCCCACACAACTTCTCCTCCCCCACCCCCCTTTCGCCAGCAAAACACATCCGGGTGAATCCCGTGCCCTTGACTCTCGCCCCTCCCTCCCCCTCCCCCCCTAACCGCCATCCCTCTGACACTCTTCAAAGCATCCACCCACCCCAACGCCTTTCGCCCCCACCGCGGCGGTTGGACGCCTCCTCCGCGGTTCTGCGTTTGCATCCCGGCTGATGCCATCGCGGAGGTTATTAATGTCTGCTCGCACCCAAAGCAATAATATATTCGAAAAGCAGCAGTCCTCCACGTAAATGAGATAGAATAGAAAGATAATACGAGTGGTTGGAAAAAATGTTCTTTCATTGATTTCAGAAACTTTAAGACACTTGGAATAATCCAACTCCGCCTTTATAACATACTACTCTTAAAATGGAAGTTCAATTCGATAACTAGATCGAGTGATCGGCAACATTGGATTAGAACGTTGCAAATTTTGAGCGGGTAACCAGGTTAATGCAAGAACTCGAATGGGGGTAAACATGAAACTGCGGATGTAATAACAAAAATAGGACATTACTGAAGAGTAATTTACTGAAGTCGATCTGTTTTCCAACGACCTTAAACACCAATGGGCTTACAAACATCTTATCTCATCCCTTAAGGTGAAACGCATTTACAGACTTTCGGCAGTCTACCTCGCTATTCTCCTCTCATGATCTAATTGACTTAAATAACGGGGTTCGGAAGAATATGTTCAGGTAGCTCTATTTGAAGCTCATCGGCAAAATTATCTTAATTCGACCGTCTACGGATGATTTAAACGGAAACAATTACGAATTATACGTCAGCAAAAGAACTCAATCATTCAGTGATGCACAAAATAGTGAAAATGTGATGAAGAATCAGTTTCTGATGTTCAATCGATGAAACTTTTTGGACATAAATGATGTAAACACTTAGACATTGATGAGTGCATTCCCACAATTCCTCCATATTTAATGCATAACTGATCCATGCAATGATGCGAGTTTTATATTCTCTGTTTCTTCATTGCTACACTCTGCCGCACAGATACATCTACATCTACATAATACCCTGCAATCCACCTCAAAGGTGTGTGGCAGGGGGTGAATTCTCGCCAAACATGCACTACATATCATGCATTTAAAAGGATTAGTATTAATATATTAGTCTAAACTGCGATATTTAAAAAGATAAAAATAGGGAACTAAGCATGCAAAAAAGTGCTGTTAGTTGGGTTACCTTTCAGTCCTTACACCAACATGCAACTACCTATGCTATACATTAATTCAATCGTATTGGATATATTTACCGCTATTCATCTCCCTAATTGTACGAGGGAAAAAGGACATTTTGAATCTGTCAGTTCGGCAATATTTTTCTATAATTTGTAATTATAATCCAGTCTACCAAAGTAAGTTGGGGTTCGCAAAATATTTTTAACGTCATCACTGAAAATATTATCTGGGAATTTACTTAGGTTAGATAGTCCCTTTAGATACCACACTTTGACACTGCTAACGCTAACTACATCAGAATGTTAAAATACAAACTCACTTCTCACGTTATATTTCATCTCTTTCACACGGGGAGCGGCTCCTTAGCAAACGCAGAAGTAATAAATTTGGGCATCCCGCTTTCGATAAGAAACTGCGAATTATTTCTACTTCAGAGAAATGGCATATTGTTGCGGGGAAACTAACTTATATTCTTGATGCTCCTCATAGAGGATCAAAATATCGCTGCTGATACCAAAATCGAAACACGTGTATGTCTACTTTTGAAAGGTTGCTTAGACTTCCATGAAGTACTGTTGTACTTTTCACCCTTAAACATCCAAGATTCACTGCTGATAAATATGTCTTAGCTAACGTTTACAGCCGAAAAGGAACATTTCAGAAGTAAGGTTTATCAATGAGATTAACTGACGAGTTAAAATGCAATTGTGATAACTGATACAGGTGCCAAGAAATTTTCCCAGGGGAATTTAATTAAATGATATATGGTCAAAATTAAACGACCATATTACTGGTAGTACAAAAGTTCATGTGGTCGCTAAAATATGATTGTGTCACATCGCCAGACTTCATTCCATTGGAGAATTTGGCTGTTAAATTGATGAGTGCTGCCGATATTTTGTGGAAACCATTTAGGTAGCAAATAATATTTAAGATTTTAACATTGTAATATTTCGTTATGATATAGCAACGTTAGGTAGTGATCTGAATATGCTACAGCGTCGCGAAACCAGTCAAAATGAATTAAAATTATAAGAAATGCAACGCTAAATATTTTTCAGTTACGCATAGAGTTTTGTCTTTCAGGAGAGATTTTACCACATTCTGATTCCTTAATCGGCATCATTGCATTTTATTTCCATACACCAGGCAAGAAACAAGAGCGAAGAAAAATGATTTCGCTAAATAGCACCTAGCTGAGAATACCCTCCCACTTCCCAGTGACAGGCTAACTACGTGCCCATAGTTGCAAAGCATTTGTACTTGTGCTGATGCAGCAACTTCTCCATGGTGCAGCAAAGCAAGCCAGAGCGCGTCCACTCCAGCAGATGGAAGTTAACGAGGAAGAAGCGTGGGTATCCAGGTCATTTGCGCCACTTAGTGGACTAGAGAGAAAGAGATGCATTCAACCGTTTGGGGGCGGAAAGCGTCGTGAGAGCCATAATTGTACCGTGGCATCGTCCGTTTTGCAAGTGGCTCTTGCTGTGTCCCCCATCGAGGCCAAAGAAGGGACCAGAGAGCTCTGAAGGAACTTTACCCGTCCGTCAATCTACGCGGGGCTTCCCAACTTATTTTGCCATAGTTATTCCTCCTATTAATGTAAAATGCCATGTCTTTCAGGCTATATGGCCCATTAAAGACTCGGCGGAAAAAGTTTAGCGATTGTTGACATTGTTATTATTCGGGAGAGGCGATTGAACACCAAGGTAACTTGCGTCAATTATGATGGGAAGGCTTTTTCTTCACAAAGCATTGGAAGGCTGGATATGGATAGAATCTCAGCGTCGGAATCAGCCTCTTCGTTATAAAAGGCGCCAAGGTGTCCACGGTTTAACGTCCCATCCGACGGAAGTAATACATAGAAACTACATCTACATACAACCCTGCAAGCCACCATAAAGGTGTGTGGCAGGGGGTGAATTCTCACCAAACATGCACTACATATCATACATAAAATATGATTAGTATTAATATACTAGTCTAAACTTCACTGCTTAAAAAAGATAAAAATAGCAATATAAGGATGCAAAAATGTGCTGTTAGTTGGGTTACCTTCAAGTCCTTATACCATCATGCAAGTACCTATGCTATGGATTGATTCACTCGTATTAATTAACGAACTAATTCCCACATTACTCGTGGATGAGCGGCCATAATTTTTGTGATTTCATGTATTTTCATCATTTCAAATTTTATACAATTATAGAAAGAATAATGTTAACTCAATTTATGTTGTAATCGACTCAAATGTTTATTTATACTTGTTCGAGAATACCTAAACATAAACATCTCTTAAACAAATTCCAAGGCAATATTTTCAGTGATGAAGTTAAAAATATTTTACGAACCCCAACTTACTATGGCAGACTGGACCATATTCATAAAATTAGAGAAATTGATTGCCGAACTTACCGATTCAAAATGTCCTTTTTCCCTCGAACAATTAGAGATACGAATAGTGGTAAATATGTCCTATCAGAGAGTAGCAATGAATAGCATTGGTAGCTGCATGTTGGTATGAGTACTTAAAGCTAACCCTACTAACAGAATGTTTTTGCATGTTTGCTTAGCAATTTGTATCTTTTTTTTAATAGTGTTGTTCTGACTACTATATTAATTATATTCCTTTTTAATGCATGATATGTAGTGCATGTTTGGTGAGAAATCACCCCCTGCCACACACCCTCGTGGTGGCTTGCAGGGTATTATGTAGATGTAGATGAAACATACTTCACATTGGGACTTCCCCAGGATATCGTAATAGACCGCCTTCTATTTCTTTTATACATTAACGATTTGGTTAACATAGTTAGCAGTAAGCTTTTGGCAGATGACGCGGTAGTGTACAAGGGTATCAGGGGTATATCAATAGGAGATGATAGGGATTCCCTTAGCAAGGATAAAGACGGAATTCAAGAGTGATACTGCAAATGGCAGTTACAACTTAGCGTTAAATAGTGTTTAGCTATTAATTTTTAAAAGACTAATAATTCGATAGAGCGATCCTATAGCAATTCGTAACACAAAAATCGAAAACTTTGAAACCATAAGGTATTTAGGTTTAACAATCACAAAATATTTATCATGGACAGGACACATCCGGAAAATATGCGGCCGAGCTAAGAGAAAGCTACAATTTATTAAAAGAGTACCCGGGAAATATGACGAGAAGACAAAAGAGCGATGTTACTTTTCCACTGTTAGGCCCCACCTTGAATATGCAGCCAGTGTATGGGATCTGAATGAATTAGGTTTGATCAGAGAACTAGACATTGTGCAGTGTAGGTTAAAAAAGCTTTTCTTACCGATAGATTTAAAATGTGATTTTTCTAGCGTACTGTATGGCAATATAGTAGGCAGAATAGCAAAGGGGTAGGTAGGAAAAATATTGGTAGAGTAGTCTGTAAGGCATTAAAGTTACTAAACCATGCATGATAGGCAAATACAGAAAAATATATTTAGATAGAAGCCATTATAACCAAAAATCCCCATATTACTATGTATATAATAACCATCTAGCTGTATGTGACCCTATTATCTAACATGTTTACATGTAGTGGCCTAGTTGCATGTCAATAGTTCATGTTTGGTGATATTTACACCCTGCCACACACCTAGGTGGTGGCTTTCTAGGATTATGTAGATGTCACCTGACAGCAGCCTGAAGGTTTGGTATAATGGTTTAGCCACCAGTAATATTGCAGATGCCAGCAGCTTAGCATATCAGAGGAATAAACGCCGATCGGGCTCTATATTGACCACACTCTTATGGTTTAAATACAGTTGACACGCATTCTAAACGGAAAATAAACTGTTTGTGAGGAGTTTCTTTTATTCTTTAGCAATATCGATGACCACTCTTCGCATCATTTACTATGTAAAGGTCCATATTTTTTAACTACCGAACGATAAATT
Source organism: Platycnemis pennipes (assembly GCA_933228895.1). NCBI lineage: Eukaryota > Metazoa > Arthropoda > Insecta > Odonata > Platycnemididae > Platycnemis > Platycnemis pennipes. The sequence continues at coordinate 141,524,622 of OW121849.1, read as the reverse complement.
GACACTTCTCTACCCTTACACGTGGCTCTCGCCGTTTACCAAAAAAATGTATCAATTACTCTATTAAGGTTTACAACCTTGGGATCGAAATGGATTTTTTTAATTACCAAGATTTCACAATGGGCTTCAAGAGTTGAGGTTTTCAATTCTGACTCCTTGGAATCAACCCAGATATTTCATTTCCTCGTTGATTTTTTACCAGCTGACCGCAATTACGTCACTCCCTCCTCCACATCCCGTCACATCCGCAAGACAATCTTTTTCACTTTCTTGTCTCACCTCCATGTGATTTCAACGGCTCTCACCCTACAAATAGATCCATCAAATGGATGCAAAAGAGTTGCACCAAACGGATCCTACAGACTTGTTTTCTTTGCACCGAAAATGCTGTTTTAGAATAGTGAATTGACGATTCCATGATCTTTCCTGGGGTAATCACATACGTGAAATAATGGGTCAAACTAATCGTAAACTGGGATTCATCGAAAGAGTACTGAGTAAGTGTAACGATCATAAACGAGAAATCAGCTACTTTTCCCTTATTAGACCTCATTTGGAATATGCTGCCAGTGTATGGGATCCCTACGAAATCGGTCTAAATAACGAACTTGAACGTGTGCAGCGAAGATCGGCAAGATTTGTAAAGGGACGGTACAATAACTATATTAGCGTTAAGAGTGTATTAAATGAATTAAAGAGGGAATCATTGTCAGATCGCAGGTTGAAATTTAGAATTAATCTCCAAAATAAATTCCAAGATAATATTTTCAAGATTCCAAGTATTCCAAGATAATACGTTAAAAATTTTTTGCGAACCCCAACTTACTATGGTAGACTGGGCCATAATCACACAATTACAGAAATTGATTGACATATTCCCTCATTTTTATTTCGTTGCCACCTAACTATTTACTTTTCACGCGCGAAATATGAGTATAATGTGTTGCCTTATCGTTTAGTATGGCATAGAATTTTTTCGACTATAGCTTTCTTGCGTGAATGAGAACAGAAGAACCAACTTACTATGGTAGACTGGACCATAATGACAAAATTAGAGAAATTGATTGCCGAACTGACAGATTCAAAATGTCCTTTCTTCCTCGTACAGCTAGGGATATAAATAGCGGTAAATATGTCCAATACGAGTGATTCAATCCATAGCATAGGTAGTTACGTGTTGGTGTAAGGGCTTGCAGGTAACCCAACTAACAGCACGTTTTGGCATGCTAAGCTATTTCTATCTTTTTAAATATTGCAGTTTAGACTAATATATTAATACTAATCTTTTAAGTGCATTATATGTAGTGCATGTTTGTTGAGAATTCACCCCATGCCACACACCTTTGAGGTGGCTTGTAGGGTATTATGTAGAAGCAGATACAGAATGTTTAAAACTATCTCACCAAATCTTTAGTATTCAAAGTAAAGACACATTCAATGGAATGAAATTGCAACACGTACGTAAGCATTATTCCAGTCAAAGACCTTATGTCACCACCATTTGAATATTATCTCCCAACTTCTAGCTCCAACGTCTCTTAACCTCTTCTGTAAGATACATCTTCTACCTGCAGAGAGAGCATCATATTTCTCCATATCTCGAACAACTCTCTTTGCTTGATTTAAAAACTAGAAGAAAATACACAATGGCCAGTATCACGTACACCCTGTTTAAGCATAATGAACCTCAAAATTTGATTAAATTATATCCCTCGAGAGTAAAATTCCTAAACGTTGTGACCAGTATGGATCCGAAAATTCTTTATGCGCTCCAATTCCGCTTTCCTACGGTCATTTGTTCACAAGTCTGGAACTAACTGCCTAAAAATTTAAAATATTCCTCGGATCTGAACGTATTTAGGACTAATCTTTGCTATCTATGATTGGACAAATTCATATGCTTCGAATGGTCAACCCTGCAGTCTTGCATGTTATGAAAATTGTGTTTTTTGCGCATATTGCGTTAAACTGCGAAGTATTCTTTTGCCACATTTAAGCGATGTTCAATCGCACGAGCTCTGTTAATACACATACATTTTGTAACTGTTCACAGTGGATGCATTTCCCAAAAACATTAATTAATCTTATTATTAATATCCTCACGCAGGCGTCTATAAATTATGCATTCGAAGAAACTCAGGGATATTTAAAGAGTTAAGATAAAATCTGGTACATATTTTTCATTGTTTTTGCAAACAAGATCCGAAAATGTCCTGTTAACTGATGCAAAAGTTTTGCTTAATTTTTGCGGTGAAAGTGAACTCAGATTTTAGTTTCAACTGGACCACTCCAAGGAAATTTCGTTTTTCTGCAGGGTTCCATTCTCATCGGGTGGCTAATGAAAAATCATTAACTTAGGCACACAATTTTGAATAATTCAACTATCTGAATTCAATCCCTTTCTCTTTCTTACTACATCCTTTACCACGATAGTAACAAGGCTCGTAGGGCATAATTTCAAGTAAAAGTCGAGAGCTTCCTGCCCTCCAAGGGCTCTTCACGTCATCAGGTATTTTTTTAGTTGCCATGGGAAGGGATACAGGCGGGTAAATTTGGTCAAAAACCGGATCCCAGAGTGGGGACAAGAATAACCGGTTCTTCCGGGAATTATTTTATAATACGTAGGAATCTGAAGGGAACAGAAAAATCAAGGGAGAGGCAGCCCTTCCTATTTCGCTAAATTTTCGCTCTCCGCTCTCGGAGACGAAAGTTATCAAAGTCTCGGAATGCTGCAGGGGCACTCGCAGAATCTCGTTTCTATCCTCCGCTGCGCGCGGACTGACAACGGTGTTCCGTTGCGTGTGCTGCACAACGCCAACAACATCTGAACACTCTCGCGAGAACTGCCAACGGGGACTCCGGCCCCAAATTTCTGTTAATTGCCGTGCGAAAAAATTCACCTGGACCGGGAATCGAACCACGGACCTTTGGCTTTCCGGGCCTATGAGCAGACCACTACGCTACCCAGGATCCCTAATTTTACTAGCATGGCAATTTTACTGAGGTTCAAGGTACTACATTTTGAGCACTCGCAGCCCTCGCCCAGGATGGCAAAGCAAGGGAGAAAGGGCTTCAAACTGTTCAAAAAAAACTAGTACCTTGAACCTCGGTAAAATTGCCATGGGAATTAAGGATCCTGGGTAGCGTAGTGGTCTGCGCAATGGCCCGGAAAGCCAAAGGCCCGTGGTTCAATTCCCGGTCCAGGTGAATATTTTCTCAAAGCAATTACTGTGAATTTCACCGTCGTTAACGTGGCAGGCTTGAAATATTCTACCCAAATTTCTGGTTTTGCGGGCCAGAACGAGAAAATGTAATTTCCGCATCCTAGCACAAAAAGTTTACCAGCATCTGTACTTAAGTCTTCTAGTCATGAAGTAAAAATAATTCACGCTGTCAAGATGGATTGCCTTGTTACGCATCACAGGGTGTTCCCACATGGTATCGTGTTAATAGCATAGGAGTTGTCACTAGAGGTCTAAGAAAGGGAATATGAATTACGGGATCAATGCACTTATTTCCCTAAGTTTTTTCCCATCATAGGCATCATTTTTGTAATTGCAGTCTAATAAAATCAAGCATCAGGAGTACAAAATTCTTTTTCATTGTATATTTTGTGCTTTTGTACACCACATGTGCTGTGCCTTTTTCCGATGCAGTAATGATCTATGTACGCATTCCCGTGACATCTAGTTGTGTGCAAGGAAGAAGCGCTCAATTTCCTTTTACCCATGCAAAAGTGAATTTTTTTACAATTATACATATGCCTTCGTCCGTGCGAAGAGAAAAGGTAGTGCACAACTTATACAAGGTGTTGGGCAACCTGTGATGGCTGCATCTTTCGGGTGTCACCACATCGTTGTTTCTTTTGGGATAAACATTTCGCTTGTATTACAGTAGGCGTATTCAGATTCAAGGGAAACTCTTTTCCCAAAGCAACAACAACACAGCAAAACCCGAAATAAGGAGCCTTCAACTTCAACGCAACGCGGAAGCCTTTGAACCTAGTGAACAACCTGCCAAATATTCAAACAACATTGTATTTCTCGCACAGCGAGTCCCCCTAAATATGCAGGGGAATTTAACTTCTTGACGAAAACAGAGCTAGCATATTGTCGAGCCAATAAGTTTTTCTGGAATTTATACCAACAGAATATGGTGCACTGAAAACTGAATTACAAACTCAATAACTGAATGACGAAAGACTTAATTTATTTTAAACCATTAGAATACATGTAGCATAATTGATGAGCTCCTCTAATTCAGCTATATTATGATCCGTCCGATGTTTCAATTTGTTGGACAAGCAACCCTTTCTTCGAAGTTCGACATAATACGCGGATTGGCCTTTAACTACAATGTTTTTTAAACTTTTTTTCTGAAGACTCGCAGAAAAATCACAAATTTGAATGAAAACGTAATTTTTTTCTCATGAAATTCATCCTCTGGGCCTACTGAAAGCATTCAATCAACAAGAATGGAGATGTAAAAAAATACCAACCACTAACATTAAGTGAGGTGAGAGACAAGCACATAAACTTTTTCACGGAGAAATTCTTAAGAGAGACAACGCCAAGGAGATGAGGAAAGAGTTGAGTTACGAGAGGTATGTCCAACGCTGACCTTGAAATCAAGCACCTGTGTTTTTGGCAACCGTCCTCTGAAGAAGTTCCCGAAGGCCATTGAATGAAAGGGAAACAGGAAAAAGGAGAGTTGGGTGGTGCTTAAAGAAGAAGATGAGAAAGTAAGACGGGAAGAGAGACAGCCAGTAGATCTATTCCCAAGTTCTCCTTTGGTATTCACTCCTATTCGAATTTCTCAACCACACAGTTTAAGATTTGTAAAGGGACGATACGATAATTATATTAGCGTAACCAGTCTATTAAATGAATTGAAATGGGAATCATTGTCAGATCGCAGGTTGAAATTTAGACTTAATCTCTTACACAAATTCCAAGGCAATATTTTCAGTGATGAAGTTAAAAATATTTTACGAACCCCAACTTACTATGGCAGACTGGACCATATTCATAAAATTAGAGAAATTGATTGCCGAACTTACCGATTCAAAATGTCCTTTTTCCCTCGAACAACTAGAGATACGAATAACGGTAAATATGTCCTATCAGAGAGTAGCAATGAATAGAATTGGTAGCTGCATGTTGGTATGAGTACTTAAAGCTAACCCTACTAACAGAATGTTTTTGTATGTTTTCTTTGCAATTTCTATCTTTTTTAAATAGTGTAGTTCTGACTACTATATTAATACTATTCTTTTTTATGCATGATGTGTAGTGCATGTTTGGTGAGCAATCATCCCCTGCCACACACCCTTGTGGTGGCTTGCAGGGTATTATGTAGATGTAGATGTAATTCGGTTAAACAAATACATCCACGTAATACCCTGCAAGACATCATAAAGGCGTATGGCAGTGGGTGAATTCACACCAAACATACAATACCTAAATTTCATGCATAAAAAGGATTAGCCATCATCTAAACTTCAAAATTTTAAAAATACATATAAAAATAGAAAAGCAAACATTTAAAACTATGCTGTTAGTTGGGTTCGCTTAAAGTCCTTATACCAACCAAGCCATTGATACCCTCGTATTTATGCTACTGGATATATTTACCGCTTTTCATATCCCTAATTGTACGAGGAAAAAAGGACATTCTTAAACTGCCAGTTCGGCAATCGATTTATCGAATTTTGTGTTTATAGTCCAGTCTAAAATAGTAAGTTGGAGTTCACAAAATATTTTTTAACGTCATCAGTGAAAATATCATCATAGAATTGATGTAAGAGATTAAGTCTAAATTTCAACCAACGATCTGACATTGATTCCCATTTTAGTTCATTTAATATACTGGTTACACTAATATAGCTATCATACCGTCCCTTTACAAATCTTGCCGAACTTCGCTGCACACGTTCAAGTTAAAATTTAGAAGTGGACAAACTTTTCTCGATTCTGCTCCATATAGACAGACTTACGCAGCTGCTCTTATATTCCACTGGACTCAAACTCTTTGGATTGGATTGTATACGCCAGTAACTCTCAAATGAGCATTTGATTGAATTTTATTGTAAAGTTAAGAAGTTTAAATTTCAACCAAAGCACCCTGGCCAAAACCATGCGTCACGGATAGAAAGGGCGATGCTTGTTACAAATGGGCGATGTTTATTACATTCATTCCTGTTCTCTCTGAACGCATTTTGATTTTTGATCGACAATTCTAGGCCATAGGGATGCTCCAGTATATATATATGGTCAGTTTGTGCTCAAATATTATACACCATGCGTAAGTTTACTGTACAATGGCTGCATTTTTTCACAAACTTCAAATGATGCCGTTAAAATCGAGTTTTTCAAAATTTAATGCCATTTCTAAACCCATTATTCAGACATCACGACATATTTTTACTACTTCCACGTACCAGAGATCAATTTATTCAAGAATATTAGTTCAGAGGAATTAGACCGCCGTGAAAATCGTTTTGTCTTTATTTCCGTGAGTAATGAGAATAGTCGTCGCTGAAGAAGTGGTTGGATGTAATAGAAGTGGAAGTAATGTAATGGCATGAAGCACACGTGGTAAAAAACCACACATTGCCTCTTTAATTCTCGTTCAAGAGAGCAAGCATGTCTCGCGGAGACTTCCTCATTCTCCTTGGCAGCATGCCACCTTCAAGAGCTTCTGGCCTCCCCAAAGACATCGCTTTCAGCACCACTCAGACCACTCCCTCCCAAACTCTCCCTTTCCTCCTGCTCCTCGCGAAGACTCGTTCACGCGACACGATCAGTCCAATAGCGTCTCCCAAACACCCTACACTCGGAGCACCTCCCTCCACCACACATGGCGCCCGCATGAGCGCCAGAGACACCGGGAAAACGTATCTAAGACACGGTAGCGACCGCTGATAGCAGAGGGAACAGTGAGGGGGACGCATGATAGTTTCCAAAGAAGGTAACGTATAGGTAGACGCAGCGTGAAAAAACTTGACTTTAGAAAAGCGTTTGACAACGTTCCCCACTGTAAAATACTCGCAAAGTAAGCATCATACGGGATAGAGAGTAATATATTAGGCTGGATAGGAGACTTCTTACATGAACGCGTTCAAAGGGTGGTATTAGATGGTGTCAGCTCAGACGAAGTAAAAGTTACATCGGGTGTTCCCCAGGGAAACGTGATAGGCCCAATTTTATTTCTTCTCTTCGTAAATGTCTCAAATATTATAGTTAAAAATACCAAGCTCCGTCTTTTTGCCGATGATGCAGTAGTGTATAAGGAAATTAGAAATAAAGAGGACAGTCAGTTTTTACCTAAGGATTTAGATGTGATTGATGTATGGTAGTTGGCAGCTAGAAATAAATTAGAAGAAACGCGCCGTAATGAACTTTTGGAAAAAGAATAGATTTCCCCTGAATAATTATTACAACAAAGAAAATATCTTATGTAGAATCTATTAAATACTTAGGCGTCACCATCACTGAAGACATGTCATGGGGGAAACACATCAGGGAAATAACTACTGTAGCAAACCGTAGAATAAATTCGTTAAAAGGGTTCTAGGCAAATACGGTGAGAGAGTACGAGAAAGAAGCTATTTTTCACTTGTCAGGCCTCATTTAGAATATGCCGCTAGTATATGGGATCCGTACGAGGAATGAATGATAAAAGAATTAGAGCGTGTGAAAATGATATCCGCTAGCTTTGTTAAAGACCGTTATAATAATTGCATTAGTGTTACGAGTCTAATAGAAGATTTAGGATGGGAATTGTATTTGAGAACGCAGGTTAAAAGTTAGGTTAAACCTTCTAAGTAAATTCGAAACCGATTTGTTCACAGATGACGTTAGATATATATAAAGAACCCCTGCGTATTATGCTAGGTTTGATCAGATTAACAAGATTAGAGAGATAGATTGTCGTACCGATAGATTTAAATAGTCATTTTTTTCCCACGTAGGTACCATAAGAGAGAACAATTGACAGCGTAGCAAAGGGGTAGGTGAAATATAGTCAGAGTAATCTGTAGTGCATGATGCATGTAATAACAACCAATAATTCCTTTCTTATTTCGTAGATATTAACCAACGGAGCAGTATTTAAATGATGACCTACAGGTAATTGAAAATTGGTGTGGTACACGGCAGTTAGAATTAAACTTTTAAAAATGTCTTGTAATGAATTTTTGGAAAAATAATACCTCCCTTCTTAGCACTTACAAAATAAGTAATAATGAATTAACAAACGTGGAATCCATTATGCACTACAGACTACTCTAAAATATTACCCCTACCTATCCCTTTGCTATGCTGCTTATTCTTTTCTCTTATAGTACGGGGGAAAGATGACATTTTGAATCTATGAGTACGGCAATCTATCTCACTAATCTTATTTATCTGGTCGAATCTAGCATAATACGCTGGTTTTTTTAATATGTGCCTAACATCTTCAGTAAATCTATCCGATTACAATTTCTCTAATAGATTTAATCCGTACTTCAACCTACGCTCTAATAATGATTCCCAAACTAATTTTTGAATTAATTCTGATACACTTCTCAACCTATCGTAACACCTTTTAACGAACCTAGCTGCTCTACGCTGCACACTGTCTAGTTCTCTGATCAAACCTAATTCATTCGGATCCCTTGCACTGGCTACATAATCAAGGTGGACGCTAACTAGTGAAAAGTAATATCGCTCTTTTTTCTTCTCATTACAATTCCCAAGTACTCTTTTTATAAATCCTAGATTTCTCTTCGCTCGGCCGCATATTTCCCGGATGTGTCTTCCCCACGATAAATCTTTAGTGATTGTTACACCTAACACCTGAATATAAGATCGGAGCATCGAACGCTCCTCCTCGGGAGGCTTCGTCTACTGGGAGTCGGGAGGGAAGGGAGGGAGTATTAGTGATAGGTAGCTCCAATGACCGCAGGGTAGCGGACTCGATGCGTGCCAGGGCCCGTCGGGAAGGAGGTGGTGAATCCAGAGGGAGATGGAGAGGCCATTATGAGCTTTTTCGAATGAGCTTAAAATTATCATTTAATTCTCTGGGATTCCTCAGTGCAAATGAAATACGTATAGTGAATTCAATAATGGTTGGGCACTCTTCGCAATTGATGAATTCTGTTTTCTTTGATGAAGGAAACTATCCTATTCTCCTGAGAAATTTCTCACGAGCTAAGTGTATTTATTTTTCACCCAAAAGTCAGCACCAGGTTCATGGAATCGACCTCATCCATATGTAACACGAATTTGTGTTGGCAACAGCGGCCGGAGCGATTCAATTCGTCGCTCGAGGCTACGCACATCATGTTTCTCCCCCTTCCCCAGGCGCTCGTCAACATCGTCTTGGCTGCTCTCCTGCGGCCGAGGGCGCCCGGAGAGAAATGTCGTCCCTGCATTGTCATTCCCGGCGAAAGACGAGAGGGAGAGCGGGGAAGATGATGGAATGGTCGATGCCGCAGAGATAGCACGGCGGCTGCGGCGTTGGGCATTCCCTCGCCGTGCGACGGTTTCTCGTGGGTTTGTCTCGAAGGACGCGAAGAAGTCGGGACGAGCATTCTTAAAGAGTGCAGGTGGATCATGGTTGGTTGGTGGGCCTTCCCTCCGAGACCCGTCCGACGCTCATCATCGCGTTCGGACCTCATGCGTCTCGTGAAAAAAGACTGATTGCTGGTATTCACTGCAAGAAATGCATGAGATCCACAATATGAAGTGTGTTTGACCTCGGAAACAGTGTCCAGTAACGAGTGGCAGATTGGTAAAAACGTAATTTGTACGTTTGATTTAACTGGTAAAATAATTGATTTAGGAATCTTGTAGTTGTTGATTGCAGATTGATGCACAGGCCGAATCTCCCGCAGCGATATATAGGTGGATATTTTTCCTGGAGGCATAACAAAAATATATAACATTCTATCGTAATAAGGCAGTTTACATAATAAAGATACAATTAAAAGGATAATCAATAAGACCTATTTAGGAAGCTTAAAATCTCGTTATTTCGATTTTGGTGAGAGGCAATGATAGATAGGATCAATCGTACCTAGCATTTAATGTATTATGATAGGTAAGGAAATTTGCAGGCTTATTTTGTGGTATGCTCATACGAATATACCTGCTGCAAATCAAGAAGTAGTTTGCAAATTAAAAATAGTTGCATTTTTACCTTGCATATTTTTCTAAGTGCATTGCTTGAAGAACGATTCCTAAGTTTCATTAAAAGAAGTTTTTCGCCCCTTTGCTTTGATGGACCACGTCCGCATTTGATCTTGGATTTCACATGGAGCAGAAAAATTAGCATGAATTATTTTATTTGAATCAAATATTTGTTAATTTCTTTCGCTTAAACAAAAACTGTCATCCATTAACGTTCAGAAAGCAACAATATGTAGCCAACCGTATAAGTACAAGACGCTCAATACCTGCCTGGAAGGATTAACCACGTCGAGGGTACCTACTCTTTGAGCAGATATAGCTGCTCTGGGGGGAGTGCGAGAGACAGTCGCGAGAACTCAAATATGATGCGAGGATCAATACAGTGTGAATAAAAAGGACTCCAAGCCGCAATTAATTAATTCAACGCCGTTCACGGGAGTGACACAGGCCGCATACGAGGCGAGCACTTAGCTGTGCGTCGCTCGCCATGATTGCTTTGTAAATTTACATGCTGATAAATAAATGCACGCGTGAAAGCGGAGGAGGCATCATCACCTCCCCCTCCCTCCCTCCTGGGCAGCGTCTCCGGCACTCTCTCCCTCACTGAGAGACTGAACTCTGCCGTGCCCCCCCCCCCTCCGCCTCCTCCCTCTCCTTCTCCGACTTCCATCCTCTCTCGTCTCCACTCCAACGCTAGATTGAGGATGAAGCAGTTGGGGGGGAGGTTGGGGGGGGAGGCGGACGCCGAGGAGACTCCTTTTCATTGGTCAATGCGACTCCCATCTCAAGGTCAGTGAAGGAGAAAACCACTCTCGAGAGAGGGAGGGAGGGAGGGGAGGACGTGATGGCATCCCCTTCCCCCTCCCCCCGCCACTCCCTCCACCTCCTCCTCAACCATCCTCGCTTTCTCAAGGCGTTCAGTACAACAAGTATAAGGAAAAGAACGCTCGCTGCTTTTTTGCGTCCATCTCGACTCTTTTTCGAGGGCCGGCAAGATGGAAAGAACTCGCGGGACCGGCCATAAGAATGGAAGCAAATGATGCCGTCGATTAGGTCGTAATTTTCAAGGCGAGTAAATCAAATTACCCTGTATCTCTCTCGCGCACTTACACAAAGCCCTTATTTCCAGAGACGCCCGCAGCGTCCATTGGCGCGCTCCATTCCCAGTCACTCGCGCAGTAACGCAACGATAACACATGAAGTCGGAACTCACTCATAAATAAATTAATATTTCTTCCTTATCATTGAAATTCCGCTTCCTGATTCAGGAGTTTCTGACTGATATCGCTCATACATTTACAATTAGATGCTAGATTTTTGCTAATATCGTTTACAACTGCCTTTCGCCAGCGCCCAGTACGACAACAGTCTCCGCCAAACTTTTTTTTTCTTGAACTCGTGACTTTATTTGAAGTCGATACTTGCACTCCGGCAGCTACTTTACTTCACCGTAAATACCAATTGATTAGTCTACAATACAAGGAGTGTCAGAGAAGAGTATATTAATGCAAGAAAGTATTCTCTGAGTAGCAATGCAGTCAGGCGTATAGTCTGATGCAGAATTTTGCCAGCCTCACAAGGGATCATGCTGTGCTTTCTTGTATTTGCAGGTAACGCAACTTAATGCCCATTCGTTGAATAATTTCCTTTTCAGCCTCTGATATCCACAGTGCATTCCGTTATTCTTAACTCGAAATGTCCAATAATTTCTCTGCACTAAACATTTACGTGACTGAGCACTAGATCTATCATTCCCTTTCAAAATGCATTTGATATTAAAATATATTCACTACAAAATTTTAATTACAAATTATTGTTCTACATGATATTATTGGTTGAAATTAAATTAATTATAACGTTTTAAGATGCGTTATTTCTTAGGTTAACAAATTATTCAAACAAAACTAGCTGCTCTGCACTGCTCACTGTCTAGCTCTCTGATCAAACCTATTTCATTCGGATCCCATGCACAGGCTACATATTCAAGGTGGAGCCTAAATAGTGAAAAGTAACATCGCTCTTTTGTCTTCTCGTCACATTTCCCGAGTACTCTTTTAATAAATCCTAGCTTTCTCTAGGCTCGGCCACATATTTCCCGGATATATCTTTAGTGACTGTTACACCTCAGTACCTTATGGTTTCAACGTTTTCGATTTTCGTGTTACGAATGCTATAGGATCGCTCTATCGAATTATTTCTTTTCCAAAAGTTACTAGGCACAAAATTTTGAAGGTTAAGTTCAAACTGCCATTTGTCGTACCACTCTTGAATTGCATCTAAATCCTTGCTAAGGGATTCCTTACATTCTTCTTTTGACATACCTTTTATTATTATTGTATTTTGTTATAGTACAGGGGAAAATGACATTTTGACTTTATCGGTTCGACAATGTATCACTCTAATATTATTCATCTGATCGAATCTAGCATAATACAGGGGGTTTTTAATAAGTGTATATCTAACATATTCAGTAAAGCTACTTGTTTGAGTTTCTGCAACACATTTGATCTGTATTTTAACCTACGATCTGATAATGATTCCCGACCTAATTCTTCTATTAATTCTGACACACTACAAAACATATCGTAGCACCTTTTATCAAACCTAGCTGCAAATTGGCGTAGGAGATAAGTCTCTAAGAGAAGTGGAGGGCAAGTAGGGGATATTTAAGTCTCTTAGAGAACAATTGAGTAAGCACAAAACATCATGGGAAGAAGCATGCATTCATTGCAGCATGAATACGTGAATCGTTATGGCGCACAAAAATAATCTGAGCTCAATAAGTGGTTCGAATTCAATAAATTCATTTGGATTTCTGTGTAAAAAATCGACCTTTTATCTGGATACTACATTTAGTGTAACAACTGCAACAGATTAAAATTATTAATGCCCAGAATATATCACCCCTACAACTCGAAGGAAAAAAACCGAGGACTGTAAAAAATATTTTTCAACGCAGCCGCTGTCCGCTGACACACCCCTTTTTTGTGTGGTCGAGTGCAGTTCTGGTATGGGGAAAGCGTGCAGTAGTGAGTGCATGGATGCATGCAAGGTGAGAGTAAGTGAAAGCGAAGAGGACTCCAACCCATCCCCCCCTCCCCCACCACTCTCCGCCCTCTTTCTCCCGCTCCCCCAACCCCTCTACATTACTCGATTACCTTTTCCTTTCGTCGGAGCACGGAGCGCAAAGCATACCAGCCCTCCTCCTCCTCCCCCACAGCATCATTCCACACACGAATCACCTTCATCCGCTATCCATCCATCTACATCTGCATATTATCCTGCAAGCCACCATTGATCGTCATCTGCCGTCCATTCACTTAAAAATGATGATGGGGAAATGGCCACTAACGCTCTTGACAAAGTTAACTTACTGCACTCCTTCCTCCAAACTTATATTGCATCGGCTTAAAGCGACGGCGATTCGCCGGCTTTCAGACTTTGGCCTTCCGTTAAGGGGCCGGCGAATCGCATGGTCCCATAATTTAATAGTGAGTAAAAAATAAGAGTAAAAATAAGAGAAAAATTACAAATATAAAACAGCAAATATGAGCTAAAAATGAGTAAAACATAATATTTTAAAAAAGAAGTAAAAAATACTAACCCAATGGTTTAAGTCCATTGCAGAAGGTTTCGTACCTCGCGACTTGCAATTAGCCCACATAACACCGATCCACAGAGAAAGAAGCAATCAAACCCAGATAACTACACTACCAATTTCATCGACCTAAATCTCTTGCAAAATTCTTCAGCAAATCATAACCAGTAACGAAATGTCCTTCCTATAAGACAGTAATGTATTGAGCTCAAGTCATCTTGGGTTAAGAAAGAATAGATCGTGTGAAACACAGTTGGGTTTATTTGTCCATGACGTTGTGCAATCTAAAGAAAGTATTTCGTAATTTGATGCAAAATTATTAGATTTAAAAAACGTTCAACAGAGCCCGACAAGAATAACAGACACACACACACATAAATCTGACTTGCGGAATCAATTAAAAAGTGAAAGTATGGGCAAGGGACTTCTAATCGGAACGGAAGCAAAAAGTAGTTTTCGAAGGGTTTATTTTGACTGAAGTGGACGTGATATCCGGCGTGCCACAGGGAAGTGTTTTACAACCCCGTATTTACTTAATATACATATATAAGTGGCTTGCACTCCATCATAAACGGCAACATCAGATCACTTAGATCTGATTGCACAGTAGCGAAGAGAAAGCTAGGATTTATATAAAGAGTACTTGGGAAATATGATGAGAAGACGAAAGAGCGATGGTACTTTTCACTTATTAGGCCCCAACTTGACTATGTAGACAATGTATGGGATCCGAATGAATTAGGTTTGATCAGAGAACTAGACGACATGCAGCGTAGAGCAGCTAGGTTCGGTAAACGGTGTTACGATAGGTTGAGTAGTGTATCAGAATTAATTCAAAAATTAGGTTGGGAATCATTATTAGAGCGTAGGTTGAAGTACAGATTAAATCAAATAGAGAAATTTCAATGGGATAGCTTTACTGAAGATGTTAGGCACATATTAAAAACACCAGCGTATTATGCTAGATTCGAACAGATAAATAAGATTAGAGAGATAGATTGTCGTACCGATAGATTCAAAATGGCATTTTTCCCCCGTACTATAAGAGAACAGAATAGGCAGCATAGGAAAGGGATAGGTAGGGGACATATTTTAGAGTATTCTGTAGTGCATGATACATGTCTTTCCCCTTAAATACTATAGATACTATCAATCAAGTTGCATGAGACCCCTTACATGCTTGTTTGCATGTCGGTTGTGCATGCTTGGTGATCTTCACCCCCTGCCACACACCATCGCGGTGGCTTACAGGGTAGATGTAGATGCAGAAGAGGCAGACAAATGATCTTTCCTGGGGTAATAACATACGTGAAATAATGGGTCAAGCGAATCGTAACCTGGGATTCATCAAAAGAGTATCCGGTAAATGTGACCAATATGTACGAGAAATCAGCTACCTTCCCCTTGTTAGACCTCATTTGGAATATGCTGCCAGTGTATGGGATCCCTACGAAATCGGTCTAAATAATGAACTAGAATATGAGCAGCGAATATCGGCAAGATTTGTAAAGGGACAGTACGATAACTATATTAGCGTAGCCAGTGTATTAAATGAATTAAATGGGAATCATTGTCAGATTACAGGTTGAAATTTAGACCTCATCTCTTTAATAAATTCCAAAAAAATATTTTCAGTAATGATGTTAAAAATATTTTACGAACCACAACTTACTATGGCAGACTGGACCATAATCATAAAATTAGAGAAATTGATTGCCGAACTGATAGATTCAAAATGTCCTTTTTCCCTCGTACAATTAGAGATACGAATAACGGTAAATATGTCCAATCGGAGAGTAGCAATGGATAGCATTGGTAGCTGCATGTTGGTATGAGTACTTATAGCTAACCCTACTAACAGAATGTTTTTTCATGTTTGCTTTGCAATTTCTATATTTTTTAAATAGTGAAGTTCTGACTGGTATATTAATAGTATTCCTCTTTTTTATGCATGATATGTAGTGCATGTTTGGTGAGAATTCACCCCCCGCCACACACCTTTGTGGTAGGTTTCAGGGTATTATGTAGATGTAGATGAAGATGGCCAAGATTTGTAAAGGGACGGTACGATAACTATGTTAGCGTAACGAGTCTATTAAATGAACAAAAAAGGGAATCGTTGTCAGATCGCAGGTTGAAATTTTGAAGTGATCTCCTAAATAAATTAAAAGATAATATTTTCAGAATTGACGTTAAAAATATTTTGCGTACTTCTACACGATCTACATCTACACGATACCCTGCAAGCCACCGCGAGGGTGTGTGGCAGGGGGTGAAGGTCACCAAGCATGCACTACTAGCATGCAAGCAAGCAACTAAAGGGTCTCATGCAACTAGATTGTTAGTATCTATAGTATTTGAGGGGTTAAAACATGCATCGTGCATTACAGAATACTCTAAAATATTTCCCCTACCTATCCCTTCCCTATGCTGCCTATTCTGTTCTCTTATAGTACGGGGGAAAAATGCCATTTTGAATCTATCTGTACGACAATCTATCTCTCTAATCTTATTTATCTGGTCGAATCTAGCATAATACGCTGGTGTTTTTAATATGTGCCTAACATCTTCAGTAAAGCTATCCGATTGAAATTTCTGCAATAGATTTAATCTGAACTTTAATCTACGCTCTGATAATGATTCCCACCCTAATTCTTGTATTAATTCTGATACACTACTCAACCTATCGTAACACCTTTTGACGAACCTAGCTGCTCTACGCTGCACACTGTCTAGTTCTCTCATCAAACCTAATTCATTAGGATCCCATACACTGGCTGCATACTCAAGGTGGGGCCTAACTAGTGAGAAGTAGCATCGCTCTTTTGTCTTCTCATCACATTTCCCAAGTACTCTTTTTATAAATCCTAGCTTTCCTTTCGCTCGTCCGCATATTTCCCTTATGTGTCTTCCCCACGATAAATCTTTAGTGATTGTTACACCTAAATATCTTACGGTTTCAACGTTTTCGATCTTCGTGTTATTAATTCTATAGGATCGCTCTATCGAATTATTCCTCCTCCAAAAATTGATAGCTACACACTTTTTAAGGTTGAGTTCTAACTGCCATTTTTCGCACCACTCTTGAATTGCATCTAAATCCTTGCTAAGTGATTTCGTGTCCTTTTCGTTTGATATACCCCTGTACACCACCGCATCGTCTGCAAAAAGTCTAAGGTTACTACTAACTACGGTACCCAAATCGTTTATGTATAAAAGAAATAGAAGCGGACCTACTACGCTACCCTGGGGAACTCCCGATGTGACTTCGATTGTGTCCGACATGATACCATCTATGACAACCCTCTGCTCTCGCCCACTTAAGAATTCTTTTACCCAACATACAACGTCTTTATTTATACCAAAACTCTCTAACTTCAAGATTAATTTGTCATGAGGAACTTTATCGAAAGCCTTTTTAAAATCTAAAAATATCGCATCAACTTCAGTACTGCTTTCGCCGTGGACTAAAATATCGTGTACGAATAAAGCTAATTGTGTCTCGCAAGATCTACCTTTCCGGAACCCATGCTGGCTGTTTATGAGTAATCCCTGACTATCCAAATGCCCCATGATCGAACTGACTACTATGTGCTCAAATATCTTACAAGAGATTGACGTGAGTGAAATGGGTCTGTAGTTACTAGGTTCTTCCCTATCACCGCTTTTAAATATAGGTGTAATGTTAGCTACTTTCCAATCCTTGGGTACTGTGTGGTTCTTTAGTGTTTTATTGAATATTATTTCTAGATAGGGGGCTATTTCAGAAGCTAATGTTTTATAAACTCTGGAAGGAATTTGATCGGGACCTGGTGATTTGTTTTTGCTTATGCTTTTTAACTGCTGCTCTATTCCGCGACATGAAATGTTTATTTCGGGCATTTGCTCACTGAAAGTGTTCGGCGGTGGTTCCACTGCGTTTTGTGACGATGAGTTGAATACACTTTGGAAGAAGGTGTTTAAAGTGTTGGCTTTTTCTACACTGCTGGTGACTCTGATTCCTTTATCATTTTTAAGTGTGTGCACTGTGGACTTATTTCCCTGAAGCTCTCTCACATATGACCAAAACGCTTTAGGATTGCTATCTAAATATTCTCCTAACATCTTGCTCTTGAAATGTGATAACGCTTGCCGACATGATTTCCTTGCTATTGCTCTCGATTTTTTATAGTTTTGAACTAGCTCATTTTTTTCCTCTACCGATAGACCCCGTCTGGCATTTTTCATCTTAGCGTGGCATACCCTTTGTCGCTTTAGTGATTTCCTAACCTCCGCGTTATACCACCTTGGCTCTGTATTATCACTAATATATTTACTTGGTATGTATTTATGAACAGCGTTACGGGTGACCTCAAGAAATTCTCTCCACGAATCCTCTGTATTTAATCCTTTGCTTTGTTCGCTGAATACATTAAACGCTTCCCTTAATTCCTCTGTCATACCGTCGTAATTTGCCTTGCCAAATAAGTACACCCTTCTCCTTGGTTTATAATGTCTTTCAACGCCTACAATAAATTTCGCATGCACTATTTTATGGTCACTAATTCCTGTGTCTGTAACTGTATTTAGAACTCGCTCGGGTATATTTGTTGCTAATAAGTCTAGAATGTTGTTTCCCCTGGTCGGCTCTGTTACTAGCTGTTGTAAAGAATGCGTCGTAAAGGTGTTCAACAGTGATTCGCAATGTTCCTTATCCTTACCTCCTGCAATGAAACTACACGTATTCCAGTCTATCGAGGGGAGATTGAAATCTCCGCCTACTATTATTCCTCTATCATTCTTCCCTGAAAGTAATGTGCGTATCTCTGACTCTAGCTCTATTATAGAATTGACGTCTGCGTCCGGTGGCCTGTAATATGCACCTACATATATCTGTTTTGCGTTACTACTTTTACTTTTAACGGAACACCAAATACTTTCTACATTTCGCTCTGAAATAAGTTCTCTTCTACTGACATACGGGTCCTTCACAGCTATGAAAACTCCTCCTCCGTTTCTGCTTACTCTATCCTTTCTGTATACTGTAAAACACTTCGGAAATACTTCATGATCTGATATGTCCTTCGAAAGCCAGCTTTCTGTACCTACGATTATATCTGCATTAGTACTCTTAATGAGGTGGTGAAATTCAGCTACTTTATTTCTTATACTACGACAATTCACTACTATCACTGAAATTTTTTCTTCCAATCTGTTTCTCTCTTGGTGCTCCTTTCCAACTAAAATTTTCCTCGATAATTTTTTGACGGACAAACTATTTGGTCTACCTCTTACCTTTGATGAATTATCATGTTCGTTCTCTCCATGTGTTTTTCTCTGACCTTCTAAAACTACTCTGCATGTTCTGTCAAATTGCGTACCCCAACGTACTAAGGTACACTGGACCATAATCAAAAAAATAGAGAAATTGATTGCCGAACTGACCGATTCAAAATGTCCATTTTTCCTCGTACAATTAGGGTTATGAATAGCGGTAAATATGTCCAATACGAGTGCTTAAATCCATAGCATAGGTAGTTGCTTGTTGGTGTAGGGACTTGAAGGTAACCCAACTAACTGCGTGTTTTTGCATGCTTACTTTGCTATTTTTATCATTTTTAAATAGTGTGGTTTAGAACAGTATAATAATACTGATCCTTTTTTATGCATGATTTGCAGTTCATATTTGGTGAGAATTCGCCTACAGCCACACACCTGTAGCTTGCAGGGTATCATGTAGATAGATGAAAACAGAATGCGTCTCTAAGGTATTGAATCGATACAACGGTGGATGAAGCAATACATATAATACTGTGAGAAAATAGATGTCGACGCCTAGCAATTGAGTTCCCATCCTCGCTCTTCCTCGTAATTTCAGGAAACTAGTAGAAAGACACGCCGAGTTTCTGCCGAGGCAACTGAGCTATTCTTTTTCTAGTGCTTTCTAGTCCGGTTGAAAAAATAAATTAGCTATAAGCTTTATAAAGTTTGATCAAATTCCTGAGCTCGATGCATGTTTGGAGGAAAAACAAAACTGGATCTATCCCCATGAATATGTCATACACCATTGATCATTGAGGACAGACTACAGGAGGTGGAGTACTCACACGTGAACCTCATTACCTTTTCGACAACTTCCGCTCAAGGAGAACTGGAAATCAACGGGTAAAAAAAACATGGGAACTCAAAGAATTAACTTTTTTCTCCTCTCAAAACATTTCGTCCGGGGTTTCGACGTGGAACGTTCATGCGATTCGAGAGAGGTCTCCGTCAACTCTTCCTCGCTCCGCCTTCCTTCCTTCCGACCACCGCACTCCTCTGGACGGCACGTAATCTATGACGCATTTGTGGTATTCCCCCCCCCCCCCTCCTTCACTCTCTCTCACTTTCCTAACTTTCGGGGCGCTATTTTTAGCGTCCCCAGCGCCTCCTCCGTGGGAGAGGAGGATGAGTGGGAGTGGTAAGCAGGAGAAGGGGCCTCGACGGGCAACACCATTCAGGTGAGATGGGGGGACTCTTGGGTCCCAAACAACGACGCCGCCGCCGTCGTCCCCCCCCCCCCCCCCCCCCACCCCCCCGGACACCATCCCCTCCCTCTCCGACCCTCACCCTCCTCATCACTCGTCCGCTCGACGGGGAGGAATTTCGTTGCTTGGATACGGGATGGAGACGCGGCGAAGGGGCGGCAGGGGATGCCGCGTCTCTCCCGGAGAGGGGGGAGCGGCTAATAAGGATGCGGCCGTTAAGTGGATGGGAGGGGAGGAAGGGAGGGTGCTTTAGGGAGGGGAGGGATGCTCATAACGAGTCCGGGATAAATACCCCCGGGGCGGAGCAGGGCACCGAAAAGGAAGAAGGCGCGAGATGCTTCCACGGGAAAGGCAGGAGGGAATTCTTCCTCCGCCACCGAGCGCCTTCCAGAGAGCAAGGATGATCGAATAGATACTATCGATAGCTGGTCGAAGTAACCGAGGCACAAGAATACATCATGTAGTTTCTTGGATTACGTTGATTTTCCATATGTGACTTCAAGGACAGGAATAAGGGTTCATAGTTTTTTACTCTTCCTCGCAGTTATGACATACAACCACAAATATTTGTATAAAATTTCTGTACTAGCCTACCGGTATAGTTGCAGTTTGAAATCGGAAGCTGTATTGCATGTAAATCCTCCTTATTCCCTCAATAAATTTAAGAGAAAAAAGTACATGGATAATATAAGCATTAACAAGAAGAATGCGCACTTAAATGTATTGCATGACTGATATGGAGTCACCACCTGCCAAACACCCTTCTTTGCGGTTTCTCTATGGACATTATGTAGGTGCTCCCAATTTTTCATTCAACTTTAAAATATTCTCTCTCTCTACTTGAAAAACAAGTTTCTTAATTGCGAGGTCATCGAGCAAGACTGCACGTCGAATGTCCATGATGAAATCATACAAAAAAAACCCTTTCGAGACACGAGAGACAGAAAAGCAAATTGTTTCCTCACACCGTTAATATGCTTGCACCTTTATTTACAAATCATTCTTGCTCTATGTCCTTTCCAGTAAGTCTCTCTCCGACCCCACAAATTTTACCTTGCTTCATGGTCATGCTTTCTTGCTACGAGCAGTCTAATATTTCTCGCCTTGAAAACACCACAGCAGAATGAGAAGAGCAAATACACTCATTTACACTTTCCCGGTCCACCATTCCCCCTCATTCCGTCTTCACTAATCTGCTGGGTAATTCGACTCTCATTCACCCTTTCATTAACTTGAAAGAGAAAAAAGCATTCCATCCTGCCTCTCCAATGCATGAACGTCCAGAAAACAACTTCTCTTGAAACACTCACCCCTTATGCTCTGTAGAAGTGACGCTCAAAAGGGTACTTACCTTCCTAGAGTACTGTCAATAAATTTACGAGTGAATACACATTGATATGTTTTCTCTGGGTACTTTCCTATTTATTTATTGTCTTGAATAACTTTTATAATCTCTGAAGTACGTATTTTTAGACGCTCGATTTTAAAATACGATAAGCATTTTTCCTCATAAATTAAGTGAAATTTTTCATCGGTACAAAAACGCGACGGTAAAAAAATTGTACGCATTATCAGATCGTAGGTTAAAGTACAGATTAAATCTATTACAGAAATTTAGAGCGGATAGCTTTACTTAAGTTGTTAGGCATATGAAAAAAATCACCAGCGCATTATACTAGATTCGACGAGATAAATAAATTTAGAGAGATAGATTGTCGTACTGGTAGATTCAAAATGTAATTTTGCCCCCGTAATATAAGAGAACACAATAGGCAGCATAGTAAAGGGATAGGTAAGAGAAATATTTTATAGTAGTCTGTAGTGCATAATGCATGTATTAACAACAAATCCCTTCATTACTATGTATATACTAACAATTTAGCTGGATGTGAACCTATTATCCAGCATGTTTCCATGTAGTAGCTTGTTTGCATGTCCATATTTCATGCTTGGTAAAATTTCACTCCCTGTTTCACACCCTAGTGGTGGCTTACAGGGTATCACGTAGATGGAGATCTACGCTATCTACGCATATCTACTCTTTTATCGGTCACAAAACAAAAAATATCTTCTATTCAATCTTCTATTCAACAATCTAGTTGCATGAGACACTATAGTTGCTTGTTTGCATGTTAGTAGTGCATGCTCGGTGATCTTCACCCCCTGTCACACACCCTCGTGGTGGCTTGCAGGGTATCGTGTAGATGTAGATTAGATGTATCTTCCGAGTCTCATCATTTCTTTCGATTTTCTTCCGAGTCTCATCGAATACTTCGAGAGACGGAGAAGAAATTAGTGGTGAATTGTTTTCTCTCGACTTGTACTTTCTTGTGGTCGGGGAGCATGAATGGATCATTGAAATCCGTGAATCAGGTTTTTCTAGTTGTACGCGTTAATTCCCGAAGTTTTCTGGTCACCTATTGTTCTTGACTCCACGTGTCCTGTCTTTGCCTAGAGGGACAAATGGAGATGAGGATCCACCTGGGAAGGGGAGAGGAAAGGGGCGAGGAGGACCGGGGGTAGTTGCTTACATCTACATCCAGGAAATATTCTGCGATCCACCGCGAGAGTTGTTGCCGGGGGTGAAATTACTAAGCATCCACTACTTACTTGCAACTGTGAGCTGAATTTAACTGCTTCATGGAAACTTGATAGATATAAGAGTCACGTGCAGATCGAAGGTTAGCATACATATAGAAATAAGTGATTCGTGGTTAAATCCTTTCCCTTAATATATTTGTCAATATTTCCCTTGCATGCATAGTTTAGTAAAGTTAAGACTTGCTTCATTCATTGAAGACTTCTCAAACATTTTTTTTAACTACCTATCCTTTTGCTATGCTGCCTATCATGTTCTCTTTTTGCACGCGGTAGAAATGACATTGTAACTCATTCGGTACCACAATCTATATCTCTAATCTTCTTTATCTCACCAAGTCTATCATAATACATCTAGTGTTAATATAAATATAAATCTTCCGTGAATCTTTCCGTTTTAAATATCTGCAGTAGTTTTAATCATATCTTGGAATAAGACTGACACATATTCTTTCCTGGGGTAAACACATTCGTGAAATAATGGGTCAAGCTAATCGTAAACTGGGATTCATCAAAAGAGTATTGGGTAAATGTGACGATCATGTACGTAAAATCAGCTGCCAATGTATGGGATCCCTACGAAATTGGTGTGAATAATGAACTACAACATGTTCAGCGAAGATCGACCAGATATGTAAAGGGACAGTACGATAACTATATTAGCTAAACCAGTCACCAGTCTATTAAATGAATTAAAATGGGAATCATTGTCAGATCGCAGGTTGAAATTTAGACTTAATCTCTTAAATAAATTCCAAGATAGTATTTTCAGTGATGACATTAAAAATATTTTGCGAACCCCAAATTAATATGGTAGACTGAACCATGATTAAAAAATTAGAGAAATTGATTTCCGAACTGACAGATTCAAAATGTCCTTTTTCCTCGTACAATTAGGGATATGAATAGCGGTAAATATGTTCAATACGAGTGAATCAAACCATAGCATAGGTAGTTGCATGTTGGTATAAGGACTTGAAGGTAACCCAACGAAATGCATGTTTTTGCATGCTTACTTTGCGATTTTTATCTTTTTAAATGGTGAAGTTTAGACTAATATATTAACACTAATCCCTTTTTATGCATGATATATAGTGCATGTTTGGTAAGAATTCAACCTCTGCAACACACCTTTGAAGTGGATTGCAGGGTATTATGTAGATGTAGATGCAATCGGTACTCTAACCAAGGATGTGATGATTCTCATTCCTAATTCTTCCATTAAATTTTAGCCACTGCCTCTCGTAACACCTTACAAAAAGTCAAGCATCGTTACGATGCACACCGTCTAGTTCTGTGACTAAACGCAATTAATTCGGATAACTAGCTAAGACTTGCACTACAGGGCATTGCTGTAGATGTAGATGGTGCGCGCTCGGCGTGAGCACCGTCCCCAAGCCTCTAGTACGCGGTGCGCGGCTGGGAGAGCGCACCGGGGAGGCTGCGTGCCTGGAACAGGAATCGTAAAAACGAGAGTGGAGGGGGGGGGTGGGTTGGTCCAGCGCTTCAGGGGGGCGGGGATGGGGGGGGGGAGGGGGTGAGGCAAGAGTGGATTTGTTTGCGGGGAGGGATCGACATTCGGAGGGGGGAAGAAGCGGGTGGAAGAGGAACAGGTTGGGCAGCTTTCTTGACGACATCAGGTTGGCTGGCAAGGCGGTGGTGCGGGTCCCTGAAGAAGCAACAGGGCCGGGCCCGGGATCCGGGGGGACGGAGCAGTGAAAGGTTGGGTGGGGTTGGTGGTCCTCCAGTTAGACGGTCGAGGGAGCGAAGCGATCCGAATCATTTGAGATTGCTACCACTAGCAGTCCTATTTTAGTTGGTGGTGATCCTGGGAGAGCTCTCAATCACTCGATAAGAATCCACGCACAGCATTGAAAAAAGGATATGCCAAGTATAATTCCAACAATTTTTTATTTTAAAGAAAGAAAACCACATACAGCGATGATGCCAATTTAACAATGAATATTAACCGTGAATCCACCAGTCCAACATTGAATTTTTAAGTATACTATGACAGACTGGACCATAATCATAAAATTAGAGAAATTGATTGCCGTACTGATTGATTCAAAATGTTCTTTTTCCCTCGTACAATTATATATACGAATAACAATAAATATGTCCAATCGGAGGGTAGCAATGGATAGCATTGGTAGCTGCATGTTGGTATGAGCACTTATAGCTAACCCTACCAACAGAATGTTTTTGCATGTTTGTTTTGCAATTTCTATATTTTTTAAATAGTGAAGTTATGACTAGTATGTTAATACTATTTCTTTTTTGTGCATGGTATGTAGTGCATGTTTGGTGAGAAATCACCCCCTGCCACACAACTTTGTGGTGTCTTGCAGGGTATTATGTAGATGTAGATGAATCCACCAGTCCATCATTGCATTTGAGGAAACCTCCGATTATACCTACTGTGTTTCGACAATTGAACCCCAGATCCTATACTTTCGTTTCTCGCCTTTGTAACGTCAGAGTAAAACACATGCATCCACATAATACCCTGGTAGCCACTACAAAGTTGTGTGGCAGGGGTGAATTCAAACCAAGCATGCATTGCGTATCATGCGTAAAAAGGATTAGTAATAACATTATAGCCTAAACTTCGCAATTTAAAAAAGATAAAATCAGCAAAGTGAACATTCAAAAACATATCCTGAGTTTGGCGGGTTCAAATGCCGCGCCGCAAGGTTGTCTCTCCACTGGTGACATGAATGGGTGAGAATTTTTTCTGTGCCAGAGTTATGACATCAAAGAAAAATGCCATTTTTTTATATTGTTGGTGCATAATAAAGACATAAATATTGAATTTGAAGGTAACTGCTACCAAATTCATGAGCGACAAAAAGTTAATAATATCATGTTGTGTCTTCTGCTTTCTCTTAATTGTTATCCTGTAGTGAGTATTCTTTCGGCATCCCCTCATTTAATTCCACTATTCCCTTTACGACCATTGAGTATAAATTGAGGCTTGTAAGGAATTATGACGAGGTGGATCAAAGAAGTAGATTGTAGCAAGACAACGAATTTTCCATCGGTCAGATTAATTCTTATGCTAAATATTCCCCCCTGCTACACACCCTATCGGTGGCTTGTAGAGTATCACGTAGATGTATATCTGTATTTCTTTGAGTAAGAGAGAGAGAGATTACTTCATTGAGTAAAGTTGAAACTGAGATTTTAAGAGCTTGTTACAATAAAACGCCATTCTTAAAAAAATTGTGTATCACGTATCACCATCTACATCTACACGATACCCTGCAAGCCACCGCGAGGGTGTGTGGCAGGGGGTGAAGATCACCAAGCATGCACTACAAATATGCAAACAAGCAACTATATTGTCTCATGCAACTTGACTGTTAGTATTTAAGGGGTTAATACATGCATCATGCACTATAGAATACTCTTAAAACATTTTCCCCTACATATCCCTTTGCTATGCTGCCTATTCTGTTCTCTTATAGTACCACCAAAAGGTATGTACTATCATTTTCTCTTTCGGTAAGACTAAATATAATAAGTATACAATAAGCATACAATATTTGCATCAATCTAAAAGATATTACTAACTAGCTGTGTTCAACCTAACGGCAGGTCTAATCGGCAAAGTGGGAGAGAGCTCCGAAATACTAAGCTTGATAGTATTTTACACTCACATGTGAGAAAAGAGTGGGTAGTTTCATTCCGACTTTCCTAGAATAACCTGGTACACAGACAATTACACACCTGGTCCTGGACTTGAACCCAGAAATCAGGATGTTTCAGACTTCGTAAATATCTTGGCGGTGAATTAGCACCAGACATGAATTAAAATGAACCAGCATGAACTTGTTCACACCCATTCTCTTTCCTTGAATCCGTCAGCTACACACCCCACATCATTTCCACTGCATCCATTAATGAATGCAACCTAAGACCCCCGGAAATGTTTTCTAAAATTGGAATTTCAAAAATCTTAAGTTGAAAATAAGCCGAAAGTTGATTTTTAAATATTTAACTCTTCTCTATTGCCTTCAATTTTCTTTTACGATTACGGTGTTCTTACGAATAAAACTCATAAACTTCTCAATTGACTAGGAAATGTGAGGATAATGAAAAAAAATTAATAGGACCCATAATGGAGGGGAAGTTGCGCACAGAGACGATCTGTAACTGGCTGTCATTCTATCGTTGCCCAATTAAAACAAGCATTACCACGTTAGTATCGAGGATATTTCACGTTTTCCTTGGAATCCCATGAAACACCACGGAGCACAAGCGACCCGGAATTCACCGTGAGATTGCTCGGCGATATCGAAGCGATTCGCTCCCATGCTGTTACACCAACCCTTACTAGAAGAACCTGTTATTGCTGAAATGTATTATGCTTCCCAGTCCAATCAAGGGCCCATTGCGAAATAATTTGGTCCGGGAAATCAGTCTCGCCTCGAGGCCGGGACACTCGCTAATAAAGTCCACGCTCAACGGAGCGTTAAGCAAGAAATAACTCCCGCCCGGTCCTCGCTGAACCTCGGTGCTGGCAGATCCTGCGTGGACGGGTCACGCGGATGGGTTCCCCGCCTCCCAAGGGGCCTTGAGATTCCTTGGCACGTAAACAATTCGTGCGGCACAGGCGTGCAAACAACCACGCTCCGACAATGGCAGAGGATTTTTTTGGGACGCCCCGCGCCTCCCGGCGCATACTCGATGAACCGGAAGACTGTGCCCCGTCCGGGGGCAGGCCGCGACGGAGGCCCTCTCTGCCCCCACGGGGGGCCGCCCCAACCGTCGCGGACCGCGCTCGCAGAATTCGGCGCAAATGGAGAATGCATGAGATTAAGCAGGTCGCAGCAGGGCCACCCTCTTCATTGTTTGGCTGCACTCCGTCATTGGATGATTGTTCGATTGGCCTCCTCGGCCATCGTGGCCGGACAATGGAGCCCATTCCGATCGGAAATTAAAGTCTCCCGCCTGCGGAAATTAAAAGTCTTTCGCAGAAAAATGTTTATGCATCGCGACCAGTCCGAGATCGACCTGTCTTTCCCGTTCTCGCGATACGGCCCACCGCCGAACACACGGGCGAGTGCCAGAGTAAATAAGAGCAGTTTTGCGGGGAAGGGTGGGCGCGAGGGGTGAAGGGAAGCATTCACTTCGTGGATGAACCAGACCTCCCCCCGCCCCTGCCACCCGATGGAGCCGCTACAGAGATCGGATGCTGCGACGGGAACTCGAATCAAGGATGACGCGAGCCGGGAGATGACACCCGCTGCAGGAGAAGAGGACGAACTGGAAAAGAGACGAAGATTGGCCGGGGGTTGCACAACAACACTTTCATCTGTGTCTTCTCAAGTCTGAAGTGATAGCCGATTCAGACCAGGAAGAAAGGCACAAGGAAGGGAACGGATAGACATCTACCTCTACATCTACGCATTACCCTGCAAGCCACCGCGAGGGTGTGTGGCAGGGGGTGAAGATCACCAAACATGCACTATAGACATACAAAAATTCTACTATAGGGTCTCAGGCAACTCAGGAACGTATCTACATCTACACGATACTTGCAAAAGAGTATTGGGTTAATGTGACGATCATGTACGAGAAATCAGCTACTTTTTCCTTGTTAGACCTCATTTTGAATATGCTGCCAGTGTATGAGATCCCTACGAAATCGTTCTAAATAACGAACTAGAACTTGTGCATCGAAGATAGGCACGTTTGTAAAGGGATAATACGAAACCTTATTAGCGTAACCAGTATATTAAATGAATTAAAATGGGTATCATTGTCAGATCGCAGGTTGAAATTTAAGACTTAATCTATTAAATAAATTCCAAGATAATATTTTCAGTGATGACGTTAAAAATATTTTGCGAACCCCAACTTACTGTGGTGGACTGGACCATAATTACAAAATTAGAGAAATTGATTACCTAGCTGTCGGATTCAAAATGTCCTTTTTTCCTCGTACAATTCACCCCCTGCCACACACTTTCATGGTGGCTTGCAGGTTATTATGTAAATGTAGATGTAGGATTATGAATAACGGTAAATATATCCAATACGAGTGTAACAATGGGTAACATAGTAAGCTGCATGTTGGTGTAAAGACTTGAAGGTGACCCAAGCAACAGCACGTTTTTGCATGCGTAGTTTGCTATTTTTATCTTTTTAAATATTGCAGACTAGACTAATAAATTAATACTAATCCTTTTATATGCATGATATTTTGTGCATGTTTGGTGAGAATTCACCCCCTGCCACACACCTTTGAGGTGGATTGCAGGGTATTATGTAGATGTAGATTATACCCTGCAAGTCACCGCGAGGGTGTGTGGCAGCGGGTGAAAATCACCAAGCATGCATTATCAACATGCAAACATGCTACTATATATAAAACAATCAAGAAATCCCCCTGCCACACACCCTCGCGGTGGCTTGCAGATTATAGCGTAGTAGTAGAAGTAGGGGCCGGATAACCAATTTAAAATATCTTCCACTGCTGGGAACCCAGGCACTTGTGGAGAGTGGCCAGTTGTCTAACTAGTAGGCAAACCCGTTCCCTCCCCCCATAACAATACGGCTCGTGGAATATCGCCTTACATCTACATCTACATAATACCCTGCAAGCCACCACGAGGGTGTGTGGCAGGGGGTGATTTCTCACCAGACATGCACTACATATCATGCATTAAAAAGGAATAGTATTAATATAGTAGTCAGAACAACACTATTAAAAAAAAAGATAATAGCCTTATATGTGCTGCAGGCGCCAAAGCGGGCGGGAAACGAAAGAATTTAAATCGCTGCTAGCAAAAACCGCGGGCACGGGATAAGAAGAAAAAGGTCGTCGAGGTCATTCGGGGGCGAGTGGACGAATTCGATTCAAGGTGTCCTCGGCTGAGACTGCAAAATTTTCGAGGCTGGATGACCTCGAGGAGAATCACATTTGACCTATCGGAGAAGTAATGCCAGGTGCAGTATAAAAGTATGAAAGCAGTTAACGGTTTCCGAGTAGGACAGGATGACGGAATTTAAAAAAAAATTGATTATACGGCTAGTTAATGGGAGAAAGTTGACTAAGTTTAAATGAGAGGTCTTCCAAATTGAAATCAAATTCTCTGGCCGGCGCGCATTCTCTAATTGATTTCGCAACTTTCATTCACCTCTTTCACAAACACTTGCGGTGGCTATCAGTGTACCGCGTCGATGAATAATCCGCCCTTCCCTTCTATTATAGGTAGGTAAATGTAGAGATGATTCATCCCCTGCCACACATCTTAAGATTTGGCTCGTAGGGTAATCTGTAGATGAAGATGTATTCATCTACATCTACATAATACCCTGCAAGCCACCACAAGGGTGTGTGGCAGGGGGTGATTGCTCACCAAACATGCACTACATATCATGCATAAAAAAGGAATAGTATTAATATAGTAGTCAGAACTACACTACTTAAAAAAGATAGAAATTGCAAAGCAAACATGCAAAAACATTCTGTTAGTAGGGTTAGCTTTAAGTACTCATACCAACATGCAGCTACCAATGCTATTCATTGCTACTCTCCGATAGGACATATTTACCGTTATTCGTATCTCTTATTGTGCGAGGGAAAAAGGACATTTTGAATCGGTCAGTTCGGCAATCTATTCCTCTAACTTTATGATTATGGTCCAGTCTGCCATAGTAAGTTGGGGTTCGTAAAATATTTTTAACATCATCACTGAAAATATTGCCTTGGAATTTGTGGAAGAGATTAAGTCTAAATTTCAACCTGCGATCTGACAATGATTCCCATTTCAATTCATTTAATAGACTGGTTACGCTAATATAATTATCGTATCATCCCTTTACAAATCTTGCCGATCTTCGCTGCACACGTTCAAGTTCATTACTTACACCGATTTCGTAGGGATCCCATACACTGGCAGCATATTCCAAATGAGGTCTAACAAGGGAAAAGTAACTGATTTCTCGTATATGATCGTCACATTTACCCAATACTCTTTTAATGAAACCCAGTTTGCGATTCGCTTGACCCATTATTTCACGAATGTGTTTACCCCAGGAAGAGGATGTATTACTGGTTGTAATACAAGGGAATGATTTCATGAATAGGTTATATCATTTTCCTTAATTAATTGTTATCCATGCAAGCGTCCAATTCATTAACCACAAATTGGCATCTTGTAAAAGAATTGCCATACATTTCCCACGCAATGTGGATTTATTTCACTCTCTATAAAAGTTCAATATTCTCAAAATCTATCAGCAAACTTCCCGGTTTTTGCCTTGTCTGACCTCATTTGGAAGACGCTGCCAGTACATCTACGTAATACCCTGCGAGCAACCACGAGGGTGTGGGGCAAGGAGTGAAGATCACCAAACATGCACTATTGACATTTAATATGGATATTTAATGGAGACATGCTAGATAATAGGGTCACATATCAGCTAGATGGTTAATATCTACGAAATGAGAAAGAGATTATTGGTTGTTATTACATTCATCATGCAGTACAGACTACTCCGACTATATTTCACCTACCTATCCCTTTGTTACGCCGCCTATTGTTCTCTCTTATGGTACGCGAGAGAAATTACATTTTAAATCTAACAGTACGACAATCTATCTGTCTAATCTTGTAAATCTGATCAAACCTAGCATAATACGTATAGGTTCTTAATATATATCTAACATCATCTATGAATCATCATCGGCTTCGAATTTACTTAAAAGGATTCCCATCCTAGTTCTTCTATCAAACTCGTAAAATTTATACAGTTATCATAACGGTCTTTAACAAATCTATCGGATCTCCTTTGCACACGCTCTAATTCTTTTATCATACCTTTCTCGTACGGATCCCATATACTAGTGGCATATTCTAAATGAGGTCTGACCAGAACGTATATTGGATTAAAGTAAATATATTCGATCCTTACTAAATCGTGGAGAAGAGAAAAACTAACGATGCAATTCCACAAAACTTTTTTATTTTGACACGACCATGCGATAGCGAAAGCGAAGGCGCATCGAAACCATGGTCGTGTCAAAATAAAAAAGTTTTGTGGAATTGCATCGTTAGTTTTTCTCTTCTCCATTATGGAAAAATTCCACCAAGTTACCCCGGAAACAGTTTCTCTTACGAAACGGTCTACATAATGAACTTGAACGTATGCAGCGAAGATCGGCAACATGTGTAAAAGGACGGTATGGGAACTATATTAGCGTAACCAGTCTATTAGATGAACTATATCTACATCTACATAATACCCTCCAAGCCACCTCAAAGGTGCGTTGCAGGGGGTGAATTCTCAACAAATATGCTCTACATATCATGCATAAAAAAGGATTAGTATTAATATACTAGACTAAACTTCACTATTTAAAAAAGATAAAAGTAGCAGAGTAAGCATGCAAAAACACACTGTTAGTTTGGTTACCTTCAAGTCCTTATACCAACATGCAGCTACCTATGCTATACATTGATTCACTTGTATTGGACATATTTACCGCTATTCACATATCTAATTGTACGAGGAAAAAAGGACATTTTGAATCTGTCAGTTCGGCAATCACTTTCTCTTTTTTTATTATGGTCCAGTATACCATATTAAGTTGGGGTTCGCAAAATATTTTTAACGTCATCACTGAAAATATTATCTTGGAAATTAATTAAGAGATTAAGTCGAAATTTCAACCTGCGACCTGACAACGATTCCCAATTTAATTCATTTAATAGATTGGTTACGCTAATGTAGTTATCATACCGTGCCTTTACAAATCTTGCCGATCTTCGCTGCACAGGTTCAAGTTCATTATTTAGACCGATTTCGTAGGGATCCCATACACTGGCAGCGAATTCCAAATGAAGTCAAATGGGAATGGGAAGAGTCCAACTAATGTGAATGGAATTAGATACTAGATGGAATTGGACTAGATGTGAATCATTAGCAGACCGTAGGTCGAAATTTAGACTTAATATCTTTACTAAGTTCCAGAGCAATAAGCGCGGCAACAAAGAAGAATCACAGGAAAGTTTTCCTTCGTAAATAGAACGAAAGAGAAGTGGAATGCCTTACCTGCAGAAGTCTTAAACCCTTACCTAAAAAGTCATGAGAAGTTTAAAAAGAGACTGTCTCACAATTTGTTATGTGTAACGGGAATTTATATTTTTAGTTTTGCATTGCAGTTTTTTCCTATATAAGCTAAGTTTTATTATAGAAAATTTCTTCTTTTTAAGTGGAATCTTTTGGTGGAATCTTTAAGTGGGATTTCTTCTTTTTAAGTCAAAGGAAATGTTGAATATTACCACCAGGCATAATTCCCAAGTTATGTAACTAGTAATAAATTAATTCGGGCGAAAATATGTTCAATGATGTTATATATTTATATAAAACAGATATAATTACTAATCCTTTTCATTCATGAAATGTAATGCATTTTTGCCGTGACTCTAGCCCTTGCCACACACCTATATGTTGATTTAAAGGGTATTCTGTTTATGTAGGTGTATATGCTTACTTATTTTCCATTGCACGTGCTCTGAGATGAGCATTAAAAGACTGTATTAGGAGAAATAATCTTCCACCATATGCGAGACTGCGGAAGCATCCGACGGGGTGCTGTCGAGATTGGAAGTCATTTTTTCTGCAGAACCATTCAAAAGAGTTAATGGATCTCTCGCAATGAGTCCCTTGTGCCTAACGTAAAAAGAAAAAACTCCGACTTCCGTAATCTGTCTCACAATTTGGAAGAGCCTCTCTTATCTCCCCTTTGTGGTCGTAAAACGTCTCCCTGGAAATCTTCTTTTGCGCCTCTCTTACCGACGACGTCTTTCAAGCGGGATGAGAAAGACGCGGGACCGCTATTCAGAGGGAACGGAAGACGGGACGCTCGCATTTTCTCCCCTCTTTGAGTTCCTCCCCTCGATTCAGTCTTCCTTAGTGGCTGCATTGAGAGACTCACCTCGGACCTTAGTTCCGCTTTCTGGGAAACGTCTCGCGATGAAGCACCAACCTCACATAGTCTCTTGCGTAAGAATGAAGGTCAATCAACTTGTGATCAATTTTTAAGCAATTATATGAGAAAGACATCTACATCTACATCTACATCTACATAATACCCTGCAAGCCACCACAAGGGTGTGTGGCAGGGGGTGATTGCTCACCAAACATGCACTACATATCATGCATAAAAAAGGAATAGTATTAATATAGTAGTCAGAACTACACTATTTAAAAAAGATAGAAATTGCAAAGCAAACATGCAAAAACATTCTGTTAGTAGGGTTAGCTTTAAGTACTCATACCAACATGCAGCTACCAATGCTATTCATTGCTACTCTCCGATAGGACATATTTACCGTTATTCGTATCTCTTATTGTGCGAGGGAAAAAGGACATTTTGAATCGGTCAGTTCGGCAATCTATTCCTCTAACTTTATGATTATGGTCCAGTCTGCCATAGTAAGTTGGGGTTCGTAAAATATTTTTAACATCATCACTGAAAATATTGCCTTGGAATTTGTGGAAGAGATTAAGTCTAAATTTCAACCTGCGATCTGACAATGATTCCCATTTCAATTCATTTAATAGACTGGTTACGCTAATATAATTATCGTATCGTCCCTTTACAAAGACTTTGCTTTCGGCACAGTAATTTTAAACATTACACTCCGGAATCATAAATTGGTGTATCAATAAATTTTTTACTTGGCAATACAAATGATTGCTCATAAAATTTTATATTAACATCTCATTTATTTTGAACTTTATTTAAACATAATATTTTATGCACCATTCCGACGTAAACACAAAGACTTAAGGTACTGAAAGGTACTTTCCTAAAGCAGATGCGTATTTGCTCTTCATATCAGAAAGTTCGTAATGTATTTAGGAAATACATTACGATCTCAATTGGATACCGCTCTTCCTTATATTTTTTCAGAGTTGATCGATTGATGAGGACACCGTGACACAATACGAGCAATCACCGAACGATATAAAATTAACATCTGTCATTTCTTTCTATCGGTGATTACCTACCATACGCATTTCTTTCTCCTTAGGAACGTAGAAATGCAGCCGCGGTAGCAAGGTTGATGACCGGCAACCCTTGTACCTCGTACATCTACATCTACGTAATACCCTGCGAGCCACCACGAGGGTGCGTGGCAGGGGTTGAAGATCACCAAAAATGCACTATTGATATGGAACTAGGATATATATCTAATGGAGACATGCTATATAATAGTATGCAGGAGATTGGAGGCTCAGAATCTGCAGTAGAAAGAGGTGTTGAGGTTCTCCTATATTTAAGATTATATCGTACCTGCAAAACTCAATAATAATCCCACTTCTATTTCTTTTATACATAAACGATTTGTGTACCTACCAAGTCAATATTACGCTTAAACGTTTTGCAGACGACGCGGTAGCGTATAAGAGAAAACGTTTCCCTATATTCTTCAAAAGAAGAAAATAGGGAATCGCTCAGCATGGAATTAGATGCAATTCATGTGTGGCACGACAAATGGCTGTTATAAATTAATCTTAAAAAGTGTGTGCCTATTAATTTTTGCAAGAGAAATACTTCAGTAGAGCGATCCTATAGCATTTGTAACACGACAATCAAAATAGATGAAACCATAAGGTATTTAGGTGTAACAATCACTACAGATTTATCGTGGGGAAGACAAATCCGCGACATATGCGGCCAAGAGAGAGTTAGGTTTTATTAAAAGAGTACTTGAGAAATGTGACGAGAAGACAGAGCAACTAGGTTTGATTGCTAAAAGGTTCAACGTTTGGGGCTTGACTTTGTGGAACCACGAGATTAGAAAAGAAAATTCACTTTTCACATTCCACACACATTGTCCTTGATGATGACATGAAAATTGTCGAAAACATGGTCGAAGTCAAAATAAGGTGTGTACGAAATGTGCTAAGTGAATTTTTTTTCCAATTGATTAAAGTTGTTACGACAGTTTTAGTAGTGTATTTGAATTAATACAAGAATTTGGTTGGAAATCATAATCAGGCCGTTGGTTGAAATACATATTAAATCTTTTACAGATCTTTAAAACGGGTAGCTTTACTGAAGATGTTACATATTATCCAAAACACTAGCGTATTATGCTAGATTCGATCAGATACATAAGATTAGAGAGATGGATTCTCGTACCGATAGATTTCAAACGTCATTTTTCCCCGTACTATTAGAGAACACAATAACAACATAGCAAAGGGATAATAGGTGACATTTTGTAGAGTTGTCTGTAGTGCATGATGAATGTAGGTATTAATAACCGTCCAGAGCGATGTTACTTTCCACTAATTAGGCCCCATCTTGAATATGTAGCCACTGTATGGGATCCGAATGAATGGGGTCGTTTACCATATTTTATTTATTGCCGAATCTGATAGAGTTTGTGAAATAAAAGCACCCGTATTTTTCCGTTTTCTGATCCGACAATTACTTCCCGAGTTATAAGCGGCGAAAAACTGATGTTTTTAACCCTTTCGGAAAAGTGGGCGTGGTGCAACCTCTGAAGTATATCGACTTCGTCCAATCACAACTGAGCCCGCGAAGCGACTTCGCCTTATCGCAAAGGGGGGGACACAGCTGACTCGGCCAATGGGAGCGATTTTGACAGCATCTGTGCGAGCAGACCTTCCGAGAACCCCCCTCCACTCCCTTCCCCCTCCCCTGAAAGCAGTCAAGGACGGGAGGAAAATGACGTCAATGTTATCACAGCAGCATTTTCGGTGGGCGTCACCTTTTGCTTATTTTAATTTTTGATTTATGAGTGAATGGTTGTGGTTAGAATATTAATTTTTTCACTAAAATTCGCTTTTCGTTTCCATCTAACGATTTCGTGTACAAAATTGCGATTTCGGTTCCGAGCAAACGCCCCCATTAGGTTTGATCAGAGTACTAGACAGTGTGCAGCGTACAGCAGCTAGATTTGTTTAAAGGTGTTACGATAGGTTGAGTAGTCTATCAGAATTAATACAAGAATTCGGGTGGGAATCATCATCAGAGCGTAGGTTAAAGTACAGATTAGATCTCTTACAGAAAGAGAAGGACAATTCCGATGCCGAGGTTTTCTTCAACCTTCCTCCGTTTCCTGAAAACTCTTACCTTTATCCAATTACACACCTCAGTGTTGGTCGATTCCCTCAAATAACTTGATCAGCCTCATTAAGAAGAAGAGTCCGGGGAATCTAAGATTAACTACCCGCATGGTCATGTCCTTCTTCGTAGACGTTATCCGCACAATCAATAGAAATAATTTCTGCTAAGAGCCAATCCGGTTGCCCTAGCAAATCCATATTCAATCTAAATCTATGCAATACCCTGCAAAACCCCGAATTTCTCATTCTGGGGCAATAATTTTGCCTGCCTACTTACTACCAGCGTGTGCACGGGGAAAAATGTACAGCTCGAATATGTAATGTGCCCGAGTGAAAATATGTCATTCCTTATCGTCTCGCAGAAGACTTAAATATCATCATCTTATCTGCCTTGAAATAAAACCTAATCCTAATTTCAACAAGTATCGCATATATGCTGCTGTTGAACGCATCTTTTTCTCAAGCTGCTAGATTTCTTGCAGTCAGTTTTGAGGTGTCTTTAAGCGCCGTCTAAGGCAACCTAGGCGGTAGCCCCCGAGGAGGTAGTGAGAGCATTATAGTCTCTGCCCTCCCGCTCTGTTTTTCCAGCTCGACAGCGTTCCACCTCCTCCATTCATGCATCTGTTTTGCTCTCTCCCTCGCCTTACTCCCGCCCCCTCCGCCCCGCCCTTCAATGCCAACCCCTTTCTCCAAAAGATGCGTCCTTGACTTCTTATCGACACCGTCCGTGTTTTTATCCTCGCACCCTCAGCGCTTTGCTTTCTTTCTCCTCCGCCGTTCCAGCCAGCGCCACTTCTTCCGCCGTCCATTGTTCGCCCGCGTTTTTTCCCTTTTCAAAGACCCTACTCCCTCCCCCTGTACTCCCCCTTTCCACCCTCCTGACCTCACTCCTCCGGGAGGAGGAGGAGGGGAGGTACGTTGCGGCGTCCCAACTCGTGACTTGCATCATTCGTTCTCCTCTTTGTTCACCGCGTCTCTCGACCGTCTGTCTCTTATTTTTCCTCCACACTCCTTCTCCCGATCCCACTCCGTCCCAAACGCCTTCCTCCTCCTGCCCCCACTCTCTCGTCCCGATAGGTGAGAAAATTAGGAAGTGACTGAAGTCTGATTCGCTCATTAAAGCACCTTCAATCCGAGGACACGGCGATATACCACGTTGCCCTCGGGAAACTTTTTTGATCAGAGAACTAGACAGTGTGCAGCGTAGAGCAGCTAGGTTCGTTAAAAGGTGTCACGATAGGCTGAGTAGCGTTCCAGAATTAATAAAAGAATTAGGTTGTAGAATTGGTTAATTTTCTGGGGTAGTTTGGTCGATAAGAGAAAACACCAATTTAGCCGACGTTTCGCCTCTTTATTGCGGCATCATCAGGGCTATTTGATACATAATTGAAGTTTTTACATTTTCATTAATTTTTACAGTCTAGGATCAAAATTTAAAGAGAGCTAAATTGGTGTTTTCTCTTATCGACCAAACTACTCCAGAAAATTAACCAATTCTACATAAAAATATAGTGGTCAATAATATACATCATTATAAGAATTAGGTTGGGAATCATTATCGGAGCGTAGGTTAAAGTACAGATTAAATCCATTAGAGAAATTTCAATCAGATAGCTTTGCTGAAGATGTTAGGCATATATTAAAAAAGCAGCGTATTCTACTAGATTCCACCAGATAAATAAGGTCAGAGAGATAGATTGTCGTCCTAATAGATTCAAAATGGCATTTTTCCCCGCACTATAAGAGAACAGAATAGGCAGCATAGCAGAGATAGGTAGGGGAAATACTTTAGAGCAGTCTGTAGAGCATGATGCATGTATTAACCCCTTAAATACTATAGATACTAACAATTTAGTTGCAGGAGACACTATAGTTGCTTGTTTGCATGTAAGTAGTGCATGCTTGGTGATCTTCACCCCCGGGAACACCCCCTCGCGGTGGCTTGCAGGGTATCGTGTAGACGTAGATGTGTAGATGTAGATGAAACGCGGAAAAAGAGAGCCATTCCTCTCCCACTCATTAGGAGAACGGAGGGAGGAGGCATTTAGTCCTCCCTTGGGCGGAGTGTCGGTGGTGATATCACTTGTAGGGTGCAGGGGAGGCGGAAGGGGGGGGGGGGGGGAGGAAGGACTGCGTCGAGACGCCGCCGGCCGCCCCCGACGCCTCTGCTGAAACGTCATGGCCTCCGCTTATCTAAGTATGCGGCGCGCACTTCCTCCGATACGAGCGAAGCGACACGGCTACTTTCTCATGAGTTATGCCTGAAAAGAACAAAAGTTAGCTCCCCGTCGCACACGCCATATCATGGTGCATGACCGTGAGACGGAGGGAATTTGCAAGATTTCCGCGGAAATCCTTATCGTTGTGAGGTCTGGAGGCGACGCGTGGATGGGGCAGGCCCGCATACGAGCGAGACTTACGCATATTTAACACTTCTGCCCCTGGAACGGAATTGCGGATTTATATAAAATTCAAAATTGTTTCTCGGATGTAGGCCATAAAGAAATTTAATCGTTTTTAATTGCTTCCCGTAAATGATTCAGCTTGGGCGTTAAAAAAAGTCATGCTTAAGGTTTTCCGGGAGGCTGGGTTATGCCTTCGCTGCATACTCTTCAGCGAAGCATTGGAAAATATCGGAAACTAATTAGGTATGATAGAAATTCTTTCATTAAATTTTTTTCTCGTTGGTATTCAGGCACTGCAAAAATTAATGTAAAAAAATAACAAATATCATATACTTAGCAATATTTTCGCTCCTGTTACTGTCTCTGATGTATTGTCTACTTAGTACAACGATGTGTTAAACTTTTCATTTTGTAAGCATTTTCTCTTATTATTAACCGATTCATGGAGCATAATGACAACATTCGATAGGTTAGATGGTAATTAGTATTTTTAACGAGAATATCATGTGATTATCTTGTCTTAGACGAGGAAAATCCTCTCACGATACAAAAATCCCAACCGATTTCCATTTCTCCAGTTCTAAAGTCTGGTACATGGAATATTAACGCTGCTTCCACCACTATACGCCAATAGAAGCTCATATTCGAGACTCCTTTTTTATTCCTAAAATGAAGTCAGTAAGCTTCACTGCGTAAAACTCACGTTTCCAAATCCCTCGCAATGCTGTCATGGCTGCTCTGATTCAGCAGTTAGTATAAAAAATTCTTTTGGAGGAGAATACTGATCAGCAATATTTTCAATCACTTGCGAGATACATTAGCCTCTAGTAGTTTGGAGTGTGCATTCGTTTCTCCCCTAAAACATATATATTCTCCTCTTAAATATTTATCATGCATGGTCAATTACTTAACACCGAAACGAATGAGTACCTCAGAGGATCTCATAGGATGCCATATATGTCTTATTAATTAAATTCAGGGGTGATTGACCACTAAGTAAAATTAGCCCGGGAATAAGTCGTCAAGGCACTGGGAAAAAAAGGAAATTAGAATTGGAAACCTATTAAACTGTAAAAAAATAGATGCATGCAAAAATAAACATTTTTCATAGTTCAGTCTCTCACTCCGAAGGTTGGTTTTGATAGCCGAAGGATGGTTTGGTTAAGTTAGGGCAGAGCTCACCCCGGACTAAGCCACAGGCGTGTGAATTTCATACATTCAGGGTTGGGGAGAGGCAGTTCCTTTCCCTGGGCCACCTCGCACTCCGAGGATTTTTCGTTCGGGGGTGTCCAAAGGCTTCACCCGGATTTGAACCCCGGACCCTTCGATTAGTTGCTAAGCGCTCTACCCATTAGGCCACCATGCCCTCATAGTTCAGTACATTTAGTTTTATATCGAAAAATAACTTTTAACTTAATTGTTTATTATAATTTATATTCCGAATAACATATTTATTGGGGCACCAAAATCTTATTAGTGCTTGAGACCTCTAAGGGTCTTAATCCAGCCCTCCTCAGTTCACTTGAGTTCAGTGCATTCCCCAGCTATGTGAGATAAAACATATCTTTTTGACATCAGAATCGGTTCCTGAATGTCAATTTTTATTCACTCCTAAACGTTACAAGAATTTCTTAATTCCATGGTTCAGTTCTGGCTTTTTCTGTGCAATATTTAAACATCTCTCTCATAAGTTTATTATTTAAAATTATTACGCGTAAATTGTAACTCAGAAGGAAGAAAATTGTTTTCACAGCCTTCAAATCAATGCCGCGGGTAAGTCTTTATCAGAGCCGTGACTTTCTCTGGAGCTTGTTTTAATTCAACATTAAAGGACCGCTAAATAGATAAATTGGGTGGGTCAGCTTCAAGAAGGCATTCAGTGACTTGCACTTTCTCCAGTTAATACTTTCTGTAAATACTGTCCGTGTAAATAAAAAATACTCGTCGTAGGAAGAAAAAGTGACAGATCATTACCTTTGTGCTCCTACACCAACTGAAGTGCTTGCAAACTGAATACAAGGAATGAGATTTCCTCCATGGAAAGATAAACACGGCTCTAAGCAACTTCATTCTCCGGAAAAATCGGCTAACTCGACAACTAGGCTAGTTTCCTATCTTTTTATTTCCTTGTTCAAAATTTTATAACCCCCTGAGTACATACTTAAAGCCCAACTATTTAAATATGACGTCAAATCTTTTTCCTTGTTAATAATAAATTGAACATTTTCAACGGTAATTAAAGGCAAAGGGAACTTTCTCCTATGAATCCCCCAGAAAATCCTGGGTACACTTGGTGGTATGCCCAATGGTCCGGCAAGCCAAGCGAGTAGGTTTCCCTTATTTTGGCTAATTCGGAAATGAACGGCTTAGTAGGAAGGTATTCTGACGACTGTGCCTTATATAACGAAAAAAAATGTCAATATAATTCCCAGTTGCCACATTCCTGCAGACTAGGGTCATAAATTAATCGAGTACTTATTCAGCACCGACGCACATTTTCTATGCTTGGCTTAGCGCAATCTCTCGTTCATGTTCCTGCAAAATTCCCAAAGTGAAATCTTTAATTTTTACCCAAATCCTGCCTCAAGGTGATTGGTTGGCCCAGTAACAAGTGAGGAAAGATTTTCTTCCGGAATTATGCCGGCGCCAATAGAATATGCTCTGCAAGTAACGTCCGGGGTGGAATGAGATCAGAGTCGCTTTCTTCGATCCGCGTCGACAACTTCCTCGTTCGAAGCGGTGACAGATTTCAACACCTCTTCCCGTCCGAGGGGACTTCGACCACTCCGCCCCTTGAAAGCGGCGGCGACCGCTGGAGGTGGCCGGCCACTTCCTCGTGACATCACCCACGAAAGGGCGACTACTTTCCATTTCCCTCGACACATTAGCGGTGGTGGCACCGCGAGTTCCACGCGCGAATAGTTCGAAATGTGCGTCGAGGACGAATATATTTGGAAATGTTGGATCGTAGTTTTAATGGGGGCGTTTACTCGGAACCGAAATCGCAATTTTGTACACGAAATTGTTAGATGGAAACGAAAAAAGAAATTTAGTGAAAAAATTAATCTTCTAACCATAACCATTCACTCATAAATCAAAAATTAAAATAAGCAAAAGGTGACGCCCACCGAAAATGCTTTTTTGATAACATTGACGTCACTTTCCTCCCGTCCTTGACTGCTCGTATGGGAAGGGGAGGGAGTGGAGGAGGATTCTCGGAAGGTCTGCTCGCACAGATGCTGTCGTAACTGCTCCGATTGGCAGAGTCAGCTGTGTCCCCCCCATTGCGATAAGGCGAAGTAGCTTCGCGGGCTCAGTTGTGATTGGACGAAGTCGATATACGTCAGAGGTTGCACCACACCCACTTTTCCGAAAGGGTTAAAAACATCAGTTTTTCGCCGCTTATAACTCGGGAAATAATTGTCAGATCAGAAAACGGAAAAATACGGGTCTTTTTATTGTACAAACTCTATCATATTCGGCAGTTAAAAAAATATGGTAAACGACCCCATTTGGAAATGTCGAATTAGTCATGCCCCGATAGCAATTCACCGAATATTTTAATTTCTTAAAGGGGCGGTACGATAGCTATATTAGCGTAACCAGTCATGAATTAAAATGGGAATCATTGTCAGATCGCAGGTTGAAATTTAAGACTTAATCTATTAAATAAATTCCAATATAATATTTTCAGTGATGACGTTAAAAATATTTCGCGAACCACAACTTACTATGGTAGACTGGACCATAATCATAAAATTAGAGAAATTGATTGCCGAACTGACCGATTCAAAATGTCCTTCTTTTCTCGTAAAATTAGGGATATAAATAATAATATAATAATATTAATATATTTATTCCATTACCAACTTACAATATTATGTTTGACAATTTTTATAAATCAATGGAATATAGGTACCTACCCCAAAGGAATAGCGGTAAATATATCCAATACGAGTGTATCAATTGATACATCTACATCTACACGACACCCTGCAAGCCACCGCGAGGGTGTGTGGCAGGGGGTGATAGCATAGGCAGTTGCATGTTGGTATAAGGACTTTAAGCTAACCCTACTAAAAGCATTATATTGCATGCTTGATTTGCTATTTTTATCTTTTTTACAAAAATTAAAGTTTAGGATAGTATAGTATTACTAATTTTTTATGCATGATATGCAGTGCATATTTGGAGAATTCACCCCCTTCCACACACCTTACGGCTTGCAGGGTATTATGTAGATGTAGATGAATATTTCCGCAAATATTCAGAGCTAAAGAAGAATTGATATAAAACTGCTGCAAAGAAATAAATAACAACTATGAAAGGAAACGCCAAAATAGCTTATAAACTGGTGAAGAGACGATTTGGAGAAAGGAAAACAAGATCTCACAACATACCAGACTCGAGTGGGAAGATACTCGTAGAATAGGAAGACGTAAGGAAGAGATGTAAGCATTATATTGAAGAGCTCTTTCGCGAACCCAAGCTACTGGAAAATGACCAAACGGATGAAGAAATCAGGGAGAATGAAGATGAACGGGGTCCTGAGACATTGAGAAGCGAACTTTACAGAGCCGTTAAATACCTTAAGAACAACACGGCACCTGGAGGGGACAAAATAAATGGAGAAATCATCAAGACACTCGGGAAAAAAGCAAAGGATACACTCTTTGGAATAATCAAAGATAGCTATAAAAGGGGGAGAATACCGGAAGACTTCCAGAAGAATGAAATGGTCGC
The DNA here is from genome assembly GCA_933228895.1 of Platycnemis pennipes. NCBI lineage: Eukaryota > Metazoa > Arthropoda > Insecta > Odonata > Platycnemididae > Platycnemis > Platycnemis pennipes. The sequence continues at coordinate 141,480,473 of OW121849.1, read as the reverse complement.
AATCCCGAAGATGCCAAGGACAGAAATGCGAAGAACACAGAAAATTGAGCCCGGTATCACACACATCGAAAATACTTACGGGGATAATTAGCAGAAGAATGAAAGGAAAAATCGATGAAAATTTTTCGAAAAATCAAATCGGATTCGGGAAGAACCAAGGATAGGATGCAATACTCAGCTTAAGGATACTGGCCGAGAAAAGGATACATGTAAACAAGCCGTTGTGTGTGGAATTCGTGGACTTGGAAAAGGCCTTTGAAAACATCGAATGGAACAAGATGTTCAAGATACTGGAAGCGATTGGAATAGACTACAAGTTTAGAAGAATAATCTATAGCCTCTGCAAGAACCAGGTCACGACAACGCAAATGAAAGACGTAAGAAAGATAGAAGCCAAAATTACTTAAGGAGTCGGATAAGGATGCAACCTATCCCCAGCATTATTCAATATATACCTGGAAGAAGCAATAAGAGACGCAGAGGATAGTAGTATCAAGGGTATCAAGATGAATGGCGAAGAGATAAACATGATCCGGTTTGCTGATGACATCGCAGTTGTAGCAGAAAGTCGAGAGAACCTGCACGCATCCCTGACCACAATGTACACAATGTACCAAGTACTTCAAGCATCAACAAGAAGATCCCTTTAATATCCCTCGTGGCGGAGTGGGTTAAGTCAACAGACACATAGTGTTATCGAATCGTGTGAGTGACATGACTTCGAGCCTGAAGTTATGAAATTTTTATGGCAGTTAGAATTAAACTTTAAGAAATGTCTTGTAATGAATTTTTGGAAAAAGAATAACTCTCCTCCTACCACTTACAAAATAAGTAATAATGAATTAACAAACGTGGAATCCATTAAATATCTTGGAATAAGACTGACAAATGATCTTTCCTGGGGTAAACACATTCGTGAAATAATGGGTCAAGCGAATCGCAAACTGGGTTTCATTAAAAGAGTATTGGGTAAATGTGACGATCATGTACGAGAAATCAGCTACTTTTCCCTTGTTAGACCTCATTTGGAATATGCTGCCAGTGTATGGGATCCCTACGAAATCGGTCTAAGTAATGAACTTGAACGTGTGCAGCGAAGATCGGCAAGATTTGTAAAGGGACGATACGATAATTATATTAGCGTAAGCAGTCTATTAAATGAATTGAAATGGGAATCATTGTCAGATCGCAGGTTGAAATTTAGACTTAATCTGTTCCACAAATTCCAAGGCAATATATTCAGTGATGATGTTAAAAATATTTTACGAACCCCAACTTACTATGGCAGACTGGACCATAATCATAAAGTTAGAGAAATTGATTGCCGAACTGATAGATTCAAAATGTCCTTTTTCCCTCGAACAATTAGAGATACGAATAACGGTAAATATGTCCTATCAGAGAGTAGCAATGAATAGCATTGGTAGCTGCATGTTGATATGAGTACTTAAAGCTAACCCTACTAACAGAATGTTTTTGCATGTTTTCTTTGCAATTTCTATCTTTTTTAAATGGTGTAGTTCTGACTACTATATTACTACTATTCCTTTTTTATGCATGATATGTAGTGCATGTTTGGTGAGCAATCACCCCCTGCCACACACCCTTGCGGTGGCTTGCAGGGTATTATGTAGATGTAGATGAAGAAAACTAAAATTCTAGTGTGAGGAAGAGAGAAGCTGAGGGCAGATATGACAATTCGAGGAGTGAAATTGGAATAAGTGAAATTGGAATAAGTGGAGAAATTCACCTACCTCGGCAGCACTAAACTTGGGATGGAAGTAACTCCACGGACATCAAACAAAGAATAGCACAAGCTAAGGAGGCGTTATGAAGAAGAGACACTACTATGCCCAAAGAGCCGACAGTTGCAAACAAGGAAGCACTTCATCAAAACAATTGATTAATTCCAAACTTTTCCAACTTTATTCCAACTTCATCAAAACATTCGTATGGAGCGTGGCACTGTATGGATCAGAGACTTGGAACATCGGAAAGCAGACCAGTGAAGAATTGAAGCCTCCGCTTCGAAACATGGTGCTGGAGGAGAACGTTGAAGATTAAATAGGCAGATAAATTGAGGAACGAAGAGGTGTACAGAAGAATGAATGAAGAAAGAACAATATGGAAAACCCTACGACAAAGAAGAACCAGATGGATTGGACATACCTTGAGAACCAATGAGTTAGTTACAAATATGATAGAATGGAAAATTGAAGGGAAGGTCCGGCGAGACAGACCAAGGGACAAGTATATAGGGCAAATAAAGAAGGACATAAAAGAGAACATATATCAGGGCGTGAGGGAATTAGAAATGAATAGGGCAGAATTGAGAGCTGCAGTAAACCAATCCTGAGATTGTAAAGCTGATGATTGTTGATATTATCATATCTACCCTCACCTTCTCTCTTCCACACACTAGGATTATAGTTTTCTTCTTATAGATGCTCATATTATATTCTTCAAGTACGTGCTCCATGGTGTCCAGGGATATTTACAAGTCCTCTCGACTTTCTGCTACAACTGCGATGTCATCAGCAAGCCGGGGCATGTTAATTTCCTCGCCACTCAACTTGATTTCTTTGATAACAAAGCCAATTGCGTCTCTTATTGCTTCTTTCAGATACATATTGAATAACGCTGGGGAGAGGTTGCATCCTTGCCTGACTCCTTTATTTATTGTGTCTTTTATATTCCTTCCATCCTTGATTCGCACTGTGGTGAGCTGGTTCTTGTAAAGGCTATAGGTTACTCTTTTGTCATTGTAGTCTATTGCAATTGATTCCAATATTTTTAAAAGAAATATTGGTGGTCTTATTACACGTCCTTGGGGAACACCCGATAAAATGGAAACTGGGATTTTCAAAATAACAAGGGTGAATTTTATCACGGGTAGATTATATGCCACCAAACGGATCAGTGGCATTTAATGTTAGCCCAATGGGCCTTCGAAACCCAAGTCTTGTCCGGAATATTCTTCGATCTTATGTTTAATCTAAATGATACCAGCACTAGCATTGCCCGTATTTACATAGAGGGTAATCGTTCGTTGTGTTAGACTGCGATGTGTGTGGGCTGGGCCGTAGAAATTTGAATAAGGCCTCAAGGCAAGAAGCAGGGACGAATGAGATAGCGGCGTTCCAAGAAGACTCCAGTTGAGATAAGGACTGCTTTATGGAGCCAGTCTGTCAGAGCGCCCCGTGGCATCCCTCACCGGTTCAGCATTGACCCGTCCTTCGAACCCTTGCAGCTCCTTGGCCGTCCTTCTTCGATCACGGCTTCGTCTCTCGAGCTTAGGGAGGGACACCGGAGCCGAGCACTGATAGCGCCCCATCACTGCTGAGGATGCGGTCACCAGGGAGATGAGTTATTGAGGAAAGTAGGAGCGATGCGGGCCTCCCAATGGGCCATCCGCGGCCTTACCCGGCGTCCTATTCTCGGAATTCTCTGGGCCCTTCGACTTTTCTGGGGCCAACCGAAGCGAAATTTATCTCGCTGCCCATTCCGGAGCGTTTTGCGACAGATTAAATGAGGGGGACAAACTCGATGGATACGGGTGCGCCATTCATCGTGCCGCAAAGAAGAATCCATTTAAGATATTGGCTGGTTAAAAGCTGCCGAATCCATAACGACAACACGGAGAGTGTTACAGCCATTGTTAATGGTGCTTCAATATAAATATTGACCTTAACGGGAAGGAGTTCAAGAAGAGTAAATCAAGGGAAATCAGTATGATGTATCATTTATGCACGATATATAACGAAATCGATATGATGCATAAGTTATTTCCCTAGCTAATAACCTCTGAAGTAGATGATAATGTAACAAAACGGAAGAAAGTTATTCAAAAGATTACGTATTAGGGGTGATTGTAATCACCCCTAATACGTGATACATGGCAGTTAGAATTAAACTTTAAACAATGTGTAGTAATGAATTTTTGGAAAAAGAATAGTTCTCCTCCTATCACATACAAATTAAGTAATAATTAAATAACAAACGTGGAATCCATTAAATATCTTGGAATAAGACTGACACATGATCTTTCCTGGGGTAAACATATACGTTAAATAATTGGTCAAGCTAATCGTCAACTGGGTTTCATTAAAAGAGTATTGGGTAAATGTGACGATCATGTACGAGAAATCAGCTACTTTTCCCTTATTAGACCTCATTTGGAATATGCTGCCAGTGTATGGGATCCCTACGAAATCGGTCTAAGTAATGAACTTGAACGTGTGCAGCGAAGATCGGCAATATTTGTAAAGGGACGATACGATAATTGTATTAGCGTAACCAGCCTATTAAATGAATTAAAATGGGAATCATTGTCAGATCTCAGGTTGAAATTTAGACTTAATCTGTTCCACAAATTCCAAGGCAATATTTTCAGTGATGATGTTAAAAATATTTTACGAACCCCAACTTACTATGGCAGACTGGACCATAATCATAAAATTAGAGAAATTGATTGCCGAACTGACCGATTCAAAATGTCATTTTTCCCTCGCACAATTAGAGATACGAATAACGGTAAATATGTCCTATCGGAGAGCAGCAATGAATAGCATTGGTAGCTGCATGTTGGTATGAGTACTTAAAGCTAATCCTACTAACAGAATGTTTCTGCATGTTTGCTTTGCAATTTCTATCTTTTTTAAATAGTGTAGTTCTGACTACTACATTAATATTATTCATTTTTTATGCATGATATGTAGTGCATGTTTGGTGAGCAATCAACCCCTGCCACACACCCTTGTGGTGGCTTGCAGGGTATTATGTAGATGTAGATAGATGTAGATGTAATCCGGTAAAGGAAAAAATCATGTCTGGTGTTTTTAAACGAGAGCGTCATAGAACATTTTAATTCCTTCTTTGAATGAATGATTTCATTGTCATGGTTAAAAGCAATATCCGCCTGATAACTTTTGAAGTGAGATTCATAGGGAGATTAGTATCAATAATTATGAACCGGAGCCAAAACAATACCAAAAAATGATAATCGGTGAAATACATGATATCTGAAATCAAATTTGAAGCATTACAATATCACTAATGTTCACTGAAGAGAAAGTGTCCTCCGAAAAACTGATAACATGGATTGTAAAATTTCGAACTTAAAGCAAAATAAATTATTTGGAATCACTCTCGGAGAAGAATTTGTGGTCTGGGAAATGTCTAGCCTAGCCAACCTCCGCTTAGAGTTCTGAAAAAGGCGAGGGAGTATGCCAACTTTCTCATATAAAGACGCTGTTACATAAAACGTTGCGTTGGTCGACATGGAGCAGCGTCAGATCGTGGATATTACATGAGTGGAGGGTGAATTCATGGTAATAGAACACACTTTTTCCGCAGTTTTTCACGTACTTGGGAAATTTTCCATTCAATTCATAGATCTCTACCATGCAATTCTCCCTGCTCAGCCCTTCATGCTACAGACTGCACGGTGACAAACCTCAAGAGATCTCATTCGTGCCCTCTTATTGTAAGTGTGATCTGTCGGTGGATTGTGGATGCAGAGCGTGTTTATGAAATATAAGCGAGGTATCAGCAAATAGGCGACAGCAGAGGGTTTTCAAGGATGGTATCATGTCGTACACAATCAAAGTCATATTGGGAGTTCCCCAGGGTAGCGTATAGGTCAACTTCAATTTCTTTTATGCATAAACGATTTGGGTACCGTAGTTAGTAGTTAGCTTAGACTTTTTGCTAACATTGCGGTAGTGTGTAGGGGTGTATCAAAAGAAGAAGACATGAAATCACTGAGCAAGGATTTAGATGCAATTCAAGAGTGGTGCGACAAATGGCAGTCAGAACTTAACCTTAAAAGTGTGTAGCTATCAATTTTTGGAGGAGGAATAATTCAATAGAGCGATCCTATAAAATTAGTAACACGAAGATCGAGAGCGTTGAAACCATAAGTATTTAGATATAACGATCACTAAAGATTTATCGTGCGGAAGACATATCCTGGAAATATGCGGCCGAGCGAAGAGAAAGTTAGAATTTATAAAAAGAGTACTTGGGAAATGTGATGAGAAGACAAAAGAGCGATGTTACTTTTCCCTAGTTAGGCCCCACCTTGAGTATGCTACCAGTGTATGCAATCCGAATGAATTAGGTTCGATCAGAGAACTAGACAGTGTGCAGCGTAGAGCAGCTAGGTTCGTTAAAACGTGTTACGATAGGTTGAGTAGTATTTCAGAATTAATAAAAGGATTAGGGTGGGAATCATTATCAGAGAGTAGGTTAAAGTACAGAAAAAATCTATTAGAGAAATTTATATCGGATAGCTTTACTGAAGATGTTAGGCACATATTAAAAACGCCAGCATATTTTGTTGGATTCGACCAGATAAATAAGATTAGAGAGATAGATTTTCGTACTGATAGATTCAAAATGTCATTTTTCCTGCATACCATTAGAGAGTACTATCGGTAGCATACCAAAGGGATAGGTAGGTGAAATATAGGATAGTAGTTTGTAGTGCATGATGCATGCATTAACAACCAATCCCTTTATTCCTATATAGATACTAACCATCTAGCTGAGTGTGACCCTATTATGTAGGACAACATACTCGTATACAACGAGGAAATTGGATTATTTCTTGAACACGAAGATAAAGATACTAGTTTTGATGCCGGAAGTGAAGAGATGTAAAACCGACGTCTCCAATAATTACAAGGCTTAAGTTGAACAGAATACATATATTTTATTGCATGCGAAATTTTTTATGCTTCAGTAGCTCTCCGTCATCCAGGTTTCCGTTACCAGAAACTGTTTCAGATTGATATTACAAACGTAATGGGAATAAATACATAACTACCCAGCAAGTAACAAATGCACTCCATAATGCTTAAGAAAATACTAGGAAAGGAGATGAAAAGAATTCACCGAAGGAGCAAACGCTTCCCCTTCCGAACGCTGGACATACAAATTAGAAGATAAGAAACGCTACACCATCCGTGTCTCTTAGGGTCAGCAGGTTTTTTCCAATTGATATCAAACTGCAGAACTTGTCAATTATAAGATTTATTATTACTGCAAAACAATAGTTCATTCAACCAAGCTGCCATTATTAAATAAACCATTAATAAACCAACCCATAATTACCAGAGTAATTAACGTGCAGTACAAATGAAAAAATAATATATTAAAATGACTCACTTGAGTAAACGGATGCATTCTCTCTCCGTTAATCATCGATAAAAAGGCTAAACTGATTATAACCAACATCATTTCGGTCATATATTTTAGATTGGAAATGCTATCGGTACTATCACACCTCTTAGTTAGAGGAAACCCCAACGTCACTTCATCGGGCCAAACAGCATCTAAAACGATTCTTACACAAGCTCATAGAAAACCCTTTCACTAATCTTCTTATATTACTATCTATATCAACGGTTTCCAGTCTTTTCGTACCCCTATGCATTCCATTTCCCTAATAAGTAACCCTTATACATGAGTCATGTTTATAGCGTGTGCAGCTGCTGCTCATTTCAAGTTGAATCGTTGGTGTAGTCACTAGCAATATAATTAAATTAACGTCAATAATGAAATTCCGGCTGTTTCCACGTGTTTCCAAGTGTTTCCACGAACAAATAACCTTAATTATACGTCGCAAATTACTAAACTTTCTTCTTTTAATTATAACTTATCAAGTGCGTACCCCTAAGCATGAGACACTTTAGTTGCTTCTTTGCATGTTAGTAGTGCATGCTTGGTGATCTTCACCCCCTGCCACACACCCTCGCAGTGGCTTGCAGGGTATCGTGTAGATGTAGATAGAAGGAACACTCGTACCACGAGTTGGGAACCACTGCAATAGGATATAGAATGAAAGACGTTGTACTATTAGAAACAACCTCGGTCTTAACTTTGTGTCAATTTTCCATACTTGAAAATTAGAACAAACTTTTTTCACACGACATTAATTATCCAACCGGTAGTTTGTTCTTATTTTCACGTTGCACTATAATTTTTAATTGTATGCATCTAAAGTATTAGTAGTACCCCGTTTGGCGATGAATCACTCCTTGACACATACCCTTTTAGCATTACTAAACCATTAAATAAACGTATACCAAGTTGAAGAATATATTTATTGTATAGTGTCTGGTAAGTTTAATCCGTCATATAGTTTCACCCGTTTCTCTCAACTGTGCTTTAGATATTATCTCATAAGCATGTCTTATATGATTGCCACCGAGCAAATGCCTGCACGCAGTGTTATCTTGAAATATAAATAAATAAATGTTAGGGAAATCGACATATAAATATATCATGACAAATGCCTTTCTAATATTCAAGGGGATCAGGTTGGTGTGGTGGCAAGAGTACTAGCCTCCCATACTCTAGGCCCGGGTGCGATTCCCAAGAGTGGCAGATTTTTCAATGGCAAACCGGGTCCCTACTTGGGTGCCCAGTGGAGGGCATTTCAAGTTCAATAGTACATGGGATGTTAAGCCGTGGTCCCCTTGGTGGCAGTCGTTAAGAGTAGGCTAATGCCGACGCCGGATTTCGCTCCACCCTTCCTCCATCACCTAAAAACTCCTACCATTACTCAGTTACCCACCTACTCTAAATGGCGCAAAAAACCGCAGCTGTCGGTCGACTTCCCTGAATAAGTAAATTATATTCATTTCATTACTAAGTAGTCACTAAACATCTACATATTACCCTGCAAGCCACCATAAAGGTGGGTGGCAGAGGTGAATTCTCACCAAACATGAACAACATATCATACATTTAAAAGGATTAGTATTAATATACTAGTCTAAACTTCACCATTTAAAAAATATAAAAACAGCAAAGCAAACATGCAAAAAAATGCTGTAAGTTAGGTTACCTTCAAGTCCTTATACCAACATAACAGCTAAATATGCTTTACATTTGGAACATGCTGCCAGTGTATGGGGTCCCTACGAAATTGGTCTAAATAACGAACTTGAACGTGCACAGCGAAGATCGGAGACGGAGTACCGTCCTTTTACAAGATTTGTAAAAGGACGGTATGATAACCTTATTAGCGTAACCAGTCTATTAAATTAATTAAATTGGGAATCATTGTCAGATCGCAGGTTGAAATTTAGACTTAATCCCTTAAACAAATTCCAAGACCATATTTTCAGTGATGATGTTAAAAATATTTTGCGAACCTCAACTTACTATGGTAGACTGGACCATGATCACAAAATTAGAGAAATTTATTGCCGAACTGACAGATTCAAAGTGTCCTTTTTTTCCTCGTACTATTAAGGATATGAATAACGTTAAATGTATCCAGTACGAGTGTAGCAATGGATAGCATTGGTAGCTGCATGTTGGTATGAGTACTTAAAGCTAACCCAACTAACAGCATGTTTTTGCATGTATGCTTTGCTATTTTTATCTTTTTTTAAATAGTGTAGTTTTGAACAGTACCTATACAAGTACTAATCCCTTTTTTATGCATGATATGTAGTGCATGTTTGGTGAGAGTTCACCCCCTGCCACACACCTTTATGGTGGCTTGCAGGGTATTATATAGATGTATATGTAAATAGAAAAAGGGGTGAGGTTCCCATCACTCGTTCCTGTACCACCGGCGGCGCCGGCTGTGTGCCGCGGACGAGCGCCGTAATCTGCAAAGGGCCGCGCTCCGCTGGCTTCAGTCCCCGGGGGGGCGCAGATAGGGGCGGGAGTCACCACCCCCTCCCTATCTACTGACAAAGCACGCGTGACTGAGGTGGCGTCAGGTGCGGTGTGCGAGGGGTGATAAGCGCCTGGCGCACAAGCGGTGCACACCCCCCGCATCCGTCTCCACAGTGGTGCAACCAGCATGGCAGGAGTTATTGCCGGGGGTGCAAACGACGCCCGCACAACAAATCGAGCCGGAGTTTCTCTAATCAACGGAAAAGGCAAATATCAGAAACAGAAATGTCACGAATTTCCCCCGTATAGCAGCACACACCTTGCGTCTTGAGGCAAAACGGGAATCGGTTTCTTCATTTTTAAAAGGCGGGAGCTGAATAAAAATTTTGTAACTCCACAGTAATGAAGGGACCACGTGCACAGCAAATAAAATAATTACTTCAGTTATTGTTTAATCATGACGTTCCCCTTCATCATTTTTATTCCTGAATAGTTTTTCAGCCAGCAACCCTGTTACCTCTTTGGATTCCAACTGTATAACGTAGCTCAACTTGAGACAAATAGGCCTTCCCCGTTCGGTTCCATCATATTACAAATCTTAATTAATTTTACTTAAGTTTCAACGTTTGATATTTAGTTTCACGGTGCCCATTCTTATCTCTTCTCACTGGTAAAGTTCACTGCTTACCTTGTTATGAAGAGGTTAATTTGATCGGCCATAGAACAGGGGTTCAACGCATACAACAGATTGTAAAGAACAGTTACTAACTTCAAACATACATCAAACTAGTTATCACCTTTCAAACCAATTAGCACTTAAATTATACGCAGTGTAATCAGGATTATCACGCCCAGGTAAAATCAGAATAACAAAATTATTGGAAAAAAATTTCAAGGGGAATGAAGCACCCCCCCCTGGCTACGTGCCTGGCTCTGGGTAAGAGGAAAACATGTATTAGTATTCAGTTATATAGTATGAATCACATATTGCATGATAAATTGTATTTTGATGATTAAGTTATTTTCTTGTAGGTTAGGAACTCTCTTCAAGGTGGAAGAACGAGAAAAGAAGGTGGATGAGTTTTGAATGAGGCATTTATAGCCACACTTTTGTTTCTCCCACCCGTTCCTTTCATTCAGATCTCTTCCTGCCGACGGAACTCCTGTATCGGCCTTGTTTTGCCGTTTCAAGTAGGAACGCGCTCTGCCGTGAAAACCGCGTTCGCTCGCGCGAGACTCTCATTCTCAAATTCGCTTCCGTGTTCTTTATTTTTCCAAATGCGCATTTTTCCAAACGCTAGTGTGTCCAAGGACCGCAATCAGATGGGCGGATGCCAACGACTGGATGGATTTAAATGGACTCGGTTATGTGATTGGTCAGGGAGTCAGTCCTTCGGTGTCCCATTGCGCACTTCCTCCTACCCCACCCCCACACTCCCCCCCCCTTCCCCTGCTCCCCACAACCTCTCCTGCTCAGGAGTGAGCTCCGAAAACTGCTGCTCTAATCGCTGCTTCAAATGCGCAACACATTTTGGTTTCCACGGAGCGCGCCTCCATCGACCCTCCACCCCCCCGCCCTCGCCCAATGCCACGGTCTTTGCCAAGGCCTCCGAACACACCGGCCGCTATTTACGACAGCAGGATATAGGTGTGAGCGAGCGCTAACAAGGTCAGCGTAAAAGGTTATCTCGTGAGGTCTCCGCCAATAACAATCCGTGTAAATATCTCTCTCCCTGGAAGATGCAAATTAAGCTACGTTTGCTTGATCTCCAAGGATACGAATTACAACTGCGCCAACGCCGAACAGTTAATATGAAGCGACGGATTACCCACATTTTGAGACGACACCGACTCTCGTTTTCATGGCAAAAAAATACGAGAATCCTGAACCTACTTAATTATGGAGGATCGCTCATGATTTTAAGTCTCCAGGAATGTGACTCTGTGAAAAGTCCGCTTCGCTAATAGTGAAAATCTCCTCAGGACTTACCACTCCAGTAATTTAGTGCTAACAGTTCCCAAAAACAATAGCAAGGGTCACAGGCTTGATTTTTAAGGAAAGTTGTGCATCGTTATTGGTATTTGGCAGTTCCATCATGATGGAACTCTGAAACACCGTGTGGATAGAAAACCCTTTTCCACCAATCGGTACCTTAAGGCAAATTCACACTGTCATCCCGCACAGCTAAATGCGGTACTCAACACCGTAATTCCGCGTTCCTGCAGATTTAGTGACGAGACCAACTTCCCGGCCGAAAGACAGAAAGTGGAAGCCATTCTACAGAAGAACGGATATGACAAGGGAGCCATCTCCAAAACATTTTACAAAATCATGACCAAGGATAAGGACGGCCCAAAAGGAGAAATTGAGACTCCGGACGCAGACAACCTTGCACGCAAGAGAGCCTTCCTTCCTTTCGTCCGGGGCATATCGGATAGAATAGGAAACATCCTCCGCAAACATGAAATCAAAACTGTGTTCAAGCCACATTTAAAAATTAGAAACTACCTGAGAAATGTGAAGGACGCAACACCATTTCAACTGGAAGGATTGTATGAGATACCATGCAAAACTAGCGAGAAGAAATATATCGCCGAAACCGGACGCTCCGTTAAAACCAGCTTGGAAGAACACCAGCGGGCTATTCGATTGGGAAAACCCTTAAAACAAGCAATAGCGGAACATGCAGCCTCGGGACACGCGATTGACCCCAAACAAACAAAGGAGATCGCGAAAGTGAAAAACTTCAAGCTCAGACTGATCCGCGAAGCTTTGGAAACACGAAAATGCAAGCAAAATTACAATAAGGACTGTGGTCTCCAAATCAGCCACCCTGCTATGGGACCCTGCCTTGAACCTTAATAAAAATGCTATGACTACTGCTTCCACTCCTCCCATTCCCATCCTTTTCCCACCATGAAACCCCTAGGTATATAAACTCCACCAACTCGACAGATACTTCATTCCTTTTGATAAAGTGACCAGCAACGTCCACGAAAAGTCAGGTATCGCACCTGGTTATAGTACGCGGGGAACAAATCTACATCTAAATCTCCACGATACCTTGCAAGCCACCGCGAGGGTGTGTGGCAGGGGGTGAAGATCATCAAGCATGCACTACCGCCATGCAAACAAGCAACTATAGGGGCTCATGCAACTAGATTGTTAGTATCTATAGTATTTAAGGGATAAATACATGCATCATGCACTACAGACTACTCTAATATATTTTCCCTACCTATCCCTTAGCTATGCTGCCTGTTCTCTTATATTACGGGGGAAAATGCCATTTTGAATCTATCAGTACGACAATCCATGTCTCTAATCTTATTTGTCTGGTAAAATCTAGCATAATACGCTGGTGTTTTTAATATGCTCCAAACATCTTCAGTAAAGTTCAGTAAAGCAAATATATACATCTATAATGACCCACGAAAGATTCAACCAAGAATTATTTAATTTTTTAACGAAAAAGTTATTCTTTTTTGGCAAATTAGAAAACTGAGAGATAAATATAATAATTTCAAATCATATTTCTGCTCGTAATTAGGAGCAATATGGAATGTGGGGATCGTAGCTTCCTTAGATATATCTACAAATAAGGATACAGCATTCAGTTTTTCGTTTCCTTATGAAGAACTGAGACTAAATATTCAACATTTAATTTGGTGCGAATTAACTTAAGCAATTGAACCACATAAAATCACGCGACATTTTAATTTCAGGCAAAAATAATATTCCAGTGGATGCAACATTTCTCGATTTCAATAAAGCTTTGGACAAGGAGTCTCATAAAAACTAAGTTTGAAATTAAAATCTTATGGGTTAGACACTAACATCATGGATAAATGATTTCCTACAAGATCGGGTGCATCGGTGTGATACATGGCAGTTAGAATTAAATTTTAAAAAATGCATAGTAATACTCCAATTTATATCTTACAAGGAGTAGTACAACTTTTTGAGAGATTTCTCTGACTGTGTGTGGTTTCAATGCATCTGAATCTACATAATTTCCTTCAAAGCACCATAAGGAAGTGTGACAGGGGGTGAATTCTCATCAAACATGCACTATATATTATGCATAAAAAAGTTTTAGCAATAATATAGTAGCCTAAACTTCAATTTTTAAAGAGGGTAAAAATAGCTAAGTAAACATGCAAAAACATGCTGTTAGTTTGTTTAGCTTCAAGTCCTTATACCAACATGCCTATGTTTTCCATTGATTCACTCGTATTGGATACATTTACCGCTATTCATATCCCTAATTGTACGACGAAAAAGGGGCATTTTGAATCTGTTAGTTCGGCAATCAATCTCTCTAATTTTTTGATCATGCATCTGTCTACTATAATAATTTGGAGTTCGCAAAATATTTTTACTATTATCAGTGAAAACTGAGTTCAAAATTCATGGAATTAGGTAAAGAGATTAAGACTAATTTACGACCTACGGTCTGAAAATGATTCCAATTTAAGTTCATTTAGTAGACAGGTTACGCAAATACAGTTACCATACCGTCCCTTTACAAATCTTGCCGATCTTCGCTGCTAACGTTCGAGTTCATTATTCAGGTCTATTTCGAAAGGATATCAAGATGCATACCAGGGCACACTGTTGATCTCTGTTTAAAATGAGGAAACAATTATAAATATTTAACATCTGTCAAAGCATTGAAAAAGCAAAATTTTATGGGTTCAAAACGTGATACATGTGATGCATATGCGCGACTCAATATCCTATCGCTCAGTTTTGGCGGTTATTCTCGGTGATTCTCTGTTGGCACAGTAAGGCCTGAGCTCAACGGGCGGAGAGGGCGGTCTGACAGAGTGGGGGGAGGGGACCTGTCCTCGCTCCGCCAAGAGGTTTGAATAAATCTCCGTGAGAAGGGAGGGCCTAACCCTTTGGTTCTTCCCGAAAGGGCGGACGCCGAGATAAAAGCCCTCCTCTCAAAAGGCATTCAAAGCACCTCCTCCGTGAAGAGGCCTCAAGGACGAAAATCTTTAAGACGTTTGGATGACATGGTGGTGTGGGGGAAGATGAGAATTGTGAGAGAGTTTGAGGGTGAAGCGTCGCCGAATCCGTGGGGCGCCGTTGTGCCCAAACCCAACCTCCCCCCGCCTCCAACGTCCCTCGCATCCAGCCGAGCATCCGTAAGTCATGTCTAGGACTTAACACAACTGGGTGATAGATTGTGCAACATGCACTTCAGACTGCTCGAGTAATTTTTTACCCATCTAACCCTTTGCTATTCTGCCTATTGTGCTCTCTGATGGTACGTTTATGTACAGGGTTACATCTATATCTACGACATACCCTGCAAGCCACCTCGAGGGTGTGTGGCAGGGGGTGCATTCACACCAGGAACAATGACACAACAAACAAAAATGAACACTACAAGGCAAACACTACCCCTTTAAAAGTAATTGGGGAAAAAAGAAGAAAAACTACCAAATCCCAATCATGTAGGTCACACTCATGAATACCATGCATGCCTTGAAACCCGATACCAATTTCATAGATATTCATGCATGCAAAAAAAGGCATCGCATGCATGTCACACGTTGATTTGAACATGCAGGGAAAAAAAACAACTATCGACCTACTCTGAATATTACCTCTATAATTATTACCGATTTACGCGATGTTTAACGTTCTGATCACGAATCGTACGCGGAAAAAATAACATTTTAAACCTGTCCGTCCTGCAATCTATCTCCTTAATTTTATTAGAATTATCGAGCCTACCATAATAAGTCGGAGCCAGCAATATATGATTAGCAATATATATGGTTAGTCAAAAAGAAAAAGCAGATTTCAAACATTTATTTCTTCCAAAGTCTAAAAAACTGGAAACATAATTCCAACGCTTCTGGGCCGAGAAAAGTTCAAAATTTGAGTCAATTGTTCAAAATTTGAACAGTCCGGGTAGAAGTTCCAGTTAAGGCCGCAGTGGCGCTGTTGCTTGTCTGTAGAAAAATGGCTGCGACACCACAGGAACAACCATTTGTGTGCTGCAATTAGCAAAATTAGAGTCCATTGTTGAAGTGCAACGTGCATATTGCCGCCAGTTTAACAAACAACCACCTCGTAACACATGGTATCACATGGTACTCATATTGAGCGCATAAAAAATTGAGCTTTTCTCTGTCCAGGAATGTTGGAATTGTGTTTCTATCTTTTATAGTTTGGAAGTAATAAACGTTTGAAATCTGCTCCTTTTTTTTAATAACCCTGTGTATAAATGACGAATCAATACCGAGACTGACTGATCTACATCTACATCTACGCGATACCTTGCAAGCCACCGCGAGGGTGTGTGGCAGGGGGTGAAGATCACCAATCATGCACTATTGACATGCAAACAAGCAATTATAGGGTCTCATGCAACTATATTGTTAGTATATATAGTATTTAAGGGATTAATACATGCATCATACACTACAGACTACTCTAAAATATTTCCCCTGCCTATCCCTTTGCTATGCTGCCTATTCCCTTCTCTTATGGTACGGGGAAAATGACATCCTCTCACTACGACAATCTATCTGTCAAATCTTATTTTGTTGTCGAAACTAGCATAATACGCTGGTGTTTTTTATACATGCCAAACATCTTCAGTAAAGCTATCCGATTGAAATTTCTCTATGCTAAGTTGCTAACTGATGCTGGTCGTGCAGCACTGGTGCGCTGTTATTTCATAATTTTGTTCTGAGTTTATCCACAGATGGTCAAACTCGAAGTTGATTTTAGCTGACGAGAGTCCCTCGTATTAGGCCACAGTCTAAGGAAGATGTTCATTGTAGAGAGCAGAACCTTTCATCGGTCAATCTCGATTTTATTACAGGTTATGACAATTATAAAATCTTACTAGAATACGAAAAATGAAATTAATCATGCATGAATGCCAAGTGACTGTATAAACGAAGCCGATTTTAGCGATCTAGTCTTTTAAAATGTAGTGTCACTACCATAGAGATAAAATTGTTCAATCTCAATGGAAGTCGTTACGCAGTTCATCAGTTAATGACATTTCTTTATCTCATGGCATTTATCGCCTCTTATTTATTATCATATCAGAGATAATTATAAAACCGATCCTTAATTATACTTAATCTTATTTTTCTTCACTAATTCATACTACATCGCCATAGCATCCTGCCATACTTAGCAAGGGTATTAACCTCGAGCTCAAAGCAGTTTCATACCCAGTAAACTCTTACTTCAAAATTGGCATCATGTGAGGCAGAAGATACAAAACGTTATTTAAAATTTTTTTGTTGCATGCCGAATATGAGGGGAAATGTCAAAAAGATTTTATTTAAATTTAAAACATTACAAGTCTCAGGCATCCTGAGTGGCATATCCTGATTATTTCTTTCCATGATAACTACGACTCCAGCATCAGTAAGGGTTCCATTTTCAACGGAATACGTTACTTTTTAAACTCTTCCTTCTTTCCATACCTCTACCATCCTAATTTTATCCAACCACTATATCATGATAATTTTATTTCATAACTAACCATGGCGTACTGGCTTCTGTGTATTTTCAACATCTTCAAAAGAGCAATCTGCCTTGCAATAATTTCACATCAAATTACGGTAAGAAAGTGGTTATCAACTACTCTACAACTTGCTCTACTGATAGATTTAAAATATCTTATTTCCCACGTACCGTAAGAGAGATCAATAGGCAGAATAGCAAAGGGTTAGGTAGGTAAAAAATTGCTAGAGTAGATGTAGATGTAGAAGTGCTTGATGCATGTTTAAGCATTGCTAACACATGCGTGGTAGGGTTATACCGATTAATGCATTTAGGAAAATGTTTTTCTAACCAGTAATCAATTCATTAACATGTTGGTACTAACCGCCTAGTTGCACGTGACCCTTACATCTAGCATTTGTGCACGCAGAAGAAGTAACATATAAGCTCTTGTATGCATGTGAATAGTGAACTTTCGGTGATCCTCACCCCTCACCACACACCCTCTTGGTGACTCCAAGGTATTGTGTAGACGATAATCAAACTATAGACGTATATTGTCGGTTTTCTTCTGATTGTGGGAATGGTTTCGGAATTAAATTGTTATCTTGTCTATAGCTGATTCACTGCTATATTTTGTTTTGAAAGGTTCTGTTGTTTTAAACGTTTCAAGTCAAGGAATACCTCGCTGACCAGAAAATTCATCAACCGCAGATTTACCCCGAAGAGAGAGAAGACGAACGCGTAGCCACGTCCGGTAGGCTCGCCTTGAGACCTCAGCAGTCTCGGCCAGAGATGACCTCCGCCGCTGAGAGAACTCTAGTGCGAGAAAAACCACTAGCCACCAATCTCTCTCCATCCATCACTGCCACTACACTGGGGCAGACTGGCCCATGCGTTAATTGCCCCTTGCCTTCCCTGACCCTCGTTTCTTTCGGACCCTCGGTCAATGTTTACCCAGGGGCATCCCCTGGATCTCTCTAAGCCAACACTCTCCCGAGCTAATTACTCCAGCCACGGCAAGCCTACAGGATCCTCGGCTATCCTCCTCCTAGAAGATCAATCACTGTCACCTCGCCAGCAGTGGAGGGATCACCTTGCAAGGTGACACGAAGTTGTGAACTCGTCTTCTGGCAGTAGCCACTAAGTGAATCGTGCGGCATTGGGGACCTTCCGTGCCCTCTTCCTTGTCCACGATTTCCACGGTTGTCCACTTCGATATACTACACCTTCATAAGAGTTCAGCACGATATTCAAACTATCACCAATTGGTTACGCCAGTCAAAATCTCAATTGGAAGTTGATAGGAAACTTGGCCGCTGGGATGTCAGTGTCAGGTAATTGAATCACCTGCGAATAGCAAGGGTGATAAGGTGAAGGGTAGTTGTGAAGTGAAGGTGTTCTAACATACCCATGCATCGTATAAACTTCAGGACTGCAAGCATTTTAACGTTAGTAAAATGCAAAGAATTATTATTTGAAATTATATGAATGTTAAGAGCTTAAAATATAACACTATTGAAAGTTCTTTAATTGCTATTAACTGATGTTCGCTCCCCCAGAAACATCATCCACATAATATATTCCGAACTAAACACCCAACAAAATATTTTGAATGATTTTTACCAAAAGAGGAGCCCATTATCAAGAGCAGAGTGGTTAGGGTTGCTCAAATCCACATAATTTTTGCTAATTTTTTTCACATTTTTTCCCGACAGAAACCTGATTTAAAAGAAACAATTTCATAAATGAACTCATAGCTCTATGTTCCATTTAAAAATCTTAGTTTTTCATATTGGAAGTATTAATTTTAAATTATCCTAAAACTAATCGTTCATATTGTTTTAAAATGTGCTAAATTAGCATCTACATGTGCGCATAGAAAATCGCGTTTCCAGATTCGTCAAATTTTATTTCTCTTCATCTGTTATTTTCAAAAAAGAGGATGTCCCTAAGATGTAAACCCTGGTATCGATTCTTACCCTGTCACCCACTTCAAATTGGTTCCATGGGACATTGTAGAAGTATACGCCTGTTATTTTGCTGAATAACCTGCAGACCACATGAAGGATCGGCACGAGAGGTTTAATAATCACTAAACATTCACAACTTGCATGCACTCAATTTAATCTTATTTAGAAGTAATTTGATAAACGTGTTAGGCATGCATTCGACATGAAACTAAACAAATATCTGTAAAGGCATACCGCATCTACGAAGGAACATAATTTTATTCAGAATATTAACTGAAGGACAAGAAAATCTATTCCCTAAATTTCATTCACAGAGGAATTAACAGGTAAATTGCAGTCTGAGCACGTTAATTGATATAATATATTAGCACAAAGAATTCCACCTAAAAGAACCTACGTATTCAATTTTCACCATGCAACTCCGTGCATATTATTATTCCTAGTTAAAAATGTATTATAATTACGCCCTTTGCATAGACTCTCTCCCTATTCTCTAGCTCGAAATCAAATAATCCGTATTATAAAGGATAGATAAAAACGTATTTGATTGATTAGAAATTACATCATATTCTATGACATTTCATAAATTAAGTCTAATCTGAAATCCACAGTAAAGTCTGGTTGAAATTCGAGGTTATATCCTTCGCTAAAATAGGTAGAAAAGAGGTAATTTGTTCCCAATTATTTTCTATTAACTGTATAATTCTAGGTTTCTTGCATAGTAATTAGCAATATTATTCCATAATTTGCGCTTAAAGTTGCATAAATACCGTAGACTTTTGTATGACTTTTAAGGCAATATTAAGAAATGTTGGCAATATATTCCATCAGCCATTGGGGACACCCTCAGTGTAGTACATACTGTTGTCCCGTTCAGACTACGGTGGTCGTTACTTTCCTCTTTACGCACGTAGGCTTTTTTCCGAACGCTGCCAGATTACGATGGCCGGCGCTGCAGTCGCAGTGAAAACCGGAGACAGAAAATACGAAGAGACCGACTAAAGACCACCACACACACCTGATTCAAAATATCGCCGGAATGAATACAGTTAATTGGAAATTAGTGAATATAATAGGAACCACAGGTGGTTTCCATTTAACTTCCTAGATGATACTAGCCACTGCCGACCAAAATGCTATGGGCACTCGAGTTTGAAGGGTATTCATGAAATAACCATAAGATCTACAGATAATTTAATTAAGAATTGAAGAATTACAACAGGTTCTATTTTCCGTTCAGTCATGCAGAAATTCCCACAGATGTTCACACAATTTGCCGGTTTACACAGAAAATTTTCTCATACATGTCTCTCTTTATGTTTCTACAAGTAATTGTTGAAAAAATGTACCGTGTAAAACGACCTTAAGGATTACAACGCAATGAGAATAACATTTGAATACCAACCAGACGCAAGACAACGCTTATGATAATAATGTCAGCAACATTTTTGCGCAGATATGTCTGAGATTTACAAAAACGTATAAAACATTCTTTTGTATATTGTGTTATTATTAGATATTTATCAGCGGCTATTTGTTGCTTGGAAAGCCGGGCGGCTTGCCGCAACAAATAGCTGCTGGCCCGCTACCCATATAATATATAATTTGATATAGAAAAGGTTGATTACATTAAGTTCTTAACGACGATATATTATAACATGTAGATATACAGGGATTAAAACGCAATCAAGAGCCAGGGAAAAACTTAAGGAAAACATTCTTGTGTACATTGTGTTAAGATTTGGAATAGATCGGCTGATGGATTTTTGATAAATAAAAGTTTAAAGTCGGCGTAGTTGTAACACAAAAAACCCGTCACTTTTTCCATTACACTTTAGTAAAAACACAATTCAAAAATGTTATGTGTACAACAATTGACGCATTATTAAACGAGAAAAAATATAATGTAATTAAATTTTTCGAATGTCTTTTGGTTATTTCATAAATACCCAACAAACTCGAGAGCACATAATATTTTGGTCGACGGTAGTGACTTGCTTCTTGTAAACTTCAACCACTAGCGGCTTGAGAGCAGCACTGAATTCACGCTGTCATTCAGACTATTATTATAGACCCGATAGTTGCTTGTTTGCATGTCAATAGTGCATGCTTGGTGATCTTCACCCCCTGCCACACATCCTCGCGGTGGCTTGCAGGGTATCGTGTAGATGTAGTCTGAACGCGCGTAAGGACCATCGTAGTCTGAACAAGGCATGATAATATTAGAATTTCAATTCTATATTTACATCTACAGATTAATAATGCACGCCATCATTAAGGAGTATCGCAGGGGGTGAAACAGCACCAAACATGGACTACATCAAAAGCATCTACCTACATGCACTAAGGAACACAATAAAACATTACCCCCTGCCACACACCCTTGTGGTGGCTTGCAGGGTATTATGTAGATGTAGATGACAATGAATAAGGCATTAATGAACCGGCCACGTGTAACACATTCATTACAATTTACAGCGGTATATTTTTCCTATTATTTCGTTTCGCTGGCTGCCATGCAATCATTTTCATGCCGTTTACGCTTGAACGGATCCCGATGGTAACGGTTAGGAGAACTATGCTCTTCAAATGCCACCTACATTCAATTATAATATATCTCCATAATCTTACTGTCGCGGTCGAATTTTTCGTATACAGCGGGTTCTCACAGTATATTTCTAACGTCGTCGGTAGAAAATCAGCTTCAAACTCCCTTAAAAGATTCACTAAATTCAGAACCTCTACTCTGACAGTCATTTTCATCCTAGTTCCTGTAATAAACTTGTGACACTAACAAACCTCCCCGAGCTTATTCGTACACGCCATATGTGAATCTACCTCATAGAGGTCATATACGCTAGCTGCGTATTCTGAGTTTGGCCTAACGAGTCAAAATAGCATTTCTTTTTTACTTTCAAATTCCATTCACCAAACACACTCTTCACGAATCCTTATCAACTGCTTGCTTACCCGTTATTACATAAATGTGCTTTCCCAAAAAAAGCATGTAAATACTTGCTACAAACATTTAACATTCGAGATATGATTCCAGTGCTCTACCATTTCCCTTTCTACATATACCTCTCCACCTCCCAATGAGAACAGAAGTGTTCCCCTCTTTTTCAGATCATTAGAGTGCATGCCAGGCAAGGGTGGTCGGCGATCGCATCCATTGCCTCCAGTTCTCACCTCCCCGCAGGACATTCCCGAGTTACGGCCCTCCAAAAATCCCCTCCCCCCCTCCTCTGCCCTTGCCTTGTTTACCCTCAGGGGTCCACCCTGAGACCACACGGCGCTATACACACGCTCGCTCATCCTCCACAGGCTCGCCTCACCGTTTCCCCATCGGACGCCGCTCAAGAGGGATATATATGCACCTAGCACACTCATCCACGTCCTTTTCACGGCGGGGAAAAAATCCCTCTTCCTCCTCCATCGGGTATCGTGTTCCCGCAGCCCCAAACACACACACACACACGCACCGAGGAGCATATACGCACGCACTCACCCAATCGCACACTCACGCAGTTGCTGACCCCAACCCCTTCCTCCGTCGGCAGAACCTGTTTTTTTCAGAGGCGTGCCCTCCCTGAAGGGCCCAAGGAGGCCCAAACCGGGTCCCTCCAACTAGTTCTCTCCCCCTGCAGAGGGCCGGCAAGACAGGTCCTCCCCGCCCGATTCCTCCACTGCCGCCGCCTCCTTGCGAAACAGCTCCAACGCCGCTCTTTGGGATTTGCAAAGCCAGCCGATAATTGACACCGCCCCCCGCCCATGTGCTGCTGCTCCTCTGTTAACTGCATGAAGAAATGAGGAAATTCATTCGCCGATCGCGTGCAATCGAAGTGTTTAGGAACTTAGAGTGGTAGTTCTCTTGAATGTGGATTATTATAGAATACTCTGCAACTCTGGTACTCAGCATTTCGAGAGTATGCAACATGATGAATACCTAATCACATTCTATGGATCAATTGAACTGCACTTTTAATTCATGTTTACATCCTGAAGAAATATTAATTTCATGCCTTATAATCGTGTAGACGAATGCAGCGGACAGTCATTCAACTAGCTAAATAATACTCATTTAAAAGAAATTAAAGGATAGAATCAATAAAAATATTACGCCATACTATTTAAAATAGCCAAACCATGAAGAGACTCATCCTTCATCCGACCGTATATAAGCTGTAGTTTATACTACGAACAACTATTTATGTATACAAATGTGTGTGTTCTAGTGGGAAAAGAAGATAACAGCGGCAGATAGAAAAAGGGTTACGTCACAAGGGATGTAGTGCTCGATGGATTTTGTATTTTTTTTGTTTACTTCAACTTTGAGACTTGGCTATTTTTTTAAATCAAGTTCTATAATTCAGTCAACCAATGACACAATATGAGGGCCTTGATGAAGTGGAATAACGAACATTTAATCTAAAACCCAACGTGGAGGAGGCACAGGCAGGCGTTCAAGTCTTCCTGTTTATGAGTGAGTCCCGAGCATTGAAGTCTCCTGGAGGAGTGTTGTCCGCCTTCGCCCGTTCGCGCCCGTCACTCCCATCGCCATCCCTTCTCCATCCTGCGTCGCGTCTCCGCCGAGTCCGACTCGATCGTAAATTCCAAGTAATTGGCGCCGCGGAAAAGGGTTTTCAATTGCCGTCATTCCGGATTACGGTCGAGACGTTTAATAGGCAGGCTGCCAGATCCAAGATAAAACATTCGGTCCAATGGAGGATTCTTTATGCCAGACCAGTTTTATTCGCATATATCCCTCCGTCACCAGACCCTCGGTTCCTTTCGTGAGCGACCTCCCCTACCTACCCCCCACACCCTGGCCTTTCCCTCCTCCTTCCCCTGCGCGTAAAACTTTCGCTCTCCCGTGCAAACAAAAGAGAGCGTCCCTCCGCCACGCCCCCCGCTTCGCCCTCCCTCCCCCCTCCTTCTCGCATTCCTCCACTTCCCATCCCACTCCCCTCCCCTCCCCTCCCCATCTCCCCAAATCTCCTTCTGCATCACCCAGAAATCCCCCCGGGCCTTGCGCCATGCGATGTTCCGCCGTTGCTTCCGATGCCCTTAAGCTCATTACAAACAGGTCGCGTCAAAAGGGGTGGCAGGCGTTGCATCAGGGGCGGCCGCTGCTGCGGCATGTCAGGGGCCAAGTGGGGCAGCAGAGTCAGTGGCCCGGGGGCAGATGTTGCTCCGGGAGCGCGGGGATGATTGTCGGGGCCAGGGAGCGAGTGTGCCGCATGCACGTACAACGTGTACAGCATGCGTACGCAGTCGCGGCGTAAATGGATTAGGATTTACGAGGGGCCGGTCCGCCCATTTCGGGGGTCAAATCCACGTCGGCCTCACTCTTTCGGCGCAAATCACAACTGGATTCCTCTTGCGCTCGCTCGGAATCATGAGAGAAGGACGTGTTTCTTATAGACTTGCCATCGACCCTCAAAAAATTGAATTCTTCCATTAAAAAGCGTTCTCAATGTATGACGCGGAACAGAAAAAGCCACTGCCTGGTCCTTCAGAGAAAATGATTGAAATATTCAAATGATGCAGGAAAAGGACTGTGGAGGATTATATGGAACAGGAAAAATTTCCAACTCATCACTTATCCCTCTCAACTAACAAGGATTTTCGACTTTTTATCTATTAGGAAAGTTAAATGCAACATTTTCAAATTCAATTTTTCCCTATTGCAATACGGCCCTTTAAATGATATTGCTACATATAATCGTCAAGTGGAATAAAACACTTACACGCTACTCCAACAAAATATAGATATTATAAATATTAATGTGAGATATTTTTTATGTTTTAGGTAGGTAAGATTTAAAGGTTTTTTAAAAGCAACAGCTTAAACTGAAACTACTTGAAAGTAATAGCACTCTTATGGTTAACGGCCATTCCTCAAATTTATGTAACTTGAAGAACAGCTGCTATTCTCCTATTAGAATACCATCTATATATTATAAATTGTGGAATAAATTTATAGCTCCTATTAGAAATAGTACATTAAGGCAAAAAACATTTTACTTTTTCTAGCATTGGAGAGAATTGTTCCTTATTTAGAAGTTTAGTTTCAGCAAATACCAAATAGTTATTATAGAAATATGGATATCATTTTGAATTATTTACGATGCAAATCTATTGCTCAAATTCGAATAAATTCGTGTGAATTCTATGGGTTGAATGTCTCACTCGAAAAATGTAGCATAGTATCTAAATCTTGAATGCTCCTGAAAGCTCACAAAATATCAGATGATATACCATGATACGAGGGATAAGAAGGGTTTACATTTGCACAATATTTCTTTTCTGTTATTCAAATCCGGGAAAGGTCCCTTAATTGTATGATAGAAATAGCCTTCCACACTGACCCACAGTCTCAACCACGGGTTACGTCCAAATATTATAATGAATCGAGCCTCACTTTTCAACAGCGGAACCCAGGTTGAAAAAGGATCCCTGCCCTCACAAAGTATGAATCCATGGCAGTGTCCGGTATCTAGACACGCATTTAATGAAACGGATGATTGTTATGCAAAGGCCATTGTGAGTGCCTCGCTCCGCTTTTTTTCCGGGAGATGGCGCTGGGGAGGCGTGGCGGTCGGTGGAATGAACGTGGCAACGGAACGCATTCAGCCGGGATAGGAGGAAGGAGGTGCTCCGACTCGCCCCCCTCTAAAAGTAGCGGCATGGGTGCCGCAAACGGTCCACAGGTTCCCCCCCGCCCTTAATGAACCCCTCGACGTCGGGAACACTTTCTTCGCCATGAAGAGGAAACTCGCGAAAACTGATTTACGAGATCTCAACGATGCCTTCCATTCTTACCCTTATACCTTTCCTCCCGGTCTGAAGCGCCTATTAGTGCAGAAACAGACTCGAAAACAACCAAGGAGATCTCAACGCGTAACATTCGATTTCGGTGAAGCAAGAAATTTGTGATAAACTGAATCAAACAGAAGTTGCCTCTAACGTGAGCGTGTAGTTCTAATTTTGAGACGTTTTCCATTCTCATTTATGTCTGCAGAGGAAATTAATACGTCATTAATTTGGTTTGAACCATAGGTGTCCAACTGGTATTGTGCATGTGGTACCGCCTGCAGTAACGCCATCTATAACTGTAGTAGGTTATTAATGAAACGTTGTCGTATATTATAAATTAATATATTTACTCACCCCTTCTAAAAATTTAAATTTTAGATATTTAACGTTGCATCTAGATTAATAGAAGCGTAATATCAATTTTACTACTACGACATCGAAACCTTTGACAAACGAAGATCACAGTCCTGTGCGTCCTGTACATTTAAGCTGAAAGTCGGTTGAGAAATTGTTTTCATTTGCACTAACAGTGATTAAGACCGTTTATCCTGGTTTGGTTGTATAATAAGTGATATAAATGCGTTGAAATTCGACGTAAAGCCTCTAAATGTGTAATTCTGCGCTGTCAGTAGCTGTTAATCCAGAAATTTAGTATATTTGAATTCCACGAACGGACACTTGGTAAGGCATTAAAGTTTTTCGATGAATTTGTCTCATCATACAGGTTGTATTACTATATGTTAGCATTGTGTTGGCATTAACTATTTTCAAGCCATTTCTACCATCGGAATTTGGTCACGCATATGATTTTTCGTGCTGCTTGGTGGCGTAAATATCAGTGAGTAACCCTCGAGTGCCTTGTTACTATCGTTAGTATTGCCTATCGCACTTGAACACGAACTGATGACGATGGGAATCTCATCACGAAGTAGCTTCTTGTGTTGTTTTTGGTCCATTTGGTTGATCACTTGGTAGTTACTTAGATGAGAATACGCTGTACTGTGCAGCCTTGCTGTATGTGTTGATCTGTCAGGAACTTTGAATTTGGATATACTCTAATGGAAGTGTCTGCAATAGATTTCCTTCCTGTATCTAAACTAATTGTCTGTGTAAATACTAAAAAAACACCCTTGTAGCTCCCTAGATGAACTTAACCTTAATGTACGGAGACTGTATGGCCAACCAGCTCGTAAGTGTGGACACTCACATTTGAGTATTCACTCTTCCTCATTCATTCAGGCTTCTTTCATGGTTGTAGTTGATATTGATATATGTTTTGCATACGTTATAACTTTCCATAGATTTATTGGGCTGCATACTTCATTTCATCACAGTTTCCAAGCATTTTTGTGAAAGCATGCTTAGTGGTTCTCCAGTAACTCGTCGTAGTTTGAAGATTTATGAGAAGCTCTTTCAGAATCCGATTAGTTTTAAGTCCTCTCTCCCAGTGTGACTGTTAACATTGTAGAGAATTATTAGTCGTATTACAATTAGTCGTATTACAATAGTTTTTTGACCAAATAATATCAGTCAGCCTAACGATCAACACAAAACATTTGCGCTTAGAAAATGAAAAAAAAATCCAGTAAGAATCCAGTCTCCACCCTCATTCCTGCCTCCAGAAAGTGGCATTCTCAATCTCGCATGACGTACTTGGCAGCTTTTGTCATTATTTCCTTCTTTCTTCCAGGGTTCTTCAATGTAAGCACAATTGTGTGAAAAAATTAATCTTCTAACCACAACCATTCACTCATAAATCAAAATTTTAAATAAGCAAAAGGTGACGCCCACCGAATATGCTGCTGTGATAACATTGACGTCATTTTCCTCCCGTTCTTGACTGCTTTTAGGGGAGGGGAAGGGAGTGGAGGGGGATTCTCGGAACGTCTGCTTGCATAGATGGTGTCGCAATCGCTCCCATTGGCCGAGTCAGCTGTGTCCCCCCCCATTGCGATAAGGCAAAGTAGCTTCGCGGGCTCAGTTGTGATTGAACGAAGTCTATATACGTCAGAGGTTGCACCACGCCCACTTTTCCGAAAGGGTTAAAAACATCAGTTTTTCGCCTCTTATAACTCGGGAAATAATTGACGGATCAAAAAACGGAAAAATATGGTAGACGACGGTAAAAAAATTAGGCAATAAAAAATATGGTAAACGACCCCATTGAAGCATATTTGAAACCTACTCTTTGAAGCAAGTACTACTCATCGTTTTCCTCTTTCACATCAGCTTTACACGCAGAAGGTTCCTGGTTTGAACTCGGGTGAGAACTTTTTTTGTCTCCCACGGTGGTGGCGTGGTAAATCCTGTTGATCCTACGGTCACGAGCTCAATTCCCGCCGGGGGGGATTTTCACTTTCCAGGTTACCGATGCGTGTCCATTCTGTCCGCTGCAAGAGAGGACTCTATAGTCCTTAATTCGCAGCTTAAATACAGAATTTTGTCTACATTTATTTATCTATCTATCTACTTTAGTATAACTCAATAATTTATATAGGTACCGAACCAAAGCGGACACCTATGTATATGAACTCAACTTTGAACAGTAACTGCAAGGTTTCCTTCCGACCAGTAGTGCCAAGCCATAGTATCATTGACAAGATGAAAAAGAATGTAATTCTCAATCAGGTTGTCTGGCAAGCTATTCCCCTGATCTTATGCTCATTATCTAACCAACTGCTAGCTGTTGGATTTCACAAAGACTTTTTTTTTAAACACCCCTGCCACACACCCTTGTCTATATCTACGACATACCTTGCAATCCACCTCGAGGGTGTTTGGCAGGGGATTCATCCACACCAGGAACAATGACACAGCAAACAAAAATGAACACTACAAAACAAACACCACACCTTTAAAAGAAATAAGGGAAATAAGAAAAAAACCTACCCAATCCCAATCATGCAGGACACATCCACGAATACCATGCATGACTTAAAATCTGACACCAATTTAGTAGATACTCATGCATGCAAAAAAAATTAAATCCAGGGAATGCTAAGAGCAATGCATGCGAGTAACAACGATTTGAACAGATGGTTTTCAGGGTATTATGTAGATGTAGATGTATCATTAGTGCCAAGCCGAAAAAGAGACTCACTACCGATATAACTTGAGAATTATAATTACTATTTCATTTGAAAGCACACCAATTGAGATGTTTAGAACACTATTTTTATTTCTCAATGACAAAAAATACACCATTTCACACTCTGAGTGTTATCAGTCGTGAAACAGCATTCAAAATAAGAGTTGAAACCATTCAATTCCATGAATTCCACAGCATATACTCCGTGTATACCGATCGCCGGCATCGTTTGAAGAGGATGAAATTAACTACATCGCATTGGTCCCAAAAAATCACGGGAGGCAAACGAAAAACATCGGGGAAGGGGATGAGAGGCGTCGTACCTTAGGGTTGTCGACCCTTTTACATACATATATCGAAGAACTCGGGTAATACGGGTGGAGGAGGGGTTTTTAAAGGGCAACGGGGATCGCAAAGGGCGGAAGGGATGAAAAGGCGATCGAGAGGGAGGGGCGGGGTGGGCTGGGGGATGAGGGGGGTTGTCCATTGTGGCACGAAGAGCGACGTCGTCCGCACGAAACCGCCACCCCACCCCCTGCACCCCCGGCACCCCCTCCCTGGTCGCCGCCCCGCCACGACGCTGGGCGGATGCGGAAATGCCGAACCCCACGGCCGACGCTCTCGTTACCCCTCCGCATCGATACTGCAGTTCTGTAGCTGCGTGACTTCAAGCCAATGATGCAATAAGACACAAATAACGATGGAGAGGCCCCAAATAAGCCAGGAGCCGATCCATAACTGCAGATAAAATAAACATCATCAGTATCTACTCAATTTCCAATACGTAGCAAAGATTGCGTAATCTTTTTAATGTCCCCTTCCTTTCCGGATCGAATTTAAACTTGGTATTGACGTCTGGAAACCCTCGGCTCTTTCCAAAACCGTTGACTTCATTGCTTCTATTTTTCCCTGAGCATATTTTTGTTCACACATCTTTATTATGTCGGCTATAATCTTTTAGCGTACTCACTAAGTCTTCTATTTTACATTTCGATATTACACTTCTATTAAATGAATTAAAATCTCTTCTACTATACTAGAGGAATTAAAATGGGAATCATTATCATCTCGCAGGTTGAAATTTAGACTTAATCTCTGAAATAAATTCCAAGATAATATTTTTAGTGATGACGTTAAAATATTTTGCGAACCCCAACTTGCTATGGTAAACTGGACCATGATTACAAAATTAGAGAAATTGATTGCCTAACTGACAGATTAAAAATGTTCTTTTTTCCTCGTACAATTAGGGATATGAAGAGCGGTAAATATGTCCAATACGAGTGTAGCAATGTTTAGCATTGGTATCTGCATGTTGGTGCAAGGACTTGAAGGTACCCAGCTAACAGCTTGTTTTTGCATGCTCACTTTGCTATTTTTATCTTTTTAAATAGTGAAGTTTAGACTAATATATTAATACTAATCCTTTTAAATGCATGATATGCAGTGCATGTTTGGTGAGAATTGACCCCCCGCCAACACCTTGCAGGTTATTTTGTAGATGTAGAAGTATTATACGATTGCAATGCACTCTCTGTATGAATACTTAAATACGAATAATGAGCCTTGGATCCATTATATATGCAGGAGATTCAAACAAAACTTCTTATGTAATATTCTTGGCTAATATCAAAACAACATTGTTAGCGTATAATTTCCTAAATATTTTTTTACGTTTTGTTTTTGCTACCTCTTTATCTTTGTTATCATCGGTTTTTTTAGTCTGTTTCCGCACTAATAGGGGCTTCAGACAGGAAGGAAAGGTACAAGGAAAGGGGAAGGAGGCAGGGAGGAAAGGAACCCGTCGGCATTAGCCTGCTCTTACAGAAAAGGCGCCGAAGGAATCATAGTTTAACGTCCCATCTGGTGGACAGATTACTGCACTAGAATGTTCTCCGCAAAACACTCAAATAGGACCCTGATGACCAATGAAAAAAATCTTCTACTGCCAGGATTCGAAACCCGGGCCCTCCCGGTTAAATGCCAAAACAATATTCCTCTAACCAACCCGGCCTCCGCTATAATGAGCTTTGTTGCACGAGGCATTCGAGCGAAAAAGTTTAATTGAAGAGTTATGCTACTTGTAATTACCAGTGAAGTGATTTTATGCGTAAATTAAGGGATGTCATGCAGACAAGCTCAAGTTGCTCGAACCTTCCCCTCAACCCAGACAACGCCCTCTGCCCTGTGGTGCCCTCTCGTGGTACCACCACCGCACACCGACTTTGCGGTTCCACCTGTGGATTCCACGCAGTAGCGGCACCAACACCCACGGCCTCCCCTCTACCCGAGGTGCAACCCTCGTCTCACCCCACATTCGGGCAAATGGGTTGCATAGTCACCATGGAGGAGTGCTTGGTTTAAGGGCCACCATGCAGATGACACCTATTGATTGCGTCAAGTGAATCGTAGATTGGGATTCATCAAAAGAGTACAAGGTAAATGTGACGATCATGTACGAGAAATCAGCTAATTTTCCTTGTTATACCTCATTTGGAACATGCTGCCAGTGTATCAGAGCGTAGGTTAAAGTACAGATTGAATCTATTAGTGAAATATCTATCGGATAGCTTTACTGAAGATGTCAGGCACATATTAAAAAAACAGCGTATTATGCTAGATTCGACCAGATAAATAAAATTAGAGAGATAGTGTGTCGTACCGATAGATTCAAAATGGCATTTTTCCCTGTACTATAAGAGAACAGAATAGGCAGCATAGAAAAGGGACAGGTAGGGGAAACATTTTAGAGTATTCTGTAGTGCTTGATGCATGTATTAACCCCTTAAATACTATAGATACTAGCAATCAAGTTGCATGAGACAATATAGTTGCTCGTTTGCATGTTAGTAGTGCATGCTTGGTGATCTTCACCCCCTTCGCCCACACACCCTCGCGGTGGCTTGCAGGGTATCGTGTAGATGTAGATGTATGGGATCCCTACGAAATCGGCCTAAATAATGAATTTGAACGTGTGCAGCGAAGATCGGCAAGATTTATAAAGGGACGATACGATAATTATATTAGCGTAACCAGTCTATTAAATGAATTGAAATGGGAATCATTGTCAGATCGCAGGTTGAAATTTTGACTGAAAATATTGCCTTATTTTGTTTAAGAGATTAAGTCTAAATTTCAACCTGCGATCTGACAATGATTCCCATTTCAATTCATTTAATAGACTGGTTACGCTAATATAATTATCGTATCGTCCCTTTACAAATCTTGCCGATCTTCGCTGCACACGTTCAAGTTCATTACTTCGACCGATTTCGTAGGGATCCCATACACTGGCAGCATATTCCAAATGAGGTCTAACAAAGGAAAAGTAGCTGATTTCTCGTACATGATCGTCACATTTACCCAGTACTCTTTTGACGAAACCCAGTTTACGATTCGCTTGACCCATTATTTCACGAATGTGTTTACCCCAGGAAAGATCATGTGTCAGTCTTATTCCAAGATATTTAATGGATTCCACGTTTGTTAATTCATTATTACTTATTTTGTAAGTGCTAGGAGGAGAACTATTTTTTGTTTTTTCAAAAATTCATTACTACACATTTTTAAATTTAATTCTAACTGCCAGGTTTCACACTTTTTCAAATGCTTGTAGGTCATCATTTCAATATTTTTTATCGTGCGGGCATAGAATTTCCCTGTACACTGCTGCGTCATCGGCAAATAGACGAAGCTTACTTTTGACCACCTTATTGATGTCAATTGTGTACAGAAAAAACATGAGTGGACCTATTACACTACCTTGTGGGACACCCGAAGTGACTTTAATTGCCGGTGAGGTAAAAACCGCCCAAAACAACCCTTTGAACCCGATCATGTAGAAAATCACTTATCCATGATATTATTTTACTGTCTAGCCCATAAGATTTTAATTTCAAAATTAGTTTGCTATGAGACACCTTGTCAAAAGCTTTTTTTAAATCTAGAAATATAGCATCCACTGGAATATTATTTTCACCAGAAACTAATATATCGTGGGAAAAGAGAGCAAGTTGACTCATGTATTCACAGTAAGTAGTTGGAACATCTTGAAGTCTAATTTTAGAATTATATTCCACCGAAATTGAAACTCTAGGAGTATCTACTCGTACAGAATTCCCATTCCACGACTACCATTTGGTATTAATTTGAGCCATGATCACTCGGAGCACTATGAGCTAGTAATAAAGCTCGAAGGACACTCACAGGAGGAGGGCACAAGGCCAAGGGAAAGGCTTTCCGCGAGACTTAGAAACTCTCGCCGCGCACTTCCGCGCGCAAAAAAGAGTAAAGCAATTATCTCAATCAAGCGATGCCTCTTCTATCGGGGGAAGAGCGCCGCCAGCGTGGGATTGGCAACCAAGATAAACAGAGAGAGGAACGCACTGCGTCCGGTCCCGTGCACTCTTGCATTTAAAATAACTCCTCGAGGACTTTATTCCCATCGGGTCGGGAGGGTCTCTGACAGGAAAACCTTGCCTTTCTCGTTTTAACTCAGCAGGCAGGCATGAAGCGGGAGCAAGAAGGGCCCCAATATAGGGGAGTCGCGTCCGCTGGTTCCATTAGACATGGTCCTGTGAGGGCCCCCTCCCGTGCCGAAACGTCAAAGGACTGCTTGTGCCTCTTTCAAAGGGCGTCTCGCCGTCCGATGTCCACATTTAGAGACACTCAACAGCTTAAGTAAACGAATCTAACGTCCTCCCCCCCCCCTACATGTTTCTGCCAGTGGAATTAGACGCTGTAACCGCCAGCGCACGGCATGGCCTCAACTTACTTACCAAACACGAGTCACGCAGTACCAAGGGCACAGGTCTACATCTACACGATACCCTGCAAGCCACCGCGAGGGTGTGTGGCAGGCTTTGAAGATAACCAAGCATGCACTACTAACATGCAAACAAGCAACTATAGGGTCTAATGCTAGATACTAACTAGATTGTTAGTATCTATAGTATTTAATGGGTTAATACATGCCTCATGCACTACAGACTACTCTAAAATATTTAGGATGATGTCTAGCGCCGTAGTTGAAAGCGTAGAATCCATAAGGTACTTAAATGTAGGATGGATTCCAGATGGATAGGATTGGAGAGATGGATTGTCGTACTGATGGATTCGGAATGGTACAAGGGTATTTTTTTTCAACCTCCGATTGGACAAAAATAAAAGAAAAAGTGAATATTAAAAAATGTTTTTATTACTAAAATTTATATACACTTATGGCTACTTTTCGACATAATCACCTTGACGATTGAGGCATTTGTCGTACCCGTGGACAAGCTTTACAATACCCTCTTCATAAAATGTTGCAACCAATGAATAACAATGAGGCTTGACGTTGGCTGGAAGCTCCTCGTTGGTTTGGAAATGCTGCCCTCCTAGCCATTTCTTCAGTTTAGGGAAAAGATGGACGTCACTTGGCGCTAGGTCGGGGCTTTACGGCCGGTGATCGAAAATGTCACATTAAAATTGCTCAAGGAGCCGTTTGATTGCACCATCACCGTGAGATCGGACTTTGTCATGGATCAAAACGATTCGGGAAGTCAGCATGCCTCTTCTTTTGTTTTGAATGGCTTTCCGGAAACGTCGTAACGTTTCACTATAAACAGCGGCATTAATCGTTGTTCCCGGCTGCATGAACTCCACAAGCAACACACCTTTTTGGACCCAAAACACGGTAGCCATAACTTTTCGATTGTTGAAGGTTTGTGTGATTTTTTTGGTTTATTTGGTGATGTGTGTGCATCCATTGTTGTGATTGTCGCTTTGTTTGGGGTGTGTCATTTTGAATCCACGTCTCATCTCCCGTCACAATTGATTTCAATACGTCTTCTCTTTCAGCGGCATAATGGTCAAGGAACGTCAAAGCTGAAGACATCCGGCGAGTTTTATGGTTGTTGGTCAAAATGTTTGGGACCCAGAGAGCACAAAGTTTTTTGAAGTCTAAATTTTCCGTAACAATAGAGTACAGAGAAGATATTGAAACTTCCGGAAATTCCATAGACAAAGCACTTATGGTGAACCTACGGTTTTCTCCAACCACTTCGTCCACTCGTTGAACAAGGCCGTCTTTAGCGACAACTTGCGCCCTTGACCCCATTCATCACGCACATCATATGTCCACCCCCTTCATCATGTCTTCAAATTTTCGACACCATTCAGGCGCAACAACAGTACTCATAAAGTATTCTCCATACACTCGGCTCATTCTTCGATGAATTTCTGCAGCACTCTTCCGTTCTGCTTGCAGGAAACGAATAACGCTTCGCGATTCGCACTCGGCGGGAGAATCAATCGAGGCGGCCATGTTTATGTGATCGTTACTCAGCACAGACTGACGACTTAAGGTCAGCAGTGACAGAGCGTGTGGTACGGGAGATGCGCAGTTTCCTAATGTGCACACCACCCGCCTGTCGCTTGTCTGGCGTTTATGCTGTGCGATCGGAGGTTGAATAAAAACGACCCTCGTATTTTTTCCCCGTACTATGGGAGAACAGAATGGGCAGTGGAGCGGAGGATAGGTGGGTGAAATATTTTAGAGTGGTCCGTGGTGCATGATGCATGTAATAATCCCTTAAATACTATAGATACTAACAGTCTAGTTGCATGAGACCCGATAGTTGCTTCATTGTATGTCAATAGTGCATGCTTGGTGATCTTCACCTCCTGACACAAACCCTTGCGGTGGCTTGCAGGGTATCGTGTAGATGTAGATGAAATGTAACAATCACGAAAGACAGCCCTATCACAGAAATGCCTTGTAAATTTCCACAATACGTTTATTGCACCGACCCAGGGATCAGCAGGAAATTGCCATTATCAGAAGATAGAGACTCGCTTGGCAGGGATTCAGATGCAATGCAAGACTGGTGAGGGAATTAGCAGTTAGAACTTAACGATAAAAAGTGTGACGCTATTCATTTTTGAAAGAAGAATAATTCGTTACAGCATTCCAATAGCATTAGTAACACGGGAATAGGGCGTTGAATCCATCAGGTACTTTGGCGTAACATTCAATAAAGATGATTCTTCGTGCGGCAGACACAACCGGGAAATATGGGCCAAGCCAAGAGAAAGCTCGGATTTATCAAAAGTATACAAGATAAATATAGCGAGATTACTGAGAAGCGATTCTACATTTCATTAGTTAGAGCCGTTAGGGCCCGCCTAAAGGATGCAGCCAATGCATCGGATCCGAATGAAATAGGTTTCATCAAAGAGCTAGACAGTGTGCAGCATAGAGCAGCTAGGTTTGTTAAATGGTGTTACAACAGTTACAACAGTGTATCGCAAATAATAGAAAAATTTCATTTGGAATCATTATCAGATTGTAGGTTAAGGCAAAGGTTAAGTTTCCTGCAGAAATTTAAAAAGCTACGGATAGATTAACTGAAGATGTTAGATATGTACTAAGAACTCCTGTGTACTATGCTAGATTCGAACAGGTCAATAGATTAGGGTGAGAGATAGTTATACCGATAGAGCGGGAAAAAAATTAAATTTTATCTCTATTAGAGAACACAACGGGCAGCATAGCAAAGGGATAGGTAAGTTAAATATTGCTAGAGTAGCCAGTAGTGCCAACACCCTCGTGGTGGCTCGCCGGGTATTACCTAGATAATGATGTAATGCAGATAACGTTCGTCGCCCACGCTCCTGAAATGAACGTATGGACTGAAATGGTGCCCGGTGATGTTCATCTTTACCCCATGATCAGCGAGAATTCATTGTCCAACTGATGTTGAGCTGATAGAAGTTATCACTGAAGGGGGTAGGACCTTGAAAACAGTGTATAGTGAAGGAATAACAAAAACAGCATCAATCTATGGTATACGTTTGGAGACTGCCTAGAAAATAACTGTTATAAAAAATTGATTATTTTATTTTTTCTCGGCAATAATTTATAAAGGTTCTTTTCCTTTCGACGAGAAAATCACGCAATTTTATTATTATTGTACGTCAATGACTACACTCATATGATGAACCATATTAACTTTAAGCTAAGTTACAAAATTGTGGGCCAAAATAACCAAAATTTTTACATGAATGTGCTCTACCAATTGTTACTTTAAAACGCCATCCAATTTACCTAAGATTAGTCTAGATGATTTTGCAGGTTATTTTCGTTGGAATTTTTTTTACCAAAAAGTGATGACATAAATAATCATTTGGTACACGCTCTTAATTAGCTCTTAGCACGACGTAAATAAATCCGTCGTCGGTGATGAGGTTTTCACGGGATTCCAGCCACAAAGGGAAGGTGTTTTAGGGCACTGACGCCTCGGTGCCCAACGTCCGACGTCGAGACGTCTCGATTGCGTAGTGTGCCGTAGTCGATACGAAGGTGCCCGTGGAAATCCGTGGAAACATCTCAATAGCATACGCAGGGACAACCTACGTATTTTCATCAAATGCATCGTCGTTTTAGATATAAACACATAATGAACTCAGGAGTTCCCCAGGGTAGCGTAGTAGGTCCGCTTCTATTTCTTTTATACATAAACGATTTGGGTACCGTAGTTAGTAGTAAGCTTGACGTTTTGCAGACGATGCTGTAGTGTATAGGGGTATATCAAAAGAAGAAGTCAGGAAATCGCCTAGCAAGGATTTAGATGCAATTCAAGAGTGACACGACAAATAGCAGTTAGAACTTAACTTTAAAACGTGTGTAGCTATCAATTTTTGGAGGGTGACTAATTCGAGAGAGCGATCCTATAAAATTAATAACACGAAGATCGAAAGCGTTGAAACCATAAGGTATTCAGGTGTAACAATCACTAAAGATTTATCGTGGGGAAGACATATCCGGGAAATATGCGGCCAAACGAAGAGAAAGCTAGGATTTATAAAAAGAGTACTTGGGAGATGTGATGAAAAGACAAAAGAGCGAAAAGAATACGCAGCATAGCAAAGGGATAGGTAGGGGAAATATTTTCCAGTAGTCTGCAGTGCATGATGCATGTATTAATCCCATAAACACTATAGATACTAACAATCTAATTGCACGAGACCCTATAGTTGCTTGTTTGCATGTCGGTAGTGCATGCTTGGTGATCTTCACCACCTGCCACACACCCTCGCGGTGGCTTGCAGGGTATAGTGAGGATGTAGATGAATAAATTATTGATTTATTGTCAATTTAGGGGACCTACACTCACTCATTCGGTGTTGGCTCGAAGGTTGCTTTAACAGAGAAGTTCTCGACCCCCATAGTTCCTATGCACTAGGTGAACGCTTTCACCTAGAGCCAAAGGTGCCGTACTGACAGATTCAAAAAGTCCTTTTTCTCTACTAAAATTAGGGATATGAATAGCTGTAAATATATCCGCTATGAATATAAATATATTAATAGCGGAATAATATTCCTCAATACGCCTGAGTGCATAGGAAACTTAAGGACTGAAAGAATGAGTTTGCATAAATGTACTATACTCTTCGCTATAATGTGTTGTTCATTTGATGATAAGATAATATTATTCGCTGAGCAAAATATAGTTGTGATTTTTATTTATTGATTCCTAAGGATTTCCTTGTCAATGTCTAGTTTTATTATCAGCCATCATTTTCAGCATACGAGATGAGGCTCCTTCAAATGGGAATAATTAGCACTCAGGGCGCATGGATAATAGTTTGCAATCAATCTGAATATTAATTTATGTAAACCAAAGTTGTCCCATAAATTGTGTGGGAATAAATTTTTTGTGTTTCATTTCCAATTCTTCGAAAAAGGCGGAAAAAAGCGCGTTTGCAATTTTAAAGATCTAAATACATTTTGGAGGCCATGGGAGCAGTTAAATACTTTAGCCGGGCGATCGGTCATGCATACATACTCCACCCCACTGCCCAGCAACCATTACCCTTTGCAGGAGACGCTGCTTTTCCGCGGCATCACTCAGCACCTCAGGGATCGGAAACATCCCCCTCGAAACCCCGGCAATTAATGGGCGGCGTCGCAGAGAGGGATGTCCAAGGGGCTGACCGGTCCCCTTACCCCCCTTCCCTTCACATCTTCTCGCTGACCTCCTGCAGTCAACGGAACATCTCTCGTCGCGTTGGCTAGGAGGTCAACCCCTCTCCCTCCGAGCCGTCTCAAAATTATCACATCTGCGCTGACACCTCACCTCAGTGTCTCCCCTCCCCCCCCTTGGCCCCTTTGTCCACCATGTGTCCACTTCCTCCCCTGACACATCCCCGTCCGTCACAGCGGGTCACTCTGCACCAGTCAATGCGCGGATTCGCGCGACATCCCTAGGGTGCCCTCTGCCACGAGTCCTCGTAAATATTTTGGACCGAAAAAGTTTAGCTTCGACCGTTGGCACGGCATTAAAAAGTGGGTAAAAAAATCTAACGGTTTAGCTACCTTCGACGAATCAGAATCAAGTGCGCCAGTACGATACGGTATGGCACGAAACCCTTTTGGTGTAAATTACAGTAGGTACGAAATTCTTCTGGAGTGATTATCCACGGAGAAAAAATAAACATGCTGCGATTCACTGATGACACAAGACTCATAGCAGAGACAGAAGGGGATCTGAACAAGATTCTAGTAAACATGGAAAGGACAATGGCCAGATATCAGCTGAAGATAAATATGAAGAAGACGCCAAACATAATGTCTAACTAGGAAAACAAAAACTTGATGTGTTTAAGAGTTCTGTTACCTAGGAAGCCGAGTAACCAACGATGGACGAAGCAAGAAAGAAATAGTTGAATAGCCCAGGCAAAGAGGGCGTTCTATCAAAAGAAGTATCTACTTATAGCTGGAAATACAAGCGTAGAAGTAAGGAAACAGTTTATCAGAACATATATCTGGAGCATGTTCCTTTATGGCAGTGAGGCATGGACGATGACAGCAGCGGAGAAGAAAGGGGTGGAAGCATCCGAAATGTGGTGCTACAGAAGAATGCTGAAGATTAAATGGATCGACCGAGTAAGTAACGAGGAAGTCCTAAGAAGAGAGGGAGAAAAGAGAAGTCTACTGACAACTCTAAGAAGAGGAAGGGACAACTTAATCGGCCATTACTTGAGACACGATGGCCTGATGAAGACAATCGTCGAGGGAAAAGTGAACGGGAAGATTAGAAAAGGCAGGCCTCGTATGAGATACATGGAACAGGTTGTGAAGAATGTAAAAGAGAAGAATTACGTCACAATGAAGAGGTTGGCCAATAGAAGAATCGAGTGAAAAGCTGCGTCAAACCAATCCTAGGATTGTTGACCAATGATGATGATGAGGTACGAAATATTCTTGAAGATGGTAACTATTGAGCTCGGTCGCGTTGGTCATGGAAGGGGTGATGATCGAGTATAAGACCGTGTAAAATTCTCATATCCGGTTACAGGGGCTCAGATTCATTCCGCTGGGTTCCCGTGATTTCATATAAAGATTTGATATTTCCCGGAAACCCAGCTTTGAGTTGTTATTCCTGGGAGGCGATCAACAGGTAAGGTTGTCTGGACCATTTTAGGATAATAGGTGGGTTCTTATGTGTAGTAAGGAATTTTTCAGGGGTCAGCGATTGGGTGAAGAGAAATCCGGTGTGGACATTAGGCTTATCATCTAAATCTACATAATACCCTGCAAGCCACTATAAAGGTGATTGGCAAGGAGTGAATTCACACCAAGCATTCATTACATATCATGCATTAAAAATATTAGTAACTATTATCTAGTCGAAACTTCACAATTTCAATAAAGATAAAAATAGGAGAGCTATAAGATGCTGTTACTTGGGTTAGCCTACAGTGCTTATAACAATATGCAACTAACCATGATCTTTATTGATACACTTATATTTATGCAGTTTGGTATATTTACCGCAATTCATATCCCTAATTGTACGAGGAAAAAATATCATTTTAAATCTGTCAGTTCGGCAATCAATTTCTCTAATTTTGTGATTATGGTCCAGTATACCATAGTAAGTTGGGAGTCAAAAAAATTTTTAACGTGATCGATGAATATATATTCTTGGAATTTATTTGAGAGATTACGTTCAAAATTTCAACCTACGGTCTGATAATATTTCCCATTTTAGTTCATCTAACAGATTGGTTACGATAATATAGTTACCATACCGTCCCTTTACAGATCTTGCCAATCTTCGTTGCTCACGCCCCAGTTCATTGTTTAAGCCTATTTCTCAAGGATCCCATATACTGGCAGCCATTACCTCAGTAAAAGGAGCCATCTCATCCGACGGACAGAGCACTGGACTTCAAGTACTCTCCAACAGCACTCAATTAATGCCCGGTATATACCTACCACTGAAAATCTCGGCAACTGCCGGGGAACAAACCCGAGCCGTCGGTATGGGAGGTCAGGACTCGATTGGGACCAACCCAACCAATCCCCCTTCAACTTGGATCCAATCGCGCGGATTCCTTGCTACTTTCCTGATCCGAACCCGAGACCTCCGGTGAAAATTCCAAGCATCTGCCCACTCGACTACCTCGCATTAGGTACAGAACGGCACGAAATTATGCGACTGTCTGATATTTTCTTAACTTTCCAAGCCAAATCGCTTTCATTCTTCAAGCTCTATAATATTCAGGAAACCAACTTAATCACGTTATGAGTTTTCTCTTACCATGACGATCAATTCAATAATTTATTAGGAAATGGTACCAAATACTTAATTTGATATATTTTACAATACTTCCTTATCTATCCAAATTTCAATATCACGCTAAGTATATTTTATTCCAAGGTAAGTGGTATTGTGTAAAATACCAAATGTGAGTTGGATTAATTATATATTTAATTATTAATTCGGCATTTGCGTAATAAATCTGAAAGTAGATTAAGTTATTCTTTTTTACTTTAGCTTTGATGTAATGACAAATTTGAGATAAAAAATTCCGGAGGGAATTAATTTTATTTTTAATATTTCTTTCCAGCTCGAATAATATTTCAATGCTTCAAAGTGCAAGCCATCTTACTAAGGCAGAATATTTTATATCTACTGAACCATATTAACATAGCTACGTATTTCAATTAATTAAGGTATTTAGAGTTATTCTAGAACAATTTTTAGAATAAGTTGCGGCATCGTGTTTCGAAGTCACAGCACAATATTTGTTCTCACAGTTCAGTAAAATGTTGGTCAGTACTATCGGATATCACAACGTGATTAGAAATCATATTGAATTAAGTCCCTGCCTCAGAATGAATGCCAACAATAAGGTTATTGCGAGGAATAGCGACCAATTCCATAGAATTAAAACATTGCGATGCAAGATGTCGTTTCCC
Source organism: Platycnemis pennipes (assembly GCA_933228895.1). Classification (NCBI taxonomy): domain Eukaryota; kingdom Metazoa; phylum Arthropoda; class Insecta; order Odonata; family Platycnemididae; genus Platycnemis; species Platycnemis pennipes. The sequence continues at coordinate 141,438,216 of OW121849.1, read as the reverse complement.
TCACTACTACGACCGTCGACTAAATTTTTCGCTTTTTGTTTTATGCACACTTGTCCGTTCTTATCGAGTATTCGGTGGTTTTGGCTCCAGACTGGTACACCATTGGTACCGGCGCCTGTATCGGAACCTATGGTATCCCAACCAACGCCTTCTCCCCTCTGCACCCCCTTCACTGCATCCAAATGTGAAACCTTCAGCTGCGACACAACGTACATAGTGAAGCCTGCACCTCACCAACCGATGCCGCTATCAACGTCAGCGATGAGTTCAATAATAAATCTTCAGACCAACTGACTCCAAAAGGAATAAGTTCCCCACAAAATCAACCTGTCGCAGTCACCTGGTGCCTGCGGCAGCAGGTGATCATTTGGAGCCACCATTCGAGAAAAATAGGAGAAATTTTGCACAGAGATGTTTTTGAAAATCGACCGACACGATTCTCACTCTGAGCAAAATATTACACATCTCACCGCCACATGGACATATATTCCATAACGATACGATAACTATATTAGCGTAGCTAGTCTATCAAAAAATTAAAATGGGAATCATGCTCAGATCGCAGGTTGAAATTTAGACTTAATCTCCTAAACAAACTCCAAGATAATATATTCAGTAATGACGTTAAAAATATTTTGCGAAACACAACTTACTGTGGTAGACTGGACCATATTTACAAAATTAGAGTTTATTGCCGAATTGACAAATTCAAAATGTCCTTTTTTCCTCGTACAATTAGGGATATGAATTCCAATACGAGTGAATCAATCCATAGCAGAGGTATTTGCATGTTGGTGTAAGGACTTGAAGTTGACCCAACTTACAGCACGTTTTTGCATGCATAGTTTGCTATTTTCATCTTTTTAAGTATTGCAGTTTAGACAAATATATTAATATTAATTCTTTTAAATGCATGATATGTAGTTCATGTTTGATGAGGATTCAACCCCTGCAACACGCCTTTGTGGTGGCTTGCAGGGCATTATGTAGATGTAGATTTATTCATTAAACACGAATGTCAATTCCATTTCTTTTATCTGTTTAAAAAAATTGAAAGCCCCAACTTCTCAACTCGAAACCGATAATTCTTTTAGCAATCAGAATTTCCCATAAGTCAATCCTAAAAACATATTTAACTATTTTATACATGACACCATGGGGGTCGTAGTAGGTAGAGCATTGAGCTACTGGGGGTTCCCGGGTTCAAATCCCGGGTAAGAGCCAGGCTGGACACCCCCACTTAAAATCCTCATGATTCGATTTTCTGCGTGTCAGAACTTCATATGAAATCGCAGGTGACCCAGGGAAAGGAAATGCCCCCTACCCTGAATGTGTGAATTTCACACGCCAATGGCTTAGTATGGGGACAACTCTATCCTCACCTATCAAAAACCAACCTTCTGGTTGAACACATTATATTATATTATACTCACTATATAATATTATATGCCATTATATTAGGCTATAGTTGAATTTTCCACACGAAATTTGAATTTTAAAAAATCATTTCATATCCATGTTAAGGAAAGCTTGACAATGGCTTCAAGTTTCGTCCTAATAAACATTATGGTTTTCTTCGCTCACTATATAATCAAAAATATGACAAGGGTCAGAATGGTTACGGAAAGAATAGGCATTTGAATAAAATAGGCTAACAAGCAAAAATTTGAATTCGTTCACCTCTTACAAAAAAATACATCTTTCTCTTCTGAGCAATACCCATTTAGGATTAATGTCACCACAATTACAGACAATTAGTGGTTAGAATAAAATAAAAGCTGATGATAGCTTTAAGTTGCACAGCCAGAGTGTTCCAATGTTAAGGCGAGGTGTATATGAGGTTCTCAAATTATTCCAACTTTGTTTCCTGATACTGTTTATTTATAACTTACTCCAAGAGTGGTACTGTTTATTTATATCTTGCTAATTCATTTGAATACAGAATCCTGACCAATTCCCTCCCCTCATTACCACGTTTTACACCACTGGCTCTCGGCAAGACGTAAATTTAAAATTAGGTTAATGACATGAGAAAAAATTTTACACATAAGCTGTATACGTCTTTTTAATAAATATTTTACTCCGTAATCTGGATTTCTAAACTTTGGTTAAAACATCACAGGGGGCTTCGGTTCCGCCCACTGCTAATTTAGCAAATGTACCAACAGATTCTTCAAAAACTCCGCCGGTGCCCTAGTATATATGGTATTTGCGTACACAACTCCACCACTGACGTTTACATAGTGAGCTCTTTCAGCGATAAACTTTAGTTGACAGCTGTTCGATAACGGCCGCATTAAGAATATGGAATCGCAAGCGCCCGCAGAATTTCCTTATCTCTAACGTTTAATATGCGTACGCCTGCGCAACTTATGTCCTAAAAATGGAATTTCGGAACTGTCCTTTTGCATAAGTGAGCACGTTAGCTCCCAATATTAGAATCCGGTTTCCACGCGAACCGCACGAAATTTGGGTGACTCCTGGAGCCACAAATCACAAAGCTGCAGGTTGCTCGAAATTGTGGCCTCCATGGGTTCACGTCAAGAGTTACGAAATTTATTGCCACCGCTAGGCAGCGATGGTTTCCGAAACAGAGTCCGAGCCCTCATTCGTCGACTTGAGCGATTAGGAGCACTTTTCACGGTGAAGGCTGCACTTTCATCATGGTTTCATCGCATCTAGTAGTTACCTACAGTTGACTAGTTTCGCCTACTGTAACGTTAGATTAATTACTGTGAAATGTATTAATTAGACACGTGGAATCCCGGAAATGAAGCCTGTCAACACACCTTATGGACACTCACACGGACTCTTAATTATTATCAAGAACAGCAAGATACTGCAAAGGATTAGTCACTCATGATTGATTTCATGCCAACGGTTAATTTTCCCGAGCTGAAAATTTCTCAACCACAAGTCTCCATGAAGGGCCGACTGTATTCCCGATGTAGGTCTTTCGTTACAGACAATTTCCACTTAGTAATGTATAAAATTTGATGTCACTGGAAGATACACATAGTATCCCCTTCCAAAGAAAAAAATTGATTTAATTTTGATTGATTCAATGCCAAGATTTTCGCAGAAGAAATCGTGACTCGTGACATCGTTGATGCGATATTTATAGATTTTAAAAAGGCATTCGATAAAGTTCCTCGAGATAAATTAATCTTGAAGTTAGAGAGTTTTGGTATAAATAAAGACGTTGTATGTTGGGTAAAAGAATTCTTAAGTGGGCGAGAGCAGAGGGTTGTCATAGATGGTATCAAGTCGGACACAATCAAAGTCACATCGGGAGTTCCCCAGGGTAGCGTAGTAGGTCCGCTTCTATTTCTTTTATACATAAACGATTTGGGTACCGTAGTTAGTAGTAAGCTTATTGTTAGACGTTTTGCAGACGAAGCGGTAGTGTATAGGGGTATATCTAAAGAAGAAGACAGAAAATCGCTTAGCAAGGATTTAAACGCCATTCCAGAGTGGTGCGACAAATGGCGGTTGGAAATGAACCTTAAAAAGTGTGTAGCTATCAAATATTGGAGGAGGAATAATTCGATAGAACGTACCTATAAAATTAGTAACATGAAGATTGAAAACGTTGAAACCATTAGATATTTAGGTGTAATAATCACTAAGGATTTATCGTGGGGAAGACACATCCGGGAAATATGCGGCCGAGCGAAGAGAAAGCTAGGATTTATAAAAATAGTACTTGGGAAATGTGATGAAAAGACAAAAGAGCGATGCTACTCTTCACTAGTTAGGCCCCACCTTGAGTATGCAGCCGGTGTATGGGATCCTAATGAATTAGGTTTGATCAGAAAACAACACAGCTAGGTGTTAAAAGGTGTTACGATAGGGTGAGTAGCGTTTCAGCATTAATAAAAGAATTAGGGTGTGAATCATTATCAGAGCGTAGGTTAAAGTATAGAAAAAATCTATTAGAGAAATTTTGTATCGGATAGCTTTACTGAAGATTTTGGGCACATATTAAAAACACCAAGGTATTTTGCTACATTCGACCAAACAAATAAGATTAGAGAGAGAGGATATATTGTCCTACTGATAGATTCAAAACGTCATTTTTGCCCCATACAATAAGAGAACACAATAAGTAGCATAGCGAAGGGATAGGTAGGGGATATATTTTAGATTAGTCTGTAGTGCATGATGCAAGTATAAACCCCTCAAATACTATAGATACTAACAATATAGTTGCATGAGACCCTATAGTTGCTTGTTTGCATGTCGGTAGCGCATGCTTGGTGATTTTCACCCCCTGCCACACACCCTCGCGGTGGCCTGCAGAGTATCGCGTAGATGTAGATGTAGGTATCTTCTCTCGCGCAAAAACAAGCCGTGGAGACTACACACACTGATATTTATTCAGTGATATTTTTTATCATAGTAAGAAAAATTTTCTCAAAGGTCATATGTTTATCTATGTGTAATTTAGACAATTCCCTACATGTTCAGGATTTAACCCGATTATGCGGGATGGAATTTGTAAAATTGTGGTAATATTTTGTGATGATATATGAAACCTGTATTGAATCTGAAAAAGCATTTTCCGGTGTATTCATTAGATGTTACGGTAGAAGTAGCGAAATCGTTTCTTATAATTGTATGCCTGGCGATGGTACAAATCCAATGTGGAATACACTCTTAGTATCTATCAGGCCACCGAACAGATATAAGCCATGCCATTTAAAAAAAAAGAGGTTCGCAAAAAAGATCCTTATCGATGCCACGAGAAATTTATATAACTAAGGCTAAAATAGACTTTTAATAAAAAAGTGTTCAACCAGTAGGTTGGCCTGGTTTTCGAGGATATCAATCGCTAACCGTACTGAACCAGCGATGCGTGAAATACATGCATCGACGCATTGGAGGAGGGCAGTTCCACCCTTTTAGGTTCCCCAGATCCAGAAAATGAAGGATCTTGGGATCAACTGGTCGTGTCAAAAAGCGGAGTCGGAATCCTCTGGGCGGAAACCCAGCACGTCACCAACAGGCCTACCTCGCAATTAATAAACCACTGCAGTCCAAATCGAAAAACCGCCCGACCTTCACACACGTTCATCTGGAGACAAATTGCGGGCTCTCTGGGGGTAACATCCCCGGTCCCTAGGCGAGCCAAATTACGGCTAGTCCCTGAGGAGAGTCTCCGCTCGCCAACTTTCCCACACCTCCAGGGGGCAAGGAGAGGAGATCCCTAGGTGACGCCCACTTTTCGGACCGACAGAGAAAGATCTTTATGGACATCGTAAAAATGTGCATTCGCCTAGCTGTGCCGACCCGGCCCCTCCACCGCGAACAGAGGCCGGGGGCCCTGAGGGGAGGGGGCGATGGCTTGCCCGCAACCGTTGCACACCGTCCCCCCCCCCCCCCACTTCCTTTAACTTAAGACTTAATGATGGAGGCGATGTCCCCTTGCCACTGACCATGACAATGCCATCCGCGCTCACCGAGGAACACGCACTGGACATTTTCCTCACTATGCCAGTAAATGGGATCCATGCGAAATAGGCCTAAATAAGGAACCTGAACGTGTGAGGCGAAGATCGGCTATATTTCTAAAGGGACGGTAAGATAACCGTATTAGTCTATCAAATGAATTAAAATGGGAATCATTGTCAGATCGCAGGTTGAAATTTAGACTTCATTTCTTCAATAAATTCCAAGATAATACTTTCAGTGATGGCGTCAAAAATATTTTGCGGACCCCAAATTACTATGGTAGACTGGACCATAATCACAAAATTAGAGAAATTGATTACCGAACTGACAGATTCAAAATGTCCTTTTTTCCTCGTACTATTAGATTTATAAATAGCGGTAAACATGTCCAATAGGAGTGTATCAATGGATAGCATAGGTAGCTGCATATTGGTATAAGGAAATCCAAAGTTCACGAACTAGCCGTGAAAACTTTAACGGCGTTACTCGCTGAAACTAACAATCAGGGGGGTCCGGGTTTGAGTCCCGGCCAAGGAGAATGATTTTTTCTCTGTGGAATATCTTCCTATTTGTAAGAATAAGGACCTGAAGCTAACAAAAATAATAGCATGTTTTTGCATACTTGCTTTGCTATTTTTATCTTTTTTTAAATAGTGAAGTTTACACTAGTATATTATTACTAATCCTTTTTTATGCATGATATATAGTGCATGTTTGGTTAGAATTCACCCCTTGCCACACACCTTTATGGTGGCTTGCAGGGTGTTATGTAGATGTAGATAGATGTAGATGAGACGGAAGTTGACTCTTTGAACACTTGGTAGGAGGAGATAATACACTTATACGCTTTAGAAAGCCATTCCAAACGATTCCAATCTTCCAAACGACTGCTGAAATATCTTTGCACGGCTTTCTCGTAAATAGCGTCTCTTTATACTTGAGTTGAACAATTTGCAATAGCAGGCCATCCAATGTAAAATTAGCCCAACTTCACTTCAATAGCTACCGAAAAATTGTGCATCACTATTTGAATATCCCAATAGTAATAGTTTAATATCATTTCTATCGAATAACAACTTCAAACAAATAACAATCCCTAGCATTCAAACCATCAACCCAACAGTTGGTATTACAAATGAGTTCCAAGTATATTTGCAGTTAATGAAGGTCCTGGATAAATAACGAAAGGGCACATTTTAGATTAAAAACACTGAATAAAGGAGCGACTGAAAGCATTATTTATTATAATATTCATTTATATTCAAGTTGATTCATACAGCACTGAAGTAATTGCTATAAAATATCCTATACCAGACTATTCTCAGCATAGAGTTAAGCGAATCCATGTTGAAACTTTTTTATCTTTCCAGCCGTTAATAATAATCAGGCCAAATGTCTTTAGGTTCCCATTCTTCACCGTTATGCTTGTAAAAATTCATGATGGGATATTTCATTTTTGGAATAGTACCTGGATCAAAGCTCCCGAAATTCACTATGCAATAGAAGGAATCTAATCTTAAAATCTTCACTCCACTCTCCGACCCCTTCATGGGCTTAACGCGATATTGACATCCGAAGCCAGGAATGTAGGAGATAATCGTAGCGTCTGTGACTGTAGCAACGCTAAAGTTTCTGAGGACGTCATCCAAACCTTCTTTCACAATTTTCGGAGGTATTGCCGGGCGCTCCTTAACCAGTCCGCATATTATATCTCGGTAGAACAGAGGTCCAGCTTTAGTTTCGTCCTCGGCGCGGAATTGCAGCTCACACGTCGCAGTGTCGTTCGTGGGGAACGGAATGTCTATCTTAAAGTACAGAACCAGCATTTTCTCCGAAAACAAGTCACTACTCAGCAGTTCTCTGATGTCACACAGCACATCACTGGGGAACTCCGAGTCCAGGCAGTACACAAGGGGGATATCGGGTCGAGAGTGGTTGGTGGATCCGGTGATGGTCGACGGCAGAGCAGTGCCCTCTACAGCGGTGGCATTGCTAAACAGAAGGCGGACCACAGGAAGATTCTCTACGGTCGTGGAGGGCTCTACGAGACCGAACATCTCCTGTGGAAGTTTCAGGAGGAAGATAAGGGTAACGACGGTCACTATGAACTTCATGCTGAGTGTAGATGACAAGCTGTTTCCAAATAATCAAATTCGTACTTCGATGCTGCTCGAGGAGACTTCAGTCGATAGCTACGGAGGTGATCCTTCCAGCAGGATGTATGGTAAAGGAATGGATGAGAAGATTGTGTCTAAGGAAATACAAGCGAGAGTCCCGAACGCCGTTAAATTGCGGAGATCATAACGGTATCGAGGGACCCGAGCCTGAGTACACGGAGACATTGGCCTGGGATCCTCCCTTCAACTCTCTCTCTGCTTCCAAGACCGGCAAGTCCCTCCTCCTCAGAATACGCATCCAATGACTAAAATACTTGTGCAGCGAAGCAAACGTATTCTTTGCCTCATAATACTCTGTTAAAGAAATTACTCAGACATCTACAACTGCTGAGGAAACTCATCATAATATACCATGAATTTTGCGGAATAATTTAGCTGAATAACTAAATGACCATGAAAAAACTATGCCAAATAACATAGTGTGTGCGAAGTTTCTATTGACCTAATTCATGCAAGGTAAACGTTATTTAAAGATTGGCACATGTTATTTGATTGATTTACATTCTCAGATAGTCTCCACCCAGATATCCGACTTAGGGACCACTTTACTTACAACACTTGTAATCGAGAGGGTTCCATCTACAATTACATCTACATAGTACCCTGCGAGCCACCACGAAGGTGTGTGGCAGGGGTTGAAGATCGCCAAACATGAACTTTTGGCATACAACTAGGATATTTAATGGAGGCATGCTACATAATAGGGTCACATGCAGCTAGATGGTTAGTATCTACATAATTAGAAAGGGATTATTGGTTGTTATTACATGCATCCTGCACTACAGACCACTTTGACTACATTTCAGCTACCTATCCCTTTGCCATGCTGCCTACTGTGCTCTCTTATGGTACGCGGGAAAAATGACATTTTAAATCTATCGGTACGACAATCTATCTCTCTAAGCTTGTTGATTTCATCAAACCTAGCATATTACGCAGGGGTTCTTAATATATATCTAACGCCATCTGTGAACAAATCGGTTTCGAATTTACTTAAAAGCTTGAACCTAAATTTTTACGTACGTTCTGATAGTAATTCACATCGTAGTTCTTCTATTACACTCGTAACGCTAATACAATTATCATAACGGCCTTAAACAAATCTAGCGTATCTCCTTTGCACACGCTCTAATTCTCTAATCACAAAATTAGAGAAATTGAGACCAGAGACTACCAGTAGAATGCCTTTCAATACCTCCTCTATCCACCTTTCCTGTCCCATTGGAATGTCTCCTAACATCATCTCTCCCCTCCTACAGTGCCGTATTGTCCTCGTTCGTCTTCCTCTCCTTCCGGCTTACCAGATACACTCCCTTCAAAATCCGCAGCTCGAAAACCCTTAACCTACGCTCGCCCTCTCTTCTCGCGGACCAAATTTCGTTATCCTACATTGCCACACTTCTCACTGTGTAAACATCATGTCTTGATGAAGAGGACAAAGACTGGAATGATTGCGACACTTGTGTTCCACGTTGAAGTACTACAGCCGTAATGTAAATTGGAGGGGTGGGTGGGGGCCTTCTGGAGCCCCCCTGGCACTTAGATCTCTTTAGATCCATTGTTCCAACCCATATTTAACCTGCCCGCCACTCACAGACAAGGGACAAGAGGACCACGGTATAGATATGGAGGAGGGCTACCCATCCAACCTCCGTCCCGGCCCAACGTTGCTTGACTTCGGTGATCTTACGGGAACCGGTGTGTCAACTTGGCTAGGCCCTTGCCCCTACAGCCGTAATACTAAAGGTTACCACTCCTGTAGTGAAATGAGTGTCGCTATACTATACTCTCCTCCTTCACTCATACGACCCCCTGCCACACACCCTCGTGGTGGCTCGCAGGCTATTACGTGGATGTACGAAGAAGAGATGCTGCCCTTTCCTCATGGTGATTGAGGCCACAATAGCGTAGTTTCTTTCATTAAATGGAATAATTCATGAATTTCGATTCGCGGCCCAACATAAATGAGTTTATTACACAAAAATGATTTGGATGATGAAATTCCAGTTTGTAAAAAAACAGGAGAGAAATTTAATGTTAATTTTAAGTTCCTTTGAATAAGCCCAGAAATGGCGGGAATCCGGCTCCCATGTTGATGACGTGGCAAGTTCAGAGTTAATGATGCGAGGCATAAGGAATTTTCATTGCCTGACTTACAATTGAATATTAAATTACATACGCTCTAATAGCCATTTTTTTATAATTGTCGTTGAAAATCATTAAAGCTCAAAGATCTCCTCCCTCTAACTAGCTTTAAAAGTCGTTTTCTAACCTCCTCCGCTCCCAGCTAGTCACCACGGTCACCACGTAGTCCGGTCTTTCTTTGCTCGTACCATGCGTAGTAAAATGAATGTGTTGTTATGAATAAACTGAATAAATAATTACATAGCAATTTATTTTTCTCCGATACTTGTTAATATGTTTTCAGTAGTGCATCATTTGAAGCTCAGCTGAGTTCGCAGCACTAACGGGTGGCAAGGAGAAAAAGTACACCTTTACATTACCCGGCCTAGTAATGGCAGCAGCGGAAAAGGAAAGGGTGGAAGCATTCGAAATGTGGTGCAACAGAGGAATGATGAGATTAAATGGATCGACCGAGTAAAGCTACGTTTTCATGTGGCCGTTTTTGCGTTGACGCACACTGCGCCACCAATCAGAAGCGAGCACGCCAACGCAGCCTGCGTTGCCGTCGGAGTTGGTCAACTTTCATCTTTCTGCGTTGACGCAGCTGCGTCAGAGCGAGGAACAACGCATTCTACCTGTCGTTTGTTCGTCACGTGATTCTTTCGCTGAATTATCACGCATACCACGGTTTACCACCGTCATATGTTTTGGTGCGTTGCTGCTGGCGCTGCCGGTGACATGAAAACGGGGTATTCTCCTGACGCACAACGCAGCGTCAACGCAACGCAAAAATGGCCACATGAAAACGTAGCTTAAGTAACGAGGGAGTCCTAAGAAGTGGGAGAAAAGAGAAGTGTTCTGAATACCCTAAGAAGAAGACGGGACAACTTGATCGGGCACATCATGAGACATGATGGCCTAAAGACAATCGTCGAGGGATAAGTGGACGGGAATAATGGCAAAGGAAGGCCTCGTGCGAGATATATGGAACAAGTAATGAAGGATGTGAAAGAGAAGAAATAGGTAAATATGAAGAGATTAACTGATGGAAGGACTCAATGGAGAGCTGCGTCAAACCAATCTGAGGATTGATGACCAATGATGATGGGTAATAATGACGTCCCACGTATGTTTAACCGGTATGCAATAGGTTGCCGTTGAGTTTTCATGCCGCTGAAAATTAGCAATTTTTCATTAATTAGGAAAAATACTTAACGTTATAAAAAAATCAAACGAGTTTCAAAATGTACACCAGGGGGATATAAAATGTTCATCAAGACAATAAGAAATAGAAAACTTCCTGATTGCTAGCGATCTTCCGCCGCTATGTAACGGAATCCTCAGAGGGTTTCGAGTCAAGGCCTACCTTAACCACGGAGAAATCAATACTGCCTCGGAATGCCATTGCTTTTTGTCCACGACTGCTTATCCAACGAGTTAACTGATTTATCTCGCAGCTAGAGGTCGAGCAGCTATACGCAGCCCATTAAACGCACTCGGTGGCTTCAGCTCAGCCCCAAGTCTTAGGCCATATGTGGAAGGATTTTAGCCGGAGGATTTTGTAAAAACTCTACTTATACCGATACCAAAAAAAAGGATAACTGACCAATACGAAGTCTATGGTACAAGCAATTTAATTTAGCATGCGGCAAAGGTCAAGCTTCGAATTATCACCAGAAGGATGGAAACAAGAGCAAAGCAAGAGAGAGAGGGGAAGAACAGTTAGGATTTCGCGATGAGAGGACCACTCTGGATGAGACTGCAACGATGAGAACACTAGTGGAAAGAAATTAAAATATTTAATTCAGCTTCAAGAACTGAACTTCCTCGGTAGGAGGCTGTGGCAAAGGAACATACATCTACATCTACATAATACCCTGCAAGCCACCTCAAAGGTGTGTGGCGGGGGGTGAATTCTCACCAAATATGCACTACATATCATGGATTTAAAAGGATTAGTATTAATATATTAGTCGAAACTTCAATATTTAAAAAGATAAAAATAGCAAAGTCACCATGCAAAAACGTGCTGTTAGCTGGGTTACCTTCAAGTCCTTACACCAACATGCAAATACCTATACTATGGATTCAATCACTCGTATTGGACATATTTACCGCTATTCATATCCCTAATTGTACGAGGGAAAAAGGACATTTTGAATCTGTCAGTTCGGCAATTCGGCAGTTCGTCTGTTCGGCAATCAATATCGAGCATATATGCATTGAGGGAGAATTGCGTTCGCTATAAAAGGGCACATAAACGTATGGGAGAATTATTAACAAGGAGAATGATGGAGAGAGTAAGGTGGATTGGAAGGAAGACAACCGACGCAGTGCAGGAAATGGTAGGAGAGGAAAGAAAGCTGTTTGAGAAAATTGGGAGAAGGCAGAAGGTCTGAAGTATGGGGAAGGTACTGTAGGTAGTTGGGATAATAAAGTAGCTGGGATAGATTAACGGCAGGTGAGAGGTATTCAGTAGCATCAGGAAATATATAGGGGCCGTTGGGAGAATTTAATGCTCATTTAGACCTACCTCGACCGGTAGAAAGCAAATTATAATAATCAGTAAATTCCTATAATTTCATAAGTGAATCCGTGCAACTCTAGCCTTGTTTAAGATAATGTGCGTCGTCTAAAGATCAGCTGCCATTCAATAAAATTGGATAACAAAATTTTTAATCGACGACCTCAATGGTGGTGGTGAGGTTAAGCCTGCCAAGTCGTAGGTTCGAACCCCATCCGCGTGGACTCGGATCATCAATAGGTGTGTGCATCATGATTAAATATGTTTTAGACCCTATGGTGGAGGCCAATATGCATTCATTAGGGTGATAATAAATAAAACAATAATAATTGCTGTAAGGAATACGACCTTGTTGACTAAGATCGACTAGCCTAGTTGCATGTAAGTAGTGCATGTTTGGTAATCTTCACCCTCTGCCACACATCCTCGAGGCGGCTTACAGGGTATTCCGTAGATGTTGATGTAAATGATTGCCTCTCGCAGACGCTACAGGCCCAACCCCTAATGACACCAATCATGTATATATGGATGCAGAATACCTGTGAAGTAACGGAAGGCAACAAGCATTGATAACAACACTTGAATGACCTTCAAGGAGAACACTTTTTTGTAATGAAATTGAGAAGGAACATTTTTTTTCAACCTACATCTTAATTGGAATACGCCTCCACAATATGGGATCCATACGAAATAGGCCTAAGTAATGAAATGGAGCCTGTGCGGCGAAGATCTGCAAGATTAATAAAAGGGACGGTATGATACCTATATTAGCATAACCAGTGTATTGGATGAACTAAAATGGGAATAATTATCAGTCCGTAGAATGAAATTCAGACTCTTAAGTCATTATTAAGTTAAGAGTCTGAATTATTATTGTATATAAAATTAATCTCTTAACCAAATTCCAAGACAATATTGTCACTAATGACGTTAAAAATATTTTCCGATCTCCAACTTACTATGGCTCACTTATGGTCATGAGCATAACATGAGAGAAATTGATTGCCGAAACGACAGATTCAAAATGTCCTTCTTTCCTCGTAAAATTAGGGATATGATTAGTGGTAAATGTATCCAATAGCATTAATGCGAGTGTATGAATGGATAGCATAGGTATTTGCACGTTGGTATACGTACCATAAGCTAAACCAACTAGCAACATATTCTAGCATGCTTGTGTCGCATATTTTTCTCTTTAAAATTGTAAAGTTTAGACTATAATATAATTAGTAATCGTCCTTACGCATCATATGTAATGCATTCTTGGTGCGAATTCCCAGTCTTTATGGTGGTGCAAGCCACCTTTACGGTAGGTAGTTGCATGTTGCAGGTTTAGAGTTGCATAGGTAGTTATATGTTGGTAAAGGACTTGAAGGTAACCCAACTAACAGCATGTTTTTGCAGGCTTACTTTGCTATTTTTATCTTTTTAAATAGTGAATTTTAAACTAATATATTAATATTAATCCTACTTTATGCATGATATGTAGAACATTTTTGGTGAGAATTCATCCCCTGCCACAAACCTTTATGGTGGTTGCAGGGTATTATGTAGATGTAGATGTACTATATTAAATTTACGAGAAAGTCTTTCTTATGAATGATACCAGAAAAAATCAATCTTATATACGAAAGGAGTAAAATGAGTAGGGAATGAGGCTTTCAAAATCCTTTTCATTAGAAACGGTCGATATTTTTACGGAGATGCAGGAAAAATGTCCCATTACGTACTGGACGAAATAAAAAGCATAAAGAGCGAGCTACTATTCTGTCATCGAATCGTGCCTTTTCTTCCCTCTCAACTGCAAGGCTTCGTTACTAAAGAACCGCAGAAACCGGTTTTGAGCTTAAGGAAAGGGAGAACACTTCTTCCGAGACGGGTTTTAAATGACTGTTCTCAGGAAAATACATGATCAGGAAGAAAAACATGTTCCCCGAATCATCTTAAAAATACGTCAGGATAAGTCATGTTTCTTAAGATTGCGCATGACTGGACTGTATTCATTACGTAATTTAGGATGCTTGGAAATAAATACACTCCATTGGTATCTAAATAATCAATGACAAAATAAAGTAGGCAGTGATGGCCAGGCAGGTAAAAGCGCTGGATTTGCAGGAAGAAGTCTTGCGTTTTAATCCAAGAGCATGTATATTCTGTAAAATTGGATAAAGCCGAAAAAATTAACGTGAATTTAACGTTAGCGGTGACTTAGCGTGAGTTTCGAAAACCGTACCGGCAATGGCGGTGTTCATGGAAAAAATTAGCGCGAAATCCATCTTAAGTTACGGAAAAATCAGTAAAGTTTTTGTTGGAAAAATTAGCGAGGTTAGTTAGGTCGAATAGAGTATTTGCATACTTTTGGGAAGTGACGTCTAAAAAATTTATCGATAATTCAGTCACTAAATTTTCATTCTGACCTCCGAGAGACTTATCGTTAATTTTTTATTAGCTAACAAAATCTAATAAATTATTATCGCGCCGAAATACAGGTCCGCCATGTTTAGTAGGCTCTGATGTCACATCCCATACTCGACCATTTGTTTATTTGGAGATAGTGTGATTTAAACATTGTAGTATTGAGGTATATATACCTCAATGCTTTGTAGCCTTGGCGTGCGACTGTTTTGCTGACGTTATTGAGGCGTTATTAATCCTGCTGACGTTATTGGGGCGATTTCTGTTTGTGTAAAATACATTGCAATGAAAAGATTAGTTGATTACAAGTTATTCTAGCAATGAAATGACAGCTAGAAAGATGAGGAACGATGAGGCTTTGTTCCGCTGTGTAGGAGCACGAGAGAGACAACACCCGAAAAGATTTTCGTAAACGTTCAAGATAATACTGTACTAAGAATAAACTGGTTTATTTCTGCTCAAAGATACCTGAAAAATAAGCCATTTTTGGATCATCTGATCTGCGCTGTTGTGCTGATCATTCTAACGTAAGTGTAGCAAATCTACTTAAGAAATAATTAATTAGTAGTTTTATAGGCATTATTGTGTTACACAATTCATTGTTAGGCGACACTTTGCTTTAGCTGTAATTATAAACTTTATTTATTTACTTTTATTGTTCTAATTGAAATTACGGAACATTTACGGCAATTTAATCGTTCATGAAAATATTATTCCGGCCGATAAAACTGATCACTATCGTTTGGAGCGATGGTTTTATAAGGGTTTCCTATGCCATATTCATCTACATCTACATCTACATAATACCCTGCAAGCCACAACAAGGGTGTGTGGCAGGGGGTGATTGCTCACCAAACATGCACTACATATCATGCATAAAAAAGGAATAGTATTAATATAGTAGTCAGAACTACACTATTTAAAAAAGATAGAAATTGCAAAGCAAACATGCAAAAACATTCTGTTAGTAGGGTTAGCTTTAAGTACTCATACCAACATGCAGCTACCAATGCTATTCATTGCTACTCTCCGATAGGACATATTTACCGTTATTCGTATCTCTAATTGTGCGAGGGAAAAAGGATATTTTGAATCGGTCGGTTCGGCAATCAATTTCTCTAATTTTATGATTATCGTCCAGTCTGCCATAGTAAGTTGGGGATCGTAAAATATTTTTAACATCATCGCTGAAAATATTGCCTTGGAATTTGTTTAAGAGATTAAGTCTAAATTTCAACCTGCGATCTGACAATGATTCCATTTTCAATTCATTTAATAGACTGGTTACGCTAATATCATTATCGTATCGTCCCTTTACAAATCTTGCCGATCTTCGCTGCACACGTTCAAGTTCATTACTTCGACCGATTTCCTAGGGATCCCACACACTGGCAGCATATTCCAAATGAGGTCTAACAAGGGAAAAGTAGCTGATTTCTCGTACATGATCGTCACATTTACCCAATACTCTTTTAATGAAACCCAGTTTACGATTAGCTTGACCAATGGGGAGGTCAAATGGGGGACAAATGGGGAGCTTGACCATTAAATTTCACGTATATGTTTACCCCAGGAAAGATCATGTGTCTGTCTTATTCCAAGATATTTAATGGATTCCACGTTTGTTATTTCATTATTACTTATTTTGTATGTGCTACGAGGAGAACTATTCTTTTTCCAAAAATTCATTACTACACATTTTTAAAAATTTAATTCTATCTGCCATGTATCACACCAATTTTCGATTGCTTGCAGGTCATCATTTAAATATTGCTTATCGTTTGGGCTTAGAATTTCCATGTAAACAACTGCGTCATCGGCAAATAGACGATGCTTACTTTTTACCACCTTACTGATATCATTAATGTACAAAAGGAACAGGAGTGGACCTATCACACTACCTTGTGGGACACCCG
This sequence comes from Platycnemis pennipes, assembly GCA_933228895.1. Taxonomy (NCBI): domain Eukaryota; kingdom Metazoa; phylum Arthropoda; class Insecta; order Odonata; family Platycnemididae; genus Platycnemis; species Platycnemis pennipes. The sequence continues at coordinate 141,421,606 of OW121849.1, read as the reverse complement.
AAGTGGCTTCAATTTTCGGTGAGGTAACACCGTCCAAAACAACCCTTTGAACCCGATCATGTAGAAAATCACTTATCCATGATATAATAACCGTCCAAAACAAAAAAAATGGGGAAGGAGAGTTACGAACCAGTGGCGTCGACACTGTGAAGCGAGCACTTAACACCTAACCCAAACTACACTTTAATAAAAGCTGAAAAATACTTGGCGCCACCAGGAATCGATCCAGTGACCGTCAGCTTACATATCCGACTCGCTACCCCTAGGCTACTTCTCCCCTTACAAAATTTAAAGGATTCATTATGTTGTATTTCGATAATTAGGTCGTATATCTTTTACTTGTCCTTTTTGAATGGTTTACATTTTATATTTTCCTTTTTAAGTGGTTCATAAATTTTGCATGACTACCCTTATGATATTAGTGCAATTAATGTCAAATTCAAATGGTTTATTACGTCATATTTAAACGGATCATACTGTTTTATTTCTAAATTATTTTCAAATTAAAATAGTAAATTTGTTTTTCTGCCAAATTATGAGATTTTGAAAAGGGAATCCAACAGATAGGCCTTAAAATTAATATAAATAAAACTAAGTACATGGTGATGTCAGCAGTACAGAACCGAAGAGAGCCCTGTGACTTAATAATTGATGGTGACACCTTTCAGGGTGTAAACAGCTTTACTTACCTTGGAAAATTAATAACTAGCGACAATAACCTACATGAAGGAATACAGGAACGTGCATACAGGTGCGTGCAGGAACGAATTGAAGACGGAAATAGGTTTTTCTATGCCAATTTAAAATTATTCAAGAATAGATTAGTAAGTAGATCACTTAAAATGAAACTTTACATGACGTTAGTACGGCCAGTGGTGACGTACGGTTCAGAGACCTGGACAATGACAATGGCTGATGAGGGAAGACTCAGAACCTTCGAAAAACATTATCTCAGAACCTTCGAAAAACTGCTCACATCCAACATAGTCGGCGTTGTTCTCAGAGAATGTCCGTTCACTATCGCGTCCACAACCGGAAGATTGTTGGAACTTCTGCGAATCCAACTTCCATGAACACAAACTCAGTTTTATGTCAAATAGTGAAGTAACTTCAAAAAGCAAAGACTATTTTCACTCTCAACGCACAGCTAGGCTATTTCGCTACTGCTAGTATGGGAGATGACGCCATACTACGAAGAACCAATGGTTGGGCGTTAATACCTAGTCATTGTCGATGCTAAAACAATGAATATCAAAATTTATTTATTAAATTAATTAGTTGGAACTATACATTGGTATTTTGCACGTGGCATTTCGAAACCAAACACCACTCGCTACAAAAATTTCAACAAAATATCTCACTTACGCAAATTTTCTATTTGAATTAGTGTGAAATTAACTTAAGAGCGCAGTGTCGTAGTCACTTGTTTCAGCGCCTTTCTTTGGTGTTTTGCTCATATTGGCCATGCATCGTGGGAAGGAAACTTCATGGAATGAAAAATATTAAGTAGGAATCTTCTCCTTTTTTCCTCCAGACTGTACTGCAGTTTTCCTACACATATGACTACATTTCCCGAATTTTTCCGTCAGTAATTACTGAAGAATACGCTAAGCGCTGAGCCTTGAGATTAGTTCTTTTAAAAACCGATAGATGGCGTCCAGTCCACGCTAATTTTATGTATACACACCCCATGGGCGTTAAGTTAATTTCACGTTAAGTGCTTAAGTTAATTTCGCACTAATTTTTATATAATCCCGCCTTTAGGCTAGACGGTGCATAAGCAGAAATTAAAAGCAGACGGTGCAGTAGAAATTAAATATACTTTACTAAATTTACCATTACCACCAACATCTAACTCTGCAAGTATAGGTCAAAATTATTCCCCACCTACATCCACCCATTCCTCAATGGGGAAATCACATGACATTCGTTTCTCCTGTATTCATGGTGAACTTGATACGAAATTCTCTCACAAATTTAATATATAGAAGTAAAAATTTTCTATGCCAACCACGGAGATTATTTAGTACTAATAAAATGATTCCGAAAAGTGACGAAGGTCAATTTCCATCTCGGTTATTGATGATGTACTTACTTCGAAATTTTCTCACAAATTTAAATAAATAAAAGCCAACATTTTCTATGTCAACCATAAAGATTATTGAGTGCTATTAAAATGTTCCCAAAGATTGACGAAAGTCACGTGACCTAAAACGCCCCCCTATGTCACTTCGCGGTAAACTTTCATATTGCTACGGACACAAGACGTTTATTTTAATATAAAGCGAAGCAAATATATAGTTTTGAGGTTTTTAGCCGTTCTATGATCAAAGAACGACTGAAATGGGACTTAAAAAGCAGAATCCCACAATTTGCCTATGGTTGATACCCTTATGGGGGCATTTTTCTTTAAAAAAAACCGTGAATGCTTTGCCGTACCAGAGATTCGCGATTGAAAAAAATAGGGCATTATACAGGTAGATATTATTTATTTTATGGATGATTTTCTCCTTACGATCCATATTACTTACATAAAAATTAGATATACATTAGTCCATGGCATTAAACTATTGAGGTAAGTACATGCGTTTCCACCGAGTATTTGTTAAACAACCTATCTCCCCGAATAACAGATAAACAACACCCATAGCAATACCGCGTCGTGACGTTATGCGATGACGTCGTGTTTTTTAGCTGTCAACAACGTACAATTTTTAAAGAGTAATATCATTGTAACGCAGCTTAATTTTTCCTCAAAATATTCACCAAGTAATTTTGAGCTAATTAGCTTCTCATTCAAAGAATTATAAAAAATAGTGTTTATTCCACTGCGTTGAGGACCATTCTGTCGCTTTTGCGAGGTTCCATGAAGGCCGCCGAGGAAGGGTAGGAGGGTTTAAACGAGCAAGTGCTCTAGGGTGGAGGCGAGGATGGTTAAGAGGCCTTTGGGCTTTTAAATGTACCCGTGGAGGGAGCGCAGAGCTTGCAGAGACGATCTCCCTCGCCCTCTCGAAGACAACTCCTCCAAGGAGGGGGGGGGGGAGGGGGCGTCCCCTCCCCCTTTCACCCCTTTCGTCTGCGCTCGCTCTTTGACATGCGGGTCGGCACCGCCACTCTCTCCTCTCACACCACGGGGAAGGCAGCCAAACGACTCCACATCGGCTGCGCGCAAAGACTTATCACCCTTGACTTCGGTCACATCCTCACAATGCCAAGCGAGCCCCTATGAAAGTGTGTGTCATAGGGTGAACACCAAACAAGCACTAATTATTGCGTTCAACGAAGAGATACAATGATACTACTTCATGAAAGCATGTTAGATATGCCTAAGTGTCACGTGCATTTTAAAAAAGATAAGGCGCAAAGTAAGCATGCACAAACACGGTTTCGTTGGCTTAGCTTAGGTCCTCATATCAACATGCATCCTCCTAGGATATCCATTGATACACTTGTATAAACTATTTGATATATCAAATAATATACACTTGTGCTTATAATAATCCATTTCCATTATTGAATATATTCAAAACTATTCAGATCCTTATTTTACTAGGAAAGAAAGACAAAATCTGTTGGTTCTGGCAATCGGTTTCCCTTATTTTGTTATTGGTCCAGTGTACTATAGTAAGCAGGGGTTAGCAAAATGTTTTAACGTCTTCAGTAAATATATTATCTGGGATTTTACATCAATATTTCAACCATTAGTCTGATAGTGATCCCCGTTTTAGTTCTTCCAATAAATTTCTTACACCAACAGTATAGTTATCTAACCGTTTCTTTACAAATCTTGCCGATCTTCGCTGCACACCCACCAGTTCGCTGTTTAAGCGTATTTACTAAGGATCCGATTTTCTGGCAGTGTATTCAAAATGCCGATACTCCAGGATACTGCACGATACTCAAATGTAAATTGTTAACGGTAAAAAAATATTAGAGAAATTTCAATCGGATAGCTTTACTGAAGATGTTAGGCACATATTGAAAAAACCCAGCGTATTATGCTAGATTCTACCAGATAAATAAGATTAGAGAGATAGATTGTCGTACCGATAGATTCAAAATGGCATTTTTCCCCCGTACTATAAGAGAACAGAATAGGCAGCATAGCAAAGGGAAAATATTTTAGAGTAGTCTGTACATCTACATCTACATAATTCCCTGCAAGCCACCATAAAGGTGTGTGGCAGGGGGTGAACTCTCACCAAACATGCACTACATATCATGCATAAAAAAGGATTAGTACTTGTATAGGTACTGTTCAAAACTACTCTATTTAAGAAAAGAGAAAAATAGCAAAGCATACATAAGTCCTTGTACCAACATGCAGCTACCAATGTTATCCATTGCTACATTCGCACTGGATATATATACCGTTATTCATATCCCTAATAGTACGAGGAAAAAAGGACATTTTGAATATATCAGTTCGGCAACCAATTTCTCTAATTTAGTGATTATGGTCCAGTCTACCATAGTAAGTTGGGGTCCGCAAAATATTTTTAACATCATCACTGAAAATTTGGTCTTGGAGTTTGTTTAAGAATTAAGTCTTAATTTCAACCTGCGATCTGACAATGATTCCCATTTTAATTCATTTAATCGACTGGTTACGCTAATGAGGTTATCAAACCGTCCCTTTACAAATCTTGCCGATCTTCGCTGCACACGTTCAAGTTCAAAGTGCATGTAGTGCATGATGCATGTATCAACCCCTTAAATACTATAGATACTAACAATCTAGTTGCATGAGACACTATAGTTGCTTGTTTGCATGTTAGTTGTGCATGCTTGGTGATCTTCAACCCCTGCCACACACCCTCACGGTGGCTTGCAGGGTATCATATAGATGTAGATGCATATGTATCTCTCATCGGCCAAATGTCTTTCCTTTCGATTTACACCAGTGACACAACACAAGAATTTTCTTAATTGATCGCAAAGAGTTGCCAAAAATTACGTGGCAGAGAGGAGGGGATCACCCGGCCCTGACTGGCGCCTGGGCCTGTGACCCCGAATCCCTATTCAAAGGCATCTCGATTTGATCGACTTCGTGAAACAATTTCTCGACGAACCTCACTCGACACGCGTTTCTCCCGTTGAACACCTGGCTCTCCGTCCATTGTGCAACTTTGGAGATGCATGCCCTCATAATGCTCTCGTGACACCCTCATATCGGGTTCGCCAAACTCGTTCGTTATTTCTGTTGCTTCTCAGCTATGGTGAGCAATAGGAAATCGTAAATCTTTGTCTGTTCAAAGTCACTGCTTAGGTAAGCTTTTGCTATGTTCAGGCTCTCAAGAAGGTTGTTGGAATCCCTTGTTAAGGTCTCAGACGCTGGTACTATCCACGACCCTAACTGCCTGCTATCGATTTAAAAGAAAGGAAGTGTATCACTTTCGAGCCTGATCTGAAAGTCCTAGTTCCAAGAATTTTGACCAAATCGAAGGCCTTATTTTAAGAGGGTGTTTGTTCTAGCATGAAGTAACATTGAAAATAATAATTTGTTATCTCCTGGCTTAGAGGTTAAATCCCCATGCAGCTACTAATTATTAAGTTGCAAAAGCCTTTGGGAAATGTTAATTAACACGTTCCTTCATATACATCTAAATCTACGCGATAACCTGCAAGCCACCGCGAGTGTGTGTTGCAGAGGGTGAAGATCACCAAGCATGCACTACTGACATGCAAAAAAGCAAATATAGGGTCTCATAAAAACTAGTCTGCTAATATCTACATGGTAATAAGGGAATTGCTCTCAATACATGCATCATGCACTACAGACAACTCTAAAATATTTCCCCTACCTATCCCTTTGCTATGCTGCCTATTCTATTCTCTTATAGTACGGGGGAAAATGCCATTTTGAATCTATTAGTACGACAATCTATCTCTCTAATCTTATTTATCTGGTCGAATCTAGAATAATACGCTGGTGTTTTTTGTATGCCGAATATCTTCAATAAAGCTATCCGATTGAAATTTCTCTAATAGATTTAATTTGTACTTTAACCTACGCTCTGATAATGATTCCACCATTATTCTTGTATTAATTCTGTTACACCACTCAAACTATCGTAACACGTTTTAACGAACCTAGCTGCTCTACGCTGCACACTGTCCAGTTCTCTGATCAAACCTAGTTCATTCGGATCCCATACACTGCCTGCATACTCAAGGTGGGGCCTAAATAGTGAAAAGTAGCATCTTCTCAACTCATTTCGCAAGTACTCTTTTTATAAATCCTAGCTTTTTCTTCGCTCGGCCGAATATTTCCCGGATTTCTTCCCACGATAATTCTTTAGTGATTGTTACACATAAATACCTTATGGTTTCATCGCTTTCTATCTTTGTGTTGCTAATTTTATAGGATCACTTTATCGAATTATTCCTCCTCCAATTAAAAAATTAATAGCTACACACTTCTTAAGGTTAATTTCTAAGTGCAATTTGTCGCACCACTCATGAATTGCAACTAAATCCTTTCTAAGCGATTTCCTGTCTTCTTCTTTTGATATACCCCTATACACTACAGCATCGTCTGCAAAACGTCTAAGCTTACTACTAAGTACGGTACCCAAATCGATAATGTATAAAAGAAATAGAAGCGGACCTACTACACTACCCTGGGGAACTCACGATGCATCGGGAGTGCATCGGGAGATGCATCGTGACACATTCAAAGTCACATCGCGATGTCACTTTGATTGTGTCCGACTAGATACCATCGATGAAAACCCCCTGCTCTCGCTCAAATAAGCGAGAATTTATTTATGAATTCTTTTACCCAACATACAACGTCTTTATTTATACCAAAACTCTCTAACTTCAAGATTAATTTATCATAAGGAACTTTATCTAATACCTTTTTAAAATCGAAATATATCGCATTCTTTAGCAAAGTAGTACTGTACCTATTAAACGCTTGTGCGAAAATGTTTTGTGATTATTCCACCCCCTGCCATGCAACCCCTAGACGATTTGCAGGGTACTTCCTAGATGATGGAGATCATTTCTTTATTTCTTGTGGAAGATGATCGAATGAGAATCATGGCAAGCACTTAAATAACGAGGCTTCCTTGCTGCCCACCAGTAATCGAACCTGCAGTCTCTTGAATGGAGAGAGGACTACGGCACACCGCAAAGTGCCGACTTACCTGGCACTATAAGCGTATCCAGAAGCGTCTGAAGGGGGGGGGGGTTACCACCGAAGAGTATGGGGGATATGGAATACCCCATATGTAAACGGGGGGTCCGGCAATTTTTAAAACTATACATTTTTTTACCATTGGGGGGGTTTACAACCTCCAAAACCCCCCTGGATACGCCTATGCCTGGCACTCGTCAACAGAATGATGGTTCGCTGATGCGGAATGGCTCTGTCCGCTGGCGGCTTGGGTTCTCTTACCGCGCCATTGTGGCTGGAAGAAGCCCATTCAACTGCAAGTGCGCATTCGTGGATCGTGGGAAATATTGGCATGTATCTTTGCCCGGGTATTAAAGCCGTCAATGCCACAGTTGGCTCTGACCACGGATTGAGAGATAGTCAGATTGGCCCTTTGGGGGCTTGTTCTATGTTGTTAGACCACAGTGTAGCCCAGAATCTAAGCTATACACTTGGTTAAATGTACAGAATCCACTGCCAATCGCTTCCAATGCGGGAGGCAGAGAGAGACTGTAAACACTGTACATACAAGGTATTTGACCCATGTGTGTAAGTGCATGTTTGGTGAGCTTCACCCAGTGCCGCACGCCCTCGTAATAGCTCACAGGGTATTACATCTACATCATACTCTGCAAGCTACCAAGAAGGTGCGTGGCAGGGGGAGAACTCTCACCAAACATGCATTACATATCACGCATGAAAAGGATTAGTAATTATATTCCATTCTAAACTTCACTATTTAAAAATGATATAAATAGCAAACTAAGGATGCAAAAACGTGCTATTAGTTGGGTTACCTTCAATTCCTTATACCAACATGCCACGACCTATGCTATGGATTTATTCACTCGTATCGGACAAATTTACCGCTATTCATATCCCTAATTGTTAGATTTAAGAAGATTTTGAATCTGTCAGTTTGGTAATCAATTTCTCTTATTTTGTAATTATGGTCCAGTCTACCATAATAAGTTGGGGTTCGTAAAATATTTTTAACATCATCACTGAAAATATTATCTTGGAATTTATTTAGGAGATTAAGTCTAAATTTCAACCTGTGATCTGGCAATGATTCCCATTTTAAATCATTTAATAGAAGGTTACGCTAATTTACTTATTGTACCGTCCCTTTAGAAATTCTGCCGATCTTCGCTGCACACGTTCAAGTTCATTACTTAGACCGATTTCGTAGGGATCCCTTACACTGGAAGCATATTCCAAATGAGGTCTAACAAGGGAAAAGTATCTGATTTCTAGTACATGATCGTCACAGTTACCCAATACTCTTTTGATGAATCACAGTTTACGATTAGCTTGACCCATTATTTCACGTGTGTTTACCCAAGGAAAGATCATGTGTCAGTCTTATCCCTAGATATTTAATGGATTCCACGTTTGTTAATTCTTTATTACTTATTTTTTACGTGCTAGGAGGAGAACAATTCTTTTTCCAAAAATTCATTACTACACATTTTTTTAAATTTAATTGTAACTGCCATGCATAACACCATTATTATGTAGATACTGACCATCTATCTGCATGTGACCCTATTATCTAGCATGGCTCCATGCAGTAGCCTAGTTGCATGTCAATAGTGCATGTTTGGTGATCTTCACTCCCTGCCACACACTCACGTGGTGACTCGCAGGATATTACGTAGATGTTGATGCATCAAGCAGCAGATTACGGTGGCGCACGCCTGAGTGGTGAAAGCCAAATGCACGAAGCAATAATTCACCGAGTTTAAACAGTACCAGGAGGGGTATGTGGAGAGACATGGTCCATAATAAGCTCCGCTCTGTGAAACTAGTTACGTCAGCGTGGTCCACCTCTATCGGGAACAATCTTAGAGAGGAAGTGGTCATCACACGTTTAAGAATCGGGCATTGCGCCCTGACCCACTCATTCCTCTTCACAGAAGAAAAGATTCCACCTCTGTGTGGAGACTGCGACCACCCTCTCAGTGTACTCCACTTCCTGACGGAATGCGGTAAGTACCGACCTGAGCGCAACATGATAAGCATTAGAGGTAACCTGGAACATGTGCTAGGCAATGACTCTGACAGCCTAAACTGTGTGATAAAGTACCTTAAAGAAACAGAACTTTTTATAAGAATTTGATCTATGAATATTTTATATATATGCATTTGATCTATATAAGTATATGGTAATGTAAATGCTAAAATGACTAAATTGACTTTTAATGTAAGTATAATTGTGCGTGGTAAAAATGACCTAAGTTGTCGACGCACCCTTAACTCTTAAACCTACCTACCTCAAACAGTACCTACACTACCAATCAAAAGTTTAGGTTCACCCTTAGATTTCAGTGAAATTAAGTGATACACTCTATTCCTTAAAAATGTTTTACTGCCAAAACTAAGTATTTTCAAAATTAATATTAGGTATGGGTACAAAAACCATAAAGACTTTAAAAACTACTCTAGTCTGTTTACATAATGTTGGATTCTTCCTCAATATATCCTCATTTCCCTTTTAGAGCAGACGCACTTACGGTCTTCGTACATGCGATCAATTTTTCGAGAATAGAAGCCGAGATTTGATAAGAGCAAGTGAGTAGAAACTACCAAAGCTGTTTTTGGTTGGTTGGTTGCATTTTTCATGCATTTTTTATTAACTCGTTTACTATATTACATTTCAATAGGGTCGACATCTAATGGCTGCGGGGGGCAATCCATTCATTTAATTTATTTTTATTTTCCTTTTGGCAAATTGTATTCTAACACTTAATGTGTGCTTGGGGTCATTATCCACGAAAAATAAAGCCGCGGCACAGAATTTGTTTTCTGGATGGACTACCATGACATTGTTAAATATTGCGGTACAATTTTGTTGTCAATTATGCCTTTTATTTCCACGGGGTCACCGGTGACGAATAACATGAAAATGTAGCTCATAAAATGATGCAGTGAGTTTATTAATGCTTTAAGGGTCATGAAAACCATTAAACAAAAATCTTTTCCCTATTCCAATGATATTTTTAACGTAAAATGGAAATCTGAAGGGTGAACTTAAACTTTTGACCGGTTGTGTATGCCACATTATGTTCACATGTTTGCCGTAGGTACTTTATACCGTCATTGTATTGTTACATTTGCATGGATATAAATTAATATGAGGCAAAGGAAGATAAAATTAACTTCGCTGTACCAAAGGACAAAAATCCATTTCATATATGCTTCCAAGAATAATCCAACATTTATGAGAAATTTCTAACGCATTAAAATAGTTATTAAGCCATGGAGCATTGCATTAGATTCTTTAGATTGGCATTTAGAATATGCCGCTAGTATATAATATCCTTACGAGTAGGGGATCGGATTGGTGTGTTGGCTAGGGTACTGGCCTCCCACCCCGAGGGCCCAGGTTCGATTCCCGGCAGTGGCGGATTTTTCAGTGGAAAACCGGTCCCCACTTGAGTGCCCAGTGGAGGGCATTTCAAGTTCAATACTCCGTCCGTCCGATGGGACGTGAAGCCGTGGTCCCCTTGGCGACTTTCGTTAACAATAGTCCCGACGCAGAGTTTCTCTCCGTTCTCTCCAAACTCCTACCATTACCCAATTACCCACCTATCCTAAATGGCGCAAATGACCTCAGCATTCGGTCGCCTCCCCTGAATAACCAACCAACCGTACGAGGAAGGTATGAGAAAGGATTTAGAGTATGTGCAAAGGGGATGAGCTAGATTTGCTAAAGGTCGTTATGATAATTTAATTAGTGTTACGAGTTTAATAGAAAAATTAGGATGAGAATTACTATCAGAACGCAGGCTAAAATTTATTTAAAACCTTTTAAGTAAATTTGAAACCGATTTGTTCACAGATGACGTTAGATATATGTATATTAAGACCCCTGCGTATTATGCTAGGTTTGATCAGATTAGCAAGATTAGAGAGATAGATTGTCGTACCAAAGGATTTAAAATGTCATTTTGCAGGCGTACCATAAGTGAGCAAAATAGGCAGTGTAGCAAAGGGATATGTAGGTGAAATATAGTCAGAGTAGTCTGAAGTGCATGATTCATGAAATAACAACCAATATTTCCTTTCTTAGTATGTAGATACCACCCATCTAGCTGCTTGTAACTCTATTATCCAGCATGTCTCTTTTAAATATTCAAGTTGCATGTCAATAGTGCATGTTTGGTGATCTTCACCCCCTGCCACAAACCCTCGTGGTGGCTCACAGGGCATTACGTAGATGTAGATTAGGAGCGAACGCAATAATCATTTCCTACCTAATCCGAGATTAACTCATTAGGTATTATTGGACATTTTAGTTGCGTGTTTGGTGGTTATTCACCCCATGCGAAGGACCTTCAAGGGGGCTAACAGGAGACTCTCTCTATGTCGATAAGGCGTTACACTCATTAATTGGCCCTTCTTCGTCCATTCCCGAGAACTGGTCAATTTGCGGATTTCCACCGCGGACTCGTCAACAGTCTCCAAGCTGCGGTCTTTGCTGTTCGGTGCTGCTAAGAATCGACCCTAGAACTTAATATGGCTCGCGTCGCTCGCTGACTGGAGAATGAGGACCCTCTTGCATGGGAAGGGTGGTTGCGCTAACCCACTCATGGATCCCACGGGATTTCGTGTCGGGGTAAGAACACCGACGTACTTGCGCTCAACAAAGCCGGATTCCAATAAGTGAGGTGACCTCCCTGGGACTAGTCTTGAGGATTACCTCACGGTCTCCCTCCTATTGTTCGGCACCTCGCCATAATTTTCGCGCGGCCCTCGTTAAAGGGCCCACCCCTCCCATCTCTTCTCACGGGCCTTCCCTCCCGAGTTTTTGTCAACAGCCCCAGCGCCCCATTTGTTGTCGGGGATCCTCTCCGTACACCTTAGCCGGAATCCGGCCTCACTTCCCTTTGTGTAGAGGTCGCTGCCATCTTTTTATTGCTCTCGCCGTAACCACCACATGTGCTGGGCCGAGTCGCCATCGCCCATTTGAATCCGATATCGGGCCGCGCTCAGGGCCTTCTCCCGCCTTAATCCCTCCCCACTTCCTCCGCCATTCCCAACCCCCTCCCTCCTCCCGACACAACCATCTCTCGGCGGATGGCATTTCCGACCCGTCGCTCCTCCTTGCCCCTCACGCTCGAACAGAGCTCGTTCCCAACGGGCGGAATTTTATTTTTAAATGCGGCATCCTCCGAAGAGGAGAGGCACATGGTACACGAGCGTGACATAAGAATACATTCAACATATTCGTATGCCTGACTTCTCCAGAATAATAAGATATCCTAATGAGTAACGTAATTAGATCAAACGTCAATCACTTGTGAGGTATTTGAGCACATCGTAGTCAATTCGTACATGAGGCATTTGGATAGTCGGGGATTGATCATAAACAGTCAACATGGGTTCCGGAAAGGTAGATCTTGCGAGACATAATTAGCTTTATTCGTACACGATGTTTTAGTCTACGGTGAAAACAGGACTGAAGTTGATGCGATATTTATAGATTTTAAAAAGGTATTCGATAAAGTTCCTCATGATAAATTAATCTTGAAGTTAGAGAGTTTTGGTGCAAATAAAGACGTTGTATGTTGGGTGAAAGAATTCTTAAGTGGGCGAGAGCAGAGGGTTGTCATAGATGGTATCTTGTCGAAAAAAAGTCACATCGGGAGTTCCAGAGGGTAGCGTATATAGTAGGTCCGCTTCTATTTCTTTTATGTATAAACGATTTGGGTACCGTAGTTAGTAGTAAGCTTAGACTTTTTGCAGACGATGCCGTAGTGAATAGGGGTATATCAAAAGAAGAAGACAGGAAATCGCTTAGCAAGGATTTAGATGCAATTCAAGAGTGGTGCGACAAATGGTAGTTAGAACTTAACCTTAAAAAGTGTGTAGCTATTAATTTTTTAATTGGAGGAGGAATAATTCGATAGAGCGATCCTATAAAATTAGAAACACAAAGATCGACAGCGTTGACCCCATAAGATATTTAGTTGTATCAATCACTAAAGTTTAATCGTGGGGGAGACACATCCGGGATATATGCGGCCGAGCGAAGAGGAAGCTAGGATTAATAGAAAGAGTACTTGGGAAATGTGATGAGAAGACAAAAGAGCGATGTTACTTTTCACTAGTTAGGCCCCACCTTGAGTATGCAGCCAGTGTATGGGATCCGAATGAATTAGGTAAATTCAGAGTACTAGACAGGTTGCAACGTAGAGCAGCTAGGTTCGTTAAAAGGTGTTACGATAGGTTGAGTATTGTTTCAGAATTAATAAAAGAATAAGGGTGGGAATCATATCAGAGCGTATGTTAAAATACAGGTTAAACCTATTACAGAAATTTAAAACGAACAGCTTTTCCAATAACGATTCGACCAGGTAAACAAGATTAGAGAGATAGATTGTCGTACTGATAGATTCAAAATGTCATTTTCCCTCCGTACAGAGAACACAATAGGCAGCATAGCAAAGGGATAGGTAGGGGAAATATTGTTGAGTTTTGTGTTAAAAGTAATGTTTCGTCTCCATCCGAGTAACTCGCATTGACACAAAATCAAGTCTCAGCACTGAATAAAAGGAAAAAGGTTGGACTTGTGTTGAATGCATTAGCGATGGTACGCGCGGCCAAATGATTAACTGCTTCAGCGACTTCCTTGGGTGTCGTTTTTTTCATAAATTATCCACGAATAATTTCCCTTTGCCTACCACCCGAATACAATTGATAAAATAAAATGATCCCTGTTTGCGGTTACTACAAATATATCATCATTGGGAGGTGTTGCTGGGGTTTTTGACGGTGCGAAGCGTTTCAGAGCTAATATTTTAGGGTAGAAAAAACGCATGATTTACGAGTTATAATCCGGGTGTGTTGTTTCTGACCGAGAAAAAGCTGGTCGTAGGGAATGAAATACCAGTTCTGTGCTGACAGAGCCGTTTCGCCCCACGATACCTTCTGCATTCCGGGCAAATGTTGTTTCTGCGAATAAAAGGGTTTTGTCGGCGAGAGAATCCATTGTGGTTCGCGCGATTCAGAGTCAGAAAGCACATGCGCCTTGCGACGTTCAACTGCAAGAAGAAGGGTGTCACCCCTCATACTGGCATCTCGGAAACTGCGACAATAGATCGAGGAAATAAGTTTTTTTTAATGGATAAATGGATGACGACTGTGAAGAGAACGTAACTTACGTTGGGCGTTCCCATTTCTAATAGCTATTCGTGAATCCTTAAACAATGCTCTCTATAAGGACTCGCGGTATCACGCCCCAACAATTGGGTTCTCCGTTAAAGAGAACCCCTCATCCAATCGCTCCAATACCCATCCTTCTTGATTCCGTCGTCCAAATTCATCTTACTTAGCATTATAAATCTCGTCGAGCTATCGTTGTTACTAGTGTTCAACATATCTCTCAGGATATCCCAAATACCTATCTAACGCATCGCCCAAATATCTAACGCATTATTTCTTTGGGTAACTACATTAAGATTTGCTCTAAGGACTATTATAACTCTTAGTTTCTCCACTATGCATTAAGTCATAATGCCACGTGTGCCACGTGCCATATGTCATATCATTTAGCCACTATGCATTATGTATTTTCAGTGATGAGACGTTAAAAATATTTTGCGAACCCCAACTAACTATAGTACACTGGACCATAATTACAAAATTAGAGAAATTGATTGCCGAACTGACAGTTTCCAAATGTATTTTTCTAATCGCACAATTAGGGATATGAATAGCGGTAAATATGTCCAATACGAGTAAATCAATCCATAGCACAGGTAGTGGCATGTTGCTATAAGGACTCGAAGGTAACCCAACTAACAGCACGTTTCTGCATGCTTACTTTGCTATTTTTAAATAGTGAAGTTTATACTAATACATTAATACTAATCCTTTTAAATGCATGATATGTATTGAATGTTTGGCAAGAATTCACCCCCTGTCACACACCTTTATGGTGTCTTGCAGTGTATTATGTAGATGTAGGTGAACTACATCATTGCAAGTGTAAATGAATAGAAATTTATTGCATGACAGCAAATGCCTAACCAAATAATATGAAATATATAACATCGTAGATTCTAATGAATTGGATGCATATTACTGATGCATGAAAGACCAAAACGTTTCCCCTATTAAGATTTATTATGTTCCTTGGTGCATGGATGCAATGATGTTAATTCAGTGCACGATTAGTGATGAGTCACCTCCTGCCACCTACCTTAGAGATGGTTTACAGAGTAATCTGTACATGAAGATGAAGTTAGCACATTGTACTGCAAATATATACATGGAAGCAATTTGAGCGTGCAAGTACGGCCATCAGCAACCATTTAAAACATTGAGAGTAAAATAGACGTGTGGTCATCAATCTATTGGTACCGTATAGAATTCTCTGTCAGGAAAGAAGCCATTATTCATTTTCCATAATGATTACATTGTACAACCCAAAGGTCAGTCTTGTTAAAAATGGTTGATATATTTAAGAACTAATGAATTTTAAACCCAACTACTAGTTTAAGCATTGACATACATGCATGTATGATAGGGAAATACCGATAAATGTCTTTAGGAAAATGTTTTCTAACCATTAATCAATTTATTAATGTGTAGTTACTAGCCAACTAGTTGCGCGTGACCCTTATCTAGCTTTTGTCCATGAAGTAGCAGCAATGCATCCCATAGTTACATGTAAATACTGAATGTTTGGTGATCTTCACCCCCTGCCATACATCCTCGAGGTAGTTCGCATGGTATTACGTAGACGTGGATCCACACATCATGGTAGGGAGACGATTCCATTCCCTAAGCCACATGTGGTTTCCCAGGAAGATCCGGTGACCAGAAAATATCTAAGCATGATTTTAACATGGGTTATTCAAATGGGCTTGAAGCTGGTTAACCCAGTCAGTAGCCAAATACTCAAATCACTGGACTACCGTGCTTCCTATCAAATATCGCATCCACTAAATCCTACATTTAGGTGCCTTAATGCTTTGAAATCATGCGGCTGGATAAAAAAGGGGAACTCCAAATTCCCTAGCTACATCAGCAGAAATAAATGGGTGGCGAGGCTCAATTAGAACAGTTTGTGTCCGAGTTCGATCGTGGAAGGGAACAACCAACTGCATCTTCATTTCATCCCATGTTGGGTGGAATCTATGAGCGGGTGCTATTACTCCACAAAGCATCCCTTTGTCTCCCACTAACACCTCGAAGCGCTCATCTCCTCCGACTTCTCAATCCACGACAGACCTTCCCCCACCCTCTCAATCCACACCGTTCTTTTCCTCTCACCCCAGAACCTAGCCCCTCTCCCACTCCCATCATGCAATCCTCGCGAGAGCAGGGTTCGAAGAGAATCTAGAGCAGGTAAAAGGGTTGAGGTGGGAAAAAGCCTCGGTTATGAGGCCTGTCGGCTGCCTGTCCATCAAATGTTCCGAGAAGGACGCATGGGTCAGAGAGGACCGCTGACCAGAGGGACAATAGCAGAGAGGAGAGTACGGGGGGGGGGGTAAAGGTTGCCCGAGAGGGGAGGTGTCGCTATTTTGCCAACGCTTCTCTTGGGGGGGGGGGATGTTGCAACTCGGTGCTTGGGAGGGTGCACGGGGCAGGGGGTAGGGACCCTCCGTGGCCGTGCGCTTGGAGCGAAAAGGAGTGGCGGTGGATGGAACCACAATATATGTCACACCAGTTGCGATTCGGCATCGTCACCTCCTCATAATTAAGCAGGGGACGGCGGCCGCTCTCTCTCTCTCTCTACCCGTCAGGTCATTCACTCTGGCGAAGATGGTTGGAGGTCGGTTGGGTGCATACAGCGCACGGGATTGGGAAGTACGGTGGCGACATTGGCTGCTACCTAAGATGGCGGTTTCTCCCAAGGAGGGTGTAGGGGCCCAGGAGAGGATAAATAAAATATAACATGCGACTGAAAATATACATATCTGCATATCATCTGATAGACATGAACTTCCATTTCATCGACGATTCCTGCATTGTTGTCAAAAATTGTGAATGCTGGTTTTATTGGAATTCAAAGTGGGTTATAATTTTATTATTTTAATGTATTGAACAAGTGATGAAGGGTGTGAAAGAGAAGGGTTGTGAAATACGTAAATATGAAAAGATTATCCAATAGGAGAATTCAGTGGAGAGTTGCGTCAAACCAATCCCAGGATAGCAAAATATTTCTCAGAGAAAAAATCATTCGCCTTAACCGGGACTCGCACCCGGACCCCCTGAGTTCCGGTTCGCGGCCTGGTCACCAGCTTTCAATCCCAGGATTGTTGACTAATGATATTATCTTTAAATCTTTTGAAAGTGATAAGAAGAAAGAAATCCGAGGGGAGATGCTCACTAGCCGAATAAAACTAAAAATATAGCGACAGTGCAACGGCAAATACTGTAACTACGCAATCCGCTCCAAGTTTAATACAGCAAATGGCTATTTTAACATCTGCATCTACAACGTTTGCGAGCCTTCTTGCAAGTACGATACCCTGGAAACCACCGCGAGGGTGTGTGGCAAGGGGTGAAGACCACCAAGCATGCACTATAAACTACAAAAAATGCTACGATAGGGTCTAAGGCAACTAGACTGTTAGTACCTATAGTATTTAAGGGAGTAATACATGCATCATGCACTACAGACTACTCTACAATATTTCTCCTACCTCTCCCTTTTCTATGCTGCCTATTCTGTTCTCTTACAGTACGGGGGAAATTGCCATTTTGAATCTATCAGTACGACAATCTAATCTTATTTATCTGATCGAATCCAGCATGATACGCTGGTGTTTTTATTATATGCTTAACATTTTCAGTAAAGCTATCCGATTGAAATTTCTCTAATATATTTAATCTGTATTTAAACCCACGCTCTGATAATGATTCCCACCCTAATTCTTGTATTAATGCTGATACACTACTAAACCTATCGTAACACCTTTTAACGAACCTAGCTGCTCTACGCTGCACTTTGTCTATTTCTCTAGAGCATAAGCAGTAAATTTGAAGTTTGATGATGAAACGGCTCACTCTGATAGCATCGGATAATATATTTAATTTGCTGGAGTTTGAGAGTCTATGAAGGTCTAGGGACACTGCGAGAGGACGAGAAGATAAAACGGTAAATAGCGTGCCTCATTCAAGAGCGGATCCCGCTTTCAATCGAGTTCTAAAAATCTGCAACTCACCGATTCTTATGGCTTTCGTGAGCGAGTCAATGGAGTCACGTGACTCGGCTGGATATCTCGATTGAGATGAGAGGGCATGGCGTCCGAAATTACACGTTCTTCCCGACTCTCCATTAAATCGTTAATAGCCATGCGGGCCATGCTCTGCTGAATCACCATCATTCCGGGTAGGAATCTACGGTCTCGCCCGCATACGGGCCGACGCCTCTGGGGACAGCCTCGACTCCTGGTCGCGGGGGCGGAAGGGGTTCCAACTGCATTTATTCATTTTAACCCCCGGCAATCACCCTCAACACATCTCCACGAACCCTACGTTCCTAAACAGTTAAGCATGTTTGATAAGAATATGACCAGAATTCATGGAAAAACTACTCGGTAAACATGACGATCATGTACGAGAAATCAGCTACTTTTCCCTTGTTACCCCTCATTTGGAATCCACTGCCAGTATATGGGATCCCTACGAAATCGGCCTAAATAATGAACTTTATCGTGTGCAGCGAATATCGGCAAGATTTGTAAAGGGACGGTACGATAACTTTATTAGCGTAACCAGTCTATTAAATGATTTAAAATGGGAATCATTGCCAGATCACAGGTTGAAATTTAGACTTAATCTCTTAAACAAATTCCAAGGCAATATTTTCAGTGATGATGTTAAAAATATTTTACGAACCCCAACTTACAATAGCAGACTGGACCATAATCATAAAATTAGAGAAATTGATTGCCGAACTGACCGATTCAAAATGTCCTTTTTCATCGTACAATTAGGGATATGAATTTCAGTAAATATATCTAATAAGAGTGAATTAATCCATAGCATAGGTAGTTGCATGTTGTTATAAGGACTTGACGGCAACCCAAGTAACAGGGTTAGTTTGCTATTTTTATTATTTTTAACTACGCTACGCTCTGATAATGATTCCCAACCTAATTCTTGTGTTAATTCTGTTACACTACTCAACCTATCGTAACACCTTTTAACGACCCTAGCTGCTCTACGCCGCCCACTGTCTAGTTCACTGATCATACCAAATTTATTCGGATCCCATACACTGGCTACATACTCAAGGTGGGGCCAAACTAGTGAAAAGTAGCATCTTCTCAACTCATTTCACATATACTCTTTTTATAAATCCTAGCTTTTTCTTCGCTCGGCCGCATATTTCCCGGATGTGTCTTCCCCATGATAATTCTTTAGTGATTGTTACACCTAAATATCTTACGGTTTCAACGTTTTCGATCTTCGTGTTATTAATTCTATAGGATCGCTCTATCGAATTATTCCTCCTCCAATTTAAAAATTAATAGCTACACACTTTTTAAGGTTAATTTCTAACTGCCATTTGTCGCACCACTCTTGAATTGCATGTAAATCCTTGCTAAGTTATTTCCTGTCTTCTTCTTTTGATAATCTCCTGTACACTACCGCATCGTTTGCAAAAATTTTAAGCTTACCTACTACGAACTACGGTACCTAAATCGTTTATGTATAAAAGATATATGTAGTAGTGGACCTACTACGCTACCCTGGGGGACTCCCGATATGACTTTGATTCTGTCCGACATGATACCATCTATGACAACCCTCTGCTCTCGCCCACATTTGAATTCTTTTACCGAACATACAACATCTTTATTGAAACCAAAACTCTCTAATTTCAGATTAATTTATCATGGGGAACTTTATCGAATACCTTTTTATAATCTAAAAATATCTCAACTCTACAGTACCTACTGTTTTCGCCGTAGAATAAAATATCGTGTACGAATAAAGCTAATTGTTTCTCGCATAATCTACCTTTCCGGAACCCATGTTGGCTTTTTCGACCCCCCCTGAATATCATAATGCCCATGATCAAATTGACTATAATTTTCCTTGATAATACTTCACCAATCGTCATTAGAGCAAATCTACAATATAGCCAAAACGAAGTAAACGATTAGGATTTCTGTAGGAGATATTGGGCAAATGCGATACTGTTTCTTTCTCGCCATACCTCGTACAGAATATGCACAGGCTATTGTCGACGCTGGGTTTCTCTCCACTCTTTCTCCGTTCCTTGAGCATTCCTATCTACCAAATTACCCAACTAGTTCTTTCTAGTTCAAAGTAACTCAGTTGTCTGTTCCCTCTCCAAAAAACAGCAAAACCCTTTCAATTCAACCATTCTCGATCATATTCTTATCAAACATTGAATCTTATCATTTCCATCCTCCCTCCTTACTCTCCCATTCCCGCCCTAGCATCTTACGTCCCGGACTGTAGTGCAGGGACAGACTTGAAAAATCACACACTATGGATTTGGGTGACATTTGTAAAAATATTTTATAGTAATTGTGTTTAAATTACAATCCCCTCTAAGGAATATTGTAAAATTACTGTAGAAATGAAAGTTACATTTTTAACAGTCTATTAATTCGACTTGAAGCCGATACGAATTCCGGTGGCGTTACAAATAGTTTCGGTTCTCCATATTATGACGGTCGATTGAATTACGCACTAGAGAGGAGGGCTATAAATAGATTCAAAACTTCTCTCTTTCCACGAGCAATAAGGAATCGCATTAGGCACCATGGAGACCGGGTAGTTATCGTATTTATCTCCTAATACCTTTTTAAGAGAAAGGTTTATGGCGACGGAGTTGGTCAAAATTTAAAGATTTCACCTTGCAATAAAACTTAGAACATAATTACGAAAAATTTTAATACAAAATGACAGTTTTTACCACTCAAGAAAGACCATCATGATTTAACTCAAGTTCATTGAAAACTTGTTTGGTGTTATCAATGAAGTGTAAAATTATTCCATGATTGAATCAATCAAATTGAATGCTCATATTTTTCACAGTATCCTGATTGATGTTTCTCGCAGTGGGGATAAGAAAATTTTCTAAATGTCATCCGACGAGATTTCAGCTGCCAGTGCCTCTAAAAACAACGTATTGTATAGAAAAAACCTAATTCTCATTCGCCAACGGGAAAGAGGAAGCGATAAAAAAGATGCTCTTTCTCTTCTTAGACACGCCTTCCCACTCTTGTTTATAAAGAGCGTGCAGCGAACACAGTTCTGTCAAGCAGTGTACATCTTTTCTTGTTACCCGGCGTGCAGCACTACCCGTTGAAAGAGCCAGTTATGCTCCTCGTCGCAAACAGCTTCTAATACAACCATACCTTTCGCATTTGACTTGAACGCACGATCTATTTTTCAAATAGAGTGGTACAATGTTTGCAGGGAAGTGTTGTGAAACATGCCTAATTTATGCAGCGGGGCAGACCTTGCAGTGTCAGCATGCGTGCGACTTCCCCTTCCACCGGTTGTCCCCTCCTCAATGACCCCCTCCCCCCCCCCCCCACATTACTTGCGCCTCTGGCTACTACTTCCACATCTCTCCCCACTTGGTTCCGTCCACCTCCCCTCACTGGACCCAGAGGATCCAAATTCCCGGGGGGCCACCAGAGACCCTTTTTCCACGGTTCAATCCCACATTATTTCCTGCTTTGGCAGTCGACCGAAATTCTTCGCTCCTTCTCCTCTTAAAAACGCACTCCCTACAACGAGATGGCAGGATTGCAGTGCACAAAATAATGCATATTTTCGTTAATTGAGACTCAAATTTTTCAAATGTTTGCAAACACACAGCAAAAAAATCAATATCAGCAGTGATTTGAGCCCGAAATCATTCCGATTCGTTCAAGGGATATATTGACGGGGTGTCTACCAGCTTAGAAAATCTGAAAAAATACGATTGTAAAACAATAAAAATAAATAAAGCTCTTCAATACCTGCTAATATACGAAATATTGGGTGGTCAGTTTAAAAACTTTCAAAATTCCCTTTTCGGTAACAGGTAGGGTAAATTTTCAGACACTTTTAATATGCTTAAATAAAAAAAGCTATTGTTGAGTGGTGGACTAGATCGAGACCCAGATTTGGCATGTTTAGTGATCTTCACACCCTGCCACACACCCTCGTGGTGGCTTGCAGGGCATTGCATAGATGTATACGTGATTGCTCGGGGATTTGATAAAGGATTGCGTGGACGCTGCATTGAAGGAATAAGGAGCAATTGAAGTCATTTCAGGTGTCCCACAAGGTAGTGTGATAGGTCCACTGCTGTTCCTCCTGTACATAAATGATATCAATAAGTTGTCAAAAGTAAGCTTCGCCTATTTCCCGATGACACAGTAGTGTACAGGAAATTATTTGCCAAAATGATAAAGAATATATAAATGATGACCTACAAGCAATTCAAAAATGGTGTGATACATGGCAGTTAGAATTAAATTTTAAAAAATATGTACCAATGATTTTTTGAAAAAAAATTGTTCCTCTCCTAGCACTTACCATCGATCATCGTACCATATTTTTATTAGTAGATAAGCGTGTGTATACTCCATGCTTTATTAATTTCTTATGGTAAGTGTATGATTTGTGATTATTGACTAGACCATTCGTGTTATCATGGCATAGGCCGTAAAAATTCGTTTTTCTGGCTATTATGATTCATCTACACCTCATTTACGTAAAAACCAGTGAACCACCACGAAGGTGTGTGGTAGGGGGTGAAGATCACCAAACATGCACTATTGACATGCAACTAGGATATTTAATGGAGAAATGCTAGATAATAGTGTCACATGCAGCTAGATGGTTATTATTTACATAATAAGAAAGGGATTATTGGTTGTTCTTACATGCATCATGCAATACAGATTACTCTGACTATATTTCACCTACCTATCCCTTTGCTACGCTTCATATTGTTCTCTCTTATGGTACGCGGGAAAAATATATTTAAATCTATCGGTACGACAATTTATCTCCCTAATCTTGTTAATTGGATCAAACCTAGCATATTACGCAGGGGTTCTTAATATATATCTAACGTCATCTGTGAACAAATCGGTTTCGAATTTACTTTAAAGGTTTAACCTAAATTTTAACCTGCTTTCTGATAGTAATTCCCATCCTAGTTCTTCTATTAAACTCGTAACACTTATACAATTATTATAACGGCCTTTACCAAATCTAGTGGATCTTCTTAGCGCACGCTCTAATTCTTTTATCATACCTTCCTCGTACGGATCCCATATACTAGCGACATTCTAAATGAGGCCTGACAAGTGTAAAATAGCTTCTTTCTCGTACTCTCTCATCGCATTTTCCTAGAACTCTTTTTTACGAATCCTAATCTACGGTTTGCTACACTAGTAATTTCCCCTATAGTGATATTGCATTCGCTATCCCCCAGGATTCAAGTAGAGTTCTATTGTGTATACACCCTTGTTACAGGTTGCAGTGCATGGGCCTCGCTTAATACTAAAATGTTGCTATAACGATAAAAAACAAATGAAAGGAAGAGAAACCGTCGTCAAGCAGCTTATTTCCTCTTCCCTCCTTCCTTTTGCATTGGCTCCAGCTCGATCCATTGCAGGTCTCTCCTCTGCCACTGTTTCCTTTACCTCTTTCACCCGCTCCCTGCCTCTGACGCTCTTCATACCCGCTTTGCCGAAAAATTCCATGCCTCGACATCCCCCCACGTCTGCGATCTGCCCTCCCGTTTTCCCCGTGGCTCCTCTTGCCGTACTTAAGAACCTAATTTCCTCATTCGTTCCCCCCCGGAGCTCCCCCTCCACCAGCCTTTTCTTCCACAGCTTCTTCCACAGTCTTTTTCGTTTCCTCCACTCCTCGGAAGGCTTAAATTTTGAGTCGTGCGTCCATGCTGCGATGTGAAGCCTCGTGAATAGCTGCCATGTGGGGAGAAAGATTGAGTAATAATTCCCCTCTGCTTTTATTCAAACGTCATCAGGAACGCTTTGAACGTTAACAATTACCATATTTCGGGCTCCTTTTAATTGTGGTAAGGGTTGCTGGTACTATTATTATGGAAGTACTCTAAAACAAAAAAAATATCGGCCATGACAATAATGGAGGATTCTAGGATAGTTAGGAACTAGAATGGGAATTACTATCAGAACACAGGTTAACATGTAGTCTAACCTTTGATTAAAATCGAAGCTAATTTGTTTGCAGAAGACTAGAGATATATATTAAGAACCCCTGTGTATTATTCTAGGTTTGATCAGATTAACAAGATAAGAGAGATAGATTGTGGTACCAATAGATTTCAAATATAATATTTCCCGCGTACCACAAAAGAGCACAATAGGCAGAATATCAAAGGGTTAGGCAGGTTAAAAAATTACTAGAGTAACCTGTTGTGCATGATGCATGTTTGAGCATTACTAATACATGCATGATAGGGAAATACCAAATAATGCATTTTTCAAGGAAATTTTTTATGTATTTATTAATGTAATTTTCTAGGAAAATGTTTTTTTCTAACAGAAATCTATTAAATGAAATTTATAAATGTGTAGTTACGAACCACCTAGTTGCACGTGACACTTGTATCTAACATGTGTGCATGAAGTATTAGCATTAGAGCTATTTTTGGCATGTAACTAGTGCATGTGTGGCATTTTCACCCCCTGTCTCACACCCTCACGGAGGCTCCAGGGTATTGCGTAGACGGAGACGAATAGTTCGAACTTGTCCCCCCCCCCCCCCCCTCACTTACCCACACCCCTTCGCTCACCTTAACGCCATTGATGTCCAAAGCATTGATGTCCCTCCCATTCTCCATTACGTCTACCTTTCCTCATCTACATCTACGCGATACCCTGGAAGCCACCGCGTGGGTGTGTGGCAGGTTGTGAATATCACCAAGCATGCAATACCGACATGCAAATAAGCAACTATAGGGTCTCGTGCAACTAGATTGCTAGTATCTATAGTATTTAAGGGATTAATAAATGCATCATGCACTACAGATTACTCTAAAAAATTTCCCCTACCTATCCCTTTTCTATGCTGCCTATTGAGTTCTCTCATAGTACGGGGGAAAAACGACATTTGGAACCTATCAGTACGACAATCTATCTCTCTAATCTTATTTATCTGGTCAAATATAGCATAATACGCTGTATTTTTTAATATGTGCCTAACATCTTGACTAAATCTACCCGATTCAAAATTCTCCAATAGATTTAATCTGTACTTAGGCCTACGCTCTGACAATGATTCCCACCCTAATTCTTACATTAATTCTGAAACACTACTCGAGCTATCATTACAAATTTTAACGAACCTAGCTGCTCTACGCTGCACACTGTCTAACTCTCTGATCAAACCTAATTCATTCGGATCCCATGCACTGGCTACGTACTCAAGGTGCGGCCTAACTAGTGAAAAGTAACATCGCCCTTGTATCTTCTCATCACATTTCCCAAGTACTCTTTTTGTAAATCATAGTTTTGTCTTCACTTGGCCGCATATATCCCTGATGTGTCTCCCCCACGATTAAACTTTAGTGATTGATACACCTAAATATCATATGGTTTCAACGCTGTCAATCTTTGTGTTTCTAATTTTATAGGATCGCTCTATCGAATTATTCCTCCTCCAATTAAAAAAATAATAGCTACATACTTTTTAAGGTTAAGTTCTAACTGCCATTTGTCGCACCACTCTTGAATTGCATCTAAATCCTTGCTATTTCTTGTCTTCTTCCTTTGATGTACCCCTGTAGGTACACTACCACATCGTCTGCAAAAAATCTAAGCTTACTGCTAACTACGGTACCCAAATCGTTTATGTATAAAACAAAGAGAAGCGGACCCTTTACGCTACCCTGGGGAACTCCCCATGTGACTTTTATTTTGTCCGACATGATACCATCTACTCTCGCCTACTTAAAAATTCTTTCACCCAGTATACAACAACTTTATTTATACCCAAATTCTCCAACTTCAAGATTAATATATCATGAGGAACATTATCGAATGCCTTTTTAAAATCTAAAAATATCGCATCAACTTCAGTACTTTGCATTAACTGCTATGCAAAAAAATCACCTGGACAGGGAATCGAACCTCGATCCTTTGGTTTTCCGAAAAGCCAAAATTTTTAAGCGACTTGGATGTGTAACTATTGATTACAGTATTTTTAAGGGTCATTTTCTTCAAAGGAGGCCTCAATTAGTTTGCTGTAAACTTTCTGGTGTAGGAAAGTGGTGGGTACATTCTATTACAATGCTGATCACGATGAATACTGATGCGTTATCACAGTGAGAAGTGTGGCAATGTAGGATCGATGCTGATCAGAGAACTTGGAAGTGTGCAGCGGAGAGAAATTACGAAAGCCAAAAAGCGGAAAATTTTTTCGCATGGCAATTAATGTGAATTTCACCGCCGCGGCGCGCCGTTCACGCGGCAGGCTTGGAATATCCTACAACTTCAGTACTGTTTTCGCCGTAGACCAAAATATCGTGTACGAATTAAACTAATTGTGTCTCGCAAGATCTACCTTTCATGAACCCATTGTGTTACCCACTTATATTTTTTTCCTCGTACAATTAGGGATATGAATAACGGTAAATATATCCAGTACGAGTGCAGCAATCAATAACATTGGTAGCTGCATGTTGGTATAAGGACTTGAAGCTTACGCAACTAACAGCATGTTTTTGCATGTTTGCTTAGCTATTTTTATCTTTTTTAAATAGTGTAGTTTAGAACAGAGTATAAATACTAATCCTTTTTTATACCTGAAATGTAGTGCATGTTTGCTGAGAATTTACCCCGTCACACACCTTTATGGTGGCTTGCAGGGTATTATGGTGATGTAGATGTAAATAAGAGAACAATGTAAGTAATTCAGAATGATGATTTGGATGTTTTTGTTTAAAAACTGCACAGTAGAATTTCTAGTCGTCATATTTATTCATTTAAATAAACGTCTTACCTAGAAAAAGTTGCAAATTTTCCAATTTCGTGCCAACAACGCTGGAGCAAATCTTCTTGCCGATGTCTCAAACTCAGTCGGCTCAGCTTCCCGTCATAGTCAGTGTGAGTCCGCTTGTGTCGGTAACTCACGACGAATAGAAAGCAGTAAAAACGACTTGTGTTGACTCTTGTCAGCTTGCGTCGACGAATGGAAAGCACCCAGTATGGTCCAATCAACAGTGATACAAAAAAGTAGTCGCTTTCGCGACTTTTCGCAGAAGTCGCGAGGTTTCAAATAATGACCTCGGGAAATTATTGGATTCTGGCGCCAATTTTTAGCCAACATTCCGTCAGGGTCCTTCGCTACCATCCCTCCTGATACCCGTCGGGCAATGTAACCTCCTCCTCCTCAATGAGACCGCGCACTCCTCCCATCGCATTGACCTTCCCATTGCCGTCGCTTCGCCGCCTCCTCTTCCCTCCACACACTCCTCCCTGCCCGGCTCCCAGTTCTTAGCTCCTCAACCTCCTCGTGCCACAAGGTACGACCACGGTCCACGGAAATAAACTCGTTCCACCGCTTGCCACGTGAGAGCCATCCCAATATAGCAGGGGGAGGGGGGGAGACCGGTCCAGCGGGTGGAAGCGTAGAAAGCGGCCCGGGCGGCGGCGGTGTGTTCGCAGTGTGAAGGGGGTGGGCGAAATAGGCGAAAGATTGAAGGCCCCAAGTACCTACTCCCTCCCCCCTTCTTGCGAGCGACCCCCGCCGAGGAGTGGCATTTTCCGAGGCGGGCTCCAAGTCGCTTGATTCACTGCCCCACGGACACTTCCCCCCCTTCTCGTTATTGATGATGGACCTGGAGTTCACCGTCCCGTGGTGGACTCCCGATTGCCATCGCCGCGGTGGGCGGACGGTTTTTGGCGCACCTCTGCCCATTTCTCATCTACGCCACCATCAAACCTTCTACCTGGAGGGTGTGAGGCACAAGGGCTTGTAGGGGCTTGTAGTGGGGGAATAAACACCGAACATGCTTGGCATGCATTCGCTAATGCAGGGATTCGCAACCTTTTTACGTCGGCGGCAACCTTCAGACTGAGGTTGCAATCTTGGGGATATCTTCTTAGATTGTTTTGAATCATTCAATTTGGCTTCCCACTCAATCACAATGGCTCTACATCTGCATCTACACGATACCCTGCAAGCCACCGCGAGGGTGTTAGGCAGGGGGTTAAGATCACCAAGCATGCACTAACGACATGCAAACAAGCAACTATAGAGTCTCATGCAAATAGATTGTTAGTATCTATAGTATTTAAGGGATTAATACATGCATCATGCACTACAGACTACCCTAAAATATTTCCCCTACCTATACCTTTGGATAGGTAGGGGAAATCCCTTTGGATAGGTAAGGTAAATAGGATAGGATCTACATATACGCAATACCATGCAAGCCACCACGAGGTTGTGTGATAGCCAGATTAAGTTCTACCTTTAGAAACACGAAAATTTATTGTATTAGGATATAAAATTTGAGGAAGTACAGTGACCTTACTTGATATTTATAAAAAGCCTTTTCAATGCAAAAAACGTATCGTTTCTTTTAAAAGTATTAATGCGAATATGTTCCGGTAGAGTTTTTAAAGGCCTCTGTTGTTATTGCATTTACGTTACGAGTTTAATAGAAGAACTAGGATGGGAATTACTATGAGAACGCTGGTTAAAATTGAGGTTAAACCTTTCAAGTACTTATAGCTAACCCAACTAACGTCATGTTTTTGCATGTATGTTTTGCTATTTTTATCTTTTTTTTAAATAGCGTAGTTTTAAACAGTACCTATACAAGTACTAATCCTTTTTTTATGCATGATACGTAGTGCATGTTTGGTGAGAGTTCACCCCCTGCCACAAACCTTTATGGTGGCTTGCAGGGTATTATGTAGATGTAGATGAAATTAGGTGATACCTTGGTATCGCTATGCTAGCAAACATGTTTATTGTCCATTCAAGTACACCAAGCATATTTATTCCATCTCACCAGGAGCTCAAAAGAATTTCCTGCCAAATGACGCGTTGTGCTTGAACTTTGAATTTTATCGATATTTTGACCTTGAATCTGCCGATCTTCTGCCAATTGAAGCAGTGCCAAAAACGAAGGAAAAATCCTTAAGCAACCTGTTTTATTGCTTATCGTCGTGTTTCTGAGTTCAAACAGATATATGTATGCAACTTTTTATCACCCGAGCTAAACGAAGTCCATTTTTCTGCAGCGACAATTTAGAAGCAATTCTGTGCCAACACACCTAAATGCATCTAACACATAACCTTATCACCCGAGGAGATATACATGCAACTTCTGAAATCTATCTTAACCCTTGATCAAAACGTTTACGTTTACCAATAGATAGATACTGTTGTAACATGATTGATATAAAATTAACGAGAACAACAAAGTAGAAGTAAAACATGAACTACGTATCACGCGAGCCACAGTTTGTGACGTCGAACTTAATAAATTCCAAAAAGACACTCCACAAACGCTGTAGAGGTCGGTAGTTGCATGTCAGTAGTCCATGTTTGGTGATTCACCCCCTGCCACACACCCTCTCTGTGGCTAGAAGGGTATCGCGTAGATGTAGAAATGCCGTGAAGATCACCAAACATGCACTATTGACATGCAACTAGGATATTTAATGGAGACATGCTAGATAATAGGGTCACATGCAGCTAGATAGTTAATATCTACGAAATAAGAAAGGAATTATTAGTTGTTATTACATGCATCATGCACTACAGACTACCCTATGTTTCACCTGCCCTTTTTCTACGCTGCCAATTGTTCTCTCTTATGGTACGCGGTAAAAATGACATTTTAAATCTATCGGTACGACAATACATCTCTCTAATCTTGTTAATCTGATCAAACCAAGCATAATACTCAGGGGTTCTTAATATATATCTAACATTATCTGTGAACAAATCGGTTTCCAATTTACTTTAAAGGTTTAACCTAAATTTTAACCTGCGTTCTAATAGTAATTTCCATCCTAGTTCTTCTATTACACTCGTAACGCCTATACAGTTATCATAACGGCCTTTAACAAATCTAGCGGATCTCCTTCGCACACGCTCTAATTCTTTTATCATACCTTCTTCATACGGATTCCAGATTCTAGCGGCATATTCTAAATGAGGAATGACAAGTGTAAAATAGCTTCTTCCTCGCACTCTCTCATTGCATTTGCCTAAAACCCTTTTTACGAATCCTAATCTACGGTTTGCTACACTAGTTATTTCCCTAATGTGTTTCCCCCATGACATGTCTTCAGTGATTGTGACGCCTAAGTATTTAATATATTCTGCGTTAGATATTTTCCTTTCTTTGATACAATAATTACTCCGGGAAAAGGAATTTTTTTTCCAAAAGTTCATTATCGCGCATTTCTTCAAATTTAATTCTAGCTGCCAACTATCACACCAATCATCAATCGCATCTAAATCCTTAGCTAAAAGCTGACTGTCATTTCTAATTTCCTTATACAATACTGCATCATCGGCAAAAAGACGGATCTTGCTATTATTAACTACTTTATTCAAGTCATTTACGTAGATAAGAAATAAAATTGGGCCCAACACGCTACCCTGGGGAACACCCTATGCAACTTTCACTTTACCTGAGCTGACACCATCAAATACCACCCTTTGAACGCGTTCATGTAAGAAGTCTCCTATCCAGCCTACTATATTACTGTCCATCCCGTATGATGATAACTTCGCGAGTAGTTTACAGTGGGAAACCTTGTCGAACGCTTTTCTAAACTCAAGAAATGATGCGTCTACCTGTACGTTACCTTCTCCGGAAACTAGAATATCATGAACAAAAAGACCTAATTGAGTTTGCAAGACCGTCCCTTTCTGAACCCATGCTGGTTTGTTATCAATAAATCCTGGCTATCATGGTGTCCCATAATTGATGTAGCTCTATAATTTTACCTGATAGTGACGTTAATGATATTGGTCTATAATGACATGACTGTTGCCTATCGCCGCTTTTAAAAATTGGGGTCACGTTTGCTATCTTCCAATCTTTGGGAACCGCGTGTTCTTCTAGGGATTTGTTAAATATTGCTTTAAGATACGGAGACATTTCGAGAGTTAATTCTTTAAACACACGAGCTGGAATTTAGGAGGGAAACAAGCAAACTGCGCACTAACCACGCATCTCATAACATCGTCATTCAAGCCTTTCGCGGAGGCATACTAATATATTACCCAAGCACGCTGGGTGTCACTTGACTTGCCATTCAAGCGGAATTCAATCATGCATTAATTCAAGCTCTAAGCTGGCGCTCTTCCGAGGTCATGTTAACGCACTGGGTCACTGAATGTCAGTTTTTTCTAGGACTTAGCGAATATATATCATCGCAAGCCTTCAATGCTAATAACTTCCACCGAGCAATACTCCACCCTCACGGCCAATTACCACTACTTAAATCACACGCTATGAGCTAATATTTTTCTTCATTTAAATTTGTAATGCATGAGCAACCATCTTCATGTTATTCCTGTAACATAATTATGGCTCTTTTCCTCTCACAGAATGTAATTTATCGTTGTACACCACAATTATAGAAGATCCGTCCTCCCGTCTAGACGCGTCTGTTTGATCATGAAAAAAAACCTGTTCTGAGAAGATAGGTGGGATTTTTGAAAAATAACATTCAAGATATGTAAAAAACAAGTAATTATAACAGTGCCGCAAACGTTTTCTAATTAGAATCGATATTTGAATGTAGGTTATATTATAGGCAATATTTTAGGTAAATATAAAGCCCAGCTGCTTTCCTAGGAATTTAGAAATATTTCGAAAACCTCTCCATTTTAGGAATCACTCGTTCACGAAAATGTTATTTGAGGGTAATATTACCATAAGGATTGCTTGAAGAGTGGCGTGTAAATGCAGTGCTTGTAAAGGTATCACGTAAAGTCGTAAGCGTACATTTCGTAACCGGCATCTGGTAACCGACATCTCGCAAACGGACATTTCGAAACCGCGACATCTCGTAACTTCGACAATTGGTAATACACAACTCGTAACTTACTATTTTTTGGTTGGTATAAGGACTTTGAGCTATCTCCACCCAACGGCATGTTATTGAATCCCTGCTTTGCTATTTTTATGTTTTTTTTAAATTATGAAATATAGACTAAAATATAACCACTTTCCTTTTTCATCCAAAATATGTAATCCATGTAAGGTGTGAATTCACCCCCTGCCACACACCTTTATTTGCATCTACATAAATCTAATTAATACCCTAAAAACCGCCATAGAGGTGTGTGGCAGGAGGTGAATTCATACCAGCCAAGCAATACACATCATGCATAAAAAGGATTAGTAAAATATTATAGTATAAACTTCATAATTTAATAAGATGAAAATAGCAAAGCAAGCATGCAAAAACATGACGTTAGTTGGGTTAGCTTGAAGTCCTTATACTAACATGCAACTACCTATGCTATCCATTGAATTTATACCATTGGATATACCTATTTACAGCTATATCCGTAATTGTACGCGGAAAAGAGGACATTTTGAATCTGTCAATTCAGTAATCAATTTTTCAAATTTTATGATAATGTTGGAGTCTACCATAATAAGTTGGGGCTCACGAAATATTTTTAACATAATCAGTGAATATATTACCTTGGAATTTATCTAAGAGATTAAGTTTAAATTTCAACCTGCGAACTGACAATGATTCCCCTTTTAATTCGATTTGGCATTAATGGTGGCTTGAGGAGTAGTGTGTTGACGTAGATGGATGACGATCCCGCAGATCATCGGCAGAGAGGATTACACGGATGAAAACAGGAAAATAAGCACCCATAACCAATTAAATGAAGATTTTCATAATTATGCACCAGAATATTGTGTAAAAATTGAAGTAAGTAATATCTGTTTCAAATTTTGTTTATAGTGATGTCTGGTTGAGTCACTCTTAGTGCAAGTATATTTGATGCATTATCTGTGGTTAATCACAAGCTGCCATATACTCCCGAGGTGGTTTCTTCACAAGGTACTCATCAGATGTAGATGTAGCACTTGGAGAACCAAGAATCCAGATTTTATCACTATGTAACTGGACTGAACAATGATGAGTATGATTAGCAGGTAACTGATCATAAAACCCAATGTTCCGTGAATTTCTCAGACATCAACATCTGCATATTACAGCCCAAGCCACCATAAAGGTGTGTGGCAGGGGGTGAATTCACACCAATCATGCATTGTATATTATGCATAAAAAAGATAAGTAATAATTTTATACTCTAAACTTCACAATTTAAAAAAAATAGCAAAGCAAGCATGCAAAAACATGCCATTAGTTGCGCTAGCTTAAAGTCTTTGTACCAACATGCAACAACATATGCTATCTATTGATACACTCGTATTTATAATATTGGATATATTTACAGCTGTTTACATCCCTATTTGTAAGAGGAAAAAAAGACGTTGAATCTGTCAGTTCGGCAATAAATTTCTCCAATTTTATAATCATGGTCCAGTCTACCATAGTAAGTTGGAGTTCGCTAAATATTTTAAGTCATCGGTGAAAACATTCCGGCACGCTCCTGCACAAGGGAGCCTGTCCCTATTTTGTTTGGCCAGGGGTTTAAAAATCTCAGAAAGGAAATGGTTGCATAATACACTAATAATGGTGAAAAACTATGAGAGTATTTGGATTATTTCATCTACTCTTCTCCTGAAATCGGTTGGGTGTGATTCATTTAAAGTCAATAAAACTTATTAGGTACTAAACATCTAGCTGCATATGACTCTATTATGTAAGGTATTTCCATGCAGTAGCTTAGTTGCCTATCAACAGTTCATGTCTGATTATCTTCACCCCCCTGCCACACACCCTCGATTTGGCTAACAGGATATTACGTAGATGTAGATGTAAATGAAAGCTCTATTCTATCGGGAGCAGTAGTGGAGGAGGATTCCCCATCATACGACTGAGAATCGACAAGACATAAGACAGAAGTGTCTTATAACTTCTCTTCCGTCAAAATATAAGTGCCTTGGGGGACTTATGCCTTGACAGAAGAGAAGAGCTGCTAGTGTTATGACTGCGAATCTCTGTGTGTGCGATATGTCTTGATTGAGTGTGGCAGATACATAGTAATGGTAAACAGCCATTAGTGCAGAATTAAAAGTGGTCCTGGGTGACGGTCCTGATTCATCTACACCTACGCAACACCCTGCAAGTCACCACGAGGGTGTTTGGCAGGGGGTGAAGATCACTATTGACATTTGCATTATTGCCAATGCCAAAGTCGCTTAAATTGCCTCCCAAAAGAAACAGCAATTTGATAAAATTTAATTTTCAGACGACCCTACGTAACTGACACATTAAAATTAATATTCATCCTTTTTTAATCTAAGCTGAATGCACATAGTGTTGTTGTTTACAGATCACATGAGATATATATTAATAACCCCTGCTTACTACGCTAGGTTTAATCAGATAAGAAATATTAGAGAGATAGATTGTCGTACCGATAGATTTAAAATCTCATTTTTCCCGCTTACCATAAGAGAGAATAGGTACCTACAATAGGCAGAATAGAAAAGGGGTAAAGGGTAGGTAAAAAATTGCTAGAGTAGTCTGTACTGCATGATACATATTTAGGCATTACTAACATTTGCATGATAGGGAAATACCGATTAATGTATTTTGGAAAATATTTGTTCTAACCGGCAATCAATTCATAAATGTGTAGTCACTAACCACCTAGTTGCACGTAACCCTTAATCTATAATGCTTGCATGAAATAGTAGCACTGCATCTGATAGTTGCATAAATGTAGTGCATGTTTGGTGAACTTCACCTCTTGCCACACACCCCGTGGTGGCTCGCAGGGTATTACATAGACGTAAGCGTAGTGCGAAATTACCGTAGCTGTGGAAGCACCCTAAATCCGACGTCCGAGAGGCTCTAAAAATCACTTTTAATCCGTTTTATAATATAAATAGAGTGTACTTGGTGCAAAATTACCGTAGTTATGGAAATTAATCCAATGTGATTAGGGGCAAATTTGGTAGGTCATAACGTCCAAATGTTGGGGTGGAGGCGGAAAATAAAGCATCAGCAGAGAAGTTGGAGAAGTTAGCGACAGATGAGTTTATAAATATTTTTAAAAGCTTTAATCCGTGAATTTTATGATTTTCCTTAGCGAAGGAATATTAAAGGTTCACCTTAAAGTTACGACCATCCCCGTTACTTCCGATTGCCTCTCGGAGCTCGGATAGCATCCTAACCATCGCCCCATCGCAAAGCTCCAATTTACAGCCGGCACGCCCCCTAATGAACTCCATAAGAACTAAAGTGAGCGGCTGGAGTCCCTGCTGCTTTTTTTTGGGGAGCTCCCTGCGTCGATCATCTCGCTCTATCAATCTATCATGCCTTTTGCCGAGAAACAACCCGAGGTTTAATTAAGAGGGGCGAGCTTCGATTCTCCTCTTCCTACGACTGGTCGCATGGGGCCGAGATTGCTTCTGTGGGACCGCCTCGCCCCTGGAAAGGGAGAGAGGGCGGTTCCTGGAATCGGAGGACGCGGAAATCACACGGGAACATTGATTAGTCCTTGGAGTAGGCATCGCTGCAAGTCACGCGCGCAGGAGGGCGTCGGGGCGCGGACGGCGAACGTCGTAGGCGCCTCCGACGCGACGCCCCGCGCCGTCAATCTCAACTTGCGCAGTAGCAGTTCAATTGTGCTTTTATTGCCGGGCCCACATCTCCGAATCCGTGCCTCATTCGGCGCTCATCTGAAACGTGGCTCTCTTAGCCTTGAGGATAAAATCGGTCGTGGCTGCTCGCTTTCGTTCCGCTGCTTCTCGTTCACTGCTCGACGCCAGGCGATCAGTTCTCTCAGGGAGAGTGCGATTTCGTGCTGTCCAACTTGGCATTGCACCTCGAAAGGAAACCTCTATCGACCGTTCGGTTCTTTGATCGAAATTCTCGAAATGGAGCGCTTTTACGCCAAATCATTCTTTGAGCTCTCTGCACTCCAATGCAATCCGACTAGCCGTTGAATCGGGTCCTTTCCTATTATTTTTTTATTGACTTGATCGAAATTTTATGGCCCCTTGAGTAAGTATCGTAAGCCTTTTGATTTTTAAATGACGTTAAGTATTTATACTCATTAATTAAAATGTGAAAAAATTCAACGGCGCGAAAACGAGATGGCAAACTATTGCATGCCGGTAAGTAATACGTGTGACGTGACACTATTTCCTCTACCTGACACTAGGTAGTGCTGCGGACGCTTCCAGGCAGACGGTGCACTCCGTTAAAGGTTATTGACTAGTATCTGAGGTATATTTATTCAGTTAATTTATTATGATTTACGTTTATTAATTTATTTACAATTATTAATGCAGTTGATTTGTTTGAAAATAATTAATATTCATTCCACTAAACATACCGTCAGGTTGGCCCATCGCCGTGCGAACTTCACGCAATGCACCGTTGTAGCAGAGGACTCCACGAGCAGAATGCCCTGTGGAGCCTATAATATAACGACTATTAATGCCGTGTTTAGACGAGGAGACTTTTAGAACTGACAAGTTTTCATAGGTTATTATTAATACATAATTACTAGAGCTGAGAGTCTGTGAAATACATGGTAAGATCAGGAGACGAATATTTCGTATGCTTTGCTACGTAAACTGTATGTAAATGTTACGTCAGCAACAAGTCAGAGCATCCCGCCATTTCTGAGCTTTTTCAAATGAACTTCAAATTAGAATATAATTCTCTAGTAAACTGGGATTTCTCAATCAACATTTTTTGCGTAAAATTAATACATTTATGGCATGGGACATGAATCGCAATTATTGAATTCTGTTTTCTTTGATGAGGGAAACTACCCTATTATATTTTAATTACTCGTCTCGGGTTTAACACCATGCAAATCTTCCAATTTAAGGGTGAAGGCCCAATAAGTAACATTGCAATTTCCCCTCTTAGATTTACTCCTCACGTCCACGGTTTCACTGTTACACGACATCTTTAGGTGTCGCATTGCAATGGTATCATTACAATGGCATTGTGTAATGACGCCATGCCTGAAGCCACACACTTTTATGGTGGCTTGCAGGGTATTATTTAAATGTAGATTAGAACCTGGACCCTAGAGATGGGTACGTCAGTAAACACACCAACCGGAACCTCAAAATAATTAAAAAAACATATCCGAATTGTATATTTACTTACGATATCAGAATCCACAGCCAAGGAACTCAGGAAAAAACGACATGTTACATTCCTACAGTAACGTCCACTAGGTTTTAAGTTTAAATTGCCCAACACGTAATTGGCATATTCTCCACTCATTTTATCATATCAGGGCCAAATACGAAGGTTGCCCGTCATTAAAAATGCACGGTATACACCGTGAGGAAATTTAAAAACAATCGTGCGTAAAAAATCACCACATTCATTTCGTGAGAGAGTCTAATGGAACTTGCGCGTGAGCCGGATTGAGAGTTGAGGCGGTGACAGTCACGGTCACGAACGATTACACTTCCTCGATCTAAATACTGAGTCACCGCTCGCCTCGCAAAAATTAGATGGAGACTGCACCACTCGCACGACGCCAACAATCACATCACATGCTTCGCTTAGAATAACAATGTTGGACGATATGCTGTATTCGTTTGAAAGTAATATAAACTGCGCCAGATATGAAGTGACTGATTATATTTTCATTCCCAAGGGAATTACGCCCATTAAGACTTTCTGGTGTCTCAATTTTCACTTCACGTGGTCGCAAATCAGTTTACCCACACCAAATATCGCGCTCAGGGGATCAATACATCCAAGAAGTCAATGAAAGTCTCTGGGAGTGAATATCCACGGGGAGAAAATCAGGACGCTGCTGATTTCCAATTGTTTTAATTCTGATTTAAATCAGTAAAATGTTATTTAAATCAATTGAATATGTTTTGAAACTGATTTCCAGTTTTCCAGCTGAGAGGAAGTTAATTACAACGTAAGGAAGTAATTTGAATTTGGTTTTCAGAGGCAGCTCTGCTGTCTCTGGAAATTTTCTGATTTGCTCAAAATTAATCTTTCAATTGATTATATAATATAAAGTATATGCCTAGTTAAAAAAATGTTTGCTTTTTTCATGTAATGATTTTACAACACATTATTTCAAACTATTTCACATTTTCTTCAAAGTTGACCTTGACAATATTATTTAATGGGACGTGATATTACTTCTCCCCACCTCCAAAGGATTGACAGAACTACTTCTAGTGATAGAGGATTCCTATGAAAGGCTTTAAGACTTTTGATATTTTCTTAAAGAACAAGTTGTACTTTTGTACGTTAGTGAATTAAATGTTTAAATATAATCCATGAAAAAGTTACCGTGACTCAGATCCTAAATATCCCACGTAGCACAGTGGTAATTCCTTATCTTCAATTAATTTAGGTATGTACGAAGCTTGGTAGACATGAAGTGTTCTTTTGGAGTAAACTCAATATTCATGTAAGCCAGGACCAATGTTAAACTAGGGAAACAAAAAATAGAGGAGGTGGAAGAGACCTATTACCTGGGATGCCGAGTAACCAGCGATGGACAAAGTGAAAGCGAAATTGTCAGTAGAATTGCCCAGGCGAAAAGGGTATTTTAGCAGAAGATTCTACTTACAGTTGTATATACAAGCGTGGAAGTGAGGAAGCATTTCATAAGAGCATACATCTGGAGCATTTTACTATATGGCAGCGAAGTATGGACGATAACGGGAGCAGGAAAGTCAAGGTTGGAAGCATTTGAAATGTAGTGCTACCGAAAAATGATGCAGATAAAAAGGATCGACCGAGCGACAAACGAAAAAGTCTAAAGAAGAGTGGGAAAAAAACTGAATCATACTGAAAACTCTAAATAGAAGGCGGGACACTTAATCGGCACGAACACGGTTTCGATATAATTTTTATCGTCATCAAGGTGCTAATAGTTCATTTCCTGTGAGTGAAATCCGCGAAGTTAATACCGCAACGTTGAATCGGACGATCTGTGACATCAACTTCGTAAGTGATGGTGCCATCAAGTCTAGTTCCCTGGCTATATTACAATCAATTGACACCAAAAAAACCGTAAAGGGCTCAATATTCTGGCAACAGTCCTCTAGAAGTCCTCGTATATCAATAAATTTTTTACGGCCCATCCGCCTTCGCTTCCAGGAACGCCAACGTGCCCGAATGTAACGTGAACAGATCGCTCCCCAGCCCTCCTCTGGAGATGACCCCCATCCTGCACTTCCGTGACAATATGAGACTGCTACTGCTGCTGCTGGAGCCAATATAGCCGAGATCATTCCGCAGAGAAACGTGATGATTGGTAGGCGCCGCCTTCTGCCTTACAAACTCCTACTTGGCGTGGAACGGAACTTTTTACGGGCAATAGGAAAGGAGCAGCCATGGGTTCACCATTATCACCCGTCATGGCCAACCTTTTTTTAAGGAGAAACTCGAAGAAAACACCCAGCCCACATATGAGACAAACCTCCAAAACTTTTCTGGAGATATGTCGACGACACCTTTGTCGTCTGGATGTACGGAAAAGTCCGAACAAAGAATTAAATTTGAATTTTAAGAACATTTGAACAAGCTCAGAAATGGTGGGATGCACTGCCTTGTTGATGACGTAACAGGTATATAGTTCGCGTAGCAAGGCATACGAAATATTCGTCTCCTAAACTTACATACCATTGTATTTAAGTGCCCTTCAGCTCTAGTGAATATGTACCTTCTAATAATAGTAAACTATCAAAGTTCGAAAAGTCTCCTCCGTTAAACATGGTGTTAAAAGTCGTTATATAGGTTCCACAGGGCATCCTACTCGCGGAGTCCTCTGCTACTGCAAAGCATTGGCGTGAAGTTCACATGACTATGGGCCAACTTCACGGTTCGCTTATTTAAATGAATACTTACTGTTTTTAAATGAATCAGCCGAATGTATAATTTTAAATAAATAAATAAAATTGAATCATAATAATACGCTTTAACCGAGTGCACCGTATGCTTGGAAGCGTCCGCAGAACCACCTGGTGGCAGGTAGAGGAAATAGTGTCACGTCACACGTATAATTTACCGGCATGCAATAGTTTTCAGTCGCGTTTTCGCGCCGTTGAATTTTTCACATTTTAATTAATGAGTAAAATTAGGTACTTAACGTCATTTTAAAATCAAACTGCTCACGATACTTACTCAAGAGGCCATAAAATTTCGATCAAGTCAACAAGAAAATAATAGGAAACTACCCGCGATTCAACGGCTAGTCGGATTGCATTGGAGTACAGAGAGCTGAAAGAATAGGTGGATTTAGTGTAGTTCTTCATTTGCCGAACTGAGTAATTTCTTACGGCACTTGAACAACCAAAGCAGCTCCATCAATTTCTCCATGGAGGTCGAAGAAAACGGACGGATGCCTTTTCTGGATGTACTTGTCTCCAAGAAGCACAACGGAAGGCTTGGCCACTCTATGTACCGAAAGCCGACGCGCACACAGGTCGGTATTTGAATGCAAACTCCCACCACCACCCACAGCAGAAGAGAGCCACATTTAGCACTCTTCACCAACGTGCTTTCTCGATTTGCAATGGAGAACCCATTGAGAAGGAGAAACGTCACCTCATCAGCGCCATAAGGGAAAATGACTTTCCAATCAGCACTGTTGATAAGATGGCTGCGAAGGAAGAGAAGAAGCACTAAGAACTTGCCCTAAAAAGGACCGTCGGAGAAACGGAGCGAGAGATAGAAGAGAAGAAAAGCTCCATCTATGCTCTTATTCCCTACGTAGCCGGGACATCGGACAATGTCGCAAGAATTCTCACGAAACCCAATATAGTTTTTCAAAATGAAAATGCAACTACAGCTACATCTACGCAAAATGTGAGCTACCGCGAGGGTGTGTGGCAGGGGGTGAAGGTCAACAAACAGGTACTATTGACATGCAACTAGGAGCTACGATGCTACTACTACACGGAAACATGTTAGGTAATAGAGTCACATGGAGCTAGATAGCTAGTATTTCCATAATAATAAAAGGATTATGGGTATAATGGCATTCATCTAAGTACATATATTTATTTGTATAGAATCTCTAACTAACCCGGTAAAAAAAATTAACGCACTCTCCTCAAGGCAAAAAAAATCAATTTATGCAGGCAAAATAAGTGATTTGGCAACTTTCTACAGCACATAAATAACACAATTTATTAAGGGGTGGTTTATCCCTTAAAATGATGTTTTTCGAACAAACCCAAAAGCCGTAAACTTTAAAATAAATAATCCTTTAAGAAATTGGTTTTATTTATCAGAATTTATTTTTGGTTAATGTGAAGGACCCAAAATATCCGTAAAAAATTCAGATTCACCCTCATAAAAAATAGGAGTTGCAACCCCCCGAGTATTGTAATGCTGTTAATCAAAGCGTTTTTTAATAACAAATGATTCACACTTTATTTTGAATTTTATTACTTATGCAAGCGAAAATATGCCGAAAAAATTGTTTTAGGGATGAACGTAAGGGGTAGTTTTCACCCCTTAAACCGGCTTGACACACCTGAGAAACCTCCCTTGTGAGCCAAGAGACTTTTCCGTGAGTGCGATTTAGTAATTATGGAAATACGACGTGTGAAAATAGCCACTTAATTCTAAACTCATACATACATGACAATATACAAATAATACATATATGTATTACACACGCTCATGAAATATCAAAATGGTCATTACTTGCATACATAATATTCAAATAACAGACTAACTTTGTTTTTTCAAGGTTTTCTGTCATTAGTAATAATGTTAGCTACATCAACGTTATTTTGAAGACGTTAATTGCCGAGGTGATGAAACTGAGACATTTTCTTAGTCATAATAACAAATGCAGAAGTCTAAACTCGTTAGGGCAAGCAGATAGTCCATTAGAAAATATCCCGTCTGATAATGCGGGTTATTTGTAACCAAGGTTTGTAGAACCTCCAGGTTAATATCCACGAGAAATATTATTATCCGCAGGAAACTCCTCATTACAGATTCTAGCTATATACCCGACATTGCTGCAATGGGCTCACATTTTACATCTTACTCAGCAAGCTCTGTAAATAAATTACCGCCAGTTGCTCCCAAACTCTATTTAGGTCCATAATTCCTTTTTCTTACAGAAAGAGGATACGCTGCAAAAAAAACTAAATCAATGATGGTTTCCTCAACAAGGAAAGCCAGTTTTTACTTAAAAGGAGGAAGGCACAAGCTAGGCCAGATAGTATTTCTCGTATTTTGGAGAAGAAAGACTAGAGAGCATTTGCGATATGCGAAGCAGAATCGCTTTGCCAAATAAAACGGTCACTTTACCATGAGAATCAATGGCCGAGTTGTTTGTTGGAGTATCAAAAATAAAGACTGACAAAAAAGTCTGAAATGAAAATTGGAATTGCACGGCGCCGAAACGTGGACTTCAAGGAAAGTCCGAGCTATACGTCATGCGAAGGAAAACGAGAGTGATTATTAATTTGGGATTTCGTTCCTCGTGTGTTTCTCGACTCTCCTAAAACGCCGACACCAACATTCGAGGCCGTAGGGTTGAGATCGCAGATTGGCGATAGCCGCCGGCTTCCGATCTGAGATGCTGTGGAAGGAGGGATTGCCGGTGAATTCAGCAGCACTAGCGCCTCCGGCGGAAGCGGGGGAGACTTGCCACGGTGACCGTGACCTCGTGAAGCGAAAGGCGTGATGCGCAACAGACAAAAGACCGAGTTATAGCGAGGTATTCGGGGCAGGCGACCGACAGCGAAGGTCATCTGCACCTTAATGTGATGGGTAACAGCAATTGTTTGTAATACTGGACGGAATTTCTCAAGGAAAGGAGTAATAATGTAGTGAAAATCGGCGTCGGTAAGAGCCTGCCTGCTCTTAATTCAAGGGGTCCACGGTTTAAAGCCCCACCAGACTGACGGTACACAGAAGTGATGTGCTCTCCACACGGCTTTCATGTAGGAACCAGTATATGTGCCAATGAAAAAAAATATCTTTCACGTACGAGATTCGAACCCGGGTTCTGGCTAGAGAGACAGAACTTAAACCACCTAACAACCCGTTTCTGTTCAACATCTAAGGTACTGGAGCGTGTGTAACGAAGATCGGCAAGATTTGTAAATATTTTGAAGAACATTTAAAATTTGAAAGACATAACCAGGCGAGTTGTGCTCCAATCGTTCGAGATTGATTCCGGTACGTAACTAAGGACTCACTCGTATGTTTTAACATTGTGTTCGGGATTATTCCAAACCGAAATCAATCTCGAACGCGATGTTAAAACGTACGAGTGTGTCCTTAGTTGCGTACTGGAATCAATCTCGAACGATTCAATCTCCCCCAAGGTGAATGATAATTACATGCATGTCGTAGAATTAAGAATCTTTAGTTAATTTTCTTTCACCACAAAGTCTAAAGCTATCTGGTGTTGTGAGTTGTATAGTTAATCCACCGCTATTTCGTAAGCCATAGATTTTTCTAGGGCGATTTGCAAAAGCCACAACACAACTGAAAACAAACCATAATGTTGTGAAAGTGTTCGCTACGGTAGTGGAAGCCTCGTGTGGGGACACCACCTGCCCTACACCCTTGCCTTAGCTCGCAGAGTACTCTGGGTGACGCCTCGATGCCTCTCAGGCATTCAAATTTACCTTAAATCTAAATAATACTCAGCATGCCTAAATAAAAGGTGTTTGGCAGGGGGTGAATTCACATCAAACATGCATAACATATCATGCATAAAGAAGATTAGTAATTATATTCTAAACTTCACCATTTAAAAAAGATAAAAATAGAAAAGCAAGCATGCAAAAACATGCTGTTAGTAGGGTTAGCTTA
This sequence comes from Platycnemis pennipes, assembly GCA_933228895.1. Classification (NCBI taxonomy): domain Eukaryota; kingdom Metazoa; phylum Arthropoda; class Insecta; order Odonata; family Platycnemididae; genus Platycnemis; species Platycnemis pennipes. The sequence continues at coordinate 141,377,512 of OW121849.1, read as the reverse complement.
AAGTTCTTATACCACCATGTAACTACCAACCTACTGATACACTCGTAGTTATTCTATTGGATATATTTACAGCTATCCATCCATAATTGTACGAGGAAAAAAAGACATTTTGAATCTGTCAGTTCGGCAATCAATTACTCTAATTTTGTGATTATAGTCCAGTCTACCACAGTAATTTGGAGTTTGCAAAATATTTTCAATGCCATCAATGGAAATATTATCTCGGAATTTATAGCTTTAAATGCGCAGTACTAGCTAAGAGCTCTCTCGGTAATCTCGACTGCGGAAAATCAATCCGGAGACATCTAAACGGATAAATCTATACGGAGAGCCTGAGATGAATTTCAAACCGTGTGTAAATCGACGAGTTTCTCGGACTCCCCTTTTTTTGAGTAAGAAACTAAGCAATAATCACTTGCATGATGGACAGATGAAGACAATCGTCGAAGGACAAGTGAACGATAAGAATGGAAAAGGAAGGTCTTGCATATGGAGAAAGCTGTAAAGGATTTGACAGAGAACAATATGCTAGTATAAAGACGTTTGTTAATAGTAAAATTGAGTGGAGGACTGCTTAATATTTTCACCCGTAATAATGATGACCTCGTATAATAAGACAATAATAGATTTAATCTGAGTTATAGGGGAGACAAATAATTATGCAAAGTATTTTAGGTTTTTTACAGTAATATAAGGTTTTTAATAATATATATATACCCAAGATGTGCGAATGTATTAGCTTTAGATATGCCCTTGCATGTTTGAAACCAAACACACATTTGTTTCCGATTTGAGCAGAGTCTACAAGATGATAGCTTGAATAGATGTAGTAGTATTGCATATGAAGATACCTTGTTTTTTACGTTAATTTAGACGAATGAACAGTGAAATCAGTAACATGCTTACTAGCCATAAGGTTGTGAGCCCGAAGGTATTTTCTGCAGAGTACTAATTTAGATAAACCTGTACAAGCGTCTTCTCTCTACTAGTAGTGCCTGGATGGCCTGGATCATTTTCGTTCGCACGACTCCGGCAACCACTTTCTCTTCCCCTTCGAGAGACGACGCTGTTTGAGAACGGAGGGGGGGGGGGGAGGACAGAGTGCTACGAGAAGGGCAGCCAGCGCCATCTTTACTACCTTTGAGCAAACTAACTCTCTTGCGATTCCTTCTACCTGTTGCGTTCAAGCAGGAGCGGGTAAAGTTTGAACCCGTACGAGGCAAATGACAACCACAGTACACGAATATCCATCGAGTAAAGCGGAATAATAGTTTTTTTTAAACCGTCAAGCACACCTCTTGTTTCCAATAGCCAAACTGGACTCCTACCTGCTTCAAGATTCAACGTTCTCATTTCACCGGAAACATTTAAGTTTCCCCTGGACACTGGGTTTATTTCCGATTCAAATAAGTTGGAAACGGTTCCCGTGAAATATTCATGCTATATACGCCCTTGTATAAGTCGCATGAGTACATGCATTACATCTACATAATACCCTACGAGCCACCACGAGGGTGTGTGGCAGGGATTGAAGATCACCAAAACTGCACTATTGACATGCAGCTAGGATATTTAATGGTGACATGATAGATGATAGGGTCACATGCTGCTAGATGGTTGTCATCTACATAATAAGAAGGGGATTATTAGTTGTTAATACCTGCATCATGCACTACAGACTACTCTGACAACATTTCACCTACTTATCCCTTTACTACGCTGCCTATTGTGCTCTCTTATGGTAAGAGGGAAAAATGACATTTTAAAACTATCGGTACGACAATCTATCTCTCTAATCTTGTTATTCTGATTAAACCTTACATAATAAGGAGGGATTTTTAATATATATCTAAATAAGTTACTTACGAAACTTAATTTCTTACTTACTTAAACTTACATTACTCACGAAATAGGCTTAAATAATGAACTGGAGCGTGTGATCGGAGAGATATGCAAGGGGAAGTATGATAACTATATTAGCGTAACCAGTGTATCAGATGAACTCAAATGGGTAGACTGGACCATAATCATAAAATTAGAGAAATTAATTGCCGAACCGACAGATTCAAAATGTCCTTCTTTCCTCGTACAATTAGCGGTATGAATAGCGGTAAATATATCCAATAGTATAAATAAGAGCGTATCAATGGATAGCATAGGTAATTGCATGTTTGTGTAAGGAATTTAAGCTAACCCTACTAACAGCATGTTTTTGCAAGCTTGCTTTGCTTTTTTATCTTTTTTTTTAATAGTGAAGTTTAGACTAGTATATTATTTCTAATCCTTTTTTATGCATGATATGTAGTGTACGTTTGGTGAGAATTCACCCCCTGCCACACACCTTTATGGTGGCTTGCAGGGTATTATGTAGATAGATAGATGTAAACAATCCTTTTAAGTTCCGTTTGGGTTAGGGGTAAAGTACTCGCTTCACAATGTCGACGTCCCTGGTTCGCAACTCTCCATTGCCAATATTTTGAGTGCAGTTTGGGTTAGGGGTAAGGTACTCGCTTCACAATGTCTACGTCCCTGGTTCGAGTCTCTCTGTCCACAAATTCAAACGTGGAATCCATTAAATATCTTGGAATAAGACTGACAAATGATCTTTCCTGGGGTAAACACATTCGTGAAATAATGGGTCAAGCGAATCGCAAACTGGGTTTCATTAAAAGAGTATTGGGTAAATGTGACGATCATGTACGAGAAATCAGCTACTTTTCCCTTGTTAGACCTCATTTGGAATATGCTGCCAGTGTATGGGATCCCTACGAAATCGGTCTAAGTAATGAACTTGAACGTGTGCAGCGAAGATCGGCAAGATTTGTAAAGGGACGATACGATAATTATATTAGCGTAACCAGTCTATTAAATGAATTGAAATGGGAATCATTGTCAGATCGCAGGTTGAAATTTAGACTTAATCTCTTCCACAAATTCCAAGGCAATATTTTCAGTGATGATGTTAAAAATATTTTACGAACCCCAACTTACTATGGCAGACTGGACCATAATCATAAAGTTAGAGAAATTGATTGCCGAACTGACCGATTCAAAATGTCCTTTTTCCCTCGCACAATAAGAGATACGAATAACGGTAAATATGTCCTATCGGAGAGTAGCAATGAATAGCATTGGTAGCTGCATGTTGGTATGAGTACTTAAAGCTAACCGTACTAACAGAATGTTTTTGCATGTTTGCTTTGCAATTTCTATCTTTCTTAAATAGTGTAGTTCTGACTACTATATTAATACTATTCCTTTTTTATGCATGATATGTAGTGCATGTTTGGTGAGCAATCACCCCCTGCCACACACCCTTGTGGTGGCTTGCAGGGTATTATGTAGATGTAGATGAATCCTACTCCTAGTGTCACTGGTTTCCCTGTTAACTCAGCAGGGGCATCGGAATAATTTTCGCTGGTGGGTGCCAACCTTGAAAAGGGCCCTGCTCCTAAGAAAAAGGCCCGGATTTTTTGCGGATAGGAGGAGGTAGAGACTGAAAGTTCGCTAAAAGAGCCCATGAATGTGTGAGAATATGTATCAGAATGGAAAAAACAAGCTGGAAACAGGTGAAATTAAATGTTTATTAATGAAGACTACAAATTTCCCAAGGGCCCGGGGCAAATTCTAAGGGGGAAGGCCTTCGTCCCCTCCTTCCCCCACTTCCGACGCCGCTGTAACTCAACTACATTCACCTCTAACTCATAGCTAAGTAATTCGGTAGATTCACATCCTTTACAGTCCACTACCTCAAACTAACATTTTGAGGGACAGACTAAAGAAGAGGTCTTGTACAAATATTTCATAAAATCAAATTAAATAAAAAATAAGAAAGTTAGGCATAGGAGTAACGTGCAACTGAATGGTTATAGTGTACAAAGTTACTATGTCATTACTGGTTAGAAAATTTTCACTGAATATCTGTATTAACGTAGTATGCATAGATTAGTAATATTAAAACATGCTTCATGCACTACAGACTACTCCACCCATTTTTTCCCCGCCTATATCTTTGCTATGCTGCCTATTGTGTTCCCTTGTGCTATGCGGGAGAAAGTGACATTTTGAAATCTATCGACAATCTATCTGTCTCTCTAACATTGTTTTTCTGATTAAACCTGGCATGGTGCGCAGGGGTTCTTAATATATGTCTAAGGTCATCTGAAAACAAATTGGCCTTCCTTATTCCGAATAAGACGCCTTAACAAGAGTCTATAAAGTTAAGAGAAATACCTCCGAGGTTGATAATGCATTGAGACTAGTCCCTCCTACGAATTAGGAATGTCACTGTGATTTCTTTCGCAAAATGAAAAAAAATGCCATGAGATATTTTTAAGAAATTGTCACTCGTTCATTGTACGCTTAGTGGTTCATGAAGGTTCATAACTGGTGGAAGGCCTTGGGAACTGGCTTCGTTTTCTCACCTTCTTTCAAAAGGACGTCTGCTGGTTTCCTTCTATAGTCTCCATCACATTCAATCCTTGCTTCGTCTATCTTGTTCCATCGCTTCTAAGATTCCCAGCATTCCTGTTCCCCTGCGTCACTTCCCCTTCGCCCATCCTTGACTCGGTCTAAACCCTTCCATCCAATCAACCTCCTCTCCACTCTATGTAAGTAAGTGTTGGGTTATTCCACTGCCTATCATTCACTAACATCCCCGGGTTAAAAGTACTCATTTCATGACTGCCTTCCATTGAATAGTCGAAACTCGGGCGGCTAAAACTTATCAAAGTGCCTTTTTGCAAAACTAGCTGTTCCCTGCTCCAAACTATCCTATTCGTAAGTCAATGAATACTCCAATGGCGGTAATAATTTTTGCACCACAAGACGGAGAAAAGGCAGGAAACAAATGAAAAATATGAATTTAAATCTGGATGGCCCACCTGTGGTATTGTACGGGAAGGTGGGTCCTCGGACGGTGGGCTAGATAGCTCTGGGTAGGGATAGATAGGGGTTAGCTGTGAAATTTTTGTGAAGTTTACTCGTGGAATAAGCAGTCATCAACAAAAACCTAGGGTATGCCGAGAGGATATTGGTCTACCCCTGGGTAATGTAGGCCAACGAAATGATACATCTACATCTACATCCACACGATCGCCCTGCCACACACCTTTATGGTGGCTTACAGGGTATTATGTAGATGATACCCCGCAAGCCACCGCGAGGGTGTGTGGCAGGGAGTGAAGATCACCAAGCCCGCACTATTGACATGCAAATATGCTACTACAGGGTCTCATGCAATTAGATTGCCAGCTTCCACATAGTAATTAAGGGATTGGTTGTCAACACATGCATCATGCACCGCAGACCACCCCAAAACACCTTCCCTACCCAACCCCTTGCTATGCTGCCTATTCTGTTCTCTCATAGTACGGGGGAAAAATGACGCTCTCAATCCATCAGTACGAAAATCCATCTCTCCAATCCTATCCATCTGGTCGAATCTAGCACAATACGCTGGTGCTTCCAATATATGCCCAACATCCCCAGTAAAGGTATCCGATTCAAACCTCTGTAATAGATTCAATCTGTATTCCAATCCACGATTCGACAATGACTCCCAACCCAATTCCTGCACTAACTCTGATACACTACCAAAACCCATCCAAACACCTTTCAACGAACCCAGCTGCTCCACGCTGCACACTGTCTAGCTCTCTGATCAAACCCAATTCACTCGGATCCCACACGCTGGTCACATATTCAATGTGGGGCCCAACTAGTGAAAATGCATCGCTCACCTGTCCCCCTATCACTCCTCCCAAGCACACCCTCAACAAATCCCAGCCTTTTCTTCGCTCGGTCGCACGTTCATCGGATGAATTACAATTTTCCTAGTTGAATTTGTGAACCGAATGAAGCTGAGAAATTTCATTTAATTATTTCCGCAAATGCTAACATATACATCGGGAGGGTCAAGCACCGGTTGGAACGAGGCAGGGTCTCAAGACTGCGATGAGGCTACATGTCCAACTTGAGGCTACATGTCTTCCAATCTATCGATGGTGTATTGAAATCTCCACCTACAATAATCTGGCGTTCATTTTTATGGAACTTAATGGACCTGATCTGATTCTTGAGTTCTAATACTGAGTGTACATCGGAATGGTGTAGTGTATAGTAGGCACAAACAGATATTACTTTCGATTTAGCACTGAATGGAACACATATATACTAATTCTCTCGCAGAAGTTATATATGTTCTAGTGGTCAGTAACGAGACTTTATCACTTATAAACCATCAACGCAACAACAGTGACCGGAGAAAAGTCGAGCCAAAAAGGACATAATGTTCAATACCAACCATGAAGCGAAATTTCCCGTAAAACCTTCTTTTTATATGATTGCACATAACGTCCATGTTCAAGCAAATGAATGCGTTGGCGTTGACTTACGTGCAACTTTTTATGCGAGGAATGCCCTTTGCTATATAAGCTAGGATTTATAGCATTATTATTTCAAACATACCAGTACACATTTACATATAGATATACATTTACCAGTGAAGAAACGTGACTAGGCGACGGGCGTCCGCCAACAATTATGTATTCCATCACCCGGAGGAGAGGGCAGCAGTAGCTCTTCTTCTTATGAGTGAAGGTGGAGACCACAGTGGTTAGTACAGTGACACTCATTTCACTACAGGTGTAGTAACATATACTTTAACGGCTATAGTAGTACTGCGATGCGGAAGGCATGGGGAAACCACCATATTATTATCCCGAGAGGTCGCAGTTACTCCTCTCATTTCTTTTCATCAAGACGAAATGGAATCCTCTCGATAAAAATTTCCGGAAGTAAAATATTCCCCAATTCGGATATCCGAGCGGGGACTACCCAATATTGCACATCAGTCAAATATGATAAACATTTTACGGTAGGAACATGAAACGTGAGATCACCTCGGACCTGTGGAAGATTGGAGAACCTGAACAAAGAAATGCGAAGAATTGGCATCGGTGAATTAGGAATTAATAAATTCTCTCCCTGCTGACATTGACCCCTTTTCTCTATCGCCTAAAACTTTCAACGGGGGGTGTGTTTGAATCGTTCGAGATTGATTCCGGTACGGAATAATCTCGAAGTCATATTTTCGAAAACAATTCTTAAAATATATTCAATAATCAGCATCTTGGTTTTGTTAATTTTTTATTGTTTTACTTTTTTCACTATTTTTTACTTGTGTCTCATTTGCCTCAACCGATATTGTAGAAAACAATTCTTAGAATATAGTCAATAATAAACATCTTGGTTTTGTTGATTTGCTATTGTTTTACTTTTTTCACTATTGTTTACTTGTGTCTCATTTGCCTCAACTGATATTGTAGAAAACAATTCTTAAAATATAGTCAATAATAAACATCTTGGTTTTGTTGATTTGTTATTTTTTTACTTTTTTCACTATTATTTACTTGTCTCATATACGGATGTTATGGGTACACTTTAAATTGGCAACGTTGCTTAATGCGTACCATTTTCTTAAAAAAAAAATTAGCGAAATAAAGGGGCCAGAAGAAGAATTTTAAGAGTACATGCTACAGATTAATACACGCCGTGTCTTTAAGTGATAATGTTGGAGTAGGTATAATGCACAAGAAAAGGGCTGCAAAATATATGAAGAGCTTTCTGCAATATAGTGAAAGGAAAGTTATGATGAAGATCAAAACCAAGCCTACAGATACGGTTGTGGTGCAGGTTTGATAATCGGCGAAGAAATGGAAAACTTACGATGGCATATATCGTACCTGACCTTAGGACCTGGTCATTACATCAATTATCCAGCTGCCAGATGGACATCCACACTATTGCGATACAACCGTCCAGAGTTCAAACTAAGGGTCGGGATGACTGTAGCGAGGGAAGAGCTCACCAAGTTGTAAGCCCACTGCAAGTGGAATTCGCACTGACGAGTGGCATTTCATTTCCCTGTGCGACCTGTAGTTTCCCACGCAGACGCAGTGATGTGAAAATCTTCAAACTTGGATTCAGCTGGGTATGTCCCAAATGCCCGATCCAGGGAGTGGATTATACTGCACCAGCTGTACTGCCCACATACATTTCATGTGCACTTATACACAACACTTATATCAAAACGTGTTCATGGCGTCATCATCAGGTCTACCGTAGACCAGTACAGTCCTGTGCAGTTTAATTTACTCCCTGAAATTCTGTTTCACCGCTTAACGCCTGATGCGGTCCAATTTATTCACCCTATCCAGGATTCGAACCCGTGCCCTTCACTTAGTGGCATTAGCACTACGTATTTGTGAGTGCAAATAGAGTGAAGCAAACGCACAGCATGAGACCATACATCTACGTATTACCCTGTGAGCCACCACGACGGTGCGTGGCAGAGGGTAAAGATCACCAAACATGCACTATTGACATGCAACTAGGATATTTAATGGAGACATGCTGATAATAGGGTCACATTCAGCTATATGGTTAGTATCTACATAATAAGAAAGGGATTATTGGTTGATAATATATGCATCATGCACTACAGACTACCCTAAAAATAGTTCACCTGCCTATCCATTTACTATACTGTCTATTGTGCTCTCGTATTGTACGCGGGAAAAATGGCATTTTATTTATATCTGTAGAACAACTATCTCTCTAATCTTGTTAATCTGAACAAATTTAGCATAATATGCAGGGGTTATTAATGTATGTCTAAAGTCATCTGTAGGCAAATTAGCTTCGAATTTATTTAAAGGGTTTAACCTAAGTTTTAACTTGCGTTTTGATAGTAATTCCCATCCTAATTCTTCTATTAAACTAGTAACACTAATTAAATTATCATAACGACCTTTAGCAAATGTAGCTGATCCCCTTTGTACACACTCTAAATCCTTTTTTATACCTTCCTCGTACGAATCCCATGTACTAGCAGAATATTCTAAATGAGGCCTGACAAGTACAAAATAGCTTCTTTCTCGTACTCTCTCGTAAGTCCGGTGCAGGCATTCGACTACGCACGAGCGATTCATGCGCGGTGAATAACATGTACCTCCGAGCGCCCCCTTTAGTCGACCCGGGACTCGAACCCTGGGGCGAGGAGGGTGAGAGACGTCTCGAACGCAAAGATGATGGGAGGGGGAGGAGCAAATGACGAGAAGAACGGGTCATCAAGCAATCGTGTCAACTGTTCGAAACGGCTTATAAATTTCTCGCTGCGAGACACGTGCGAGTTGAAGAGACAGAGCTTTCTACCAATTACTCCAATTGCTTGATGGAGAGAGGAGGGGAGGGGTGAGGGTAGGGATGGGTGGGGAAGAGGGGGGGGACGAGGAGGGGGGGGAGGGGGAGAGGATGCGTCGGTTGTCGGCAGGAGCTCTCCGAAAACTCCACTCCCCTCCACAGCAAGGCTTGAATCTTCGTCACGGACGCACTTGTCCATCATTTAGTGTTGACATGAAACGGGGGCTTTCCTCAAAATATTAATAGGCACTGACCCATTTCAAAAAAATAATTGCCATGGTTACTATTATAGGAGATGATCAACAGATGGCGTAGTTTTCGCTTGGCAGAGCAGGGTTTAACGTCGTATTTCTGCTCCGGTTTATGTAGATACTTTTTATTATTGTTATAGGTTCGTTTTGTGTGTTTTTCCTGCTGGTTGGATTAATTGGAAATGTTTTTGTGGTTAAATTAAAGTTATGGTTTTTATTTAGTTAGACGCTGTCAAGGGTTTTTTGAAATTTTGTTTTGGAGAAAAAGGATTGATTGTTGGAATAAAGAGGGAGACACTGAGGTGTCCGAACTTGTGTTGTCTAGAATTTCTTCTCCTCCGACTGGATGGTAAGGATTGTAAAGAAGAATAAATTCAGACTATACACTGATATTGTACACTGTAGTGAGCACTCTTTGAAATCTATGATTCGATACGTTTAGCCTAATTTCACTTTTTGTCACCATTTTGACCTTTGACCCCCTGAGTAACCCTTAAAGGTCAAGGGATGAAAAGAGGGATCTTATGACGTTTCCATCGACATTGGCACCTTTTTAAACCTATGATTCGACACATTTGTAGCCTGGGTTCTCTTTTTCCATCCCCGTTTCCTTTTACCTCTGAGTTACCCTTAATGGTAAAGAGATGAAAAGAGAGATCTGAAGACCTTAAAATCCACCTTTTCATATTTTTAAACCTATGATTCGAAAGTTTTTTTTTGCATCATTTCACCTTTTGTAATCACTGTGACCTTTGACCCCAGAGTTACCCTAGAAAGGCAAGGTATGAAAAGAGGAATCTTATGACCTTTCCATCGACATTGACACCTTTTTAAACCTATGATTCGACACGTTTGTAGCCTGGATTCATTTTTTCCATCCCTGTGACCTTTGACCTCTGAGTTACCCTTGAAGGTCAAGAGATGAAAAGAGGGATATGAAGACCCTAAAATCGACCTTGGAACCTTTTTAAACCTATGATTAGACAGGTTTTAAGCGGTGATTCATTTTTTGTAACCCCTGTGACCTTGACTGTGACCTTTCAGGGGTCACAGTTGCAATTTCAGACCTCAATAGTTCTTCCATCATGTTCTTCGTGTCCAAAAACATATTAGTCGAAAGTTTCACTAAATAATTCCATCTTTTTTGTACTTCGAATATTTTAGCATTGAAAGTCCATAAGGCAAAATTTGGATTTTAGGTTGGACCCTATTTCTGGGGTCAAAAAGTCATATTTTTCATATTTTGCTTAGACTCAACAAAACTTACATCCTTTTTCTAGCCAGGTACCAAATTTCATCGTTGTGGCTCGAAAGGAAGTGTCTAAAATTACAGGTTAGAAATGACACACGATCAATGGGACACTCTGTATAACAAATAGCGCTACCACGCAGCAAGGCGTTACAAGGGGTCAGCAAGCTGCAGCTCGCGAGCCACATATGGCTATTAAGTAATTTGTAATTGAAAATTATGCAATCATAGTTTGATCCCTTCTTTTCAAGACATAAAACTGAAGATTTCAAGGAGTTAAAATGAATATTTGAGCTAATAGAAGAATTTAGTGTAGAGCTGCGTCAAACAATTCTCAGGACTGCTGACTAATGAATATGATCATAGTTTTATCAACACGAGCACATATTGTCATGATTAAATAAGCTTCTAATGGTTTTACCTTCTGATACCAACTTGAAATAATATCTTACACAAAAAACGACGACGTTCTTACTATAATCGGGCATTGAGTCACACTCAGGAAACCCAACCTCCGTTTTTACACTTACACAACGGCAATTTCTTGCTATTATTTTCTTCCCTTAATGAAAATACAATCAATTCTATATCTTGAATTTCACATTTCCTTAATGATATATACATATATACACATAATATATTACTCTCGAACCAATATAAAATAGTTGCGAGATATAGGTTTCGCTCTTCCGTTTCCACAGACAAGGTTGTATGCATTTATGACAGACACTCTAACATGAAGAGCAACATCAGATAACTAACGGATGACATAGTTTTTTATAGAGTAATAAATATTCATGAGGGCGATTTAATCAACTTATATTTTAAATTACAGAAATTTAAATCGGGTAGCTTTAATGGATATGTTAGGCATATTAAAAACACCAGCATATTATGCTAGATTAGGTCATGTAAATAAGATTAGAGAGATAGATTGTCGCAGTGATAGATTCAAAATGTCATTTTTCCCCCGTACTATAAAAGAACACAGTAGGCAGTATAGCAAAGGGATAGGTAGGGGAAATATTTTAGAGTAGTCTGTAGTGCATGATGCATGTATTAATTCCTTAAATACTATGTAGACACTAACAATTTAGTTGCATGACACCCTATGGTAGCTTGTTTGTAAGTCGATGGGGTCGTGGTGGCCTAGTGGGTAGAGCACTGAGCTACTGACCGGAGGGTCCCGGGTTCAAATCCCGGGCAACAGCCTTTCTGGACGGCCCCATCTAAAATTCTCGCGAAAATTTTCAGCGTGTCAGAACTTAATTAAAAAATTTAGTAGTAGGAAATCGCAGGTGGCCCAGGGAAAGGAATTGACCCCCTACCCTGAATGTGTGAATTTCACACGCCATTGGCTTAGTACGGGGTGAGCTCTTCTCTCACCTATCCTTAAGGATAGGTGAGCGATAGGTGGTAGGTTAGGTGATAGGATAGCTAAGGATAGGTGGCCCAAAGACCAACCTTCGGGTTGAATCACTGAGTGCATGCTTGGTGTATTCACGCCCTACCACACACCCTCACGGTGGCTTGCAGGGTATCGCGTAGATGTAGATAGATAAATCAAGATTTCGGACTGATGAGAGAAATGGTGACTAGAACAAATTTAAAAATTGTGTTCAGTAATGAAATTTTTGGGCAAACTGTGGGAAAAATATGACACTGAATAAGAAATAGATGGAATGTCAATAAGTACCCCAGAACAAGTAAAATACCTGGGAGCAACATTGACCACCAAACTCACTTGGTGATGACATATAAAAATAATTTGCGGGTGGGCCTTAAAGAAACTTGGATGCATTAGTTAAGGAGACGAGTTATTTGGCATTGCTTCGACCAAAAGTGGAATGTGGCTCCAGTGTTTGGGTCCCGGGGAAAAAGTAATTAATAAAAGAATCAGACAAAATGCACAGGAGATAATCTAGCTTTGTGAACAATTGTTAAGATAAGGGGTTAAATGTAAAATCTACGATAGAGACAATGGGATAGGAAAAACTTCAAACACCAGGATAGCAAGCCAAACCGAGTCCTTTAAATAAGTATAGGGCAGACGAGTTCACCTTCAAAGTCTGAGTTAATCATAAGAATCCCACACTACACTGGTAGGCAGGACGAGATCCACACGGACGAGATAATGGAAAAACTACAGCGCCACAGAAAGATTAAATATGAACGTGAATTAACAACAACAACAGCATACGTTGGGCCAAATGGTCATGTTTTGCCGATGAAGAATCGTTACAAAAATACCTGAAAAATCTTCACGAGAACATTTAGTTTACAAACCAATGTATTTGTTTTGAGCCTGGGCGAGAATAGCAGTTTGACAGTTTTTCGATGTCGATACTAAATAAATATACACATATGTATCAGTTTCTCTGCATGTTTTTTCAGTAGTTACCACTGTCATTTTTTATGCGTCTAATTTATTAATTGAATAGCTTCAGCTGCATAGACAATATTATTGTTTTTTTATTATAATTCTGCGGCTAGGCCCTGGACGAGTATGGTTTCCCAGGGGGACGGTATGACAATTGAGGGCGAAGGGGCGCCACAAATTAAGGGACATTAAAGGGTAAAGGGGCAGCCTTTGCCCACCCTCGCCCAGTCACTCACGCTGCAGGGTCTCCGCCCCGCAATCCCCGCAATTCTACAGGGGCTGAAAAGTGGGAGACTCTATTTGGGACGAATATCCCGCGAGCGACAAGAGATCACTGTAGGCTTAGGACAGGGTAGTTGGCCGTGACGTAAGAAACCGATTGTGTCTTACATTTGAAGAAAGGTGGTGACTCTGCTTAGCTCTCGTTAATTGCGCCCTATCATGCTTTACACAAAAAACGCCTTGGCTAATTCCATCATCATCATTGGTCAACAATCCTAGGATTGGTTTGACGCAGCTCTCCACTCGATTCTTCTATCGGCCAACCTCTTCATTGTGACGTAATTCTTCTCTTTTACTTCCTTCACAACCTGTTCCATGTATCTCATACGAGGCCTGCCTTTTCCAATCTTCCCGTTCACTTTTCCCTCGACGATAGTCTTCGTCAGGCCATCGTGTCTCAAGATATGGTCATTTAAGTTGCCCGAGTTGTCAGCAGACTTTTCCTTTCTCCTACTCTTCTTAGCACTTCCTCGCTACTTACGAGGTCGATCCATTTCATCTTCAGCATCTTTCTGAAGCACCACATTTCGAATGCTTCTACCCTTTTCTTCTCCGCTGCTGTCATCGTCCAAGGTCTGTAGAGTATACAGACCTTGGTCATCGTCCATGATTCACTGCCGTAAAGAAAACTGCTCCAGGTGTATGTTCTGTTGAACTGTTTCCTTACTTCTATGCTTGTATTTCCTGCTGTAAGTAGATTCTTCTTTTGAAATAATTCCCTCTTTGCCTGGGCTATTCTACTTACTATTTCTTTCTTGCTTCGTCCATCCTCCAAAAGGATGATGTGGGACGCACAGCGGCGTCCGAGCGACGGTTTATGCTGTTCGAAAGCTTCGCGCGGAGCCACGAACGGCCATCAACGGAGATGACGTGCTGCCGCCGTGACGTCATAAATAAGACCCCCTTGTATCTCAGCTCCAATTACATTTATGACAAATCGCTCTCGCTTATTTTTTCCAAATTGTATGAAATATAGCTCGTTTAAATTTGAATTCTCTAAAAAAAACATTTGTGGATTCCAATCGATTTTTAATTCAAACGCGTATCAACACTCAATTAAAAACTGACGAGTCTTGAAAACGCGCAGAATGCTTGAGGACTATATATTTTAATTGTGATAAAATTTAAGCTTTCTTGTGATGCTGTGCTGCTGTTCCACAATATCGTAAGCATGACCATGTCCTGAAATAGGGTGTTTTTACCGTGTTTCGTTTGGTATTATGACAACTCAGATCAATTAGGGAGATGATGTTAGCCCAAACGATGTGTCATCTTAAAGAAAAATAAATTCTCTTTCCAGCCATGTATAACACGTTACACCAAACGCGCCCAGTGTTACTGAGGAATGCGTCAAAGTCCAGGTCTATACCATTTTGACGGCGACAATAGTTCAGATCCCTCTGTCTCTTCTATGAGCGCTATGTCATCAGCGGATCGTAGCATACTTATTTTTTCTCCGTGGATAGTCACTCCAAAAGGCTTCTCTTTGATTTCATTGATGGCTCTCTCGATGCAAACATTTGGTTAATTCCGACAAATGATAAACTATGACCAAACTTATATTCATTCAAGGTTAATGATCATTTAAGATCATTTAACTGAAAGTTTCTGTGGCGTGTGCGATTAAACTAGTTCTTCTCATTATGCAGTTACATATCTTTTGGTTTCAGTTTCCCATCCCGTGTCATGTGACCCTTCACCTACTGCAGGTACTCCAGTACTACTTGGAATGAGATGTTTTAATTTAATCAAGGAGCGTGGAAGAGCGGGGAAAATCGTTGTTTTCTGGGTTAATCAGCTGGAAACGGGTATGAAATAGATTTCGTTTCACAGCAAAAAGCCTAATTCCATCTAATATCCTTCTTCCAGGGCCATGATCCCGAGTCCGACATCATTGGCCAACCGTTGTCTATCTTTGTCTACCTATCCCTTTGCTATGCTGCCTATTGTGTTCTCTTATAGTAAGGGCGAAAATGACATTTTGAATATATCGGTGCGACAATCTATCTCTCTAATCGCATTTATCTGGTCGAAGCTAGCATAATTTCCCAGGGGTTTTTAACATACCTATATCTAACACCTTCAGTAGAGCATCCGACTTAAATTTCTATAATCTTTTAATTTAATTAATTTAATCTGTACTTTAACCTACGCTCTGATAATGACTCTCATCTTAATTCTTGTATTAATTCTGACACACTACTAAACCTATCGTTACACCTTTTAACAAACCTAGCTGCTCTACGCTGCGCACTGTCTGGATCTCAGAAAATATTCTTTTAATGAGTAAACCACAGTGACTTTACAACGGAATATTATCTTCTCAGAGATAAAGTAAAACGCATCCTTTACATATCAGGTTTTCCTTTGTAGACGCAGGAGAAAATGAAATTCAAGGACAAGACGTACGCAAATTTCAGCGAATGAGTCATAATCTTTAACTCTCACAGCCTATAAAATCCCTGTAATAACCCGGTAATAACTTGGCTTGTGGTTGATACCACACATTTGTTTTTATTGTTGTTATTTGGGGAAGATGACCGACATCTGAGGCCATTTGAGCCATTTAGGATAAGTGGGTAACTCGTCAAAGGTAGGAGTTTTCAGGGGAACGGAGGAAAGGTGGAGAGAAACCTAGGGGGTTGTGTTTGAAACGTCGGGATTATCTCGAATAGGTAACCAAGGAGTCACGTGGTATAAACACGAATGGTTCGCAGATTCGGTTGATTAATTCCTCATTCATTGTTTACATTTGTGTTGTATCTCATCTATAGGCGAGACGGATGATAAAAACTCAAGTGAAAACAACTAATGATATTATAACGAGCGGTTCAGGCACAGTAAATTCGAAAACCATTCGTGTCTATACCACGTGACTCCTTGATTTCCTATTCGAGAGAATCCCGACGGTTTCAAACACGCTCCCTCTGGCGTCGGTATTATCCTGCTCTAAACATAAGGCCCTAAGGAGACCACGCCTCAGCGAAACGGGGTACTGGACTAGGAGTGCTCACCACAAGGCACTCAAGTGTTGCCCGATGAAATTACTGCCTTTGCCGGGATCCAAACCCGGGCCCCCGAGATGCGAGTCCAGTACTCTAGGCACCGTTGTAGACGGTCGGCGAGATTCCGGTCGGTGTGGACGTAGCACCAGGTCACCACGCGTGACTTGTCCTTTATTAAATTAACAAAGTGTACAGTAAGGTCAAAAAAATGGAATAGTATCCCTCTGCCTTTCTGCAAGGCGTAAACAACTGCTTGATTATCACAGTGTACAATAATCTGAGAATATTCTGGAGTTACACCATACGTATGGGTAGCCGCCATTAGTGCGGCGTATGCCTCTGCTTCATATTTAGCTTTCTCGCGGTCAAACGGTTATATTCCTGTCAGGCCCAAACTGGGGATCACCCAAGCCACTTGAAAGGGTGCGGCATCAGCATATGCACAATAAGTCCGAGAATACAAAAAAAAATATCGGGGAGAGGCCCACATGCCCTCGTCTTAAAACATTAACAACCATTTCAAACATCTCTTCGCCGTTCTCTAATCAGAAAATAAGGTGACACTTTTAATATATACACACCAGGCTACATAGCCTGTAGCCTTGGGCATGTCCCTGGTACATAATCGTCGTAGAACAGACAAAATATAATGAAGCCTCGTTAGTGAGGCAGGTGTCAAGGTAAGGGACATCTGCAGTGTACAAATGGTGACATCTAAATATTTGAGTTTTGTAAAAGGAACAAGAATACACTTACTTGAATTTAAAGATATACCAAAATAACACTAAGGAAATCACAAACATCCTGAAGGAGAGTGGCCGTATGGCTGTCTAATACTAAGAGCCGGTCATCCAGGAACCAAATCACAACAATATTAAACTTTCTAAACCTCGCCGACCGTCCTGCCTTACTATGCTCGCTCGGCGTCGTATTCGGCGGCGTCCGGGTGGGAATATAGGCAGGATGAAGCTTAGGGAGGGCAGTTGGCGAGAATGTCAGGTGTGCGACGGGGCACCTGATCTCTCTCTCTCACCGAACGGGCAAAATAAAATACCAACTCGATACCACCCATGGAAGGTTTGCGTAGGCAAGAGAACATTCTCTGCAAACAAATCCAGCTTCACCTCAAATCGTTCCCTTGCTTCCCCAGGCCCTACTTAGGCATCCCGACAGTTGGCAGCCCTGGGATCACTTACGGAGACCCTTCCCTCTCGGGCAATCATGCAATCGCCCGCATATCGCGGCTGAGGGTGGGGTGGGGTAGTGAGGGGGGTGGAAACACGTCGCCAGGGTTGAAAACACGCGGCGAAAGGGGGATTCCTCATCTCAAATGCAAGAAGCACCCACGTCCCCTGCAGCGGGGATGAGTCCCCTTCGGCTCCTGAATCTCGGATGGCGAGAATCGTTCAACACGCTTCGAAGGGATCCCTACGAAATCGGCCTAAATGATGAACGTGTGCAGCGAAGATCGGCAAGATTTGTACAGGGACGGTGCGATAACTATATTAGCGTAACCAGTCTATTAAATAAATTATAATGGAAATCATTGTCAGATCGTAGGTTGAAATTTAGACTTAATCTCTTAAATAAATTCCAAGACCATATTTTCAGTGATGACGTTAAAAATATTTTGCGAACCCCAACTTCTTATGGTAGACTGGACCATAATCACAAAATTAGAGAAATTGATTGCCGAACTGACAGATTCAAAATGTCCTTTTTTCCTCGCACAATTAGGGATATGAATAACGGTAAATATGCCCAATTCTTTGTTATGCACGATATGTGGTGCATGTTAGGTGAGAATTCACCCCCTGCCACACACCTATATGGTGGCTTGCATTATTACATTATCGGCGCCACAACGTGTTGGGCACGACGGCTCAGAATAAAGTGAGACCAAGAGATCACATGAGATTAGAGTAACGTAAGAACATGGGGAAAGTTTCTAATTACCAAAATATCAAATAGGTAAAACGCATTTTATTAACTTTTAACCACAGATGTCACTAATAAGGACTAGTACTTATGGTTTCGCTCAGTACTGTACGCAGACAATCGCTCCATCCACCTTAAGGGTCCCGGGCTCAAATCCTGGAGAAGTCTGTCACGGAATCCCTAGAGAGTCCTCGCGTTGTGACTTCCTGAGTGTCCCTGCAGGGAATCGAGGGTGGGCTGCACCCTCTCCCCCACCAATTCAACCCCTGGGCACAGCCCACGAGGGAAACCCGGTAATGGCTTAAGACAGCTGAGCGTTTTACGTCGTGCCGTTAGAAAGTTTATCCGAGACAGTTTTCTTTTGATCGAATTAACCTTAGGGCTGTTTCATAACATATAGTACGCCGCTGGAATACGGAATCAGAACGAGTCATGGATTTTTGATTAAGGGAATTAGAAAGTTCCGAGAGGTTATGTGTGATTTTTGAAAGGTCTTTATGGTAATCATGACGGTTTTCTCGATGTAGACATTGAATGATACTGGAGACAGTGCGCAGCCTCTCTCACTCATTTCTTTATGCTTGCTTCTCTACTGCTGGGTCCTGATTTGATTACAGCCACCTTGTTTTTATACAAACTGTGATAACTCTTCGGTCATTGTGTTATAGTCCAATTTATTAATAATCCTTCCACGTTGACAGACGCTTTCTCCAAATCTACGTCGGTAGATTCTTCTCTATTCTCTTCTCTAAAAGTAGCCTGAGGGCTAAAACCGGTTCCCTTGTGCCTAAACGTAATAAACATATTAGTACAACAATTTTTATCACCAGGAAAACTCAGATGGAAATCGTTGTCCGACCATGTGTTAAAAATTGGACTGAATCTTTTCAACAAATTCGAAGCATATCCGTTTCGTGATAACGCCAGAAATATTGTGTAGTATTTATAAATTAATAAACGAATAAATAATACCCTGTCATTGCCGGTCGCAATCCCTGAGCTTCATCATGCAAGTGATGAGGAAGGAGAAGCGAGAGGAGTGTCCTGTAAAAAAACCATGGTCCATCTAGCTCCGAATGGTAGCACTCTGTTATAGCGCCCCTACCCACTTAGGGCACTAGGCGGAAATGGTCAACCGTCTCTAAGGCGGGAGAATACTTGCATCTCAGCGGTTTAGAGGACAGAAGAACCTGGAAGTATAAACCTCGAAGAGAAATCAGTGAATCCAGAAATGTCCGTCCGTTTCCCATATTTGGTGGCTTCCTGGTCAGCGACTGCTCCCATGTAAGGTACGGTTGTTTTCATAGAACTGCAGGTCTTACTAACTTGGTTTTAATCTTGGATGGGATTTAATCCTGTCCCATAAACTTAATCTCACATAATTATGAAAAATAAAGGAAAAGAAGTGTCAGTGCTTTCAGAAAAATCAAGCAAAGATTTGAACGAGACCAACCAAAAGGAAAAGAACTTCAAGAAGCACAATGTCTGAGACTTCTATCAAAATATTAGGTCGAAAATTAAAGATTGTTCTCCATGTACTATCTGATTCAAGAACAACAAAGGTAAAGTAACACTGAAAAAAATGTGAAAATTTATCTTCATACTCAAAAAACTGCTCAATTGTTAACAACCACCGATGAGAAATAATATAAAAACCAGCTAATTAAACTTCAAAATTGAACTCAATCAAATATTAATTAAATAAAAAAATCGTTAAGGGTCTCAGAACAATAAAACATCTGGAAAGAACTCAATAGTTGCAGAACTTCCTAAATACGACGGAGTCAAGGTATTAGACCAGCTTAACAGTTTTTCAAACGGATCTGAATGACAAAAAATGTCCAAAACGAATGGAGAGATGCGATTATCAACCCCCTTTAAGCGGGACAAATAATCGCCAATAACTATGGAGGAATATTACTCCTACCAGTAGCATACAAGATAATGTCCAAATCACTTTAATATCGTAGGTTAGAAAACAGATCATAGGTTAAAATAGAACAGGTTAGAACACTTCAGATAGTAGGCTAAAATACAGGTTAAATCTATTGCAGAAATTTAAAACGGATAGCTATACTGAAGATGTTAGATATATATTAAAAACCCCTGCGTATCTTGCTGCATTCGACCAGTTAAGATAACAATTTGTGACCATGAGAACAGTATCATTTCTTGCACGCATAAATTTCGGAAATTTATAGAAAACGCATAAAACATTTGTGGGTACATTGTGTTTGTATAATTTGAAATAGATTGTCTGAAAGGTTTTGGAGAAATATTTTTTTTAATTTGGTGTGAATTTTGAACGCGTAAAAAAAATTAACTTTTTCCATTGAAACTTCAATATAAATAGAGTAATATGAATCAAAATTTTCATTGGTACAACAATTAACGTAGAATTAAACTGGAATATATATATGTAACAATTAAATCTTGTTTAGGTCTTTTGGTTACTTCATTAATACCCTTCAAACTCGAGTACGCTTAATATTTTGGTCGATGGTAGGTATGGGGGTGAAATGGTCCGACCTCTCCGCCCCCCCCCCCCCCCACCCTCCCGCCCTCCCGCCCCTCCCCGCCAATGAGGAGGCCCCTCCTCCGGAGATGAGTCCGCTGGTGTCGAGCCGGGAATCCCGAGGAGAAAGCGCGCGCGTGGTCAAGCACGAACGGTGCTTAGGCCTCCTCCTTCACTTTCACCCACACCCCCTCGCTCTCTCCACTTTCTCCTTCGCGCAACACCTCCCTCCTTCTTTCCCCCCTCCCCCCCTCCCCTCACACCCCCCACTCCCGTCGCTTCATGTTTAATTCAGTCGGGCATTAGGTCCCGCTGCGCCATTTATGCGTCGAGACGCCACATTAATTTCAAGGGCGTATTTCCCAGAGGGTCGCCGGAAATCAGCGCCGCAGAGCATGGAAATGACGGCCCCGGCGCGTCGCCAAGGGAATCGTAGCCACTCCTCCTCCCTTTCCCCTGCTCTGATTCGCGGAGAACGATCTGTGCGCAAAATGCGGGTTGGATGACCAATCAAAAGCCAGCGTTGGTCGTTAAGCCTAGATCACAAGATCGTCAGTAACAGTGAGCATAATGCTAAGTATAATAGCTTAGAAGTAGGACTGTGCGATATGCTGTTTTGAATATCGCACGACGAAATCATTCTAATATCGCGGATTCGCCGATATATCGGTTTCGCGATTTCAATAGGAAATATCGTGATATGGACATGTCGGGATATTGACATATCGGGATATTGACATATCGGGATATCGACTCATCGGGATATCGCCTCATCGGGATATCGACATATAATATAATAACCTAAAGGCGAAATAGCATATAATTTTAGATAATAGAGGTTCTTTTCAATTTTTTTATACGGCCCATAGGAGCTGAAATATAACCATTTTTCCTTGGTCGAAGAACGGTGAAATTTTTTTAAAATTCCGAATTATGTTTTAAAAACAAAAATTTTATAAACGAATTTGAACTTTTCTTGTTGAATTCGAGTTTTCAGAGATGAAATCGCACCATGGCCATTCCATTCCCTACATCCAAATTTTATGATAAAAAAGTTATAGTTAATAGCAATAACAAATTAGATAATTTAAAATATATAATTAACGATTGAGGAAGTGTAACATTTTATAAGGAAGAGACCGTTTATAGCACTTCAATCCGATCAACCATTACCGAGAAATTGCGCTAAATAGAGACATTATTAAGGGTGACAGAAAAAAACACCGGAATCAGGATATCGTCATATCGGAATATCATCATATCGGGATATCGTCATATCGGGATATCGGGATATCGACATATCAATATATCGTCATATCGGGATATCGACATATCGGGAAATCGACATTTCGTGATATCGCGTTTCGAAATATCGACTCCCGGTATCAATTGCATATCTAGTATCGTCGACGATATATCGTGGTATCGCATAGCCCTACTTAGAAGTATCGTGAGATACGGACCTAACAGGCGAGGTAGGTACCACGCATGAAAGTAAAAATATCTTGCATGATTGCCATATCGGTAGCCGTATTTAGCGTAACCAGTCTATTAGATGAATTAAAATGGGAATAATTATCAGACCTTGAGTTGAACTTTAGACTTAATCTCTTTAAACAAATTCCAATACAATATTTTCACTGATGGTGTTAAAAACATTTTGCAAACCGGACTGATAGACCGGAACATGAACATAAAATTAGAGAAATTGGTTGCCGAACTGACAGATTCAAAATTTCCTTCTTCCCTCGCACAATTATGGGCATAAATAGCTGTAAATATATTAAACAGTATAATATGCAATTGTATCAATGGCTAGCAGAGGTAATTGCATGTTGGATAAAGACGTAAAGTAAACCCAGCAAAAAGTATGTTTGTACATGCGAGCTTTGCTCTTACAATCCCTTTAAAGTGTTCGTTTCGACTCTAATATAGTTGCTAATCTTTTATAAGCATGATATGTTATGTGTATTTAGTGTGAATGGGGGCGTTTACTCAAGCTGAAATCGCAATTTTGTACACGAAATCGTTAGATGGAAACGAAAAATGAATTTTAGTGAAAAATCAATCTTCTAACCACAACCATACACTGATAAATTAAAATAAGCAAAAGGTGACACCCACCGAAAAAGCTGCTTTGATGACATTGACGTCATTTTCCTCCCGTCCTTGACTACTTTTAATGGAAGGGAATGGAGGGGGTTCTCGGAAGGTCTTCTCGCACAGATCCTGTCGCAATCACTCCTATTGGCAGAGTCAGCTGTGTCCCCCCCTTTGGGATAAGGCGAAGTAGCTTCGCGGGCTCAGTTGTGACTGGACGAAGTCAATGAAGTCAGAAGTTGCACCACGCCCACTTTTCCGAAAGGGTTATAAACATCAGTTTTTCGCCGCTTATAACTCGATAAATAATTTACGGATCAAAAAACGGAAAAATACGGGTCTTTTTATTTTACAAACTCCATCAGATCCGGCAATAAAAAATATGGTAAACGACTCCATTTACCCCCCTGCAACGCTAATTTATGGTGGATTGCAAGGTATTTCGTAGAGGCATCCTCGAATTCATGATTGGTGCGGTCCCATTTTCGCCCTTGCTCCATCAGGGAATGAAAGCCAATCGCGTTCTCTCCAGACATGTCATCTTCATTTGTCATCACCCGAGAAAAGTCCCATCAGCACCAATAAAAGTCCGATAATACTGGAGCTGGTCCTTTGAGGGCACCTCCGATCATAAAAGATGAGGCTATTCTTGCTCATCAAGCATACAATAGGATGGAGACAGGGAATTGTGTAGCAATCCATGAACGTAGCATGTTCTGCGGTAGTGACGGAGTGCTTGTTCGTGGGAGGTAACTGATGACTAAGGTCATTTGAACCATTTGTGTATCGACAGGTGGGAAATTGGTTGGAGGTAGGATTCTGCAAGGGAACGGAAGGAAGTTGGAGAGATACCAGGCATCGACATAGTCACGCTCTAAACGAATGGCGCCAAGGGCTCTGTGGTTCAGCGTTTTACCGACGAACGGAGAGCTGAACTTGGGAGCCTTTGCACACTAAATAAGGACTACTAGTCCACTGCAAAATCTCTTTCATAGACGAGAATAGAAGCGATAATCTCGCCAGTGCTATTTGCCACCACACCAAGTCTTAATAAAAAATTGTTCTTTCATCAAAAGAGTCTTCATTCAATCGAGTAAATGCAATTAATCAATTATTCAAGTGAGTGAAATATTATTAAATTATGTACGAATAACAATAATTAATTTTGTTGGTAAATTATTATTTAATTATGTGAGCAATAGTTATTTTTCGTTGAATTAAATAAATTATGATTCAATTTAACAGTAGTAATATTGCATTTCGTTATGCGTTCAACCCGGCGTACGATTTCCTATGCAGGCCCGGGAGGCGGAACGTTGACCAATCATAGAGCGTATCTTTTAAATATGGCGGGGGGACAATTCATTTTACATTACCACCCAACGGCTGCGCTCAAATATCTTACACGGATCTACGGAGTGTGTGACACACGGCTGTGTGAACGTGTCCCTTTGCACTCGGATTTTTTCACCCTCTATACCAGTAGTCTACTCGGAATTTATTTTTAAATGCCTCTGGATTTCGTGTGTCGAGTTGACACTCGACACGCGAGTTAGTAGTGAACTACGCCGTGTCGAGTATCACTCGACACCCGTGAAGTAATTTCGTGTTTTCAATCATCCATTTCGCAGTTTTATTCCGTCTTCTCTATAAAGTACAATGATTCGAAAACTAGAGCTAAAATTATTCGGAGCAATATCGTGAGTAAATCATACAGCAAAAAGGGAGTATTTTACATGTTCCTTCAATTGAGTCCGCCAGAGGAAATGAACCGGTGTAGAGTGGGGTAGGGTTTATCACACAATCAACTCACAATACGTCTTCACGACACCTTTTTAAGTGGAGAGGGGGACGAATCAGGAAGCTCTCTAGGGATGATTGCGGAGGAGGGAAGTAAGTCGCTTGAAGAAATTTGGAGAAGTCGGGAGAGTGGATGGAACGGGTGATGAGTGGCGAGGGTGTTTTAAAGGAGACGATAGAGGAAGGAATAGAGGAGGATAGAGGAGGAAGCACTCGGTTGTTGGATCCGCAAAAATACTGTCATCAAAGATTCGGGTATCTGGGAAAGGAAATTTTTGTGCAGGTTCCAGAGGGACTAAATTACAGAGAGCAGATCCAATAATTTTTAACCTGATGTAAGACACATTGCATGTTCAATTTAGAAAGCGGATGCAGTACAAGGTGGTCCCTTAGAGTATATCCACTTTCAGTTGATCTTCTTCTCGGAAAATTAAACCAGCAGCGAAAGTGCTTATTTAAATTTTTCACATCTATACATAATATATTTTTAGCTATTTAGCCTACCGAGGTTTTGACGTGCATAACATAGCCTAAATCCGGTAAGGTAAATTTTAAATATCACGAAAGTTTCATTAAATCAATGCAAAATAAACTAAGAGGCGGAAACGATACCTCCAAATAAAGAACAATGTGTTGCAGTGAAAAAAACGGATAATTCAACGAGTAGTGAATTAAGAGATGACTCAATATTAAGTTAGCGCCAAAATTATCCGATACTTATTATAGATACCTCCAACACCAACAATACTTAGAATGCAATGAGAACGAAGATGTTGGACGGACATATTGGATAAGGAGAATGAAACAGCAATTGTTAAAATCATTTTTACACACTTAATGAAATAATCATTCACGTAAGTGAACAAAAAAGCTATGCGTAAAATGAAATTTTAAAATGCAGTTTCAGTTTTCCAAAGCATGCACTGAAAAAAAGAATCCAAAGTCAAGGTTTCGTCCCAAAAAAGATCCTCGCTCCTGCCTAAGATCAAGGCTCCGTCAGTGATTCCTCGCTACTGTCACGCCACGGCAACAATTAAAAAAATATGGTAAACGACCCCATTCAGCACAGGGGAGAGACGGCGACGCTCGGCAGAGACATCACATAAGACGTAATGTCTACAAGGAATTCAGAGGGGAGAGAGTATACCGATGAGCTTTCAGCTGAGTGTCGGAAGAGAAACACGAAAAACTTTCGCTTAGGGGGCGACCTACAAAGCCAAGGAGATGCCATCTTGGGGTGTGGAGAGCAAGGCGACTCTCCTTGGTGGAGAGATTGAACAGAACTAGACAGCTGAAAGCGTTCGGGCGCCGGATCATCGGGATAGTGTAGGGTGAATAAGAGAGAAAGAGCGATGTCGTTGGATGACTGCGAAAACCAGCCTGAACTTCGAATGCCGCAATTGCAAACTGTTAAATACTTTTAGTGGACATTCCAATTGTTCGGGAACTAATGAAGGAAAGCACAAACGACACGAAAAGTTCCGAGAACTCAAAAGCGACTGACAGTTTTATTGCATCAAGACACAAGCGGTGCAAATAAAGGAAGCAACTAAAGAACGAAAGTGTTCAACAGTAAAAGAAAACATACGCATATTTGTGCGTACAATAGAATCAACACAAGCACTTTGAGATAAATTACAGCACCAATACTAAATACGCCACTCTCATCCTTACAGTACCCACCACTCCACTCCCAACCTGTTAATATTCATACGCTAAAGACAAACTCCCAAAAGCTACCCCTAAAGCATAAATTAAAATCCCTAAATTCCATAAGGACATAACCCATCTTGAAGCCATCAATCTACCCTTCCGTCCATTCCCATCAAAAAAACCAGTAGATCTGGAAACAGACAACGGCTTAGTGAAGAAAACCAACCAGAAAAACAGAAGACTGGCTCGTTGCCCACAGATTTGAGCATTTGAATTAGCCTGTTACGTAACTCAATGCATCGATGCATTTTCGCATACGTGATTCAGTTGTCCTCTTTTTTTTGCACTCTCGCCCTAAGAGAGGAAAAAAATCTAAACTCCTTGAAGATTCTCTAGACTCCTTGCTCTCACCATACTCGACCACTTCGTGCTCTTTCCTCCTTGTTCCTGTATTGTGTAGTTCTTTCTGTGTGCAACACGAGTATATCAAGGAACATCGTTTGTTCATAATTTATCTCTCCACAACCCCTAACAAAATTCTCCTTCTCACTTACCCATCAACCCACCTCCCCCTGGCTGCGGGGCGCAACTTCAGTATCGCTTTCCCTTTACCCAGATTAATTCATTAAACCCTTCCTTGTGGGAACTATACCCTCACCTATCAAAAACCAATCTTCGGGTTGAACACTAATGTTTATAAAAAACTTTTACAATACCGTATTACTTACTTTTACAATACAGTATTGTAAAAGTTTTTAATAAACCTTGGTGTAATGGAATACCACAAAGTTACTTCACAACGTATTTTATTGAACACTAATTTTTAATTTGAAACGAACGATCCTACTTCCGAACAAATAAAACCTAACGAAATGACCCACCATAGCTTGAACCAACACACTAAAATTCATCCTACCTTAAAAGAATAACCCTTCTTTCAGACCTCATTCCGGTTGGTTATTCAGGGGAGGCGACCGAAAGCTGAGGTCATTTGCGCCATTTAGGATCGGTGGGTAATTGGGTAATGGTATGAGTTTTTTAGGGAACGGAGGAAGGGTGGAGAGAAACCCGGCGTCGGCAAAGGCGCCAAGGGTACCACGGATCAACGTCCCATCCGACGGACGGAGTCCTGAACTTGAAATGTCCTCCACTAGTCACTCAAGTGGGGATCGGTTTTCCACTGAAAAATCTACCACTGCTGGGAATTGAACCCGGGCCCTAGGGATGGGAGGCCAGTACTCCAGCCACCACACCAACTAGATCCCCCCTCATCCCATCACCCGTGCTTCTAAATCACAAAAACCTACATCTTCCAATAAAATTTCCCCCGAATGTATATAATCTTATTAAACAAGCCTACCACTACCAGCAAGAGCGACAAGCTCGGAATGGCGATAAAGGATTGCTGCCAACATCTCGGTTACGCACACCTTCTTCCCCGATACTTCACATGGAGCCATCCTAAATATTCGTCTGGAGCCAACATTCCAATACGTGATTTAACAAACTTTCACATTCATTCATTAGAATAAATATGCATTTTAAAGCTCATGAAATTTCTCATGCTTCCGTTCTCATTACGCTCATCATTCCAATAACATCGCTAAAATGATAGTTTGATTCACATTTAAGTCCAAATAAATGAACCAACAAATTCTGAAGATTCAGACGATTAGGAGTGGAAGCGAAACATGATAACACAGAAAGAAAAAACACAAGCCAAATCCACAAAAAAATTTTGTGGATTTGGCTCGTGTTTTTTCTTTCTGTGTTATCATGTAAATGAACCAACTAGAATGAACTATGCAAATATTCCAAGTCGTACCGTCGGTAAAAAATACTTTGCTCTTTACGTTTTACAACCAAGCAAGTCGGCCGGATCATTTATTGGAGGACAGTGAGATGGACGGATTACGATTAGAAACACAAAAGCAATATCCTTCCTTTGGGTAAAGTCATGCGACACGTCTTTGTAATTCGCCTGATCCGAAGAGCTTTTGGCGTGTTTCCTCACCATTGGCATACTGAACGAGGACTTCTTATCTTATCGGAGAAAAAAAACATCTTATTTCCGAGCAAGACTCACTACTGTGAAGTTTAGAACGCTTCGCATTTTCTGATTCAAACATGCATGGGGGGACTACTTGCACGCAGAAAAACATGATCCCATCTCATCAATAGATCGCGAGCGACATCGAAAAACTTTGCAGAATTACGTGTTCGAGAGCGAAATCAAGTGAACTTGGCATTCCACACTGCACATTCCCACCGATTTCAACACTTCACTGTAATTCTCATAGGAAGAGACTTGATTTTAGGATTTCCCGATTTTTGAAATCGTGACAACCAGGTGCGAAAACAGCCCATGAGAAAATCAAGGACGTTATTTTTCAACATTTACCAAATTATTTCGCATTAGTGAAACACTCGAAGAGTGGGATGGAAATAGCTGGGAAAGCGAGACGATCCATCAAAAGAGGTGCATGATAAATTCTACAGATTGTTTTCCTATTACCGGAACTAACTAGCTGCCGATGAATGTTGAAGATGAAATGGATCGACCATGTGACAAATGAAGTGGTCGGGAGCGGAGATAATAAGGGAGGAGTCTGTTGCGGGGGAGTGGGAAAGGAAAAAGGGGAGGGGGTGGGGGGCAGGGGTCTATAATTACGGCAGGGAAGGGACCGGACGACGTAAAGCCAGCATCCCAAGAGACTTGATCTTTAACAATTTCCAGCATACTAACGAGGATAATCAAAAGAAGAATCTACTTACAGCTGGAAATAAAAGCATGTAAGCACGGAAACAATTCATCAGAACGTACCTACACCTGGAGCATGTTTCTTTACGACAGTGAGGCATGGACGATGACAGCAGCGGAGAAGAAAAGGGTAGAAGCATCCGAAATGTGATGCTACAGAAGAATGATGAAGATTAAATGTATCGACCGAGTGACAAACAGTCTACTGAAAACCTTATAAAAAAGACGGGACAACTTAATCGGCCACATCTTGAGACACGATGGCCTAATGAAGACAATCGTCGAGGGAAAAGTGAACGGGACGAATGGAAAAGGTAAGCCTCGTATGAGATATATTGAAACAAGTTGCGAAGGATGTAGAAGAGAGGAATTACTTGAATGTGAAAAGGTTGGCCAGTAGTAGAATGGAGTTGGGGGCTGCGTCAAACCAATCTTAGGATTGTTGACCAATGGCGATGGTGATGACGGAACCAACTGTGGATCACACATGTGCACGGATTATATTCAGCGCCGGTGGCGTTCCCTTAAAAGGACTTACCTTCGATTCCCGCTTTCCAGCCCGGTCCGGCAGTCCAGTCGCTTGCCTCTCGATTCGATGTCCTTCCGGCCGACACGATTCGCAACACACCACTGTTGAGGCGACGAAACAATCCGAAGTTTATATGAGTAGTACTCAGCAATTCTCTCGCCCGTCCACACAAAACAACTTTGAACCACAACCCGAAGTTAGAAATTATGCTTTTGAATTCGACCGCACTGCACATAAAGGCGTCGTTTTATGGTGCACTAGTTTTACACAGTAAAATAATTTTGGTTACGTACTCATATCAACAACCAACCCGTAGAGATCGTTGTTAAGATAAGTTCTAGTTTACGAGAGCAGAGGTAGCCTAAGATCTGGGACCATCGTTATGCAAAGATAGAAGGTTAAGTGATATTCACGTGACAGGACAGGGGGCAGTTCCTCGCCCTGTAGTTTCCCAGGAATATCCGGCACAAAACAAAACTCACTGCTATTCTATAGATTGGTGTCTTTAATGTGTCCTTTCCCCAGCTTGAACGCGGTACCTCCGATCCGTAGACTGTCTACCTGCTGCTCTGCGACGCAAATTCACTCGACCAACTCCGCTTGAAATTCGCGAGGTAACTGAAGGTGTTCTCTTGTCTAGGGCCGCAGCCTAACCCTGCAAACGACTCCGTCTAACGGGGTAGTCGAATAACTCGCTCTTTCGACACCGCATCACTGCGAACCCGTGCTGGTCAAGCAAAGATAGAAGGTCACACACTAGACTCAAGACCTCTCCTGAGAACGAAAATTCGAAAGAATTCGAATGACACCGCGACGGAGATCCGCTTCCTAAGGGATAGTGACCTATTTACAGTGGCACAAAGGTATGACCGCAGCAGAATTTTTTGTAGGAATTCAAGGCAGACTTACTGAAGACTTAAACAATCTATAACTCTGTTCTACAAACAGCCTACCATACACCATAATGGTAGGGACGACTCATTCAGGAAATATGTGACCAAGCCAAAAGATAGCTAGGATGCATTAAAAGAATACCTACTAGGGAAATGTGACGAGAAGGTGACAAAAAAGTGCTGTTACTTTTCATAAGTTAGGCCACTCACCTAGAATACGCAGCCAGTGTATGGGATTCGAATGAATTAGGTTCGATGGGAGAACTAGATAATATGCATCGTAGAGCAGGGAGGTTGGCTAAAATGTGTTACGATAGGTTTTGCAGCGTATCAAAATAAATAGGAGAATAGGATTGAGAATCATTATCAGATCGTAAGTTAAAATACAGTTTAAATCTCCAGCAGAAATATAAAACGGATAGGTTCACTGAAGATGTTACGTATTTTAAGAGCCCCAGCGTATTAGAGATGAGATTTTCGTACTGATAGATCTAAAATGTCATTTTTAGATCTCATCTTTAAAATCTCATCATAAGAGAACATAATAGGCAGTAGAGCAAAGGGATAGGTAATAGGTGAAATGTTGTTCAAATTAGTTCTCTCCAAAACCAATAAAATTCTCTGTGTGCTCGATAAAGTATTTGAAATAAAGGTTTTACTTGTTTTAAACACGTATTTGGGCAACAACGACACCGCCCTTGTAAGCATCACAAATTTTTAATAATCTCCATTTAAAATACCGTGAATGTTGAAAATTTGATTTCGAGGTGTTATCAAACGTTAGTTCCATTTTATTTTAAAGTTATCACGATCGAGGGAGATGATTTCCACGAACACAGCAAATGTTAGGGGACTTTTCACTCATTTAGAAATGAAAAAAATGGAAAAGCCGTATATTATTTCCAATCCGACAGTATACACCTAGTGAAAAGAGTCTCAAGAATAAGAGGTATGATCATTAAAGTAAGTGTAGGTGTAATTTGGGGCTGGATGTGAGTACTTGCAATTAAAAAATAATGGTTCCGTGAAACAGAATGCCAAGAAGAGGGAAATAGCTGGAATTCAGTCAAGGGAAGGATGGATGACACAGCAATTCCACGCACAACTTTTATTCTGTACGATCGGCATCTACAGACTACTTAGGTGCATCACTTCGGGCCACCTGCAGATGATGCACTGCGGCAAAACCTGGTCGAGGAGTATGAAAGCAATTCGTGGATCCGCAGTGTTATCTTTAACCGTCGTTCGCGAGATGAGAGAATTCCACCTGGTCTAGGCTGCATCCATTCCTCATGCAATTTAGTCAGCTGCAACGTGTGCGTCCGTTCCTTAAACCAGAGCCGACCGCCATCACATTGGGGAATACGCAAGAAATTTCAGATAGGACTGAAAGCGTCACTTTGTGGAATTTAGGGGCCCGAGTCTTGAATCTTTCGTTACTCACCGAATAAATATTGACGTTTTCGTTACCAACGGAAACGTCATATTTCGTCATCAACGTGGATAAACGAATAACTTGAAACGAATGACGTTATCATAACGACAAATTTCATTCTTTATAGCGTAACGAAAGATTCAACACTTGGGTTACATTCATGGTAACGATTAAATAAAACCTTTAGTCTATTCCACACAACTTTTTAATAAACCGACGTAGGTTTCGACAAATTGTTGTCATTGACTCATTCTTGTCACCTTGAGAATGACAACAATTTGTCGAAACCTACGTCGGTTTATTAAAAAGTTGTGTGGAATAGACTAAAGGTTTTATTTTATTCGTTACCATGAACGCAAGGAATTTGTTTATCGTGTATTGATGACTTACTTAATAAGAAACTTTCTCAGAAATCCAAATATGTAATCCAAACGTTTCTATGACAACCGCAAAGATTATTAAAAGCTATTTAAATGTTCCCGAAAATTCACGAAGTCACGTGAGCTGAAACGCCTTCTGACGTCACTGCACGGTATAGGTTCCACATTGATGCGAAAACACGCGTGTCTTTCACTAGAAAACGAAGTGAATATACAATTTTGAGGTTTTTAGCCGTCCCTTGATAGAAACAATGACAGAAAACGGATTTAAAAAAAGTAAAATCTGACAAGATGCCATGGGTCGAATCCCTCCTGGTGGCATCCTCCTTAAGAAAACAGCGACTTGCTTTGTCGCAGCGGAGATTCATGATGTGAAAACAAACAATGCACTGTACAGGAATTATATATTTTATAGACGATTTGCTCCTTATGATCCATGCTACTTAAATAAGAAATTGAAATACATTAGTTTATTGCATAAAACAAATGAGATACAGTCATCTGTTTTCGCTAAGTATTCATTAAACAGCCTAACTCCACGTACAACAGATAAACAACGCCCATAGTGATACTGTGTCGTGACGTCCTGCGATGACCTCGTGTTTTTAAACTGCCGAAAACGTACCTACAGTTTTTAAAGGGTCATACCTTTGTAGCTAACACAACTTCAATCTTCAGCAAAATTTTTGCCAAGAAAATTTTAGCACATCAACTTTACGTTCAAAGAGTTATAAACAAATAGTTCATGTTCGCCATTGTTTCCGAGTACCCTCCCTCCACCCCTAATGCCACAATCCACTACTAGCGTAGCTACGGGTGTAACCGGAAAACGCCGAGAGAACGCACGCGAGAACCGTCGTTGCAAGATTTGTAAATGAACGGTACAAAAACTATATTAGCGTAACCAGTCTATTAAATGAATTAAAATGGGAATCATTGTCAGATCGTCAGTTGAAATTTTGACTTAATCTCTTTGGTAAATTCCAAGATTTCAGTGAAGACGTTAAAAATATTTTGCGAACTCCAACTTTCTATGGTAGACTGCACCATAATCACAAAATCAGAGAAATTGATTGCCGAACTGATATTCAAAATGTCCTTTTTTCCTCGTACAATTTGGGATATGAATAGCGGTAAATATGTCTTATACGAGTGAATCAATGGATAGCATAGGTAGCTGCATGCTCATACAAGGAATTTAAGCTAACCCAACTAACTGCATGATATTGCATGATTCCTTTACGATTTTCATCTTTTTAACTTGTGAAACTCAGACTAGTATATTATTACTAATCCTTTTTGCATGTTTGGTGAGAATTCACCTCCTGCCACACACCTTTATGGTGGCTTGCAGGGTATTACGTAGATGTAGATGTACCTCGTGGTTCGTAATACTGCCAAATTACACTGGTTAGGCGCTAGCGGCGGGACGGAAACTAGGAGAGAAAAATCACGATCACTACATACCGTAGCATCTAGAGACCGTGATGACGACATTCTTCAAAAAAGAACAAAATGGATAATATGTCGGTTGGATATTGATGAAGAAGTGAGAATTAGTGTCCGTTGATTTTCATTACGGCGAAAACATGATGAATATGCTGGAGCACTGCATGTATTTTGTACTTTGTACAATGTATGTACTTTGAAAGCTAAACCTCCAACTTGTAACTTGCCAAGTTCAACTGCCAAGGGGTGGCAGCACTGATTTCATCTACATCTACTCTATACCCTGCAAGCCTAAGCGAGGGTGTGTGACTGGGGGGTGAAGATTACCAAGCATGCACCATTGACATGCCTAAAAAGAACAGATGGTTCAGCAATATTAATATTGCGATTGAGATTATTATCAACTTAACATTATCTAAAAAGTCAGCCTTATTTACTCCGCCTACTCACTTAACGCTAACATTGTATATCCTGCCTACGATTGTGCCCCTACTGAATGACGCCACCTTATTGGATGTATTTACCGCTATTCATATCCCCAAATGTACGGGGAAAATAGGACACTCTGATACCGTCAGTTCGGCGATCAATTTCTCTAATTTTGTGATTATGGTCCAGTCCACCACAGAAAGTTGGGGTTTGCAAAATATTTTAAACGTCATCACTGAAAATATTATCTTGGAATTTATTTAAGAGATTAAGTCTAAATTTCAACCTGCGATCTGACTATAATTCCCAATTTAATTCATTTAATAGACTGGTTACGCTAATAAAGTTATGAATGCCGTACCTTTACAAATCTTGCCGATCTTCGCTGCACACGTTCAAGTTCATTACTTAGGCCTATTTAATATGGATCCCGTGGATCCTGGCAGCGTATTCCAAATGAGGCCTAACAAGGTGAAAGTAGCTGATTTCTCGTACATGAAAATTCTAGTACATGATTTATGATGGGTGTGGACAAGGAATGTAAAGGAATAGTTGAGCGAAAGCGTATTCTCTACTCTCCTTGGTAGTGGGAACGCACAACCTGGTTACGCGCGCAGCTAAGCTGGTAGCTACCCTAGTAGGGTAAATTGGAGGGGATGGAGGGTGGGCAGCGATTGTCGGTACGGTCCCCTCCAACCCCACTCCCCTCACAATGTGATTCCGGAGATTAGCCCGCTGTCTTCGGGGAGGAAATCTATTCTCGAACATCCTTCGATGGAAAAGTTTATTCGCTCTCCGCCGGACTCCATTACGGTTAGTGACCTTTCCCCCGTGACCTCTCTTCCTTCCCCTCTCAACCGAACTGTTTACGGAGACGGTGCTCCTCACCCGAGAGGGGCAATGGCGTCGTCGTCCTCTGACCCCTGGAATCGTCCTCAAATTCGCATCTTGTTTCGAATCCACGGGGACATTTCTCCTCCAAAGCCTTCGAATCGTTGTTTTCCAACTGGATTATTGGGCTGCGGACCAAATTGCCTCTAAACCTCGCCTCATCAAAGAGTATATTCACATACATAATGTTACATCAAAGATAACTGGAGAAAATATTCAATGAAATCAATGTCGGTGAGAAGGTAATCTAAGAGGAGAGTAAAGTTGTAAAGAGTGATATGGGATACTTAAAATTGAGATCTGAATTAGACGCAGTTGTTAGGTTACTTCAGTTAAACAAAACTTCATGAGAGATGTGTTTGAAACCGTCGGGATTATCTCGAATAGGTAACCAAGGAGTCACGTGTCACAAACACAAATAGTTTGCAAATTTACTGTGTCTAAATCGCTCGTTACAATATCATTAATTATTTTCACTGAGTTTTTCTCATCTGCCCCGACTATAGAGACTACATATGAGATTAAACACAACCATAAACAATGAATGAGGTTGTAATCAGTGGTAAAAGCACACCAAATTTGCGAACCATTCGGGTTTATACCACGTGATTCCTAGGTTACCTATTCGAGATAATCCCGACGGTTTCAAACACAACCACCCAGGATCCGATGAAGTTTCTAAATTTAAAAAAAAACGCGAGAAAGAAGATTCCCTCTTGACGTGCGTTCCTCTCTTGGCGTGAGACAATCCGTTCGCAAACATACATCTGCTGTTCTCAGCATTCATCGCTCGCAAGCGGACTGGCTCGTCCACCGCAACGAAGCGTCGCGGCGCACCATTGGCCGTTCCGTTCCAGCGAGTTAATTCCAGCGCGGAACTAATTGCATGCGGGCGAAAGATATGTGTGATGAAGACAAATAGCGAGGGTTGTCAAGACAATTTCATAAAACAACCGTAGCGGTAGCACTTATAAGCACCATTAAGCAAACGATTCTGCTTAATAAAGCAAATGAACTTTTCTTCTTTCGTTTGTGATCTCAGCATCATACTGAAACGAATTTGAATGTTTCACGTCGGTGAAGCCATCCAAGGATCCCATAATTGATTCACAGATGTACAAACATCAGAATCTAAAGCCCTAGTTACACCATGCAGTCTCTTGTACAATAGCTTGTATGATTGTCTGAACGCGAGAATGAACACGAAATTGCATAGTGTAATCAGCCCAAATAGTACGATCGTATGAACGATTGCGCAGAAAATAGAACCTGTTCTAATTTCGTTCAGACGATCATACAATTTGTGGCATTTAAATCTGGTGGTTGGTAGGTAAGAAAAATTACGTTTCTAGCTGTTTGTTTACCTTTTAGCCTTCGCGATTCGGTGTGTTTACGTGCGACTGCTGTGATGTTATTAGTTAATATTGCTGTAGATAGCAAGATTTAGGCTTATTTGTGTGATTTACTTTTATCATGACCTATGTGACGCTCGGATTTCGATCTGCTATTTCACTCCTGCAACGTCTGCATGACACTCACGTACTGAATGTGTTTCCCTCTTGCCAATTCTCCCGTTATCGTCAATATTCACGTCCTGCACAATCCGCAAGGAACATTTTTCACCAATTCATTAATTCTTCCGTTGTATTCTACTGACGTAGAAATTAATTTACATTCGGTATCGACAGATACAAGCAGCATTATGGAGTGGCACCCTTTGTAGTCAAAATAATGGGATATCCGAGATGAATGACGGGCTGAAAATTAGGTGCTTCCGGTACTGTGCTCCAATATGCACTGCAAAGTTATTCCGCAAGGTATCAGACTTGAGTGAAATGATCATCCCACTCCGTACGTGATCGTTGTACTACAAGAACTTTTGCATCGTCGTTAAAGGGTTTTTAACATAATATACAGTGGCGTGCATTGGGGTATCGTCTTCACTCAAATATACACATAGTTTTCTTCTCTATTTTTCGTTAATAGAGATTAAAATCCATTTTTTTCGACTAATACAAAGCCTATAGCGTTGAGTAAGGTATCAATGGATGGGGCTTTTTACTGACTTCTGACATAGCATACTAAGCTTACGTTAGAAAACATTGTTTATTATTTAAGTTTAAAAAATCTTTTCGGTTAAAGCGCAAAGAAAAAGGAAGGCCCCATAGAGATACACTATAAATAGACAATGAGGAAAAGAGGATTATTGTCGGCAGAAGACGTGTTTTATCGTGTAAATAAATAACTAATTAAAGGTATTGTAAACTGTAAATATCCTCATATTACTAAACTATCTTTGCTTTTTTATACACACACTTCCTAACTACTTCATTTCAACAAACCAACAGAAGATTAAATCATTTGTTTAGGGAAAGGTAGTATGTCCGAAAGTTTCGCACAGTTTTAAAATAAAATAACACAAATTTAATGTTATCTATACATACAAAACAGTGAATAAATTACAATTTCAGAATAATGGAAATACCAAGTTTAATGTGCAAACACAATTAGAGTGTAATAGTGAGTAGGTACTTGCGACATTTTTGCGTTTCCTTGCATGTAAAAACCCGTTGCCTGACTGGGAGTTCTACTCTTGTGAAATTATTCTGTTGGCTATGGCTCCTATGTATGAGAAACTCAATATTATATCTAATGCCATAGCGAAACATGAAGGGTCATAGGGACACATTCGATCGTTTCCTCAACTTCGGCAATAACCGCATTGAAGCACGTCTTCATTCCCATTTCCGCGAAAGTGTAGAGCGGCATAATGAAACAGTGGCCTAGAACAGAGTGATCATGTTGAGATTAATCGACACAATGCGCCTTTTTGCCATTCAAGAGCTTCCATTTCGAAGAGGTGAGGTTGAAGATTCCCCGCATAAGAGTATTTACACTTAGATTTTAAATCATATCAGTTATTATGACCCAACTTTACGACACCATCTCGTGAATGCAACCCCTTTCGGAATTAGAAAAAATCGCATTAAAAAACGGCTTGATAATACCCATTATCACACTTTTGGACAATAAGATAAGAGATTAAATGGGCAGCGCAATTTTTGTGGCGCTATTTCCAGACGAGACCTCAGATATCAGTAATAAATCCCAGCCATCCACAGCACTAAGATACTTCCACGATAATGCCTCGTGCAAGTGCAACAACGATGTGTCTGCCAATGCATTATTTGCGCACGCAAAGCATATAATTAATTCTGATGGACTGAAAGAAAAACTCGTTTACTCCGACATACGATTGGGCAGCAGTCATGTCCGGGGAATTGAACGGCCTGAACAGGGGCGGATCCAGGGGTGAGCAAAAATAATTTCAATAATACATATCGATAGACTTTTCAATAATTCATATCGATAGGTCTTTTCATAGGAGCTTTCATTGTAAGTAAATATGAGATACTTATTGATATCCGTCAATAAGCATTGGGAAAGCATGATATGAAATTAGATAAATCTTCAACCAGTTTCAAGACTGGTGAATGCTTTTTTGCCTATTTCTATTCTCGTATTTGTTTGCAAATCAAGGGATGACCCCTCTGAAGTAACAATCGAAGAAACTCGGGAAATTATGTATGATGGCATTTCCCGCAATGTATTTGATTTTATAACAACGCTTATTATTTACCCTATAGATTAAATTTATGTGCTTTTCTGCATCCTGTATTTTACCTCAAGTTAAAATGTATATTTTCTTGGCATACCTTTACAATATAAATTTGTGAACATTTAACGTTCTCTACACTTACCATCATATGATTCATGATATTGATTACGATGGATTTGATCCATTCATTCACTTCATGGAATTTTATATTTCTAAAGGCAAGCTATGGAAATGACACATCAAATTACTC
This sequence comes from Platycnemis pennipes, assembly GCA_933228895.1. Taxonomy (NCBI): domain Eukaryota; kingdom Metazoa; phylum Arthropoda; class Insecta; order Odonata; family Platycnemididae; genus Platycnemis; species Platycnemis pennipes. Next base: position 141,338,499 of record OW121849.1, on the reverse strand, counting down.
ATAAGGTCTCAAACCCAGAGCGGCTTCCTTTACCTATCTTTTTCAGAGGTCGTGCTGGTAGGTGAGCCGTTTATTAAAAATCAGCGAATACGCACATTTCCTACACATGGAATAGATATCAATAGATATTTTACGCACGCATGTTTTTCTTTTGAAATGGTTCAAGTTAGATAGCCAATTGTTTTTACTCAATAAAGTTTTCGACGAGAAAACATTTGGGGAAGCTTATTTTAGATACTTGATGAGTGTGATGAAAAGTGATTTTTATGTGCATCGTAGGTGATTAACGAAAGAAATTATCCAGATTTAATTCACAATTCAATAACTCAAATAGAATGCCATTCTCGGTAATTACTATCCAGTTTTTAATTGAGTTTACGCAAGTGACTTGCGGGAAGTGTGTTCATTTAGCAATGCATAATTTCAACGTTAGCTGGTCAATTAATATTTACCGACACTTGTAATTTGTTATTAATTAGGCGAGAATAGCGTAAGTGAGTGATTTCTCATTCCTTCTCGCTTTACGTTTATTATTATCCCGTGTAGTAAGTTATCAGTGAAGTGAATTAGTCATTTTTAATTCCGAACGATCTTATTCCGTATGATGATGAAATTAGGTTTTCTTTAGATTTTATGATGTTGTGTTGTTTATGTTGTTGAGAATCACAATTGGGTTTTCCTTTTTCATTGGTTCATTCATACAATTTCATTGGTTTTCCTAGAATATCTACTTGAAGGGAAAGAAAGTGGTACATTGTGGTAATAATTGGTCATATCTTGATGTGTTTCCCTAACCTATTACAACATTTTTTTGCATTGGTATATTTCCAAAAATAATGCTTATCTATTGGGAAATATGGTGTTTTTTTCTGTACAAGTACCTGTTATTTGTCACGAAACCTTTCTTTTTCCCTTTTTCAGGATATTCTTGCAAGTTTGCTGGGCCTTTCATTAAGCCATTTCTGGAAACCATTTGCCATTTACTTTCCTGTGATCAAGAATAAGGAGTGGCAGCTACTGACTGGAATAGTTGTGAATTGCAATCGCTTTATGCTGCTTGGAGATCGGTTTTGCATTTTTGACCTCACTCATGCATTGTATATGTTTACATTTGATGTTGATCGGCCAAAAAAAGTGAATCTTGTACTTGAAGAATCTCAAAATGGAATTGTATCGTGAATTATTGTTTTCGTATTTTGCCTATTTATTAAATGTTTATGCTTGATTTTTTTTCATTGACCAACAAAATATTTCGCCCTTTTTGTAAAGTTAAATTTAGAAGCACGGATTTTGTCGAGTTCACTCGAGCACAAACGTGCAATACGTGAGGTGGAACGTCTCTTTTCCAGGGGCTTTGATAGTGAAAATGGAATAATAAAAGCAGAAATTATAGTCTTAAGGTAATTCGGTATTATGCCATTGAAAGAATTATTTTACATTGGGATTTGGTCAATTTTTATATGGTACAGTAGCAGTTCTTGGCGAGTGTAATGTTGACAAATTACGTTCGCAGAAGAAACGATGGTTGCATATCAATCTCTCCAATCCCTCTTTAATTTCAGGAATAGGATTCAGAAAGTTGAAATTAATGCAATTTTCGAACTGACAGCTGTTATTTTGCGAATAATATTGCGTTACAATTATGTTTGACAAAACACCTCATAGTCTGTTGAAAATCCTGTTTCTACGGGACACAACGGCTCTAATCCAATACAAATTAAGTCATTTGGGCATGTATTACTACTTAATTTCATCGCACCTGCCGCGAAAAATCCCCAAAGGCACTTTTTTAAGAGTAAAGAGCAAAAATTGGTCGTTGCCCCTTAAGAATCTGTGTTATAGCTGGGCTGCAGAATATGGCTAAATGCGCAATTATACCACGCCCCCCTGGCTTCACTCCCCTCCATTACGGAGCATAGGGAGCGCCACCTCCAGTAAGCTCTATGTGCGGGATTCATACCTTCCTTGATGTGCGAGCGCTTACCCGAGGCAAATTGACACCGCAAGCCACTGGTAATATATCATTCCTTAAAATATAATCTATGAATAAGTATACACTTAATGGTATTTTCCTTTCCGATCGAAGTAGATGCCTCCGCGGACGAGTGAATAATTCCATCAATCGTGCTGTGGTGAATTCTCGTTGACCGATAGGTTACTACAGTTGCCAAAAATCGTAAGGTCAGCAATAATCTGGAACTATGATTTTATTACATCAAGTACCTTTCACTATTACTGCTAATTTAAACTCTAATCAGGTTTAGAAGTCCAAGCGAAGTGGACATCAAAATAAATGTTACAAATCTAGTCTCACATAAACAAAGCAAATTCCACAGGTCTACTAACAACCGGATACGTCGTTTTTGCCACCTACCAAAAGATTTCCCCTCGGCAAACTACCTCAAACAACTGAAAATAAAATTTGAGGTTATGCTTCCAATTAGGCGATAAATAACCCCTGATTTAAATAATAAATTATGCGCTTTATAAGGGGTAAACAAAAGCAATCGCGTTATGCGCACCAGGAAATTGCATGACAAATTGTACAAAATCTTTCTTCGTGTAACCACTCAATCAGACTCTTGAACAGACGATTGTACAAAAATTTGGACAAGAAATGATACAGAAATTCAGACAGTAATTTGAAAAAGAAATTGTATCGTGTAACCAGACCTTAACATTTGACGCGCTGGTATTGGAAATTATTCATTTTCGTAATATTTTACCTTAAACCAGAGTCCTCTGGATTGCCAATAATAAACTACACTATATAGTTATTATTTGGCAATAAAGAGGATTCTGCCTTTAACAAGCTACTGTTTTGTTAATTGGTGCTATGTTTTATTTTGTTGATTGGTTGGGAGGGCTTTTGTTTTGGGAGGATTGTTGAGAGGGAAGAGAGATTGGAAATGTTATGTGATTCACTCCTGTGAGAGAATTTTGTTAAATTGAAAGAAAAAAAGAAGTTGAAATTTGTCCGACGTTACAGTAAAAATATCGTCATTAGAAGACTACGTAACCAACATAGGCTTGAGAAGGATATAACATCTATGTTACAAGCAAATTAAAAATGTTGAGCTGAAAAATCTATTAAAGGGGACGATAATTGGCTGTAATTAATCTTCATGACCACCACTAGGGTGTGTGGCAGGGGGTGAAGATCACCAAACATGCACTATTGATGTGCAACTAGGATATTTAATGGAGAAATGCTAGATATAAAAAAAATATCTTGCATTTCTCCATTAAATATCCTAGTTGCACATCAATAGTGCATGTTTGGTGATCTTCACCCCGAACCACACACCCTCGTGGTGTCTCGCAGGATATTACGTAGATGTAGATGCACATTAGTACAAATTTGAGAATGGCCCAATACCAGATTTCTCGAATTTGGATAGAAATACAAAATATTGACTCGAATATCTCGAATACTAAAATTGCAATTAGTATGCTAAACGTTACTCTTTTTTTATTTAGGAGAAAAGAGAAGTCTGCTGACAACTCTAAAAAGAAGAAGGGAAAACTTAATCGGCCATATCTTGAGACACGATGGCCTGATGAAGACTATCGTCGAGGGAAAAGTGGACGGGAAGATTGGGAAAGGCAGGCCTCGTATGAGATACATGGAACTGAAGGATGTAAAAGAGAAGAATTACGTCACAATGAAAAGTTTGGCAGATAGAAGATTCGAGTGGAAAGCTGCGTCAAACCAATCCTAGGATTGTTGACCAATTATGATGATGCTAGATAATAGGGTCACAAGCTGCTAGATGGTTAGTATTTACATAATAAGAAAGGGATTATTGGTTGTTATTACATGCATCATGCACTACAGACTACTCTGACAATATTTCACATAGCTATCCCTTTGCTACGCTGCACAGTGGTCGGAAACCGGAAATTTTTGGACAAAATTCAAAAATCGCTTTTTTTGAGATATGGACTTGAAACTTCGCACATATACTCACAAAAGATTGCTGATTATGGAATAGTACGTCATTTTCCATGATTCTAAACCGTTAGATAGATACAGGGACTCAAAGATGACCAAATTTCCAAAAAAACTCCCGACTTCCTTTTTCTCCGAATATCTTCAAAGTTATGTTGATGGTGTCGTTGTGGGGGGAATTTGATCGAATAAAAAATGGTATAATCTATTAACACTATGCTTTGTCTCTATTATGCTTTAGTTACGAAGATTGTTTATAATATTTGTGTGCTGTTACGTTACAAAATGGCGAAAGCTGTTTTTGGACAAAATTTCACATAAAGTAGAGAATATCTAGCATTTTAGGGAGAGACCTGTCAAGTGACTTATATCAGAGCGTTTGTTGAAGACTTTTAAATACGAAACTGAAGAGAAATAAAAAAAAGGTTTGCGACGCCGAAAAATACATATGATTTTCCGACCGCGCGTCCGGGGTCCGACTCCGGGCGCCGGGGCTGGAAATGCCGAGACTCGCTTGCATTGCTCACGTGGAATGAACCCTAAAGCTTCGGATTCGCCACGTTTCTACTGTACACATTGTCACTAACCTCCACAGACTCTCTATGGTCGAAAATGGTGAGAATATTGTATCGAGCGAGCGGATAATTGTACGTGTAGCAGCGTTCAAGTTATTTTTGTTGCGAAAGTTCGGGAAACATACTTCGTATTTACGTCTTTTTACCAAAAAAGTGTGTAGTCTTCGTGTGGACCATGCATCCTTCTAGAAAGACACCGCCTGGGATTGTTTTTTATTCCTTTTGCCCCCCTACCCGCACGCACGTGCTAAAAGATGCACCGAAGAGGTTACGGTCCAAGCCCCTGTCCCAAATGGGTCCTGCGAAAAGGGACATTTATGACATTGCGGAACCTTTGACGGTCAAAAGCGGGAATATCCGTAGAAAATTTTCTGTTTTTAATATGTTGATATGTCATTGAGTCAAATTTAGACGCATGTGGTATGACTGTAACTGTCGCGACATTAGAAAAAATATAATCAGATGTAGCACCTCATACTTCCACTACCGGTCAATGAATTGCATACCTAAGAGAATTGGTCTTTTTTAATTCTTTAACAGCATTTCATAACAATGTCATTATAAAATGCATCAGTATTACTTTTCCGTTAATCATAGTTAGCAGCAAAGAAAATTTGATGGAGTAGATTCTATTATTGAATGCTTTTAGGTCATCAGTTTGTTTTTGAAGATGATTCCTTTCTGCAATTGCTATTTCCCTTGTCTCCTTTACCTGCTGAAGGCGAATCTGTCGGCAAAATCTTGTAGATGAAGGCCGAGAATTAGACCAGATTATGTCACCTAGAGTTAGAGGAAACGGGTTTTTTTTACCTATGCATTATTTTCAATTCGTCATAAACAACGTTTTGGTGATGGGATAACTAGAGAATCCAGAGTATGTTGCCTGCAGTATCATTTACTAAGCGAAGTGGCACGAAGGAGCTCATGAATAAAAATTCATCAAATTTATTCCTTCGTTGCCGCACTTGTTTGTACTGAGAATGGCCCAAACTGCCATCAAACCCATAGTTGCAAATCAATGAGCAATTTATTTCCTCTCCCGTTGGTTGAGTTGAGGAAACACGCCAGGATCCGTGATGCAGTGTGCTTCAGAAGAGCTTGATGATATACTTCGCACAGTTTCTGTGACTACTATTCCTTCCGGGTATGCTGCGCTTTTAGCTCGTAGTACTCGAATATAGTTAGGATATAGGTCATGTCCGTGGCTTAAGGCTGTGCTACGCAGAGTTATGTATTGACTCTTTGTCAACTCCGTAGAAATAATAAGGGATAAAGCCTTCTCAACAGTCATCTCAGATTGGATAACATTAATTTTCCTCTACTTCGATAAAACTTGTTGCCCTTGTTGGTGTGGTAGTTGCTATTTTCGTGAGTAATTTAGCTGCCGAAATGTCCCCTTTCTCCTTTAGACTTATGGTAGCTGCTAAAGTGAGTTCCGCAGTAGAGGCAGTAGTTTTAAGAATTGGAGCTTTTCTTCTCCTTGTTCTATCACAGGAAGTGTGAAACTCTTTTACCGGTCGTCCTGTTGCGCGTGATAAAGTATTAATAAATTTTTCCAATACGAAGTTCAAAGTTGCAAAATTGTTTAATTAAACTTTATCAAAAATTTAGTACCAGGAAAGGTTAGCATTTATCCAAAAATAGATGCCAACAGGTGTAGAGGTACTTGGTAAATAAGTTAGTACAATGTTAGGAAATTTAATGCACTCCTTTAACCATTCATTAATTTGTCTAATGAATATGTCATTATTACGACAGCTCTCCTCCCACCTTTTTACGTATGGTATCAAAAAACGTTTCCGTATGCACCCACTTAGATAATTCAAAGCGTCTGTATGTTCTGACAAATTTAATCTTCTTGATAGAATTTCGAAGAAATACTCTTTCCTCTCAGTCACTGACTTGTTCTTCGACTCCGAAAGTTCTTCATGGAGCTCAAGGCGTGAGACGAGAAAACCAGCCAAAAATGAAATTTCTTAAGTGACCTGTATAAAAGGCAAAAATTATCAAGAAAATGATGAAAAAATTCACGTATTAATCACTATTAATTAAATTGATACGGGAGTGCACGCGGTAAAAGATGCCCTGAGAAGGGTATTCTGATGAAAATACTTCAAGTTTTTTTAACGACATTTCAATGAAAAGAAATTATAGGAGCGGTCACATGGCTACAAAATTCTACGGAAACAAAAACAATATACAACATACCTTATGATACAATATACCAATACCAACATTCTCTTTTGAGTAACCAGATGAATTAATATAAATCACTTCTGATCGAAGAACAGGAAAAGCTACCAAAAGTGTAAGATACTCGACGTAATAACAAGCTTAATCACAAGATTTAGATCCTTCAAAAAATGCTGCACGACCTTCTTTCATCACTGCCATGAGAGGACTGATTTACATAAATGTATTTCTTGAAGCGAAAGCACATGTTTCACTTGATGTACCCGCTTTTGACCGTCAAAGGTTCCGAAATGTCATAAATGTCCCTTTTCGCAGGACCCATTTGGGACAGGGGCTTGGACCGTAACCTCTTCGGTGCATCTTTTAGCACGTGCGTGCGGGTAGGGGGCAAAAGGAATAAAAAACAATCCCAGGCGGTGTCTTTCTAGAAGGATGCATGGTCCACACGAAGACTACACACTTTTTTGGTAAAAAGACGTAAATACGAAGTATGTTTCCCGAACTTTCGCAACAAAAATAACTTGAACGCTGCTACACGTACAATTATCCGCTCGCTCGATACAATATTCTCACCATTTTCGACCATAGAGAGTCTGTGGAGGTTAGTGACAATGTGTACAGTAGAAACGTGGCGAATCCGAAGCTTTAGGGTTCATTCCACGTGAGCAATGCAAGCGAGTCTCGGCATTTCCAGCCCCGGCGCCCGGAGTCGGACCCCGGACGCGCGGTCGGAAAATCATATGTATTTTTCGGCGTCGCAAACCTTTTTTTTATTTCTCTTCAGTTTCGTATTTAAAAGTCTTCAACAAACGCTCTGATATAAGTCACTTGACAGGTCTCTCCCTAAAATGCTAGATATTCTCTACTTTATGTGAAATTTTGTCCAAAAACAGCTTTCGCCATTTTGTAACGTAACAGCACACAAATATTATAAACAATCTTCGTAACTAAAGCATAATAGAGACAAAGCATAGTGTTAATAGATTATACCATTTTTTATTCGATCAAATTCCCCCCACAACGACACCATCAACATAACTTTGAAGATATTCGGAGAAAAAGGAAGTCGGGAGTTTTTTGGAAATTTGGTCATCTTTGAGTCCATGTATCTATCTAACGGTTTAGAATCATGGCAAATGACGTACTATTCCTTAATCAGCAATCTTTTGTGAGTATATGTGCGAAGTTTCAAGTCCATATCTCAAAAAAAGCGATTTTTGAATTTTGTCCAAAAATTTCCGGTTTCCGACCACTGTGCGCTGCCTATTGTGCTCTCTTATGGCATGCGGGAAAAATGACATTTTAAATCTAACTTTACGATAATCTATCTCACTAATCTTGTTAATTTGATCAAACCTAGCATAATACGCAGGGGTTCTTAATATATATCTAACACCATCTGTCAACAAATCTGTTTCGAATTTACTTAAAAGATTTAACCTAAATTTTAACCTGCGATCTGATAGTAATTCCCATCCTAGTTCTTCTATTAAACTCCTAACACTTAATACGATTATAATAACGGTATACATCATTTTTTTGTAAGAAAGAATAGAGTGGAGTAGTTGCGACTCCTCGAGATAATAATGTGGTGGTTTCCCCTTGCCTTCCACATCGCAGTACTACAGCCGTTAAAGTAAATGTTACCAGTAGTGAAATGATTGTCGCTGTACCGATCACTGTGATCTCGACCGTCACTCATATGAAGAGCTGCTGCCCTACCTTCCGGGTGCTAGGAAGCATAATTGTTGGCGGGCTCCCGTCGCCAAGTCACGGTATCTTCACAGGTTTCTGTATCATTTAAAGGCCTAACTTACCCAATGATAGACCAATACCACCTCTGACTGCCGCCGCTTTTTGTCCACGAGTACTTATTCGACGAGTTAACTCGCTTATCTCGAAGCTAACCTCTATACCTATATAGATGGTGGATCGACGTCTAGATAGAGGTCGACCCACCAAAGAAGAGTGGGAGAGAAGAGATGCCTACTGAAAACCTTAAAAAGAAGACAGGACAACTTAATAGGCCACATCTTAAACCACGATGGTCTAATGAAGACAATCGTCGAGGGAAAAGTGAACGGGAAGAATGGAAAGGGCAGACCTCCTATGAGGTATGTGGAGCAAGTTGTGAGGGATGTAAAAGAGAGGAGCTACGTTAATATGAAGAGGTAGGCCGATAAAAGAATCGAGTGGAGGGCTGCGTCAAACCAATCCTAGGATTGTTGACCCATGATGATGATGACGATACATATCATAACGTAACACTTATACAATTATCATAACATGCACATGTTTGGTGAAGAATCTCTCCCAGCTACACACCCTCAAAGTAGCTTGCAAAGTATTCTGTAGGAATGGATGCGCTGCATCTTGAGTGAATACGACAAAAGAGACCTGTTTTGCGTATCAGCCGCTCTGAAGTGACGCCCACTCCCCAGGCCTACATTAAGCCCACGACCATCAGCTTTGAAGCGCAGACGCGCGCAATGGCAGGCCCAACCCTCCTTCGCCTCCCCTAATCACAAAAAAGCCATCGTTCAATTCTCTCCGCTTGGTTAAGTGACCCGCCCGCACCCCCCCCCCGACCAACCCCCTCCCCTAAACGCCACGCCCCAACCCCCGAGTTCCGCCCCGTTACCTTCCCCACCATTGTTATATGAATGTCAATTTTCGTCAACCCCCCCACCAATTCTCCCAATCAAGGGGCAGCCGAACCTGAGGGCCCCTCGCCCTTCCTCTGCCCCTCGGGAAAGAGGGGCCCCTTGTTTGCCTCCACGATCCCCACTCGTTAGTCGAGGCCTCCATGACGAAGCCCTTTCAGTCACTTCACTTCTCGGCTCATCCTCTCCGTCTCATCTCATCTGTGTCTTCAATTCTGCATCCAGTTAATAGGCGCTTCAGACTGGGAGGAAAGGTACAAGGCCAGGAAATAGGAGGGAAATGATGAAGGCTGGAGGGAAACCCGGCTTTGCCATACCTAACAGGCGCCAAGGGGACCACGGCCTAACGTCCCATCCGACGGACGGAGTGCTGGACTCGAATGTTCTGCACAAAACACCAAGGAGTCACGTGGTACGAACATGAATGGTTCGCCAATTTGGTGGGCTTGAATTGCTCATTACAATCTCGCTCATGGTTTTCACACGGGTTTTCCTCATCCGTCTTGAGCGCAGAGCCCCCGTTGAGATAAAGCTCACGTGAAAGCAACGAGTGAGATTGTTTCGAGTAATTCAAACAATGCAAATCAACTAACCATTCTTGTTTGTATCACGTGACTCCTTGGTTACCCATTCGAGGTAATCCATATGGTTTCAACCACATCGGTGAAAATAACTTTCACTGCCGAGATTCGATCCTGGTCCCTCCCGGGAAAATGCAGATAAATATATTCAAATAAATACTTCTCTAATCTGTAATCACACCATCAATATGTAGATACTTACTATCTCGCAGCACGCAACTCTTATATTTAACATGTTTACATGAATTAGTAGCATTGTAGCTCTTAGTTTCATGTCAATAGTGTATGTTTGATGATCTTCACCCCCTGCCACACACCCTCGTGGTGACTCGCAGTGTATTACGTAGATGTAGATGTTCGATACGGCTTGATGACCCCTGCCACCTACCTTCGCGTTGGCTCGCAGGGTATTACATAGGTGTAGATTCTCCGCCACAGGCTTTAATGTTATGATAGAACTAGATTATTTTCACGAAAGAGGCCGGTAAGCGCTTGCTCCATATATACTTTAGATTACTGTTCAGACACATCGGTATAAATAACAGGACATAGAAACCCCTAAAAAGGCCCCTGAACTAAATTGTGAATCATCATCGTAGGTTAACATTTAGCCTTAATATCTGACAAATTCCAAGGCAATATTTTCACTGATTAAATTAAAAATATTTTGCGAACCCCAATTTACTAAGGTAGACTGGACCATAACCATAAAATTAGAGAAATTGATTTCCGAACTAACAGATTCAAAATGTCCTTTTTTCCTCGTACAGTTAGGGATAAAAATAGTTGTAACTTCTTATTTATAAAGTAGAATGTATGTATGTAAATATGTTAATATGTTCACCAGAACTCGAGAACCAAATGTAGCATAGCTTTGAAACTTTAAGGTTTATTATATTACATCCTCGGACAGACAATAGGCTACTTTCATTGCAAATAATGGTCCTCGGTTCGACCCCAGTCTAGTCATAAAAATCTCCATAAGAAATGCATGTAAAGGGCGTTCTTACAGGTTGCAGCAATGTTTTCATTTGAACATTTTAATTAGAAATACCTATTGCACAAACTTGAAACGCTCACCAGCCGAAAGATAATTCAATAAATTATTAATTATTATCATCGTCTAATGCTGATTTCGGATCCAAATTACTGGTACTCCAGTAAAATATGACGAATTCTACGATCTCAACGGGCACCTAACGCTAGTAATCAATTTTATATGAACAAGTTCATTAATGGGTAGCATAGGAAGTTGCATGTTGGTATAAGGACTTCAGGTCAATCCAACTAACAGAATGTTTGCGTATACCTGCTTTGCTATGTAACTCTTTTTTAATTGTTGTGTTTCGACTAGAATATAGCTACCGTATGATATGTAATCCATGCTAGTTATGAATGCACCCCCTGCCACATACTTTTATGGTGGCCTGCAGGGTATCATGTAGACGTAAAGCGATTAAAAACGGCATGGCTAACTGAGCGACGCAAAAAAAGTGAGTTCTTTATATGAATTCTCGCTAAAGTAGGTACAGATAGAGAGGGTTAGAATCAGCAGCTGCTGGAGGATTAGATGGTTGGGATTACAGATAGGCATGCACCACTCGTTTCCGGAAGTTGTGACTTCACCCCCTCTTTCCACCTTTCGACAAAATGCGACCTGCTTCGCTATGCATTCAGATTGTGAGAGGAAGTGACCCAATAAGTTCCCACCCTCGATTGCCTGACTGCACGCATGGATCGTTTCGATCGTAGCCTACATTTTGTCGAGATAAACACAATTTCCAACAAAGTGAAAAGCTCTAGTGGCTCGAAAGCAAATCCGGAAGAGTGATACATACACAGCTACACAATACCCTGTATGCCACCATAAATGTGTGTGGAAGGGCGAATGAACGCCAAATATGCAACACATATCATGCATAAAAAGGATTAGTAATAATATTCCAGTCTAAATTTCACAAGTTAAATAAGGATAAAAATTATAAAGCAAGCATGCAATAACATGCTGTTAGTAGGGTTAGCTTAAAGTCCTTATGCCAACATGCAACTACCTATGCTATCCATTGAAACGCTCGTATTTATGCTATTGGACATATTTTTAGTTATTCATATCCCTAATTGTACGAGGAAAGAAATAAATTTTGTATCTGTTAGTTCGGCAATCAATTTCTCTAATTTTGTGTTTATGGTCCAGTCTACCATAGTAATTTGTGGTTCGCAAAATATTTTTAACGCTATCAGTAAAAATATTATCTTGGAAGTTATTATGAGTGATAGTATTTGTTGGACATTGAAGTTACAGTTTCGTTACTCAAAGGAGGATGTAAACGTGGTATTTGTGGAAGTGATAATAGTCAGAAACATGGGTTTGGTTAAACCAATGAACGAGGGGAGACTACAATGGACGAGTAGTTAATAGGCGTGGCTTAGTAATTTACCAGCTAAGCGTCAGGTGTCTGCCACTAGCGTTTTTGTGGGATAAATAATGTTTGTTAACAAATATAGTCAACACCTACATGAACATGCGTCATTACATGTAAATAAAATGAACATGAACATAATAAAAGTCGGCGTTAGTGAAAGTAATTGGAAAAATATTTTCTACGTAACTACAATTGCGTTAACTTTACAATGTATTTTTGAATTATGCATTTGTAAATATAGTTTACATGATAAAATTATTAAGAGGTTCGCATGTAAGGGTAGGAAATTGATGATGATAAAATTTTAGATTCAATACATTATGCCACGATAAGGATAAGGCCTATGGGGAAAAAATCCGAGACACCCATTTCTTTCTTTTGCTTCTAGTTGCACTGAAAAAATTTTCAGCACATTTCGTGACTCCTATTACACAACATCTCCTCGATAGATCGGTTTGACGCAACTCTATCCAACAACCCATCGGCTGACCTCTTCATAAACACATATTTTTCTCGTTTACATCCGCGAATCTTTGGTTTATTGCCCTTCATCTGGAGTATACATTGTTTTTCTTTTCGTTCACTTTTCCTTCGGCCAGAGTCTTCACAAGACCGCCACATTGCATATTATGTACGATACGTCTGATCTTATTCCCTGAATTTTCTTCGGAATTTTTTCTCCATCACTCCTCTATCTCTCCACATTTTCGCACTCCGAGCATCTATTTTCATCTTCATCATTCTCATAAAATCAGAGGTTTCTCGCTAAATCAAATAGAATTTTTAAATACTGAAGTAATGCATCCAGTATTCATCAGTCTTCTCAAACGCCACATTTCAAATGGTTCAAGTTTTCCCTTTTCAGATGTGTAGAGCAGCTAGGCTTGTTAAAAGGTGTTACGATAGGTTAAAGAGTGTATCAGAATTATAGAAGAATTAAGTTGGGAATCATTATCAGATCGTAGGCTAAATTGCAGATTAAATCTATTACAGAAATTCAAAACGGACGGCTTCACTGAAGATGTTAGATATACATTTAAAAAAAACCCTGATTATTATTCTAGAGTTGACCAGATAAATATGATTAGAGAGATAGATTGTCATTCCGATAGATTCAAAATGTCATTTTTTCCCCGTACTATAAGAGAATAGAATAGGCAGTATAGCAAAGGGATAGGTGGGGTAAATATCGTTAGTGAAGTCTGTAGAGCATGATGCATGTATTAACGACCAATCTCTTTAATACTATGTAGATACTAACCATATAGCCGCATATGACCCTATCATCTAACATGTTTCCATATAGTAGTCTAGTTACATGTCAATAGTGCATGTTTGGTGATCTTCACTCCCTGCCACGCACCATTGAGATGGCTTGCTGGGATTTGCATTGATGTAGAAGTAAAGAAGCGGCTGCAAAGTAGCGTTCGACACATGTGGGGCGTCTCATAAAGTGATGGTGTCACGTTGAAAACTCTCTTGAGGAAGTGAAAACATCTCACCCAGTCAAAGTTTTGCAAGGTGTCAATAGTGCATGTTTGGTGATATACACCCCCTTGCCACAAACCCTCGAGGTGGTATTGCGCAGATTTAGATGAAGAATTCCTCAAGAAGACTTATAGGACGTAACGAATAAATGCCTTGCTTAACCAAAGTGCCAATGCGATTCCATCTATGACTATCAGTTTTTGGGTTCAAATGTTTTATTCACTTACGAATAGAATATGAAAATGAACACAGCTGCCAAAATTTTCCTTAAAATTTGGTTCATCACGTAGTTTTTTCCCAGCTGTAATTTCCGAAGATTTGGTCGTGATCTCCTCTGTGTGACATCACCTTCAGCGAAAGAAAAATGAGTTATCACGTCTTTTTGGCACTTTTGACCCACACTCGATACTTCCTGTGGGATGCAAGCGTTGTGGACGCCAGAAGAAATAAGATTTGTAGGAAAAGTACACATATCTCCGCGGTCGACGCTATCTTTATATTATTGCTTCGAAGAACGCGCTTTGATAGTCATCTTCCTGTTTTTCCCTCGGCGGGAAAGAACGCGGTTGACCGCAATTGTGTCGTCAACATCCAAGCTCTCGTGTCATCGCATTCAGACAAGATGCAATTCTCGGAAGAGACCATATTTTTTATTAAAAATGTCCGAAGACTAGAAAATTCAAATGCCAAATTAATTATGGAAAACGCTATCTCCGAAACCGGTTTTTCGATTGTCAAGGCAATCGAAAAACCGGTTTCGGAGATATAGTTTTCCATAATTAATTTGGCTTTTGGATTTTCTAGTCTTCGGACATTTTCAATTAAGCCAAATTAGAAGCTCTCATTATTTCATATTGTTTATTGCCGAATCTGACAGCGTTTGTAAAAGAAAAAGACCCTTATTTTTCCGTCCTTCGATCCGTCAATTAGTTCTCGAGTAATTAGCGGCGAAAAACTGATGTTTTTAACCCTTTCGGATAAGTGGGCGTGCTAAGGACTTGTACGTCATCCACTTCGCCCAATCACAAATTCGGGCGAAGCTCCCTCACCCAATCACAATCGGGGACACACAGCTGACTCTGCCAATGGAAGTGGTTGCGACAGGATATTTTCAGGCAGACTTCCCCTCCCGTTCTTCCTCAACACAGTAAAGTAGGGGAAGTGGATGACGTAGATATCCTTAACGCAGCATCACCTTTTGCTTATTTTAATTTTTGATTTGTGAGTGAATGGCTCTGGTTTGAAGATTAATGTTTTCACTAAAATTCATTTTTCGCTTCCATCTAACGATTTAGTGTACAAATTTGCAATTTCGGTTCCAAGTATACTCTCCATTCAGCGATGATGCCGAGCGGTCTTCGCGAAAGGGTGTTTGGTTTTTTTCCCAGCTGCACCCTGTCTTCAGCTGAAGATCAATAAGAAGAAAACTAAGATATTGGTGTGCAGCAAAAGAGAAGAGGCCAAAACCAACGTTAAACTAGGAAAACAGAAACTGGAAGAGGTGAAAGAGTTCTGTTACCTGGGAAGCAGAGTAACCAACGATAGACGAAGCAAGAAAGAAATAGTGAGTAGAATAGCCCAGGCAAAGAGGGCATTCTATCAAAAGAAGAATCTACTAACAGCTGGAAATACAAGCTTGGAAGTAAGGAAGCAATTCATCAAAACGTATATCTGGAGTATGTTCCTTTACGGCAGTGAGGCATGTACGATGACAGCAGCGGAGAAGAAAAGGGTGGAAGCATTCGAAATATGGTGCTATCGACGAATGATGAAGATAAAATGGATCGACCGAGTGACAAATGAAGAAGTCCTAAGAAGAGTGGGAGAAAAGAGAAGTCTACTGAAAACTATAAAAAGAAAACGGGACAACTTAATCGGCCATATCTTAAGACACGATGGCCTGATGAAGACAATCGTCGAGGGAAAAGTGAACGGGAACAATGGAAGAGGCAGGCCTCGTATGAGTTACATGGAGCAGGTCGTAAATGACGTGAAAGAGAGGAACTACGTTGGTATGAAGAGGTTGGCCGATAGAAAAATCGAGTGAAGGGCTGCGTCAAACCAATCCTAGGATTGTTGACCCTTGATGATGATGATGACCCTGTCGCGGCGTTTTGATTTGTGCGCTTTTAGGTTCCTGCCCCGTGAAGAAAAGGACGAAAGGAAGGGAAAAAGTCTTACGTTTCTATCAACGCAAACACACATTCATTATCTCTAATTTATTTTTTTGTTCTCTTGTGCTCTTGTCTATTCGAAATATGATTGTGCACGTTTTAAATGCAGAATTCGAGAAGTGATTCCATTTCCTTTAATAATCCCTTATAATGCAGAGAAAATCAGTCCCTTAATAAAAATTGAGAGGTAAACAAAAGTTTTACCTTTGTTGGCCCGAATTTCAATCGTTTTTGATTCTAAAAACTAATTTTTCTCACACGTATTAAGTTCTAGCCGCACACAATATTTGTCTAGATAAGCCGCAATAAGGAATGGGGAACACGCAATACTTTTTATATATCTTTGGATCAAAATTTTATTAGCTAAGATGTACTTGGTGAAAATTTTGCTGAAGAATAAAGTTGTGTATCAAAGATATTACTCCTTAAATATAGAACGTTTTCGGCAGCTTGAAAAGACGACGTCATCACATAACGTCACGACACGATATCACTATGGGTGTTGTTTATTTGCTGTGATCGGAGGGAAGTTGATCAAGGAATACTTGGCAAAAATGACTGCATTTATCTCATTTGTTTAATGCAATGAACTGATGTACTTAGATTTCTTATTTGAGCGGTATGAATTGAATGAGAAATTTCTCCATAAATTATATAATACCTGTTTGGTGCCCCGTTTGTTTTCATCCCACGAATCTCTACTACGAAAAAGCAATCGCTGTTTCATTAAGAAAGATGGTACCATAAGGTAGTTGACCAAAGGCAAATTGTCGGATTTTGCTTTTTTTAAATCCCTTTTCAGTCATTGTTTCGATCAAGAAACGGCAAAAGAAATCTCAGAACAATATATTCGCTTCGTTTTCTTCTGAAATAAACGCCTGTTTCCGTTGCAATGTATTGAACCTATACCGTGAAATGACGTCAGACTGCGATTCAGGTCACGTGACTTTTGTCAATTTTCAGGAACATTTTAAAAGCATTTAATGATAAATTTGTGATTGGTACATAAAATATCGGCTTATATACTTACATTTGTGAGAAAATTTCGTATCACGTACATCATCAGTACACGAAAAACAAATTTCATGCATGTTCCCCATGATATTTGCGTACCATTACTGTGCAGTGAAATATTGGCTTCTGCAGCGCGAAAAAACGCCGCGCGAATCGCGTCGCGGTGTAATGTTGCTGCCCTTGACAGGGTTGCTGCAGTGTTTAGAGTACTGGGCACACACCGGATTCGAATCTCGACATTGGGAGGTATTTCTCATCGGTTAACCGGCCCCTAGGGGGCAGCATTTGAAACCATCGGTATGATCTCGAATACGTAACCAAGGAGTCACGTGACATAAACACGAATGGTTCGGAAATTTTGGTGCGTTAAAACCGCTGATTGCAACCTCATTTATTGTTTACACTTGTGTGTTATCTCCTCTGGGGGCTCTATAGTCGAGGTAGATGAGAAAAACTCAGGGGAAACAATTGATGATATTGAAACGAGCGACATAGTAAATTTGATAACCATTCGTGTTTGTACCACGTGACTTCTTGGTTACCTAATCGAAGTAATCCCGACGGTTTCAAACACAACCCACCTAGCTGAGAGTTGTGTGGTGCACATTCGAGTACAGGAATACGTCCTTCGGGACGGAATGTTAAGGAGGCTCCACCGAATTATGAAGTAGATGTCATTTTTGTGAAACTTTCAGGACACAATTTTTTGGCCCTTCTATCGATTGGCAATAAAATAATGAGGACTTTCCATTATATAGAAGAAAAGAAGAAGAAAGAAGACGAAGAAAATCAGCTATTTTATACGTGGTTACACAGCAGAGCATGGTTCTTACAGTAACATTTGCAGATTGATAATGTAAAGAGAAACTTCGTTTTGACGAAAAACTAATATAAGATGCGCAATTTTATGAATAATTTAGCATTGTAAAAAAGTGCTCGCCTTACCACACTTGTTTAATTGATATTAATAAATGTTTGCTCGAAAAAAATCTGAAAAGCCTCAGTTACATGAAAGTGGCGCTACAGTATGTTTTTATCATCGGCAACGGTACTTGTGACGGAACGTGCTTACAATTCTATTTATTAACTTAATTTAGGAATATACCTTACCAAGGTCCTTCTTGTATGTTTTATGTAATTTAAATATTTCATTTGTTATGGATATGGGGTAATTAATACCAATTCTTCCAAATGGTAGCAGCGTCATTGTTGCCAAACAATTCTCAAAAATATCAATATTAATAACTTTCAAAACAAAGAGTTGTATTTGCAATGGAATAGTTTAAAACTAAGTAAGAAAATATTTAACCTGTTTTAGAATACGTATTAGCGGGATTGAGTATGTATTCTCACTTCATAAATTAAACGTGGCAACAAGACGTCAGTCATGTTTCGAAGTCAAAATGAGTTAAAAGAGCTTGTAAAAATAGAATGCAACTACAACACGCTATATAATAGCATGCTCATAAAATTATTGTGTTGTCGTTATCATCCTATAGATGATTTTCCATTTAGGTGTTTTTCTAGATCGGTATTTATTCATTGGTGCATTTTCGCTAAGAGCTGGCTTAAATCGATGCCGGGTTTTCTCTCCACCCATCCTCCTTTCCCTCCAATTCCCACCCTTATACCTTTCCTCCCGGTCTGAAGCGCCTATTAGTGCGGACATAGACCTGAAAACACCGACAGATCGCCCCCCTGGGGGGTGGGTGAATTATGGCCGGGGGAACCCTTGTCTCGAGGGGCACTTGAGGAGTTGCGAGCCCTTTTCAGCCGCCGCGGGTACGAATCAGTTCCGGATGCGGTGCAAAGGGAGATGAGGGGGGACAAGGGATCCAGGAACGGTGGTGTCGGCTGCCTCCGCCGCGGTACGGGGTGAGCGGAACCAGGAGCCGAAATGATCCTTCAACAAATCGCCGTTAGCGAAAATGCACATCGTCAACGGTGAGTATTTTCTCTATCGAATTTTCTGCTACCGTGCATTTCAGCGGGTGACTCCGCTAAGGTCCACCCGCCTAGTTCGAAATCCTTTAATTCAGATTAAGGAGTATTTATGCACCTATTTGTAGAAATAGTTATATAATAAACTAGTAAATAGAATAAAAAATATTGTTTTTTTTTCCACAGAGAAAAAATCATTCGCCTTGACCGGGACTCGAACCCGGACCCCCTAATTTCCGGCCAGGTGCTCTACCAGTTAAGCTACCATGGCGTCCTCTGTCTCTGTGGAAATTATAGAGCCTTAAGATAGAAACGGACTGCTAGACATATCAATGTCACAAAGCAGCGAACCTTCGTGGACATTTGAATTTAGTAAATAGAAGTTGATGGAAGGTAATAATAAAAATAATGATCTTATGCTGTACGGGGGCAGTTTTTTTTCAACCTCTGATCGCACAGGAGAAACGCCAGACCAGCGACAGGCGAGTGGTGTGCGCAGTAGGAAACTGCGCATCTCCCGTACCACACGATCTGTCATTTCCGACCTTAAGTATTCGTCAGTCATTGCTGAGTAGCTGTCACATAAACATGGCCGCCTCGATTGATTCTCCCGCCAAGTGCGAATTGAGAAGCGATATTTGTTTCCTGCAAGCAGAAGGGAATAGAGCTGCAGAAATTCATCGAAGAATGAGCCGAGTGAAAACTTTATGAGTAATGGTGTTGTGCGTGAATGGTGTCGAAAATTCAAAGACGGCCGAACTGATGAGCATGATGAAGGGGGTCAAGGACGCAAGTCTTCGCTACAGACGACCTTGTTCAACTAGTTGACGAAGTGGTTAGAGAAAACTGTAGGTTCACCATAAGTGCTTTGTCTATGGAATTCCCGGGAGTTTCAATATCTTCTCTGTACTCTATGTATCGTTACGGAAAATTTAGACAACAAAAAACGTTGTGCTCGCTGAGTCCCAAATATTTTGACTGACAAAACTCGCCGAATGACGAGCTTTGTCGAGCCGAAGCTTTGACGTTCCTTGACCATCATGCCGCTGAAACAGAAGACGTATTTAAAACAATTGTGACCGGAGATGAGACGTGGATTCAATATGACACACCCGAAACAAAGCGTCAATCACAACAATGGATGCACATAAATAGCCAACAAACCAAAAAATTCAAACAAACCTTCAACGATCGAAAGGTTATGGCTACCGTGTTTTGGGTCCAAAAAGGTGTGTTGCTTGTGGAGTTCATGCAGCCGGGAACAACGATTAATGCCGCTGTTTATTGTGAAACGTTACGACGTTTCCGGAAAGCCATTCAAAACAAAAGAAGAGGCACGCTGACTTCCTGATTTGTTTTGATCCATGACAACGCCCGACCTCACAGTGCTGGTGCAACCCAACGGCTTCTTGAGCAATTCCAATGGGACATTTTTGATCACCCGCGCCATACACCCCCGACCTAGCGCCGAGTGACTTCCATCTTTTCCCTAAACTGAAGAAGTGGCTAGGAGTACAGCATTTCCAAACCAACGAGGAGCTTCAAGACAACGTCATGCCTCATTGTTATTCATTGGCGGCAACATTTTATGAAGAGGGTATTGTAAAGCTTGTCCACAGGTACGACAAATGCCTCAATCGTCAAGTTGATTATGTCGAAAAGTATCCATTAGTGTGCATAACTTTTAGTAATAAAAGCATTTTTTAATATTCACTTTTATTTATGTCCCATCAGAGGTTGAAAAACAAACTGCCCTCGTAGATGCAAGCACTTTGTATTTTATTGCAGAATGCATCACCTTTTAAACACGCTTAGAAACAGAGGTGCTTGGGGTTGAGCACGCCATTATAAGTACGCCTACGTTGACACTGATGCTACACCAAGGGCCAACTTAACCTCCTTCCAAGACAAACACTAAAATGACGCTGTAATAACAAAGGGGAAAAAAAAAGATTCATATCGAGTTCCATCTCGTGGGCGGCAACAATGACGGTGCCTTTTAATGCCAACACCCGCGTCTCAGGGTCTAACCCACCACTGTGAGCACTCGATTCCAATGGGAGGGAGCAGAAATGACTGCGTTAATGCGGGGTACGGGGGGGGCATAAGAGGAGATCCAGGAGAGGGGGAGTGAAAAATAAAACACACGCGAGGGAAACAAACGCTCGTCGGCGGGCGAAAGCGTGTCGCTTCTCCCCTTGGAACACAACGGCTGCGTGGCGAGGGAGTTCCCACGCCCGCATGAGAGGTGCAACACCGCCATATGGCACCCGACTAACTGGGTGACCGCCACCATATTGCACACGCCGCCGCTCAAACGGTCGCGTGCTGGGGCTCGAAGGCGTGCGTCGGTGGTGTGCCACGATGCGACGATGACGATATTCATGACGTCGATGTTTTTCGCATCGAAAAAAGACGCCGAAGAAAGGATACGTCGGAAGTGGTGGGGAGTGTACGAACAGACAGATACATAAAAGCGTCTCTATTGGGGAGAGATTGGGACTAAAAGTCCCCTCTTCCATCTAACCTCTACACAGAGAAGGGAGAATGGAGGCGTTTACTCGAGACCGAAATCGCAATTTTGTGCACGGAATTGTTAGATGGAAACGAAAAAAGAATTTTAGTGAAAAAATTAATCTTCTAACCACAACCATTCACTCATAAATCAAAAATGTAAACAAGCAAAAGGTGACGCCCACCGAAAAAGCTGCTGTGATAACATTGACGTCATTTTCCTCCCGTCCTTGACTGCTCTTATGGGAAGGGAATGGAGTGGAGGGGGATTCTCGGAAGGTCTGCTCGCACAGATCCTGTAGCAATCACTCCCATTGGGAGAGCCAGCTGTGTCCCCCCTTTGTGATGCGGCGAAATAGCTTCGCGGGCTCAGTTGTGATTGGACGAAGTCAAGATACGTCAGAGGTTGCACCACGCCCACTTTTTCGAAAGGGTTAAAACATCAGTTTTTCGCCGCTTATAACTCGAGAAATAATTGACGGATCAAAAAACGGAAAAATATGGGTCTTTTTATTTTACAAACTCTATCATATTCGGTAATTAAAAAATATGGTAAACGACCCCATTACAAATAAAAGTAATTGGGCTCAATTTATGTTCCACTCTCATAAATTTTCAACCATTTACCCTTAATCGAGTACCTAGTTTTTTTTTAAAGTAACTAGTTACAGTTACTAGTAGATTACAGTTATTTATAAACAAATTAGAAATTGGTCTAAGATATCAAAGCGGTTCTAATGTATTTTGCTTTCTTACATCATTTTCATTTTCTTAGATTACTTGTTTTTGCTTACGGTATTTGATGCAAATAATTGAATCCATATCTCGGCCACGGCAGGTTGCTGGTGGAAAAGTATTCGACAAGGTGCAAGGAAGTACGGCGAGGGACGATTGCGACCAAAGTTGAGAATCGCAAAATATCGAAACAACTTCAGGCTTCACTATCGACATTGCCGGAGCCATCGATCTCCAAAAGCATCGAAGAGCATTTGCCAAAATTGTGCGTGAACTTATCGTGTGAAACACTAATCAAGTAAGTGACGGTAACTTACAGAAATCCACGAGTAGATTACAAGTGGTAGTTAAATTTTTTAAATGTAACGATTGCAAGTAAAAAAAAGTCCAAAAAAGTAACCATTACCGGCAGCGCAATTACTTTTACTCAGTTACTCCCCATCACTGTGCATGAATTAGGAAAGGATGAAGTGGAAAAAGGTCAACTACATTTGGAGGTGACCAACATTTAGTTCAGCGAAGGTGTCGCAATCACTGCTTGCTGCATCAATTATTCAATAAAGAAGGCATAGGATGAATTATTTGATCATGAAAAAAGTTAAATGGTGCTTTTCTCCAGAAAGAAAGCCAGGATAAACATGAAGAGTAAGAGGGCATAAACTGCAACAAATTCAGCACATCAGTTCCTTGTCCATCATTTAGGACGAAGATGGACGAAGATGCACGTAGGAAAATGGCGTCGTTAACCATATTTTTTTATTGCCAATTTTATAGAGTTAGTAAAATAAAAAGACCCTTATATTTCCGTTCTTCGATCCGTTAACTAGTTCTCGAGTTTAAAGCTGCGAAATACTGATGTTTTTAATTATTTTTCGGTAAAGTGGGCGTCCAAAGGACTATTACGTCATCCACTTCGTCCAATCACAACTGAGACCGCGAAGCTCCATCGCTTCATTAGAAAAGGGGGACACACAGCTTACTCTGCCAATGGAAGTGGTTGCGACAGGATCTCTTCAGGCATACCTCCCCTCCCGTTCTTCCACAGTCAAGAGTGAATGGCTCAGGTGGATAACTTCGAAATCGGAGACAGGGCGTACGGGAGAAGTGATCAAAATGGCCGTTAGGGATGTGATACCCGTGATCAGCATGTTGAGTTACGCAGCATTGCTGTGAAATGGGATCTCTGGGAGATAAAATCCAGGCGACGGATACGTGGATCTCGGGAAGATGGAAATATGGGGAGAAAAACAGAATATCACAAGACATGGCTTGGGGAAAATACGATAGCAAAGGAAAAACACTGGTTCTTCACTCTATGTGCTCATGCTTATTAATCCCTCGCACAAATCGCAAGGACAACCATAATATAAACAATAACGCGGGCATGCCAATAGCTTGAAAAATATAGCATTAGTTTTAACAGTTTTATGCGATAAGACCTGCAGCATCACTGGAAGGTTAAGGAGTTCTTTTTATACAATCTATGTATCCTGAGAGCAGAAAGATAACTCGTGAACATCCTTAATTTTGTGCTCATCATCACCGCTTTTCACCAATCCTAATATTCGTTTGAAATAGCTCTCCACTTCATTCTCCCATCGACTACACTCTTCACACAGACATCATCTTTCTGTTTTGAATCCCACACTAAATTTTTTGGGATGCCCTTAATATTTATTCAATCTTCATAGCACTATTCAACCCAGAACCTGCAATAATACACGTTATTCGAATACGTACTGCTACTACTTCTACTATTATCATCAGTAATATTGCAAGGAGGGAAGCATTCGAAATGCGGTGCTACAGAAAAGAATGGTGATGATAAAATGTACCGACCAAGTAACTAACGAAAATGTCCTGAGGAGAATTGGAGAAAAGAGTAACCTTCTGAATACCCTAAGAAGAAGACGGGATCGGCCATATCATGAGACATGATGGCCTGATGAAGACAATCGTCGAGGGACAAGTGGAAGGTAAGAATGGCAAAGGCAGGCCTCGTGTGAGATATATGGAACACGTGATGAAGGGTGTGGAATGGAAGAAATACGTAAATCTGAAGAGATTAGCTGATAAGGCAATCGAGTGGAGAGCTGCGTCAATCCAATTCCAGGATCGTTGGCTGTTAGCATAGCAACTACTACTAATTCTCTAATACTACTACTACTAATTCTACTACTACTAATAAAGACAGCTACACATTTTTGGCAACGCGGTTAGAACAATGTTTGCCTATTTTCACCCTTTCGTGTTCTAATTCGGGCCGCCACGAGAGCTCCCAGGGGCTGCTGGCTAGAGTGGGTACCCTTTGGCTGCTGGTGAGGGCACGCGATCTTGCGGCAGGGCCGCCGTGATTGAGAATGGACCCTGGGTGGGGGGGGAGGGGTCCCAGTGGGGGGGCCCCAGACCCTGCTGCGGAGAGGACCAGAAGAAAGGCCCATCGGGTCACCTTTCAAACGGGCCCTCCGCTGTGAGGATCTATTATGGCCCCCATTGTCGCGTCGGGTTCCCAAATCGGCTTCGCCTCCCACCGAGTTATAACCGTGAGATCCAACTATTAGAGAGAGAGATTCCCTTCGTTCCCCCGATCACGCGTCTGGCTGGAGTTAATCGTTGGCTGGATGTGGGGTAGCAGCGAACTGATGCAGTCGCTCTTACAGATCACGGGAAAGGACTCACGTCGACGGACTGGATGACGCGAGCATCTTCGACGAAAAATCCAACCCCATACTGTTCCCGATCTGCGAAAACGTCTTAAAAGAACAAGGTGTTGAGCAGTGGGGTGGAATCGCGCGATGCATACACTGTGACTTCCTCGTCACCTACTTCAAGTGGCTCCACCGAATTATGAAGTAGATGCCATTTTTGTGAAAATTTCAGGATCATCATTTTTTGGCCCTTCTATCGATTGGCAATAAAATAATTTGGCCTTTCCATAATATATTTGAAAAAAAAAAGATGTGGAAAATCATATTTTATACGTGGCTCTATGGCAGAGCTATGGCTCTTGCAGTAAAATTTGCAGATTAATAGTATAAAGAGAAATGTCGTTTTGACGAAAAAATAACATAAGATGCGCAGTTTTATGTAGAATTTAGCATTGTAAAAAGGTGCTCGCCTTACCACACTTGTTTAATTGATATTAATAAATGTTTGCTCGAAAAAAGCAGAAAAACCTTAGTTACATGAAAGTGGCGCTACAGTATGTTGTTATCATTGGCAACGGTACTTGTGACGGAACGTGCTTACTAGCTTATTTACTCACTTAATTAAGTAATATACCTTACCAAGGTACTTCTTATATTTTTTACGTAATATAAATATTTCATTGGTTATTGACATGGTGTAATTAACACCAATGCTTCCTAATGGTAGCAGCGTCATTGTTGGCAAACAAATTTCAAAGCTATGTATATTAATAAAATTGAAAACAAGGGTTGTATCTGCAAGGGAATAGTTTAAAAATAAGCAAGAAAATATTTAACCTATTTTAAAATACGTAATAGCGGTATTGAATATGTATTCTCACTTTGTAAATTAAACGTGGCAACAACACGTCAGTCATGTTCCGAAGTCAAAATGAGTTAAAAGAGCTTGTAAAAAATAGAATGCAACTACAACGCGCTATATAATAGCATACTCATACAATTATTGTGCATGCGTTATCACCCTATAGATGATTTTCCATTTAGGTGTTTTTCTGGATCGGTATTTATTCATTAAATAACATAGCTCTTTTACGGGATTTTGAATTGCGGGGTCACGGTGGAACCTCCTTAAATGTAATTGCTCCGCTACGGTAACTGTGATTGTAAAATGTGATTGCGATCACATTTTAGGGGACAGGTCATTTCGTTACTCGGCGTTGCAAAGCACATTGTGAACATCGATATGTCTGTGATCATATTGCGATTTTATCAACTGAAAACTTTAGCTATAGATAAAAGGACGAAAACCAGTAATTTTTTTATCTTCAAAGTTTATGAAGACTCTTCGATCAAATAATAACATCAATAGGTAAACATAAAAATGGAAGATAACATATATGTTTGGAAGAAGCATATGGAATAGGTCATGAAGGATGTGAAAGATTGGAATTACGTTAATATGAAGAGGTTGGCCGAAAGAAGAATAGAGTGGAAGGCTGCGTCAACCAATCCTAGGATTGTTGACCGATTATGATGATGAATCATGAACTTTCGAAGATATTTCTTCGAAAAATACATAGGGCTGAGAAATAATATTTCCTTAAATATTACCTAACTTGATATGACATAATATAAAAACACTGATTTTCCTCCTTTTCTCCGTTGTGAACCTAGGCAGTTGAAACAATCACAAAATAATCACAGGCTAATCAGTGCTCACAGGGTGCTTCATCTCAATCGCAATTCACGGGTTTCACCGGAACGGAGTCACAGGTTGTGCCTGTTACTTTTACATATATGTGACTTCTTCACAGTTAGCGATACTCACTAGCGGTATAGTCAGTATAGTAGACCCAGTGCATTGAAGCCCTCGCCGCGAACAAATAGGGATTCTCCTGACGTGCAGTCACTCCTCTCACGAATCCAATCCGCAAATCCAGTCGAGCCATTTGCAGCACCAACGGAAAGTCGACGAACGACTACCAAGATCTTGATTTCGTGGCGGCGGCGTTGAAAGTGTAACGATATCGTGGGCGAAATGCAGATGCCATGAAATTCTCTCTTTGATATGACATAATAGACGATAATATTGAATGATGATGAGCACAGATGCAAAAGAGAAAGACGATGTCTGTATGAAGAGTGTAGCCGATGGGAGAATGAAGTGGAGAGCTATTTCAAACGAATATTACGATTGGTGAAAAGCGGTGATGATGAGCACAAAATTAAGGATGTTCACGAGTTATCTTTCTGCTCTCAGGATACATAGATTGTATAAAAAGAACTCCTTAACCTTCCAGTGATGCTGCAGGTCTTATCGCATAAAACTGTTAAAACTAATGCTATATTTTTCAAGCTATTGGCATACCCGCGTTATTGTTTATAATATGGTTGTCCTGGCGATTTGTGTGAGGGATTAATAACCGTGAGCACATATTCCTTTACTATCCTATTTTCCCCAAGCCATGCTTTGTGATTTTCTATTTTTCCCCCCATATTTCCATCGAATTCTTCTATCTTCCGAGATACACGTATCCAACGCCTGAATTATATCTCCTGGAGATCCTATTTCACAGCTGCGTAACTCATCATGCTGATCACGGGTATCTTCATAACATCCCAAACGGCTTTTCTGATCAGTTCCCCGGTAGGTACGCCGCCAATCGTTCTCCGGTTAAGGTGGCTCCACCGAATTATGAAGTAGATGTCATTTTTGTGAAAATGTCAGAATACATCATTTTTTGCCCCTTCTATCGATTGGCAACAAAATAATTTGGCCTTACCATAATATATTTGAAGAAAAAAGACACTGAAAATCAGATATTTTATACGTGGCTATACGGCAGAGCATGGCTCTTGCAGTAATATTTGCAGATTAATAATGTAAGGAGAAATGTCGTGTTGACGAAAAACTAATATAAGATGCGTCATTTTACGTAGAATTTAGCATTGTAAAAAAGTGCTCGCCTTACCACACTTGTTTAATTGATATTAATAAATGTTTGCTCGAAAAAAAGCAGAAAAGCCTTAGTTACGTGAAAGTGGCGCTACAGTATGTTGTTATCATTGGCAACGATACTTGTGACGGAACGTGATTACAAGCTTATTTGCCGTCTTAATTACGGAATATACCTTACCAAGAATCTTCTTATATTTTTTACGCAATTTAAATATATTATTGGTTATTGATATGGTGTAATTAATATCAATGCTTCCAAATGGTAGCAGCGTCATTGTTGCCAAACAATTTTCAAAAATATGAATAATTATAAAATTCAAAACAAAGAGTTGTATTTGCAAGGGAGTAGTTTAAAGCTAAGTAAGAAAATATTTAACCTATTTTAGAATACGTATTAGCGGAATTGAGCAAGTATCCTCACTTTGTAAATTAAACGTGGCAACAACACGTCAGTCATTTTCCGATGTCAAAATGAGTTAAAAGAGCTTGTAAAAAATAGAATGTAACTACAACGCGCTATAAAATAGCATACTCATACAATTATTGTGTATGCGTTATGACCCTGCAGATGATTTTCCATATAGATGTTTTTCTGGATCGGTATTTATTCATTAAATAACATAGCTCTTTTACGGGATATTGAATCGCGGAGTCACGGTGGAACCTCCTTAAGGATTGGTAAACTGTTCGGTGACTCCAAAGACAAGGGACAACAAAATGACAATAGCTATGTTTACATACTGCAGTGTGATACACCGAACTGCAAGTGCTTTTACATTGGACAAACGGGAAGGAAAATAAGTAAGAGATGCAAAGAACACTTGAAATCCTTCGTTAACAGGACAGCAAATAATTCTTTCGAAAACATTTATGCAACATGTCATACGCATCCAAATTTAACCCTACGATTCCACACACATGCGAAAAAAGTACCGCATTAAATTTCCTGGAATTATTTGAAATTTTAACATACTCTAGATTATATGGCCCCAGTTTGTGGAACGAATGTATTCCTGAGAACCCTTTTCCAATTTTAACCGTTCCGCTGCCTAACCCACTCCACTCTTCCCTCCTCTCTACGTTACCTAGCAAACCCCCACTCCTTTTTTTCTTTCCGCTTTAAGTTTCCTCCAAAAAAGGGACCCCCCCATTTCACCCCGACCTCACCAGAACTCCACCCTATTTCCCGCACCCCCAGTAACCCTTGCATTTAAGAGCTTGCCATATCTTGTTCCTTGCAATACCTCTTGAGAATGACGTTTGTTAACGTGGAAACCGGTTGAGGCCAATAAATACGCGTGGAATCTTAAGCCTGAATCACACGATCATCTCTTACGTCTCTTTTCAGGGATAGCTCAAATGATAGCTTAAGCCTGAATCACACGATCATTTTTTACGTCCCTTTTCAGGGATAGCTCAAATGATAGCTTAAAAATGATCGTCTGACTTGATCACTTCACGGATAGCGGCAATGATATGGATCGCTATCCCTTTTTGCGTCATTTGAGCACGTCCTTTTTTCCGTCCCTCATGCCTGTCATTCAGCAAATCAGAGCGCTCGTTCTGAAAGAACCTTTTTGGCTGCAGCCAAAAGCAGTCGACGACGATGTAAATAATCCATAGTTACGAAGTTGTTTACCGTATCTCGCGAACAGAAATGATACGAGAGGGGACGGTAAAAATGATCGTGTGAGCTGCGAAATGATAGCTTGAGCTATCATTTTTGCGGTCCCTGAAAGCTATAGCTTAAATGATCCATTTAAAGGGACGAGAAAAATGATCGTGTGATTCGGGCTTTACAAATTACATTGTTCTCATTTTAATCATCGCAAATAGTAAGTATTTTAAACCGTCGTTTTCAATAATCACGCTTATAAATAGCATACAATAAGGATCATTTGTATTTCCCTGCTATCTTTGTACGAATTTTTAATACCTGCCAGAATGCATCAAAATCCGACTTGGTTCGGTCGGGTAATGGCACTCAATTGAGCAAGACCATATGTGTGTACACGTATTTCAATTGAGCGGGATAGCCCGCCCTCACATGATATTGTACGAAATTGAGTTTTAGCTAAATATTAGTGAATTTTCAAACATTATATTTACAATGAAGGTTAAAAGTTAATTACCTACTAACAACCACACACACTTTATTAGATTTTATTTGACGATAGGGAAGACAAAATATGTTGCATTTGTAGAGAATTTTGGGAAAATAATGTAATACGGCTACAATTAAGAATTGTACTCTAACCTTTTGACAAATAAATGACGAGACAAATCTCTATAGCGTGTGAATACTAATATCACGAAGACATCAAATATTAGATGCATTATTTTTTTTAGAATTGAGGTACCATTTACAAAATATTGTGTTGGATATTACTTAGTACTCTTTGAATTGGATTTTCATACATAAAGCATGACATATGTATGCATATATAGGCAAAAATATTGAATTTTTCCCTCAAGTGGGTGGTAATACCTACCCTACTTCTTCCTTAATACTTCCCTAAAACTTATTGTAAATATAACGTTATACGTGCAATACAATACAATAAGTACAACGCTGTACGTACATACAATAAGTTTTAGGGTAGGGTGAGGCATATTGCACGTTTGTATACCCTAAAAGTTAAATAAGTTATAATTTGGCAGGAACAAATTAAATAATTTGTGAAACAGTAATTCAATACAACAATAATGAAAGAGATATACTATGGTCATCAATCAAAATTGAAAGTTATTGAACGCTAAAAAGACAACATCGAGGGGGTGAAAAAAAGTTCCCATGCCGGGAATCGAACCCGGGCCTTCTGGGTGAAAGCCAGATATCCTAGCCACTAGACCACATGGGAGGCATAAAGAAGACTTGGAAACTAAAGTACATAAATAAATTATAGAGATAATCTCCAGGATTGAATTTCTGGATTATGGAAAATTGTATGAGTATGCATAGTTAATTCAGTGGATTTGTAATGCTAGAAATCTGAAGACTAATAACACTCTTGTCATTATCTTGCAATTGGAGGAGAAGCAATACCGTCGACCTTACCTCAGTTGTTTCTCACTAACTTGAGTGAGGGGGGAATACGGGTAATGTGGTCGATATTTTAGTAATACCTCATTAATCGTACGAGATGAATTTTTTAAAATACTTGAAGTTACGAACGTTCATGTTACGAACAAAGCGATATGATGTCCAAACATGTATGTATTTTCTCGCAGTGACCTGTATAAATAGCATGTGTCCTTCCCGCAAGTTTCAAGATGCTTTTCAGAATTAATAGCTGGTTAAATTCTCGAAAATTTAACAATATTGTTTTAGTCCTTGAGCTTCATCTTAATTATTAATACTGATGCTTTAACCATGCGAAGAACAAGGTACGGAAGGACCCATATGATTGGCAGATTTGTACGTAAACAGTATGATTGCTATTGTGTACAATGGTATACTCTATTATTATATAACATACAACATACTGTATCATACACGATGAGCAGAATAAAAGTTAAGTATCAGTAGCTCAGAATTAGTAGGTTATCTCTACTAATTACAGGGTAATTTTCCTTTTTCACGCTCAAGTAAGTTTTCATTCGTGAGAATCTCTTCCCTCTATCCGTATAATTTAACATACCTTGACATTACCTTTTCTGATATCCCGCACACCTATTAATCCTAGATACTAGGCATTATCCTCTTACCAATTATTACATAAGATACTGTTTCCAAGAAAAACAAATCTATACTATCTGTTACCTCACTGGGTGCTATATAGTACATGACATGACACATTGAAATAGGTAATTAATTAGTCCTGTGACTGTCTCTACCAACGTAGTACTGGATATCCACAACATAAACGACGCATAATAAATACCTACATGAGTGAATGTATAATGCATACATTATACTTGTGGATGGATGTGCTGTGGATATATGAGACACCCATGGCTAGATTTTAAAATAGATACCTACTTCCCTATATAACAAGAAAATTGGAATTCAGCTGGAAGTTTCTACCTTCATCCAGCTGGATTTTACAATCCCGACACCAGATGTATTCCTTGCTGAATGTGAGCCTTGAGGCATGATTGTTGTGATAGAAATGCTATAGAGAAGGCAGATGTTAATGAAGGTTTCGATGGTGTTCCCAGCTCTTCTTTGAATTCGATTCACCTATCGGCTCCTCGCCTATTCCATTTCTCCTTTCCAGTTGGCATATATTTCCTCCCCATAGATTTTCTCTCTTTCTTCCTCTCTACCTTCAGAATTCCATTGTCCCCAAGTTCCCGTTCCATCCACTAATTCTGCCTTCTCCTAAATGTTGACAACAATCTTCTCCCCTCCCCAACTGTGCATCCAACATCTCTTCAATCTCTGAAGCCTTTCTGTCTATTCCACTTTCTTTTCCTTAGCTACATTTCTATGGCTTCCCTCCTCCTCCTTCCCTAGCATCCAGGTCTCAGATCCATACAAAGCCCCACTATATATTATGTACATGACTATAGTCTAGACTACTGAAAAGTAATTGTTATAACCATTCCTTGCATTTCAAATTGGGAGTTCTTGTCATTAGTTCTCTTCTGCTGGTAAATGCCTGCTTAGCCAAAGCAATGCTTCTTAAGAAGCATTGCGTGGCTAACAATTGTTATATCATTATTACTATGCTCTATTTTCATCCAATATGTTAGCCAAGTAACATAACTATCCTACTCATTCTAGCTGATGCCCTCCTGCCATTGCATTAGGTTTTGCCTTTTTTTCCCTGACAATCTCATAGTATTCCTATGATTTATTTCCATCCCAATTCCATGGCACTGAATTTGTGCAGTGTCTATATGTAACAAAGAGCATCAAGTGAATTCTTCTCGGGATTCCCACTGGGTAGGTATTTCTGGTGCCAGGCAACCCCGATACCAACTCTGAAACTACTCATCATTATTATATTATGAATATCATGTGATTGTCATCCTTTGGGTGTCCCACTGACTATAAACCTTTGGTCACTGGCAAATCGAACATATTTAGCTAGAGAATAAATTGTTTATAGCTATAACATATGGTTGAATAATAATTTTAAAAGGAGGAGCTACACATAGATGTCACCAACAGAAGATAGTTATCACATTGATTATTTCTTGGCTTAAAGAAAGATATAGAAATACAATGAAAAAATCAAACGGGTTGCCAGGAGCTGATATTAATAGTGAAAATGTCCTAATAAGGGTGGAAGCTCAATTATCGTTAAAGAGAGTGGAAAAAGCCCAAGTACCTATTAGAGAAATGGAATCTGGAAAAGAAGGAGGAAATGAGTAGAGATAAGGGATAGGGGAAAACTGTCTGAAGCAATTACAGAAGATTGAAAGGAAAAGGAAGGAAGTGAAGGAATTTGGATGAGGATAAAAAATGTGAGTGGAGCAGAAAAATAAATAGGATACTATGAAGGAATTAGAGCAAGGAAACCATGAGTAAAAGAGGAGATGATGAAATAGATGGAAGGAGAAAGTATAAAAACAAGAGAGATAAACAAGAAGGAGAAATGTATCAAAAGTTGAATAATGAATAAGAGAAGTGGCTGGCGGAAGCATGTGCTGAAATAGAGAACCTAGAAAAGAAAGGACAGTATAATCTGATGTATAGGAAGGTAAGGGCAGTAACAACTGATTATAGGAAGAGTAAAATTAGAGAAATTGAGAGTAAAGATGGCAGAATAATGCATGAGAGGAAAGAAATAACAGAAAGATGGACAGAATATTTGGAAGAACTAATTATTGCCCAAGGGAGAAGGCAGTGGATTTGGACTAGGAGGTGAAAGAAGTGGTGCCCCCCCAGAGGATAGAGGTTCAGCAGCAATGAAGAGAGAAGTAGAAAAAGCAATTGAAGAAATGAGGGTATAAAGGAAATTGTTAAAATGTTTGACGAAATACATATATCACACTGGTGAATGGCCTTAAGATTTTGTATGAACAGTGATGGTACCAATTTCTAAGAAGCCTGGGACACAAAAATGTACTGAGCATAAAACAATAAAACTAATTTTGCATGCAGCTAAAATAATGTAGAGAGTATAGAACAGCAGATTAATAAGCATTATGGAAGAAAATGCAGGTGATGAACAATTTGGTTTCAATTCAATTCAACAACAAGGAAAGGGAAAGGAACTAGGGATGCCATTGGATGTAAAGAATGGTTGGAGAAAGATATATAGCAGGAGGAAAATAAATGGCACTTTGTTTTATCGATCTGGAAAAGGCTTTTGATTGGGTTAAATGGGAGGAAATGTTGGAAATTCTAATAGAAAGATTGGTATGGGAGGGGAGAAAACTCTTTAGAGAATTGTATATGAAACAAAGAGCAGCATTAAAAATAAATGAGGATATGACAGAATGGGCGGATTTTGAAAAAGGAGTAAGGCAGGGATGCTGTCCACCACCAACCTTGTTCAATGCATACATTGAGGATATGATCCATAAATTATTTGATGGGAGGAAGGAGTTAGCATTGGAGGGAGGAAGGTAAGAACCATACGATTTGCATATGACATGCAAGCACTTCAAAGGTTGCTACAGGTTTTGGAAGATGGGATGAAGGAATATGCGTTGAAAATAAATTTAGGAAAGACAAAGGTGATGAGGGTAAACTGTGAAAAGTATACGTGTGAAAATAAATGAAGGCATAATAGAAAAAGTGAAAAGCTACAGGTACCTAGGAACCATGATAACAGATGATTGAAGAAGAGTTGCAGAAATAAATGGAAGGATAGCAATGGCAAAAGAGGCCTTTAGCCAGAAGAAAAACTTACTGTGCCGTAAAAGCCTGGATCTGGAGTTCAGAAAGAGGTTAGCTCAGTATTACACATGGAGCGTTTTCATGCATGAATGTGAAGCATCAACATTAGGGAAGAAGGAAAGAAATAGAATAGAGGCTTTTGAAATGTGGGAGTGGAGAAAGATGGAAAAAGTAAGATGGGGGGATTAGATGAGAAATGAGGAGGTATTGAATGAAGTGAATGAAGAAAGATCGCTCATGAAGAAATTAAGAAAACGGAAAGGTTAGGCCATGTGATTAGAAAGAGAAACATACTAACAGTGGCATTAGAGGGTTCAGTTGAGGGAGAGAAAAAGAGAGGAAGAAGAATTAAATTGGTGGATGAGGTGAAAATCAGCAACTTAAATATGACTAAAGAGAAGGTTTGGGACAGAAGCAGATGGAGACAGCAGAGGTATATGGGACCTGCCAACAGACAGAACACGAGGTGATGATGACTCAACATACATTATGTTTTATCAATTATAAAGAATACATATAGGTACCTAGTGCATATATTTTTTTCGTTTTCAACTACCTTGAAACCTGTGGCCATTACTCTGAATGTATCAGGGATAGTTATTATTAATATGGAGAAAAGTAATAAGGTAGGGAAATGATATGTGAGAAGTAATTTGCATAACATAAAACGTCATTAATTTGAATGAAATATTCACTTTTCAACAAGAAAGCACCCTACTTTCTGTTCACAAAACTTTTATATGAAGGAGCATGGCACACGCTATAATTTATACAAGCACCACGGCCAAAACACTTAACTTTCACCTCCTTGTTAGACACCAAAGAATTCATATTAAGCCTGCATATTCATTTCTAATAAAACTTAAACCTTTCCTCATTAGCAGAATGAATATGAGAGATAAAGGAACAGGCCCCCCTAATACATGTTCTTGGGCTTCCTTCAAACTAAACTAAACTCTACTTCAGAATATTTCCTCTGCAAATTTCAAAAAGTACAAAGACGCCGCTAGAACTGCTTTTAGCAGATACTGATGAGTGAGTAGAGCATTTTTTGTGAAAAGAAAGCATTAAATCCCTAGCAATGAAGCTGGTCACTAGTAAAAGAAGTATTGGCCGCTGATCTAAAAATAGAGAAGCCGTTGAAGTTGACAACTGAAATTATGGGAAATTGACATTAATTACATGGGTATTATGCCTCTTTAGTTCCAGACATAAGGGTTCCTTCCAACAGAGTAGCCACGATATTCTCCAGGGTGGGGGGCAAAAATAAGTTAACGTTCCATAACACAAGTTTGTTTTTGCCCTTTCATAAAAATATTAAGATTTCTTAATACAGTTTGCATTTGTTATATTTCTCCCTCTCGTTGAATGCCAACGAGCACCTACGGCTATTTGACCTGTAATTTTTCATTTCACTAATGAGCCAGGGGGGGCAAGTGCCTGCCCCACCGTGGCTACGCCCATGGTTCCTTCTACTGAGGTCAATTTTTTGTTCATAAACTTGCATTTTCCTGCCTGGCTAGTTGAAGAGTGACAGAGATTCTCTAAAGGATCATCAGTCAACAATCCTAGGATTGTTTTGACACAGCCCTCCACTCAGTTCTCCTATTGGCCAACCTCTTCATATCAATGCAATTTCTATCTTTTACATCCTTCACAACTTTCTCCATATTTCTCATACGAGGCCTGCCTTTTCCATTCTTCCCATTCACTTTTCCCTTGATGAATCTCTCTAAAAGGATAAGGGAAGTTTATTCCAATCGTGACGGGCAGTGACAATGAATGATTTGTTGAAAAAGGCCACGGAGAAGAGGATTTACCAGGTTATGATTCCCTCATGTAAGAGTATCACAGGCAATTTTTAGATTCCCGAATTTTTCAAAGATATATTGAGGCGTTTTTGTGTTCAGAATTTGATGAAGAGGGAGTGTAACTCCACTATAGATGTGAAGTTCACATCTATAGTGGAGTTTTAACCAAGATAATTTATGTCTTGGGTGATGTGACCTGATACCTGTAAATTGAAAATGAACCTGTTGCAATCATTCAGAGAGAGTTGAAGTTTTAACAACAGTTCTTGTAATAGATCATTATAACAATGAACTATTTCACCATAGTCAAAATGCAGTAAAATTAATGCTGATACCAGCTATGCCATCAGAGATGTGGGGATCATGTTTCAAATCTGAGCGGAGGAAATAATGATTTATTCAATATTTTATAGATTTATTATAGATTTATTAACATTGTACTTGCAACCATGATAGATTTTCATCTACCAACATTAATTATTATATAACTGCCTTGCAATAAGGAATTGAATCACTATTTATTCGTAAGGGTGGATGTTCATCTTTTTTAATTGATGCAAGAATTCTCGGATACCCAATTAAGTGGGCTGGGGATTTATCAGAATCGATTGCTAAGAAGTTGGCTCTGCTTCAATTATTAATTTCTGCAAGATCATTATAGATGTTTACCAAATAATCACTCAGAACTATCACATCAGTTCATTCACAAGACAAGAAAGCCAAATCCTACCATAGACCCACAATTATTCTTCTTTTCATTGGCACTATGCACCTTAAAGACACAAATAATAAAAATTTGGTAAAAGGATGAAATTTTAACTGATTAAGTTTTTTTTCCTTTCCTGAGAAAGTCAGAAACTTGGTTTTCTAAAACAAAAAAAGTTACACACAAGAATTAATACCAACTCTTGATTTAGTTCATAAGAGCGTCATGACTGAACACCTCACACTTCTGTAAAGGCCACTTTACACGATACAATTTTTTGTACAATTTCTTGTACAAACTGAACGAAATTGTATGTATGTCTGAATGGAATTAGAGCAGGTTCTATTTTCCATACAGTCATTCAGACATTCACACAAGCATTCACACAATTTGCCGCTTTACATGGTACAATGTCCTCATGCAAGCATTTGCACAAAAAATTGTGTCGTATAAAGCGGCCTTAACTGAACACTCCCTCAGTAACAAAACATTTGGAAAACTAATTGCTTCTTGGGGAACTGGCAATGAAAAGGGAATACACAAATACAATATTTTCATCATAAAATTTATTTAGAAACTGCAAAAACAGCAACCATTTCTTGTAGAAGTAACCACAGTCACAGAAGTTTAAACAACAGAGGCAGGATTCAACTAAAGTAAGGCACTCTTGGTAATCAAGAATTGATTTCTTTCCCTTGAAGAAATATGTTGTAACACTGTTCAACCAAGCAAAGAGTCAGGACTTACAATTGATAATTAAAACTAAGCTTAAGATTATGCTTTACAATTTTCCCTTGACTTTTAATACCATCTATTACATCATACCTTCAGTACAAATAACACTTACATCGATAAACTTAATTGACATGATGTGGATATCACAAAATTTTGATAATTATACAAGCAATTGACAAAACAACCGTAATGAAAGGAGTGCACTGAATGATCCGATTGCAAACCTTGTTCTTTAACCTAATGATCACTTTGATGCACCAGGATACACTTTCTTCAGGAATTACAGACTAGAAGTGTGCCACATTTGTGCATCATGGGCCAGTTCCTTCCCATGATCAACCAGTACCTACTAAGACATATGCAATGATAAATCACAACACACTAAATGGCAAAAAGGGATTCATTAGAATTCATATTTGGGCACCAGGCCAAGTATTTTCTGTACATGAATTATTTATTCAGTACACATACAAGTGTAAAGAAATCAAAGGTAATGGTATTCAGTGAAAGAGAAGAAGCCCTGACCAATGCAAAACTATGGAAATAAAATCTAAAGGAGGTGAAAGAGTATGACAGCTATCTTGGAAGCCAAATAACTAGCAATAGGAAAAACAAGAATGAAATATTCTGTAGAATAGCCCAAGTGAAGATGAAATTCTACCAAGAGAGGAACTTACTTATGGCTGGAAACTATCTTGAATGTAAGG
The DNA here is from genome assembly GCA_933228895.1 of Platycnemis pennipes. NCBI lineage: Eukaryota > Metazoa > Arthropoda > Insecta > Odonata > Platycnemididae > Platycnemis > Platycnemis pennipes. Next base: position 141,299,884 of record OW121849.1, on the reverse strand, counting down.
AAATGCTTCACTAGAACTAAAATCTGGAGCATGCTTATTTATGGTAGTGAGTCATGGACAACAAGAACAAGCATTTGAAATGTGGTGCTACAAAAGAACGATGAAGATGATATGGATGCAATCTTTACTGGCTGCATCGATTACCACATAAAAAACTGATACTGCCAGAAATACACCCTGAAAGAAAATCAGTTCTGGATATCATAAATTGGATAGATCAGGCTCTGATATTTGTAAAATCATCAACAGCGAAATCATATTTCGCTAATGCTGGATTCCTGTCATCGCAAAACCCTGAAACTGATAGGAAAAACCAACACAATTTCCTCACTTTATCACTCTTGCAAATTATTACACATGTATAAACATGACCCTTTTTATTAAAGAACTGTTAAACGATATTAATGAGTAATGAGGACATCACAGCATGTTGAATAAAAATTGGAATTTGTTGTGTCCTGCAAGACATTCATGGTAATCCCTCATTATGTAGGTAATATAATTAAACGTTAATGCACACATGGGGGTAACACAGACCCTTCCACACACCCACAAGGTTGTTTGCTGGGTAGTCGGTAGATAAAGTAGGCAGATAGTCAAGCTGTTCAGATTATGTTAATTTTGTCATTTTCCATGGCAATCAACTGACTTTAGATGAATGTGATATTGCAGTTGACCACTCAAATGTTTCTGGGAGTGAATCGGATGATGATGGCATTTTAAGGTGACCTTAGCAATAAATCATACAGAATTATCGTAATCATGTAAGGTAGCAACACATCATTTAAAGATTTATCGGACTCCCATCTACATAAAGGCAATTTTGCTTTATTTAACATATCATAAGAGGCCGTATAGAATAGCATAATAGTGGAAATGAAGTAAAGGCAAAGAAAAAATATTGAACATGTACAAATTTTGTAAAACAACTTTCCATATTACGTGTTTAAAATAAATAATTTTTATGTATGTGCATATGATATTGCATTTTCATTATATCTAAATCCCAAGTATCCTTTTAATATCAGTCAAACATACCATAGGCCTCGCATCTTAAGGGATGTCATAAAAGACTCCCAATGTAATTTTGGTGACATGGCCTACCCTGACTTAAGCAGAAAACTGTCTTAGCAGGAAAAAAAATCATGGCACCAAGAGATTTCACTGAAGGCAGGTTTTACTGCAATAGATTCGAATTACCCTTGACAACAACTAGAACGAAAATCTGGTTGGATGGAACAGGAATAGTGATAGATTAATCACAGTTGGGTTAAACAGTGAAGTGAGGAACTTCAATCAGTACAGTGTGCCCCACACACAGGGTGCGAAGATCAAAAGCCAAAAGATTTCTGAAGGAATTTCATCCTGAAGATGGCAGAAACATCACCAAGAGGAAAGATCATCAGAGGTGACTTGAACAACCCGATTGGGGAACAAAACAGGATTTTGAAGAGTTCATTGTTGGCCAGGGCTAGAATTAAGGAACCAGGAAGGAATGAGTATCACTGATTTTTTGATGGCTTGTAATGAGTTTTTGGGGGACCAGACCAACCCTAGTGTCGTCCAGTGAAAATTCCTTAACAGATGCTCAGAATTAAGTGCAACAAACAAGTGTGACAGATGACACAGTATTATTATTTTTTTTTTCATGGGTGTTTTCAAGTCTGTTTCCTCACTAATAGGTGCTTCAGACCGGGAGGAAAGGTATAAGGATAGGAATGGAAGGGATGGGGTTAAGGATCACAATGGACATATTTTACAGTGTAATTTTGCTCATGATTATTTTATTTTAGATCCATAAAAGTTGATGTTATACCTGTATGTTATTGTCAATATAAAGCAATGTGAATTCATCAGACCACACTCCCCAATTCAAATACATGACATCCTCATTATTAAATCACACATTCCCTTTCACCAACCATCTCACCGAAAAATCCCAAAATACAAAGGGAAAGCATTTTTTTCTGGGTGCCATCAAGGAGCTCCTAAGTCCAACACAGAGCATTCTCTTGACTTCTTTTACCATACTTATTTCTTTCACTCTCGTCTGAAGAGTTTGCTAGAGGTAAACAACAAAAAAACATCACACACAACAGTCAACTCATTAAAATTAGGCACTTGTTAATCGAATGATTAAACTGCATAGCTAAAACTGGCCACCTTTGATACCACATAAATATAAAATTTATACAGTTTTGCCAAAAATTTGCATTGTCTGAACAATTCATGTCCATTTTGAAACATAATTGCATTTCCCATTGCCCTCACATTTCCACACTCCATGTGAAGTTTGGACAATTCCCATATTCCCACATGGAGCATAACAGGCCTGTTTGAAAATGTAACAAGGCACTCAAGAAATTTTTATGCTATTTATTTTATTTTGATTTTCTCTTAACAACCTTTTCCAACCACTAATTAGTTTCAATTAATATCATCAAAATATATTTCCACATGAAAAAGTTTGATTTACGCCATAAATATATTTAAGCTACAAAATATATTTAAACCCATTAAAGTAATACCGGACTCTGTACAGGGTATGCATACCTAGAAAGGTCTTTTGAATACAGGGTAATAGATACCAGTACCATTTATAGGCATCCTTGGAGCAACTATCAGAGCTAATCCACTTTTACCCCTCTTTACAGCCACAACCACCCAATTCACATCAGGAACGAGCACCTTAAAATCAACAGAGCCCACCCTCCCCAGCAACTTCTTTGCTAGTATATATAGATCACCAAGAGTTACTTCTGCATCATTCCCAGTTCTCAGCTTGACAAGTTCGATTCCATCCTGTGAAACACTGCATGCATAATTTAGATTCTCCAAATTTAATCCATTAATCCACTCTCTCTCAGCAGAACTAGCTTGTAAAGTGTTTTGCTCATCCAAGTCAGCATGGACTCTTTTTTTTAAATAAGTCCTAAAATCATCAATATCATCATTATCATGACTTTTCAAGTACTCAACAATATACAAAAGAAGTTGTGGTAAGTTCTCACTGCGGGATTTCTCAAAGAATTCCAAGAATTTTCCCCTGGATCCCAAAAATAATTCCTTGTTATTGAAAACTATATCTTTAGGTTCCATAACATTGAAATATTGACACATTTCTTCAATTGTCTCATAGCTCTTTGAACCACGGCATATTTCTGATACACGGAACATGGACTGCCTGACTGTAGCTTTGCCGTCGGCCCAACTTCTTATTTCTGACATGATTCTGTCAACAACTTCACTTAATTCAATAGTGGAAGAATATAATACTGTATTAAACAACTTGGGAATTTCCTTGGAAAATGCCATATCACAAGCCACCGTTGAAACTGTGCCACCATCAACTTCCACAAATCGTCTAAATTTGTTTCCAATCGAATTGTCCCCGAGAATAAATCTTTTTACGTTGAAAAAAAGTTCCCCCAAGTCAATTTTACTAGGAATTAAGTCCTGACAGAATTCTACAGCTTGATTTGAAAAATAGCATAAATGCCCACTCAAAATGGTGGTTTGAATCTTTTCCAACTTTGAGATGCGATCTTCACCTCTGCAAACATCTTTGCATATTGTAAAGAGATTTTCATAGATATGCTCCTGTGACACGGGGCTGCCCCACTTCATGCTACCAAGTGTGAAAGCAAACAAAGTTACATTACTTCCTATGCGGATCCAATGAGCTCCTCCCGCACTATCAGAAATGGACTGGCCATGCATCTTGCGTTCATATAGCTGGTATCCATGATGAAGAGAAGTATATGTATTGCAAATGCCTGATGTCCAAGCAATAGCCTTGTTATAGGGTTTCAACTCTTTGATACCTGTTAGAAGTGGACAAATCACCGACACTACTTTCGCACCAACATAAAGCACATTATTGACTTCCTTCAAGATGTTACAAGCCGGAGATTCGCATTCCTCGAGCATCAGCTTCCCGTCTTTCATTTCATAAATGCCATTGGCAGGAAATTTCATCTTGCATTTAGGAAGCTGATTGTTTGATTGAAAATCTTCCCAACTTTCATATCTACGACAATCTATGTCATAATAAACTTCTTCATCATTCTTTGTTCTGATGCATATAACAGGCACATTAAAAACCTCTCCATCAGCATAACAATTTACCAGTATAATGCGATACAACAAATTACCAGAGGAAGCAATTATTTTAGATAGCTCGTTAGCTTTCTTTTGCGTGATGAAGTTACCAAGGATACGATTAAAATGCTTTAATTCCTTAGAACAAAGTAAATCATACTTTTTGCCTTCAAGAAATTGAAAATGAGTTTTTTGGATGTCATTACAATATTTCTCAAAGTTTTCCATCGCTGTTTTTCCTGCTGCAATCAGGGATCCAACTGAAAAATATAAAAATTATAACATAAATAAGATTAGTTCTAACAGTGATATAGAAAAAAGAAATGACAAATAGTAGGTACAATCCAAAACTAAAAACAAAAATTCATTTCTGAGTAAAGCATAAGTTGTCTTAAAATTTTCTTGTGCAATATGAAATGCATAAGTTGAATCTTTACAGCCACGTATTCATGCATCGATGAAGACGACCCTTTCAATAGAAGGTTGACGTACACAATAATGCACTTCGAAAGAACCATTCATTTTATGAGTTTTCACTAAACATTCATGAAACAAACACACAAATTAGATTAGCTTCATTTGATGCCCTCAAGAGTGTGCTTCAAGACAAATGAACAGTCAAATGGATTATAAATGCCAGGAAAAGTAGTATTTTTTCATCAAAACAGTTATTTGAAAAGAAAAACTAAGAATGCACAAAACTTGGAAGAGTTTACTTTTATAGTAAAATTAAAATAACAAAAAAAAGAGAAACAAATTCCAGTAAGATTTTTAGTCAAACTCCAAGATGTTGGTCTAAAAAAAATGGAATTAGAATTAATTTGCCACCATTCAGCGATATGTTAAAGATATAAATATTTATATAGAAAAAAATTTAGCTTAAAATACCAAAAACATCAATTCTATATTGGGTGTAAATAATGTGCTTGAAGGTGTATCAATGCTTGTACACTAAATGAAAAATTGCCACTGTATTAACTTTCACAGTCCTTCATTGAAGGATGGCTCATCTTTCGAGTGTCCCCTGCATTGTCTTATAACAAATCAATGTTTCTCCTCCTACACCAGAGACTTCTTTAGGGTTAGTGCTCAGTAGCCTTTTTGTGTATCAGTTCACACACACATACAGTGAAGCCTCCCTCTAAGGAAATTTTACAAAAACCTCCCTATCACGAAGCCATAGCCCCAGTCCCGGGACCTTCCCATACACAATGCACGTATAAAACATCCAGTAATGAACCTCCATACTAACGAAACCTCCGCAGAACCAAGTCCATGCCTGGGATCAAACAGACGTGACCTCTATTTAACGAATTTTTTTCTCAGAATTTATAGGTTTTAATTACTTATCGATATCGAAATAATGTTTGGCATCTCAGATGATTTTTTCGTTGTAAATGAGAGCATCCTCTAAGTGTATATCCAGTGAACGGCATGGAACAAATGTTGTGTAGTGCATCGTTAGAAAAAAAAGCGCCGGCTCAACTGACGAGATTGACTTCACGCACACACACAAATTTAAACAAAAATCCACCGAACTACACAGATTACAGGCTACATATTTTTATTTTTATTTCAAATATACAAAAGTAGTAACTAAAAATTATTTCATTCAAAAATTATATTTTTGTAAATTAACTGTCCAAAGTGTTTTTTGTCTCAGCCATATCATCATTTCCTTGGAAGCTTCTTGCCCAACCTGCCACAGAAATTTTTAGTTTTCGACTATCTTCTGAATTTATAAATACTTGCTCCAAAATCTCGATGGAATTTACCACTTCTTTCCATTCAGGGCGCACTATTCCAATTCAGTTTCCAAACTTGGTTGTCAATCTCGGCAGTTGAACCGGTGCATTTTTTCTAACGGTACACAACAAAACATTTGAATCATGCAAAAGCACATCTATCCTTATCCTTTGAGAAATGTAGTAAAAACTGCCAGTCATACACAAATTATAATAGATATATATATGCAAAGGGTGCTTCTAAGAATAAAATTCACAACTGAATGTTCCACAAAAATGATGAAGCATAATCAATAAATGTAAATATCAGGCATTAATTTTAGGGGAGGTAGTGCTTAGGGTACATTATTAAATGATTGAAACATAACACAAAAAAAAATTTTTTTGCTAATTTTTTTTGTTGATTGTCTACAACTTATAAAAAAATGAGCAAAATCGAAGGTACAGGTACTTCGTCAAAAATCGATCTGAAAATTTAAAATTGTTATAAACTTTATAAAATTGTTTATATATCACAATATAATCAATTATTATATATTTCCAATTGAATGCTTTTAAAATAAGTTCTTTTGCACGCCTGTAGCTCAAATAGTCTCGGAGATATACTGTAAAATGTGTAGTAACTTTTGCAAAATTCGAATTTTGCAACATTGCAATTTCTCTTAAACGGCTGTGTTTTTTGCAAAACGGCTTTGAGGTTTTAAATTTCTTATCAAATTCTGCCAAATTTGGTCATAATCTGTGACCCGAAGGGTCATGTTTTCCGATTTTCTGGTCGCCTTGATGTGGAATGACCCACAAACATATACATATATGTATATATATGTGGGTCATGTGTGAATGGAGAATACATATATATTCTCCAGTCATTCTGTCTTTTTGCGCAAAATTTTATGCACACACTTTACTGATCGCAGCCTTAAAGGGACACAGAACACAGCAACACTGGACTTAGACTTTTTTGACAGTTTCCTTGATGAATGAATTTCACTATTGATGCACGTACAATTGATAACCGGCAATCACTTTTATATCGTCATAGTGATCAAAAATTAAAGATAAAGATGTGATTGTTACCTCAGAGACAGTATAGTATGAAGGTTGATACCTATGGAGAAATGAAGTGCAAAGTGATATAGGAATTTAATTTTATTAATTACTTTGACACATTAAATTGGCAACTGTGACAGGACCCAAGAATAAGAAGATGACTGAAGTTAAAATGACGGGAGTATTCTTCAAGGATTCAACCATCGTTCAGCTGAAGGAACAACTTGATGGTTATAGCCTCTCTACAAAGGGAACAAAGGCAGATTTGTCTGAGAGGCTGCAAGAGCATCTGAGAAAAGAAAATAGAGATACCGACAACTTCCACAATGAGGTGGAGCAGTGGCTACCACCAGGAAATGAGGAGGTAGGTGTCAGGGAGATGTTTGCCAGTGTACTGAGCATGGTACAAAATTTAGGTATCCAGATGTCCAATGTTCACCAAGACTTAGACAGCAAGATGTCAATGGTTACATCGCAGTTATCTGACCAAATGGCTACTATTACCGTAAATATAAAAGCAATAAAAAATTGAAGGTAGGCATTATATGGCCTTAGACAAATACAGCAGAATAGAGAAAAATCAGAAACTCGAATAATAATGGCGGAAACTGAATTGGACAAAGTAAAACAGACCATGGGGATGGTTAAACAGGCAGTGGCATCAGAATTTTTACAGTTGCATGAACAAGTAAGCAACCAAATGGGGAATGTAGGGCCACCATCAGTCACTATACCTTTCACCAGAGGGCATTTAGACCCAAAAGTGATGAAAGACTGCCTTCCAGAGTTTCTTGGACGACTTGAAGAAAACCCAACAAACTTTATTAAAGGAGCACTCAGTATGTTATGTTGAACTAACCTACCTACTGACATTTATGCTCAAGTGGTAACTCAACAGCTTAATGGACAAGCTGCTACTTGGTGGCAAAACTTGAAAGGTTTAAACCTAGGCTTGTGTGATGACCGATTTTGGTCATCGATATTCGATGAAATAATTTCATCGAAATGCTTCGATGACGATGGCTGATAGAGTGTACACGATTATCGATGACTATCGATGATCGATGAATGTCGATGATCGATGAATGTCGATGATCGATGAATTACGATGATCGATGAATTACTATGATCGATGACTATCAATGATCGATGCAGATGTCTCGTTTGGCAGTTTGTGGTTATTAAGTGAAAATTGAATTGGGTCAAACTTAACTGAGAAGGACAAGGCCTATTTATTAAAGAGTGAAACAAGCACCAAGTTACAAATTAAGCAACAACTCTTTGTTGTGGTATAATATAATTCTCATATCCGCATTTTCATCGGTGAATACAAGTCGGTTGTCCAACACAACGTTTCCTGCATCGCTGAAGAACCGCTCTGATGACGCAGTGGCAGGAATACAGAGGTATTTCCTCACGTACTTCTGAAGGCGGGGATACACATCCTTCCTGTCCCTATACCAATGTAGGACGTCCGAAGATTTAGATAAGGCTGGGACCTCCTCGTATGTACTTGTGGAGCTACGCCAGAAAGGGGTCGTCAGCAGAGGTAGCGTTTCTCGTGTCAGCAGCACATCACGACTAATCGACATCAATGATTCGCATCAACTCATCGACATCGATGATTCGCATCGACTCATCGACATCGATGATTCTCACTGACTCATCGACATCGATGATTCTCATCGATTCATCGCAGTCGATGACATTCATCGTCATCGATTAATCGACTCATCGCACAAGCCTATTTAAACCTGTGTTGGGAGGACTTTAAAAGGGAATTCATCACACATTTTAATAGTGTCGTATACCATATTTTTTTATTGCCGGATCTGATAGAGTTTGTAAAATGAAAAGACCCATATTTTTCTGTATTTTGATCCGTCTATTATTTCTCGAGTTATAAGCGGCGAAGAACTGAGGTTTTTAACCCTTTCGGAAAAGTGGGAGTGGTGCGACCTATTTCGTCATCCACTTCGTTCAGTCACAACTGAGCCCACGAAGCTACTTCGCCTTATCCCAAAGGGGGGGACACAGCTGAATGCCAACAGGAGCGATTGCGACAGGATCGATCTGTATGAGCAGACCTTCCGAGAATCCCCCTCCACTCACTTCCCTTCCCCTAAAAGCAGTCAAGGACGGGAGGAAAATGACGTCAATGTTATCATAGCAGCTTTTTCGGTGGGTGTCACCTTTTGCTTATTTAAATTTTTGATTTATTAGTGAATGGTTGTGGTTAGAAGATTAATTTTTTCACTAAAATTTGTTTTTCGTTTCCATTAACAATTTTGTGTACAAAATTGCAATTTTGGTTCCAAGTAAACTCCCCTATCCTGGAGGTGTGAAGAGTGCAGTGAAGAAGGAGCTATTCACAGACACCCAACCTACAGGTATGCGGGCGAGTGCTTTATTATTCAGAAATATCAATTCTTCAAGATACTGAACCCAGAAGAGTGTGAAGATAATGCAATACATAATATAATTGAGTCACTGCATAATAAGATTAGACCATTAGTAAGTGTCACAGCCCAAAACATTTGATGACCTGAGAACAGCTATTAGTCAACTTGAAGAGGAACACAAAATAAATCCTTCAGAAGATCCTAATCCAGTTAGGAAATATTTCCTGTGTGGAAAATTTGAACACTTGAAAAATAAGTGCCCTACATTGTCATTTCAGGAAAACTAGGTGCAGTCCATCCTGAGGTGAGGGGGAATAGAAACCGGGTAGTGGTTAGACCTCAAAGGAAATAAACTCTTATTAAGCCAGTGACTGGCGAGAAATGGATTGGCCAGATGGTTAGTGATGCAAACTATCCTCGCCCAGCTGTTAACTTAAAAATTGGGAAAACAAATCTTAAGGCTATATTAGACAGTTAGGCTAGTAACTCCTTCATAAATAAGACTGGCTGAGTTATTAACCAATTTTGCTGAGCAATTGTGTCTTTTGGTGCTTTTTCAGTGTCTTCATTCCTTACTCTTTTTCATGGTTGCAGATTTTTCTCCTTCGAAATGAGAGTTTAACTCCTTCATAAAAAAGACTGGCTGAGTTATTAACCCATTTTGCTGAGCAATTGTGTCTTTTGGTGCTTTTTCAGTGTCTTCATTCCTTACTCTTTTTCATGGTTGCAGATTTTTCTCCTTCGAAATGAGAGTTTAACTCCTTCATAAAAAAGACTGGCTGAGTTATTAACCCATTTCCACCCCGAAAAATGTTTGTTTGCGATTTTGAAGATTGTTTGGTATTTTACTCATCACTCACTCACTCAGTGATTCAACCCGAAGGTTGGTTTTGATAGGCGAGGGTAGAGCTCACCACGGACTAAGCCACAGGCATGTGAATTTCACACATTCAGAGTAGGGGGCCAGTTCCTTTCCCTGGGCCACCTCGCACTCCGAGGATTTTTCGTTCGGGGGCATTCAAAGGCTTCACTTGGATTTGAACCCGGGACCCTTTGATCAGTAGCCAAGTACTATACCCACTCCCATTTTACTCATAAGGTCACCTAAAGTACTGATGCAAAATATTTTGGTGATATATAAAGTCGTTTCCACATAAAGACCCGTAGCCATATGGTGATGCTGGGCAGTAATGGGGCTAATATCTCGCAAGCTACAATTTAAAGATGTATGACCAAAAAAATAATGAAAGTTCTGTGCAAACAGAGTTTGGTATTTAGAGGTAAGTAAAATATTACAGTTTCCATATAAATCTTTAATTTCTTCAATCAATTGCATTTTATGGCAAAATAATAAGAATATTTGGATGATATTCTAATTTACTCTACGCGTCTCCTAGATCATTTTGTGCATCTGGAAAAAGTAATGGAGAGAGCGAAATTGCATGGGTTGACTTGTCAACTTAAAGAAGTGGTAATTCTGAAGATTCTGGTGATATGGAGTGGAAGCGAAACATGATAACATAGAAAGGAAACACGAGCCAAATCCACAAGAATAATAAACTTTACTACGACCCAGGTTTCACTATATTACAGCATCATCAGGTCAAGATGATACTGTAATATAGTGAAACCCGGGTCGTAGTAAAGTTTATTATTTTTGCGGATTTGGCTCATGTTTTCTTCTATGTTATTAACTCTCAAATGGTACGGTGGGGGTCGGATCCGACCCGAGCATTTAATTTTCCACTCCCCTCTTCCCCTCTCTCTTCATAGGAGGATGAGTTGACCAGGAACCCTATCAGTCAGTCGTGCTAAATGTGTAGGAGTGGTTTCAGCGACCTGTTAAGTGACTTTGGCTAGCTACATTCAGTTTTCCCATGCGCTCCCTTGATTTGGGTCGTATCCGACCCTACCGTACCGTTAATGTTACAAATTTTACTCTTTATACGTTTTACTCTTTTTCATAATTCTGCCCACAAAATGGCTTCAAATATGTATTTCGAACCCCTGAGGACGTGCTAGCCCAGTTACTACGTCAGCAGACCATAGATTCTGATGATGAAGGAGAGGATATACCTGGTCAGGAGGAATCTGTCTCAGAGTCGGAGGATGAAATTCTGATGAGCAGTGATATCGAAGAAGATATTTTCGACTATGTTGGGGAGGATGAGAAGTTCGAGAGAAATGTAGTGCCGAATAATGACGAGGTATGTCAGATAATAGAAATTTTGAGTTAGGGAAAGACGAAGAAACAATGTGGACGGATGAGCCATTACGCTTAAAATTTCCGCGAACCCCATCTTCGAACGTGATTACTCACTTGCCTGGGCCGAAAGGGGATTCACGAGTAGTAACAGATGAAGAAAAATTATTTTCATATTTCATAACTGATGAAATGATAGGAAATATTGTTCGTCATACTAATGACGAAATAGAGCGCTCTCATCTCAATTATTCTGAAGTCCTCCTTTCCTTTTTACGTCCTACAGACGTGGCTGAGATGAAAGCACTCATAGGTCTATTTTTTTATGAGTGGTGTCTTGAAGGATTCTGGTTTGAACCAAGATGATATGTTTTCAGAGATTTATGGACCTCCTATCTTTAGTTGCACTATGTCTCAGAAGAGATTTGCATTCCTTCTGCAAAATTTGATGATAAGAAGACTAGGGAGTCAAGAAAGGCTAAAGATAAATTTGCTGCTTTTAGAAAGACATGGGATACGTTTGTTAGCCACTGTCTGATGTATTATAGGCCTTCAGAATATTTGAAGGTGGATGTAACATTGCTAAGTTTCCGAGGTTGATGCCCCTTCAAGATGTTCATACCATCAAAACCTGACAAGTATGGTTTAAAAATAGTGTCACTGTGTGACGCCAGGACATTCTATTTCATCTCAGGCATACCATATGTCGGCAAAGAACAAACAAAAAATGGGGCGATTTACCCTTACCAACTCAGTATGTTCTACGGGTCACAGAATCAGTTACTGGGAGTAATCGAAATGTGACAACCGATGGTTCACTTTATATGAGTTGATAGAGGAACTATCAAGAAAAAACTTACTTTAGTTGGTACCTACACTACGTAAAAATAAGCGTCAGATACCCCCTTCCATGTTATTACTCGGCCCAGCTGGATCATCAAAGTTTATGTACCAGGACAACAAAATGTTGCTTTCATTCAACCCTAAAAAGGATTAAAAGGTTCTTTTAATGTCTTCAGTGCACCACAATGGACAATTATCAATGAGTAAAGCAATCCAGAGATAATTGAATTTTACAACCTCACAAAAGGCGGTGTGGATGTATTGGACAAACTTTGTGAAGACAAGACTACCAAAAGGAAAACCAGAAGGTGGCCATTGAGGTACTTCTTTGGAGTACTAGATATTGCAGCTGTCAACAGTTTCGTAATATTTAAATGTAATACGAAACAAGATGCCTTTTCCAGATTTGCGCGCTCCATCTTCCTGAAAAATCTCGCGTTGGCATTGGCCAAACCTTTGATGGAAAGAAAAATGCATAGTCCACGCATTCCGAGGGCTCTTCGTCTGGCAATTGCTAAGGCCGTGGGAAAAGAAGAGGAGCCTCGGGAACAATTCACGGTCACAACAAATCAGAATTTGCAAAAGAAACGAAGGAGATGTAACTTTTGTGACCACTCAAAAGATAGAAAGGGGAACGAATTTTGTGCAAAATGTAAATCGTGTGTATGTGGTGAGCATAAAAGGTTATTATGTGTTAGATGTTTGGTTGATAATTCTAGAGATGAAATAGATTTGTGATTATTTTTGTATTTCTGTATCTATGACGTCGTAATTACGTCCTGTGATTTAGCAATTTAGCGGAATTAGGAAACGACGCTTTTATGCAAATACGATTTCCACAATACTCTGGTATCTTATTTAGTGTAATCTTTGCCACAATTTTTGCTAAGGCGGGGTCGTTTTGAGTCTTACTTCTCGTCTGCAAATATCATGAATGGATCTTCGTATCGGAGTAAAGAAATGCAAATGAGACAATGTTCTTAGAAGGTGACGAGAGGGGATGAGGGTACGTTCGATGGTTGACTCTGTTGCACTTGGAGCCACATGGCGTTTTCGCTTGCACAATACATGTCACAATGACACAAAATGTAAAAAGAGATGCCAATAATTCACAGATGTGGCCGGTCGTTTCGGTGGAAATTTACTCGGAGTTTTTAGAAACACAATTAGTTAGTGGAGGAGTTTGGACGTCTTCAAAGGTTTCAGGTACATAGTGGAATTGCAACTTTCCACACCCACGGTATTTATTTAGTCGACCGCGGCTTCGACGCAATGGCGTCATATTCAAGACAACATAGTCAAAAAGTTAATTATCCAGATACACATAGAGTAGGGAGAGGTGAAGGGAAAGGGAAGAGCGATGAAAAGGGGGGGGGGGGGTGACCACGGTCGACGAAATAAATATCGTCTGGTAAAAAAAAAAGTCTTTTCTTAGCTAGAAACAGGTGCGCCTTCAAAATTTTTGGTCAGTAAATATTATTATGCAATAAAAATGCTTTCTGCGCACTTATTTCTATCGTAAACCTCATCAAAAAAGTTCGGGTTGGATCCGACCCGACCGTACCTCCTATTTCGTCTCTCACCACTGTACCGCACGAGGGTTAAGAAGTGTTACTTTGCAGCCAGAAGAGCAGAGTATCTTGGTCATGTCCTGACATCCAAAGGATTGGAAAGGCAACCAGAGAAGAATCAGGTGATTGAAGAAGCAGAGCATCCTAGAACTAAATGACAACTACGTCATTTCCTGGGCCTATGTGGATGTTACAGCAGTTTTGTGCCAAATTTATAGGAAAAGGCGGCACCACTTATGGACTTACTACACAAGGACCAGCAATTTAAGTGGATACAATGCAGAGACTGCATTCTAAGAGCTCAATAAGGGAATAGGACGTGCTCCCAGGTTAGCTCATCCTGACCCCCAGAGCAGATGTGTCTACAAACCGACACCAGTAACTTAGGTTTACGGGCAGTGTTGTTCCAAGAGAGTTGGGAGTGGATGAATATGTAAGAAGGAAATTATCATATACTCACAATAATATATTGTAGAATATGAAAATAGGAAATTATCTCCCACCGAGAAAACACTATTGTACAGCTTAAAAGGAGGCCTTGGCCATGGTATGGGCGGTGGGTAAATTCCGGGGCTTTCTGGAAGGTAGGAAATTTCAGTTATACACTGATAATGCAGCCTTGAAGTGGTTAAATACTTGATCAGGAACAAAATCCAAATTAATGCAAATGGCATTACTACTGGCAGAATTTGACTTTGATGTGCACCATGTTCCTGAGGTCAGTAACCAAGGAGCTGATAGCTTGTCATGGCATCCAGCAGCAGAGCCGGCAACAAGCAATGTGATTCCAGAGAGAGAAATACCTCAGAGACAGGAGTCCATAATCAGTGAGCCTGTCCTTAGCATTTTTCCAAGAAGGATTGAATTTGGAAATCTTAAAAAAAATTGCAACAAGAAGATAAGATAGAGTGATCAAAAATTAAAGATAAATAAGTGATTGTTACCTGGGAGACCATATTGTACGAAGGTTGTTGCTTATGGAGAAATAATGTGCAGAGTGATATAGGAATTTAATTTTATTAAGCGCTTTAACACGTTAACAAATTTGTTAACATTTAACCAGCGTGAGTTAAAATAAGTATATTTGCATTTCCCTAACATTTCATACATATGGTATTTTTATATCATCCTTAACTTTTCGAAAACATGAAGTTTTCGGCTGGCACACTTTTCAACTCACACAGAAATCTTTGAAAAAATTAACCATGTAACTCGGGGACTTACTTGTGGCACAATTGTTTCCAACATGTAAACAACTCCCAATTAAAGGTCACAGTTTCAGGCGTAACTCTGGCAGGAAGATAAGAAAAAATGCAGCAATTCCACATGCAAACTTTTTATTGTATGACCAGGGTTTCGCCACAGTACAGCATAATCAGGTGAAGTAAAGGTGAGACCCGGGTCTTACAATAAAAGGTTTGTAAATGGAATTGCAATAATTTATTCTTACCTTCACAACTCCTAATTATACGGTGTAATCAAGAGAATTCAAAGCTATAACAAGAAATAAAATAGATACACTGTAAAAAATAATCTAAATAGTTACCACTTGTCTAATCAAGTGGTAACAAATATTTGTGTATTCATGGAGTTCTACACATGTACCAATTCCTACTAAAAACTTTTATTAATTTGTTCATAACGCAGAGTACTGGCTATCTTGTTTTATTTCAAATATCCAAAAGTAGCCAATCACAGGATAGGCTGAGAAATGGCCAGTTACACTTAATTTATCGTAAAACAAAAATGTTTAATTATTAGCAATGGACCCCTATAATGAAAAACTCCTAACAGTTAGCCTCCCAAAGTATCCTACAGATGCCACCCAGACTATTATCTATCTTCAAGCCATGCTTTTGCCAGGCCCACACCCGAAAGATGACAGATCTTGCAGCATTCCCGAATTAAGATGGGAATTGAAATATAAAAATGTAGACATGTTGGCAAGCACACTGAAGGACCTTGTTCTTCATAACAAATGCCATAATACCGTTTCATTAGCTCAGAAAAAGACAGGATGAACAAGAAAACAGAGAGAAATAAAACACAATATGTCAAAGAGAAATTAAAAAAAGGAACGTAAAACAGAAGAAAATTTGACTACCACACATTTAAAAGTTGTATTATGCAGCAATGCTGAATTACATTCAACAAACAATCACCATCAGCTGCAATTAGAAAATCTTAGAATACCTTTTAACTTGAGAGACACACATGCACAGGCAAAATAGATTAAAAAATCAATGTTAATGTCAATTACAGCCATGAATTTCTAATTTTCAGTAAAATTCATTATATAAGCTGAATAATACTTTATTTTAGAACAATAGAACCCACTAAAGTCATAGATACTTACAATTATATCTTCTCCCAGGTTTCCAGATTATTATTATTATTTGATCAGTGCCTTATATTACCATGGCAGTAAATTAAATGCTGCAATTTCATTGACATCAGCATCCTGAAATTATGAATACATTCATGATGAAATGTAACATTAACTACAATAGAAGAAGTGAAAAATGATGCATTTTGTTTTCTTTATCTACAACTAATAATGGTTTACCCAGGACCATTGCACGTTTATTGAGCACCAATTGAGCCTGTCTTGTTACGTTAACACGCTCCATAGGCCAATAGAAATTTTCTGAGTTATTGACAAAAAGGGGTTCCATTACTGGTGTGCTGACAAGTTAAATTATGTCATGAATAACTACAGTGCAATAAGATACAGTCAACAGAGGCCCAGAGTACTCCATTCTCATGAGGTGACTGCGCCAGTTTCAAACAAAATTTTCACCCAGTCGAGAGAGTATTTCCCCATCCCCCCTCACCGTTATCAAACCCTGTTGTAACAAATATTCACCAATTAAATGTATTAGTAAAAATTGAGTAGGGAAAAAAGTGGTAAACGAGTTCGTTAGATATGCAGTAGGTAATTTGTCATTCCCCGAATAAATAAAAGCTTTTTCCATTCCCAAGGCATCCCAGACGGCCTACATAACCAATATGGGTGTAATCTTCATAGCGTAAACAAAAACATATGAAACTCATTACTGAAATACGTGCTCAATTTACATGCCTAATAGTAATTCATTGCAAATGATTTGCACAGTAATTTGGTATTAGTTGAAATTACATTACCGTTTGCCACTACGGGTAAACAAAAATCAAAAGGAAGTCCTCAGGCTTTACTTGATGGAACTGCATGATTGTAGCAAATAGAAAAACCACTTGGTAAGATGCCACAAAATTTATTGCGACACCGACCTAGGTTTCGAATCAATCGAATCCTAGGTAGTTACAATAGAAACCTAAAAACCAATTTTTCCAGAACACTCGCCAAATTCCCTGAGTTTTCCAGAAGACCGAAATTCCCTGAGTATTCCAGGTTTGCGGACACCCTGGCATAGCATAACGTCACAGTCTCCAGAACATGAACATCACTGCTACCACCTGAGAAGGAATGTTAAGCAGCACAGGGAAGGTTTAAAGGACCTCCCGAGTAGCAGCCACCCCTCCACCATGGGCATCTTGGCCACTGGTGTGGTCCACTCGAAAAACATGAATGCTTTAAAAAAGACCTTGTTTTCAGTTTTACAACAAGTCTCTTGGAGACAAACTCAAAATTACACGCTACTGTCCCATTCATCCTCAGAAAAGATTGCCAGTTTTGGAGAAATATGACTGTCACCTCATTCAACTGCAAGACTAAGGGCCGGTTTTATAATGTCCAGTTAAACTGGACGTTAGAGTTAACCGACGCTTAAGCCAAAAATTCAGTTTTACAATCGGTCGTTAAGTCTAATCTGGAGGTCAAAGTGCTAGTTATCTTAACGACGGATTTCCATGGGTTAACTAGAATATACTGACGGGACTCTTGCTACGGATGAAGATTTTGAAGACGAAGAATTAAAAAAATACGGCATTGCAATTCTAATTCGAAGTAGTTTTGGTAATTTTGAGTGATGCAGAGTGTTTTGGAAGGTTTCGTCCTTCAAAAGCCAACGGTAAAAACGTAAATACGTTATTGGTGATTACCAACTTAGCGGAAGTTGGCCCACGGACTTCCATCCCACGTCCCTCTGTAAACCGACCACTAAAATTACGCACGGGAACCAACCGAGAGCGTCAAAATTTCCCTAACGATGGATCTACAGCGTAAAATATACCCAAAGACATATGATTATATGAAAAAAATACATTTTAACATTAAAAGAAAGCAAACCTAGGCAGTAACGACCGTCGTAATACGGTCATATTTACGTAATGCTAAAATATGCATTATTTGCCGACTGCGGTCTTTTTATACCATGTAATACAAACCTCGTGGAGACCAGGGAGAGACAGCGTAAAATTATCCCAAACAAATGTATCCTACGACATATGCAACCATCACCACAACCATGCGGAAAAGTATACAATTTCACTTCCGCGGATATATCTCCGTTAGCAGCACATTCATCTCTCCAATTTTTTTATATTACTTAGATAATTACCCACTTAACCAAACACATACGAGTTACTGAAGTCATTTCAGCCAGTTTCGCCGCAAATACCATCCCAAAACAGGTCAAAGTCACTGCGCAATCGCAAAAAAAGGGGTGGGTGCGTAACTATTACTTCACGGCCTATATCTCCAATACGAGAACATAGCGCTCCCTATATTTTTGCACATGCCTACTACACAATGTCCTCTACGAAATGCATTAGGTTAATTGAACTCAATTCACATCATTCATACCATCCCACGGACCCTTAGCACGCGACACCATGGAAATTTCGTCGCTCCTCCCGAGGGTCGGAGGCTAGTACATTTTTCCACTCACTATATCTCGGTTACCAGCACATTCATGTCCCCAAATTTTTCTATGTACGTAGCTACTATAATACTCCATGGAATACGTATGGTTTTCTTAACTCATTTCAGCTCGTTTACTCACGGCGCTCATCAAACCGTCACCGCAACGCGAAAAAAAACTTCGCGAAAAAGTGTACAATTTCAATTCCGCGCATATATCTCCGTTAGCAGCACATTCATCTCTCCAATTTTTTTATATTACTTAGATAATTACCCACTTAACCAAACACATACGAGTTACTGAAGTCATTTCAGCCAGTTTCGCCGCAAATACCATCCCAAAACAGGTCAAAGTCACTGCGCAATCGCAAAAAAAGGGGTGGATGCGTAACTATTACTTCACGGCCTATATCTCCAATACGAGAACATAGCGCTCCCTATATTTTTGCACATGCCTACTACACAATGTCCTCTACGAAATGCATTCGGTTAATTGAACTCAATTCACATCATTCATACCATCCCACGGACCCTTAGCACGCGACACCATGGAAATTTCGTCGCTCCTCCCGAGGGTCGGAGGCTAGTACATTTTTCCACTCACTATATCTCGGTTACCAGCACATTCATGTCCCCAACTTTTTCTATGTACGTAGCTACTATAATACTCCATGGAATACGTATGGTTTTCTTAACTCATTTCAGCTCGTTTACTCACGGCGCTCATCAAACCGTCACCGCAACGCGAAAAAAAACTTCGCGAAAAAGTGTACAATTTCAATTCCGCGCATATATCTCCGTTAGCAGCACATTCATCTCTCCAATTTTTTTATATTACTTAGATAATTACCCACTTAACCAAACACATACGAGTTACTGAAGTCATTTCAGCCTGTTTCGCCGCAAATACCATCCCAAAACAGGTCAAAGTCACTGCGCAATCGCAAAAAAAGGGGTGGGTGCGTAACTATTACTTCACGGCCTATATCTCCAATACGAGAACATAGCGCTCCCTATGTTTTTGCACATGCCTACTACACAATGTCCTCTACGAAATGCATTAGGTTAATTGAACTCAATTCACATCATTCATACCATCCCACGGACCCTTAGCACGCGACACCATGGAAATTTCGTCGCTCCTCCCGAGGGTCGGAGGCTAGTACATTTTTCCACTCAATATATCTCGGTTACCAGCACATTCATGTCCCCAAATTTTTCTATGTACGTAGCTACTATAATACTCCATGGAATACGTATGGTTTTCTTAACTCATTTCAGCTCGTTTACTCACGGCGCTCATCAAACCGTCACCGCAACGCGAAAAAAAACTTCGCGAAAAAGTGTACAATTTCAATTCCGCGCATATATCTCCGTTAGCAGCACATTCATCTCTCCAATTTTTTTATATTACTTAGATAATTACCCACTTAACCAAACACATACGAGTTACTGAAGTCATTTCAGCCAGTTTCGCCGCAAATACCATCCCAAACAGGTCAAAGTCACTGCGCAATCGCAAAAAAAGGGGTGGGTGCGTAACTATTACTTCACGGCCTATATCTCCAATACGAGAACATAGCGCTCCCTATATTTTTGCACATGCCTACTACACAATGTCCTCTACGAATTGCATTCGGTTAATTGAACTCAATTCACATCATTCATACCATCCCACGGACCCTTAGCACGCGACACCATGGAAATTTCGTCGCTCCTCCCGAGGGTCGGAGGCTAGTACATTTTTCCACTCACTATATCTCGGTTACCAGCACATTCATGTCCCCAAATTTTTCTATGTACGTAGCTACTATAATACTCCATGGAATACGTATGGTTTTCTTAACTCATTTCAGCTCGTTTACTCACGGCGCTCATCAAACCGTCACCGCAACGCGAAAAAAAACTTCGCGAAAAAGTGTACAATTTCAATTCCGCGCATATATCTCCGTTAGCAGCACATTCATCTCTCCAATTTTTTTATATTACTTAGATAATTACCCACTTAACCAAACACATACGAGTTACTGAAGTCATTTCAGCCAGTTTCGCCGCAAATACCATCCCAAAACAGGTCAAAGTCACTGCGCAATCGCAAAAAAAGGGGTGGGTGCGTAACTATTACTTCACGGCCTATATCTCCAATACGAGAACATAGCGCTCCCTATATTTTTGCACATGCCTACTACACAATGTCCTCTACGAAATGCATTCGGTTAATTGAACTCAATTCACATCATTCATACCATCCCACGGACCCTTAGCACGCGACACCATGGAAATTTCGTCGCTCCTCCCGAGGGTCGGAGGCTAGTACATTTTTCCACTCACTATATCTCGGTTACCAGCACATTCATGTCCCCAAATTTTTCTATGTACGTAGCTACTATAATACTCCATGGAATACGTATGGTTTTCTTAACTCATTTCAGCTCGTTTACTCACGGCGCTCATCAAACCGTCACCGCAACGCGAAAAAAAACTTCGCGAAAAAGTGTACAATTTCAATTCCGCGCATATATCTCCGTTAGCAGCACATTCATCTCTCCAATTTTTTTATATTACTTAGATAATTACCCACTTAACCAAACACATACGGGTTACTGAAGTCATTTCAGCCAGTTTCGCCCCAAATACCATCCCAAAACAGGTCAAAATCACTGCGCAATCGCAAAAAAAGGGGTGGGTGCGTAACTATTACTTCACGGCCTATATCTCCAATACGAGAACATAGAGCTCCCTATATTTTTGCACATGCCTACTACACAATGTCCTCTACGAAACGCATTCGGTTAATTGAACTCAATTCACATCATTCATACCATCCCACGGACCCTTAGCACGCGACACCATGGAAATTTCGTCGCCCCTCCCGAGGGTCGGAGGCTAGTACATTTTTCCACTCACTATATCTCGGTTACCAGCACATTCATGTCCCCAAATGTTTCTATGTACGTAGCTACTATAATTCTCCATGGAATACGTATTGTTTTCTTAACTCATTTCAGCTCGTTTACTCACGGCGCTCATCAAACCGTCACCGCAACGCGAAAAAAAACTTCGCGAAAAAGTGTACAATTTCAATTCCGCGCATATATCTCCGTTAGCAGCACATTCATCTCTCCAATTTTTTTATATTACTTAGATAATTACCCACTTAACCAAACACATACGAGTTACTGAAGTCATTTCAGCCAGTTTCGCCGCAAATACCATCCCAAAACAGGTCAAAGTCACTGCGCAATCGCAAAAAAAGGGGTGGGTGCGTAACTATTACTTCACGGCATATATCTCCAATACGAGAACATAGCGCTCCCTATATTTTTGCACATGCCTACTACACAATGTCCTCTACGAAATGCATTAGGTTAATTGAACTCAATTCACATCATTCATACCATCCCACGGACCCTTAGCACGCGACACCATGGAAATTTCGTCGCCCCTCCCGAGGGTCGGAGGCTAGTACATTTTTCCACTCACTATATCTCGGTTACCAGCACATTCATGTCCCCAAATTTTTCTATGTACGTAGCTACTATAATACTCCATGGAATACGTATGGTTTTCTTAACTCATTTCAGCTCGTTTACTCACGGCGCTCATCAAACCGTCACCGCAACGCGAAAAAAAACTTCGCGAAAAAGTGTACAATTTCAATTCCGCGCATATATCTCCGTTAGCAGCACATTCATCTCTCCAATTTTTTTATATTACTTAGATAATTACTCACTAAACCAAATACATACGAGTTACTGAAGTCATTTCAGCCAGTTTCGCCGCAAATACCATCCCAAAACAGGTCAAAGTCACTGCGCAATCGCAAAAAAAGGGGTGGGTGCGTAACTATTACTTCACGGCCTATATCTCCAATACGAGAACATAGCGCTCCCTATATTTTTGCACATGCCTACTACACAATGTCCTCTACGAAATGCATTCGGTTAATTGAACTCAATTCACATCATTCATACCATCCCACGGACCCTTAGCACGCGACACCATGGAAATTTCGTCGCTCCTCCCGAGGGTCGGAGGCTAGTACATTTTTCCACTCACTATATCTCGGTTACCAGCACATTCATGTCCCCAAATTTTTCTATGTACGTAGCTACTATAATACTCCATGGAATACGTATGGTTTTCTTAACTCATTTCAGCTCGTTTACTCACGGCGCTCATCAAACCGTCACCGCAACGCGAAAAAAAACTTCGCGAAAAAGTGTACAATTTCAATTCCGCGCATATATCTCCGTTAGCAGCACATTCATCTCTCCAAATTTTTTATATTACCTGCATAATAACCCACATAACCAAACACATGCGAGTTACTGAAGTCAATTCAGCTAGTTTCGCCGCAATTACCATCCCAAAACTGGTCAAAACCACTGCGTAATCGCAAAAAACGCGGTGGTTGCTTAAGTAATACTTCTCGGCCTATATCTCCGATACCAGCACATACAGCTCCCTGAATTTTTGTACTTGCGTTGCACATAATGTCCTATGCTCTTAATCCTCTCCTATAAACCATAAATGAAAAGTTGATAAGTACGTCCTCTAATGTGGGTAATTAAAATATGCACGCACGGGGGCGTTAAGGATAAAATATTCAAACTCTTACCCATATCGAAATCGTCACAATTATTTTTCAGAATCATTTACCATTGCCCTTATTCCTCACAAACGTTATAACTCAGTTACTAGTTATGTACGCACACGATTAAAAGCTTACTAACTTTGCTACCTGTGGGTCGGCGGATTCATGATAAACAAACATAAGAAATGGGCGATACTAGCGTCGTCATGCGTTAGAGGTACACACCAAGTGTTTGCATGCGCGCGAAAAATATTTTTTTGTATTATGTATGTAATTGAATGGCTTTAAGAATTGGGTATTCCTGATATATTTATGCCGTGTTACAATTATATTACCAATGCGACGTAGGGTCCTTATTATGCACGCTTACGAGACGTATGAATTATTTTCCTTCTTACAATTGTTATACATAGCTTTTAGAAATGTGTAGGTATATTCCTTGTTTTTATGCTGTTAACTATTTTTTATCCTTGATCTGCATGTAATGTATTTTTAATGTCATTGTTTTATAAATGATACAACTAATAGTTAACAATTTCTAACTGTACAAAGGATTTACCGTCACAATACCAGTGGCTGTGCTATCTGGGTTGTAGGTCTTTAAGCCACAGTACACACTCATAAAATTACAATTAGCATTACGTGAATGAACACAATGAGGTCTTCCACTCATTTGCAGTCCACATTTTCTTGTTGCCGTAGGGTACATCTATTTTACAGTATACAATTTAGTAATTCACTTCACCAATTGATGAATCCTTCATTTCGTGTGTAGAGTTGCTGATATCTCTCTAAAGGTATAACGCATGTTGTATGTTTACCTTCCAGCTAATTATCAAAAAAGTTTTTTCAATCATTTTGTGGATGTGAAATCGTCCATTTCCTTTTAATACGTGTGCAATTGAGTTTTTAATAATATTTTGTAATTTATGCTAACCACCATTATGTTTTTTATTTGTTTATCAAATGTAAATCCTCCTCCCGTCATTTACTTAAGGGCGTTTGGTCACCATTTTCTTTGGGGTGTTTTATATCCTATCTGTATTTTAATTAAGACTTTAATCTCTTATTATTAGCTGTGATTTATTGTTAGTTGTACATGCATGTTGATATTGTATTTTCTTCAATGTCCTGTGTGACCTAACGCACGGAATGTCAACATCAACCTGTGTAGGTATGAGGTTATCAAATGAGAGAAATTTGAGGCTGCAGTACAAATATCTAAGGATTGGAAAATTCTCGTTTTGTATCTTTTCTTTTTTGAATGATGAACTTATTTAGAACATAGGTGTTTCATCTATTTGCTCGTTTACTTTAATCATCCATTTGTTCATTAATGTTTGTTGCTGCCATGTATTCCATTATAATTTTCTTATTTTCCCTCTCGTTATCGCTGCAAGTTGCGTGATGTCACATAAAAGTAATCTGAAGCACAGAAACAACAATGCTGGAAAAGGTAACATTCTTCACAATTTCATTAATGAAAGGTTATTGGTATATTTAATAGTATAGTAATTTTTCATACCTCATCTCTACTCTAATCCGCTTGTGAAGAAATCAAGAATTCCCTCATTCCTACTGGCAATTACTGCTTTCTCAAATAATACTTTTTTAGAATCATTATGCAATTGCTTTCTTTTCATAGGTATATCTTTCCTTCCATATACATGACTCATTCCTTTTTTTTATTATCATTATGCCTTTATTTTCTTTATTAAAGAAGATAACTCTCCATCCATACTAATGATTCTTATTTTTTCTGCTAAGAAGAATAATTGGAATTAACGTATTTTTACTGTTTCCTAATAATGGTAAGTATTGGGCAATTATGATTCACATGCCATTAAAAATCATGCTAACATCCATTTCTTCCTTTTTAATCGCATACTACTGGTGGTCAGTTCTGTAATGAAAATGTTTGATGCCCAATGCGTTTAACGATATTGATGTGGCCACCATCTCCCTTCATAAAAAGAAACCTATCCAAAGCTAAGGAATGAAGTTCTGCCCTACACCCCAGATAGCATGTAAGCTTGCCGCAAGCTTAGATATTGGCTTGCCATAGCTTGCCGTGGCAAGCTTTCTACGGCAAGCTTGATTCAAGTTTGCATCATGTCTCATGGCAAGCTTCATTCAAGTCTGCATGCCTTGAATATTTTTCTCCCTTAGCGCAACACCACTATCTCCGTTTGAACTCGAGCAATACGTGAGCGCCGGTTCATTCGTAAGTTCTTTCTTTCCTTGGGCCACCTACCTCTCTTTGATATACAACTTGAGTTCCAACGAATGTGACTACGTTCGAACGTGATCACTTAGGAATTTTAATGTGTCAGCAGGGTTGTATACAAAGGAAATATTTGTGCTAGCTGTATTGCAATTTGCTTGACTCTTATTATCCATTTGATTCATTTCTGACGTTTGCACACTATTATATTGATATATAAGAGTGACGCGTGCCATCCCCTACCGCACACGAAATTTGGTATACGCGTACTCGGGACATAGTTTAAACCGGTATGTAGTATTCCGTAGCGAACTCTTATACACAAGGAATGAGTATACCGGTACCCATAGTTCATATATACATTTAATTTTCAATAGTATTTCAATCTCTTGTAAGATCTTCGTTCAGAAAAGTATTATCCGTTAAATACAGGCATGCGACCAGTTAAACCTCGAAAATGACTGACAGTATGAAGATGTAAATGCAATTACCACATTTGGTAGGTACATAACTGACTTTTAAGGAACATAACTGGGTTGACTTTGAAAAATGTTCTCAGAAATTGCTATTTGCTAGCTGTATAGCAAATTACTTAATTATTATTATCCAAATTTTTCATTTATGACCTTGTACGTCAATGTATTGATAATAGTCCATATCTACAAGCCAATTGCCAAAATCGACCAAAGATTGTTACTGACTTTGTTGACATAATACATATAGGTTCTGATAATATGTTGTTGTCCCATGTAGAAATTGATACTTACTCCTGTTTAAGCACCAAGAAAATTAAAAATGGTCATACTGTAATTAATCATTACATTATTGGCTTGAATAATTCATGAATGTTAATGATGTGTAGTATCTAGTTAGTTTATTTGCTTGGCTCTAGTTATTCGAACATGATTCGAACATCAACACACATCAACAACATGAAACCGGATGTTTACATTCCAAAGATGTATACAAAGCCCTCCCACCACCTACTACTGAAGTATTTGATAGATTGAAACTCGAATTACTATAATAGTACGAGTAAATAAATATGGAAATAAAGCAGACAATAAGTATTAATATATTTTAAAATGAGAATAAATGTTTAAAAATTATAATTCCGAGTACATAGCAACCCTATTTTGAATTAAGATGCTAACTTGACTCTAAATGCAGCGCACGTAAACCTCCATCTTGGATTATTACCGATGTTTACTATCCGTGCTCCTCATTTCGTGAAGTTTTAGTTGCAACTGCATGTGGTTAAAATAGCTAATTGTTAAAAGGCAAGTGATCTGTGGTCACGTTGAAGTTACTCAAGAAATACACACCATGTGTGGACCGTGAAAAAGAAAGTTTTTTTGGCCTTCGTCACAGGATTAAATTAGAAGGAAAAAGTACGACGAAACGAATGGAATGGATGGATTTTGTGATGTGAAAATCCTCATTTAAGAGGTATGTTTTGAACTGAATGCTGATAATGTGTGTATATATAATATTATTGAGCAGAATGTTCGCTCACTGCAACACTGAAAATATACACAATTCTCATAGGAATTGTTTGCTTAACAGTTCCGTTTTTTTGTAGATAAGTCTATTGTCACTAATACTTCGCAAGGTTCTGGGACCAGGGACGAGATTTTTATGGCATTGTTAGCATCGTGCATCTTAGTGCCGAAGGAGGCAAGGGTGAGTTAATTTGTTCAGTTCACTTTCATAGTTCTTTTGTATATTTATACAGATATATGCTTTTTGTGCCATGTCCTGACGGAAGGTCGTTGAATTGAAAGAAGCGGCTGTAAATTAATTTAATTTAACCGTTAATAGTTCTTTCCTGCTTTTAAAAATAAATAGAAAGATATGTTGTTATTGCAGTATTTAAGTCTTCTATTCATGCTGCTTTCAGGTGCCTTTTTGTGGAGGAGCTAAGGAGAAGATAATAAGCCAACGAATGTAATTCTGAGTAAGAGTGTCACCAGTGGATGCAAGATAAACGTAGATTCCTCTTGGAAATGTATAAGTAATGACTGATAATAAATGTAGAGGTAAATAGATGCAAAAGAGTTTTGTTATTCACCCTCTTCTTCTTGTGTAACTTTCGTAATGAATGTTATCCGGAATTATTCTAGGAACGAGCGTATTTCGAAATTAATCAGAACAGTGTAATCAATTTCCTTTGCTAAAAATAAGTAACCATAGTTGTGAAATTATCGTTTGATGTAAAATTTGAGACATAGTTTTTCATGTATTTTGAGCAGTTGGTTGTGTCGTTTAAAGTCGTTATTTTGTTATAGTGAAGGTTAAAAGTTGAAAAGAAAAAAATGAAAGTTAAAAAAGGTTTTTTCCAAATAGGACATGTTTTTTAAATGTCATGACAGCTCATTCACTTTCTTCGGCTAGCATTAGCCTTTCCATTTAGCCAATTCAGCCTCTTGCATTAGTTGCACAAAATAAATTTTTTCCTGGTATTTAGGTTTTTTTTAAGTTTTCCATGAACTTACTAGGCAAGTTATAGTGTATGTATATGTAGTGTTGTAGTGTACTAGTGTATACCAGCGGTCCACTAGCTTACCAGGCAAGTTTGTGAAAAGTGTGTAAAAGTGCTCTACAAGCTTGTCTTGAAAGCTTGTGTCGAGTTTTGAAGAAGGGAACTAGACAGCTTGCCTCAAGTTTGGTTGCTTGCCAGGACAATCTTGTAGCAAGTATTCAAGTCTGTGATGTCAAGCTTGCCTCAAGTTGTTTTTGCTGCCTGGGCCATTGTTTCGGGCTTCTGGAACAAGCTTGCTACAAGCTTGCCAAATGGAAAGTAGTTTACTTGATTCAAGCTTGTCATAAGCTTACAAGCTTACTATGCAAGCTTGAAGTAAGCTTGCATAATAAGCTTGCTGCAAGCTTGACACGTGGAGACTAGTTAGCTTGATTTAAGCTTGCCAAAAGCTTACACGCTTGTTTTTGCAAGCTTGTTGCAAGCTTACCAGCTTGCAAGAATATGCTTGCGGCAAGCTTGATTCAAGCTTACATTGCTATCTGGGACTGTACCAGTCTGGAAGATAAATCTCTTGGAAAAGGGTTGTTTGTAATACACCATATATGAGTCATAACCTTCTTTCAGTAGATATATTAAGAGGGTGATCAGGTAATTTCCAAAAATATTTTGTTCACGGTGTCCATAGCATTAATTTCAAACTGCTTCACCCTGGAATAAATCATCACAATTATCCATAACTTACCTTGGTGATTCTTGAACCTGATGTTACCTTACCAGTCAGCCATGATATACCTGAATACCACATTTGAATGAACTGTGTATGCAATGAATTTACCTTGTGACTGTATACTACTTGTACCTGTGGCTCCAGTCACTGTTGTACTTGATTTGGAGGCAAAGATGAATGAAATTGAAGTCATTTTCTTTTCATTGCAAAATATTTATCATGTCTTTGGTGTGAAGTGAGTGACGTTTGTAAATTATGGGACACTATATCTACATTGAAGTAGTTGCCGAAAATGGATAGTGTTAGAGGAAGTAACTCCTCACTAAATATCTCACACATTGCTCTAGGTAAGTAAATTTTTTAATTTCTGCTATTTACTAAGTCTTTCATGACTTATGATGCATGAATATTTAATCCATTTTTGTGACACGATTAAGAATATCCCCATGTGTTCCCTACCATTTCCACACCGTTCCCTACCAGTTCCATGCCATTCCCTACCAGATCCATCCCGTTCTCTACAAGTTCCATGCCATTCCCTACCAGATCCATCCCGTTCTCTACAAGTTCCATGCCATTCCCTACCAGATCCATTCCGTTCCCTACCACTTCCATCCCGTTCTCTACCAGTTCCATCCCGTTCTCTACCAGTTTCATGCCATTCCCTAATAGATCCATGCTGTTCCCTACCAGTTCCATGCCATTCCCTACCAGATCCATTCCGTTCCCTACCAGTTCCATCCCGTTCCCTACCAGTTCCACACGTTCCCTACCAGTTCCACACGTTCCCTACCAGTTCCATGCCATTCCCTACCAGATCCATTCCGTTCCCTACCAGTTCCACACGTTCCCTACCAGTTCCATCCCGTTCTCTACCAGATCCATTCCGTTCTCTACCAGTTCCATCCCATTCTCTACCAGTTTCATGCCATTCCCTAATAGATCCATGCTGTTCCCTACCAGTTCCATGCCATTCCCTACCAGATCCATTCCGTTCCCTACCAGTTCCATCCCGTTCCCTACCAGTTCCACACGTTCCCTACCAGTTCCACACGTTCCCTACCAGTTCTATTTCGTTCTCTACCAGTTCCATCCCGTTCCCTACCGGTTCCATCCCGTTCTCTACCAGTTCCATGCCATTCCCTACCAGTTCCATGCCTTTCCCTGCCAGATCCATGGCGCTCGCTACCAGTTCTATGCCATTTCTCACCAGTTCCATGCCGTTCCCTACCAGTTCCATGCCTTTCCATGCCAGATCCATGGCGCTCCCTACCAGTTCCATGCTATTTCCTACCAGTTCCATCCCGTTCTCTACCAGTTTCATGATATTCCCTAATAGATCCATGCTGTTCCCTACCAGTTCCATGCCATTCCCTACCAGATCCATTCCGTTCCCTACCAGTTCCATCCCGTTCCCTACCAGTTCCACACGTTCCCTACCAGTTCCACACGTTCCCTACCAGTTCTATTTCGTTCTCTACCAGTTCCATCCCGTTCCCTACCGGTTCCATCCCGTTCTCTACCAGTTCCATGCCATTCCCTACCAGTGCCATGCCTTTCTCTGCCAGATCCATGGCGCTCGCTACCAGTTCTATGCCATTTCTCACCAGTTCCATGCCGTTCCCTACCAGTTCCATGCCTTTCCCTGCCAGATCCATGGCGCTCCCTACCAGTTCCATGCTATTTCCTACCAGTTCCATCCCGTTCTCTACCAGTTCCATGCCATTCCCTACTAGTTCCATCCCGTTGTCTACCAGTTCCATGCCATTCCCTACTAGTTCCATCCCGTTCTCTACCAGTTCCATGCCATTCCCTACCAGATCAATGCTGTTCCCTACCAGTTCCATGCTATTCCCTACCAGATCCATTCCGTTCCCTACCAGTTCCATCCCGTTCCCTACCAGTTCCACACGTTCCCTACCAGTTCTATTTCGTTCTCTACCAGTTCCATGCCGTTCCCTACCAGTTCCATGCCTTTCCCTGCCAGATCCATGGCGCTCCCTACCAGTTCTATGCCATTTCTCACCAGTTCCATGCCGTTCCCTACCAGTTCCATGCCTTTCCCTGCTAGATCCATGGCGCTCCCTACCAGTTCCATGCCATTTCCTACCAGTTCCATGCCTTTCACTGCCAGATCCATGGCGCTTCCTACCAGTTCCATGCCATTTCCTACCAGTTCCATGCCGTTCCCTACCAGATCCATGCCATTCTCTACCAGATCCATTCCGTTCTCTACCAGATCCATGCCGTTCCCTACCAGTTCCACACGTTCCCTACTAGTTCCATCCCGTGCTCTACCAGTTCCATGCCATTACCTACCAGATCCATGCCATTCCCTACCAGATCCATGACGTTCCCTACCAGTTCCACACTTTCCCTACCAGTTCCATGCCATTCTCTACCAGATCCATGACGTTCCCTACCAGTTCCACACTTTCCCTACTAGTTCCATGCCATTCTCTACCAGATCCATTCCGTTCCCTACCAGTTCCATCCCGTTCTCTACCAGATCCATGCCGTTCCCTATCATTTCCATCCATTCCCTACCAGTTACATGCCGTTCCCTACCATCTTACATGCCGTTCCCTACCAGTTCTGGGCTTCTCTGGGGTTATATATTTTTAGGCATCATTATTACTTTTATCTTACTTCTTTTATTAATTTTCATTGAATGTGATTTAATAATGGATAGTGATTCTAGTTCCATAATGTTTTATGTAATTTTAAGGTGCAATTAATTCAATGGATGCTGAACAAATATGAGCTTTTTTTTAAATACTTTGAGAATCCAAATGACTCTGAAATCGAAGGTTTACATAGTCTTGAAAGCGATGCAGATGAGCCAGTTCCCACATCTCATAAAGGCCAGGTTTCTATAATCAATTCTCGAAGAAATACATATTTATCTATGATATAGTGTGAATGTTATTAATGCTACAACCAATAATGGAAAAACTGCAGGAACTAATGGTTAAGGTCTGACCAATGTCATGGTGAGATTGAAAATCCAGCTCTTGTAAGTGAACATCCGGAAAACGAGGAAGTGCTGCATGATCGAGTTAACGACTTAGTCAGTTTAAGGTGGAGAATGCAGAAATACAACCACGCAATTTAATTCCAGAGTACAATAGAAAAAGAAGACGAATTTGATGTTGGTTCGTTTGAATCATTTTCCCTACTACATGGTGAGGATCAATATAAAAACATGGCAGTAAAGACAAATAAAGGATATTGAAATTTCAAGACATCAGATAAAACTGAAATTGAAAACTCATTGGAATACATATTATCATGGGTTCATTTAACAATCCCAGAGAAAGACTTTACTGCGACAAAGCACGTGTGTTTTTTGATGTACGTAACATTTTTTGCTGAACAATGAAAACGTAGACTTTTGCATTAAAAAGGCTGCACTAGCTACCCATATTTATTATATGTGTTATGATAAACGTTCCTAAATTACTAACACAAAGTATGTATTTGTTAAATTACGAACGAGTGATCAACCCTATACATTATTGAGTGTTTTCAAGTATGTTACTGCACTAATAGGCATTTAAGACGGGAGGAAAGGTATAAGGATAGGATGGAAGGGGTGGGGAACCTCTCTCCTTATCCACCCTTAGTATAATCTGGTATTTAGCAGGTATGTTAAATTATATGTCACAAAGGATGGCAACTCAAACCGAAAACGTGATTCATTTCCATTCCAGATTGTTTTGGTGAAAAATACTGGTAGGGAACGGAAAGGATCTGGTAGGGAATGGCATGGAACTGGTAGAGAACGGCATGGATCTGGTAGGGAACGTGTGGAACTGATAGGGAACGGGATGGAACTTGTAGAGAACGGGATGGATCTGGTAGGGAATGGCATGGAACTTGTAGAGAACGGGATGGAACTGGTAGAGAACGGGATGGAACTGGTAGGGAATGGCATGGAACTGGTAGGGAACGGTGTGGAAATGGTAGGGAACACATGGAGATATTCTTAATCGTGTCACAAAAATGGATTAAATATTCATGCATCATAAGTCATGAAAGACTTAGTAAATAGCAGAAATTAAAAAATTTACTTACCTAGAGCAATGTGTGAGATATTTAGTGAGGAGTTACTTCCTCTAACACTATCCATTTTCGGCAACTACTTCAATGTAGATATAGTGTCCCATAATTTACAAACGTCACTCACTTCACACCAAAGACATGATAAATATTTTGCAATGAAAAGAAAATGACTTCAATTTCATTCATCTTTGCCTCCAAATCAAGTACAACAGTGACTGGAGCCACAGGTACAAGTAGTATACAGTCACAAGGTAAATTCATTGCATACACAGTTCATTCAAATGTGGTATTCAGGTATATCATGGCTGACTGGTAAGGTAACATCAGGTTCAAGAATCACCAAGGTAAGTTATGGATAATTGTGATGATTTATTCCAGGGTGAAGCAGTTTGAAATTAATGCTATGGACACCGTGAACAAAATATTTTTGGAAATTACCTGATCACCCTCTTAATATATCTACTGAAAGAAGGTTATGACTCATATATGGTGGTTTCAAACAACCCTTTTCCAAGAGATTTATCTTCCAGACTGGTACAGTGTAGGGCAGAACTTCATTCCTTAGCTTTGGATAGGTTTCTTTTTATGAAGGGAGATGGTGGCCACATCAATATCGTTAAACGCATTGGGCATCAAACATTTTCATTACAGAACTGACCACCAGTAGTATGCGATTAAAAAGGAAGAAATGGATGTTAGCATGATTTTTAATGGCATGTGAATCATAATTGCCCAATACTTACCATTATTAGGAAACAGTAAAAATACGTTAATTCCAATTATTCTTCTTAGCAGAAAAAATAAGAATCATTAGTATGGATGGAGAGTTATCTTCTTTAATAAAGAAAATAAAGGCATAATGATAATAAAAAAAAGGAATGAGTCATGTATATGGAAGGAAAGATATACCTATGAAAAGAAAGCAATTGCATAATGATTCTAAAAAAGTATTATTTGAGAAAGCAGTAATTGCCAGTAGGAATGAGGGAATTCTTGATTTCTTCACAAGCGGATTAGAGTAGAGATGAGGTATGAAAAATTACTATACTATTAAATATACCAATAACCTTTCATTAATGAAATTGTGAAGAATGTTACCTTTTCCAGCATTGTTGTTTCTGTGCTTCAGATTACTTTTATGTGACATCACGCAACTTGCAGCGATAACGAGAGGGAAAATAAGAAAATTATAATGGAATACATGGCAGCAACAAACATTAATGAACAAATGGATGATTAAAGTAAACGAGCAAATAGATGAAACACCTATGTTCTAAATAAGTTCATCATTCAAAAAAGAAAAGATACAAAACGAGAATTTTCCAATCCTTAGATATTTGTACTGCAGCCTCAAATTTCTCTCATTTGATAACCTCATACCTACACAGGTTGATGTTGACATTCCGTGCGTTAGGTCACACAGGACATTGAAGAAAATACAATATCAACATGCATGTACAACTAACAATAAATCACAGCTAATAATAAGAGATTAAAGTCTTAATTAAAATACAGATAGGATATAAAACACCCCAAAGAAAATGGTGACCAAACGCCCTTAAGTAAATGACGGGAGGAGGATTTACATTTGATAAACAAATAAAAAACATAATGGTGGTTAGCATAAATTACAAAATATTATTAAAAACTCAATTGCACACGTATTAAAAGGAAATGGACGATTTCACATCCACAAAATGATTGAAAAAACTTTTTTGATAATTAGCTGGAAGGTAAACATACAACATGCGTTATACCTTTAGAGAGATATCAGCAACTCTACACACGAAATGAAGGATTCATCAATTGGTGAAGTGAATTACTAAATTGTATACTGTAAAATAGATGTACCCTACGGCAACAAGAAAATGTGGACTGCAAATGAGTGGAAGACCTCATTGTGTTCATTCACGTAATGCTAATTGTAATTTTATGAGTGTGTACTGTGGCTTAAAGACCTACAACCCAGATAGCACAGCCACTGGTATTGTGACGGTAAATCCTTTGTACAGTTAGAAATTGTTAACTATTAGTTGTATCATTTATAAAACAATGACATTAAAAATACATTACATGCAGATCAAGGATAAAAAATAGTTAACAGCATAAAAACAAGGAATATACCTACACATTTCTAAAAGCTATGTATAACAATTGTAAGAAGGAAAATAATTCATACGTCTCGTAAGCGTGCATAATAAGGACCCTACGTCGCATTGGTAATATAATTGTAACACGGCATAAATATATCAGGAATACCCAATTCTTAAAGCCATTCAATTACATACATAATACAAAAAAATATTTTTCGCGCGCATGCAAACACTTGGTGTGTACCTCTAACGCATGACGACGCTAGTATCGCCCATTTCTTATGTTTGTTTATCATGAATCCGCCGACCCACAGGTAGCAAAGTTAGTAAGCTTTTAATCGTGTGCGTACATAACTAGTAACTGAGTTATAACGTTTGTGAGGAATAAGGGCAATGGTAAATGATTCTGAAAAATAATTGTGACGATTTCGATATGGGTAAGAGTTTGAATATTTTATCCTTAACGCCCCCGTGCGTGCATATTTTAATTACCCACATTAGAGGACGTACTTATCAACTTTTCATTTATGGTTTATAGGAGAGGATTAAGAGCATAGGACATTATGTGCAACGCAAGTACAAAAATTCAGGGAGCTGTATGTGCTGGTATCGGAGATATAGGCCGAGAAGTATTACTTAAGCAACCACCGCGTTTTTTGCGATTACGCAGTGGTTTTGACCAGTTTTGGGATGGTAATTGCGGCGAAACTAGCTGAATTGACTTCAGTAACTCGCATGTGTTTGGTTATGTGGGTTATTATGCAGGTAATATAAAAAATTTGGAGAGATGAATGTGCTGCTAACGGAGATATATGCGCGGAATTGAAATTGTACACTTTTTCGCGAAGTTTTTTTTCGCGTTGCGGTGACGGTTTGATGAGCGCCGTGAGTAAACGAGCTGAAATGAGTTAAGAAAACCATACGTATTCCATGGAGTATTATAGTAGCTACGTACATAGAAAAATTTGGGGACATGAATGTGCTGGTAACCGAGATATAGTGAGTGGAAAAATGTACTAGCCTCCGACCCTCGGGAGGAGCGACGAAATTTCCATGGTGTCGCGTGCTAAGGGTCCGTGGGATGGTATGAATGATGTAAATTGAGTTCAATTAACCTAATGCATTTCGTAGAGGACATTGTGTAGTAGGCATGTGCAAAAATATAGGGAGCGCTATGTTCTCGTATTGGAGATATAGGCCGTGAAGTAATAGTTACGCACCCACCCCTTTTTTTGCGATTGCGCAGTGACTTTGACCTGTTTTGGGATGGTATTTGCGGCGAAACTGGCCGAAATGACTTCAGTAACTCGTATGTGTTTGGTTAAGTGGGTAATTATCTAAGTAATATAAAAAAATTGGAGAGATGAATGTGCTGCTAACGGAGATATATGCGCGGAATTGAAATTGTACACTTTTTCGCGAAGTTTTTTTTCGCGTTGCGGTGACGGTTTGATGAGCGCCGTGAGTAAACGAGCTGAAATGAGTTAAGAAAACCATAGGTATTCCATGGAGTATTATAGTAGCTACGTACATAGAAAAATTTGGGGACATGAATGTGCTGGTTACCGAGATATAGTGAGTGGAAAAATGTACTAGCCTCCGACCCTCGGGAGGAGCGACGAAATTTCCATGGTGTCGCGTGCTAAGGGTCCGTGGGATGGTATGAATGATGTGAATTGAGTTCAATTAACCGAATGCATTTCGTAAAGGACATGTTGTAGTAGGCATGTGCAAAAATATAGGGAGCGCTATGTTCTCGTATTGGAGATATAGGCCGTGAAGTAATAGTTACGCACCCACCCCTTTTTTTGCGATTGCGCAGTGACTTTGACCTGTTTTGGGATGGTATTTGCGGCGAAACTGGCTGAAATGACTTCAGTAACTCGTATGTGTTTGGTTTAGTGAGTAATTATCTAAGTAATATAAAAAAATTGGAGAGATGAATGTGCTGCTAACGGAGATATATGCGCGGAATTGAAATTGTACACTTTTTCGCGAAGTTTTTTTTCGCGTTGCGGTGACGGTTTGATGAGCGCCGTGAGTAAACGAGCTGAAATGAGTTAAGAAAACCATACGTATTCCATGGAGTATTATAGTAGCTACGTACATAGAAAAATTTGGGGACATGAATGTGCTGGTAACCGAGATATAGTGAGTGGAAAAATGTACTAGCCTCCGACCCTCGGGAGGAGCGACGAAATTTCCATGGTGTCGCGTGCTAAGGGTCCGTGGGATGGTATGAATGATGTGAATTGAGTTCAATTAACCGAATGCATTTCGTAGAGGACATTGTGTAGTAGGCATGTGCAAAAATATAGGGAGCGCTATGTTCTCGTATTGGAGATATAGGCCGTGAAGTAATAGTTACGCACCCACCCCTTTTTTTGCGATTGCGCAGTGACTTTGACCTGTTTTGGGATGGTATTTGCGGCGAAACTGGCTGAAATGACTTCAGTAACTCGTATGTGTTTGGTTAAGTGGGTAATTATCTAAGTAATATAAAAAAATTGGAGAGA
Organism: Platycnemis pennipes; assembly: GCA_933228895.1. NCBI lineage: Eukaryota > Metazoa > Arthropoda > Insecta > Odonata > Platycnemididae > Platycnemis > Platycnemis pennipes. The sequence continues at coordinate 141,262,464 of OW121849.1, read as the reverse complement.
TGAATGTGCTGCTAACGGAGATATATGCGCGGAATTGAAATTGTACACTTTTTCGCGAAGTTTTTTTTCGCGTTGCGGTGACGGTTTGATGAGCGCCGTGAGTAAACGAGCTGAAATGAGTTAAGAAAACCATACGTATTCCATGGAGTATTATAGTAGCTACGTACATAGAAAAATTTGGGGACATGAATGTGCTGGTAACCGAGATATAGTGAGTGGAAAAATGTACTAGCCTCCGACCCTCGGGAGGAGCGACGAAATTTCCATGGTGTCGCGTGCTAAGGGTCCGTGGGATGGTATGAATGATGTGAATTGAGTTCAATTAACCTAATGCATTTCGTGGAGGACATTGTGTAGTAGGCATGTGCAAAAATATAGGGAGCGCTATGTTCTCGTATTGGAGATATAGGCCGTGAAGTAATAGTTACGCACCCACCCCTTTTTTTGCGATTGCGCAGTGACTTTGACCTGTTTTGGGATGGTATTTGCGGCGAAACTGGCTGAAATGACTTCAGTAACTCGTATGTGTTTGGTTAAGTGGGTAATTATCTAAGTAATATAAAAAAATTGGAGAGATGAATGTGCTGCTAACGGAGATATATGCGCGGAATTGAAATTGTACACTTTTTCGCGAAGTTTTTTTTCGCGTTGCGGTGACGGTTTGATGAGCGCCGTGAGTAAACGAGCTGAAATGAGTTAAGAAAACCATACGTATTCAATGGAGTATTATAGTAGCTACGTACATAGAAAAATTTGGGGACATGAATGTGCTGGTAACCGAGATATAGTGAGTGGAAAAATGTACTAGCCTCCGACCCTCGGGAGGAGCGACGAAATTTCCATGGTGTCGCGTGCTAAGGGTCCGTGGGATGGTATGAATGATGTGAATTGAGTTCAATTAACCGAATGCATTTCGTAGAGGACATTTTGTAGTAGGCATGTGCAAAAATATAGGGAGCGCTATGTTCTCGTATTGGAGATATAGGCCGTGAAGTAATAGTTACGCACCCACCCCTTTTTTTGCGATTGCGCATTGACTTTGACCTGTTTTGGGATGGTATTTGCAGCGAAACTGGCTGAAATGACTTCAGTAACTCGTATGTGTTTGGTTAAGTGGGTAATTATCTAAGTAATATAAAAAAATTGGAGAGATGAATGTGCTGCTAACGGAGATATATGCGCGGAATTGAAATTGTACACTTTTTCGCGAAGTTTTTTTTCGCGTTGCGGTGACGGTTTGATGAGCGCCGTGAGTAAACGAGCTGAAATGAGTTAAGAAAACCATACGTATTCCATGGAGTATTATAGTAGCTACGTACATAGAAAAATTTGGGGACATGAATGTGCTGGTAACCGAGATATAGTGAGTGGAAAAATGTACTAGCCTCCGACCCTCGGGAGGAGCGACGAAATTTCCATGGTGTCGCGTGCTAAGGGTCCGTGGGATGGTATGAATGATGTGAATTGAGTTCAATTAACCGAATGCAATTCGTAGAGGACATTGTGTAGTAGGCATGTGCAAAAATATAGGGAGCGCTATGTTCTCGTATTGGAGATATAGGCCGTGAAGTAATAGTTACGCACCCACCCCTTTTTTTGCGATTGCGCAGTGACTTTGACCTGTTTGGGATGGTATTTGCGGCGAAACTGGCTGAAATGACTTCAGTAACTCGTATGTGTTTGGTTAAGTGGGTAATTATCTAAGTAATATAAAAAAATTGGAGAGATGAATGTGCTGCTAACGGAGATATATGCGCGGAATTGAAATTGTACACTTTTTCGCGAAGTTTTTTTTCGCGTTGCGACGACGGTTTGATGAGCGCCGTGAGTAAACGAGCTGAAATGAGTTAAGAAAACCATACGTATTCCATGGAGTATTATAGTAGCTACGTACATAGAAAAATTTGGGGACATGAATGTGCTGGTAACCGAGATATATTGAGTGGAAAAATGTACTAGCCTCCGACCCTCGGGAGGAGCGACGAAATTTCCATGGTGTCGCGTGCTAAGGGTCCGTGGGATGGTATGAATGATGTGAATTGAGTTCAATTAACCTAATGCATTTCGTAGAGGACATGGTGTAGTAGGCATGTGCAAAAATATAGGGAGCGCTATGTTCTCGTATTGGAGATATAGGCCGTGAAGTAATAGTTACGCACCCACCCCTTTTTTTGCGATTGCGCAGTGACTTTGACCTGTTTTGGGATGGTATTTGCGGCGAAACTGGCTGAAATGACTTCAGTAACTCGTATGTGTTTGGTTAAGTGGGTAATTATCTAAGTAATATAAAAAAATTGGAGAGATGAATGTGCTGCTAACGGAGATATATGCGCGGAATTGAAATTGTACACTTTTTCGCGAAGTTTTTTTTCGCGTTGCGGTGACGGTTTGATGAGCGCCGTGAGTAAACGAGCTGAAATGAGTTAAGAAAACCATACGTATTCCATGGAGTATTATAGTAGCTACGTACATAGAAAAATTTGGGGACATGAATGTGCTGGTAACCGAGATATAGTGAGTGGAAAAATGTACTAGCCTCCGACCCTCGGGAGGAGCGACGAAATTTCCATGGTGTCGCGTGCTAAGGGTCCGTGGGATGGTATGAATGATGTGAATTGAGTTCAATTAACCGAATGCATTTCGTAGAGGACATTGTGTAGTAGGCATGTGCAAAAATATAGGGAGCGCTATGTTCTCGTATTGGAGATATAGGCCGTGAAGTAATAGTTACGCACCCACCCCTTTTTTTGCGATTGCGCAGTGACTTTGACCTGTTTTGGGATGGTATTTGCGGCGAAACTGGCTGAAATGACTTCAGTAACTCGTATGTGTTTGGTTAAGTGGGTAATTATCTAAGTAATATAAAAAAATTGGAGAGATGAATGTGCTGCTAACGGAGATATATGCGCGGAATTGAAATTGTACACTTTTTCGCGAAGTTTTTTTTCGCGTTGCGGTGACGGTTTGATGAGCGCCGTGAGTAAACGAGCTGAAATGAGTTAAGAAAACCATACGTATTCCATGGAGTATTATAGTAGCTACGTACATAGAAAAATTTGGGGACATGAATGTGCTGGTAACCGAGATATAGTGAGTGGAAAAATGTACTAGCCTCCGACCCTCGGGAGGAGCGACGAAATTTCCATGGTGTCGCGTGCTAAGGGTCCGTGGGATGGTATGAATGATGTGAATTGAGTTCAATTAACCTAATGCATTTCGTAGAGGACATTGTGTAGTAGGCATGTGCAAAAATATAGGGAGCGCTATGTTCTCGTATTGGAGATATAGGCCGTGAAGTAATAGTTACGCACCCACCCCTTTTTTTGCGATTGCGCAGTGACTTTGACCTGTTTTGGGATGGTATTTGCGGCGAAACTGGCTGAAATGACTTCAGTAACTCGTATGTGTTTGGTTAAGTGGGTAATTATCTAAGTAATATAAAAAAATTGGAGAGATGAATGTGCTGCTAACGGAGATATATGCGCGGAATTGAAATTGTACACTTTTTCGCGAAGTTTTTTTTCGCGTTGCGGTGACGGTTTGATGAGCGCCGTGAGTAAACGAGCTGAAATGAGTTAAGAAAACCATACGTATTCCATGGAGTATTATAGTAGCTACGTACATAGAAAAATTTGGGGACATGAATGTGCTGGTAACCGAGATATAGTGAGTGGAAAAATGTACTAGCCTCCGACCCTCGGGAGGAGCGACGAAATTTCCATGGTGTCGCGTGCTAAGGGTCCGTGGGATGGTATGAATGATGTGAATTGAGTTCAATTAACCTAATGCATTTCGTAGAGGACATTGTGTAGTAGGCATGTGCAAAAATATAGGGAGCGCTATGTTCTCGTATTGGAGATATAGGCCGTGAAGAAATAGTTACGCACCCACCCCTTTTTTTGCGATTGCGCAGTGACTTTGACCTGTTTTGGGATGGTATTTGCGGCGAAACTGGCTGAAATGACTTCAGTAACTCGTATGTGTTTGGTTAAGTGGGTAATTATCTAAGTAATATAAAAAAATTGGAGAGATGAATGTGCTGCTAACGGAGATATATCCGCGGAAGTGAAATTGTATACTTTTCCGCATGGTTGTGGTGATGGTTGCATATTTCGTAGGATACATTTGTTTGGGATAATTTTACGCTGTCTCTCCCTGGTCTCCACGAGGTTTGTATTACATGGTATAAAAAGACCGCAGTCGGCAAATAATGCATATTTTAGCATTACGTAAATATGACCGTATTACGACGGTCGTTACTGCCTAGGTTTGCTTTCTTTTAATGTTAAAATGTATTTTTTTCATATAATCATATGTCTTTGGGTATATTTTACGCTGTAGATCCATCGTTAGGGAAATTTTGACGCTCTCGGTTGGTTCCCGTGCGTAATTTTAGTGGTCGGTTTACAGAGGGACGTGGGATGGAAGTCCGTGGGCCAACTTCCGCTAAGTTGATTACCATCGATGGAATTAGATTTTAAACCAGCAGGTTTCTGAGCTTTCAAGGTGATTTAAGATAGACTGTAGTTACGCTAAGATCCAGTGTTCACGTTATGTACCCTCTAATTTACGTTAAAATGTTTGATCATATTCTAGGCGTCCGGAGTTGAGCGGGATTTACCCCTTGAAAGTGTGAAGTTAGGCAACGTTTGGGATACATCCACTGCTGCCTCATTTTGTGCTCTTGTGTTGATGTTCTTGGGTTGTGATTTTCTTTCTGTTGTGGTATACAGGTATTAGGTGATGTAATATAACGGAAGATAATGAGTTTTGAGTGAAGTATTCGGAATACAGGTGATAACGGAAGTATAGAAGATTAAATGGGCGCTTATGCCGAAGAATACTAGTTCGTGCAAGCAATTAGAGCTATTCTAAACATTATTTGTCCCACACGTCCCACACAAGGAAGTGAGTGGGTTAGGATTTAGTTGAGAATTCCTTTGTTTATACAAATATCAGCGATAGTTAGCGTTACAAAGACTGTACTAATTAATTGCATCGTTCATTTTTCCTGTGCTACTACTCAAGTTATACATAAGCGTTTATATAACGCCATCAACAAGGCACGTAAAAACTTTTTAAACCTAGGAACAATTAATTAATGTTTATGTTGTGTCAACCCTTACAATGAGTCCTGTTAGATAACTATAATCACTTCAACATGAGATACAATATAATTACAACGTTTTGTGATGTAAAGTAATAGCAAGTTTACGACCTATGTGAACGTTATTTGGATTAGAATGACATTTAGGTACTTCGGACGTAGATGTTAGTTTTGCATGTTGTTCTATTTTAACCCAGTGATTCAATTGTACTAGGAGAAGTGAAATGTTATTGTTTTCGAATGAGTACCTAAATTTTAACCCAGAAAGTATGTATGTCAACTAAGTATATCGTTATATGTATTTCCATTGATTTGTTATGCATTGAAACTCGTGAATTTGATGCTGGAAGACTACTATATTCACTTCCACTAAAGATAGAATATAGGTTATTACAACGATTTGTGATTCTAAATAATAACAAGGACCGATGTGATGATTTTTTAGATTGCAATGGCATTTACTTTAGATGCCGAGGTTAATTTCGTATGTTGTTCTGTAGAGTCCTGTGTTTCAATTGCTCTAGGTGCTGTGAAATTTTAGTGTGTTTGAATATTTAACTAATTTTTATCACAGAGTGATACCACTATATAGTTACATGTATTTTCAATGAGTTATTATGTATTGAAACTCATGAATTTGATAAATTCGTTGTGATTAAAAATGAGTATATATGGCATGACATTTTGTTTACATTTTTCATGCATTATAGCTAGCCCCCCAGGATTTGTTTCTCAAGTTTATCTCTAGTGTTATTACCATACTTTTCTATTGCCTTGATAAAAGTTTATTTAGCTATGAATAAGCATAGACAGAGAGTATATAATGTGGAATAAATTTGTGATAGATCATTATCTGTACCTTTCATATTTTAACCTGTAATAAGCTCTTTGAGAAATAGATGCATTTCTCCCTCCAAGGATTATGAATGATTAAGGCTAATGAATGATCTAATGTGTTTTACAAAGACAACCTTGTGTTGATATGGTGAATATTTACTATACAGTGGAATACTACATCTATTCTTTTGCAGTCAGGAATTTAGAAAACTTGTAAACTAGAAAACGTTTGTCATGTATGTAGGGCATGGAATATAATTCCTAATGATGTTTTTAGGCATATTTGAACAAAAACCTTTACCTGCCTTTAATTAAAGGTATGTGGGTAAATTACAGTTAGAAGTTATTGAATGAGCATATATTAGGCATAAACACTACTGCCAAGTTCAACTTTCAACTATTTAATCAGAACATTTTAAGACAATGCAAGGAATTAAGTGAGATTCTCATTAAAAGTGTTTCCTTAAAGAAGAAGATAATTTATCTAAGATTTAAAGAATTGCCAATTATGTCTGATTCACCTCTCAGGAGTCAATGAAAAGAGAGGGTTGAGATACAGAATAGGCTATTTTGCTTGAATCTGCTGCATTTCTTCAATGTGGACGGGTCATGTCAAAGCAAGATGGTCAAGTCCACTGAAGTCTTCATTCATGTTACTGTGTATTAACACCAATCAAGCTGGTACCTATCAATTATACTTATTGTCTAGTGCCATATTTTATTCCAGTCAAACATAAGTATTGCGCTTCACAATATTTCCATGATGTGTCATAAATGAGGTAATTTGATTAAGAGGCAATCATCTATTTGGTTTGTCAGCGCTGATATTTTACATTTTTTATTTATCGTGATTATAACTTGGTCACATAAGCAAACTTCTGCAAATGAAATGCCTAAACTGTGTGAAAACAATAAACTTAAAAGTAATATAAATAGCTCAGACACTTCATATTTGGAAGTCATAATACCAGCCAACTACTGAAGCTAAGGAATACCTCCTTGTGACAAATTTCAATGATAATATATTATCTTAACTATATTTCGTGGAAACCCTGACAAATGATCACGTCATTTTACTATGTCAGAAAATTCACTCAATTTTCTTTATAATTAGACAGTTGACACCAAATGTATCAACTGAATTTCTTAAATTTTTATTGTGGCATAATGCATTCCATTCTCTCATATTTCTTAATCTTTGGGGGAAATCAGGACTTTCTAGAAAAATATTTTCCTGGTAAAAGTGCAATATTAGGTGTTTCTTTTCATATCCCTGGCAAACTATGATTTGTAGATAGTACTTATATATATATAGATTATAATCTTCGTCATGGCACAAAGGTACTAACAATGTTTACATTTCATGTTTTGTCATCTTTAGTAAAATAAACTTAAATACTTTCATGGTAAATAATTACCTACAACACAAGAAAGCCAATATGCATTTTTAAACATTTACTTTTTTGTACCTAGAAGGTAAATGGTGTTTCAATTGCAATGATGTGCAATATCAGCTTCATTATACCATTGTAATCGCCTCCACAAATGCGCCAAAGATCAAAATATTATTAAATAAGGCATACTAATATGTGGATGAATTTTTCTCGAATGAGTATAGTAATTAAACCTTGATTATTAACAATTTATTTGTGTTGTGAGTTAATCTGTTTGTAATGAGGAATTATCTGTACAGATTTTTATACTTTACTCCCCTTTTTCTAATTCTCCTATTTACTTGATTCATTGTCACACACAATGACCATACAAAACCAATAAATTGACATGGTATGTACATGGAGAATTAGGCTCTTAAAACTCTCTAGAGTGAACAGATACCTACATTTCTTTAAATAAATCATTCCTATTGGTCAGGGAGTCAGTTTTTGTAGGAGATTAAAATCATGATAAAGAATCTGTATTCATGTAGCTTTTCATGGGAGGCAACTGGCAGAAATCGTTGCACCATTGTTAATCGGTAAGAGTTTTTATGTAATGATATAGTTGTACAGGCAAAGGTAAGATATCTGGATGAAATTACTGGGTCAGCGTCATTGGCTAAGATGCTAAGAATTCTGGAGCGCAATGTTACATCTGATGAATTAGAAATTGGTAATATAGTGCTCTTTCACACTTGCCATTGATTACTTCACTGAAAATAACACCTTTACCATAGCCAAAAATTGTAAATAAACCCTCTACATGAAAAACAATTTTTCCATCTTCTAAATTAATGTAATTCCTAGCAATTCTTTGCTGATATTTTTACCACTGTTAGGAAGACAGCTAGAAGTTCGAGAAAAAAGAGGAAATGAATTGGGTGGGAATGATAATGTCTGAACTTTCTTGGCCATTTTCATTCAGTGAGGAAATTTAAACTAATTTTCCAAGGAAATTATAAATAAAGACACCGACTAATGAGATATATGCGGTAGAAATACGGTGAATTGGTGATAATTAATTTTTGTGTCGTAAGTTTACAACTTTAAAATGCTTTCGTCGCGGCGATTTTTTTAAATCGTTTTTCATTTGTTTTGGCCAGTCATGACGTATTCACGGTATGAGAATTGTCTTAAGTACACACATCCGTCTCTAGGGTTCTAGTCAACTAACCGGAGGTCTGTTTATCTTTATAAAACCCATCCTCAGGTTAAACTTCACCTCAACTTAACGTCCACGTTAACTAACTAGAAGTTTAACCAGACATTATAAAACCGGCCCTAAGATAACCAACAACCTTCCTACCCCCTAAGGACAGAATCCGAAAGGATTTCAATGAAGGAGTGTAAAACATCCCTTGCCCCTGCGGGAGGTCCTAAGAATTCATGGCTAAGGGGAGCCAATACTTTCCCAGACTGACAAGGGAAGCAATCGAAATAGCTGAAACAGCATTGAATTCCTAGAGAGAGGACAGCTCCACAACACTTGGAAAAGAGTTCATTGGAATCTCACATCTGTGGCAGAGTGAGAAGTGTGTCAACAAGTGGCACACCGGTGGCAGTTTTAGGCGACTCCTTTTGGGCAAACCCATGCTGGTATTATACATGATCTTACCCAGCATGACTGATTCTATTACTAGGGCAATATGACTTGTTTGCTCTGTTATGTCGGTTTGAGTTGCTTTGCTAGCTTTCGCTATAGGTGTGGTGACAATGGAGGTGAAAGATTTGGAAAACATTTGGAGTGACCAAGAAATTGCACTTTTTCTGCACCCAAAAATTCATCATTTTTTTTCACTTTTTCCAGCTACATGATCTTCATTTTCTCTGCTAGCTCAGGGCACTTCCAAAAGTGTTCTTTGAGTGTGCGCCAATCAACGCACTGAGAATCTTCCATTCACTCTGCACCCCCATTCTGGTCCAGGCTACAGTGCAGCCAGTTGTTCTTCTCCACATATCACATGGTGAGGTGACCAGAGTAAATACTAGCACTGGATACAGCTCATAGGTACCAGTATTAATGGCCACATTGATTCCTCACCTGCAAACACTTTGCTGGGCATCCTGTCATACACAAAACTTAACACCTCAGAAGTTGTGTTCAGTACTTTGCAGTTGCACCTAGCAGTAACCTGATAAGCATCAATTACTCCCTGAGATGCCATATCTCTCCTGATATCGACTTCCAATTACTGGAGGTCATAATGTGATATTACACCCCGCCAGTATGACTGGTGGAGTGCTTCTCCACCTTGAATGTTATGTCCTTGATTAGTTTCTACAGCTTTTTCCACTGCTGAGGAGTAGCCATTTATATAGACAAGGTTCTATCAGGCAGGTTTTGGCAGACTTCAACTATCCAGGGACAGAAGCTGATAGCACCTTCCAATTGAGGAAGGGGAACATTCACTCAAGCATTTCCCTTTTTTTGCACATCTGTCCCACAAACCACTTATAATTGAGTGAAGCAATATCTCCCCAACCCAAGTAAAAACTGGTGGTAGCCCTCCCATCCATACCCCACTGCCTCTCTATTGCTGTTGTCCCACGGTCACATGTGGGTGAACATTTCGGTCCAAATACATTCCTTCCAAATTTTGGATAAAACAAAAATGGTGTAGAAATTCCTCTCGGGTTCCCCACCATACTGCCCAACTTGTGCAACAAGTCGGATACATAGTATGGTGGACCTGACCAAGTGGCGACCCCAAGAGGATTTCCTACTATGCCAGGAAAGAACCAGATCTTATTTTTAAAATTTTGTTTCTCACGGCACAAAGTTCTGCTTCAAAACAAATGAACCTATGAAATACAAGAATATAGTGAACAATGAAAATGGTTGCCACAGCAAAATGTGAAGAAGCCATGGCAATGTCAATGTTTGTGGTGGCAATGGTACATAATATAATTAACTTTAAATAAACTGATCATGCTTTTGGAATTGTTCATGGATTAATTTTTTCCATGCACTCAATAAGTTCCATTACTGCCTCCGGACTCCATATTTTAATCATTCCTCTCAGGGCCGTTAAGTCACGTGTTAAATACCTTAGACGTCGCTTTTAGTGTTTCTTGACACGGACAGAGGCGCTGCTCTACCTAGCTGCACGTAGTGCATACTTTATACGTAGAGATGGCGCTAGGGTTTTAACCGCTAAATTCAAATCCTACTCCTCTCCCCACCCCCTTTTAAATTAGTATTTTGCTTATTTTTTATATAAAACAATATCTACACGTATCTCCATGTTTTTCAGGCAATACTGCGTCGGTGTATCTTGACGATGACGTTTCGTGGCCAATGCAGGCTGAATATCTTCAGATCAGGTCAGAATGTCAAAACAGGCATTCTGACCTGATCTGAAGATATTCAGCCTTCATTGGCCACGAAACTGTCATCTTCAAGATACACCGACGCAGCATTGCCCTAAAAACATGGAGATACCAGCACAAGACCCCTGTAAAAGCCTCAAGCAGAAATATTCAGTTTAATTATTGGTTCACATCCAAAATAGCATAGGAAAGGGGTATAAAATCCTATATAATGAAAACAAGAGAAGTAGCAATACATTAGTTATTATTTCACTGCAAACATACAAACTATGTACAAAACATCAAAATTCAGTACACAGAAGTTAAATAACATCATGATTAAGGCATCAAATTATGTCACTCAACCCCAGGTGATCCTGACTCCTCTGGCACGCTGGATGTTAACAGCAGGTCCCTCAAGTAGTCAATTCTACCACGCGAACTTGATGACCATTGAAGCATGAAACAGATGATTCCCTCAAGTGGAGGGATATCACATTCTGGAAATGATGGGATAAAATTCCAATGAGGAAATGGTAAAATAAATTTCCTAGCCGAGAAATTATGTACAATACCACAATTATGTATGTACTGAATAATACCTTTTGAACAATGATGCCATTCTCCTAAACCACGTTGCAGTTTTTTCCAAAACACTTGATATTCCAAAGTGAGGAAACTTCGAATGAATCAAGATGTAGCCATAAAATCTCCATTAATTTGATAACATAGCCAATGATTGTCCAAACTCCAATTCAAACTTTTCACGTAGAAGTGATCTGGATATATAAATGCATCCTGCCCTAGAGTAATGAAATTCAGAGATGGATATCAGATGTGAGCTGAAATGAGTATAATTAATATACTTATATGTTAAAGCATTCACTGAATAAAGTATTCATTCAGAAGGTAATCATAACATGCAATAATATTGAATTAATTAAAAAATAAGCCTCTATAAACCCTCTTTGACACGTTACAATTTATTGGCAAACAAATTGGCACAATATAGGGTGATAAAGTGCACAGTAAGTTCAGCATGATAGTCACCAATATTGGTCATAACAAGGTTGATATATTCCACATAAGTTCCATAAATATCTAAATTATAATCATAAATAGGTTGTGTTATTCAAATTGCGATGAGGGTGGTAAGTGTATAATAGGTAAGTGATGTAATATTATTAGTGGAATAAAAACCATATCACGTTACCACACTAAATGAGTCAATGCATTCAAAACACATCTCTCATTTCTCTGCACTATGTGTTCTCGCCAAATCACTCTCGTGATGTCATAGAAGTGAGTGTTAGGCCTGTATATCAAGACAGCCTTGCCACATCATATTAGAAATTAAAATCAGAAGATGCTGGTTTATTATATACCAGATAAAAGATGTTCATAAAAGTTTTATTTATTATCATAAGCATTGAAAGAGCCTGTAAAAAAATGAGAAGTTTTAATCTGCTTAGATATTAATGCCGAATAAGCAGTATTAATATGTGCTGTTGTTTTCCTCACTAGGATATGGCAAAGCAAACCTCTATTTGAATTGTGGTTGACAGAAAATGGAACATGTTCTGCAATACAAAATTGGGTAAGAAATGGGGACTAAGATGGGGTGGGGAATAGGTATATGTCATGCAGCACACAATTCAATTTCCTATGGATTGGCCAATAAATTAGATCGTGTCAAACAGGCTTAAGTATAAAATTACCGATATGCCAAAAGTACACTGCTACAGATAAACAACACTGGCAACCACAATTGTGATTTAAAATGATTCTTTCAACAAAAAAATTAAAATTAACGCACATGGAAACACTAATTTCAACATATTCACAGCCAGTTACCCATGGAACAGAGCTCCAATAGTAATGGAATCCACCCTGGCTTTCTCAGCATCACATACATAAACCAGTCGGTACCTACACAATTAGCAGACAATAATAGATTTCCTGCACCAATAGAAAAGGGCAGCCTTGATGCCCACTGCATTGCAGGCAAGGCTGGAGGCTCAGCAAAAAACCACAACCCAATTAGAAAAACAACAAGTGGTTGTTCACACAACATGAATGGCAACAACCTTGGCGTCCACAGCATTGCAAATAAAGCAGAGTGCACAACAAGCACACACACATAATATCCCCAACACCAAAATGTAAATAAGAGGGGTGTTCAACGCACAATGAATGGCAAAAATCTTCGCGTTCAAATCATTGTATTGAAGACAAGATGCATCACAAACACACACATAAAATACCCAACACCCAAAGGAAAAGATGAAGTGTTACACTTCGATTGCCTGGTAACATGCGCGGGATAAACAGCAATGAACATGAACAACACTAAACTTCGTCTCACTTCATATACTACACTGCAATATGGTTGTTTAAATGCATGAAACTCCTCACTTACCATAGCAAATTCGGGCTGGAAAAAGTTCTCTTCAAGGCGGAGAAACGAACGATATGCCTCGTCTTGTTGATCTTCCAATTCCTTCATAATTTCGTCACAGGTTTAATCTTTCAATCACTCACTCAGCTCTACTTAATTACGACGCAAGAATTACATGACTTCAAGAAATATGCACATGCTTAATTGCAGTGCCGTCTGAATATACCAGCTGCAGCAAAGATCGCGGTTTCGCTCATCTCTCGTGTCAACGGTCGGCAATCATCAGACCCTAGATGAAAAGACTGCCGGGCTGAACCAAGGCCTCGTAGTGTTTCTTTACACGGACAGAGGCACTGTTGCAACGGCAAACGGCCGCCTATTCCGCTTGATCCCCGTGATTCCTCTCATTTATTACAATTAATACATGTATTTAGAAACACTTCCACTCTATCTCCATTTAGTATTCAATGACTGAAATGGCCATAATAATTCACTTTTCTCTCGACGATTGTCTTCATCAGGCCACCGTGTCTTAGGATATGGCCAATTATGTTGTCCCGTCTTCTTTTTAGGGTTTTCAGCAGACTTCTCTTTTCTCCCACTCTTCTTAAGACTACATACTTCATGTCACTCGGTCAATCCATTTTATCTTCATCATTCTTCTGTATCACCACATTTCGAATTCTTCAACCCTTTTCTTCTTCACACTCCTCCTCTCTAGTAGAAACAATTACAATAATTTTTCATCGATAGCTGTGTGAAAATGAATTTCATGTACCTACCCCTAATTTCTAGGATTACATTAAAAAAATTATAGGCATGAGTCATATTTAATTTTTATCATTCAAATACTTTTATAAAAATACTAATTATGCAGTTGTATAATTTCCTATTTATTCTGCAGTTTTGAATGCACCACTTTGAAAGTCAAGTCGGTGCTGAGCATGTGAAAAGCTGTTCAAATATTTTTATATTGGCAATTCCTTGGCCTTTATTCTCCTGAGACCTCTGCCAATGGCATGGGTAATGATTTATAGAATAGTGTACAAGCTAATCTCTATATACTGTTGGTCAGCTTTCCATATGGTGGATGGATGTGTTAATTTTATCTTGTAAGAGAACATTAGGACTGATCTATCACGATGTTTCACATTAATTACCATGCAAAAAAACTCGCAATGGGGGACACACAGCTGACTCAGCCAACGGAAGTGGTTGCAACAGGATCTGTGCGAGCAGACCTTCTGACCCCCCTCCACTCCCTTCCCTTTCCCTAAAAGCAATCAAGGATGGGAGTTGGATACATAATAAGTCTCAAAGCAGGTTGTTCGGTGGGAGTCACCTTTTGCTTATTTTAATTTTTGATTTATGAGTGAATGGCTCTGGTTAGAAGATTAATTTTTTCACTAAAATTCATTTCTCGTTTCCATCTAACGATTTCGTGTACAGAATTGAGATTTTGGTTCTGAGTAAACGCCCCACACTTGGTGGAGTGGTGGTCTGTGCATTAGCCTGACAAGCCAAAGGTCTGAGGTTTGATTCCTGATCCAGTAAACCAATGTCCTCTGAAAATTCAACACATTTGACATACACAATGGTAAAGTTAACAACATTTAACAAATTTACATCAGACAGCCATGTCTAACCCCTCTTCATATCACCTAATCTGATTCCCCATTCATCACTCTTACTCGCACTTTCTAATTCATTAATGAATTCTGGATCAGTCTTCTCTTCTTCAAATCCATTTCTATCTTCCACAATACTTCCATTAATCTTTTTCTACCTCATACTGTAGAAGTTTTTCAAAATCCACGAAACATGCGAATTATATTCAATTGTATGTACCTTTCACAAGTATTCTGATCAATGCAATTGCGTTCCATGTTGAATTCCCCTTCTAAAATTCAATCTCATTTTAATCTAGACATTAATTTTCTCTCTTCTTCATACTTATGCCTATGATTTTTGTATGCACTTTGTAGCATGAGAAATCCTGAAGCATTCCCATGCTATCCCCATTTTCAGAATGAAGTAATACCCTGAATTTCAAGACATAATACCTATGCATAATATATTGTTAAGTACCTTGTCTGAAAACATGTATTTTTGAAAAAGATCATCTCTGGCAGAATATTTAATGATAGTGGGAGGGAATAATTTTCCTGAATATACCTATTCAGCAAAACCACAGCAGTTTCATCTATCACAAGTCAAATTGAAATGTTTCTGCCATGGATCCAAAAAATTATCCAAGTAGTATGCAGAAGTCATAGCCTGGCATTATCTTTCAATCAATAGTATTACAGCATTTGGATTGATGTGTTGCTGGATCATATTATCTATAAGATCCTCCCAAACAGCAATATGTAGCGGAGAAGCGAAAAAATAACGATGCAATTCCACAAAACTTTATTTTGACACGAGGTCAGGTCTGGTGGAAGTCGGGGTGAGGGAGGAATAGAGTCGCAGAGAGGGTGGGAAAGGGAAAGTGACCGAGGATTGACAGGTCGGGTGAGGGTGGTGATATAAGTTAGTGTGTTTGCTCCTGGGGTGGTTAGGGTTTCGTCTGGGGAGTGACCGAGGCGGAACCGTTGGAGCTCAGGGGAAAGGGGAGGTTTAAAAGAGGGGAGCGGGATAGATATAACAATTCATTTAAAACCTCGCAAGATTTGGAATTTACACAGATTGAAATTTCTATTTCTTCGAGACCATCCAACTTGAGACCCTTGTTTTCGACGTGTAAAATGTGTGGTGTAAAATCACTATGTTTGTGTTGTAATAAATGTGTGGTGAATTGGGAAGTGTGTTTGTGGTTACGGAAGCAAGCTTTGTGTTCTGTTATCCTCGTGGCAAAGGTCCTCCCTGTCTGTCCAATGTATGATGCCCCGCAATCATCACAGATGAGTTTATAAACTCCGCTCTCTTTCATAATATCAATTTTATCCTTTGTTGACCCAAGTATCTCTCTTAAGGTAACACTGTAGAAAGCGGCTCTGATTTCTTTTTTGGGGAGAAGCTTCTGGACTTTGAGGGATAATTTGCCAAGGAATGGTATCCATCTCCACCTTTGTATGTCGTTGTCACACTGTGTGTTGTATAGGGACCTAAAAGCCAATTGTGTTTGTTTTCGTCTGTAGAGTGTGTCGATTAATCTTGTGGGATAACCGTTGTTGAATGCAATCTGTTTTACTGTCGCGAGTTCTCTTTGTTTATTTGTGTGTGACATGGGAATGTGGCATAGTCTGTACAGCATTGAGTGGAAGGCTGCTAGTTTGTGTGTTATGTGGTGATTTGAGTGAGAATGTATAACATGGTCAGTGTGGCATGGTTTCCTAAATATGGAGAAATCAAACTTGTTATTTATAATTTTTAGCGATAAGTCAAGGAAATTAAGTATTCCGTCCTTTTCCACTTCACACGTGAACTTTATGTTACTATCTTGTGAATTTAACAATGTTATGAACTTATCCAATTGTCTCATTGTCCCTGCCCATACACAAAACACATCATCCACGTATCTCGACCAATGAAGGACCTTTTCTGTGAGGGGGTGTCTCTTGGAGAACAAACACTTTTCCAGGTTGTCCATGTAGATGTCTGCAAGAAGCGGGGAAACAGGTGAGCCCATGGCTAGGCCATCTGTCTGCTGATAGTAAGTGCCGTTGAATAAAAAGCTGCTCTGATTTACACATGTTTCTAACAAGTGACACAGTTCACTGATAACAGGTGCTGGTGCCTTAGCTTTCGCGAGGGTGATTTCCACTAGGTTGAGAGCTTCGGATCTTGGTACGCTCCGAAAAAGGTTGGTCATATCAAAGGAAACCATGCGGCAATTGGAGGGTAAAACTTTGTGGGAAAACATCTGTGCGAATTCGTACGAATTTTTTATTCCAAACTTGGGGGTGAACTTAGAGTAACTCCTAAATAGAGAATTTACTTTGTGGGATAGTAGGTGGTTGGGAGCAGAGACACACGACACTACCGGCCTAATAGGAATCTTATCTTTGTGGATTTTCAGCAGGCCAAAAAATCTTGGAACCTTGGGATTCATCTGTATAAGTTTGGCGGATTTAGACGGATGTAATAACACTTCACATCGGGCAAGGGAACTTTTGCACTCGGTTTGGTATTTCGGTGTTGGGTCGCTCCTTAAGGCCACTATGTTGTTGGAGTTGATGAAATCTAAGCACTTATCAATGTACACTCCTCTATCCATGACCACAACCGCATTGCCTTTATCGCTTTTGGACACTATGAGGTTATTTAGTGTGAGAGATCTCTTCAAGGACGACACCGTCTTATATTCTGCGTGTTGGCTGGTAACTGCTTTATTTTCAGTGCTGCTGATGTATTCTCGTATTTCGGAAGAGATGAGTTCCTTGGCTCCCGAAGAATCCTTCCGAAGCGCTATGTTGCAGTCCACCGCGAGATTTTTTAACTGTTTAGTTGAAAGGGGCATATCGGGAGCGTATTTTAGTCCTTTTTGTAGTAGATTCCACTCATCGGGTTTAAAATTATGTTGGGATAGATTGACTACCCTGTCGTTAAATGTGTGCTCAATTGGTGGTCTCTCCGAGTTGAGAGTTTGGGTTTTGGATTAAGTGTCAAGTTTTTTGCACATTGTGGTTCTTTTCTTGAAGGCAATTTCACTTGCTCTTTGTCGAACACTGTCGTCTAATGATATCCATTCCGCCCAATGAAGGGAATTTGTTAGTAGCATGAACAGTAAATACAGGTAGTGAGAGATGGATTGTCTTTTCACATACCATTCGTGGAGCTCTCGTTTAATCCACGTACGTTTCGCGCGTTCCACAGCAAATTTCCCGGCTGATGACTTATTCTTACTCCAGATGCTGACGTATCTGGGGATAACTCCACGGGATAGGCATTTACTGTTGAAGAAGATGTTCAGCGAGGCGATACGATGCTTGATGATGAGTTTCCGATACAATTGCAATATGTAGCATTTGTGCAGCTATTTTACTGCACCCTGTCCAATGCAATGGCAATCATTACTAAAATTAAGTCCTTTACACTGAATTTCATGCCAATGTTTTATACCTCTTGTTGAACGATATTATCTTTTTGGCTTCTTTTCTTCATATATTTCCAATAAAGTGGCCCAGTTCTTAACATAATACTCTTTAAGTATTTGCTACAGTATTCCATTGAAGCTCAATGGGAATTACGAGACAAGACGCCATTTCCCCAGTATACAATTAAAATTGTCAGTATATTAAGTGAATGTTCCTGAAGTACTTACTTTTAAAAAATGTTACCAGTTCTGTGCAAAACAAGAAAATTCTTCCCGAGAACAAATACTTGATGCTCTCAGTATATAAAAAAAACCAATGTAAATTGGAGATAATCAGTAGTTGTTAGCAACTAAACTGTGAACGAATTCAATATAACTACTCGAGGCACATTGGGCAATGCAATGGTAAAATACACAAAAAAAATTAACACACTTTTGAACTGCCTACAGTTACATCAACATCAAAATTTCAGGAAAAACAATTAATACCGATGCCAAAATATTCATTACGACCATATATGAAGTAGCAAACAATTAAATTTCACATAAATAAACGATATTCAGCGAAGGATTTAAAAACCCAGCATTCGCAACGCTAAGTTAAAATCTGATTTAAATACAAAAATATAACATTAAAAAAAACCACCCTTACAATTTTTCAACAAAATTCGTGATTTTTATCAACCCTGGTACATGGCTCTTTTTCTTCCCCATGAATATCCACTATTTTCACACAGTAATGCCATTTATACTATTAATTTAATTTCCTGGGGGAATTTAGGAGAAGAGAGTGTGGTTGGAACAAGTAAGAAATGCCAATGAGATTCTGAATGCTGAGAAAAAGAAGAATATGAACTAAGAAAGTAAGGACGAGAATGGACATGGATAAGATGGAATGAAAATCAGTTGTGAGATTTTACAGGTGAAGAGCAAAATGGTCAAGGAAAGAGAGCAATCAAGACAAGAGGGGAGGAAGTAAAGCAGAGTACTTATACTTCAACATATCCTACCGTAACCGGTAAAATTCCAAATAGTAATGTTTCTATCATTGAACAGCAGCAAAGTAATTTTGAAAATGACAGAGGTAGAATGAACCTGTAAGAACCATTAGGTAGACCTCCTCTTTAAAAACATGAACCATATCACACATACATCAATACGATAGGACTGACGACACGATAAGACTCAGATACAATACAACAAGACTCCGATCAATTCGAATTCCCATGCTGATAAATAGCCTTCTCTACGTATAGTACTTAACGAAAACGGGAGAGTACAGGAAGGATCAAATTAAGTTCAAAAACAGCACTCAATTACAATGAACAACAGCATTTTCTAAATGCTTCACATAAAAATGAACTCACGATGTCCCTGTAGACAACAGCCATCGCTAGATCACTATAAATATCAATGGAATATACACGTTTAACAAGCTTCCAAATAAAAGGCTAGTTTAAGTTGACGTTTCTGATCAGTAAGTTGTCTATCCACCCACGGTCGAGAATCTTAGGTATTAGTAAGAACTTACCGATATTAGACTAAAACGTACCATCAAAGTAGTATTAATTGGGGTATTTACTTGTATGCAGCTCACGATATTAAGGAGATAACGCATGGAATACTTCCCCCTATCCACATTTTGAAAAACCTACACCATACAGCAAAGACTGACTTCATTTGTGTTATTACCTCAAAAAGTAACCCAATCAAAATAAACAAGCAAAATCCGATCCGTTGACCAAAATAATTGTTGATTGATTTTAGAGGACAATGGGAGAGTTTTCACGTCCGTCGCTTCAAAGCGCTACAGGTGCTACAGGAAGAGGGACATTTAGGACGAAATACGGAAGAAGTATGGACAGAAAATAAATAGTCGCGATAAACATGAAAGTCTCACGTCTGACGGAAGTTGTCCAGCTGTTCACAACTTTCATACCAGATTTCGATAATCAATCTACTATTTCAGGGATCTGGCCGAGCCAGCCACATACCGCCATCCAAATGAACTCTACAATACCAATATTTGTACCACAATGTAAACAGTGCATGACTAATACGGTTTGCTTACCTCAAAACGTAGAGTACAGCATCCCTAACAATAAAACGCAAATGCGTAAAAATGCTTGAAAAGACAATAGTTCACTCCAGAAGTACAATCAAGGTTTAGCTCCGAACGACGTACCGCCCTGAAACCACCGGAAACGCCTTTTGACGTAAAATAACGTAAACAATATAACTCAACAGATAACCAAAGACGAGCAAGAGAACGGTACTAGGGAACCAGTACAACTCGATGGTGTTGCGTAGAACCCTACCCTTTATGTGGCAGCACACTAGTTCGCCAAGAGATGACAGCACAAGAAAAACGAGCACCAGGGAGTGGCGCGCACTTTCCCACCTTTAAATGAATGGAAGCATATATTATTCGTTGGAAGGTATATTTAACCAAATATCATAAAATAAGGTTTGACTAAAAAAAATTAATCATGCAACAGACATGTATTTTTCCATAAGATTTACATCATGAATATATGATAATAAGCACTAACTGACATTGAAAACAATGATGGATATCAGACATGTAATAACCACTTGTCAAGAGCATACCTAATTAAGCATTTGAGAGAATACAGGGGAAAATTACTATGGCAACCCCTACAATAATTTAAAATGAAGTTACGAGCACAGTTCTAAAGCATTACGCGATTGAGAGTACGCTCCTTGCACAGTGGGTAACTTGATAAAATAATTTAAAGAAATAACTGGTTTACCTCCTTTGGTCCATTGTGTACGGTGGCAGTTGAAACACTCACAATATATTCACAGGCTAATCAGTGATCACTGGGTGCTTTGTCTGAATCGCATTGCGAAACGTGCGGCAGTTGTCAGCATTAAAGCCATAGATCACAGATCACTCTTAATCACAATTCACAGGTTTCACTGGAACGGAGTCACAGGTTTTGACTGTTACTTCACATATCTGTGACAAATCACATTGCGATATATCGCTCATCGATAATTGCAGCATATTAACAAAATAATCAGTACTTTGTGCTTTGGGACGTTGATGTAACGACGCATGTCGTGTCCCCCGAAATACGATCGCAATCACATTTTATAATCACAGTTATTGTAACGTACGGAACAGTCACAATTTAAGGAGGTGAGAAGGAAGTCGCAGTTTGTGCCATCCCTAGTTGGTACTGATCGGGAATAAATATCGAGACGGCCTTGTATCACACCATAATAAAAAATTTTTTAAACAGTCTACATTGTTTGTTATTAGATTCATACAGAAACGAATCGATCCCTCAGCGGTAGTTGGGCTCTCGATCTCAGAGCAAGGCGACGTCGCAGCGGGCAAATTAATGGGAGAACAACGGAAAAAGGGGTTGAAATGGCCGAGGGTCAGGAAGGCGATTCAGCATGGGTTAATTTAATTCAAAAGTTAATTTGGGAGGAAGATTCTTTGGAAATAGAAGATCGCAGTCACAATCTCCAAATCACACTTTTTAGCATCTCCACGAGGGGTCGTGGACAAACAACTATTGGCGAACTCACGTCGGTGAGAACAGCTCTCAAGCATAAAATAATGGGTTAACGTAGGATTAATGAAACATAATGTGGATGAACAATACAAATGAGAGAAAAGCAATCAAAAAATCAAACAATTCGCAGCCGTTAACATAAGAAATTGCCCTTTCAAAGAATGTGACCAAACTATATAGATCAAAGACAGAATGATTTGACTTGAGAGGTGAAAGTTTTTCCTCGTAACTGACTTTTGGCTTGAGTGCGGCCAGTTGACACATGTGGTAAGGGGCGGGGGGGAGGAGAGGTGATCCAGAAAAGGGATGTGCACACGGTGTCGGGGAGGTGGGCGACACGTGGTTGTGCGGATTCGCTTGCAGGGACTTTCCGCCTTATGTTACGATGGCTGGAAACGTGATGCGTCGAAGGCCTGGGGCTCCCGCGACCAAGGGTCTGACACTTACGCGATATATCGTATGTGTTGACATTAGCGCCAGCTATTTCCGACGCACATGGTCCTATACAGGGTTGCAATTTGGTAATTGTGTGTGTATATAGATCACCCTCCGGAGACATGGGAATTTTTCTTCACTTACTGGAAACTCTATGTGAGCAGATCGACAAGATGAGTAAATCTATTATAATTTGCGGTGATATAAATCTTGATGTCACCAAAAAAGTTAATGAGGCTAAATTGCTTGAGGATTTGCTAAGTTCATACAATTTATTTTGCATTAATCGCTCTCCAACTAGAGGAAGCTCATGTCTGGATAACATCATAACAAACATAAAAGCAAGCGACTATGTAGTAGGAATTGATGATCCATTAATCTCGGATCACAAGTTACTTTGGGTTAAAACCAAATATACGGATTTTGTCAATGCAGTACCAAACAAATTAATAAAATCTAGACCAATAACTGAGGAAGGCATTATAGATTTCATGAAAATATTGGCGGATGTCGATTGGGAGAACATATTTAAATTTATCGATATTGATACGGATTTTCAAATGTTCTTTAATGAAATAATCGTTATTTATAATCACTGCTTTCCTGAAAAATGCAGTATAGTCAAACCTCACAAAAAGAAAAATAGCTTTTCTAAGGATTTACTGGATATGAGGAAAACTTTTGATACTGCACAAGGAATATACGGAATAAAAAGACAGCGGATTCAAAATCTTAGTATTACCAATATAAAAAAAACGTATAGATCGAGAATAATACAAGAAAAGAGAGAAAATAATGATAAATTCATCGAGAATGCAAACAACAAATGTAAAGCGGCTTGGCAAGTGATGAAGAAAGAATGCAATCAATTGCATAAGTACACAGAGCTGGACATAGACCCTATAATGAGTTTAATGATTTCTTCATTGAAGCGGTTAACAGGGCTAGGGAATAGGGTATATATGTGGAGTGTGAGGATCTGCCACAAAATTCTACATGTGAAGGTAACCATCAATTTTTGATGCATTACTTTGAGCGGATTTTGTGGTGCAATTATTC
Source organism: Platycnemis pennipes (assembly GCA_933228895.1). Taxonomy (NCBI): domain Eukaryota; kingdom Metazoa; phylum Arthropoda; class Insecta; order Odonata; family Platycnemididae; genus Platycnemis; species Platycnemis pennipes. The sequence goes on along the minus strand of OW121849.1, from coordinate 141,239,294 downwards.
TATTACATTCCTTAATTTTAAACTCATGCATGACGTATTCATTTTCATCATGAAATGATTTTTAGTTTAAGGGGTTGCACACAGTGAGGTAAGGTAGCAACACATCATTTAAAGATTTATCGGACTCCCATCTACATAAAGGCAATTTTGCTTTATTTAACATATCATAAGAGGCCGTATAGAATAGCATAATAGTGGAAATGAAGTAAAGGCAAAGAAAAAATATTGAACATGTACAAATTTTGTAAAACAACTTTCCATATTACGTGTTTAAAATAAATAATTTTTATGTATGTGCATATGATATTGCATTTTCATTATATCTAAATCCCAAGTATCCTTTTAATATCAGTCAAACATACCATAGGCCTCGCATCTTAAGGGATGTCATAAAAGACTCCCAATGTAATTTTGGTGACATGGCCTACCCTGACTTAAGCAGAAAACTGTCTTAGCGGGAAAAAAAATCATGGCACCAAGAGATTTCACTGAAGGCAGGTTTTACTGCAATAGATTCGAATTACCCTTGACAACAACTAGAACGAAAATCTGGTTGGATGGAACAGGAATAGTGGCAGATTAATCACAGTTGGGTTAAACAGTGAAGTGAGGAACTTCAATCAGTACAGTGTGCCCCACACACAGGGTGCGAAGATCAAAAGCCAAAAGATTTCTGAAGGAATTTCATCCTGAAGATGGCAGAAACATCACCAAGAGGAAAGATCATCAGAGGTGACTTGAACAACCCAATTGGGGAACAAAACAGGATTTTGAAGAGTTCATTGTTGGCCAGGGCTAGAATTAAGGAACCAGGAAGGAATGAGTATCACTGATTTTTTGATGGCTTGTAATGAGTTTTTGGGGGACCAGACCAACCCTAGTGTCGTCCAGTGAAAATTCCTTAACAGATGCTCAGAATTAAGTGCAACAAACAAGTGTGACAGATGACACAGTATTATTATTTTTTTTTCATGGGTGTTTTCAAGTCTGTTTCCGCACTAATAGGTGCTTCAGACCGGGAGGAAAGGTATAAGGATAGGAATGGAAGGGATGGGGTTAAGGATCACAATGGACATATTTTACAGTGTAATTTTGCTCATGATTATTTTATTTTAGATCCATAAAAGTTGATGTTATATGTTATTGTCAATATAAAGCAATGTGAATTCATCAGACCACACTCCCCAATTCAAATACATGACATCCTCATTATTAAATCACACATTCCCTTTCACCAACCATCTCACCGAAAAATCCAAAAATACAAAGGGAAAGCATTTTTTTCTGGGTGCCATCAAGGAGCTCCTAAGTCCAACACAGAGCATTCTCTTGACTTCTTTTACCATACTTATTTCTTTCACTCTCGTCTGAAGAGTTTGCTAGAGGTAAACAACAAAAAAACATCACACACAACAGTCAACTCATTAAAATTAGGCATTTGTTAATCGAATGATTAAACTGCATAGCTAAAACTGACCACCTTTGATACCACATAAATATAAAAATTATACAGTTTTGCCAAAAATTTGCATTGTCTGAACAATTCATGTCCATTTTGAAACATAATTGCATTTCCCATTGCCCTCACATTTCCACACTCCATGTGAAGTTTGGACAATTCCCATTTTCCCACATGGAGCATAACAGGCCTGTTTGAAAATGTAACAAGGCACTCAAGAAATTTTTATGCTATTTATTTTATTTTGATTTTCTCTTAACAACCTTTTCCAACCACTAATTAGTTTCAATTAATATCATCAAAATATATTTCCACATGAAAAAGTTTGATTTACGCCATAAATATATTTAAGCTATAAAATATATTTAAACCCATTAAAGTAATACCGGACTCTGTACAGGGTATGCATACCTAGAAAGGTCTTTTGAATACAGGGTAATAGATACCAGTACCATTTATAGGCATCCTTGGAGCAACTATCAGAGCTAATCCACTCTTACCCCTCTTTACAGCCACAACCACCCAATTCACATCAGGAACGAGCACCTTAAAATCAACAGAGCCCACCCTCCCCAGCAACTTCTTTGCTAGTATATATAGATCACCAAGAGTTACTTCTGCACCATTCCCAGTTCTCAGCTTGACAAGTTCGATTCCATCTTGTGAAACACTGCATGCATAATTTAGATTCTCCAAATTTAATCCATTAATCCACTCTCTCTCAGCAGAACTAGCTTGTAAAGTGTTTTGCTCATCCAAGTCAGCATGGACTCTTTTTTTTAAATAAGTCCTAAAATCATCAATATCATCATTATCATGGCTTTTCAAGTACTCAACAATATACAAAAGAAGTTGTGGTAAGTTCTCACTGCGGGATTTCTCAAAGAATTCCAAGAATTTTCCCCTGGATCCCAAAAATAATTCCTTGTTATTGAAAACTATATTTTTAGGTTCCATAACATTGAAATATTGACACATTTCTTCAATTGTCTCATAGCTCTTTGAACCACGGCATATTTCTGATACACGGAACATGGACTGCCTGACTGTAGCTTTGCCGTCGGCCCAACTTCTTATTTCTGACATGATTCTGTCAACAACTTCACTTAATTCAATAGTGGAAGAATATAATTCTGTATTAAACAACTTGGGAATTTCCTTGGAAAATGCCATATCACAAGCCACCGTTGAAACTGTGCCACCATCAACTTCCACAAATCGTCTAAATTTGTTTCCAATCGAATTGTCCTGGAGAATAAATCTTTTTACGTTGAAAATAAGTTCCCCCAAGTCAATTTTACTAGGAATTAAGTCCTTCTGACAGAATTCCACAGCTTGATTTGAAAAATAGCATAAATGCCCACTCAAAAAGGTGGTTTGAATCTTTTCCAAATTTGAGATGCAATCTTTACCTTTGCAAACATCTTTGCATATTGTAAAGAGATTTGCATAGATATGCTCCTGTGACACGGGGCTGCCCCACTTCATACTACCAAGTGTGAAAGCAAACAAAGTTACATTACTTCCTATGCGGATCCAATGAGCTCCTGCCGCACTATCAGAAATGGACTGGCCATGCATCTTGCGATCATATAGCTGGTATCCATGATGAAGAGAAGTATATGTATTGCAAATGCCTGATGTCCAAGCAATAGCCTTGTTATAGGGTTTCAACTCTTTGATACCTGTTAGAAGTGAACAAAGCAGAGACACTACTTTCGCACCAACATAAAGCACATTATGGACTTGCTTCAAGATGTTACAAGCTGGAGATTCGCATTCCTCGAGCATCAGCTTCCCGTCTTTCATTTCATAAATGCCATTGGCAGGAAATTTCATCTTGCATTTAGGAAGCTGATTGTTTGATTGAAAATCTTCCCAACTTTCATATCTACGACAATCTATGTCAAAATAAACTTCTTCATCATTCTTTGTTCTGATGCATATAACAGGCACATTAAAAACCTCTCCATCAGCATAACAATTTACCAGTATAATGCGATACAACAAATTACCAGAGGGAGCAATTATTTTAGATAGCTCGTTAGCTTTCTTTTGCGTGATGAAGTTACCAAGGATACGATTAAAATGCTTTAATTCCTTAGAACAAAGTAAATCATACTTTTTGCCTTCAAGAAATTGAAAATGAGTTTTTTGGATGTCATTACAATATTTCTCAAAGTTTTCCATCGCTGTTTTTCCTGCTGCAATCAGGGATCCAACTGAAAAATATAAAAATTATAACATAAATAAGATTAGTTCTAACAGTGATATAGAAAAAAGAAATGACAAATAGTAGGTACAATCCAAAACTAAAAACAAAAATTCATTTCTGAGTAAAGCATAAGTTGTCTTAAAATTTTCTTGTGCTATATGAAATGCATAAGTTGAATCTTTACAGCCACGTATTCATGCATCGATGAAGACGACCCTTTCAATAGAAGAAGGTTGATGTACACAATAATGCACTTCGAAAGAGCCATTCATTTTATGAGTTTTCACTAAACATTCATGAAACAAACACAAATTAGATTAGCTTCATTTGATGCCCTCAAGAGTGTGCCTCAAGACAAATGAACAGTCAAATGGATTATAAATGCCAGGAAAAGTAGTATTTTTTCATCAAAACAGTTATTTGAAAAGAAAAACTAAGAATGCACAAAACTTGGAAGAGTTTACTTTTATAGTAAAATTAAAATAACAAAAAAAAAGAGAAACAAATTCCAGTAAGATTTTTAGTCAAACTCCAAGATGTTGGTCTTAAAAAAATGGAATTAGAATTAATTTGCACCATTCAGCGATATGTTAAAGATATAAATATTTATATAGAAAAAAATTTAGCTTAAAATACCAAAAACATCAATTCTATATTGGGTGTAAATAATGTGCTTGAAGGTGTATCAATGCTTGTACACTAAATGAAAAATTGCCACTGTATTAACTTTCACAGTCCTTCATTGAAGGATGGCTCATCTTTCGAGTGTCCCCTGCATTGTCTTATAACAAATCAATGTTTCTCCTCCTACACCAGAGACTTCTTTAGGGTTAGTGCTCAGTAGCCTTTTTGTGTATCAGTTCACACACACATACAGTGAAGCCTCCCTCTAAGGAAATTTTACAAAAACCTCCCTATCACGAAGCCATAGCCCCAGTCCCGGGACCTTCCCATACACAATGCACGTATAAAACATCCAGTAATGAACCTCCATACTAACGAAACCTCCGCAGAACCAAGTCCATGCCTGGGATCAAACAGACGTGACCTCTATTTAACGAATTTTTTTCTCAGAATTTATAGGTTTTAATTACTTATCGATATCGAAATAATGTTTGGCATCTCAGATGATTTTTTCGTTGTAAATGAGAGCATCCTCTAAGTGTATATCCAGTGAACGGCATGGAACAAATGTTGTGTAGTGCATCGTTAGAAAAAAAAGCGCCGGCTCAACTGACGAGATTGACTTCACGCACACACACAAATTTAAACAAAAATCCACCGAACTACACAGATTACAGGCTACATATTTTTATTTTTATTTCAAATATACAAAAGTAGTAACTAAAAATTATTTCATTCAAAAATTATATTTTTGTAAATTAACTGTCCAAAGTGTTTTTTGTCTCAGCCATATCATCATTTCCTTGGAAGCTTCTTGCCCAACCTGCCACAGAAATTTTTAGTTTTCGACTATCTTCTGAATTTATAAATACTTGCTCCAAAATCTCGATGGAATTTACCACTTCTTTCCATTCAGGGCGCACTATTCCAATTCAGTTTCCAAACTTGGTTGTCAATCTCGGCAGTTGAACCGGTGCATTTTTTCTAACGGTACACAACAAAACATTTGAATCATGCAAAAGCACATCTATCCTTATCCTTTGAGAAATGTAGTAAAAACTGCCAGTCATACACAAATTATAATAGATATATATATGCAAAGGGTGCTTCTAAGAATAAAATTCACAACTGAATGTTCCACAAAAATGATGAAGCATAATCAATAAATGTAAATATCAGGCATTAATTTTAGGGGAGGTAGTGCTTAGGGTACATTATTAAATGATTGAAACATAACACAAAAAAAAATTTTTTTGCTAATTTTTTTTGTTGATTGTCTACAACTTATAAAAAAATGAGCAAAATCGAAGGTACAGGTACTTCGTCAAAAATCGATCTGAAAATTTAAAATTGTTATAAACTTTATAAAATTGTTTATATATCACAATATAATCAATTATTATATATTTCCAATTGAATGCTTTTAAAATAAGTTCTTTTGCACGCCTGTAGCTCAAATAGTCTCGGAGATATACTGTAAAATGTGTAGTAACTTTTGCAAAATTCGAATTTTGCAACATTGCAATTTCTCTTAAACGGCTGTGTTTTTTGCAAAACGGCTTTGAGGTTTTAAATTTCTTATCAAATGGAGCCGTTCTGCCAAATTTGGTCATAATCTGTGACCCGAAGGGTCATGTTTTCCGATTTTCTGGTCGCCTTGATGTGGAATGACCCACAAACATATACATATATGTATATATATGTGGGTCATGTGTGAATGGAGAATACATATATATTCTCCAGTCATTCTGTCTTTTTGCGCAAAATTTTATGCACACACTTTACTGATCGCAGCCTTAAAGGGACACAGAACACAGCAACACTGGACTTAGACTTTTTTGACAGTTTCCTTGATGAATGAATTTCACTATTGATGCACGTACAATTGATAACCGGCAATCACTTTTATATCGTCATAGTGATCAAAAATTAAAGATAAAGATGTGATTGTTACCTCAGAGACAGTATAGTATGAAGGTTGATACCTATGGAGAAATGAAGTGCAAAGTGATATAGGAATTTAATTTTATTAATTACTTTGACACATTAAATTGGCAACTGTGACAGGACCCAAGAATAAGAAGATGACTGAAGTTAAAATGACGGGAGTATTCTTCAAGGATTCAACCATCGTTCAGCTGAAGGAACAACTTGATGGTTATAGCCTCTCTACAAAGGGAACAAAGGCAGATTTGTCTGAGAGGCTGCAAGAGCATCTGAGAAAAGAAAATAGAGATACCGACAACTTCCACAATGAGGTGGAGCAGTGGCTACCACCAGGAAATGAGGAGGTAGGTGTCAGGGAGATGTTTGCCAGTGTACTGAGCATGGTACAAAATTTAGGTATCCAGATGTCCAATGTTCACCAAGACTTAGACAGCAAGATGTCAATGGTTACATCGCAGTTATCTGACCAAATGGCTACTATTACCGTAAACATAAAAGCAATAAAAAATTGAAGGTAGGCATTATATGGCCTTAGACAAATACAGCAGAATAGAGAAAAATCAGAAACTCGAATAATAATGGTGGAAACTGAATTGGACAAAGTAAAACAGACCATGGGGATGGTTAAACAGGCAGTGGCATCAGAATTTTTACAGTTGCATGAACAAGTAAGCAACCAAATGGGGAATGTAGGGCCACCATCAGTCACTATACCTTTCACCAGAGGGCATTTAGACCCAAAAGTGATGAAAGACTGCCTTCCAGAGTTTCTTGGACGACTTGAAGAAAACCCAACAAACTTTATTAAAGGAGCACTCAGTATGTTATGTTGAACTAACCTACCTACTGACATTTATGCTCAAGTGGTAACTCAACAGCTTAATGGACAAGCTGCTACTTGGTGGCAAAACTTGAAAGGTTTAAACCTAGGCTTGTGTGATGACCGATTTTGGTCATCGATATTCGATGAAATAATTTCATCGAAATGCTTCGATGACGATGGCTGATAGAGTGTACACGATTATCGATGACTATCGATGATCGATGAATGTCGATGATCGATGAATGTCGATGATCGATGAATTACGATGATCGATGAATTACTATGATCGATGACTATCAATGATCGATGCAGATGTCTCGTTTGGCAGTTTGTGGTTATTAAGTGAAAATTGAATTGGGTCAAACTTAACTGAGAAGGACAAGGCCTATTTATTAAAGAGTGAAACAAGCACCAAGTTACAAATTAAGCAACAACTCTTTGTTGTGGTATAATATAATTCTCATATCCGCATTTTCATCGGTGAATACAAGTCGGTTGTCCAACACAACGTTTCCTGCATCGCTGAAGAACCGCTCTGATGACGCAGTGGCAGTAATACAGAGGTATTTCCTCACGTACTTCTGAAGGCGGGGATACACATCCTTCCTGTCCCTATACCAATGTAGGACGTCCGAAGATTTAGATAAGGCTGGGACCTCCTCGTATGTACTTGTGGAGCTCCGCCAGAAAGGGGTCGTCAGCAGAGGTAGCGTTTCTCATGTCAGCAGCACATCACGACTAATCGACATCAATGATTCGCATCAACTCATCGACATCGATGATTCGCATCGACTCATCGACATCGATGATTCTCACTGACTCATCGACATCGATGATTCTCATCGATTCATCGCAGTCGATGACATTCATCGTCATCGATTAATCGACTCATCGCACAAGCCTATTTAAACCTGTGTTGGGAGGACTTTAAAAGGGAATTCATCACACATTTTAATAGTGTCGTATACCATATTTTTTTATTGCCGGATCTGATAGAGTTTGTAAAATGAAAAGACCCATATTTTTCTGTATTTTGATCCGTCTATTATTTCTCGAGTTATAAGCGGCGAAGAACTGAGGTTTTTAACCCTTTCGGAAAAGTGGGAGTGGTGCGACCTATTCCGTCATCCACTTCGTTCAGTCACAACTGAGCCCACGAAGCTACTTCGCCTTATCCCAAAGGGGGGGACACAGCTGAATGCCAACAGGAGCGATTGCGACAGGATCGATCTGTATGAGCAGACCTTCCGAGAATCCCCCTCCACTCACTTCCCTTCCCCTAAAAGCAGTCAAGGACGGGAGGAAAATGACGTCAATGTTATCATAGCAGCTTTTTCGGTGGGTGTCACCTTTTGCTTATTTAAATTTTTGATTTATTAGTGAATGGTTGTGGTTAGAAGATTAATTTTTTCACTAAAATTTGTTTTTCGTTTCCATTAACAATTTTGTGTACAAAATTGCAATTTTGGTTCCAAGTAAACTCCCCTATCCTGGAGGTGTGAAGAGTGCAGTGAAGAAGGAGCTATTCACAGACACCCAACCTACAGGTATGCGGGCGAGTGCTTTATTATTCAGAAATATCAATTCTTCAAGATACTGAACCCAGAAGAGTGTGAAGATAATGCAATACATAATATAATTGAGTCACTGCATAATAAGATTAGACCATTAGTAAGTGTCACAGCCCAAAACATTTGATGACCTGAGAACAGCTATTAGTCAACTTGAAGAGGAACACAAAATAAATCCTTCAGAAGATCCTAATCCAGTTAGGAAATATTTCCTGTGTGGAAAATTTGAACACTTGAAAAATAAGTGCCCTACATTGTCATTTCAGGAAAACTAGGTGCAGTCCATCCTGAGGTGAGGGGGAATAGAAACCGGGTAGTGGTTAGACCTCAAAGGAAATAAACTCTTATTAAGCCAGTGACTGGCGAGAAATGGATTGGCCAGATGGTTAGTGATGCAAACTATCCTCGCCCAGCTGTTAACTTAAAAATTGGGAAAACAAATCTTAAGGCTATATTAGACAGTTAGGCTAGTAACTCCTTCATAAATAAGACTGGCTGAGTTATTAACCAATTTTGCTGAGCAATTGTGTCTTTTGGTACTTTTTCAGTGTCTTCATTCCTTACTCTTTTTCATGGTTGCAGATTTTTCTCCTTCGAAATGAGAGTTTAACTCCTTCATAAATAAGACTGGCTGAGTTATTAACCCATTTTGCTGAGCAATTGTGTCTTTTGGTGCTTTTTCAGTGTCTTCATTCCTTACTCTTTTTCATGGTTGCAGATTTTTCTCCTTCGAAATGAGAGTTTAACTCCTTCATAAAAAAGACTGGCTGAGTTATTAACCCATTTCCACCCCGAAAAATGTTTGTTTGCGATTTTGAAGATTGTTTGGTATTTTACTCATCACTCACTCACTCAGTGATTCAACCCGAAGGTTGGTTTTGATAGGCGAGGGTAGAGCTCACCACGGACTAAGCCACAGGCATGTGAATTTCACACATTCAGAGTAGGGGGCCAGTTCCTTTCCCTGGGCCACCTCGCACTCCGAGGATTTTTCGTTCGGGGGCATTCAAAGGCTTCACCTGGATTTGAACCCGGGACCCTTTGATCAGTAGCCAAGTACTATACCCACTCCCATTTTACTCATAAGGTCACCTAAAGTACTGATGCAAAATATTTTGGTGATATATAAAGTCGTTTCCACATAAAGACCCGTAGCCATATGGTGATGCTGGGCAGTAATGGGGCTAATATCTCGCAAGCTACAATTTAAAGATGTATGACCAAAAAAATAATGAAAGTTCTGTGCAAACAGAGTTTGGTATTTAGAGGTAAGTAAAATATTACAGTTTCCATATAAATCTTTAATTTCTTCAATCAATTGCATTTTATGGCAAAATAATAAGAATATTTGGATGATATTCTAATTTACTCTACGCGTCTCCTAGATCATTTTGTGCATCTGGAAAAAGTAATGGAGAGAGCGAAATTGCATGGGTTGACTTGTCAACTTAAAGAAGTGGTAATTCTGAAGATTCTGGTGATATGGAGTGGAAGCGAAACATGATAACATAGAAAGGAAACACGAGCCAAATCCACAAGAATAATAAACTTTACTACGACCCAGGTTTCACTATATTACAGCATCATCAGGTCAAGATGATACTGTAATATAGTGAAACCCGGGTCGTAGTAAAGTTTATTATTTTTGCGGATTTGGCTCATGTTTTCTTCTATGTTATTAACTCTCAAATGGTACGGTGGGGGTCGGATCCGACCCGAGCATTTAATTTTCCACTCCCCTCTTCCCCTCTCTCTTCATAGGAGGATGAGTTGACCAGGAACCCTATCAGTCAGTCGTGCTAAATGTGTAGGAGTGGTTTCAGCGACCTGTTAAGTGACTTTGGCTAGCTACATTCAGTTTTCCCATGCGCTCCCTTGATTTGGGTCGTATCCGACCCTACCGTACCGTTAATGTTACAAATTTTACTCTTTATACGTTTTACTCTTTTTCATAATTCTGCCCACAAAATGGCTTCAAATATGTATTTCGAACCCCTGAGGACGTGCTAGCCCAGTTACTACGTCAGCAGACCATAGATTCTGATGATGAAGGAGAGGATATACCTGGTCAGGAGGAATCTGTCTCAGAGTCGGAGGATGAAATTCTGATGAGCAGTGATATCGAAGAAGATATTTTCGACTATGTTGGGGAGGATGAGAAGTTCGAGAGAAATGTAGTGCCGAATAATGACGAGGTATGTCAGATAATAGAAATTTTGAGTTAGGGAAAGACGAAGAAACAATGTGGACGGATGAGCCATTACGCTTAAAATTTCCGCGAACCCCATCTTCGAACGTGATTACTCACTTGCCTGGGCCGAAAGGGGATTCACGAGTAGTAACAGATGAAGAAAAATTATTTTCATATTTCATAACTGATGAAATGATAGGAAATATTGTTCGTCATACTAATGACGAAATAGAGCGCTCTCATCTCAATTATTCTGAAGTCCTCCTTTCCTTTTTACGTCCTACAGACGTGGCTGAGATGAAAGCACTCATAGGTCTATTTTTTTATGAGTGGTGTCTTGAAGGATTCTGGTTTGAACCAAGATGATATGTTTTCAGAGATTTATGGACCTCCTATCTTTAGTTGCACTATGTCTCAGAAGAGATTTGCATTCCTTCTGCAAAATTTGATGATAAGAAGACTAGGGAGTCAAGAAAGGCTAAAGATAAATTTGCTGCTTTTAGAAAGACATGGGATACGTTTGTTAGCCACTGTCTGATGTATTATAGGCCTTCAGAATATTTGAAGGTGGATGTAACATTGCTAAGTTTCCGAGGTTGATGCCCCTTCAAGATGTTCATACCATCAAAACCTGACAAGTATGGTTTAAAAATAGTGTCACTGTGTGACGCCAGGACATTCTATTTCATCTCAGGCATACCATATGTCGGCAAAGAACAAACAAAAAATGGGGCGATTTACCCTTACCAACTCAGTATGTTCTACGGGTCACAGAATCAGTTACTGGGAGTAATCGAAATGTGACAACCGATGGTTCACTTTATATGAGTTGATAGAGGAACTATCAAGAAAAAACTTACTTTAGTTGGTACCTACACTACGTAAAAATAAGCGTCAGATACCCCCTTCCATGTTATTACTCGGCCCAGCTGGATCATCAAAGTTTATGTACCAGGACAACAAAATGTTGCTTTCATTCAACCCTAAAAAGGATTAAAAGGTTCTTTTAATGTCTTCAGTGCACCACAATGGACAATTATCAATGAGTAAAGCAATCCAGAGATAATTGAATTTTACAACCTCACAAAAGGCGGTGTGGATGTATTGGACAAACTTTGTGAAGACAAGACTACCAAAAGGAAAACCAGAAGGTGGCCATTGAGGTACTTCTTTGGAGTACTAGATATTGCAGCTGTCAACAGTTTCGTAATATTTAAATGTAATACGAAACAAGATGCCTTTTCCAGATTTGCGCGCTCCATCTTCCTGAAAAATCTCGCGTTGGCATTGGCCAAACCTTTGATGGAAAGAAAAATGCATAGTCCACGCATTCCGAGGGCTCTTCGTCTGGCAATTGCTAAGGCCGTGGGAAAAGAAGAGGAGCCTCGGGAACAATTCACGGTCACAACAAATCAGAATTTGCAAAAGAAACGAAGGAGATGTAACTTTTGTGACCACTCAAAAGATAGAAAGGGGAACGAATTTTGTGCAAAATGTAAATCGTGTGTATGTGGTGAGCATAAAAGGTTATTATGTGTTAGATGTTTGGTTGATAATTCTAGAGATGAAATAGATTTGTGATTATTTTTGTATTTCTGTATCTATGACGTCGTAATTACGTCCTGTGATTTAGCAATTTAGCGGAATTAGGAAACGACGCTTTTATGCAAATACGATTTCCACAATACTCTGGTATCTTATTTAGTGTAATCTTTGCCACAATTTTTGCTAAGGCGGGGTCGTTTTGAGTCTTACTTCTCGTCTGCAAATATCATGAATGGATCTTCGTATCGGAGTAAAGAAATGCAAATGAGACAATGTTCTTAGAAGGTGACGAGAGGGGATGAGGGTACGTTCGATGGTTGACTCTGTTGCACTTGGAGCCACATGGCGTTTTCGCTTGCACAATACATGTCACAATGACACAAAATGTAAAAAGAGATGCCAATAATTCACAGATGTGGCCGGTCGTTTCGGTGGAAATTTACTCGGAGTTTTTAGAAACACAATTAGTTAGTGGAGGAGTTTGGACGTCTTCAAAGGTTTCAGGTACATAGTGGAATTGCAACTTTCCACACCCACGGTATTTATTTAGTCGACCGCGGCTTCGACGCAATGGCGTCATATTCAAGACAACATAGTCAAAAAGTTAATTATCCAGATACACATAGAGTAGGGAGAGGTGAAGGGAAAGGGAAGAGCGATGAAAAGGGGGGGGGGGGGTGACCACGGTCGACGAAATAAATATCGTCTGGTAAAAAAAAAAGTCTTTTCTTAGCTAGAAACAGGTGCGCCTTCAAAATTTTTGGTCAGTAAATATTATTATGCAATAAAAATGCTTTCTGCGCACTTATTTCTATCGTAAACCTCATCAAAAAAGTTCGGGTTGGATCCGACCCGACCGTACCTCCTATTTCGTCTCTCACCACTGTACCGCACGAGGGTTAAGAAGTGTTACTTTGCAGCCAGAAGAGCAGAGTATCTTGGTCATGTCCTGACATCCAAAGGATTGGAAAGGCAACCAGAGAAGAATCAGGTGATTGAAGAAGCAGAGCATCCTAGAACTAAATGACAACTACGTCATTTCCTGGGCCTATGTGGATGTTACAGCAGTTTTGTGCCAAATTTATAGGAAAAGGCGGCACCACTTATGGACTTACTACACAAGGACCAGCAATTTAAGTGGATACAATGCAGAGACTGCATTCTAAGAGCTCAATAAGGGAATAGGACGTGCTCCCAGGTTAGCTCATCCTGACCCCCAGAGCAGATGTGTCTACAAACCGACACCAGTAACTTAGGTTTACGGGCAGTGTTGTTCCAAGAGAGTTGGGAGTGGATGAATATGTAAGAAGGAAATTATCATATACTCACAATAATATATTGTAGAATATGAAAATAGGAAATTATCTCCCACCGAGAAAACACTATTGTACAGCTTAAAAGGAGGCCTTGGCCATGGTATGGGCGGTGGGTAAATTCCGGGGCTTTCTGGAAGGTAGGAAATTTCAGTTATACACTGATAATGCAGCCTTGAAGTGGTTAAATACTTGATCAGGAACAAAATCCAAATTAATGCAAATGGCATTACTACTGGCAGAATTTGACTTTGATGTGCACCATGTTCCTGAGGTCAGTAACCAAGGAGCTGATAGCTTGTCATGGCATCCAGCAGCAGAGCCGGCAACAAGCAATGTGATTCCAGAGAGAGAAATACCTCAGAGACAGGAGTCCATAATCAGTGAGCCTGTCCTTAGCATTTTTCCAAGAAGGATTGAATTTGGAAATCTTAAAAAAAATTGCAACAAGAAGATAAGATAGAGTGATCAAAAATTAAAGATAAATAAGTGATTGTTACCTGGGAGACCATATTGTACGAAGGTTGTTGCTTATGGAGAAATAATGTGCAGAGTGATATAGGAATTTAATTTTATTAAGCGCTTTAACACGTTAACAAATTTGTTAACATTTAACCAGCGTGAGTTAAAATAAGTATATTTGCATTTCCCTAACATTTCATACATATGGTATTTTTATATCATCCTTAACTTTTCGAAAACATGAAGTTTTCGGCTGGCACACTTTTCAACTCACACAGAAATCTTTGAAAAAATTAACCATGTAACTCGGGGACTTACTTGTGGCACAATTGTTTCCAACATGTAAACAACTCCCAATTAAAGGTCACAGTTTCAGGCGTAACTCTGGCAGGAAGATAAGAAAAAATGCAGCAATTCCACATGCAAACTTTTTATTGTATGACCAGGGTTTCGCCACAGTACAGCATAATCAGGTGAAGTAAAGGTGAGACCCGGGTCTTACAATAAAAGGTTTGTAAATGGAATTGCAATAATTTATTCTTACCTTCACAACTCCTAATTATACGGTGTAATCAAGAGAATTCAAAGCTATAACAAGAAATAAAATAGATACACTGTAAAAAATAATCTAAATAGTTACCACTTGTCTAATCAAGTGGTAACAAATATTTGTGTATTCATGGAGTTCTACACATGTACCAATTCCTACTAAAAACTTTTATTAATTTGTTCATAACGCAGAGTACTGGCTATCTTGTTTTATTTCAAATATCCAAAAGTAGCCAATCACAGGATAGGCTGAGAAATGGCCAGTTACACTTAATTTATCGTAAAACAAAAATGTTTAATTATTAGCAATGGACCCCTATAATGAAAAACTCCTAACAGTTAGCCTCCCAAAGTATCCTACAGATGCCACCCAGACTATTATCTATCTTCAAGCCATGCTTTTGCCAGGCCCACACCCGAAAGATGACAGATCTTGCAGCATTCCCGAATTAAGATGGGAATTGAAATATAAAAATGTAGACATGTTGGCAAGCACACTGAAGGACCTTGTTCTTCATAACAAATGCCATAATACCGTTTCATTAGCTCAGAAAAAGACAGGATGAACAAGAAAACAGAGAGAAATAAAACACAATATGTCAAAGAGAAATTAAAAAAAGGAACGTAAAACAGAAGAAAATTTGACTACCACACATTTAAAAGTTGTATTATGCAGCAATGCTGAATTACATTCAACAAACAATCACCATCAGCTGCAATTAGAAAATCTTAGAATACCTTTTAACTTGAGAGACACACATGCACAGGCAAAATAGATTAAAAAATCAATGTTAATGTCAATTACAGCCATGAATTTCTAATTTTCAGTAAAATTCATTATATAAGCTGAATAATACTTTATTTTAGAACAATAGAACCCACTAAAGTCATAGATACTTACAATTATATCTTCTCCCAGGTTTCCAGATTATTATTATTATTTGATCAGTGCCTTATATTACCATGGCAGTAAATTAAATGCTGCAATTTCATTGACATCAGCATCCTGAAATTATGAATACATTCATGATGAAATGTAACATTAACTACAATAGAAGAAGTGAAAAATGATGCATTTTGTTTTCTTTATCTACAACTAATAATGGTTTACCCAGGACCATTGCACGTTTATTGAGCACCAATTGAGCCTGTCTTGTTACGTTAACACGCTCCATAGGCCAATAGAAATTTTCTGAGTTATTGACAAAAAGGGGTTCCATTACTGGTGTGCTGACAAGTTAAATTATGTCATGAATAACTACAGTGCAATAAGATACAGTCAACAGAGGCCCAGAGTACTCCATTCTCATGAGGTGACTGCGCCAGTTTCAAACAAAATTTTCACCCAGTCGAGAGAGTATTTCCCCATCCCCCCTCACCGTTATCAAACCCTGTTGTAACAAATATTCACCAATTAAATGTATTAGTAAAAATTGAGTAGGGAAAAAAGTGGTAAACGAGTTCGTTAGATATGCAGTAGGTAATTTGTCATTCCCCGAATAAATAAAAGCTTTTTCCATTCCCAAGGCATCCCAGACGGCCTACATAACCAATATGGGTGTAATCTTCATAGCGTAAACAAAAACATATGAAACTCATTACTGAAATACGTGCTCAATTTACATGCCTAATAGTAATTCATTGCAAATGATTTGCACAGTAATTTGGTATTAGTTGAAATTACATTACCGTTTGCCACTACGGGTAAACAAAAATCAAAAGGAAGTCCTCAGGCTTTACTTGATGGAACTGCATGATTGTAGCAAATAGAAAAACCACTTGGTAAGATGCCACAAAATTTATTGCGACACCGACCTAGGTTTCGAATCAATCGAATCCTAGGTAGTTACAATAGAAACCTAAAAACCAATTTTTCCAGAACACTCGCCAAATTCCCTGAGTTTTCCAGAAGACCGAAATTCCCTGAGTATTCCAGGTTTGCGGACACCCTGGCATAGCATAACGTCACAGTCTCCAGAACATGAACATCACTGCTACCACCTGAGAAGGAATGTTAAGCAGCACAGGGAAGGTTTAAAGGACCTCCCGAGTAGCAGCCACCCCTCCACCATGGGCATCTTGGCCACTGGTGTGGTCCACTCGAAAAACATGAATGCTTTAAAAAAGACCTTGTTTTCAGTTTTACAACAAGTCTCTTGGAGACAAACTCAAAATTACACGCTACTGTCCCATTCATCCTCAGAAAAGATTGCCAGTTTTGGAGAAATATGACTGTCACCTCATTCAACTGCAAGACTAAGATAACCAACAACCTTCCTACCCCCTAAGGACAGAATCCGAAAGGATTTCAATGAAGGAGTGTAAAACATCCCTTGCCCCTGCGGGAGGTCCTAAGAATTCATGGCTAAGGGGAGCCAATACTTTCCCAGACTGACAAGGGAAGCAATCGAAATAGCTGAAACAGCATTGAATTCCTAGAGAGAGGACAGCTCCACAACACTTGGAAAAGAGTTCATTGGAATCTCACATCTGTGGCAGAGTGAGAAGTGTGTCAACAAGTGGCACACCGGTGGCAGTTTTAGGCGACTCCTTTTGGGCAAACCCATGCTGGTATTATACATGATCTTACCCAGCATGACTGATTCTATTACTAGGGCAATATGACTTGTTTGCTAGCTTTTGCTATAGGTGTGATGACAATGGAGGTGAAAGATTTGGAGAACATTTGGAGTGACCAAGAAATTGCACTTTTTCTGCACCCAAAAATTCATCATTTTTTTTCACTTTTTCCAGCTACATGATCTTCCTTTTCTCTGCTAGCTCAGGGCACTTCCAAAAGTGTTCTTTGAGTGTGCGCCAATCAACGCACTGAGAATCTTCCATTCACTCTGCACCCCCATTCTGGTCCAGGCTGCAGTGCAGCCAGTTGTTCTTCTCCACATATCACATGGTGAGGTGACCAGAGTAAATACTAGCACTGGATACAGCTCATAGGTACCAGTATTAATGGCCACATTGATTCCTCACCTGCAAACACTTTGCTGGGCATCCTGTCATACACAAAACTTAACACCTCAGAAGTTGTGTTCAGTACTTTGCAGTTGCACCTAGCAGTAACCTGATAAGCATCAATTACTCCCTGAGATGCCATATCTCTCCTGATATCGACTTCCAATTACTGGAGGTCATAATGTGATATTACACCCCGCCAGTATGACTGGTGGAGTGCTTCTCCACCTTGAATGTTATGTCCTTGATTAGTTTCTACAGCTTTTTCCACTGCTGAGGAGTAGCCATTTATATAGACAAGGTTCTATCAGGCAGGTTTTGGCAGACTTCAACTATCCAGGGACAGAAGCTGATAGCACCTTCCAATTGAGGAAGGGGAACATTCACTCAAGCATTTCCCTTTTTTTGCACATCTGTCCCACAAACCACTTATAATTGAGTGAAGCAATATCTCCCCAACCCAAGTAAAAACTGGTGGTAGCCCTCCCATCCATACCCCACTGCCTCTCTATTGCTGTTGTCCCACGGTCACATGTGGGTGAACATTTCGGTCCAAATACATTCCTTCCAAATTTTGGATAAAACAAAAATGGTGTAGAAATTCCTCTCGGGTTCCCCACCATACTGCCCAACTTGTGCAACAAGTCGGATACATAGTATGGTGGACCTGACCAAGTGGCGACCCCAAGAGGATTTCCTACTATGCCAGGAAAGAACCAGATCTTATTTTTAAAATTTTGTTTCTCACGGCACAAAGTTCTGCTTCAAAACAAATGAACCTATGAAATACAAGAATATAGTGAACAATGAAAACGGTTGCCACAGCAAAATGTGAAGAAGCCATGGCAATGTCAATGTTTGTGGTGGCAATGGTACATAATGGGTGCTTTCCAATCATCGACGCAAGTCGACACAAGTCAACTTGTGTCGCGTGTAGTGCTTTCCAATCAGTGTGTGTCGCTAGTGTGTCAAACGCGAGTCGACACACGGTGACACACCGGTAATAGTGAGTTACTGAAAAAAGAAGGAAGGACGGCGCAAGCTCTAAATCACAATACGTCTGCAGGAGGCATATTGAAAATAACCGATAAATCAGAACAAATGTTTAAGTTAAGTATTTTCTTAATTAATCATCCTACAACTAATTTTTTTGTTTATTGGTAACGATCTTGCTATAACAAGAAGGAAACATCTGTGGATTCAATCTTCTTCCCACAAAAACGCACCAATCACGAGTCCCCGTGAAAGTCCTTAGCGCATCAGCTACTGCGCATCTGAAACTTGCTTTCCATTCGCGAAGACACAAGTCGACTTGAGTTTCCGCGAGTTAACTCAAGACGACGCATGAGTCGCTTGAATGGAAAGCACCCAATATAATTAACTTTAAATAAACTGATCATGCTTTTGGAATTGTTCATGGATTAATTTTTTCCATGCACTCAATAAGTTCCATTACTGCCTCCGGACTCCATATTTTAATCATTCCTCTCATTTATTACAATTAATACATGTATTTAGAAACACTTCCACTCTATCTCCATTTAGTATTCAATGACTGAAATGGCCATAATAATTCACTTTTCTCTCGACGATTGTCTTCATCAGGCCATCGTGTCTTAGGATATGGCCAATTATGTTGTCCCGTCTTCTTTTTAGGGTTTTTAGCAGACTTCTCTTTTCTCCCACTCTTCTTAAGACTACATACTTCATGTCACTCGGTCAATCCATTTTATCTTCATCATTCTTCTGTATCACCACATTTCGAATGCTTCAACCCTTTTCTTCTTCACACTCCTCCACTCTAGTAGAAACAATTACAATAATTTTTCATCGATAGCTGTGTGAAAATGAATTTCATGTACCTACCCCTAATTTCTAGGATTACATTAAAAAAATTATAGGCATGAGTCATATTTAATTTTTATCATTCAAATACTTTTATAAAAATACTAATTATGCAGTTGTATAATTTCCTATTTATTCTGCAGTTTTGAATGCACCACTTTGAAAGTCAAGTCGGTGCTGAGCATGTGAAAAGCTGTTCAAATATTTTTATATTGGCAATTCCTTGGCCTTTATTCTCCTGAGACCTCTGCCAATGGCATGGGTAATGATTTATAGAATAGTGTACAAGCTAATCTCTATATACTGTTGGTCAGCTTTCCATATGGTGGATGGATGTGTTAATTTTATCTTGTAAGAGAACATTAGGACTGATCTATCACGATGTTTCACATTAATTACCATGCAAAAAAACTCGCAATGGGGGACACACAGCTGACTCAGCCAACGGAAGTGGTTGCAACAGGATCTGTGCGAGCAGACCTTCTGACCCCCCTCCACTCCCTTCCCTTTCCCTAAAAGCAATCAAGGATGGGAGTTGGATACATAATAAGTCTCAAAGCAGGTTGTTCGGTGGGAGTCACCTTTTGCTTATTTTAATTTTTGATTTATGAGTGAATGGCTCTGGTTAGAAGATTAATTTTTTCACTAAAATTCATTTCTCGTTTCCATCTAACGATTTCGTGTACAGAATTGAGATTTTGGTTCTGAGTAAACGCCCCACACTTGGTGGAGTGGTGGTCTGTGCATTAGCCTGACAAGCCAAAGGTCTGAGGTTTGATTCCTGATCCAGTAAACCAATGTCCTCTGAAAATTCAACACATTTGACATACACAATGGTAAAGTTAACAACATTTAACAAATTTACATCAGACAGCCATGTCTAACCCCTCTTCATATCACCTAATCTGATTCCCCATTCATCACTCTTACTCGCACTTTCTAATTCATTAATGAATTCTGGATCAGTCTTCTCTTCTTCAAATCCATTTCTATCTTCCACAATACTTCCATTAATCTTTTTCTACCTCATACTGTAGAAGTTTTTCAAAATCCACGAAACATGCGAATTATATTCAATTGTATGTACCTTTCACAAGTATTCTGATCAATGCAATTGCGTTCCATGTTGAATTCCCCTTCTAAAATTCAATCTCATTTTAATCTAGACATTAATTTTCTCTCTTCTTCATACTTATGCCTATGATTTTTGTATGCACTTTGTAGCATGAGAAATCCTGAAGCATTCCCATGCTATCCCCATTTTCAGAATGAAGTAATACCCTGAATTTCAAGACATAATACCTATGCATAATATATTGTTAAGTACCTTGTCTGAAAACATGTATTTTTGAAAAAGATCATCTCTGGCAGAATATTTAATGATAGTGGGAGGGAATAATTTTCCTGAATATACCTATTCAGCAAAACCACAGCAGTTTCATCTATCACAAGTCAAATTGAAATGTTTCTGCCATGGATCCAAAAAATTATCCAAGTAGTATGCAGAAGTCATAGCCTGGCATTATCTTTCAATCAATAGTATTACAGCATTTGGATTGATGTGTTGCTGGATCATATTATCTATAAGATCCTCCCAAACAGCAATATGTAGCGGAGAAGCGAAAAAATAACGATGCAATTCCACAAAACTTTATTTTGACACGAGGTCAGGTCTGGTGGAAGTCGGGGTGAGGGAGGAATAGAGTCGCAGAGAGGGTGGGAAAGGGAAAGTGACCGAGGATTGACAGGTCGGGTGAGGGTGGTGATATAAGTTAGTGTGTTTGCTCCTGGGGTGGTTAGGGTTTCGTCTGGGGAGTGACCGAGGCGGAACCGTTGGAGCTCAGGGGAAAGGGGAGGTTTAAAAGAGGGGAGCGGGATAGATATAACAATTCATTTAAAACCTCGCAAGATTTGGAATTTACACAGATTGAAATTTCTATTTCTTCGAGACCATCCAACTTGAGACCCTTGTTTTCGACGTGTAAAATGTGTGGTGTAAAATCACTATGTTTGTGTTGTAATAAATGTGTGGTGAATTGGGAAGTGTGTTTGTGGTTACGGAAGCAAGCTTTGTGTTCTGTTATCCTCGTGGCAAAGGTCCTCCCTGTCTGTCCAATGTATGATGCCCCGCAATCATCACAGATGAGTTTATAAACTCCGCTCTCTTTCATAATATCAATTTTATCCTTTGTTGACCCAAGTATCTCTCTTAAGGTAACACTGTAGAAAGCGGCTCTGATTTCTTTTTTGGGGAGAAGCTTCTGGACTTTGAGGGATAATTTGCCAAGGAATGGTATCCATCTCCACCTTTGTATGTCGTTGTCACACTGTGTGTTGTATAGGGACCTAAAAGCCAATTGTGTTTGTTTTCGTCTGTAGAGTGTGTCGATTAATCTTGTGGGATAACCGTTGTTGAATGCAATCTGTTTTACTGTCGCGAGTTCTCTTTGTTTATTTGTGTGTGACATGGGAATGTGGCATAGTCTGTACAGCATTGAGTGGAAGGCTGCTAGTTTGTGTGTTATGTGGTGATTTGAGTGAGAATGTATAACATGGTCAGTGTGGCATGGTTTCCTAAATATGGAGAAATCAAACTTGTTATTTATAATTTTTAGCGATAAGTCAAGGAAATTAAGTATTCCGTCCTTTTCCACTTCACACGTGAACTTTATGTTACTATCTTGTGAATTTAACAATGTTATGAACTTATCCAATTGTCTCATTGTCCCTGCCCATACACAAAACACATCATCCACGTATCTCGACCAATGAAGGACCTTTTCTGTGAGGGGGTGTCTCTTGGAGAACAAACACTTTTCCAGGTTGTCCATGTAGATGTCTGCAAGAAGCGGGGAAACAGGTGAGCCCATGGCTAGGCCATCTGTCTGCTGATAGTAAGTGCCGTTGAATAAAAAGCTGCTCTGATTTACACATGTTTCTAACAAGTGACACAGTTCACTGATAACAGGTGCTGGTGCCTTAGCTTTCGCGAGGGTGATTTCCACTAGGTTGAGAGCTTCGGATCTTGGTACGCTCCGAAAAAGGTTGGTCATATCAAAGGAAACCATGCGGCAATTGGAGGGTAAAACTTTGTGGGATAACATCTGTGCGAATTCGTATGAATTTTTTATTCCAAACTTGGGGGTGAACTTAGAGTAACTCCTAAATAGAGAATTTACTTTGTGGGATAGTAGGTGGTTGGGAGCAGAGACACACGACACTACCGGCCTAATAGGAATCTTATCTTTGTGGATTTTCAGCAGGCCAAAAAATCTTGGAACCTTGGGATTCGTCTGTATAAGTTTGGCGGATTTAGACGGATGTAATAACACTTCACATCGGGCAAGGGAACTTTTGCACTCGGTTTGGTATTTCGGTGTTGGGTCGCTCCTTAAGGCCACTATGTTGTTGGAGTTGATGAAATCTAAGCACTTATCAATGTACACTCCTCTATCCATGACCACAACCGCATTGCCTTTATCGCTTTTGGACACTATGAGGTTATTTAGTGTGAGAGATCTCTTCAAGGACGACACCGTCTTATATTCTGCGTGTTGGCTGGTAACTGCTTTATTTTCAGTGCTGCTGATGTATTCTCGTATTTCGGAAGAGATGAGTTCCTTGGCTCCCGAAGAATCCTTCCGAAGCGCTATGTTGCAGTCCACCGCGAGATTTTTTAACTGTTTAGTTGAAAGGGGCATATCGGGAGCGTATTTTAGTCCTTTTTGTAGTAGATTCCACTCATCGGGTTTAAAATTATGTTGGGATAGATTGACTACCCTGTCGTTAAATGTGTGCTCAATTGGTGGTCTCTCCGAGTTGAGAGTTTGGGTTTTGGATTAAGTGTCAAGTTTTTTGCACATTGTGGTTCTTTTCTTGAAGGCAATTTCACTTGCTCTTTGTCGAACACTGTCGTCTAATGATATCCATTCCGCCCAATGAAGGGAATTTGTTAGTAGCATGAACAGTAAATACAGGTAGTGAGAGATGGATTGTCTTTTCACATACCATTCGTGGAGCTCTCGTTTAATCCACGTACGTTTCGCGCGTTCCACAGCAAATTTCCCGGCTGATGACTTATTCTTACTCCAGATGCTGACGTATCTGGGGATAACTCCACGGGATAGGCATTTACTGTTGAAGAAGATGTTCAGCGAGGCGATACGATGCTTGATGATGAGTTTCCGATACAATTGCAATATGTAGCATTTGTGCAGCTATTTTACTGCACCCTGTCCAATGCAATGGCAATCATTACTAAAATTAAGTCCTTTACACTGAATTTCATGCCAATGTTTTATACCTCTTGTTGAACGATATTATCTTTTTGGCTTCTTTTCTTCATATATTTCCAATAAAGTGGCCCAGTTCTTAACATAATACTCTTTAAGTATTTGCTACAAAATCCAATGAAGCTCAATGGGAATTACGAGACAAGACGCCATTTCCCCAGTATACAATTAAAATTGTCAGTATATTAAGTGAATGTTCCTGAAGTACTTACTTTTAAAAAATGTTACCAGTTCTGTGCAAAACAAGAAAATTCTTCCCGAGAACAAATAGTTGATGCTCTCAGTATATAAAAAAAACCAATGTAAATTGGAGATAATCAGTAGTTGTTAGCAACTAAACTGTGAACGAATTCAATATAACTACTCGAGGCACATTGGGCAATGCAATGGTAAAATAAACAAAAAAAATTAACACACTTTTGAACTGCCTACAGTTACATCAACATCAAAATTTCAGGAAAAACAATTAATACCGATGCCAAAATATTCATTACGACCATATTTGAAGTAGCAAACAATTAAATTTCACATAAATAAACGATATTCAGCGAAGGATTTAAAAACCCAGCATTCGCAACGCTAAGTTAAAATCTGATTTAAATACAAAAATATAACATTAAAAAAAACCACCCTTACAATTTTTCAACAAAATTCGTGATTTTTATCAACCCTGGTACATGGCTCTTTTTCTTCCCCATGAATATCCACTATTTTCACACAGTAATGCCATTTATACTATTAATTTAATTTCCTGGGGGAATTTAGGAGAAGAGAGTGTGGTTGGTACAAGTAAGAAATGCCAATGAGATTCTGAATGCTGAGAAAAAGAAGAATATGAACTAAGAAAGTAAGGACGAGAATGGACATGGATAAGATGGAATGAAAATCAGTTGTGAGATTTTACAGGTGAAGAGCAAAATGGTCAAGGAAAGAGAGCAATCAAGACAAGAGGGGAGGAAGTAAAGCAGAGTACTTATACTTCAACATATCCTACCGTAACCGGTAAAATTCCAAATAGTAATGTTTCTATCATTGAACAGCAGCAAAGTAATTTTGAAAATGACAGAGGTAGAATGAACCTGTAAGAACCATTAGGTAGACCTCCTCTTTAAAAACATGAACCATATCACACATACATCAATACGATAGGACTGACGACACGATAAGACTCAGATACAATACAACAAGACTCAGATCAATTCGAATTCCCATGCTGATAAATAGCCTTCTCTACGTATAGTACTTAACGAAAACGGGAGAGTACAGGAAGGATCAAATTAAGTTCAAAAACAGCACTCAATTACAATGAACAACAGCATTTTCTAAATGCTTCACATAAAAATGAACTCACGATGTCCCTGTAGACAACAGCCATCGCTAGATCACTATAAATATCAATGGAATATACACGTTTAACAAGCTTCCAAATAAAAGGCTAGTTTAAGTTGACGTTTCTGATCAGTAAGTTGTCTATCCACCCACGGTCGAGAATCTTAGGTATTAGTAAGAACTTACCGATATTAGACTAAAACGTACCATCAAAGTAGTATTAATTGGGGTATTTACTTGTATGCAGCTCACGATATTAAGGAGATAACGCATGGAATACTTCCCCCTATCCACATTTTGAAAAACCTACACCATACAGCAAAGACTGACTTCATTTGTGTTATTACCTCAAAAAGTAACCCAATCAAAATAAACAAGCAAAATCCGATCCGTTGACCAAAATAATTGTTGATTGATTTTAGAGGACAATGGGAGAGTTTTCACGTCCGTCGCTTCAAAGCGCTACAGGTGCTACAGGAAGAAGGACATTTAGGACGAAATACGGAAGAAGTATGGACAGAAAATAAATAGTCGCGATAAACATGAAAGTCTCACGTCTGACGGAAGTTGTCCAGCTGTTCACAACTTTCATACCAGATTTCGATAATCAATCTACTATTTCAGGGATCTGGCCGAGCCAGCCACATACCGCCATCCAAATGAACTCTACAATACCAATATTTGTACCACAATGTAAACAGTGCATGACTAATACGGTTTGCTTACCTCAAAACGTAGAGTACAGCATCCCTAACAATAAAACGCAAATGCGTAAAAATGCTTGAAAAGACAATAGTTCACTCATGGTGTTTTCAAGTCTGTTTCCGCACTAATAGGCGCTTCAGACCGGGAGGAAAGGCGTAAGGATAGGGATGGAAGGGATAGAAGGGATAGGGATATGTGGTCCGAAGCCACTCACCCAGATATCCAATAGTTCACTCCAGAAGTACAGAAGATTCACATGGGGCGGAAAGTGCGGACGGCGGAAATTGCGGAAACCAATCAGAAACGCCCAACAGAGAGGCAGAATGGAAGGAATAGTAACTGGAACCGCGGAACGAAAAAGAGCGGACCAATTCTTACTTGGACGCCGTGACACGATCAACTCTTCTTCTATCGCGATTGAATTTACGATGTTGTATTTACTCTCTGGATGTATTTGTCATGTGACCACTAATTTGATCCTGTATCTGACAGACCCTCGCTTTGGAATTTATATTAATCATCCTTTGATGGATCACGTCATTCCTTTCATTGATAGGAAATCTTATTTCGTTAAGAAGGCAAGAGAACAAAAAAATTGTATTTTGAAAATAATGGAGTTCCGCTGGATCACTTGATCATGTTTTAACATAATAATGTGTTATATATGGGCATCTTCATCTCAGACTTGGTAGATTCAGCAAAATCATGTCCTAGGTGACCTTCAGCACTTTCCTAAAGTTTACCTATGTGAAAGCAGTAGGGATTCCCTTGATGAATATTGATGCCTTTATTTGAGAATCTGGACATAAAACATTAATAGTGGACATTTGCATACATTGGAAGCCATTGATTTATGCAAAATTTAACATGTATTCAGTTACAGGATATGTAATGTGATCAACGATTCACTATCCTTCCTAGGAAGGGGAGTGTCCCCTGACTCAAATCAGCTGATTTGAGTTGATATCACCCATTCAGCTGATTTGAGTTGAAATCACCCATATATTACATAAATGACAATTTCTTCATTCAGCATGGGAAATTTTGTAATTAGAGCCAACATGACAAAAATAGAAACTACAATAACCTCTGGAATCACTTTTCAAATGCTTAAAAGAGCTGAGGGGCTTTGATTTGCTCTCAAATTTTTCGATTGTTCATGAAATGCTATAATTATCAGCTGAGCGATTGATCAGGGGAAAATTTTGATTTCCTTCGTCATGAATAGGTCTTGATCTCATTAATTTGGGGTTCTTCCGTGCGACAGCTATCCAAAATGTGGGCTAGTCACTCGAAAGTGGGCTGACTTGAGATTTTGTTCGGCTTGAAGTTTCCCGCAAGATGCGTCGGGTGTCGCTGTGTCATTGTTTATTAAATCACTTAGGGGGGCTTTATAGCTCGGCGGCAGAGCTCCAGCGGCAGAAATCAGCCAATGAGAACACGCCTTTGGAAATCATGACGTCAGACCGTTGAGCATCGCTGACTAGCGCTTAAACGGCTAGCGGCTGCCGCAAATATTCAGCCTTGCTGAATCCCAGCGGCAAGAAGAGGGATGCCCGGTTAGTTCGAATCGCCCAGCATTCTTGGATGTGTTCTATTGGGCACTTTCATGAGCGCGTATGAGATGCATTACGAATATAAAGGTTGTAATGAAGTGTTAAATTTATAATCGAAGAAGAGAAGTCACAGCTATCCCAGAAATAAGAGTTAAGTGAAAATGTAACTATTGCATTGCGCGTACACACATGGAATAGTATCTCACAGTCGTTAAATGTTTCGTTGCAGTATGCATCCCATCTCAAAGTTTTATAAGTAATACACCGCAAATTATTAATATACTGCTGAAGGTCCTGGTTTTTAAAAACTGAAGGTACAAGGCGACAAGTTCCCATGCAAGTTCCAGTGCCTTGCAACGCATTGCGATCTTCTTTTTTCACGCCGCGCCGCAGAGCTGTGAAGGGCCACCGATTTCCTTCCGCGGCGAAATCCATCGTAAGCGCCGCTGCCGCCGAGCTATAAAGCCCCCCTTAGAGCTACTTTTGAGCATACGTCACAATGGGTGCATCCAGGGGGAGTAGCGCTCACTGAGCGATTGAGCGGTAGCGAAGTTTCCGCTATATCTCAGCTGCTGCATCCCCCTGGATGGTGAGCGCTACGGTGGGAATTTGAATCTTCCTCTATTGGCGAGAGAGTTCGTTCTTCGAGACTTAAAATGAAAATTACGAATTAAAGAAAGGTTGTTGGCATTCGGAAGAACTTCCGTTTAATTTACTTCGACATAATAATAGTAATTACGCAATTTTATAAACGAAATAAGATATAACGACAGTAAGCATAGGACAATAACAACAAATACAGCCAAGATGGCGTCGCTTTCAATTTGATCGAAGGGGATAATTAATATTATTCTTCTGCGTATTGAGCTTTTTTGAGCATTTAGTTAATATGTTGTTCGAACATCACATAAGACACACTTTTGGTTGCTTTCAGGCTATACTTTCCAAATTAAGACGCATATAAAAATACAAATCGACGGAGCGTACGCCGTGGAATGTCAGTAGCCAGGCAAATTGTCCGATTGAAATAGAATTGTTTTCATTCGGTAAAGGTGAGGGTGAAAATCGACGTTGAACGCATTTAGCCCCGATTTCATAATTTTCTTCTCTAACATTTTCTCGGTATGAGAGAAGTCACTGACAATTAATTATACTGTCACTCATGCTCACCCAGCAATTGCTAACCGACCGATGTGCTTTACAAAATCTAAACTCTCGGCTACTTCGACGTTATTTTAGTATGAACACGAAAGTTATCGCATGATTCACCTCAACAATCTGACAACTCGAAAGTAAATTTTGAAAAGTCCAATTAATTCTGGGCCATTTCTAAAATGAAAATGGGATAGTAAAACTTTATAGTTGTCATAGTCTAGGGGTACTTCAGTGCTCAAAGGGCTAAGGTTATATAGCATCACATAAACTAAGATCATGATTGTAAGACCTTGAGAAGCATTATTATGGAGCAATCAGCCCTTAGAAAAAAATACTATGGAACTATATATAGTGATTATATATAGTTTTCTATAATCACTATGGCTATAGTCCTATAGTTATTTGGAACATAGTGATTATAGGACTATATATAGTGATTATATATAGTGATTATATATAGTGATTATATATAGTTTTCTATAATCACTATGGCTAAGGTATTTGGAACGTACCCATGTAGCACAGACGGCTGGGCCAACTTTTGGTCATGAGGATTCCTATATTATTATTATTCTAGGTGCAGCGGTTGGCCAACCATTATTCGTATCCGTTTTGCCAACTGTTCCCCAAAGGAACAAAATTGAATAAAAAGGAAAATGAAAGATCATGATTCTCACTTACTGAATGAGTAATATCTTTATCTCACATACTACTTATACCCCTACCTTACGACCTACACTTAACTACTTTGTATCCTATCAACCTTTGACATACGGCCTGACACATTTTCCAATTACATTCATGAGACAGGGAGGCCATATATATACTGCTGCTGGCTGGCATTAAGTCGTTTGTGATTATTAACTTTACTCTAAGATTGAGACGGATAATTTGCACCGTTAAAGCATTTCGCTAATAACCATTTTGTGGCTAAAATTAAGCATGACCATTATAAATATACGTCTCTGATATTCTTTGAACTCTAGGAGAGATAAATAAGAGTTTCCTCCATAATGCTGAGAACCTGTTTTCCGGCGAGCGCACCAGATTTTTCTCTAAGTCCGATACCGTCTACGAGGGACTGAGGAAAATCATACAATCATGGATATCCATTTGAATGGATATAAGATGAATGTGACATTTGAATCCATATGAGATGAATAAAAAATAAAATTTTCAGAATGTTTTGCTTTTAAGATACATAATTTGAAACCTCTCTCCTATAGACAGCATGGTCCAGGAGAATATGTCTGTATATGAGAGGTCTATGTAAGTTATGTATGTATAATCTGTATCCTATAGTGATTATAGGAATATACCCTATAGTGATTATAGGACTATAGAACTATACCCCATAGTGATTATAGGACTATAGAACTATACCCCATAGTGATTATAGGACTATAGAACTATACCCCATAGTGATTATAGGACTATAGAACTATACCCTATAGTGATTATAGAAATTTCTATAGTGATTATAGAAATTTCTATAGTGATTATAGGACTATAGAACTATACCCCATAGTGATTATAGGACTATAGAACTATACCCTATAGTGATTATAGAAATTTCTATAGTGATTATAGAAATTTCTATAGTGATTATAGGACTATAGAACTATACCCCATAGTGATTATAGGACTATAGAACTATACCCTATAGTGATTATAGAAATTTCTATAGTGATTATAGGACTATAGAACTATACCCCATAGTGATTATAGGACTATAGAACTATACCCTATAGTGATTATAGAAATTTCTATAGTGATTATAGAAATTTCTATAGTGATTATAGAATTCCTATAATCACTATATATAGTTCTATAGTATTTTTTTCTTAGGGAGGATCCACTAATGTGGTTAACTTTCTTCCTATCTTTGAGTTTTTGCTCAGATGATATAAGACTTCCTTTCTTCACTGCAGATGTAACGCATGCATTTCATGAACTACCTTCAGTTTCACAATGCAGATGAGCATACATTTTTTTGTAATATGCATGGTTGTCTTGAGTATAACCATGGTTATACCATAACCATAACAAGTGCACTTAAGGCATTTAAATATATCACTTAATACCTATACCTTGTTCATAGTTTGAAGTGAGTATTTCTATCTAACATACCTATGTCTCTTCAGCATATACTTAGCTTTTCAACCATTCTTTTTAATACTGTTAACAGCGTTGCCTTTCGCCTTTAATTCTATTTATCTCATCAACATTTAAAGATGGCCCTGTTTTGAATCTTTCCTTTTCACATTCCATTAGTTCTCTTTATATGCTTTTATTATTTCATCCTTATTAAATATACCACATACTTACTTTCTTTCATAGTCCTTTTTTATGCTTTTGGTGGTGAGAGTATGCACCCATGTGTGCACACAGGCTTCTTTGTTTTCACCCATGCCCTTGCTTTCTGTTCTATACATGACCTACCCACTCTCCCATTCCACAGAAAAAGAACTACAAATTATGTCAAAAGGCATTCCTCGTGACACAATTTAATGTTTTTTCAGACTGCTATTTTGGGTCTGAAAATATACCTCTTCCATCTTTCAGAAACAATCTCGTTATGAAACTAGCCTCTCTCCACCCACATCTCCTCCTTCTCAGGAATTATAATTGATTTCCCCATTCCAACGAAATGAGATGGCTGATGAGCTGGCAAAGGCTCAATCCAGCCGCAGTCCAATTGCGGAACAATACCAAGTTTTAGACAGGCAAAACTACATATAGGAGAACCTAGGCCTGGCCTTGCCAAAAGACTTCTGTCACTAAACAGGGGTCAATTACGAATGGTAGTGGGACTCCTTACAGGGCACTACCAAGTGATTTGAGGCACCTACACCTCCTGGGAATCGTAGGTACACCCAGATGTAGGTGGTGCGAAGAAGTGGATGAATCCACATCCCACATACTATGTGTATTCCCCGCTGTGATGAGGACTCAGAATATATTCTATACCTATATAGGTACCTGGAGTGGAGATCCCCATAGGGGACCTATTGGCCTTCAGCAAGGCGACTGGCCTTTATGGGTGATTTCTCTAGAAGGGTGGTTGGCACAATGGACCTATATGGGTCTAAGTCCCTCGCGGCCTCCTTTGTGAGGAACTCTACCATGATCATAATCTATCTTGTCCCATTCCAATACATATAATGTATATAATTCTGCTCTATATTCCCACTTACTCTCTCCTGCCATAGCTGTCCAAATTAGCACTCAGAAAATGTTGGGTAATTGACTGATTCCCTTTTCACCCATCTCCTAGGAGAAGCTTCTTCCTCCAAAATCATGGTATATAATTAAAATTTTTAATTTCACTCAGAGGACTTGGGGGCCATTCATTTAACAAGAACTGCTTCCATTAATGGAAGCCCATTATTATTACTTCATGGATAGGTACTTTTGGAATACAATGTATCATTCTACTCATACAACAAATTCTAGCTCTGCCTCTGCAAGCTTACAAGGTTGCAGGGGCGTATCAAGGGGGGTTTTTGGGGGTTGTAACCCCCTCCCACATTGGTAAAAAAATATATAGTTTTAAAAATTCCCGGACCCCCCGTTTACATGGGGGTTTCAGTGGTGACACCCCTCCCCCCTTCAGATGCTTCTAGATACACTAATGCAAGGTTGAAAATTATTTGACAGTCATCCACAGAACAATTTGTGGTTACCAATTCAGTGAATGACTTCCAAATAATTTTCTTTTAAAATTTTAGGTTGTTTAAACAACCCAAAATTTTAATTGGCCACATATGGCAGATGTGAACTGCTTTAATTGCTCGATTTATAGAAGTTTATCTTATTAATCTCTATCAAGAGTAATATTAAGATGCCTATGATAAGTGAAAAGTTATTTAGACCCTTAACAAGTCATTTATGTAATTAGTGGTGCTGAAAAAGAATAAAGATGACAATAACATCACATCATTGCAATGACCATGGTCACCCTTAAGGAACTCAATGAAGAGAAGGTGAAAATTTGACTTGAGCTATACATAGAAACTTATTACTGATCCTGAACATGAGAATGAAAGCATATAATTATACCTACTATGCGTATCAACAGCATATAAGTTGTTATAATATAATAAGTTGTTGCTGTTGAACGCATATTATAATATTACTGTATGAATTCAGCTCTGTGCGATCCAAGTTTTATACATAGAAATGAATATTTGACAACCCTGAAAAGCAAAAATTGCTAATAGGGGCGCCTCCGCTTCGATAATTATCACTGCATGTGACATATGCTGAAAGTTTCAAACATATTTGCCTGCACTTGATAAAACAAGAATATTTCCCCACTAACGATTAAATCAATTTTGTTTAGGGTCACGAACATCATAGGAAATTTTGGATCCTAATGTCTTGCATCAAAGTATTTTTCGAGATCTTCATCGTTCGTCGTGTACGAACTTGGCAAATGGTCGATTTATATATATAAACATATGTCTTTCACTATATACTAGGCGTGGTTTGACATTTTCTTTTCGATGGTATTTAATAAAGTTAAATTATTATATTTAGAATATGAGACAGTGAAACAAAGTGGACTTAATTCCGTAAGAAGGTCAAGATACACCTAAGCACTGTCGTCTGCTATAGAAACGAAGAAGCCACATGACAACCGATATTAAGCTTAATTTGTACTAATTCAGATGATTGTTTTTCAGAAAAGGCTATATATGACCAAATATTTATCTCCACATTTCGGCAAAGTCTGATGAGAAATAGTATTAATTAAAATAGTACGATTTCTACCTTTATCCGCTGCATTATAGAATGGAGGATATATCGAGCGATGTTTTTAAAATATATTTCTACAATTTCAGTTTCTAATTAGTGCTACTTGTTGATTTCTCTCTGATATAAGTAATTCAAAACTCACAGAACCATGTATAACCGGATTTATAACCCTTCTTGGATGTTCTTTGCTATTTCTAACTTTTCGATTGCGCGCCGCTACCTAAGGGCTGAGAGCAGTGAGCGGTCCAAAACACCGCTCACAAATATGGCGACCGCTCAGTACTGAGCGGCTACGTAGCGGTCGCATCCAGGGGGAGATCACCCATCCGCTCACTGAGCGCTCAGTGAGCGCTACTCCCCCTGGATGCACCCAATTCTCCTGCGGACTGCGGAAAATATTAAGAATTTCCACCAACACTTTCCGCCCCCTTTTTTCCGCACCCTCTCTTGTGATTGGCTAGGAGCTCTTTGAATTTTCTTTTCCATCTCAATTCCTCCGGTCCGTTCCCACATTAGAGCAAGTTGATTGGCTAAACGCCTTTCCGCCTTCCGCACGCATTCCGCTCCCATGTGAATCCGGCTTCAAGGTTTAGCTCCGAACGACGTACCGCCCTGAAACCACCGGAAACGCCTTTTGACGTAAAATAACGTAAACAATATAACTCAACAGATAACCAAAGACGAGCAAGAGAACGGTACTAGGGAACCAGTACAACTCGATGGTGTTGCGTAGAACCCTACCCTTTATGTGGCAGCACACTAGTTCGCCAAGAGATGACAGCACAAGAAAAACGAGCACCAGGGAGTGGCGCGCACTTTCCCACCTTTAAATGAATGGAAGCATATATTATTCGTTGGAAGGTATATTTAACCAAATATCATAAAATAAGGTTTGACTAAAAAAAATTAATCATGCAACAGACATGTATTTTTCCATAAGATTTACATCATGAATATATGATAATAAGCACTAACTGACATTGAAAACAATGATGGATATCAGACATGTAATAACCACTTGTCAAGAGCATACCTAATTAAGCATTTGAGAGAATACAGGGGAAAATTACTATGGCAACCCCTACAATAATTTAAAATGAAGTTACGAGCACAGTTCTTAAGCATTACGCGATTGAGAGTACGCTCCTTGCACAGTGGGTAACTTGATAAAATAATTTAAAGAAATAACTGGTTTACCTCCTTTGGTCCATTGTGTACGGTGGCAGTTGAAACACTCACAATATATTCACAGGCTAATCAGTGATCACTGGGTGCTTTGTCTGAATCGCATTGCAAAACGTGCGGCAGTTGTCAGCATTAAAGCCATAGATCACAGATCACTCTTAATCACAATTCACAGGTTTCACTGGAACGGAGTCACAGGTTTTGACTGTTACTTCACATATCTGTGACAAATCACATTGCGATATATCGCTCATCGATAATTGCAGCATATTAACAAAATAATCAGTACTTTGTGCTTTGGGACGTTGATGTAACGACGCATGTCGTGTCCCCCGAAATACGATCGCAATCACATTTTATAATCACAGTTATTGTAACGTACGGAACAGTCACAATAGGTCTCTGGACACATATTCCAATAAAGGCATTTTCGTAGAGTTTAAACAAAAAAATTACTTGCTGCGAAAGCAGTTTTGACAGAAAGTATTTTATTTTTAAAATATAAGCATTTGAATCGCCACGAGCTGGTCCCTCGCAAAAACGTAATTCGCATCGCTGCCATCTTGAATGACGTCAGGTCCTGCAACAGCGGTCGCGGTGCGTATATTTCTATGCGAAGTTTGAAGCGTTTAGGAGATCACTATTGAAATGTCTTTCATGAACGCACTTTATTTTAATATGCCAAAGCGTTGTTCTAAATGTTGTCTTGTGCCAAAATATAATGACACCAACGGAAATGCCTCCCAACAATTATTTTTTTAATTACCCGAAACAGGATAATATGGGTGAAGAAAGAAGTGCAAGCGAAATGAAACTTTGTCTATGCGATCAAACGTGTGCATTTTTGAACGTTCACTCTGTCTATATTCATTTTACCAATTCTGGAAACTAAATTAAACTTAATTGTATCTTAATTGTGCAGAAACTAGGCCAAAAAAAAGCGCCGACAGTAGTAGTATTAATGCGATTGACATATGGGCTCAATATTATTCGGTAAAGTTTTTTCATTGATTGAAAAACTGCTAGGAAATTTAATGCATGCACAAATCAGTAATCAGAGTACGAGGGAAATGTGCTGGACATATGTCACGAAAAATCTTTTCCATATCAGGCAATATGCCATGTTTGAAAAAGTTCGCTAAGCAACTTTCAATTATGATTAAAAGACTGAACCCACTGAACCTATCGCTGCTTACTTTTCAAGATTAGATGTCCTAACTTTTATTAATCGCAAGCAGTAATTTTCACCGGTCAATTTCAATTTTCGAAGGTCAGCGTGAACGATGGATGCGTGAATGGCTACTTGTGCACATAAAAACAATTTATTAAACCAAAGTAGTTGTAGACGGGAATATTTATTTCTTTGCATTACCTTCACGATTTAACACATTAGATTCACGTTTCAACATACCGCGTCTGCGTCGAGATCAGCTAATATGCCAAATACACCAATATTACACCACACTACATTAGAATCTAGGATCACGATCGCACTTGCTTGCTGCGACACAGGTTGAATTTTGAAGTTCCTCGTTATATTCGGTAATCAAGGGTTTTTTAATCCCCCTTTGTCTCAATAGCCCAATATATATTTCCCCAAAAGGAAGTTCTTGGAAATCGTATCAAAACTCATAACTGCACCATAAGGTTATGCCACTACAAACAAAAGATTTTCACGTTCATTGTATTTTTTATTTAGGCCTTTAAGGCCTGGTTACACGATACATTAACACGTACGGGTTAATGTACATTTGCGTGAATGGTTTCTGCTCAACTTGTTCGTTAGTGCATGAACCAAATAGAACAGGATCTATTTTCTGTTCACGCATTCATTCATTTGTACATTTTGGTGTGGTTACGCGGGGAATTTTCGCGTTCATGCATATACACATTAACTCGTACGGGTTAATGTATCGTGTAACCAGGCCTTAATCCGAATCCTTGAAAACATCCCAAATGATACATTAATGATATAATGTGCCTGAAAATAGAGAGATGTCGACACATATTGGAGCAGTAATTCAAAGTAAACAAATGGATAAAGTAGATGCCCATAATACATCTTATTTTTGTGGTCCCGAACTTGACGTACGCAATCCCTGCACGAAATGCTCACTATAGTCTATAGCGAAGACAAGTAGGTATACCTACTTGTCTTCGCCATCCATCAAAATATGTGCTTCCACAACATAATAGTTTATGCTCGGGGCATACACGAGCACGAACAACATTTTATCGAGCTTAACCTGCACATAGCCGATGGCATCATCGTCGTGTTCCTCACGAACGACCCTAACACCAAAACATTCATCATCGCCATATTATGAATATTACAAAATTCAAATGAACATTCATTTTCAAACATTGACATGCTTTTACCTCGCCATCTTAACTCTTTGGATTTCCGTTTGAATCATGTTTTCTTCGAAGATTGAACGAAGTTACATTTAAACACGGTGTTGATACGTATGAAAACATTGCTAATGTTGAGATTTTCGGAAGATTTCTTGCCTCAGCTTTGACAAACTCAGACTCCATACCTTCTAAAGAAATCATATATGTTCGCAGCCTTCCTTAACCACACCAAAGATATCTAAATCCGACAGCAAATGTTGAAAACAACGTCCACAGGTACAGTACGTTCCGCCGTTTTCCTCTCCGTTGCAGGAGCTGACGTCACTTTCAGCCGGCCAATCACAATACGTTTTAGAGTGGGCGTGTTTTCTGGGCATTTCTTTTGCTTATTTCTCGAAAAATACATTAAATAAATGCATAGTTTTCATCGCTAAGGTGTTTTAGTATAATTAACAATTTTTTAAGTAGCATTTCAAGGAGATTTAAAAAATTGTCCAGAGGTCTATTAAGGAGGTGAGAAGGAAGTCGCAGTTTGTGCCATCCCTAGTTGGTACTGATCGGGAATAAATATCGAGACGGCCTTGTATCACACCATAATAAAAAAATTTTTAAACAGTCTACATTGTTTGTTATTAGATTCATACAGAAACGAATCGATCCCTCAGCGGTAGTTGGGCTCTCGATCTCAGAGCAAGGCGACGTCGCAGCGGGCAAATTAATGGGAGAACAACGGAAAAAGGGGTTGAAATGGCCGAGGGTCAGGAAGCGATTCAGCATGGGTATCTCGGGGTCAAGGTTCCTAAGGTAGGGATGAGGGGCAGGTTTTGGGAGGAAGATTCTTTGGAAATAGAAGATCGCAGTCACAATCTCCAAATCACACTTTTTAGCATCTCCACGAGGGGTCGTGGACAAACAACTATTGGCGAACTCACGTCGGTGAGAACAGCTCTCAAGCATAAAATAATGGGTTAACGTAGGATTAATGAAACATAATGTGGATGAACAATACAAATGAGAGAAAAGCAATCAAAAAATCAAACAATTCGCAGCCGTTAACATAAGAAATTGCCCTTTCAAAGAATGTGACCAAACTATATAGATCAAAGACAGAATGATTTGACTTGAGAGGTGAAAGTTTTTCCTCGTAACTGACTTTTGGCTTGAGTGCGGCCAGTTGACACATGTGGTAAGGGGCGGGGGGGAGGAGAGGTGATCCAGAAAAGGGATGTGCACACGGTGTCGGGGAGGTGGGCGACACGTGGTTGTGCGGATTCGCTTGCAGGGACTTTCCGCCTTATGTTACGATGGCTGGAAACGTGATGCGTCGAAGGCCTGGGGCTCCCGCGACCAAGGGTCTGACACTTACGCGATATATCGTATGTGTTGACATTAGCGCCAGCTATTTCCGACGCACATGGTCCTATACAGGGTTGCAATTTGGTAATTGTGTGTGTATATAGATCACCCTCCGGAGACATGGGAATTTTTCTTCACTTACTGGAAACTCTATGTGAGCAGATCGAAAAGATGAGTAAATCTATTATAATTTGCGGTGATATAAATCTTGATGTCACCAAAAAAGTTAATGAGGCTAAATTGCTTGAGGATTTGCTAAGTTCATACAATTTATTTTGCATTAATCGCTCTCCAACTAGAGGAAGCTCATGTCTGGATAACATCATAACAAACATAAAAGCAAGCGACTATGTAGTAGGAATTGATGATCCATTAATCTCGGATCACAAGTTACTTTGGGTTAAAACCAAATATACGGATTTTGTCAATGCAGTACCAAACAAATTAATAAAATCTAGACCAATAACTGAGGAAGGCATTATAGATTTCATGAAAATATTGGCGGATGTCGATTGGGAGAACATATTTAAATTTATCGATATTGATACGGATTTTCAAATGTTCTTTAATGAAATAATCGTTATTTATAATCACTGCTTTCCTGAAAAATGCAGTATAGTCAAACCTCACAAAAAGAAAAATAGCTTTTCTAAGGATTTACTGGATATGAGGAAAACTTTTGATACTGCACAAGGAATATACGGAATAAAAAGACAGCGGATTCAAAATCTTAGTATTACCAATATAAAAAAAACGTATAGATCGAGAATAATACAAGAAAAGAGAGAAAATAATGATAAATTCATCGAGAATGCAAACAACAAATGTAAAGCGGCTTGGCAAGTGATGAAGAAAGAATGCAATCAATTGCATAAGTACACAGAGCTGGACATAGACCCTATAATGAGTTTAATGATTTCTTCATTGAAGCGGTTAACAGGCCCCGTTTCCACTACTGACATTCTACCACGGTTATTTCAGCCCTCATAACCTACCTGCGTTCCAGTTAGCTACAAAGTTACCCTTGTAATCACTGCTTTCGTCACATAGCGGTTACCAGTATTCCAGTTCAAAAGAAAATCGACGATCGTTATAGAAATGCGCAAAGATGGTAGCACATTGTAAGCACTAGTGTGTAAGCACTTGAAGTTTTATTCAAGAATCTATATTGACTGTTATAATCAAATGTCGTCGGGCTTATCGCGTACGCCCAAGGAGCAAGTCCGTCTCCTCGTGAGCAAAGTTTTTGCAATTCTTTTGTTCGGTCATTGGTCGGAAAATATAATAAAATTATGTAAACCATAGGTAATAACAACTCTGGAGCATCATTGAGCATAGACAAAAATCAAGTATTAAGCCAAACAAAGCCACACCAACCACGTTTTCCTAGATGCATATGCCGCGATCCTACACCGCTATCCGTGATTCAACTGTTTTCCCATAATTCTTACCAGGATTTTGCGTTCCGATTACAAAAGAGACGCGACGGTAACCACTATTCCCTGATCTAACAAGGGTAACTCAATGCTAGTAGGACTATCTACCATGGTAGGCGTTTTCGAGCGTTTCCATTATGCCCCGTTCACACTACTAGGGTAGAATGATAGTTAATATGGCGGCCAAAACTAACCTACGTTCACACGGCCTACCCAAACCATCGTAAAGACTCTAGTGACATCTATTGGAGAGTGAAATTAAGTCAAAATAACAATGGAGGGTAGGGTAGCGGAAGGACTTTGTGACTTAGAAGATTGGAAGCGTATTTTAACTTATGTGCAAATTAGATGCGGTTATTTTATAGAAAATTATTAATGTTGTTTCCTAGATCCCTTTTTATTAATGAACCAAAATATTCTTCTTAAATTACTTCCTCATGATTGACAGTGGGTCGCATCTCCGAGGTACGGATTCTGTGTTAGTTACTTTGCTAAACATCAATTTTAAATATAAAATTGAATGCAATTAACATTTGCTTTGAATAACTCCAAAGTGATACGTTAAAAATATGTAAAGGTTGTACAACGATGAACGCCCTCCATGACTTTAATTTCCAGATATTTAAGACATTCAACCTTTACCTCTTTTTCCTCGCATATTTCAACTAATACCTTTACACTTTAAAATTATTAACGTTTCCTTGCCTGTATTTCTATTCGTTTAGCTTATATACAGGCATCACGCACCAAGAAATGCAATCAACCATGGAACGCCACGCTACGAAATGATTAATTGTTCACCTCTCAATAACTTATCGCTCGTGTTAACCCATTTCGTAGGCAAGTTCATGTATCCAAATAGAATAATTACAAGTATACATAATGAATTTGTTGCTCTTATCAATATTTAGTATTTTTAAATCCGATATCCCAAGTTTACCATATTATGCTGTTTGTGAAAGGAGCTATTTAAGGGAATAATGCTGAAAATAGTTTTAATTCCGTCCTAAGGAGTGAATACGTAAAAAATAACACGAGTCGAATTTCCTGTGAAAGTTTGCAACGTCTTAGTTACTTAATTTCTGCATGTATATTTTCTTCACGGCAAGTTAATCACATACAATACATATATAAGCGTACGTACTCAGGATTCAGGGGTAAAGCAAACTATTTAAAACCATTATTGAACAACCGAATCAGTGGAACGTGGTAATACAACTACTAAAATATATTACAGTGTCATTAAATAAATATCGTTGTAACTAAGAATCATTTACAATCCATATCGTGCGATCCGGTCACTTCGTCTTCAAGCACTCTGCGTTCATTTCAACTTCCATTTTCAAAACAAACCTTCTTTCTACCCACATTTCTACCAACTTGCGTTCACACGTCCTTAAAATACCAGTAACTAGCGCCAACTATAGTAACTCAATAATGGTAGAAAAGTTTACTAGGTTTAGCGGCAACCTGCGTTCACACGGCCATTTTCCAACTATGGTAAGGCCCCGTTTCCACTACTGACATTCTACCACGGTTATTTCAGCCCTCATAACCTACCTGCGTTCCAGTTAGCTACAAAGTTACCCTTGTAATCACTGCTTTCGTCACATAGCGGTTACCAGTATTCCAGTTCAAAAGAAAATCGACGATCGTTATAGAAATGCGCAAAGATGGTAGCACATTGTAAGCACTAGTGTGTAAGCACTTGAAGTTTTATTCAAGAATCTATATTGACTGTTATAATCAAATGTCGTCGGGCTTATCGCGTACGCACAAGGAGCAAGTCCGTCTCCTCGTGAGCAAAGTTTTTGCAATTCTTTTGTTCGGTCATTGGTCGGAAAATATAATTAAATTATGTAAACCATAGGTAATAACAACTCTGGAGCATCATTGAGCATAGACAAAAATCAAGTATTAAGCCAAACAAAGCCACACCAACCACGTTTTCCTAGATGCATATGCCGCGATCCTACACCGCTATCCGTGATTCAACTGTTTTCCCATAATTCTTACCAGGATTTTGACTAACTTGCGTTCCAATTACAAAAAAGACAGGACGGTAACCACTATTCCCTGATCTAACAAGGGTAACTCAATGCTAGTAGGACTATCTACCATGGTAGGCGTTTTCGAGCGTTTCCATTACTAGCATTGCGCGGGTAGAGAGTTACCGTCGTAGAAATGTCAGTAGTGGAAACGGGGCCTAAGCCTTACCATAGTAAAAAGCTAGTAGTGTGAACGGGGCATTACTAGCTAAGCGCGGGTAGAGAGTTACCGTCGTAGAAATGTCAGTAGTGGAAACGGGGCCCTAGGGAATAGGGTATATATGTGGAGTGTGAGGATCTGCCACAAAATTCTACATGTGAAGGTAACCATCAATTTTTGATGCATTACTTTGAGCGGATTTTGTGGTGCAATTATTCTATTACATTCCTTAATTTTAAACTCATGCATGACGTATTCATTTTCATCATGAAATGATTTTTAGTTTAAGGGGTTGCACACAGTGAGGGGGAAGTATAGTGAATGGTAGTCAACTATTGCTTGGAGATAGGTTAATTTGAATTTAATTATCTGGTATTTAATACTTTTCTCATAACCACCCATCCCTATAGGGATGGGCGGTTATGAGAAAAAAACCGATGTTAGGTTAACCGGTTATTTTAAACAGAATGAGTACCTACTTGAGTATTAAAACCTGTGGAAAATAACCGGTTATTTTTAGGTTTTATAACCTGTAGCATAACCGAAACAAGGCCATCGTGCAAACGGGGGGAGGGGGGGGGGTGGAAGAATAGGTTTGCGTAAAATACTGATATTTATTAATACCTAATGTTATTGTATTTTCCTTTTCATTTGTAACGCTCGCAATTACTGGAACATAAATAATACATTTTATTTAAAGGCAGATTACCGCGGAACCAAAGAAAATAAATCGGATGCAGTTGCAGTGGATAAACAAGTGCATTTTTCGCCCATCACATTAGTGCCGAAACTGCTCGAGACCTAATAACATCTTCGGAATTTTTGCTACTTATTATATGAAAAATAACATAAGTAATGCTAATCATCATTTCATGCTCATTTTCCCGAAACTCCCCCTTCGACTCACGAATATATTCTTATAAAAGGAAATATAGTCTTATAAGAGGAAAACATTAGAGGGGAACCACC
Source organism: Platycnemis pennipes (assembly GCA_933228895.1). Classification (NCBI taxonomy): domain Eukaryota; kingdom Metazoa; phylum Arthropoda; class Insecta; order Odonata; family Platycnemididae; genus Platycnemis; species Platycnemis pennipes. Next base: position 141,196,473 of record OW121849.1, on the reverse strand, counting down.
AAACCAGCACTTCCCTTAGAAAAAAATACTATGGAACTATATATAGTGATTATATATAGTTTTCTATAATCACTATGGCTATAGTCCTATAGTTATTTGGAACATAGTGATTATAGGACTATATATAGTGATTATAGGACTATATATAGTGATTATATATAGTTTTCTATAATCACTATGGCTAAGGTATTTGGAACATACCCATGTAGCACAGACGGCTGGGCCAACGTTTGGTCATGAGGATTCCTATATTATTATTATTCTAGGTGCAGCGGTTGGCCAACCATTATTCGTATCCGTTTTGCTAACTGTTCCCCAAAGGAACAAAATTGAAAAAAAAAGGAAAATGAAGGATCGTGATTCTCACTTACTGAATGATTAATATCTTTATCTCACATACTACTTATACCCCTACCTTACGACCTAAACTTAACTACTTTGGATCCTATCAACCTTTGACATACGGCCTGACACTTTTTCCATGAGACAGGGAGGCCATATATATACTGCTGCTGGCTGGCATTAAGTCGTTTGTGATTATTAACTTTACTCTAAGATTGAGACGGATAATTTGCACCGTTAAAGCATTTCCCTAATAACCATTTTGTGGCTAAAATTAAGCATGACCATTATAAATATACGTCTCTGATATTCTTTGAACTCTAGGAGAGATAAATAAGAGTTTCCTCCATAATGCTGAGAACCTGTTTTCCGGCGAGCGCACCAGATTTTTCTCTAAGTCCGATACCGTCTACGAGGGACTGAGGAAAATCATACAATCATGGATATCCATTTGAATGGATATAAGATGAATGTGACATTTGAATCCATATGAGATGAATAAAAAATAAAATGTTCAGAATGTTTTGCTTTTAAGATACATAATTTGAAACCTCTCTCCTATAGACAGCATGGTCCAGGAGAATATGTCTGTATATGAGAGGTCTATGTAAGTTATATATGTATAAACTGTATCCTATAGTGATTATAGGAATATACCCTATAGTGATTATAGGACTATAGAACTATACCCCATAGTGATTATAGGACTATAGAACTATACCCCATAGTGATTATAGGACTATAGAACTATACCCTATAGTGATTATAGAAATTTCTATAGTGATTATAGGACTATAGAACTATACCCCATAGTGATTATAGGACTATAGAACTATACCCTATAGTGATTATAGAAATTTCTATAGTGATTATAGAAATTTCTATAGTGATTATAGAATTCCTATAATCACTATATATCCCAGATAGCATGCAAGCTTACGACAAACTTGTCATAGGCTTGTTATGACAAAGTTGTTATGGCAAGTTTGCATCAAACTTGCTGTGGCATACTTTTACCATAACTAAAGGCTGTATTTCGGAGATTCTCTCGAAGAGGAAAGCGAACGCTGACATACTGTAGTTTTTTCACCCAGTACCGCCTAATACTCCACATAATCTCATCGTTTCTCTCGTTGAGGTTACTGGAGGGGGCACTTTCAAGGGTAGATTATGTAAAATTCTACTAAGCAAATTGCATTACAGCTTGAATAAGTATTTTGATGAGAATCTCTAAATGTGTCTTTTAATTCTAATTATTTTTTTTTACATGTTAATCGTATATGTTTTTATGCTCGCACAATGTTTATACTTTTATAAGCTTGCTTTGTATACAGCATCATCGTATATGTTTATGCCCGCTCTGTGTATAATATTATTAATTGTATATTATTCTAGCTCCTTTGTGCTACTATTGTTTTAATCTTATTGACGAGTTCTATGTTACAAGACCAACCGAACCGAGCCGAACAATTAATTTATTATTATTATAAACTCTGCGGTGAAGCGTACATAACTAACATCGGTACCCTTGAGCGCTTGCGCCGCCTTGCGCATTTAGCCATGTCGTGCTACGATTTCGTGAATTTACCGTGAGCGACGTGCTTAGAAAATATCAAGTTTAAATGAAGCATGTGACTGGCGAGGTATTCTGAAGGTTCGTAAATACTTTAAAGTGTTTTTATTCTTCTGAAAATTATTATCTTTATCCACAGACTTACTGTCTGGCGGGAAAATGCAATGTTTATTTTTCACTTGCAGGTGTATTCCTGCTCGATACGGGTTTGCTCAATGGGAACAGTAATCGCCAAAATGGACAGAAATGGCCCTACCTTCCACCGGTAAGTTGTAAAATTGCATGAAATGGTGTTATTGCTTCAGTATTTCTTGAAATGTATATACTATAATAAACTATATAGTTCTATAGTATTTTTTTCTTAGGGTTATACCCTGGCCAAGTCACTTAAGTGATTCGGCAATTGCCGAAGGTTTATTTTACGAAGTTGGGCAATAGGGTAGTTTCCTATTATTTTTTTATTGTCTTGATCGAAAGTTTATAACCTCTGGAGTACGTGTTTCAAGCCGTTCGATTTTTAAATGACGTTAAGTATTTTTCCTCATTAATTAAAAAGTGAAAAAAATCAATGGCGCGAAAACGCGACGGCAAACTATTGCATGCCGGTTAATCCTACGTGTGACGGCAAACTATTTCCTCTACCTGCCACCAGGTGGTGCTGCGGACGCTTCCAAATAGACGCCGCACTCCGTTAAGGCTTATGAACAAGTATTGGAGGCATATTTATTCCGTTAATTAATTATAATTAACTTTTATTTATTTATTTACTATGACTTATGCAGTTGATTCATTTAAAATCAGTCAGTATTCCTTTCACAAGCATATCATGTAGTTCGCCTATCGCCGCACGACCTTCACGCCATGCTTCGTCGTAGCAGAAGACACAGCGAGCAGGACGTCCTTGAGCCTATAAAATGACTAATAATACCATGTTTAACTGGGAATTCTTTTCCAACATTGATAGTTTTTACAGGTTAATACTAATAAATATTCAATAGAGCTGAGGGGCCCTGAAATACAACGGTAAGTTCAGGAGACGAATTTTCCTATGCTTCGCAACGTAAACTACCTTCCTGTTACGTCAGCATGAAGGCAGCGCACCCCGCCATTTCAGAGCCTTTTCAAATGGCCTTAAAATTAACATTTAATTCTCTAGTAAACTGGGATTTCTCAATACAAACTTTTTGCGTAAATTAAATACATTTATGGCAGGGCACAAATCGCAATTAATGAAGTCCGTTTTCTTTGATGAAGGAAACTACCCTATTTGATAATAACTCTTCTTACCTTAGAATTAATCAGGTATATGTATCAGTAGAAAATAATATAACGGGTATGTTAACGTGATATTAAATTTGAAAATAAGCGGCTGGTGGCTTCTACTGTAAGATATTCAGTTCAGAACCCTCGCCGAAATACCTGGGTAACTCCCAAGGATATTCACGATATTGTGTATGTTGAAAATTACGACCTGTTGCCATCACGAATTAAAACAATGCATAAATGGTTAACTTTCAACGTTGAGCCTTGGGTTTACTCATGGCGGTGAATATCAACACCTTTATTTCCATGATTCTCCGACAGGATACAGGCTTGATCGGTTATTTCGCTCAGGTTATGAGTACTCGGTTATAAAATATAACCTATAACCGGTTTTTAACCGACCAGGGTAATTCGTTTGTTGCCGAGCAAGTAGTTTCAGAGCTCTCCAACAGAATGCGGTCTTTCGGTTATTTCGCTCAGGCAAGAATATTATATTAGACTCCTTGCGCTCAGGTTATGAGTACTCGGTTATAAAATTACTAATAGCTTTTTCGTCCTGGCTGATGTACTTACAATAAGCTGCCTTGAGTGCGAGTAGAACCAGTGTCTACCGACAGAGTGCCGACATCCAACATTTTTGATGAAAAATATTAAGGTTATTTTTCGGTTATGCAAAAAATAACCGAGTACTCAGGTTAACCTGATCGGAAAAATAACCGGTTATTTTCAGGTTAACCTAGGGTAAATAACCGGTTATGGATATAACCGGTTATTTATGCCCATCCCTATCTGGTATGGTGAGTTTTAAATATCAGGGTAGCAATCGTCAGGGAAAACCTGGAATTGTCAGGGAATTTTGGAAAAGTCAGGGAATTCTCGTAACAGTCAGGGAGAAACTGCGATAGGAAATTCTCGTTATTTTACTACCATTACGTTTACCGGGCAGTCTTTCCCGCCCTTTATTTCACCAAAACATCTCGCCAACCAAAACTAATGTCCATCGCCGAAGTGCGTAGAATAAACCCCGTCAATTCGTTGAACATTCAGTTGTGAATCTTAGTTATTAAGTTGTGAATCAGTCGTACAATATTGTACGACTGATTCATACATATGTATCTCTTTTGTATATCCTTAATGCGATATTTGCCTAGTAGTGATAAAATTCATGATCATCGTGTATTCTGCTCATCACAAGGAATCCGAGGCTATGTTTTTCGGAAGATTTTATCTCGCGTTTTTTTTAACTTCCGAGACTTGGGTCGAGAGGTAGTTGTAGCACACTAGCTTGTAGTAAATACGTGCTTTGAGTTCTAAAAATACGAGACGTTGATTATTAAAACGGTAATAGAAGTACGATCACAAGTGTAAACAAAATCTTACGTAAGATCATCTTCGATTTCCATACCTCCCCTTCGCGAGACCATGAGAATAGTTCTCCTCCCCTCCCCACCTTTCACGATGGACGTAATTATTGAATGGCCCCCTTAGCTCCCTTTCGAAGCAATTTAGTCAGGTCACAAACCACCTCAAATATGACATTCCTAAATATGACGCTGCCTCCTGTTTTCGCTCGCAGTGGCGCGATTACATTTTGTTTGTTTATACAAATATTTTTACATTTTTTGTAATCCAATGGTTATTCGCTTTTAAAACTCGTGCCATCCGATTTTGCTCCAGTCCAAGAACTTGGCTTTGATTTGTATTTTTTGCATAGCTTACAAGGAGACATCGCGAGATTGATGTTCGGGATCCGAATGCCGATGTTATTTTCTGAAACTGTAAAGGAAATGTAGAAAAAGTGTCACGGCTTTCTTCCCCATAGGCCCGGGTTCGAGAGATATTAGCAAGTAAAGATTTGGCGCATAATCAGTATCTTTAAGTAAGGGTGTGACTCCAACAACCGGCGTAGCCGCGTGCGTTAAGGCCCACGGCCGATGGCTTTTGCCCCGGGCGACCTGGGTTCGAGTCCAGGTGAAGTCAATTTTTTTTTCTTTCTTATAATTTAAGGAATCAATGCTACAACCCATCCCCATTCATTTAAGTCAGTTTCGTTAGTATTTATTCTATTTTCAACTCATTTTCTGGATTTTCAATGGACCGAGGACTTACGACGCGAATTAGGGGATTTTATTTTCCCATTACAGGCTCACATGCTGCCCGACGCATTAGGTTTGGATTTCAAAGATCCGTGAATACTTCTATGAATACCAAGGGCTTCAATTGTTCGCTGGACCTCCTGAAGATAGTAAAGAATGAACTAAATGCTTATTACACTGCTTACTATCAAAATCACTACTTTACACACCTTCAAAGCTATGCACAGCACCAGTGATGTCATCTTGGTATGATGACAACACCGATGGAGAAGTGTCATTTACATTGTCTGACAATGAGGAGCCGTCACTGGACGAAGGACAGATTTCTCGAACACTCTTCATTTAGCTTCCGAGAACTCCCGACACAACGCCGCAGATAGGTGAAAACTAAATAATGCACAAGACTTGCTGCAGGAAACTTGAGCTACGCTTCACTTTACCTTCACTGATCAAGAGCTGGATTGAAACTGGCGAAATAGACGGCCCAATACAGCTGCCACGCGTTGCTGTATGTAGAGAACACCCCTTCCCATTACTAAAACGTTGTCTCAAACCGGGATTTTCCGACTCCTACATTCTTTTATTCATAATATCATTTCCACTGGGTTTTCCCTCCGTTAGATTTTCTCCACAGCCCACCCACTGTCTTTCGAACAAATTCTCCCTCCTTACTACAGAATGCCCTTCCGTCCACCCTGTCTCCTTTATGACATGCCTTCTTGCGCCCTTCAAAGAGTTCCGCCCCCAGCAACCCTTCCTCCACAGCTGACCCTCGCTAATCTCTCAATGAGGCACCGAGGCCCAACCGTGTGAAGACGGGTGCGAAAGATAGACAAAGAAGACTTTGAGACCGCTTTGAGCAGACTACTGGAACGCAGGGTCATTGCACTTGACCTAATGGGTAAAAGGGGGAAGCTGGCTAGGGTTAGTAACTGAATGTGAGGATAGCCAGTAGAGTTTATTTGGTGACAAGAAAGAGTTGAGATCAAAAATATATGAAGGGGTTGAGGGAGCAATGGCTGGGGCGTAGAAGAACGCATTACCTGGAATTTCACGTGTCGTTATATACGTCCCCAAATTCGCGTGGTAAGTCACCATTCGGAGGTCCGTTTAAAAATCAATAAAATACGCTGAAGATAGAAAAATACTATTGTAACTGACATTAAATACTATTTAATTTGTATGGGATTGGGTATGTAAAAACGATGAAGGAATATACCTTACTTCAAAAGTTTTATCAATGCCTATAATCAAATAATGGGCAAATACCTGCCACGAATGAAAATTTAAATTCATTCATTGAACCGAAAGAAAACAGGAGGTGGGAAGAAAAATAGTGTTATCCCTACATCATGTTTTATGTGTAGGAATTCAAAATCTTCCCTTCGTCCACGATAAGGGTTCACTGCAATAAAATACGTTGTACTTTGAGAAAATCATTTTAAATATGTTTCACATGCCCTTCTATTTACCGCCGATATCATGCTCACTATTTAAGGAAAAATTAAGTGATAAAAGTGAAAATTCCAGGGCGGTTCCGAGGAATTTACGAGGGCAACCGTCGCAGTGTAATAAGCATTCAGTTCATTCTTTACTATCTTCAGGTAGTCCAGCGAACAATTGAAGCCCTTGGTATTCATAGAAGTATTCACGGATCTTTGAAATCCAAACCTAATGCGTCGGGCAGCATGTGAGCCTGTAATGGGAAAATAAAATCCCCTAATTCGCGTCGTAAGTCCTCGGTCCATTGAAAATCCAGAAAATGAGTTGAAAATAGAATAAATACTAACGAAACTGACTTAAATGAATGGGGATGGGTTGTAGCATTGATTCCTTAAATTATAAGAAAGAAAAAAAAATTGACTTCACCTGGACTCGAACCCAGGTCGCCCGGGGCAAAAGCCATCGGCCGTGGGCCTTAACGCACGCGGCTACGCCGGTTGTTGGAGTCACACCCTTACTTAAAGATACTGATTATGCGCCAAATCTTTACTTGCTAATATCTCTCGAACCCGGGCCTATGGGGAAGAAAGCCGTGACACTTTTTCTACATTTCCTTTACAGTTTCAGAAAATAACATCGGCATTCGGATCCCGAACATCAATCTCGCGATGTCTCCTTGTTAGCGATACCTGTGCCGGAGTCCGCCAGTAAATTGACCATTTAACTTTCCCTTCAATGCCTTTTCTGTAATCTTCAACTTCCCAGAACTACCACAACAAGCCACCTCTTCCTTGAAGAAGACATTTTCAATTTGTAATATTACCGAAGTAAACATACACGGCCACAAAATACGATACACGGCCGCTAAAATGTATCAAAAGTGTGTACAATTTGTGTGAGGGCTTAACTTGTGAAGGTTTAATATATTTTTTCATTAGGGCAGAGGTTCCATATATTTTTTCATTCTTATAGATTTTAATGTATTAATTTCAGCTTTTAACATTTTCTGAGGTTTGACGAAAATTTAATTCAGCAGAAATAAAATATTCCGATAATATTCCGAGTATAATATAATATTCCGAGACCTTTTGGCGATCGGTAAAGCCATCAGGGAATAGTCAGGGAATTTGAAAATTACGTTACCAGTAGCCACCCTGAATATGATAGTTAAAGTTAGGTTGCAGAAAGAGTATTGGACTTATTACCATACCTGACAATTTTTATACATAGGTCAATTGGTTCACTCCACTCCAAAAAGAATGCGAGGCAGAAGCTAACCCACTCCTCGGACTTTTGCAAGGATTGATCGTTATCACAGGAGTATAGCATGCCTTCGTGCCCAACTGTAAGCTGGAGCAGAAGAAAACGAAGATGACCTGCTAGCTACCCATATCCTATAATGCATTCTAGAGTGGTAGTCGCTCAAAAATTAAAATTCCACAGTTTTTAAAATTACCTTCTTTCCATTCATTTCAACGCGTATTGCTAGTTTGTACTCACAGCCGGGCCTCGGCACCATCTACCGGTTGCGAGGTAAACTTCTCTCCGGCGGAAGGATTCGGTAGCACCAATCAGGTGGGACTTTCCCCTCCTAATATAATCTCCATGCTCTCTGAGGAACCTTCTGGAAAAAAACAAAAGAAAAACAAAAATACTCTTTTCGCGATTGGACGATTTCCAGGCGCCAACTAAAGAATTTAAAGAACAACACGACCATAATTTTTTTCATGACAACTCTTATAAACAAATAATTATTCTTACACCTCCCCTTGTCATGCAGAAATTTAATTAATTACAAAAAACATTCAACCAAACCCAGAATATCTATTATGTTTTCCATTTACCTCCCCTGACAAAGGTTTCGTAAACACATCTGCAATATTTACATTTGAAGGAACATACACAAATCTCACTTCTCCTCTAGACACAATATATTTCAAGAAAAGATACCTGAAATCCATATGTTTTGTTTTATCAGATACAAAATAAGTTGAAGTAACACATAATGGCACCTTGATTGTCACTTATTCTTCAGTTTTAGCTCTTTCAAGATATTCTTTAACCAAATGAGCTCCTTAGTACAAACCACCATGGAAACATATTTAGCTTCAGCAGTTGAAGTGGAATATATTTGTTGCTTCTTGCTTCCCCACATTATTGGTGACCAAGATAACTTGCAAACAAAACCTGAAATTGATTTCCTATCCTCAGAATTCCCATAGTCAGCATCACAATAGATTTTTAGCATGTCTCCAGATTTAATATAACAAAGCTTTACATTAACATTTTCTTTAGGTATCTGAACACCTTTTTTACCCTTTGCCAATCCTTAACAGTCGGTTTCTGACAATACTGACTGATACAGCAAATGATATATCAGGCCTAGTATTATTTGCAAGATACAACAAATTTCCAACAGTTTTCTGATACAGGTTCTGATTGCACTCATCAGCCTCACCATCAATTCTTTGTCACCAATTTCCAAAGGAGCGACACAACCTTTTGCATTTTTAAGATTGTACTGAGACAACGATTTCTCAATGTAGGTACTTGAACTGATCCACATACACCGCGTTTTTTGTTACAGTCACTGACATTGACAAGATATTTCTTATTTGACCAAGATCTTTAAAATCTAATTGTTTAGACAAACTCTCTTTGAACCATCTCAATCTATGAACAGTCCCAACAACAACTATGTCATCAACGTAAATACCCACAATTATATTTAAATCAAAATATACACAACGCTCACATAAAGATCTCTGAAGTCCAATTGACTTCAAATTATTATCAAAATAAACATTCCAGTCCTTTGAACTCTGATGCAAACCATACATGCTCTTCTTTAATCTGTAAACACGATTGTTGCCCTTTTCAAAACCTTTAGGTTGCTCTACAAAAACTTCCTCTTTGATTGGGCTCTTCAGATAAGCAGCATTGACATCACAATGTTCAACCAACCCTTCTCTACAACAATAGCTAACAAAATTCTTATAGTCTATTTTCTGATCACAGGGCTGTAAGTGTCCCAATAATCAACTCCCTCTATTTGCCTTTACCCCAAAGCTACTAGTCTAGCTTTAAACAATTTTTCCTCACAGGTAGCTTCCTCCTTAATTCTGAATGATGGGAGCTTGAAAGCAGTGATTGCGCACATTAAATAATTTGATTGGGTAAGAGGGTAAATGGTAAGAATATAAGAGGAATGACCATAACGAGATAGCAAAGGGAAAAGTTGCTCGTATATGACACGTTAAATTCATCATTTTCATGGGCATGAAATGGCCTTTAAGCACACTGAAAAGCAGAGATCCTACATGTAGGTATAAACAATAAAACCATGTTTCATGACAAGAACTCTTTTAACTGCTGGGCAACGCCATTGCCTCAGCAATATAGTTTAGGAGAGACCTGACATAGCTTTCAGAGGAATGAAGTGTATTGAAAACAGCCTCTTATTTTAATTGCCATAATTTCTTCTTCCAGTCAATAATAATAGTATTTTATAGGTCATGAATGATATGCAGACATATATAGGACTTGCTAGAAACTGAAGAATAATGCAATTAAAAATAAACAATAACTAGTCAGCAACATCAAGAATCCAGGAATTCTCACTGGGATACAAGCATTCATCTAAAAGATCTTACTTAAATTTGAATGTATACACTCCAATACATTCCTACTTTAAATATTTTAGTAATTTATTAAACAAACTATAAACCTAATGCATGGTCACAGGCCAAAAACTGTATAACCTTAGATTATACAGTTTTTTTAAATTTTGCTGTCCGACAGCGTATTTTTTTATTGTGTTATAATCATGTTCATCATGGTCTGTTGTCAGGTTCAACAAAAATATATTAGACTGTAGTATTAACTGTCATTTTTCAAAAATTAATTTCTACAGCAAGTTTGTCCACCGCCTTTGCAGATAATTCTGAAAGTCCACTTTTGCAGCTTAATGCAAGGATTCCATATTTAAGTTGACTGAAAATATGAGTGTAGTAAAGGGATACACCCACTTCTATATCAATTATCTCTATCATTCATCTGATCAAGTATCACTACATGTTACTGAGGATGATATGAAACTGATGTAGGATTCCCAATTAATTGATGTCGATGAGCCAGACCAGGGGCATCGGAACTATTTTCGCTTGGAAGGGCCAACCTTGAAAAGGGCCCGGCTCTTAAGAAGAGCCTCCTATGAAAAGGGCCCGCATTTCTTTTGCAGATAGGAGGGGGTAGAGAGTAGAATTCCACTAAAAGTGGTAGAATATGCATCATAAGTATACTTAGAGATGGGCAACTTGGTAAATTACCAACACCCATGAAAATTACCGTAATAAACGGTAATTTTCAGAAAAGTTCATTTTTAGAAAACTTCTTCCACACTAAGAAACCATTGGAATGGGTGATATTATAAATTAAGAAGCTAAAACGATTTTGTTTACATTGTGTCCATGATTAATTCCAATTAATTCTGAGTAAAATAACAAATGCATATTGCGCAGAGGTCTTTGGAACGAAAATTTCTCATAGTGTGACAAAAGAGAGGCAAATTGCGTGTGGCTGCCAACTTGGTTTTAATTTTTTTAATGAGTTATAATAGATAAATGTCGTGATATGTTTCATATAAGCGTCGGCATTTGTATCTCATTGCTATTTGATTTCGTTTTGAGTCCTCTGATAAGGATTAGCAGCTGAAAACTTAAAATTACCGGAAAATTACGGTAATTTTCGAAAATTACCGTAATTTACCGCGGTAAATTACCTCAATTGAAAATTACGGTAATTTACCAATCTCTAATCATAAGGGAAAAGGCAAGCTGGAAACAAGTGGGATTTAATGTTTATTAATGAAGACTCATTTCTCAAGGGCCCGGGGCAAATTCTAGGGGGGGCCAAATGCCCCCCCCTGCCCCCCACTTTCGACGCCGCTGACCCAGACCCAATTTAATTGATAGACCCAGAAACTTAATCTCGCTAACTCCTCTTACGCTGTTTATCATGGGGCAAAGTCTCACACAAGTGAAGGACATGAGGATCCCTTTTCCAGTTTCTTTGGCATTATAAAAATGTGAGCACAAAGTATGTACATTAAAGAAAAAAAATTGCATGCACCTTTGAACTGCAAGACCAAAATAAACACATTTAGCTATTTCCATTAAGTTTGTTATAAAGTCACCATTTTTACATAATGTTATCACAATATTTTCATTACATTATTTTTCCATACATAAACATTCAATCACTCAAAATTAGTTACAAAAACACACTTCACAACTTAAATAAAAACCACTTTGTTCTCCTTGTGTAGAACTAATTTCATAATAATTAATGAAAAAATATATAAGTAAATATGAATCCATGAATCACAACTCCATATTACCTTTACATACCTCTATTATGTACAAAAAGGTCTCATATGTACAATTAAATATTTGAACAAGCAATTTGTTCCTCATTCCACTGATAGCAGAGAAGAATATTACTGCATAGTAAAATCATAAATGTTTGTTTCATGGAAAATTCAAGCCAATAAAACCACAATACAGTAAAAACCTCTTTCTAGCAACCTCTTATAATTAAAATCCCCCACGGAAAAATTTCTGAGGGTGTCTGAATGGTATGAAATCATACACCAAACTTAAATTTTATACCAGAACTTCCATTACTGCATGAATTATTTTCCTGAACTAATTGAAAAATGCACTTTGGGCACACACATTTTTCCATTCTTTTCCTATGAAGCAGAGAACATGCCAAAGAAAATCAAAGTGGTTGAGGATCTATAATAAACAGTTATAACAAAACTTTTTTGACACTTGCTCACTGCACATGGGTTTGTTGGAGTGTTTAAACGTCTTTATGGCAAAATGCTTCAATTGAGGATTTTCAGATATATCGTAGAATGACATTTGTTTTACAATGCAGTCTACTTAATGCGAACCTCTTATAACAGAAAGTAATAAATGAGACCCCTCCTAATTCACTGTCCAGAGTCGTCACTGTACATAAACCTGCATAAACTACTCAATATGCAAAATGAAAATATCCGAAGGCCATACTTGGTATCCTTTTTCTAAAAAAATTAATGGGGTGAATGTGAGGAAACTATCAAGATTAGGCAAAACAGAAAGGTAGCATTAGATTTATTTACATAATATTACAACCAAAGTTACTCACTCATTTGCACCCAGAGGATTCAGGTACTTGGTACATTAATCATAGATTTCCCTTTGAAATTGTGCAGATGTTTCACATTAACACCATTCGGTGCTCACAAAATATATATTTCAAGATTTCAGACCTCCAAATTAACCACTATTCATGCCAGCCCTCACATGAAACACTTCAGGTCAATGCTCTGATTAACTTGTCGCAAGAGGAATTTCATAAAAATGAAGTTCATCATTACTTTACTAAAACAAGTGGAAGTATTTGCAGTCAAAATTCATTCACAGAAAAGCTGACCAGAGAGCATCTAATTAATTGATTCATTCCCATTAATTTAATTTATGCCACTCTGCAGTCAAAAATGTTAAACATGAAAGGCCTAATGGAAAAGCACCAATCGGGCAGAAATACAAAGTGACCTCATTTTTCAAATAATCATTTCACATCAAAATGAAATCACATAACTCCTAAATTAATAGTGGCCATGAAAAATTTCAACGCACAAATAATACACCCTTGGCATAGCAGAAAATTATATACAAATTTTTGTAAATTAAGGAATTTGATCACTGTCAAGTGGAGCTCAACTGATGGGTAAAACACAAAAAAACTGCACAATCAACATGGGCACAGATTTAATAGGGAAATAAAACACTTTTACAGGGCACATTTGACTCCACTAATGAAAAGGAAGCACTAACAGAATGCAATTATTGAGAAAGGACTGATTTCTTGGTGATTTCCAGGAACCTAAGACACACTCGACAATTCCCCCAAGACCAGCCGTGAGGAGAAACAAAAGAGCGTTCATTCAAAAACAGTAGAGCTTTCAACATGTCTTAAAGCTGCTGCCACAAGCAGGTCCTCCCTCACTGCCGAGGGTTTGTAAGCGCATTCTGAAAGATACAGCCCACTAATAAAGGAAACTGTCACAAGAGATCCATGCTCCGTATCCCAACAGTCAATGGTGCATGCTCCGAGAGAGGGAGCCACTCATCGAGGAGAGTGTGGAACTCCCCATTGTCGAGCTGCTCAGGTCTTGGAAGGAGAACTGCGGGAAGTAGGGCTGCTGCTCCAGTTCCTCCGATATGCTGTTCAATGGCCCATGCTCAGGGGGTGTCAACTCCACTGATTCCCCCGTGAATTCAGAGTCAAAATACCGTGTATCCGTGTCCGACGTCACTTGTGGTTTGAATGGGGGTGGTATCTACCAGAAAGGAAGGATTAAACAATAAAGCAAAGTTAGCAAAGTGGAAAAAATGAATGTACTTGAATTCCTTTCCACTACAGTTGAGCAAATTAGTGATTATTCTTCAATAGGAACCACTATCAGAGAGTATAGAGTAAAGTGCAAATGGACAGTAAGCATATTATTTTAAAGATAGAAAACCAAAACCATAGAGGTTTATTAAGCAAAAGAAATTAACACGTTGAGAAAAACTTCTTTAAAAGAAACACTTTTTCTGTACTCGTAAACTTAATTTGCTCATTTAAACTAATACAATCATTAACTCTTTAGTTACACATTTAAATATTTTTGTGGGAATCTATTAGGCTCATGTGTGCTAAAGAAGAAAAATGCACAATAAAAGAAAATATATTCCAAAATGAAGGTCAAAGAAAACTAAATCATTCACATCCATAGAAAAAAGGAAGTTTAGGGAAAAAAAATCATCAATGATATACTGACCCAATAATTTGAAAGAGTACAAAGTTATTTGCAAAAATATTTGATTTATAATCAATCACACGACCTCTCAATTACATTAACTCTGAAGTCCCCCCCACTCCCACTGGCCACTAAACATTGCTTGACGCGCCAGAATTAGGGATAGCCGAAGGCAGAGTTTTGACATAGATGATGGTCTAAATATATTCATAACGATAGGGAGTTAACTATTATTTTTTACCGTCTGGAGGGCATATTTTAAGCCACTCGATTTTTAAATGACATTAAGTATTTTTCCTCAATAATTAAAATGAGTAAAAATTCTAAGGTGCAAAAACACAAGAGCAAACTATTGCATGCTGGTAAATTAATACGGTAGAAGCCCATTATAGTGAGTACCGCATATAGCAAGAATCTCGCAATAACGAGTGATAGGCAATACACCATCGAAAGGCCCATGATTAACATGTAAAAGAAAATGGATATAGCGAGGCTAAGAAGCTCCTGCCACGGTATATGCTCGGTATTACGAGCGATATTTCTTGAGGGTGATGCACTGCAAAGTAAGAATTAACGCATGGTATTTATCTTTAGTAGCATTATTTGTCAACTACAACTTAGAATACAATATTTGTTCCATCTCTACATTGTTTAACAGGGTGGCTACTGATATCCAATTTTCAAATTCCCTGACTATTCCCTGATGGCCTTACCAATTTCCTTGACCGATAGCCAAAAGGTCTGCTATTATCGGAATATTTTAATTCTGATGAATTAAATTTTCGTTAAAACTCAGAAAATGTTAAAAGTTGAAAGCAATACATTAAAAGCTATAAAAATGAAAAAATACATTAAACCTTCAAAAGTTATGCCCTAACACAAATTATACACACTTATAATACATTTTTCGCGGCCACGGGTAAGCAGCCGCGCATCGTATTTCCGTGGCCGTGTATGTTTCCTTCGGTAAAATTACAAATTGACAATGTCTAACTCTTCAAGGAAGAGGTGGCGTGTCGTGGTAGCTCTGGGAAGATTACTGAAAAGGCATCGAAGGGAAAGTTAATGGTGAATTTACTGGCGGACTCCGGCACAGGTTGTACGAAAAATACAAACCAAGCCCAAGTAGTTCGACTGGATCAAAATCTGATGGCACGAGTGACGTTAAAAGCGAATAACAATTTGATTAACATGGTTATAACCCCTTGATTGTAAGAAGGAACCAAAAATGTAAAACTATTTGCATAAACAAACAAAACGTAATCGCGCCACTGCTAGCGAAAACAGGAGGCAATTAGCAATAGCAGCATCATATTCAGGAATATCATATTTAAGGTGGTTTGAGACCTGATCAAATTGCTTCGAGACGGAGCTAAGGGTGCCATCCAATAATTACGTCGAGCGTGAAAGGAGGGGAGGGGAGGAGGACACTTCTTACTGTCTCCGAAGGGGGGTATGGAAATCGAAGATGATCTTACATAAAACTTTGTTTACTCGTGTGATCGTACTTGTATTACCGTTTTGATAATCGTCGTCTCGTATTTTTAGAACTGCAAGCACGTATTTACTACAAGCACGTATTTACTACAAGAACGTATTTACTACAAGCTAGTGTGCTACAACTACCTTGACCCGAGTCTCGGAAGTTAAAAAAAACATGATGTAAAATCTTCCAAACAATATAGCCTCGGATTCCTTGAGATAAACGGAATACATGGTGATCATGAACTATAGTGCTACTAGGCAAATATCGCATTAAGGATATACAAAAGGGATACATTGTACGACTGATTCACAACTAAATAACTAAGATTCACAACTGACTGTTCAACGATTTGACGGGGCTTATTCTATGCACTTTGGCGACGGACATTAGTTTTAGTTGGTGAAATTTTTCGGTGAAATAAAGGGCGGGAAAGACTGCCCGGTAAACGTAATGGTAGAAAAATAACAAAAATTCCCTATCCCAGTTTCTCCCTGACTGTTAAGAGAATTCCCTGACTATTCCAGATTTCCAAAATTCCCTGACAATTCCAGGTTTTCCCGGTTTTCCCTGACGATCGCCACCTTGTTTAAAGTCCAATCAAGTCCACGCACTGACGATTTACGGCCGGCCCTGGCATACTTTGTGCGTGCACTGGCACTTTTCAGTCATTTTTTTGTTAATCCAAGTTCTAAAGAAGGCATAGGAGCAGAATGGGTGGAAGATGGACAAGTGGAAAAGCATCTTGTCAGTCACACGACAGCGGAGAGCGGCAGTGTAGGTAAGGAGCGGAGTTCAGCCCACCTGTCTTTGTCCGCCAGTGCGGAAGTAGTTGACAGACGAGGAGTTGATTAACTCGGTTAGGAACGAAGGTGATGACAAAATTAGTTCTCTTTCGGAAGAAGAAACAGTTCCTATGCCGACTAGAGCTAAAGCACAGCAGGCTCTTAGAAAAATTGGCGCCGTTTACCGGGCAAGTGATGCTTCCGTCGAAGTCTTTAGCAAATTTAGTGAAGTGGAAGGGTCTGCGCTTTCGGCGACTGCCAGTACACTGAAGCAGATGATGCTTGAATGATTTTTCCGCCGGGAATAGAAATTGAAAGTACTGTGCTGTTAATGTGAAGTGTTTGCCTAAGTTTTCCGTTGCCAAAGAATTATTTATATCCTTAATATTTTACGATTCATCCTGGTTATTTTTCCTGTTAGCAGAAGTAATGAGAATACCTACTTACGTTTTCTGGTACATTTGCTAATTTGCACATATTTTTCAATGTTTTCATATACATATAATGCCAGGGCGGATGTTATGCAAATACATAATTCAAATTATCCTGTTCAACAAGTTTTTATTTTATGATTCCTGACTTCACGGATACATGCAATTTTGAGTGAGTGCATCGATAATTCTTGGCAATAGTATTTCACGGTAGTGACCTCCGTTCGCTCTAGATCCTCCAGATGGCAGCACTAGTATGACACACGATGTGCATCGCAACCTACAAAGGCATTTGCTTGTGTAAATAAATACTCGCTGCAACTAATTTTCGAGAGATAACTGAATGTGAATTTTAGGAACGACCAGGAAGAGGTAATTATGCAAGAAATATTTTCGACCACTGAAAAATGCTCTATTTCTGCGAATCATTACGGCTACTTTCCTAACCAATGGATGTACTGGTTAACACTCGAATACTTCAGCAAAGCATAAATTATTGATTTGGAAGATTTAATTTGCAAAATAAATGATAAATATGCAATTGTGCATGAAGATGGCCCTTCTACTTGTTTCTAACAGCATGGTAATGAAAGAAAAACGGAAATTAAGGACAACTGTGGGAATTGAGAGGCTTAATACATCACCTTCGGATATAACGAGTGCTCGCTATTGCGAGTGATTTCCCAGCCATTGAGAACACTCGTTATACCGAGCTTCCACTGTACATGTGATATGACACTATTTCCTCTACCTGCCACAAGGTGGTGCTAGGGATGCTTTCAAGCAGGTGGAGCACTCCGTTAAAGCTTATTAACTAGTATCTGAGGTATATTTATTCAGCTAATTTATTATGATTAACTTTCATTTATTTTAGGGATGGACCGATTCCGATATGAAGTATCGGCCGATATTTATGGTATCGGTATCGGCAGTCAAGTCAGTGCTTTTCCGATTTTTTTCAAATATCAGATTTTGACCACCAATTCGACCAATGAAACGAGGTGTTGACTTCTACCGCTAGAGTGTTCTGGTACCGAACGCCATCAGTAAGTTTATTTCATTGTAAGTCAGAGACAGTCTCAGAGTGCGTTTCTTTCGAACACCAAAATTATTTTTTTGTAATTACATTAGATAATTAAAAATCAATAAGTAGGCGAATTAACTTATGACTATATTCTTTTATTTTGGTGATAAAGCAGTTTTTGCAATTTTCTCTTCCTTATATGGAATCGCATATCGAAGTAATTTCGTTTACTTAAGCTACGCAATGTTGACATCATGGTAGCATGGGAATAATTTGATGAAATGTCATTATTTGCAATAACAGTCAAGGAAAAAAAAGGGTCATGTCTTGTAAAGAATGCAGTGAAGTTTGGAGATATTTCAAAGAAGTTCAAAGTGAACCTCAATATACCATTCACACCTTGTGTAACATAAGAGTTTCAAGAGGGGGCAAACATGCAAGGATGCAACTAACACTCAGAAGCATATTGCAGTACACCATGCCCATATTCTGGTCCAAGGTAAGCATAGGCCTAGTCCTACTCTTGAGCCTGAGTTACGACCCGACTCAGCTAAGAAGACACGGTTAGTGCCAACACCAGACGAGGAAGACTGTGTGCCATTGGATGTGTTGCAGCCAAGCTTAAGTGCTACGCCAAGGACTTTAGGATCATCACCTTGCTTTGAGATTGATTCAAGCCTCGATTCTAGTAGTCTTTCAACTCCTGGAAGTGTTAATCTCAAAGCAGAAATCAGTGGGGAAAATACTCCTAAGATAAAGCAGGCTAACTTTTTAGCAAACTACTTCGGTAAAGTTCCTGCATTATATGAGGCTGGGTCTGCATTTCCTGACCAAACTGTGTCTTCTTCCATATCAAGTGATGATTTACTTAGTTCACATCTTATGCAGCCAACTATAAGTGATCTGATCAAGAAGAAAAAAACATTATCATGCTCTTCATCCCAGAGCAATTAAAACCACGGAACTGATAGCCAGAATGATTGCAACAGACAATCAACCCTTTACACTAGTGTAACATAAAGGATTTAGGGATTTAATCAATTATTTAGAACCACGATACACAATACCAGGTCGAAAATATTTTTCAAATGTAGCCATACCAACACTCTACAAGACTACAACAAACTCAGTTCGTGAGCTACTACTTACAGTTGAGCCAAAAACCTTAAGCATTACTACAGATATGTGGTCATCTACTGCGAACGACGACTACTTGGTCTTAACAGGTCTTTTCATAACACCAGATTGTGAACTAAAGCACATTTCTTTGGCTGTTATTCCACTTACTGTGGGAACTCATTCAGGAGAAAACATAAGTAATTTTCTTCATGATCGTTTTGAAGAATGGAATGTAGTTGACAAAGTAAATGTCATAGTTACAGACAATGGTACAAACTTTATTTCTGCAATGGAAAAAGGCAAATTTGAACACATCCCATGCCTTGCACATTCTCTGCATTTAGTGGTCAAAGATGGCATATTCCACAATAATGAAATCAATAATCAGCTTAAAATTAGTAGATGTTTAGTTGGTCATTATAAACACTCCATAAAAGCCAATAAGATTTTAAAGAAGTCCCATAAAGTTCTAAGAGTGCCACAGCCTAAGTTAGTACAGGATGAGCCGATTCACTGGAACAGTACCCTAGATATGCTTGAAAGATTTCTTGAACAGCGAAGGGCTATTTCACGTTCCTCTCAAGAGCTAAGTGTTCCAGTTGAACTTACCAACATACAATGGTCATGCATACAAACAATTGTTTACATGTTACAAATCTTTAGTGTAGCAACAAAAGCTGTAAGCTTAGAAACAGCAAGTGCATCTGACATTATACCAATTGTTAATGGTGTTCATCAGAGCCTAACAAAGAAGGTAGGTATGGTAGGTATGAGGGCATCAGAAATGATATGTTGGCATCTCCATGTGTCCGGTATGGGTCATGTGAAAGTAATCCTATATATTCAATAAGTACTATCATAAATCCTAAATTCAAGAAAGATATCTTTATAGACAAAAAATCTGCAGCTAAGGCTTGTGACTATATTGACACAATGCTGAGAGATGTACAGCATGATGAAGAACAAGAAATAGTGGCTGAGCAAGTGCCACCAGAAGTTGAAGTAATTGAAAAGCAAAGCCCTCTTTGGTCTTTATTCAAAGAGGTAATGAAAGCAAATGGTAAAGAAGAAGAGCCTAAAAATGTTGTCAGTGAACTTTTTTTATACATACAAGAACCACAAATAAATCCTTCAAAGGATATTCTTGAATATTGGAATGAATCATCATTTACTAAACTCAAGAAACTAGCTCAAAAATATTTAGCTATCCCACCAGCTACTGTTTGTTCGGAGCGCATGTTCAGTACTTCAGGGTTAATATGTGACAAAAAACAAAGTCGGCTGGATCCAGAAAAAGTTCAAATGCTAGTGTTTCTCAACAGAAACTTAAGATAAGGTGAGATTTAAAATTAAATGTGTTTAATAGTAGTAAATGAGATTCAGGTAGTCAGTCAATTAAATTTTTAATTTAAAATTAAATGTGTTTAATAGTAGTCAATGAGGTTCAGGAAATTCCTTTGCACCAATGTTCAAATATGTGTATTAATTTTGTTTTCAGACCATGACCCATGATAGAGACAGCATTCATCTTAATTGTCACAATTTAGAATATTTTTGATGAGGTCCTCACTACCCAGGATCCCAAGTATTCAATAGGCTCCCAAGATCTTTGAAATCTTTTCTTCTCCAGATGTTTTCAAGAGGAGTAACCTTGTATCAAATTTCATCAACGAGTAACAAATAAAAGTGCCTTAAATTTGAGGTCAAAAATGACCTATAATCCATGGAACAGTCTGTATAGAAACAGTTAACCCGTTATTTTTCTTCTTTCGCCCTTAAATAACAGCCATACACTGAGCAAGTATTAGCCATTAGTCAGGTCAGCCTATGATGAACTGTGTTTTCTCTTCAGTAATAAAAACCACTATTTTCAGTGAAGCACTCTTCACGCTGAACTGCCGTGGGTAGTGGTAAGATGATGGCATTGCGCAATATGTCATGCGGGTTGCGTTAGGTTGGCTTCAGCCCCCTCTATGCATGATATATTGCACTGCCAATCTATATGTCTATATCTGTGCTCATGAACTAAGAGTATAACCCGTCTCTGGCACGAGTATTACATGAGTGCGCACATTTGAGCTTTGAAAGAATAAATTATCCCTGGGAGCACACTAAAAATTTTAGATGTCTAAATTGATCTATTTAATGTCGACGGATAACTTTACTGATTGAAGTTTGCTGTAGACCAAGATAATAAGCTCCTAATGACTGACACAGTCAACTAAATTTGAAACCAAAAATTACCCACTAAAAATATAGAAAATAATAAGTTTTAAATAGTTCACTGAGACCCGTTTAAATATTTATAAAAAACGGAATTGCTGGTACATCCGCAAATGTTATTTCGTCATTATCAGTCCATTACTGTGCTTAAACAATATCGACGCACACGGAAAACGCAATAAACACATGTAAACATGTGCCAAATCTTTGGGTGTAGTTGAAATTTATCATCTCGGCATTTTTTACACACTCTAGTTACATAATATAGAGTTGTCTTATGCATTCTTGTGTTCTAAAGAATAATTTGGTTCTGGTTCATCCACTAGGTACTTGTAACTGAGGCTGTATCGTACTGGTATGTGCTATCTTCGAAATTCAAGGCTATGGAAATATGTCTGCTAAGAAATCCGTTTTTCTTTCTGTAGTATCTGCATTTTATTGTCTTTACAGATTTCCTCAACCATAGAATACTTGTTTTCCAAAGTTACCTGTAACATTATGAAGTTGTTAAAAAATACGTCGTTGAACGAAGGATCCAGTGAAGTATCAACGTGCGTTACTTTCCTGCTAGCAGATATGGTATTTAAGTAGGATATTTGGACCTTTTTCATTTAATTTATGCCAAGTGGGGTTCCATTTTGTTTGGCTTTCAATATATTGCCGAGTGAATAATCGTGTTTGGAATAAAATAATGTGATATCAGTGAACTTTTTCTTTTCGTTTAAAATTTTGGTGATCTACGGACAGAGTCTTCGAAAACACTGAAGAAATGCCATTGATTGTGTGTTGAGGTGCTGTTGTGTAAATTTTGTATAATTCATTTACATTGTGCTTCTGATAAAGGTGATTATTATTATATTTTTTTATATGTTGATGGTTTCTGGCGTAATTCCTGTGGAAGCGGTTGGATTTGATGTTTTTCAGGCAGTATGCCAGAGGGTGGGAAATGTTTGTTTAGAATGAAGTTTTCTAAGTTTGTAATAGTTTATGTTAACTGTTGTCTTTAAATATGAAAATTTCAGTCGATATAGTTAAGCCCGATTCTATTTTGGGGAACTGTTTCATGATTCAAAGTAAGCCACCTTATATGGAGAACCTTGATAGTGCCCTTGACCATGGGTTGTGTGGCTACAAGGTAAGTTCGCAAGTGTGGTGCAATGGCTGGTTTGTACATCTTGGAAGGCTGCTCAGCTGTGTAAGAATTGCAGAGTTGGCTGTTGATCGCCCATGCACAGTTAGTGTGGTAACTATTACGAAAATACGTGATTTATGGAAATGTATTAGGTGTTCATAAGCTTCAATGGAAACTTCAAATTTGCCACTGGAAGTGAGGTCAATGGGGGTATTTACTCGGAACTGAAATCACATTTTGGACATGAAATTGTTAGATGGAAAAAAAAGAGGATTTTAGTGAAAAAATTAATCTTCTAAACACAACCATTCACTCATAAATCAAAAATTAAAATATGCAAAAGGTCACGCCCACCGAAAAAGCTTCTGTGATAACATTAACGTCATTTCCCTACCATCCTTGACTGCTTTTAGAGCAGGGGAAGGGAGTGGAGGGGGATTCTCGGAAGGTCTGCTCGCACAGATACTGTTGCAACTGTCCTATTGGCAGAGTCAGTTGTGTCTCCCCATTGCGATAAGGCAAAGTAGCTTCATGGGCTCAGTTGTGATTGCATGAAGTTGAACACGTCAGAGGTTGCACCACGCCCACTTTTCCGAAAGGGTTAAAAACATCAGTTTTTTGCCGCTTGGCTGAGCTTAAAGCCACCAAGTGCGTCCACCGGGTTGCGGATGGTAGGTCGACCTCTAGATATAGAGGTTAGCTGCGAGATAAGCGAGTTTACTCGTCGAATAAGCAGTCGTGGACAAAAAGCGACGGCATTCCGAGGGGGTATTGGTCTATCCCTGGGTAAGATAGGCCTCTAAATAATACAGAACCTGTGAAGATGCCGTGACTTGGCGACGGGAGGCCGCCAATAATTACGCTTCTCATCACCCGGAGGAGAGGGCAGCAGCTCTTCTTCACATGAGTGAAGGTGGAGACCACAGTGGTCGGTACAGCGACACTCATTTCACTACAGGCGTGGTAACATTTACTTTAACGGCTGTAGTACTGCGATGTGGAAGGCAAGGGGAAACCACCACATTAATATCCTGAGGAGTCGCAGCTACTCCACTCTTTCCTTTATTATCAAGACGTGATGGAACCCTCTCGAGTAAAATATTCCGGAGGTAAAATAGTCCCCCATTCGGATCTCCGGGCGGGGACTACCCGAGAGAGTACATCAGTCAAATGTGATACACTTTTTAGGGTAGGAACATGGAACGTGAGATCGCTTCGGACCTGTGGAAGACTGGAGAACCTGAAGGTAGAAATGCGAAGAATGGACCTCGACGTATTAGGAATCAGCGAAATGAAGTGGCCCGAAGAAGGAGACTTTTGGAGTGGAAGCTACAGGATTATACATACAGGATCATTAAATGGTAATGCGGGAGTAGGGATCATGCTCAGAAAGAGTGCCGGAATGCGTGTGAAGAGCTTCCTGCAGTACAATGAAAGGATAATAATGGTGAAGATCGAGACCAAACCTGTAGATACCGTGGTTGTGCAGGTTTACATGCCTACGACTGACTATGAAGATGAAGAAGTGGAATACGTATACGAAGATATCACGGAAGTTATAAAACAGGTAAGAGGAGAAGAAAACCTAATTATTTTAGGGGACTGGAACGCTATCGTCGGCGAAGGTCAAGATGGAAGAATAACTGGAAAATACGGATTGGGAAACCGAAACGAAAGAGGAGAAAGGCTGCTAGAGTTCTGCACTCAACATGAGTTAGTGGTAGCCAACACATTGTTTAAAAATCACAACCGCAGAAGATACACATGGAAAATGCCAGGAGACAGAAGAAGATGCCAAATAGACTACATTTTAGTGAAGCAGAGATTTAGAAACCAAGTGAAGGACTGCAAAAGCTACCCTGGGGCAGACATCGACAGTGACCATAATTTAGTGATGATGAAATGCCATCTAAAATTCAAGAAATTGAAGAAAACAAAGAAGAATATATGGCAAGTAGAAAAACTAAAGGAGGCTCAACATCAGCTGGCATTTCAAAAAGCAGTGGGAAACAACATAGGAGAGAACCTGAATGAGAAATCAGTGGAAGAGCGTTGGGAAAACATTAAATGTGGACTACAGGAAGCCGCAAAAGAAGTTCTTGGAAGAAGAAAAGTTGCCAAGAAGAAGCCATGGATCACGGAGGAAGTCTTAGAATTGATTGAAGAAAGAAGAAAGTACAAGAATGCGAAAACTGAAGAAGGGCAGCTCTGCTACAAAAGAATAAGGAACGAAATAAGTCGCAAAGCAAGGAAAGCTAGAGAGCTGTGGTTGAAAAATCTTTGCGAAGATGTACAAAGCAACCTTGCACTTGGAAAGGTGGAAGCGGCCTACAGCATAGTGAGGAACCACTTCAAGGAACGGAGCGCAAGAGGCAATGCCATAAGGGACAAGAATGGAGGAATTTTGATTGAAAACGAGGACAAAGTGAAGAGGTGGAAAGAATATCTGGAAGAGCTATACAATGGAAAAAATCTCAGCACAAAAGCTATTGAAGAGGAAAGCGAAGTGGAAATAGATGATATGGGGGCATCAATATTAAGATCGGAATTCGACGCTGCAGTAAGGGATCTTCGGATGAATAAGGCCTCAGGTATTGATGATGTCCCTGCAGAACTAATTAAAAATGCAGGAGAGAAGACATTAATTCATCTCTACAAAACCATCTGCGACATGTATTCAACAGGGGAAATTCCAAGGGACTTCGAGAAAAACATCATCATTCCTATTCCCAAGAAGAAGAGAGCGGAGAAATGCGAAAATTTTAGGACTATAAGCCTGACGACACATGCATCAAAGATACTGACCAGGATCATCTACAGAAGAATAGAACGAAGAGCAGAGGAGTTCCTGGATGAAGATCAATTCGGATTCAGGAAAAGTAAGGGTACAAGGGAAGCAATATTGGCCCTTAGGCTACTCATAGAGAAGAGAATGGAGAAGAACAAACCGACCTTCATTGCATTTGTGGATTTAGAGAAGGCCTTTGACAACGTGGATTGGGATTCAATGCTTGGAATTCTGAAGGGAATTGGAGTGTCCTACAATGACCGAAGAATTATACACAGTCTGTACAAAAACCAAGTTGCTGTGATTAAATCTGGACCCAGCTGTGAAGAGGCAAGAATAAGGAAAGGAGTGAGACAAGGCTGCGCACTGTCTCCCGTAATTTTTAATGTTTACATCGAGAGAGCCATAAATGAAGTCAAGGAGAAGTGTTCTGGAGTGAAAATCCACGGAGAAACAATCAGTATGCTACGATTCGCTGATGACATAGCTCTCATAGCAGAGACAGAGAAGGAGCTGAATAAGATGCTAACGACCCTGGAAAGGACTATGGCGAGATATCAGCTGGAGATCAATAAGAAGAAGACTAAGATATTGGTGTGCAGCAAAAGAGAAGAGGCGAAAACCAACGTTAAACTAGGAAAACAGAAACTGGAAGAGGTGAAAGAGTTCTGTTACCTGGGAAGCAGAGTAACCAACGATGGACGAAGCAAGAAAGAAATAGTGAGTAGAATAGCCCAGGCAAAGCGGGCATTCTTTCAGAAGAAGAATCTACTTACAGCAGGAAATACAAGCATAGAAGTAAGAAAACAGTTCATCAGAACATACATCTGGAGCATTTTTCTTTACGGCAGTGAATCATGGACGATGACAGCAGCGGAGAAGAAAAGGGTAGAAGCATTTGAAATGTGGTGTTACAGAAGAATGCTGAAGATTAAATGGATCGACCGAGTAAGTAACGAGGAAGTGCTAAGAAGAGTAGGAGAAAAGAGAAGTCTGCTGACAACTCTAAAAAGAAGAAGGGAAAACTTAATCGGTCATATCTTGAGACACGATGGCCTGATGAAGACTATCGTCGAGGGAAAAGTGAACGGGAAGATTGGAAAAGGCAGGCCTCGTATGAGATACATGGAACAGGTCGTGAAGAATGTAAAAGAGAAGAATTACGTCACAATGAAAAGGTTGGCCGATAGAAGAAACGAGTGGAAAGCTGCGTCAAACCAATCCTAGGATTGTTGACCAATGATGATGATGATAACTCGATAAATAATTGACAGATCAAAAAACGGAAAAATATGGGTCATTTTATTTAACAAACTCTATCAGATTCGGCAATTAAAAAAATATGGTAAACGACCCCATTGTGGCACACACTACCGGGTAATTGTGGAAGCTTAACTCAGTTGCTGGCTGAGACAAGAGTGATACACAAGTTTGGGTGGACATGGGACCGATAATACACTAGTTTGACACGTGTCGAGATGGTCTTGTGACGAGTTTGACACATATGAATTACGAGTAGTACACGAGTTTCACACCATTTTCCAACAAGCTGTGTTGTCTGGGATTCATATTAGTGAGCGCACCGAGAAGTAGTCCCATTGTCGCGTGAACTTTGCGCCGTGCTTCTCATTAGCGGAGGATTCCATGAGCAGGATGCCCTGGAGCCTATAAAATTACCATTAATACTATGTTTAACGGAGGAGACATCAAACTTAGATAGTTTTCATACGCTATTATTAATACATATTCACTGAAGCTGAGGGGCTCTGAAATACAATGATAACTTCATGAGATATTTCCTATGCCTTGAAACGTTAACTACAGTAGAAGCCCGGTATAGTGAGTACGGCTTATTGCGAGAATCACGTTATAGCGAGTGATAGTCTTTGTACTGCCAAAAGGCCTATGTTTTACATGTAAAATAAAGTGGATATAGCGAGGCCAAAAAGTTCCTTCCACGGTACATGCTTGGTATTACGACAGATATCTCTCGAGGGCGATGCACCGCCTAGCAAAAATAAACTATTGTGTTTTGTATTATCTACTAATTAAACTAAAAATACAAGATGTGTGTCATATCTACAACACCTAAAGCCAGTTATGTCCAAACATTAGCAATTTACGGCCTTCGGTACGCTCTGCGCACTCCCATCTTATGTTCTTCTTTTGTTAGGCCCAGTCATCAGTGGGAGGGGAGTGGGCGGACGACGAGCAAGATGAGAGTAGGAGAGGGAGTCAGGTCTAGGCATGGGTGATATTGATAATTCAATATCGGGATACGATAATTTTAGCAGCGAAGGCCAACCCAACGGCTGTCTCTTTCCAACACGATTAACTGGCGCAATACCTAATATTTTAATTCCGACTAGTTACGCTGTCTTTACAGCTTTCTTCGGTGATGGAAAAATAGAAGAACTGGAAGAAAAACACCGAAACTAGGGGAATTTATGTTTTTGAATTAATGAAAATGTCCTGTTACTTTCATGAAATATGTTGATATTCTATCAGATTGTGCCTGAAATGACTTTATTGCTGTTTACCTTCGTTAAATACCACGGAAACAAAAGAAAAACTGTAAATACGAACGACTATGAGAATTAGGTGGGTTTTTTCAACACCTTCGGATATAAAGAGCAATCGATTTAGCGAGTGATTTCCAAGGGATTATGAGCACTCGTTATACCGGGATTACACTGTATATACCTGTTACATCACCAGCACATCCCACTATTTCTGAGTCTTTTCAGATGAACTGAAAATGTACATCTCTAGTAAACTGGGGTTTCTCAATCCAAATTTTGAGGTGTGTTGCAAAGAGAATTGGATTTCATGTGTGGCTCAAACAAAATAGTTAAAAATGGACCACTGAAAAATAAGTCTTTGTTGTTAAGTGGGATTAAAATCATGGATAATTGACAACTTTTGATGGGGAATAAAAAAATGAAATTTTCTTAAACATGGGTGCAATACAGCTTGACTGAACTAACAACAAAATAAAATTTCAGTCGTTAAACATCACTTTTTCAACCAGCTTCCCACATTTATCATACAGCTGTGGCATTCCAAATGTTGGAACTGATATTTTAAGCTCTAAAAAGTATTAAACATGTTGGCCGTTACCCACAGATTTTGTCCAAAATTTTGGCCTAAAAAAAAACAAATTTTGTGTCCATCTAAATCTACTCTAACTTGTAGATCAGTAATAACAATAATTCATGTTAAATAGAAAGTTAGTGATATGGCTTGGTTTTACAAAGCAAGGTCCGAATCAGTTTCTTGCAAAGAATCTGTTGCCAAGCTAAATAAATAACCATGCCATTTTAAGTAACCATAACCACTATGAATCCAGACTTAAAACAAAAAAGATAATTATTCCAATTCCATGTAAAAATTATGATCTGCATTAGTTGAATATAAAAGTTTGTTGAAGAATGAGCACCTTTTTCTGAAGCAGGTCAGTCCAGTTGATGGGGCTGAAGAAAGGGTGTCGCATGACCTCTTTGGCATCCTCAATCCCTCCCCCCAGCCGCTGCTTTGGGTCTTTCACAAGGAGACCACTTAGCAAGTCTCTGGCTTCCGCTGAAATGGTCATCGGAAACTTCACCTGCATCAAAGGAGAGGTAGATAATGCATGTATCAACATTTCGTTCTATTCACATATTTATAAAAAAAATGAAAAACAAATAACCAAATGGCAGCATAGGAGTTTTACATGGAAGTAACTCTACATGAATTCTATACAACAACTATATGGGTACACAGTTTTTTAAGAATTTTTCATGATAAATTATTTTTAGTTTTTCATGCACAGTTGAAATCAGTAGGCATACCTTTAACAGGACCAACTGAGGCCTTAAATATGTAATTACTAAAATTCCTAATAAACAAAGTCATTTTAAATATTTCTGGCCACATTTAACTACTTTGATATAACAAGTGAATATTGAACACAAAAACTACTTTATTTAACCAATCTATTCATGTGAATTAATTTAAATACAATTTTATCAATTTGTGTACATATTACATTAGAATTTATGAGTGAACTGTACCATGCAAAAAAGTTTTAGGGCTCAAATGAGTTTCTAGAGGATTTTTCTGGACATTGAAATCACACGTTTGTACAAGGGGCAGTCATAAAGTTTGTATTATCACTATGAAAATCAGTCTTGGTCCTGGATTTCACCCTTCTACACACATGCACCACACAAAGTGACACATGTTGACCTCTGATGGTTGAACTGGCCTATTCCCTGATGGCAGGACTTGTCACTTTGGCGACTGATGAGCTGCATCACCTCTCCTATCACCTAATTGTCATCATGGAAATGCCTGCCATGCAGTTGGGTCTTCTGGCGGTGAAAGAGGAAGAAGCTCTGGGGTGACAGGTAGGGTGAATATGGAGAATGAGGTGTAATTTCATGCACCAAATCAGCAGCAAACTTCACTCCCTGATGTGAAAAATGTGCTAGTGTGTTGTCCTGCAGCCAACAACTCCTTTGCACAGCTTTCCGTGGTATTTTTTTAACGATGGTTTCCTGCAGTCTCATCAAGAGTTCCTGGTATTGTTTTCCAGTTATTGTATAGCTCTTACAGACATAGTCTGTCAACAGCACACCAAGGAAATCCCCAAAACACTTAGCATGAACTTTCCCGATGATGTCTGTCTCTTCACTTATTTGGTGGTAATGAATCTGCATGCCTTCACTGCTGGCTCTTCTGCTTCATCTAAGGTTCATACTGATACATCTAGCATTCATCCACGGTCTTCAGGCTCTCAAAAAAGTTGTACAAAGCAGCCTGGCAAAGCTGCAACATTTCATCTGCAGCTTCCTTTTGGTGCTGTTTTTGCTCATGTGTGAGCCAATGTGGTATCTACAGGGTGGCAACCTTTATTATATGCTAAATGTTGTGAATGATGTTTAAACTGGGCCACGAATAATGTGCACTTCTCTACTATTTTCTGGATGGAAATTTGACAGTCTTTAAGCACTAGGGCCTTGCACCACAAATCCCAGTTCCTCGTTGAGAGATGGGTGTCCACTTCTTGGCTCATCTTCCAGGGTTCTTTGTTCGCATTGGAAGCATCTGCACCATTTTACCACAGAGCTGGCATTTTTTTTCTTTCAAAGGCAAGAAATGAATAACTCCACAAGCTTTTGTCTTCTTAAGAGTGCACCACCTTGGATTTTGCATTCCTGTGGCATTCTAAGTAGCAATAAAGTGGTATAATTTAAGTAATGAGCCCTACAGGGATACATGGGGCCCAATTCTGTAAAGTCGAATTCGAGATTCCAACGTCACAACTATACCCATATGTGGAAAAACATCATAGTTGGTAGTACAAACTGTGCTCCCTTGATAGCGCAACAGTCGCCCCGGCTCAAGGCAACGGAGTCAGATCATTTCGTTCATAATCCGTCGCCAAATATTTTTTGGCGAGCACGCACTGCTATCGCAGTGGGCACCTATAGAAGCTGCGATTGCAACAGACAATTTGTTGATATTTATCTTACGGGATACAAGGTGAGAATGCATCTAATTCTAGCTAATGATTAAATCTTTCATGTCTCCATTTCCTTGCCGCTTATACAGTTAGAAGTATATAAAACTATTTGTTTTGTTTTCAAATGTCGCCATGCAATCTTTTAGTTTAATATTGATTAAAAATTGTCAGGTAGACTAGACATATAGGTTTTTTATTCATGTAAAACTTCTACATGAAATTTTAATGCTACTGCAGGGGCAATCTATATTATAGAGAGAGATGTTCTCATGCTGGAAATCACATTATTTCAGCAAATCTCATTATGCTGCCTTGCTTTGTATGAGTACCTTTCTTTGTGTGGTTGTGTTCTACCAACAAATTCTGACATTGTATGGGAGTCCCCCCTGTGTGGCAATCTCCCCCCTGCCACACACCTTTATGGTGGCTTGCAGAGTATATGTAGATGTAGACGTCCTTTGGTCTTTGGACGCATATATTATCGCAGGATATTATACGGTTGTTGCATATTTGTTATCTGCTACTGTGATATCATCCATTCCAAATCAATGTACTATTTAAATAGAAACATAGGCGGCAGGAGGAATATATGCACAAAGATGTAATGATTCACTTGAGAAAACAATATCATTACAGAAGCTGTCGACACAATCAATTTATAAAACCAAAACATTTCATGATTTAATTCCAAAGGTGTAATCATTTTCAATTTTCAGAAGTTTCACTTTCTAAATAAGTCCGCCGTTATTCCATACCAGCATATATTGTTACATTTTAAAGCGAATAGAATGATTACAAACATCAACAGTAAGTCAGGTTGATTAACTATTTTTAATTATCTCAGCTTGTTCCCTCCATTGTAATAATAGTGCGCTTGATAAACAGTCAACTATTATACATCATTACGGAAGTGAACAATGTTCGCGAATCATTGATCCCGGTGACCCACGACTCTCCATATGAGCCGAAATTCTTTGGACTTTACAGAATAGGCCCCATGATCACTCTACATGCAAAACGTGAAATAGTGTCCATTGGAAACGCCAATAATATGAAATTTATAACCACCCCTCATTTATCCTTTGTTGAAATCTGGCTGGCCATATATTTTATTGAATAAAATCTTTGGGTCAATAAACGTACAAGAAAGTACAGGTAGAGATGCAAGGTAATGGTGTGCATCACTTACAAAACCACAAACATGAAAATTAGATGTTCCATCACAAGAAAGAGGCAAATATTTTCTCTGAAGTGAGAAATTTCCTGCTTCCATGCATAATTCTCATAATAGCAGAATTTCCACAGAGAAGTGAGCAATTGCTTTGACAGAGACTCAAACCTGGAACGCCATGGTTTAGGTGTGGTGCTTTAACCACTTCAGCTACCAAGACGTCCTCTTTCTTTGTGGTACTCTAAAAGTTTTAATGGAACAAGATGCCACTGGACTGACGTACGTTTTTTCATAAACTGGCTGTAGTCATGCACACAGAGCAACCATCCAGGTAAAAGCAAACTTTAAAAACTAACGTGCTAACTTTATAACAAATTCAAGGATCACAAACAAGACCATGAAAACCTTAATATCTTAACCTCCACAAGGAAAGAGGACATCTTGGCAGCTTAAGTGATTTAACCCACTTACCATTTTTTCTCAATACTCACCTGAAAAATACCTATTTATTTTTTACAAAGTCATCTATTGCTAAATATTTAATCAATAATTATAGATAATTATTAAGCAATCTTATAACATCAATACTATAACATCGCTTGAAAAAATATTAAATTAAAAGACTGGCAGATATGGTTTACAAAGACCGGTCTTTGTAAGGGTTAAGGGTTAAGCGCCTGGCACAGGGAGGGCTCTGGGTTCAAGCGTCAGTCATGGTAAATGATTTTTTCTGTGTGGAGTCTCTGACATTGTGCATTTTCAGTGGGTAACTTAATTACGGTTTTCACAGCAAGTTCATGACCCTTGAATACATTATAACCCTCATATACATAATGCCCAGTGGCAACAAATCCACACACAATTCCCACTTTCCAACATTTTCCACTCGCTAGACTCGTTAAGTTAAAAGGTCAAAATGATGAACAGATTGTTGCCGTTCAATATCCTCAAAATTGACCATTATTAAATTATTATATAGTATATAATTTAAATATGTATAAATACATATTTAAAGATACATCCATGAATTATAACATTGTAAATCATGCAAGAGCATTGCAGAAGTGCATATATTTCACAGGGGATATAGCTCATCATGATGTAGATTAAGGATACTCGTTATTACAATATTTGATATAAGTGCCAATTTTTCCAGTCCCATTGACTTCGTAATTTTGAGTTTCTACTGTATTACCAAAAAGGTTTGATGTAAACAACCAAGCAAACAGTAAAAACAACAAAACTTAATGTAAAACATGGTACATGAATATCATAGACCCTAGATCAATACATAAAACTTTGCACTGATTTCAAGAGAATTACTCCAGTGCCATTACCATTATTCAAATTTTTGCCAAAAAAGTACAAAATGAATCTACTTACATCCTCCATTAAAATCAATGTAAAGAGCTTATCATGGTCTCTATTGTAGAATGGCAACCGCCCACACATCATTTCATACATAACAACACCTATACCCCACCAATCCACAGCCATACCATAGTCATTATCTTCTAAAACCTGGAAACAAAGAAAATTATGGAGATAAGTCCAAGATTTTAAAATATATATGCATTTTTATAGCAACATAATTACAAGCATCGTAAATGACTTGACTGGGATGTGATAACTCTAGAGATGAGCGAATACTACCTGTGAATACTCAAATATGTAGCTTGAATACCAGAAAGTATTTGATACTCAATATTTTGAATAATTATGCTAAAAGATAACGAAGGTACACCAGGGCCGGCCGTAAATCATCAGTGCATGGACTTGATTGGACTTTAAATAATGTAGAAATGGCACGAATCTTGTATTCTAAGTTGTAGTTGACTAATAATGCTACTAAAGATAAATACCATGCATTAATTTGTACTTTGCAATGCACCACCCTCAAGAAATATCACTCATAATACCGAGCGTATACCGTGGCAGGAGCTTTTTGGCCTCGCTGTACCTGTTTTCTTTTTACATGTTAATCATGGGCCTTTCGATGGTACATTGCCAATCACTCATTATTGCGAGATTCTCACTATATGCCATGCTCACTATAATGGGTTTTTACTGTAGTAAAAATTTATTGGCGATTATATTGGATCATTTCAAATGGGCTCAAAGATTGAAGGAGGGCCTCGTATATGCACTCTGTGCCAACCAGGTGTCTCCAAGGAGTGGGGCCTCCCAAGAAAGCAGACTTCTTTTCAGTTACTGCAAGGAGGGAGGCCGTTGAAGATGAGCTGCAAGGGCACACCCCACGGTCAAGGCTCTGGAGAGAGCAGTGACGACCCGAGTCCAAATGCAGTTCGAAGCTCCAGTTACCATTAACACCCTTGAGATCTCTTAATCTATGGCATCTGGTTTTTTTAGAATTAATTTTCTATTTTGAAAACATTCTGATGCCACTTGGAAGTTTTCCTGATTTAATTCCCGGTAGGAAATACTTTGGTCTTAAAATATGAGTGATGCTATGATGAGTGAATCATAATCAGTAATAATGTACCAGTTAATGTTGGGTGATATTAGAAATCAAAAGTGATTTTGCGACTCATTTCTTGAAAATTAGGGAAGTGAGAAGAGATGTGACAAAAGGCTTGAATGATATGCAATGAAAGGTAAATTATTAATACTAAAACTGATACATGCAGATTATGATGAGTGGTGTGGACATGTGTTGAACCTCCTCATGAATTTTATATATTTTTTCAGCTCAGAGGCTTTGTAATTTAGAAAAATTATTGCTGAAACATTTAAATTTTCCACAAATTCTAATCAATATACACACTACCTTGTTTTTGTGAGTCACTTCATTGGTTGAAAATTTGCTAGCAATTCTTACCACGAAAATATACAGTTTTTGATATAGGAAGAAACTCACATAGCAAATAAAAAATTTGTATGATAATTAAGGATATAATCAACATTTATAAAATACTATTATAACCACGGGTGACAAATATATGCATATTTCCCATTCAGAAGGCCCTGGTCTCTATTGTGTCTCTACCGTGTGTACCATGTGGAGGACATCATAGAATAGGTTTTCAGACCATCATATGGGACATTGGGACCCCTTGGTGACTTTCTTTAAGAGCAGTCTAATTCTGATGCTGGTTGTCCCACCAATTTCTACCCGGCCAATTGCCCTTAATGATGCAAATGACCAGAGTTGTTGGTCACCTCCCCCAAACAACTAACTAATTGCAGTTGTTTTTTAGCTTTTTCACTATCATTAATTCAACACTGGAAGTAAATACTGCTCATTATCATAATTAGATATATCTGTGAGAACCTGAATCCCAAGATATTAAATATTTTATGAAACTAACTCTTGACAAGCAAAACATTTAATCTGTGAGAACCTGAATCCCAAGATATTAAATATTTCATGAAACTAACTCTTGACAAGCAAAACATTTAATGCACTGGCCCAGGAATTTCTGATGGACCAAACATCTTTAAAGAAAAAAGACGTTTTTCCTGTGCAAAGCTCTAGATTGGAAAACTTTCTACCACACAAGGCATTACACAAGAAGGGGTCTGAAAAAAAAGGAATTAATGTTCAACAGCTACACTGAGGTTATCCACATTAATTCAGACAATTGGGGGCACTCAAGTGTGGGAGCATGCTTGATAAATCTTTTACCTCTGGAGCAAGATATTCTGGCGTTCCACAGAAAGTTTTGGTAGTCCTTCCATAAGTGATGTCCTCCTTACAAAGACCGAAGTCAGCTATTTTGACATGTCCATCCTTATCAAGGAGAAGGTTTTCAAGCTAAATTTGAGAAAACAAAAAGTATTTATAATAATGTCTTTCTTCGTTTAAATTACTTCTTTCAATATGGATACTTATAGGAAAATGCTGATCATGGCCAAATACAAACAAAAAAACTATGGTCATGATTACTACATCTATTAAGTACAAAGTAATTCATAGGGAACTGAAAGTGGAGTGATTAGCAGCTAATTTGAATCTGCATGACAGATAAATTCTGCACTAGTCAATGCTCAAAAGGAAGCACATACTCAAAAAATACAAAAGAAAGCCAACACTCTGTGACCTATAACAAACATTTCCCTATACATCATAAAATAAAACTAGGGAAAACCTTGAGAAAAAGCAACTGTACACCCTGGCGAAAACATGCAGTGACCAAGACAGTGGTGATTAAGGACTTTCAGACCAATCACTTGGTATGTCACTGGAAACTCACTGTCTACTAAATTAAAAAAAAAACTTATTAATGTTTGATTTGGAGAGCCTTACTTCTCTACTTTTGATTTCAAGTATTAACTAGAGATTTCTAAACATTGTGTCATGTATTAAATTCAATCACAGGGAACATCACTGAGTACCCTGTGATACACCCAGAGTGGTAACACATATCTATACACCTAGCTCGCTGGCTAGGTTCCAGGAATCACTGGGTACAGTGAACTTCAATAACTAGATGGACTAGCGGAAGGGGCCCGATGAAATTCAACGGGTGTGAGAAAATTCAAATATATGATTAATATTAAGATTGTAATATGTATTGCAAAGCATGAATCCCAACTTTGAATATGTAGCTATCTTAGCTGAAGGTGCCCATTGATATGTAGCTGGAGGGATAAATATAATAATTACCCATTGTATTTAGGCATTTTAACATTTTTATTGAAGGGACGGAAAACACTTTGTTTTACGAAGTTGGATATGGCTCCAAGTCAGTAAAGGAACCATAAAGATGAGTTAAACCATTGTAAACTTATCAATACTGCCAGGATTCATATTGCCCCCTATTTTAAAAATACTAACATGTCGTACCTTTACGTATATTTAAATTCCCTATTTACGCGTACCTATGATACAAATTATGTTTTTAGTTGATACTTAAGTTTTTGTTTAACTATCTCAAATCTCAAACTACATCAATCCGCGATGTTTACGATGAAGTTATATATTTGCCTTTTATGACTCAGGTCGTTGAATATGCACAAACCCGTAAAAAAGTTTAAATAAAAACTTTTAAATACTCCTGATTTTAGCGAATGTAAACTTACTAAATCTATGCATAGCGCTAGCAGTTAGCACGGATGTATGTGAAGAAAGAAATGGCCGAAGACGACTCAAGAATCAGCGGCAAAAACCAC
Source organism: Platycnemis pennipes (assembly GCA_933228895.1). NCBI lineage: Eukaryota > Metazoa > Arthropoda > Insecta > Odonata > Platycnemididae > Platycnemis > Platycnemis pennipes. The sequence goes on along the minus strand of OW121849.1, from coordinate 141,159,106 downwards.
CTGTAACACCTTCCATTATCCTCGTGAAAAGCGCAATGCTGTTCACGGCATACGACGCACTGTATAAGCATCCACGATTCGGCAGATGACAATGGAAAAGGCCTTAGCAATGCTCGGAAAAGGAAGGAAAAAAACAGTAACTTTGTACGTAAATTACATGATTTACAGAAACTTCGAGCACAAAGTATGAATCGGTTTGAAGAATTAGAAAGATAATACCTTTCACCATTAAATACAAAAAGAATGAAAGAAATAGATTAACATTTAGTAATTATCCTGAGCGAAAGAAAAAACCCTTGCACTTTCACAAATTGAAAAAGTCAATTTCAACCAATGAAAACACATTATTTGCGCCAGGAATCAAACCCCGGACTTGGCAAAAACGAGAATAGTTTTCCCGGGCCTTTCAGAGGACTAGAAACACAATGCAGTTTACGGCATCTCTCTAGGACGAACCGTTTGCAAGATAGAGGGGGGGACGGACAGACAGACGGATGGACAGACGGACACTTCCCAAATTATATGTATATAGATCATTGTTAAAGCAATGTACAGTAAACTTTTAAAGGACTTTTAATGGAAGATGAGGAATGTTCAAAATCTTTACTTAAAATTACAAGTAGATATTACTTTGATGATTTTTTCTCGTTTGTTCCATTAACATTTGGTCACTGAGAAAGTAACAGTCTGGGTCTACAGTAGACAGACAGTGACTTTGCTTTTCTTGTCTCTTTTGCAAGTATTGGACCAATAAAATGGCAGCCGATAAAGAAATCTCAACTCCTAGCTGCAAGCCTTAAAAGGAAAATTTAATAGACTCTGAAACCGTTAATTAATTATACATAGTTACTTTTGTTAACATGGTGAAGGATGTTACAATAGCCCAGGCTCTAAAATCAATACAGTTCCATCTTAATAATTTGAGGAACTCGTTGGCATTTCTGATCCATCATATTTTGACGCAGCCTCAGCAGTAGAAGAAGATGAAAAAGTAGAAATGCTACTACATATTTCTGAAAACCCTGAAATTTCCACTGCTGAAGAAGCCAACAAATCCCCTGAGACTTGTGACCAATTCGTTATGTGGTAATATTGCAAAAGAAAACGGAAAGTTATCTTAGACTCGAACCAGGCAAAGAGTGACGAGAGTTCCTTTTCTGGAATTCCCATAAAAAATTATATGTTGGACATGTAAATGGTGCATCCTATGACATCATGAATTACTTGAGAAGAAAGATTCCTTCAGACCAATTTTTGTGCAACATTTTGTAGAGAGGTAAAAAATTCAGCTCCTTCACAGCTACTATCCGTTTAAGTTTCCACAATGATTTGTTCAAAAGTGATGGTTGCCCTGGTGGCATGTAATTGGGGAAATATTTTTCCTTCTAAAAGTTCACTTTTAGGACAGCAATCAGCCATTGATGATGAAGTCATCATCCACGGCCAATCTCTTTGATTGAAAGTCTCACCACTCTCAATTATCACATACCTTAAGATCCCTGTAGATAATTCCCTTACTATGAAGGTAACCTAATGCAGAAATTATTTCTGCTCCATAAAAACGTGTCCTCTCTTCTGAGAATACTCTCTCTCGTGATATGTGGAAAAACAACTCTCCACCATTAACATACTCCATTACAAAACACAACCGATCAGCTGTCTGAAATGAATACTTGAGAGACTGGAAAAAAATGGAGGAGAAGAATTAGTCTCATCGTATGAATAAATACTTTTAGCCTAAAAATATACGATCTAGTCTCAGGTGTGACTTCGTGAAAGTTCTGTATATTATTTGTTTTGGAATGGGATGAAAAGACAAAATTATGATTCACAATTTTCATGAAAAATGTCCATGATTTAAGCACCTAGTGCCATTTTCAATATGGCACTAGGTGCAAAAACCAAATATAATTAGCTATTAAATGTAAGAAGCATAACCAGTGTCTTTTCATTTCATTCCAAAATAAATAGCCAAAGAATTTAACCACAATACAGCCTTTAAGATTTCTTCCCATTTAGTTGTTGTACATGGTTTCACATATCAATTGTACATGGTTTCACATATCAAAGATCAATAAGACATTAAGATAGGAGGAAAGGAATACATACAGAGTTACAAAAATATCAATAGCATTTAGTTAACCAAAGCTTTTTAAATAATAATCAAGTAAATGCATTTTTAAATGACAATGCTATTGTTGAAAAAAAAAACAGACATAAACATATATACTTAAAAAAAAGGATACTGACACTTCCAATAACCTTTATACTTCCTTCTTCCTACAGTACACAAATACATTTTAATCCTTAACATTACAGTTCTTACACTACATCACTTAAAGTTACATTATTAATATTATTAGGCTTTTGGGTTTAATAAGGTCCCAGTATCTTGCATTAATCAACCAACCTTCTATCCTTACTTTAAAAATACCCATTTTTTAAATTATTTTTTGCTCCAAGGTCAATAAGTTAAGAAATAACAATTGCCAGTAAAAGAGTGAAGCCTGTGATGATGTTTTCTTTCTCATCAGAAGGTAAAAATTGCACTTTACTCTGTAATTAGAATTATGAAAATTACTGTTGGATATCAGATCTTCATCAAAATATCTGGCAATACCTTAATTTTCTTACACCGATTTTCATCGCTTTGGATTTTTCTGCATTTAACTTCAATTTGTCAACAGCATTCATTTACAAATTCAAATCCTTATTTATCGGCATGATTACTTGCCTCAGACTCTGCCCTGTGACATCAATCAATGAATCAGCTACAAGTAAATGATACTCTAACAACATTTCCTGTTTTTCCCTATCTTTAATGTATGATTGAAATATCATTAATGTATAATATTAATATCATTAATGTTTAACGGAAATATTTATACAATTAGAATTAATCAAATGGTAGAATAATCAATTTTTTCCGGAAACAAAAATCAAACTCATAATGACTTTTCTGGGATGATTCATTCATTGTTTTTAAACTTGCTTGTCACCAAGGGGTAAGCTGGATGAGGGAGGGAGCCGGACATTGAGGCAGCCATGCAGTCAGGCATGGGACGCAATGGAATGATGAATTAAAGTCTAAGTGAAAATCCAAGTACAGTCTTGTTGTCCTTCCCTTCCATAGATCAGAGATCTCAAGAGGGAGATTAACACTGGTTCATCCTTTTCTTCACTTAACTCCCAAAGTCTCCTTACTTCCACCCTCGGGAGCTAGATCCATCCTCTCCCTACCACACAGCACACAAGAGAATGATGCTGGACCATAGTTGTACCAAATGTGTCCTCATTCATCACAATGGCAGTCTTATTTCAATCACTTTTTCAAAAAGTCACCATGACTACCTAGCAGTAGTTGACTAGTGCACTGTTTTCACTCAAAAAATGCTATCTCACCCATTTATGAATAATTTCCAATGACATTTTTCAGCTATGATCACAAGGCTATGAGAACTTTGGAAAAAAATAATAAATTGCTCTTATTTTCAACAAGACTCATCGTCACCCATTTTGGACTGCCCATATATGACTAAATTGTCTGTTCATAAGAAGCAGATCATGTGATTCAGCACACACTGTAACAAGCATAAGATGTAAGCAGATAAAATAACTTGACAGAAATTTTGACCTCTTCCTCCGACTGACCTCATAATGTGGATTACTGAGATCTTGATTCCAAACTACGATAAAAAAAATCAGCTATGACTTCAGATGGGGGTCAGATAAAGAGGGTTCTTGGGGTTATTTCTGAAAATACAACCACATTTAAGGAGTCGTACCGTAGCATTTTGCTGGCATAAGAGTTTAAGCCTCAGTAGTACATAATAATTTTTCAAAACAGCACATACAATAAAACAGCACATACAATAAAACAGCATATCTCATCCCATCCATCACCACTGCCAACATAGAATGAAATAAATTCTTAGGAACACCAATTAGATGTCAAAGAGTCAGAAAGTTTCCTTTGGGTCACTGTCCTTCAATGTGGAGGTGGGGAGCAATTACAGGGAAAAATATACTAGTTATGTGCATGGCTCAAGTAAAGGGTCATTTCATGTCAATTCAACCACAAAAATGAGGTTTTGCCACCCACTGACTTGGATTTTGATGAAACTCTGTACATATAATCCCTTCATCAATGTAAGAAAAAAGCCCATTTTGTACCTAGCTCAAGTAGTATTTCAGTTACAGTTTTCTCTAGTTTTTCAGTTATAGACTCTCAAACTGTAGGAGCCTTCTGAATTTCTTCCATTCACGATGCACACTTCTCAAGGTGCACTGTTTTACTCAAAAAATGCTATCTCACACATTTATGAATAATTTCCAATGACATTTTTCAGCTCTGACCACAAGGCTATGAGAACTTTGGAAAAAAATAATATGAGCCCTTGACTTTTCTTTTTAGCCTTGAAAAAAGTTCTCAAACATTGCCCTTGCAACATTTTTTGGCTAAAAACATGGTTAACAATCAATGCCATTATCACAAAAAGGATCTTCATTAACCTTAATAAATTTTACAACATCATTATCCTAAAGGTATGTGCTTTCATCCCCAGAAATAAAAATAATGGCATTTTCATTCCTTCAATAAAAATTTAAACCATTTGAGTGCAAACTTCTCAAAATGGCTGCCGGCACTCAGTTATTTTGACATTATGCATCAAAGTAGAGAGACCCTTATGAAACAGTTGTAATGAAAACAGTTATGAAACAGTTGTGTTTGATATTATAAATTCGTAATATAATGCATAACATTAGAGCTGTGATTACTTATTCATGAGTGAAATGCAAAAAGATCAACCTATGCAGGTAGATGTCAACTGCTCTCTCAATGACTTTCAAGGTTGCAGATGTTACTTTTTACTGCAGATATTATGTTTTATTGCTATTGCTTATTAAAATTATTTCATTTTTAAAAAATTCAAAGACATAGGTACATGCATTACAATCTCTTATCATATGACTTACCATTACATTTAAAATTTTACCTTCCCATTCAGCTGTGTTAGTTGAATACATATTTCTTTTTCATGTCTCAAAAGTTCAGTTCTTACATCCTAGCTCAGTATCTTCAATTTGTGACATTTTTTTCTCCATCAAAGCCATGCATTCAGTGGGGAAGTGGTACATTCTTCCTGTTTTAGTCTCTGGGGATTCAATAATAGCAAGTATAAGAGGAAATGTAACTGGGCAGGAATCTTCTTGCACGGGCCAGAAAAATGAAGGTGATGGACCATGCAGGTGTAGAAATTTGATGGTCACATCTTCTTCATCCTTATTTATTTCAGTCACCATTCCAAAGTAACACTGGTTTTCAAACTTGCAAGCTACATAACACCCTGGATTCATATCAGTCAGTTTTAGACCCAAAGGTGTCTTCTTGCTTGATTTCAAGTTCCAAATGAGAGAAGGAATGGTATCATCACTAATTTTCCTAGCCTCCACAGTGCCCGAGCTATCCGATGGATAAAAGTTGTGGAAACCTCTAGTTCCTGGAAGTGTGTGGACATCCTTAAAACATTCTTTGAGGGTCATACCAGTTACATTCATACCGTCTTTTGAAATGTAGTGGAAGTTAATATTGGCAATGTTAACTTTGCAAAAGTTGAAAAATTCAATTGGTGTAGTTATCTGCCTGTCTAGTGGTCTCTGGAGGCTCTCTTTTCGAGCCAGTCATTTAGAGTACCCCCAATTCCATTGCATTCTGTTTTTCCATGTCTTGTGGCAAAGAGTGGCCACTCTGCAATTAACTGAAAATTTTCCTCACGGAGACAAAGGTTGAAAAAATTGTTCTTATTTATATGCTGTGCTGCACAGCCATTGCTAAAATAATGAACTTTTTAATGTAATCAAAGCTTTTGAGATTTAGTAATTGTTTCCTGGATTTTTTAAATCATGCTCACATCATGAATTAAATTGTCAAATAATATACAGTGTGATAGAAAATTTTTTTTACCATTACTGTTCTTAGAATGTATCACAACAGGATGAATAGTACGTGTCTGAAGTCCAATGGTATCCTTGACCTCATCTTGAATTATAAAGGAATAGTCCTCGCTGAAGTCAATCAAAACTATTGCTGTATCTGCCCTGGTGAAAATAAACCATGACAGATGGTGTGACAACAATGTGTATCACACTGTGCAAGTGTATTAGTCACAGTGTATGTACACTGTGCGCACAGTGTGCTCCCTTCAAAGCATGAAGGACAGTGTGACCACAATGTTCTGCACACTGTACAAGGCTATTAGTCACAGTGTCCTCACACTGTGTGCACGGTGTCCTCACACTGTGAACACACTGTACCGTCACAGTGTCTATCACGCTTTCTGCACGCTTTTGAGTCCCAATTTACGCTTTTGTCACGGTGTATGCACACTGTAATCACACTCTTGTCACATTCTAAGCACACTGTGTTCACGCTTCTCTCACATTGTCTTGTCACGGTTTATTTTCACCAGGGTGATGACATATTTTCTTTCATTTTTTCTAAAATAAGAAGACTGTGATTTGGCTATGAAGGAGTGAGGGATCAGTTTCTCCATCTTGTTGGCCAGCTCTTGAACAAAATCATCGCCTGTACTTGAAATTTTTATCATCTGTGTCCTATCAGTTGAGACCCATTGAGAAAACGCAACATCATCACTATCACATTAATCTTCAAATTTTGATTTCATGAAATATTCTAAACTTTTCCTAGGAGGATATTCACCACAATGTCTCAGCATACACTGCCTTTCTACCTTCTTACAAAGGAGCAACTTAGCAAGTTCCGTGTATGATTCCATTATTGGTGTTGCATGAGTCATTAAAATGACATTCTGATAAATGGTACACATACACAGTATGCAGTGAAACACACATACTGTGTGTGTGCCACTGCCGACTGCTAGTGTGCACCATTTGGGTTGTAAGGCATAAAATTTGGAAAAACTCAACTTAACATAGAGGTGATCCCACGTAAAATTTGGATACAATTCATGTAGGTTACCCAATATCATTCGCTTCCTTTCATATTGTTTTCTTGCTATTCTTACAACATCTTTCATCCCCGGAATTATTCTTGACTTTTTGTCCTTCTTAAAAATTTCCTCAAGAAATCCATAATTTCAGGCTTAAGTTTATTCTCACACTTAGCATTTGATTCTGCCAAAATTCCTTTGTCAGAATAAATTCTCTGGGCTTGCATCTTCCTTTCATTAGTCAGTTGCCTCATTTGCAGCTATGCCAATATCCACAAATTCAACTTGATCATTGTCACATTCTTCTCTGCAATCTTCACTTTGGAGAAAAACATGACCCAAATTGAAGAAACTGTGCTAGGATGTAGGAACTGAACTTTTGAGACACGAAAAAGAGATATATATTCAAAAAACACATCTGATTGAGAAGGAAACCCTCAAATGACATGTTAAATCATATGATAAGAGATTGTAATGCATGTACGATATCTTTGAATTTTTACAAATGACATAATTTTAATAAGTGGCTTCATTTACTTTTAAATATGAATTAATATAACTTTGCCTACACGAATTTGTGTTCAGTATTGCCAACAACAGTTGTTTCAAGGGAAAAATATGGTATTGGTGAAGCCTTATTTAAATTTGAATTTTTGTGGACCCAATCATTATCCCTTCAATCCAGTACTTCCTACAACCTTTTTTATTTTTACTATATTTTAGCAAAGTCCTGGATGATTTTAATAAGTTAAATTGATAATTAATGAAAATTAGCAATAAAAAGTAACATCTGCAACCTTGCAAGTATTTGAGAGAGCAGTTGAATTCTACCTGCATAGGTTGACCTTTTTGTGTTTCACTCCTGAATAAGTAATCACAGCTCTAATGTTATGCATTACATTATGAATTTATAATATCAAACACTTTTTTCATCACAACTGTTTCATAAGGGACACTCTACTTTGATGCATAATGTCAAAATAACTGAGTGCCGGCAGCCATTTTGAGAAATTTGCACTCATATGGTTTAAATTTTTATTGAAGGAATGAAAATGCCATTATTTTTATTTCTGGGGATGAAAGCACATACCTTTAGGATAATGATGTTGTAAAATTTATTAAGATTAATGAAGAACCTTTTTGTGATAATGGCATTGATTGTTAATCATGTTTTTAGCCAAAAAATGTTGCAAGGGCAATGTTTAAGAATTTTTTTCAAGGCTAAAAAGAAAAGTCAAGGGCTCATATTTTTTTTCCAAAGTTCTCATAGACTTGTGGTCATAGCTGAAAAGTGTCATTGGAAATTATTCAGAAATGGGTGAGATAGCATTTTTTGAGTAAAACAGTGCACCTTGAGAAGTGTGCATCGTGGATGGAATAATTTCAGAAGTCTTATACAGTTTGAGAGGCTGTAACTGAAAAACTACTTGAGTTAGGTAAAAAAAATTAGGCTTTTCTTACATTGATGAAGGGATTATATGTACAGAGTTTCATCAAAATCCAAGTCGGTAGGTAGCATGGTGTGGTTGAACTGGCATTCACCTGGAGCTAAAAACAGTTATTAGTTATGCAATACCCCCTTCAGATATCAAAGGAGACAGCAGTTTGGTGCACACAGGACCACAAGGGTATTGTTACCTTGGCCTCCTAAGGAAATAGACTCTTTATAATTATTAATCTAGTCTATATAACCAAAGACAAAGAGCATGATTATTAAAAATTACTCTTGATTACACCTAAGACCATGAATTTAAGAGTTGTAATTCCAAAAAGCAAATCAACTTACTATAAGGAAAGGATGACTGGTATTTTGAAGAACTCTCTTCTCAGTCAGCGTATGCGCAACCTCATCATTCTGGATAATAACTTCTTTCTTCAAGATTTTGATAGAATACAGGTGCCCTGTGGCCTTTTCACGACACAGAACAACTTTACCAAAAGTTCCTTTCCCTAGAACTTTGAGGAATTCAAAGTTTTCTAGGGTCTTAAATAAAAGAAGAACCAAATTTTAGTAACCAGAAATGTGTTTGAGCCAATATATAACACATCAAGTATTCAATAACAAATATAATGAAGACAAAAATCCCGCTTTATTCCATTTAAAAGCCACATGAAAAGTCTTACATCTTATAATAATAATAACTATGACAACAACATTGAATTGTGCATATTGAGGAAACAAATACCAACTTTCCACACAAAAATTTAATTACCAACTGGGTTTCTATGGACCTACTACATGGGTGAGAGTAAATATTTATTTTGTGGAAAATTGTGATTTCTTTCATCAATAACATCAAATTCCACCCCATCTCCCCAGATATCTTCTTATACATTACAGTATGTAGATTAGACAAATGAATCAATATTCACAGGGGGTGTCATTTCAAATGTCTATGCAATAGGAGACTACTACTCAAGGTCTTTGGTGAATGCAGAAGAAATCAATGTACGTGAGCATATTTTTCCCACATTCCATTCTGTAGCTACTTTTATTGATTGTCACTAATATTTTATTGAAACTAATTTTGACATTTGATTTTTTTATTGCCTCCCATGCCACGATGACGCTGAGCAGTAAGACTATTTGGCAAGCTAGGGCAAGTAGGAAAGAGTCTAGGCAAGACTCTTCATAAGTAGGGATGGTCAGTTCGGATCCGTCGGATCCAAAGATCCACCGATCTTTCAATTCATTCGCTAATGAAATCAGATCTGAAGACAGTATAAATTGGGATCCTGATCGGAGATTTTAAAATTTCGCGGGTTAGTGATCAATGCGCCCCGCGAATGGAATGTATGTATGGTAGATACTGACAAGCAGAGGATTTGTAACTTGGGTCACGAAATGAGATGAATATTTTTTTCCGTGCCACTAGAACAAAATAAAGAAATACATGTCTTGGCTTTTTTCTCCATAGGCCCGGATTCACTGAAAAAAATAAGGCAGAATGTCATGTGGGTCATTCACTAGACTCGCGTGAACCGATGATAGCCTAGTTGTACTTAAGTTTACCAGCCATGACGTTGGATCTCAGATTGAACTGGTAACAAAAGTCTGAGAAAAACAAAAAGCTCATGAACTATCAAGGAACCAAATGTGCACAAACAGGTATACCCGGAATGTTGTAAATGTACAGTTGGCGGAACATTCAGCGGAAAAATTTGTTTCAATTTTTAATGCAAAGGATAGACGTCATGAGCACAATCTTGTTCACTCGCAATGTGCTGTTTATTTTTCATAATATCGAACGAACCCCATGAAAGCTATTTTAACTCCAAATATTGCCGATTAATTTCTCATACAAATCATACAGTAATAAAAGGTCCCTAATTCATTCCTTGCTATTTTGAGTGTGTCGTTATATACCATACTCTTTATACAAGGCTTCCACTGAAATCAGAAAATTATGGTACTATGGCATATGTGCATCTGCTATGCCAGTCAAAAATTACTGGAAAAAATATGCTATGGAGATCATATGGCATGAATAATCTTTTCCAGGATTTTACTGCATAGGAGCCCATCATTTCTATACTTTCTTCCAGATGTTGGGCAACATTAGTTCTCTTGGTAGAGACAGCATTTGTACATCACATCCCATTTCACCCTAGCCACCTTAAATTACCAGTTACCAATTACACTAATCACTGAACAACCTAACTTTGATTAGATCATATCCACCTATTTACTTTTAATACATTATCTGGTTACTGGATCAAAATTTTGGGTTATGAATCACAAGGATCATTATACAACCAACAATAAATTTCGGCCACTGAGTATACAATCAATAAATAAACAGTAGGTAAGATTGGCATAAGACAATTTAATTACTCAATAGTATCATGGAAATTCAGACTTAACGGCCAACTGTCGCATGTTGATTCCAAACTACTCAGGATGGTGATGGTAGAGCTCACCAAGAACATAATTAGCACAACAGCATGCAAAATTCACACATCGAGATAGTGGGTAGGGGGCGGTTTCTTTCCCTGTACCGCCTGCGGTTCACCAGAAATACAAGATACCGAAAAAATCAGTTATCCAAAAAGCTCTTCTTGATTTAAACCTGGGACTTCTAGCCGGTAGTCCAATGCTCTACTCAATGAGCTACTTCTTACTTATTTATGCTGCTCAATATGAACCACTGATTGTAAGTATCAGCTTATAACCAGAGGTAAATAATCTGGCACAATTTAAGTTGGTCCAGAGATCAATTAGCTGATACAAGAGGGCATCAGCTGTATTTGAAAGCAGATTATGTACTACATATTTTCTTTCCCAATAATACAACAAATATACCTTTCCCTGTGAGAGGTAGTAATCAAAACACACAACATCACTCTTCATATGCACAAGGAAAAGCCACCTCCACTAAACTATTCCTCTAATTCACACTGCAACCATTACTCAAGGTGTTCCCCAAAGCATGAAGGTGTAGCACAATGACACTTGAGGGAGACCGTGAACAGATAAATAGAGAAATAAATCAAAGAGATGCTTACAACTTTCCTCTTGCCAGATGACTTGCTTGAAGATGTGCCCTGAACTGAAAACTTGGCGCTCAGCTCATCGATGGTGGCCACGTCATAGCACTCCCCCACCCCTGACCCCTCACCGCCACTCATTTCCATGTCCTCCTCACTGATGCCACTATCACTTAGCTTGGCAGCCAGGCAATTGGCCACGCAGCGGATGGCATGCACCCACTCCTCTCTGGCAGGAAGAAGCCAAGGTTCTCTTTATGCCATTAACCATAAATCGCACAACTTTACATGAAGGACCTTCACTTATCTCAGAGAAAATGGATAACAAACTGATTAAAAAACCATGCAGAGAACAGCAGATTTCTGACTAGGTAGTAGTGCTATGTATCATTATAACCTGTAATCTCCAAAGATTATGCATCTTGCTGTTGAAGGCCTAGGTTTTATTAGTAGGATACACTCTAATAGTGTATCAATTCCATCCAAAGTTATCCTTATCAAAACGTAATATTTACTAATATTTTTAATAAAATAAGATCTATTTTAATTGAGGTGTGAAGAAAGAAAGAAATAAAATTTCCCTCTAACAATTTACCATCAACATTTTTTAGCTTTGTCTTTCTCAGTAACTGGAATAACCATTTTCCCTTCTCTCCTCACCATTCATCAATATGTACAATTCATTCATTAATATTGTTACACATACAGAACCAAATACGAAACCAAAAACATGTCCCTTTTCAGAGCGTGATTCCTACACTGCACGCTTGAAAAACTCTTTCAGTAAAGGAACTCTTTAAAACTTCATTGCCATTATCATTACAGCTACATCTGGCCAGATGATTAATTGTACCTCCAATTTTCATTTCCAGAAGTAAAAACTTACCCAAGGGAAAGTGCCTTCACAATTGGCTCTTCAGCTTATAATTAGTATTTAAATTACAATTGTGCAAATACATCTCATTGGGAAGAGAGATGTAGTTGATCCTTGAGGGGACTGACTACTGATTCTATTTTGTTTTTGTACAAGTTCCTTTCACACATATCCATCCTACCACACTACGCACAATTAGTTTCATTTTCTTTTATTCAAATACTGTCACTGCCATTCTAGGCCTATGTGGTGTCTTGCTATAAAACAAGAATACTTATGCATCTATTAATGAATTTAAGGGAATTTTATGTATCTATTTCATCTATATATAACAATTTTACATTATTTTTATAAGCTTAATTTTTAGTAATAAATCAATAATGTAATACTGATAATTTTGTAGTGAAAACTGATTTCACTAATAATAATCATTTTGAAAGCAACTTGAACTTTTCAATCCTTTGGACACCAGTACCTCTGAAAAAATAAATTTCATCTTGATTGGGACATACATAGTTGAAAAGCTATCCATAAAAAAAAAAACATATTGGTCATAAGCATTCAGTTCAGAAATTGAGGAACAAAAATGTGATACGATTGAGACATATTTTCTTCATATCTTAATGACATGTACATTTTTAGTAATAGCAGAAAGAATTAAAGGTATGACAATTTTTGATGGAATGAAGCATATCACACTGAAAAACTTGCAACATGCATAGCCAAAGTTAGGGGGCAACACGCCATGGCCCAGCTCCCTTCCCACTTGAATGCAATTTTAAGTTTCACATGCCTCCCTTTCCCCACTAGAAACCTTAAATGATGGAAAAAAACAAGTTTCTACCTTACACTACTACTTCTACTATGAATTTTACTATAAATGCATACACATATGTATTTTGATCTTACCACTTAACCTAATTTTTGAAGATGTAAAGCAGCTACTTATGCAGTAGTACCAATAAACAAATAAATAACTGTTACTATTATCCTAAAGTAAAAAAAAATCATATAATCAAAAGAGTATGCAGAACCAAGAAAATCTACGGATTCTTCAATAAAAAACAGGTAAGGAACTTAAAAACAGCATTCTTTTAATCTAGGAATATCATCCCTTACAAAAACATGTATACATTTGTTATACACATCACCATCACTATTATCAGTCAACAATCCTTAGGTTGGTTTAAAACAGCTCTCCACTAAGCTGTCCTATCAGCCATATAATATAGTGTATACACTTAACATAGAATTTTATAAATTTCATAAAAATATACAATGCTCATACTTCCCTAATTATAAAAGCATGAAAACTTGTCGTAATTGGTGTATAATACATTTGAGCTGAATGCCTATGAGGTAAAAAGGCAAAAATTGCTAAGTTATAAAAATATAATAATTACACACACAATGTGATATTTCAATATTACGTACCTCTCTTTCTCAGACTCTACATGGAAGGTCCTCTCTATAACAGTTGTCCACTGTAGACCACGAATGATGAATGTATACGGCTTTGGTTTATCCACACTCATTATTTGACAACCTTTGACCGTGAAATTATTTAATGGGTCTGTTAATGAATGTTCTGGTTTATTTTTGAAGCCCATCAGAGCCCCATTGTCCATGAGAACAAAATATCGAGATCTCCAGTTCTTTATGTGTTCACCTGGAAAAAAATCAAAACATTACCTCAAGATAATTGACACTAAAGTTTTTAAATAATTTAACTACTACAATAACAAGCAATCACTGATGCACACAGATGGGCATAGCCATATCATCAATAATATAATACCAGAATAACAATGAGGGCATTTAAAGAAATTATGATGCAACCAACATAAGAATTCTCCACCACTTGGTGATAATCCATTAAGACTTCCCCTGCATTAATCAGCATTGTCTCAAGATGAAATCAATTAGTGATTCAAATTTTTAAAAAGTCCTTACTTCATTTGTAAGGAAAAGGATGGAGGAATATGGGTGGAGAAGTGACAGTCAAAACAGATGAAAGTTGGTTCTTATCCTAAAAAGATGGGATCTCAGAAAAACAAAGGATGATTCAGAACAAAACAGAAAGTGTAATGTAGGAATTAAAAAAGGTCCAAAGGTAGACATTAAAAAAGTTCACTCACATTAGTGAATAGTTTTTCTCATTGAGTTTTAGCTTTTCTTATACATGCTCATTCTCTATCAATAACTAATGGCAGAGGCCACTTGGTCTCAAAATTATAGTAATATATGTAGTACCTGGGATTAGGACCAAGATTTGTTTGATCGCATATTTAATTCTAATAACCTAGGGGATTGATGAAAAAGAAATTAATAGTTTTAAAAATGTTAAATAGAGTTTATAAAGGAAAAGCAAACACCAATATCTTTCAAGAATTAAAATTGATATAATGTTTTAGAATGTAATGTGAAAATCATTCATTAGAAATATTTTTTTCGTTTTTTTCATCAGTATCCTTTTGTGTAATCATATTTTTCTAAGTACTACCCCTTTTCTTCAGATGTAGATATTATTTTTGTATTTAAAACTTTTAATTAAATATTCAGATCGTTCACTTAACATGTGCAATCATTAAACGATCTTTTCACCATAAAATATACGTTTGAATTTGAACTTTTACGAGGTGAGTGATTACTTCTCGGGAATATGATCTATGGCTATTACCATATATGTCTCTGAAACCGCGACTGACAACTCCAATAGCAACCTTACGCCACTCCGAATTGCATTAGTCGCCGGTTGTACGGTGGCACCACCATACGGAGCGCTTTTGCACTACGAGCGCTCTGGCCGCGGGACATGAATGAAGCGAGAGGCGGTCGATGAGGGCGGCTGCGCGTGCGCACGAAGCACGTATGCCATCACGCACCGAGTCGCGCCGCGCGATCGTCTACTACGCGCACGGAAACGTCACAACGAAAACATAGCGGCTCGGTGCGAAAAATGCGTCTGTTCTGTCCGATGCATTGAATTAATCAGTTCAACTGAAGGTGGCTGGAGAGGTAATCGTGGGTCTGTGAGTGTACATTATAATACATTTTTAAGAACGTCGAAAATATACTAGGACCTCAATTAAATCAAGTAACACAAATTATGCGGTGGAACTCACCGTAAGTATGTAGGACATGTCATTATGAAGACCACACAAGATTTTCATATTGCGTTTTCGCCTTAATAAAGCTTGTTTTGGCTAAGGCAAACAAAGAATGTCATGGTTAATATTGATAGCATACATTTTTTTGCAGTGAAGAGTTAAGGTAAATCAGAATTAAAAAACCAAAACTTTGGGCATCATTTAGGATATTCATGTATCCATCTTCAAGGCTGTAATTATGTGCATAATGATGAATAACTGTTTACAATCCATTTTTAAAACAGTATGGTTAAAAATATACAATAAACAGTCATTAAAAAGAAAAATATGTGAAGGCATATTTAAGTATCTGTGTTTGTATATTTCATTGTTCAAGTATTATGTTTCATTCATTAAATTAGAATATTACTTAAATTGGTTGTCTGCCCTTTTAATACAACTTTTTTTTGGAAATAAGGCAAATTTATTTGAATTCAATTAATGGAATTTAATTTGAATGAATTTCTTTAATTAAATACATGGAACATAATACTTCAGCAATGAAATAAACAAAGCATCGAAATTACAAATGTAAATGAAATATCAACAAACTTTAAGGTAATGTAATTTTGAATATGTCTTCACATATTTTTCTTTTTAATGACTGTTTATTGTATATTTTTAAACATACTGTTCTAAATATCGACTGTAAACAGTTATTCATCATTAGGAACATCATTACAGCCCTGAAGATGGATACACACATATATATCCCAACGATGCAAAAGTATTGGTATTTTAATTCTAATTGACCTGAACTCCTTGCTATAAAAAATATATACATATTATAATAAAAGAGGTCGAGAAAACAGATCATATGAAATATTAATAGTTTTCGGCGCGGTATTCGAAATAAAGGTAAACATTTTATTTATTATATTATAACGAAAGTTATTTCATGCACTATAAGGTTAAGTGTTACAAAAACGTCCAAATACCAAAAATTCAAATCGGTGAAATGCATTTTTTAACACTTTTACCCATAGCCAACACTAAGGACACGTGTTTAAAGTTTCACGAAGACAAAAATCGCTCTAGCCTCTTAATCATATACTTCCGACGCGAAAATTCTCTCTCATGACTATCACTATGAACATTTTTGTATTCGCCCTTCTCAGCCATCAAAACTCACCAAAATTATCTTAAATCCTCACCATTCATTACTATCATCGTTGGCAAAAACAGAACCAAACACTAAACCAAAACTTCTTTAAAAAAAGTTTTTTTTTTGCTTTTCTTATTTCAATCCATTTTTATGTAATCAGACCAAACACCCCCAACACATGCCCTTCGAAAATCCTAATTAACGAATTTCAGCGCAACACTGCTACATGCAAAAAGAATGTTACAAACAGACTTCAACTACGATTAAAACAAGAATCGAATCAACGAATCACATTAAAATTAAATCCCAAGATTTTAATAAAAATAAAACCAGAATCAGCAAAACATTTCACAAGGGACATGATTTCCACGTTAAAAAAAGTCTGAACGCCTTGATTGGATAGCAATCATTACATTTCATCCCTTATCAGACAGTGGTGGAACTGCTAAGTAAATGAATTGAAGATACATTTTGATGGTCAACATGAACGTGATCTGTGACTCGGATATGGATTTTTATTTCCAAAAATCGGTGCGCACGAAATTTAATGCTCGATGGAAACAAAGCCGCGATTTAAGTCACATAAATATAAAGGTTTCGCAAGACATCGCGGTTAAATGCTTTCACGGACAGCATGAAACGAAACAGATGCAGAATGTAAGCAAATCATAACCATTCGCTTTTTACTCAAGTTGGGACAATCGGTATTCGCGAATATATAATAGTAGCCATTTAAGGATGGAAAAATTATTACCGCTAACAGGACTTACATCGGTGCGGGACCAGCTTAAGGAATATGCGGTAAGCAGGCTCCTATATTAAGGTCCGAATCCGCCACTGATATCTTCAAATAGAAAACGCAATGACTTACACGCGGTCCTCGTTTGGCTGATATGGCAAGACATTTGCTTCCCTAATTTACGGCTACATAATTACCTAAATCACTATGAAGAGGGCTGTGCGGGCATGCTGGTTGTCCCCAGCACAATGTCACCTAGTGAGGGAGGGAGGCTTTGTATGGCCTTTGAGAAGCGAATTTTTTGTTTGGTATAAAAATATCATTCCATTCGATTGGGGGCGCTGACATTTAATTTGCGTCACCTATCTGCGCGCTGGGCCGATTTTTTCCTAAAAGAGGCTCATCAAACATATGTAGGCCCAACTATGCCACTATTTGGGTTTTTGCCTTCGAACAAAAGGCAATATGAATTATTTGCAGATACACTTGAAAATATGTATGTTGCATATGATTTTAAAAGAAAATACCTATTTAAATAAAAAAATAAAACCAGTTTCACTATAAGGCATGACTAAAAAGTGTAACTGTCATATACTGAAGTACGTCATGCATGGCAAAAGAAGGCGATAATTTAAAAAAACATGAATTTAAAGAAAATATTTAAACAGACATAAAGATGAAAATCAGCTTTCTTACACTGAAAAATAAATGGTTTGAATTTATCATATTTTGATAAATTTTATCAAAAAGTTCAGTCCTCGATTCTCGAGTCTCAACGAGTCAGATGTTTTTAAGCAAACGCTACGTCGGGTCTTGGAATTTACCGAAAGCTTGGTGAAGATTATCAAACTCTTACGAATATCGAAATGATTCAGTAACTTTAGCCGAAATGATGTGTTTTATAGTCAATTCTCAACTACAGAAATTTTTAATAATCGCATACCAAATAGTTTAATTAATTTTATCCATCGCGTAGTTATTTTCATTGAAAATGTTATATTATTGTAATCGAAAAGTGTTCTATCAAACGTGTTCGGTTGCACCTGGCAAACTATTTTTTTCCGTGTACATTTTACTAAGGATTGTACTCATGAATCGCAAGAAAATGTTGTCAAATGAAAATGCGTAAGGATAAGCAAGGATATCTGCGTGAGTACAAATATATGTGGCGGCTACAAAATCAATTTTCAACATAAGAGTGTGACAATGCAAATTTCGCGAGAGCGGTGAGTCAGCGTTCTCCACGTTTGCCGATGTGCAACAAGGGGACACCATCGGTGGGCACGAGAACATTCGAAGGGACGAGTGACGATCATCAGTGTCTCTGAGACGATTGGAGTCAATAAGACTAAAAGTCGAGTTTCCACAAGGTTGGAGATGGGCTTCTATACGGCGGCAGCGTTGGAACCTCGAAAATACAAAAATAAACACAGGATCGTAGGCTTTCACATGGAAAAAGCGAGTAGCATTCAATTTTACCAGTGTAAACCATAACCCACTTCAATGGTACCACTGGTAAACCACAAACAACCTATGAGGTCCAGAGGTGATTGCTGCAACATTTGAAATATATATTTTTATATTTTTACCATACGAACTACAATTTATTGAGAATACAAAAAAGTCATCATTTTATTTTCTTAATTTTATTTTCTTGATAACAGCCATTTTTATGCTAACGAAATGCCGATTTTAGGCGAATTTCAGTGTGCAAAAAAGCAAATATCTATAGTTCCGTGCATCGTAGAACAATCAAACGAAAACCAATCTATTCAGTAAATAACGAACTTAAATAAACATAAGGAAATGTATCGACCTAAATTTTAGTCATAATAGTCCAAATATTGCATTAAAGTTTTTATCGCTTGAATTTAAAAAAAATCAATTTTTACGACTTTTTTTAAAGCAATCCAAGAAATTTAATGTTTGTAATTTTTTTATTTGAAAGGCATAGGTACATGTTTTTTAAGCAGTGGACTAAAGTGGTTTCTCAATTAAAAATTGTTAAAGTTCTTGATAAAAAAATTCAAAGTTGAATCAAGCAAACAATTTAATTATTTTGGACCAATTCATATGAATTGACCCCAGTAGTTCCACTGAATCCATACAAGGCAATGAAAAACTCTTAGAATTCGTGACTTGCAAGGCCATTCGTCCAAGCCATTACACACCTTAATAATAATAATACATTTATTTGCCCGGAAATTCGTAGTTTGCACACAAAATACAAATATAGGACACGTCAATATAAATACAAAATCAATATCGGGATCATCAAGTCATACAGTCTCTTCAATACAAACACAAAATATAAATAATATAGGATATGTTAATTAAAGTAACATCAGAGTAATACATAAATACAAATAATGGATCAATGTAGAAAAGTAACAATGAAATTAAGAATAGTTTCACCTTAAATAGAACTATTGCAACAATTAAATTCGAATTTAGAATTATATGATACATATGTAGAAATTCGTTAAGTGAATAAAATAGATTGTTGTGAAGAAACTTCAGTAACTTTTGCTTAAAGACTGATGTCATTTTATACCTCAGGAGGTAAACTATTAAATATCTTCAAGCCCACAGATTTATGCCCTTGGGCAGCGTTATGAGTCCTAATAAAGTTTTGACGCAGGTCTTACAAGTTCTAGTGTAGTGGCAGTGGTATATGTCATTGGGTGTATACTGAAGGATGTTGCTTTTTTATAATTTATACTAACAACATAAATGTATACACATGGAATTGGAAAAATACCAAGTGTTTTAGAAAAAGGAAGACAAGGTGCATCATGAGGAGCATTGCACATCAACCTTATAATGCGCTTCTGTATTTTGAAGATGACAGTGGCATGGGGAGAGGAGCCCCATTAAAGAATGCTGAAGATAATGTGGGAGCACAATTCGCCATTATAAATAGATAATAAAACATCATTATTTACAGCATTCCTGATGCTCCTAATGAGGAAGCATGCTGAACCTAGCTTATTGCGCAGTTTACAAATGTGCTCTACCCAGGTTACATTTTTATTCCGAGTAACTCCCAGGAACTTCGTATTAGAAATTTGTGGGAGTAGTTTCCCATCTACAACAATTGGAACTGGGGCAGGGACATTATTCTTGTTACAAAAATAGATAAGGCCAGACTTGGCTAGGTTCAGGTCAAGAAAATTACTTTGACACCCTTTCTAACGCCTACCCGAAATTAATGAGTTAAACGAATCATTTGTGAAACCTTCCGTTTTCCATAGAGGTCAAGCGCCGTAAACAGTGTCACAGTATCATCTGCTCTTTTTTCCACTCTTCAATTCATTCCCGTCAATCCAATGAAACCGTTTCCCCTATCCACATGAAAACGACTTGGGATTACTTCTCCCATCTACGATATTGAAACTATGACTCTGTGGTCCTAACTGACTTTTGCTTTCATCCCCTTTAGGGATGACAATCAGAGAAAGTTTTATTTTGGAGGCCTCGCCACTCACAACTCCACACAAACACAAGTAGTGTGGTCCCATTTCAGACAGCATAGCAAACGAGTATGTGTTGGTAGCAGCACGCGACACACTTAGGACCATGCAGGCTCCTTGTAGCATACAATGGGCAATGGAGATGGGTATTTAGATTCATTTCGATGATTCAATTCATGCGACTTGGTTCATGCCATTGACTCGTCCTTTTACATGGTTCAAAATGAACCAACCAAGAACCACGAACCGCAGGAACCATACGAATCCGGATGAGTGAATCCGAGATTCGCAGATGCGCATGGTTCCAGGGGTTCGTGGTGGTTCATTTTGAACCATGCAAAAGAACGGGTAATTGGCAGATGATACCGCTAATGATAAAGAAACGTTGAATGAAGAAAACGGGGATGGATTTTTCTAGTTCTGCACTGCGAATTGGGACTTTAAGAATATAAAATTATTTTGTAAGCATTTATATGCTGACTGCTCTAGATAAATGAAACTTATTGAACTAACCTCAATATTCAATTCTAATGATCCTTGAAAGTGTTCCATCCAAAGGTGAAACTTGTTAACTGCCGAAATTTCTTCATTAGCCTATAGGTATGTTTGCTCGAGAAAACAATTAGCGGACAAAATTTGGCTAGATTAAGAGGTTGAGAAGGATACCTTGGTACACAAGTTACTCGTAGTTACACAAATATGGTTTTCCTTAGGTAATAACGCTGAATAATATTGAATTAACTTCAATAAAGCGCGGAGAATCTTCTGTTCGCACCTATGAACTAAATATGTACTTAATAATAATATTAATTTAAAAATATGACATTATATGTTTTCCACGGTTCTCCTAACTTCCATTCTCAACATTGCCATCATTTTGGAGCGATACCTCTCGTCAAGGAATACATTTGGAGATACAAATTAGTGCCAATGCACAATTTCCATAGTATAACTCATGGTACAAATGGTATAAGCATTTTAGTTCAACTTTGCGCTGTTTACCCTCCATCACTCGATCACTCCTAAATCTCGTGATCGAGCACGATTCAAAGGATTCAAATTGTTCTCCACCGTTCTCGTTCATGACGAATCAAAGAAATTTTCAACTCAGGGTTACTACAGGTTTCTTTATGACCCACTTGATCGAACAAAATGATTCAATTCATCTGGTTCATGCTAATGAATCGATCATATTGAACGAGGTATACAGGGTTATAAATCGACAAGAGAATCAAGGAATGAGATTTACAATTATAATTTTCTCCAGGAAAAGTAAGGCCAAAGTAGATTTATTTGGTCAATATAAACTAGGAGAGGTTTGAAACGTAATTTTTTACAACGCACAAAACAGGAAAATAACAAAAGCAATCAAATTATTCGGGAGAATAAATTATTACCATGGTAACGTAATTTTTAGGGTACTCTTGTATGGAACCTTAGATGTATAGTATTTGAGGACAATTGCTTTCGTCAAATCGTGGTATTTATGGCATGTAACAATAAATGTAGAATTGCATAATGGACCTACGCGGGGGATACCCTGGAAGATATTCCAATCCAACATTTTTAAACGAAAGCCTTCATAAAGAATGTAACAAAATGTATTCATAAAAGTTCAGTCCGTGGCCGGCACGGCGACAGTTTGAAATTAGAGAATGCATTGCACGTTAAACTGCCTTGTATCCTAGATGAACTGATTTTAACTCAACAGTTAACACCCGTTACTAAAAACAGGACAACCGTTAGTGATGACGGTGGTGTATGAATCCCCGATGTCGAGAGACACCCCCTGCCACGCACCCTAGCAGTGGATCGCAGAGTGTGTACCATAGAGTAAGTATAATATAGAGGGCTCACCGCACAGTGCAAAACCGTTGTACGTTTTGGATGTAGTACTGGAAGGTTTCCATAGGTGGCGAGGAAAAACTTTTTCGCGTTGCGTCACGAACGATATTTATCGCTTCCATCGCTTTCGTTTTTCAAATCGACTAAAGTGGCACAATCGAGAAGTGTTTTATGGTCTGCTCCGTTTGCTCTTCGCAGCAGTGGATTGTGTGTTTTATTTTTTTATGAAACAACAATGAATCCCTCCTGTGACAAGACATGCTTGCTATAATAGTGAGAGAAATGTTGACTTATCTACGAGACTATAGACGTTAGGTAAAGGGATATTAAAATATAATAACAAAACTACAACAATAGAATATATGTCGACTATAAAAGGAAAGCAATGGAAGCAGTGTTGCCAGATTCCTGAAATCAAAATAAGGGACAGGTGTGCTGTCGAGGAAATCATTGTGTGACATAATCGACTTCCTTTAAGAATGATTTTAAGGATGTTATATCGATATCACATGGCAGTTTATTAATAAATAATATATACCTTTACCAGTATTACATATACTGAAAATAACACTTTCTTTCCTTGCTCGGGACGCGGGATTTTCAGCACGAATATGGGACTGTCCCGTAAAATCCGGGACGTCTGGCAACCCTGAATGGAAGCGATATATACCGCTTGTGAAAACGTGAAAAATTCTTACCACGCCATCTATAAAAACCTTCCAGTACTACGTCCGACACGCATTATAGTTTTGCCCTATGCGGTAAGTCCTCTATATTATAACTACTCTCTGGTATTATGCATATGCGAATGACGACTACAACCTTCTCTGCGGAACTCCATTTCAGCCTCTCCGTCTGCCCGCCACGGTGGCAAACGGCGACGCGTTTTCCGCCGCGGGCAGTGCCATCGTCACAACACGTTAAAATAGGACGGTCGGGGGCGGAGATAATAAGGGAGGAGTCTGTTGCGGGGGAGTGGGAAAGGAAAGTGGAGGGGGTGGGGGCAGGGGTCTATAATTACGGCAGGGAAGGGACCGGACGACGTAAAGCCAGCATCACAAGCGACTTGATCTTTATACTAACGAAGATAAATAAAAGAAGGATCAACTTACAGCTGGAAATAAAAGCATATAAGTACGGAAACAATTCCCCAGAACGTACATCTGGAGCATGTTTCTTTACGGCAGTGAGACATGGACGATGACAACAGCGGAGAAGAAACGGGTGGAAGCATTCGAAATATGGTGCTGCAGAACAATGATGAAGGTTAAATGGATCGACCGAGTGACAAACGAAGAAGTCTTAAGAAAAGTGGGACTCTAAAACTCTAAAAAGAAGACGGGACAACTTAATCGGCCATATCTTAAGACACTACGGACTTATGAAGACAATCGTCAAGGGATAAGTGGATGGGAAGAACGGCAAAGGCATACCTCGCATGAGATATATGTAACGGGTCGTGAAGGATGTAAAAGAGAAAAATTACGTCAATATGAAGAGGTTGGCCGATGGAAGAATCGAGTGTAGGGCTGCGTCAAGCCAACCCCAGGACTGTTGACCGATGGTGATGATCGAGGATAATAAATAGCTAAGTGGAACATGAGGTGAAACGCAAAAACGCAGCATTGTAGATGCCATGAATAGATGCCAGTATGTTTAGTAAGTTAAATTCATAACTGAAAACTTTCGCATTCGCCTCTGGCAGGGACCAGTTGCCGCCGGCCAGCACAGCTCGATCAGGAAAAGAATTACAATTTGACACGTTCCACTCTTTATTTCTGCCGACCATGGTTTCGACATTCACTCTCAATATCAAGATGACCATGGCATTGATCAAGGTGATAATGACATTGAATGCCGAAACCATGGTGGGCAGAAATAAAGAGTGGGACGTACCAAATTGTAATTCTTTTCCTGCGGAAGAGTTCCACATAGTTAAAGCTGGAAATATAAATTGTAGAGCTCGATCACTCTAAAACACACGGCACGATATTGAAGTGTCATCACGCGGGCTGAGGCTGGCTCCGAACTTGTCTCAGTCGGTGTGAGTGCCTCGAGGGGTTGTACCCAATCAGCTTCTTTCGGTAACAAGGGCACGACCAGCACACTCGGCCCGGAGCAGGATCAAGTCTCTTGTGATACAAACACAGATGGGGCGCGGAGAATATTGTCTCCAGATAGGAAACAGTCACGGCGGTGACAGGAACATCTAGGTGTATCTGTCCTGACACGAACGGTCAATGATTTCGCTGGCATTCGAGCAATGCTTTGCATAATGCCTTTGACTCACACAGGAACAACGGCATTGTTCCAGTTAATGAAGACTCGTACTGAAAACGGAAAACTCATTATTGAAGCCGGGACTCCGTGACAACGACTTAAGCATCATCCTTCAACTGCATCTTCTGCCTCCTACTGATCTCCTCCACCAACTTCCTCCGTTCCACCAAGACACCTCGCTTCTTATCTCGTCGTCTCTAACTCACATTCTTCATCCTATTTCATTTCCAAGACCCATTCACATAACTCTTCCATTTGAAAAAGCATGGATAATCGAAAGAGTACGAATAACCCTGTTCACACAACTGGAATCTTATAAATAAAATGAAAACTTTGTTCTATTCCACAAAATATAATTAGATACTGCTCGACCGGTTTTCACCTTTCCAGGTCATTTACGAAAGCTAGGTGACATAGAAATCTAACTTGAATGATTACGTAAGTACGGAGTACAAGGGGAGGGGGAGAAAAGAAAGAATTCCAAAAAGAAAGCGAAGTTAGTAGGGAGAAGGGGGTCGGAAGGCAAGGTCACGGGAGGGAAGATACCGCCAAAACATTGACCAAGGGCAAATTATCAGACTAAGGGGATGGTGGTGGGGGAACAGGTACTGAATAAAATGGGGAGCGGTTGGAAGGGACTAGGGCATTTAAAACATAGTCTTTCAACATCATCATCGGTCAACAATTCTAGGATTGGTTTGACGCAGCCCTCCACTCGATTCTTCTATCGACCAACCTTATCATTCTAACGTAACGCCTCTCTTTTTAAAGGCATTACGAAGATTAAGACATCGTCTTTACAAACATTAAAATATGATAAAATTTCAAAATTTTCCATAAAATTTGGCCTTCTGCCCTTGTCACAAACATTGAAATATTGGAAATAAAATCTAAAGAGCGATCATTCTCAATTAGGTGTCCATCAAACATCGACTTATGATCATCCTTAATAAAATATTTAAAATGTTCTGATTTACAAATGCCTATTTTCCTTCCCGTATGTCCAACGTAAAAACGATTATAACCTGAGGTATTACATTTCAACATACTATATACTCCACTTTTATCGGTATGAAAATATCTATCTTTAGATCTGAACAATAGTTTACCCAGGGTCAAAGGATTATAAAAACAAACTTTAAATTTATTTGGGGGAATATATATGTATATGTGTTTATTTTATATGACCCTTAGGTGATGAAGGGTAATTTAATGTATTTTCTCTTGGCTAAAGGGTTTGGGGAAAGAGCAGTAGATTCCGGTATGGCCCGTTTTCGAAGCACACGATTCAGCAAGGTATCCACCAGTGAGTCATTGTTATTAGCGATTCCACCAAGTGAACTTGCCTGCTATTTCTACGAAGTTAAATCTTTTTGAGTGCATTCAAGAGAGAAAACGGCCAGTGACCGTTTCAGGCGATTATGGTCATCTTTCTACTTAAAATACATCAAAGCAGCTTTCCGGCAAATGCAATTAATCTGCTTTAAGACTAGTTGTTACTAAAATTCACTAAATGGCGACGATATTTTAACCCTTTGACCTTCATTTTGACACTTAGGGATCCTTAATCACTCAAGAAAATAAGTAAATATTTATCTAGAACTGCTGATTCGCACTAATCCGCCACTTAAAGAGTGTTTCCTCGAAGATTTGTTTTCAATCCAATCAATTCAAACCTTTTTCAATAGCATTTCTCTCTAATCGTAATCGTATCTGCTCCCTAATCTAATCAGATTTTCATATTTCGTGAGTATTCAAAGGTATAGTACAACATTTTTGTCCGCAGCTATTAAAAATGTAATTCGTACAGAAATGCTCAAAATAATTAGAGCAGAATATTTTCGTGGGCGATTTATTATAAGAGCAGCCGGAATATGAGAGCCTAGTTTCATACGATAAAATAAATAAAGCCGTGTCAACAATAGTCTGACTCACGACCCCAACCCACGCCGCTGGAAATTCATCCAGAAGACTTTGGCCCTGTCCGAAACGTGTGCTTCTAGCGCTAAGCATACTACAATGCTTGCTTGCAAGTGGAGGGGGGTACCGTCGGAAACACCCGAAGTATGTCAGAACGCGAAGCACTCTGGGGGAAGCATGCTACGAAGCCAAAGCATAGAAGCACGCTTCCATGTTGGCTTCAAGGCATTGATGACGAGAATAACAAAAGATGGCGGTGCCGTTGGCTACTTATAAATGTGTGTAGAATCTATTTTTTTACTTCGTATATTACATTTGCATAATTATTAATTAACATTCAATGAAAAGGTTAATATACATATAATCGCTCTATTTCCTCCAGATCTAAACATTTGATAGATGCTGCCCTATATCGTGTTTCACTATGCCTAGTGGTTTTTTATGTTGCCACTACTGCTCGATGAAGTTACCAGATCGCTTAAGTTTCTTATAATTCACAAAAATTAATTCGCGAAAACCGTGTGTAATCCTTCCTAACGAAATGTTCACTATCCCCGATGTCAACAATGGCAAACAAGCTGTTTCATGTTGTTAGTTACCATATAAAATCTCAATAAAACACAATAACTTCAAATAACTATTCATTGATTGATTTCCTCATCAGAAAAAAAGTTAGGGAATTCTGTATGCTAAAATAAAAGACTGAAATAAGTTTTACAATATTTGAGACTAAAATTTAGTACATAAGAGGCATGCATCCACCTGTAACTTCAATAACTCCCCGCAGATGGCTCCTTATCGCCACACTTCTCGCGTTACGCGATGATCGTGTTTCTTGTTTCCCTTCTCCCTCCCTTTTGCGCCATCTCTATTCACGTTTCACGGCACACGTTTCACGGCACACGCTCACGTCACCCGTTTATGTTGATTGTGTCCCGGCCAGGGATGGGCCATCCTTACCCTGAATGGAATGAATGAAACTTGACTGAATGGAAACCTCTGCTGCCGACGATCGGTCAGCTGCATGGCGGGCCATTCACCATTGTCACTAAAATTACCCGAGGGGGATGCTGGCGCCGATCTCGCCACATCTAATGCCACCCCTCCCCTCTTCGGACACATACTCCTGGCTGACCACTGCAACGTGGGTTCGAAGCCCGGAAGGTAGATATTTTTCATCAGCTGCACCCCAAGCTATTCCAAGCTATGCGAAGGGTAATTCAGGGTCGATACTCCCAGGTATTACCGGAATAGATTCAACTGCGAACCTCTTGGCGACTTTGATCGAGAGTAGCCAGCCTACTGCCGATGTTCCTTTCTATCTTTCCTCCAACTCCTGCTAACCCTACCCATTTACCACCAATGTTCTCCTCTACGACGCAAATGTCCTCTGCTGACAACTTCAACTTCACTCACAACGGGGGTTCGTTTACTCAGTAGGTACAAAAATCGCTCTTTTGAAAACGAAATCGTTTGATGGAAACAAAAATAATTAATTTTAGTGAAAAAATTAATCTTCAAACCAGAGCCATTCGCTCATAAATCAAACATTAATAAAGTAAAAGGTGATGCCCAACGAACGAACTGCGCTACGGATATCCGAGATCCTGTCGCATCCTGCAAATAACCCAAAACAATTAAACAACAAAATATTTTCGTACGCATTTTGATGTGACTAAAAGTGAAAGCTGAAGAGTATTTGCTTATTCACAAATCACGACGTAGTCGAGTACGCAAATGCCTTTCGAAATGGAACCGAATGGAGTCTAAAGGCAGTTGTACACGGCGAATGATCATGCGAACGAATTCATTTGCGGATGCATTTCAGTGATGACCTGAAATCGCTTCCGCTTAGGGCGTTTGACACGGCGAAAGATCATTCGAATGTATTCCTTGAATGTTCTGCGCTGAAAGGATTCGCAGTGGTATACCTATCGATAACTAGGTAAACATCGATTCAGGGGAGATTTCCGACCAACGCAGCGATTTCGGAATGGTTTGTTTACGTCGTCTGATATACGAGATTGATGAAATAAAGTATGGTGTACATTTGGTAATTACAATATTCATTAAACAAAGAGTTTTGTAGAGACTGAGGTTTAAGTTAATCTGAAGTGACGTAGAGCTATAAATGATGGATCGGTATGGTTTAATTTCCGCATCTACTGCAACTGTGTCCGTTACAACGGTGGCAGCCACAATTTTGCAGGAGAAAGCCAGAAGGAAACAGACAAGAGAGGAGAAGTAGAAGTCGACGTATGCTAGGCCTATTTCAACATGAACTCTTATAATAGGGCTCGTAATTGATTAAGAAAGACGCTGGAGCCACTTCATACTATATTAAAACTCACCAGACATGATTATGAAAGATCGGACACGACGACAAGAGAAGCAATTTCTGTCACAAGAGGTATATACCTTGTTCTCTCTTTTATTTACATGTTTACATTATACTGACATTTTACAATTCGTTTCCGCCTGGCCGTTACGCTAAGATTTTTAGCGACGAAAGAATCGTATCCATGACCGTAACATTCAACAAGAATCCATGAGAGTACAATAAGTTTAATTATGCTTCAAGTGTGTAGGAGTATCTATCGAAATAAGATAGTGAGCTATTTAAAGGTTAGACACGTGCTATTTATATTATTCATCCCCGTTAGTGATATAATTGTGATAACAAACAACAGTTCGGTGAAATCCTCATGAATGGCACGAGAGACAACGGAAAAGTGTCGATGGAAATATTTCAATGCATTGTTTTCAGTTACACTTTTCATGTTCTGTTCTAATATTTTATTGCTTTATACCTACTTGTCACAAGAATTATCAAAAGAATAGAATACCTACACAATATATTATTTTCAACTCGGCTTAGCCCAGAACGTAATTAATTGAAGAACTTCACCAGATGCATGTCCATGAAAATTACCTATGAGAATTATATAATATTATATATACTCCATGGCCACACCAATTAATTATAGAAGTACGAAAAGTACCGAAATCTAATTATGATTGCACTTCGTCCTAAACTTGTTTAAATGGAATCCTCTTTCACCCTATCATAAAACAAAGACAGACGTCGTGCGCTCGTATCACTCGATCATTCAAGGAATCATGCGATCAAAAAACATGTTCTAATTTTGATCGCATGATCATGCGAATGAATTTTTTGCGAGGAGTTTTCCGTATTACACGACGCATGAACTTTATGCGCAAGATAACATTCGCATGATCATTCGCAAGATCATTCACCGTGTAAAACGGCCATAACAGCCACTTCCATTGGCTGAGTCAGCTGTGTGTCCCTCGTTGTGATCGTGCGAAGGAGCATCGAAGTCTCATTTGTAATTGAACGAAATGATTGAGTCCTTTGCACGTCCACTTTTGCGAAAGGATTTAACTCATCGGTTATTCGCTGCTTATAACTCGAGAACGACTCGATGGATCGAAGAACGGAAAAACACGGGTCATTTCATTATAAAAACTCTATCAGATTCGGAAATGAAAAAATATGGTAAACGACCCCATTCCCGGGCACTGCAACAGTCACCGATTAAGGAGGTTGGTCCGCGACTGCATGAGTCAAGTTGTCTGAGGAATCTTATTAATTTAAATACGAGTATATGCCTGCTAAGTGATCCTTACTTCACAAAGAAAATTACCTAAGCTATCGAAAGTCATAAGTATCACAAGAAATACCATGTAAGGTCGAATGATTTCTTTTTTATGATTATTTTAATCAGCTCGACTATGGAGTCAATTCAGCATTTACTTTAAAGAAATAAATTCATGTACTCAATGGATTTACTAATTTATAACACCAGAATATTACTTTCAAACATTATGTTATAATATTTTTCTGAAATATGCTTTAATATCTCATTAGTAATGATATTATTCATACGCCATACATTTTAGATAGAGCGACCGCAGCGCCACTTGAAGACAACTAACGCATTTCGTCTGCTATAAGCGCAGAAATTGGTGGATTTAGCGAAAAATACGGTGGGTTGATGCCTTTTTTTTCGTGTCATTTTATTTCTTGTGAAATTACGCATAAAATATCAGTTTTTCGCAAAAATGACATGACACTATGGTATTTTTAAACGTTATATTCCCATGTGACGGCCATTCTCGCCGTTAATCGTATGTAATTTCAAATGCAATTTGTGGAAAAAGGAGCATGGGTTGGTATAATTATCTTTAATTTATTATATAGAGGAACTTTAGTTCTATAAGTGCTGAAAATATAAAAAAAATGACATGACTTTCACTTTTCGGATCAACCTCCTTAAGGTGGCTCCACCGAATTATGAAGTAGATGTAATTTTTGTGAAAATTTCAGGACACACAATTTATGGCCCTTCTATCGATTGGCAGTAAAATAATTTGGCCTTTCCATGATATATTTGAAGAAAAAAGACGTTGAAAATCATATATTTTATACGTGGCTATACGGCCGAGGATGGCTCTTGCAGTAAAATTTGCAGATTAATAATGTAAAGAGAAATGTCATTTTGACGAAAAACTAATATAAGATATGCAATTTAATGTAGAATTTAGCATTGTAAAAAAGTTCTCGCCTTACCACACTTGCTTAATTGATATTAATAAATTTTTGCTCGAAAAAAAGCAGAAAACCCTTAGTTACATGAAAGTGGCGCTACAGTACGTTGTTATCAAAAAGATTAGAGAGATAGATTGTCATACCGATAGATTTAAAATGTCATTTTTTCTTCATTCCATTAGAGAGTATAATGGCCAGCGTAGCCGAGGGAGATGTAGGTAAAATATCGCTTGAGTAGTCTGTAATGCTAACTCTTGGTTGCATGATTATCATTGCATGGTGGTTCTAAGTTATATGGTTAGCTTTGCATGGCCACATGGCTCGGTAGCTCTTGGTTACATGTAAATGGTGCATGTGCATTTGATCTTCGACCCCTGCCAGACACCCTCGCGGTGACTCGCGGGGTATTACGTAGATGCACATGTACCTGATGCATATTCCTCGCAATATCATCGCATTCAGCTTCCTCTTACCTCTCGAAGCGCCCTCCTCACATGTCACTTCCTAATTTCCCCGACCAATTTACTTTCCTATACTAAGCATCTTGACACTTCCTTACAGCATCGTTTTCCGTCGCACGACAAATATTTTGACCATGACGATCGCGCAGCGGCCAATTAAGCAGCTCCGCCTCCTCTGACGTCACACCAGAGAGCACGAAAACAAATGCATTTCGTCGGCAGTTTCCCTAGAGTCGGAGCCGAGGACCCACCCGAGACAGCCGAAGAGCGCCTCCCGCGGATCCCCATCATCAGAAGGATTAATCGCAGCGAGGGGTCCGCTTGCGTCACACTTCCGATCGTCTGGCCATCCGTCTGGGTCGTCGAGTCGCAATCATCCCCCTCCTCCTTTCGAGGGGCGGGTGGTGTCTTAAAATGAATCGCCGAGCGGCGGGCGCAAGTCCTCTCCCGGAATAGGCCGACGACGCAGAGGCTGCGGGGGGACTCTGTAACCTATCGCTCGAGAAATCCGAGAGTCGGCCGACTTTTGGCGGTCATCTCGCATCCATCTGTTTCCATCGACAACATGAACTTACTTATACCCCGAGTTGTCAAGGCTCTTTATCCTCATGGACAGCGGACGGAGTACTGTACTCGAATGCTCTCCACAAAACACACTAATGGGGGTTACGTTTACATGGTCGGGATTATCTCGAATAGGTAACCAACGGGGTACAAACATTAACGGTCCGCGAATTTGGTGTGTTTGAATTGTTCATTTCACCCCACTCATTGTTTTCATTCGGGTTTTTCTCATCCGTTTTTAGCATAGGGTCCCCAAGAATAAGATAAAGCTCCCGTGAAAAAAATGAGTGAGATTGTTTCGAGTGATTCCAACTATACAAATCAACTAACCATTCTTGTTTATATCGCGTGACTCTTTAGTAACCTATTCGAGATAATTCGGACGGTTTCAAACACATCGATGGTTTGCCGGTGAAAAGTAACTTACACAGCCGGGATTCGAATTCCGGCCCTCCCGGAACTACTCGGAAGTACTCTAACCACTACAAGAACCCGGCCCTCTCTATATCTCATCATCACTGGCGTAAGAATTTAAGTCGCCGTTATGCACCGTAACTTTCCTCTGGAAATTTTTTTCAACACATTCACTAGCCGGGCATAACGGCAACGTAAAATCTTATAGTAGTGGCTTGTCGTTCGATACCATAATTTATAGGATCTATCCTAGGCAGCATAGCAAAGGGATGTGTGATTTAATAATGTTAGAGTAGACTTTATTGCATGATGCATGTTTTAACATTAATATCCCATGCATGCTGGGGAAATTCAGATAAATGCCTTTATAACCAGTAATCCCTTTATTACTATGTACATACTAACCATCTAGCTGTTATGTGACTGTTATATTCAACATGTTTTATGAAGTAGTGGCATTGTAGTTCTTAGTATCATGTAAGTAGTGCATGCTTAGTGATCTTCACCCCCTGCCACACACCCTCACGGTGGCTCGCAGAGTATTGCGTGGATGTAGACGTATCCTCATGGACAGTGGCTTCCCTGACGCTCAATTCCGCCTTGCGAATGCTATCCTAGATGGACCGTAATTGAAGACGAATGAGACCTAGCTCTCGCAGATCCTCCTAAATAAATTGCCTTAGGGACTGGAATCGTGGATAACGTGGTGTTCCGCGCACTGGCGCGGCAAGCCAAAGGTCCGGGGTTCAATTACCGGCCCAGAAAACCTTTTTTTCCCTTGGCAATTCTCAACACACCGAGTTGTCGATACTGGAGCCGAACGGATTAAGCAATCGATCTCTGTCGAAGGGTCCCTCGAGAGGAATAAGGCACAAGAGGCCAAACAAACTCCACAGCCAAAGCCCACTCACAGAAGGAACGCTACTCGACAAAGGCTGGAATTCATAAACTGGCGATCGTCGAGGTAAAGGTCGCAAACCCGGAACAGACTTGTGGAGGGGCGTTACCTCTTTTTCCAGGGCGTCAAACAATATCAAGGCCACGTATGGACGTCTCGTTATGCAGAGATCACGACAAGTTATTGGTATGTTAAATGTAGAAACCTCAAAATTCATTAATAGGATGGCCAAAAAGTACATGACTTGACTGGATCGGAGGAAAATAATAATATCGAAGAACCATGCGGCAGAAAAATGAAAATTGAGTCAGTATATATTACACAAAAATAGCCGAAGTAATCCAAATTGCGGCAAAGCATTTGAGGACGATAACTAAAATTCTCTTTCGCTTCCCGAGTTTCACACAATAGCGATTAACACATTTTATCCACCTTATCGTGCTCTGATGACACAAGATGTTTTACTACTAAAAATCGTCTCGCACGCTTCTACGTTAGGACAATATACCACGTGATTTAATCCAACTTCATCGAAAAATTTAGCAACGTGGGATGTCAGATAACTTTCTGAAAAATGCTATGAGCGACGGCCAGCTAAGGGCAACCAAAGGAGTCCCAGTGACGTAACAAAAGACATAAATTAGATATTCCGGACGCCCCGAAGATCCCACGAAATGAATACGGTACTTCACTAAAATTAATCTCACGATTCGTGACCGCAATCAGCCACATTTACCTGGGCAACCGGAGGCGGAAACAAATGAGATGGTTGCGCCTTCGATCCACACGTTGCATCTTGCCATTAAGTATGGAAGAGTACGATAAAGAGCTATTTTACACTTGTCAGGCCTCATTTAGAATATGACGCTAGTATATGGGAACCGTACGAGGAAGGTATGATAAAGGAATCAGAGCGTGTGGAAAGGAGATCGGATAGATCTGTTAAAGGCCGTTAAGATAATTGTTTTAGCGTTACGAGTGTAATAGAAGAACTAGGATGGGAATTACTATTAGAACGCAGGTTAAAATTTAGGTTAAAACTTTTAAGTAAATTCCGATTTGTTCACACATGACGTTAGATATATATTAAGAACCCCCGCGTATTATGCTAGGTTTGATCAGATTAACACGATTACAGCGATAGATTGTCGTACCGATAAATTTAAAATGCCATTTTTCCCGCGCACCATAAGAGAGCACAATAGGCAGCGTAACAAAGGGATAGATAGGTGAAATATTGTCAGAGTAGTCTGTAGTGCATGATGCATGTAATAACAACCAAAAATCCCTTTCATATTTCGTAGACACTAACCATTTAGCTGCATGTCACCCTATTATCCAGGATGCCTCCAATAAATATCCTAGTTGCATGTTAATAGTGAATGTTTGGTGATCTTCACCCCCTGCCACACACCCGCGTGGTGGCTCGCAGGGTATTACATAGATGTAGATGCAAGGAACTGCTAGTCTCGTCGATCGCCGTCCGTCCTTCACTTCCGTCGTTGCAACCAAACTGTCGACTATATTCCGCCGAAATCAAACATTTATGAAGTAAATGGTGGCGGGAAAACTTCATAAATTTCATTTTTTTTCTATTAGTTCACCTCATTCCGCATTTTTCGAACGTTAGTGACATATCTAGTAATTTTTGTAAATCCTAGGCTGACTGGCTGATGAGCGCTCGATCGACTTACCTGCTTTTCAAAATTGCTATAGCATCACTCCTAGAGATGGGCAATTCGGTAAATTACCGCAATATTTTTCATTAATTACCAACACCCCTGAAAATTACCGTAATAAACGGTAATTTTCAGAAAAGTTCTTTTTTAAAAAAAATTTCCTCACGAAGAAAACATTGGAATGGGTGATATTATAAATTATGTAGCTTAAACGATTTTGTTTACATGGTGTCCGTGATTGATTCATAGTAAAATAACAAATGCACAGTGCGTAGAGGTATGTCTTTGGAACGAAAATTTCTCATGGTGTGACAAAAGAGAGGCAAATTACATGTTGTTGCCTACTACGTTATAATTTTTTAAATAAATTATAATAGATAAACGTAGTGATATATTTGACATAAGCGTCGGCATTTATATCTCGATGCTATTTGATTTCGTTTTGAGTCCTCTGATAAGGATTTGCAGCTCAAAACTTAAAATTCCCGGAAAATTACGGTAATTTTCGAAAATTACCTCAACTGAAAATTACGGTAATTTACCCACCTCTAATCACGCCTAACACACGCCTTCCCTCTAACTCTCCGGCAACACGTTAAACAGTGATAACGTTACGAAAGAACGTAACGTAATGAATAACAATCAGGTATATATTATATGGTAATTAAAACAGTAATAAATTCCCAGTGAGACGAATTCAAATCGGGGTTTGTCCGCACAGACACGAGAATGAAAGTTTACGATGCGACACGCCTCCTAAAGGTAATCCTGCACTCAGTTGCCAGTGCAGTTTGCGAGTTGCAGGGAGAGTAGATCTACATAGCCTTGATCGTCATTGCTTTAGAACGCTGTTATCTCCTGCATTTTTTCTCATTTACCTACCACACGATTTTTTTATATGGTTCGCTCGTAAAAACTCTTTCGGCATACAGTACGTTCTTCTCAAGCTATCCAATCTCAAGTGGTATGGGTTTGCAAAATGAGAAAATCATAATGGTCTTGAAGACTCAATGTGAACAACTGTATTTAACGCGGCAATTTGAATTGTTCACGGTCTGTTGTTTACTTTTCCAGTAGGCTTAACATTATGTTCCTGTGTTGCTAAAAGAAGAAAAAAGAGCAAGGTGGATAAACCGTCGCTTTCACGCCCTCTCTGGAGAAAACATCATCTCAGACTCAATTGGGTCAGACGCCTAGCGCAGGCACGTTGTCGCAGATTCAGATCAATACGTTTGGCAATAAGGCGGCGGCAAAGCCAAGTCAGGCCTCGCCAAAACACAAGAATCACAACCAAAGAGGCTGAAGGAGAGATGCAAAGGCTGTATCACATTAGCGGTTGCCGGTTGCGGTTGTGCAGTCGACCAATCAGCGCCATCTCAAGGTTGGATTATAGGAACGCGTCTATTTCCAACCGGCCGGTTGCGCAACTGTGGCCAATAGGAGCTCGTCTCGTGATCACGTGCTGTTTGTTTTTACATATCGCGACAATTTCATTGTTACCAATTCAACTACGTCCTAAACCTAAAAAATATTCAGAAAACAATTTAAACAGCATTTAACTCTCTTGAAACAACTATTTTTTGTGAAGGTTATATTTTAGTAGCATGCATTTCATCGAGGTGAGATTATATGTACTTAATTCATTTGCATCTTGTATTTGAGGCATAAATCCTGCATTTGAGGCAGCATAGGAACAAAATGTAAACAGAAACAGCACGTGACCGTGAGGCGAGATCCTATTGGCTGCGATCGTATGTACAACCGGCCGGTTATATAAGCGGTCAATGTGATTGGAATTGTTTACACCAACCGTTTCTTTAGAACAACAGTGGCCCCATCGCAAAACATCGACTGCACCCAAATGGATCCTCGACGAAGACTGCAATATTTACTGAGCCTTCCCGAAGAAAGAACGATTAAGTTTAATAACCTCAACTGATGCTCACAGTTTAAGCGCATTCGGAGCGGATTCCTACCTGTAATCGAACATGAGTGAAGACAACGAGTGATATATACAGAATATCTAATGGAATATTGTAAGTAGAAATAGGAAAAGCGGGCATTTAAATATCTTCTAAACGTTTAGATGATATTTACAAGTGATTACTAGATATTTTCTGGGTATACGTAGATGATAATGTAGTTGTTTCGTGGACGTTTGGTTAATATTTCTTGCTTCCGTTAATATTTCTTTGTTCCGCAATGTGGATCCATTGGAAATGCCTTTAGTTACAATAAGAACGAAGTTAAATCAGCTGAATTACAAATCGGTTAGGTGCTTTTATTTGTTTATTGGCGTCAGGAGATTGAGAAATTTACTGGCCTACACGTTCTCAGAGAGCTCTCGGTTTTATAAACCGAGATTTAATAGCAGTGGTGGAACGAAAACGAGAGATTATCGAGATAATAATTTAACGGAGATTTTAACGTAAACTGCGATGGCGGGAAATTTTACCGTCGTTAATAAAACTGGCCCAAAATATTCTGGAGAAATTAAAAGGCCGTAAGGTTTTCTGAAGATGGTACAAATATTTCCAAAACACCAGCGTATTATGCCCCAGGTTAGATCATTTAGGTAAAATTAGAGATATAGATACTGGTATCACGGATAGGTTCAAAAAGGTTTTGGGTCGATTCCCACTCCGCACACCACATGCATGGTCAGACATGCTTACAAAGATGGGTATCCATGGAAAAGTCTTGTGTGTAAAGCTAAATAAACTTAAAAGACTAAAAACGTATAAAATAATTCTTCCTTCGGTAGTCCAAGCATTTTAAAAAACAACTAGAGAAAGCAGACAAGCATTTCCGCTCCACTCCCAAAGAGTGCTAATATTTAGTAACCAGCACATCCTCAAGCTCCCTCCTATATACAATTCAACAAGTAGCGAAAATATTCAGTGAAGAAGACTGTGGTGAAGAGTTTTTTATATTAAAAGTTAAAGTTACCGAAAATTCTAAAAAAATCCACTTTGAGGTCAATTCGGAGATAAAGTTATCATTTGAAGACTTTACAACCTCGCAGCAATTCAAAAGATTTTCACAATGACAGCTTTTCCGCAAATAAAAACTAATTTCCAGATTTCTGCGATTCCCCGAACGCGTCGCCGAAGAGTACTGGCTTTCCACCCTCAGGGTTTGAGGTCGAATCTCAGCAGCGACGGTGCTATATCATTAGGATATAAATCAATTTGGATGCTGTGTGGAGAGTATTCTTGGTCAGCAATGCGTCGACCGCCAAGAAAGTAAAGCTGTTGACCCCTAGATGCTTTTGTCCTTAGATAAGCGCCATCCTTGATAGTCCGGTAGGTTAAGAGCCGGCTACAGAGGTCGTAGGCCAAGGAAAAACTGGTACGGAGCTGGAATCAATAAGAAGGTGCGATATCGTGCGATGCCCTTCATACTGCTGCTGTTTATTCATCTCATCTGAGGAAGGATTCTTCCATTATCACTCCGAATTAATAAAGGAGGAGCGTGAAAACAATGCTTTGAAAGAAACACGTGGCAAACAATGCAAACAAACAACTTCTCCGCATGCGCCGGACAGAAATCAAAACAGAGTTGTATCGTATGAAAGGGTTTTTTCGGAGACTTTCAGTATTCAATTTTGGGTACGCAGAATTGGGCTTGATTTTCAGTACTGAATTAACAGTCGCGTAAAACCAGCTTTTACACTTAGGTTGAAGT
This sequence comes from Platycnemis pennipes, assembly GCA_933228895.1. Taxonomy (NCBI): domain Eukaryota; kingdom Metazoa; phylum Arthropoda; class Insecta; order Odonata; family Platycnemididae; genus Platycnemis; species Platycnemis pennipes. The sequence continues at coordinate 141,119,986 of OW121849.1, read as the reverse complement.
TTGGATGGCCGGAGTAGTGAGGAGAACCTTAAAGCCTAATTCAACTTGAGAGAAAACTATTATCAACTTCGGGTTTCTCACTACGCTTCCTCTTTCAATCAAATCCCAATCACAACCATTCACCCAGCCTTAAGGCGGGTTTATAGAAAAAATTAATTCTAGCACTTAAAGTTAAATCAACTTAATGTCCATGGGGCATTTATAGAAAAGAAATTGGGTTGACTCGACGCCATCCATTCGTTTTTTTTCAAAACTTACGGTGAATGCTCAGCGTTTGGCATATTCTTCCGTGTTCACTGTCGGAAAGATTAAGGAAATCTTACGTCAATTATGCAGGAAAATGCCGTACAGTCTGGAGGAAAACGGAGTAGACTTCCACTTCCAACCACGGTCGTAGAGCTTCCAACGCATATTTTTCATCCCGTGATTTTTTCCCATGATGCACGGCAAATATTAACAAAACACTGAAGGGAGGCGCTGAAACAAACGACTACGACCCTGCGCCCTTAAGTTTATTTCACGCTAATTCAAATTCGACCAAACCTTACGATAATTTTTCCGTAACTTAAGACGGGTTTCGCGCTAATATTTTCCATAGACGCAGACATTGCCGGTAGGGTTCTCGAATCTCACGCTGAATCTACGCTAACGCTAATGTTTCACGCAAACTTTTTCTATAAACCCGCCTTCAGGCCACTTGTGGAGGCGGAAAATTCGGCAGAGCCACTGATAGACTTCAAACCCTTCTCTACCGTGACTACCGCTCAAGCATTCAGCCTCTCATTCTCCTACTTCTCTCGCATTGAGCCATTAAACCTTCTCCCCCAAGACAGTGGCAAACAGTCCGGCTCCCTCGTGCCCCTCGAAGCTCGGCCCAAGGCGGCAGCGCGAAGAGGACGCCGGGAAACCCATTGTTACGCTCCATTGTAGTCTTCCGCCTTTCGGGCGCTCGTCATGCTTCTCCTCCCGCCACCACTGCTCACAAAGCACCGGCGCGACCCCAAGCACACCTCCACGAATGGCCAGACTGCTCCTTCACCATGAAATACGAACTCACGGGCTGAGCTGGAATCCGTTTCGCACGGGACTTGATCTCGTCAAACTTCGAGTTCACCAGATCTGCCCCGGAAGCATGCCGAATGGGACCGCAAATCGACTCTTCCGGGATTCTACCCTCCATCATCGGTGAAGTGCTGCATTCGCACTCGCTGGTAGCGGGAGCTAACCACAATGCACTACCAACAGGGTATTTTCCTATTTTGTTTGTCTTGATCGAAACTTAGGAAACCTCAGGAGTATGTTTTTTAAGGAGGTTGATCCGAAAGGTGAAAGTCATGTCATATTTTTATTTTTTCAGCACTTATAGAACTCTTGTCCCACTATCTAATAAAGCAAAGACAGTTATACCAACCCATACTCCTTTTTGCACAAATTGCATTTGAAATTACATACTATTAACGGCGAGAATGGCCGTCACATGGCAATATAACGTAAAAAAAACCATAATGACAGGTCATTTTTGCAAAAAACTGACATTTCATGCGTAATTTCACAAGGAATAAAATGACACGAAAAAAAAGTATCAACCTACCGTATTTTTCACTAAATCCACCAATTTCTGGGCTTATAGCACACGAAATGCGTTAGTATACTTCAAGTGGCGCTGCGGTCGCTGTTGCCAAAATGGTTGGCGTATGAATAATATCATTACTAATGAGATATTAAAGAATATTTCAAGAAATATTATCATAACGTTTGATAGTAATATTCTGGTGTTATATATAAGTAAATTCATTGAGTACATGAATTTATTTCTGTAACCTAAATGCTGAAATGACTCCATCGTCGAGCTGATTAAAATCATCACAAAAAATAAATCCTTCGACTTTTCATCGTATTTCTTGTGATACTTAATTTTCTTTGTGATGTAAGTATCACTTAGCAGGCATATACTCGCACTTAAATTAATAAGATTCCTTAGACAATTGGACTCAGGCGGTCGCTAGCCAACCTCCTTAAGCCGTGGGATTTTAAAACGGCTTGAAGTACTTTTCCTCATTGATAAAAAGTGAAAAAATCAATGGCGCGAAAACGCGACGGTAAACTCCTGTATGCCGGTCAATTTACGTGCGACGTGAAAGATGCGTACATTATTTCCTCTCCCTGCCGCTAGACAGTGCTGCGGACGCAGCTAAGCAGACGATGCATTTTGTGAAAGCTTATTAGCAAGAGCCTGAGGAACGATTATTCAAGTAATTTATAATGATTTAATTTAACTCATTTAATTCAAAATTATTTATTTTACTACGCATGGCGTGAACATGGTCCACGACCGTAGGCCAAATGCCTCGTGGTAGCAGAGGACTCCACGAACCGAAGGCGTATGAGTCTATCAAACAATTTTATTATTACCATGTACAACGGAGGAGACTTTCAGAACTTCGATAATGTTTATTGGTGTTGATTATTAATAATAAATGTTTACTCCAAGCTAAGGGGCTCTGAAATACAATGCTAAGTTCAGGAGTCGAAAATTCCCTAAGCGTCACAACGTAATTTACGTTAAGCTACGTTTTTATGTGGCCATTTTTGCGTTGACGCACACTGCGCCACCAATCAGAAGCGAGCACGCAAACGCAGCCTGCGTTGCAGTCCGAGTTGGTTATCTGTTATCTTTCATCTTTCAACGCAGCCTGCGTTGACGCAGCTGCGTCAGACCGAGGAACAACGCATTCTGCCTGTCATTTGTTCGTTACGTATTTTCTTTCGATACGGATTTTCACCTATACCACGGTTTACCACCGTCATATGTTTTGGTGCGTTGCTGCTGGTGCTACCGGTGACATGAAAACAGGGTATTTTCCTGCCGCACAACTCAGCGGCAATGCAACACAAAAACGGCCACATGGAAGTGTAGCTTCAGCAACCTGATGCGTTAGCAACAAGGCTGCCGCAGTCCCCCAATTTCTGAGCTTTTCAAATGAGTTTAAATTAACATTTACCTATTTCTCTAGTTAACTGGGATTTACCAATCCCAATTACTTGCAAAAAATGCATAAAATGAATACATACCCGATTAGGAAAGTATTAACTGTTAAGTAGTAAAGAGCGGGAACGAAGCCTGAGTCCTTCGTTCAAAGGATATTAAAAGGAATAGTCAATGGATAGCGGGAGTTTATAGTGGGAGAAAAGAGGCATCCACCGAAAACCATAAAAAGAAGACTGGACAACTTAATAGGCCACATCTTAAGACAGGGTGGCCTGATGAAGACAATCGTAGAGGGAAAAGTGAACTTGAAGAATGGCAAAGGAAGGCCTCGAATGATATTTAAGGACAAATTTGTGAAGGATGTAAAAGAGAAGAAAACCGTTCGTATGAAGAGGTTGGCCGATATTAATAATCGAGTGGAGGGCCGCGTCGAACCAATCCTACGATTAGCTCGTAGGCTTCCGCGGATGTAGTGTTGAATGTTTGTTTTTCCGGGATTCATTCCGCGATATTTAAAATTGCAAAAATTGCAAGACCCGCTTCCACGGAACCTCTACGGAGGAATATATGAAGTTTTGTGCAGCTGTGGACATCCATGTGTAGGCCAGACATGCCGAGCCCTAAAAATACGCCTCCAAGAGCATCAACGGGCAATTAAAAATAATAATTACCGCATTTCTGCAATAGCCGAACACCATCTCAGCGGCCACACTCATAATTTCAATTTTGAGGAAACAAAATTAATATCAAAGCTATTACCCACGATTAATCAGGGAAGCTATAGAAATTGCGAAGAGACCGGAGAATGTCAACCGAGAAGACGGTTACACATTAAGTAAAAAACTTAAACGAATTTTTCAAATCTAAAAAATTCAAGCAACAATACGAGTCTTCATCACTAATATAAATAAAGACGAAGAAGAATAAATAATCAGTGTAGTTAACCTGATGAAGCTGGCAGGAGGACCAGCGAAATATTGTTTTTTGCAATTTTAAATATCGCGGAATGAATCCCGGAAAAACAAACATTCAATCCTACGATTGTTGACCATTGATGACGATGATGATCTAGTTCATGGATGCGCGGCATAGCACACAGGGTAGCTATAGGTAAACGTAATGAAGCGTACTGCTTTTTGGGAAAGACTAAGTTTCACCGATTACCTTCAAATTCTCCATGGTCATATTACGCAACAACGATAAAGTAAACAGAATTTCAGCTATATTAAGAGCAGCGATGACGTAATATATTAATCCAGGGTGGCCTCTACTGAAGTGAAACATAGCCACAAAAAACCGACGAGAACGGATAGCGAGAAAACGAACCAAATTACAGGCTGCTTCATTAAATCATCGCTACCGCTTCGTAAAACTTGAGTCGGAGTTGACGGGTGGAGATAATTCTTTCGCGGATGAACAATTAAGGTGGCCGTGGAAATGGTCTGGACATTTGTGCACAACTCAATTACTAGTGAAATAACTAACTTAATTACTACTCAAGAGTAATTAACCAGTTTTTTCACGCTGTCCCGGTTTCTTCGGGAGAGAAATGAGGATAAAAAAGCCCAGAGGGATATAAAATCTTAAGTTTCTAAAGATGGTCTGCGAAATTAATATGTTCCCCGATAGTGAAGGCGAGCGTGAAAAACGCAGATCATCGGTTGGTGTCATAACACAGCAAAAATAATGATTTTCACACAAACGAGAGGGAATTTTCGGAGAGCAGTGTGTCTGTTGCTCCGGAATACCTGGCGAGGTACAGTGAAAATATCCTTTAACTATGAAATGACACGCTCACAACAGTGGGAATTAAAAGCTAACGCGATTCTTCTTTTCAGAGATCGACAGAAAACGTTTTAATTTGTGGCATAAAGCTTTTAAACTCCAGTGTAGGTAATACATACGCACTGTAAGTACCTACTGGCAACAGTACGCATGACCCAGAGCAGAATGGGGGCGTTTACTCGGAACCGAAATCGCTATTCTGTACTCGAAATCGTTAGATGGGAACGAAAAATGAATTTTAGTGAAAACATTGAACTTCTAACCAGAGTACTTAAATCATGAAACAGAAATTAAAATAAACAAAAGGTGACGCCCACCGAACGAGCTGCGTTAATGATACCTACGTCATCCACCTCCCGTCCGTGACTGTTTTTAGGTGAAGGGCAGAGGATGTGGGGGGGAGCGGAAGGTCATCTAGCACAGATCCTGTCGCAATCGCTCCTATTGGCAGAGTCAGCAGTGTCTCACCCATTGCGATATAAGGCGAAGGAGCTTCGCGGTCTCAGTTGGGATTGGACGAAATGGATGACGTAAGATGTCGCATCACGCCAACTTTTCCGAAAGGGTTAAAGTCATCAGCGTTTCGCCACTTATAACTCGAGTGCGACTGGACGGATCTAAGAAAGGAAAAATAAGGGTCTTTTTATTTTATAAACTCTTATCAGATTCGACAAAACAAATATGGTACACGACCCCATTAACACTCCCAATCATTCCTCTCTTTCGTCAACGATACAAGGGAGATTCTTTAATTAAACACACAGGCTATTTCTCATTATTATTACTCACTAATAATAGAGTAGTTTTCTATTATTTTTTACTGTCTGGATCAAAAGTTTATGACTTTTGGAGTGCATTTTTTTAGGCGTTCGATTTTTAAACAACGTTAAGTATTTTTCACCATTAATTAAATAGTGAAAATTTTCAACGGCGCGAAAACGAGATGGCAAACTATTGAATGCCGGTAAATAATACGTGTGACGTGACACTATTTCCTCTACCTGCCACTAGATGGTGCTGCGGACGCTTCCAAGCATACGGTGCACTCAGTTAAAGCTTAATAACTAGTATCTGAGGTATATTTATTAATTAATTTATTGCGATTAACTTTTAAGTATTTATTTCACATTATTTGCTCAGTTGATTCATTTAAAAAACTGTTAGTATTCATTTTACAAAGTAATAGCGTGAAGTTAGCCCATTGTCTTGTGAACTTCACGCCATGCTTCGCAACAGCAGAGGACTTCACCAGCAGGGTGCCCTGTGGAACCTATAAAAACACTATTAATGCCATGTTTAACGGAGGAGACTTTTCAAACTTCGATAGTTTCCATAGGCCATAATTAATACACACTCCATAGAGCTGAGGAGCTCTGAAACACAATGGTAAGTTCAGGAGAGGAATATTTCCTATTCCCCGCTGCGTAAACTATATGTAAATGTTACGTCAACGGCAAGGCAGCGCATCCCGCCATATCTGAAGTTTTTCGAATAAACTTAAAATGAACATTTAATTCTCGAATAAACGGGGATCTCTCAATACAAATGTTTTGTGAATAATGAATACATTTATGGGAGGGGGGCACGAATCGCAATTAAATGATTTGTTTTCTTTGACAAAGGAAACTACCCTCTTGTGCATCGTTTTTATGGGAACAAGAAATGGATTACCAATGCATCTTACCGCATCGGAGGGCACGATCCCTTCCTTTGACGTTACGTAATGTATGGAAGGCCCCGAATACATAGGGGAGATGTGGAGAGGCCGATACGAAATGCAGGTCAGAGACGGCGCAGTGAGATTGCGAACTCGCAATGCAGAAGAGGGTTAAGTACGGAGAAAGGGAGAGGGGGGTGCGGTTGGGGGAAGAAAGGGCTCGGGTGTTGAGTACGGGACACGTTTTGCATATCGCAAGACTGCAATGGGAAGACAAGCCTTTCCGAGGGTCACGTGATTTCGAAAGGGTTTTGATGATCCCAAGAAGCAAAAACTGTGTTGGGAGAATCCGAAGGGGTGGAAGAGAGGGAAACTGGAAGAACATCAGGAGGCGATAAGGTTGGTTCTGATCGGACAGGGAAATGTATTTTGAGGGTAGGCTTGTGGGACTAATCATCCGGGAAGCATGTAAAATAAAATGAGAGGCTGCAATGGGGTTGTGTACCATATTTTTTTATTGCCGAACCTGATAAGAGTTTGTAAAATAAAAACACCCGTAATTTTTTAGGACTTCTTTGTTCCGTCAATTAGTTCTCGAGATATAAGCGGCGAAAAACTGATGTTTTTTTTAGCCCTTTCGGACAATTGGACGTGTCCAGGGAATAGTACGTCATCCACTTCGTCCAATCACAAACGAGACCGCGAATCTCCTTCGCCTTATCACAATTGGAGACGCCTCACATTGGGATATAAATGCCTTGCTTTCCAAAGCACATAAACGACCATCTAAAGACTTTCGACGAAGTTCACGGAAGATCCACTAGGGGTGCTTCCACTAACTTCCGTTATCCGTCTCATCGAACTGAACGCATGAATAACTTCATTCACCACCCGCTTCATGCGTCTATATAACAACCACCCGGCAGAATTCAAAAAGACACACAATTATATGGGCTTTCGCAAAAGATTATTTCGCCGCATGCTGACGTCACAGAGTTTAAACTCTGGGGATGGACCTCTAATGACAATTTAACAATATAATTCAATTTTCCTTCTAATACATCTTTTTCAATTTCGTGTCACTTACTTTTTCCTTTGTAGAGCCATAAATTCTTTCAAGATGATTTAAACGATTGTAAAAAAATATGTATGCGGCCCTACAAAAAAGGTTTAATTCTTTTTTGTTACCTAAGTGTTTGATTGATGAAATGCTTGCATATTTTTCTTTATCTTCAGTGACAAAGTAAAGCCACCAAAACGACACACGAGGAAAAAGTACGCACTGCTATATGGTCGCCAAATGCGTTTTTTCCCGGTTGTTTAAAATATAATTTATTATGGGCCTGCGTGCCGAATTACTCAACAATTATGAAACTTTGTATCTTAATGAACCCTGGGCTAGGGGAAGAGGGAGATATACGGCCTCATATAGCCCAGGATAAATAAATAAATGGGGGACATACAGCTGACTCTGCCAATGGAAGTGGTGGCGACAGAATCTCTTCAGACAAACCTCCCCTCCCCATCTCCGCTCCCCTCCCTTTCCCTCAAAACAGTCTAGTGGGGGAGTTGGATGACGTATCTCGTTCGGTGGGTGTCACCTTTTGCTTATTTCAATTCTGGATTTATGAGTGAATGGCTCTGGTTAGAAGAATAATTTTTTCACTAAAATTCATTTTTCGTTTCCATCCAAAGATTTTAAGCAGGAAATGGCGATTTCGGTTCCTGGAGAACGCCCCCATTAAAAGGGGGTCTTAGAAGGAGGCGATTTGCGAGGGGCACAGTACATACCATACTGCACGCACCAAAACAATTTCAACACTTCTCACACCATGATGCCTTCATAAAATTAATTTACCTTAACATGAAATTGAATGATATTGCACAGATTAGATTAATACAGATTATTACAACGAATGAAATTAAGATTCTGGATTTTTTTAATTTTAGGATTTTAACATGCCAGCATGAAATTCATGCATCCGGGAGTGAATATCCACGGGGAGAAAATCAGCACGCTACGATTCGCCGATAACATAGCAGTCATGGTAGAAACAGAAGGAGATTTAAAGAAGACACTATGAAATATGGAAAGAACAATTACCAGATATCATCTGAAAATCAATAAAAAGAAAACTAAGGCATTGGTATGCAGTAGGAGAAAGGAAGTCAGGACCAATGTTAAACTAGGAAAACAAAACACCGAGGAGATGGAAGAGTTCTGTTACCTACATGGGAAGCCCAGTAACCAGCAAAGGACGAAGTAAAAGAGAAATTGCCAGTAGAATTGCGCGTGCGAAAAAGGCATTATAACAAAAGAAGAATATGCTTACAGCTGCAAATACAAGCGTGGAAGTGAGGAAACATTTTATTAGAACATAAATCTGACTTCGAATCGGAGAAAATAGTGACTTAATTAGGAAAATTAATTTTGTAGTGCCTAGTAACAATGTAAGGTTAAAAAGGAAATTTAAGTTGAGCATGGTAAAGTCAAATCACTGTGAAAACTCACCACTGAATAGAATGTGCCGATTTTTTCAGATGTACTGTGAAAAACTGATTTATGTCAACACAGAAGTCTCTTTTGTAAATTGATAAATGATATAGTTCCTGGATATATTTCGAGATTTCTGTAAAATTCAATTGATTCCAACGTGTTTTGTATTTTTTTTTGTTTTGCTTTGTTTTCCCTGTAATTATTTTGTTGGGTAAACGTTAAACTCTATAAATAAATACAGAAATTAGCGGTACATATTTGGAAATGCGGCGGCGGAGGATAGAGAGGGTAGGGTGCGGAAGGTACGGCAAGATTTTTTTGCATTCGAAGAAGAAACTTCCGGGAGAAAGATCTGAGCGAGAAAATTGAAGCTATGGATTAAGATGTCGCCATAAAAATGACTCCATTTCCTTCTCTTTGGATGAAGCGTGTGATCAGATTAACAAGATTAGAGAGATACGAGTGTCGTACCGATATATTTGATGTCATTTCTCCCCATAAGAGAACACAATAGTCAGAATAGCATAGGGATACGCAGGTGAAATATTGCTAGAATAGTTTACAGTGCATGTCGCATGTTTTAGCATTACTAACCAACGCACGCTAGGGGAATACAGATAAATATATTTAGAGAAATGCCCTTATAACCAGTAATCACCTCATTATTACGTAGATCCCATTCTTATGTTTGCACATGGCTCTTTTATTTTAAATTTTTTCGTGAAGTAGTAGCCTTGTAGCTCCTAATTGCATGTAAGTAGTGCATGTAAGGTAGATAGATTTAAAATGTCATTTTTCTCGCGTGCCGTAAGAGAGCACAATAGGCAGCGTAGCAAAGGGATAGGTATGTAAAATATTGTCAGAGTAGTCTGAAGTGCATGATGCATGTAATAACAACCAATAATCCTTTCTTATTTGGTAGATATTAACCATCTAGCAGCTTGTGACCCTATTATCCAGGATGCCTCCATTAAATGTCCTAGTTGTATGTCAATAGTGCATGTTTGGTGATCTTCACCCCATGCCACACACCCTCTCGGTGGCTCGCATAGCATCATGTAGACGTAACAGCGCGCGTGCAACCCGGCTCGGGATGGGGGGGGGGACTCAACCTACCTCTCTTGAATAGCCAGCCTTCCTTGACGATTTTCTTCGGCTCGGTGGTCATGAGCGACAGCGCCGATGTCGCCGAGGACACGGAGGACGAGGAGGAGGCGGGGTGTCCCGGGAGGCCCGGCCCCGCCGCCCCCAGGCCCCCGCCGCTCCCCGGCCCGACGCTCCCGGGCAGGGCGGCCGTGGGCCCCGCCTCCGTCATCGCCGCCGCCGAGGGTGTCCTGGAGCGAGCCCCGTGATCAACGCCGCCGGCTCCTCGGAGCAGCCGCCCCTGCCGCCGCCGCCGTCACCCTGCGGAGAAGAGGATGGTGAGATGAAGGCAGAGCTCCACGACGGACACTCTCCAGGGAAAACAAGAGGTATTACCCTGGGAACGCTAAATAAATTCTGAACTCCACGGAGGTTCCACCGTGACTCCGCCATTCAAAATCCCGTAAAAGAGCTATGTTATTTAATGAATGAATACCGATCCAGAAAAACACCTGTATAGAAAATCATCTATAGGGTAACAACGCATACACAATAATTGTATGAGTATGTTATTATATAGCGCGTTGCAGTTGCATTCTAATTTTTTACAAGCTCTTTAACTCATTTTGATTTCGAAACATGACTGACGTGTTGTTGCCACGTTTAATTTATAAAGTGAGAATACATGGTCAATCCCGCTTATACATATTCCAAAATAGGTTAAATATTTTCTTACTTACAATTAAACTATTCCCTTGCAAATACAATTCTTTGTTTTGAAAGTTAATGACATTGATATTTTTGAGAAATCTTTGGCAACAATGACGCTGGAAGCATTGGAATTAATTACACCATGTCAATAACCAATGAAATATTTAAATTACATAAAAAATATAAGAAGGACCTTGGTAAGGTTAATTCTTTAATTTAGTAAATAGGCTTGTAAGCACGTTCCGTCACATGTACCGTTGCCAATGATAACAACATACTGTAGCGCCACTTTCATGTAACTAAGGCTTTTCTGCTTTTTTTCGAGTAAACATTTATTAATATCACTTAAACAAGTGTGGTAAGGCGAGCACTTTTTTACATTGCTAAATTCTACATAAAATTTCGCATCTATATTAGTTTTTCGTCAAAACGACATTTCTATCTTGATTATTTATCTGCAACTTTGCTCTGCCATATATCCACGCATAAAATAACTGATTTCCAACGTCTTTTTTCTTCAAATATATGATGGAAAGGCCTCATTATTTTATTGCCAATCGATAGAAGGGCCAAAAAATTGTGCTGCCTGAAATTTTCACAAAAATGACATCTACTTCATAATTCGTTGGAGCCTCCTTAACATCCCGTCCCGAAGGACGTAGTCCTGTATTCGAATGAACGTAGTCCTGTCCGCCATCATTCCCCCCGTCCCGTCCCGATCTTTCATCTCGCCACCTGTCTGTGCCTTCAGGGTCATTCTCTATCTGCTGAGCTCCCTGAAAGCCACCACTAGGGTGCCGGGCCACGGCTAAATACTAAAATATTCTCCACGCACACGTACTAATAGTCTACAATACCATACCCTATTAGAGGTCACTATTAAATTTAGGTTAAACCTTTTACGTAGATTCGAAACCGATTTGTTCACAGATGACGTTAGATATATATTAAGAACCCCTGCGTATTATGTGAGATTTCATCAGATTTACAAGACTAGAGAGATAGATTGTCGTACCGATAGATTTAAAATGTCATTTTTCCCGCGTACCATAAGAGAGAACAATAGACAGCGTAGCAAAGGGATAGGTAGGTGAAATATAGTCAGAGTAGTCTGAAGTGCATGATGCATGTAATAACAACCAATAATCCCTTTCTTATTATGTAGATACTAACCATGTAGCTGCATGTGACCCTATTATCTATCATGTCTCCATTAAATATCCTAGTTGCATGTCAATAGTGCATGTTTGATGATATTCACCCCCTGCCAAACACCCTTTTGGGGGCTCGCTGAGTATTACGTAGATGTAGATGCATTCAAGCCCGAGATCAAAACCTACTTCACCTAAGAGATCCCAAAAAGTACCAGCAGTACATCAGAGCCGCAAGTGGCTATGAGGAAGAGAGCGTTTCTCTTCACTTGATAAGCAGAAGACGAAAAGACAGAAGCAGGTACGTATATGGCAACATTTTTTCCCTGCTAATGACAATACTTAAGATGGACTTCCGCTGGTTTCCAGCTTCGTTCAATAAACCATGTATCCATTTGCCTCCTTATCGGAAACAAGTATTTCGGTCTCATATATTTCTTACGATTGGATTGCCCAATACAATGACTATGAGCGTGTTTCCGCGATTGAAAGGGCTTATGTATTTCACGGAATATTCACTCGAGTAAAACTCATCAAATTAAGCCTCCACACACGCAGTTTCAGTGAACTACATGGTCAATAGGGTAGTTTCCTATTTTTTTTTATTGTCTTGATCGAAAGTTTATAACCTCTGGAGTACGTGTTTTAAGCCGTTCGATTTTTAAATGACGTTAAGTATTTTTCCTCATTAATTAAAAAGTGAAAAAATTCAATGGCGCGAAAAAGCGACGGCAAACTATTGCATGCCGGTTAATCCTACGTGTGACGTCAAATTATTTCCTCTACCTGCCACCAGGTGGTGCTGCGGACGCTTCCAAATAGACGCCGCACTCCGTTAAAGCTTATGAACAAGTATTGGAGGCATATTTATTCCGTTAATTAATTATAATTAACTTTTATTTATTTATTTAACATTACTTATGCAGTTGATTAATTTAAAATCAGTTAGTATTCCTTTCACAAGCATATCATGTAGTTCGCCTATCGCCGCACGACCTTCACGCCATGCTTCGTCGTAGCAGAAGACACAGCGAGCAGGACGTCCTTGAACCTACAAAATGACTAATAATACCATGTATAACTGAGAATTCTTTTCCAACATTGATAGTTTTTACAGGTTAATACTAATAAATATTCACTAGAGCTGAGGGGCTCTGAAATACAACGGTAAGTTCAGGAGACGAATTTTCCTATGCTTCGCAACGTAAACTACCTACCTGTTACGTCAGCATGAAGGCAGCGCACCCCGCCATTTCAGGGCCTTTTCAAATGGCCTTAAAATTAACATTTAATTCTCTAGTAAACTGGGATTTCTCAATACAAACTTTTTGCGTAAATTAAATACATTTATGGCAGGGCACAAATAGTAATTAATGAAGTCTGTTTTCTTTGATGAAGGAAACTACCCTATTCACGCAGAAAAACGTCGTTTACAACCCAGGTTAACGTGAAACGAACAGAATCGTTCTTTTCAGTCAAATGTCCTTTTCTTTTGGATTTCAAGCGATGTCGCATCCGAGTTTCCTAGAAGAAATTTCACCATTAAATTTTTTTCTTCATTCATAATGAATGGAAGCTCAAAGAAAAAAGAAGGACAGTTAGTGGACGAGATTGGCACCTCGAATAAAACGAACTCCACTTTTTGGGGTTCGCGAGCGCGAGTGCACTTTGAAGCAAGTGGCGTCAATTGAGCTCCCAAAAGGCCGTTTTACACGGAAATTGAAACTGCGCAAGTTGATGTTGATTCCGTTTGAGCAGTCGTCTGCGAAAGTCCGTGACGTAGAAAATTGCGAGGACGCTGGCTTGACAGCTTTACACGGTGCAATCGTCGGTGCATTATGTCAGAGACAATATACTCAGTAGCGGTAATACCGTAAATATATCGCATAACGTGAAGATCAGTTAAGTAGCAATTAATTGGACGTGAAAGATGCAATAAATTACCACCACTTTAAAATATGTTTTAAGCCATAGTCTAGGCATAATAGTGTTGATCCTAGTTCCGTATACTAAGCCCAAAATTTGCACCACGAACGAACGGATGTTGGCCAAGATAACGAGTTCTTCCTTTACGAACGAAATTTAAGCTCCCACGTGATTAATAGCCCAGCTCATCATTATTGCACTTTATTCACTACCTCAGGAGTTGAGTGCAAACAAAAACACCCAACTCAATCGTCAACAAACTATTTAATTGCTAGAATTCCCCAGACAGTTCGTTGCCGCTACATCTGCACCATCGAGCGAGAGAAATAAACTTCAAACTTGCGCGAACGCATGTATCAGATTAGAACATGTTCTAATTCGCTCGCAAGCGTTCTCGCAACAGCCTGCGCAGTATCAATGACCGTGTAAAACGGCCTTAAGGGGTTGTTTCTCAAAGCTGAAAGTGAATCTTTTAGACCTTAAAATTTGCAAATAAAGCGGAAATCCAATAAAATAGATTGGAGTAGCAGTCACCGTTTAAAGGGAATGAAATTTTAAAACGTGAAACTTTAGCTTCGAGTTTTAAGCCACTTTTGAACTATTCTACGGAGAGGGAAATCGTCCTGTGAAGATAGAATGGCAGGGAATGTTTCGGTTGGATCAGCGTCTCTGTCTCGTCGCGGGCGTCATGCAGTGTCACGTTTCCCTAAACTCGCGGTGGTTCTTCACCTCAGGTAGGCCACCGTCCTTTGCTAACCTCCCCCTCCCGCACGAGGAGGGCGCGTGACGCAACAAGCGAGCGGCCCCCCCAACCACGTGACGAAAAAAAGAAGAAGCTTTCGGCGCGAGAGACAAGACTTGCTGAGATGAGACCGCGGCGGGAAGGGTGGGCGGCACACCCCCCCCCTCCCTCTCTCCTCCTCCCCCGTCCTCCGGTGCCCGGGGGCGAGTTACGCCCTCAATTTTCTCAGACGGGGAGAGTCTAGAAGGAAGTGAGCATGGACGCGAGGGAGAAAACAGGCGAGGTATAAAAACTGAGACGAGATAAAAGAACACACACACGAGTCGCTGCCAGCAGGGAAGAGAACGTATGAAGGAAGCCCTTTCAGCGCCAAGGGGGGGGTAGCGAGGGAGACTAGCAGCCTTCCCTCTCACGAGAGAGAAAGAGTGACGGCCCCGAAAAAGGATTTCGCACGAGGGAAGATCGGTATATCAGTAGTAGTAGTCGCCTGCGGAACAGGGCACGACGAAGTCCGCGAGAGCGGCGGCTTTCGGGAGGTGAACTTCGAAGCAGTTCCTTCGACGCGAGCTGGACGGGCCGGACACCGGGCCAGACACCGGGCCGGACCTTGGGCCGGACACCATGATCCAGACATCGGATCCCCTGGAGAAGACGCAGATGAGCAGGACCTCCTCGGCGCGCTCCAAGCTGCAGGTCATCTTCCCGTCACTGGGGTCGCGGCCGGCCCAAGGGGGGCGCGGAGAGGTCACCCCGGCGAGTGACCCCGACCAGAAGGGACTGACGAAGATGGTCCAGAGCGCCTACCTCTACATCAAGCAGCACTCCGTGGAGATGAACGACTGACCGTCGACGCCCCGCGGATGGAAAGCCCGGATGACCCTGCGACCTACCCACGTATCTTGTCATGTATGATTCGCTGTAACCGACCAAAATATCTGCTTCCTGTACTAACGGATAAAACCCGTACTATCAAAATAAAAACAAACAAGTACAATAAAACGTACCGCCTAAGAACCTGTGTATTTTCGAATAAATAATTTTTAATTTTTAAGATGGAATGGAAAGAGATAAATGAAATAAAAATGTTACGAAAGTGTTCACCCTAAAACAAAAATTAAAATAAAACACCCTGCAATAAACAAAAACACTGAAAAAACAGAAGTCTCCGAGTTATCGGTGAATCAGCATTGTATTGAGCAAGCCGGGAATCAGGGCATGCGGCAATGACATATTGAACACCAACAGGGAACAAAAGTCATTATTAATCACGCTTCCTCGCAATAACAACGGAGAAACGCTTGCAATTGAGTATCACGGCATAATTGGGCCAGAGGGATTTTATAATCACTTATATCGGAAATCGAGTCACTGAGGAAGTATACATTGTATGTTTCTTTTTCTACCGCCAGTGAGACCTCGAGCGCTTTATACGCATAATTTGAATAGGATATTATGAATCATATATGTGTAATAAAATGAGCAGGGAAGATTACTTTCTGTAGTGAAAGCTTAAGCCAAATCTGTACAAATACATTTGTGTACTTGGAGTCATGGACACAGAAAAAAATCAACCAAAAACTACTTGCAGCTAGGCAAGCACGTAGCCAGAAATTTGCTTCGGGATGTTTAACACGACCGATTTCGACATTTCAACGTCATCTTTGACGTCAATTTTAACGGCATTTTAATGTCAACTTTAGTGTGGAATGTGCAAAGTGAAATTTCTTTTCCAGTCGTCTTTGACTGGCGAAGTCGATGAAACCTAGTCGTGCTTTAATATTTCGAAAGCTTAAGACTTGAGTATTGTTTCTTCATGAAGAACAGCTTCCATAGTTCCGACAGAAACTGTCTATTTTCTCGTTAATCTTTCTTCCTTCCCATTCCACTATCTATATTCAGAACTCTCAACGGATATGTATTCTAGCTGGCATTACTTCCTTCTGGCTCCAACAAAAGACTTTACATCACTCTAAATCAACATCCTTCTTACCCATTTGATCATTTTTTTATTTCACTTGGCATTTATTGTTACTACTGAGTTTCTATCGGTTCCGGTTAAAAATCTAAGCCATTTGATCAACTAATCAACAATCACAAAATCCTATTGTTAAATGAAATTTCACATATAGTGTTATCCTCCGATATGCAAATATATATATATAAATTAGGGATGGGTCGGTTCCACTTTTTTTCGGTTCCGGTTCCGGTTCGGTTCTTAACTTCGGTTCTCGGTTCCGATTCTCGGTTCCGGTTCTTAATTTACCACTTACATTGCACTGCTCAATGGTAAGATAAGGTGATCAATAATCATTTTCAGAGACTGAATTCGAATAATTCGCGACTTCGAAGCATCTAAGTACACTATTTCACCAGGTTTTAATGTGAAGCCTCTACTTTCGGAGTGTGACTATGTTACAAACTGGTTTTCGCGCCAATTATTTCGGTACCGATTATTTTTGGCCTCGGTTCCGGTTCCGGTTCTAAGCTCAAGAACCGGTGGAACCGAGAACCGAAGAACCGAACCGACCCATCCCTAATATAAATAAACCGTTATTTGTCACTACTCGGAAATTTCTTTAGCAAGGCTCAATAACTTACTCGTCACGATAATTTCCAACTCACAAAACATACTTCCATAAGGAATATCCATTTCTCACTCATCACCTAGAATGAGATCATTTACCTTATGAGCACCTGCGATTTCAACAGGAAAGTTTGCTTAAAAGATGCATAAGAGACTAACTTTGATTTAGAAATTAGGAAACTATATATAACATGAGAGTGAATAGTTGTAAGAGTATAGATAAAAAATACTACACAATTTTAACATCCGGCCATTGTTATAAAGCATTAGTAGTTGCTCATTATGGCAAACGTTTATAAAACTCGAAATATTTTCTTCTTAACCCCAGTTGTATTATCATATTTTCAATACTGATGGCGTATTGGATTGCACCCACGATAACGAATGAATTCAAGCCGATTGAGACCCAACCTACGACGATTGTTACAATTATGTTTGCAGCTGTTTTCAGGCATCCCAAGAGAAAACATAACACACTACAAGTCTCATGAGCGCAGAATGTGTTTCTTTTTCAGAAAATGTTCTCAGAAAATCAATGAGAGCAAGAGCTAAGTCGTTCGTTAACAAGGTCGACAATACCTACTGACGCAAGTGCAGATAATCCTGGGAGTGAAGAATTCTTAGAACTTAAGGAGCAAATCAGATCACGTGTGAAGCGTCCCGGCCACTGGAAGACAGCGAAAACAATGTCACCAGTGCTCCAAGTGGTCGACGCGGTTAAAAAGAAAATGCCTGAAACAGGAAAGCTCATGAGAGGTGCAAATCAAAGTTTATCGGACAGATTTGGAGCAAAATTGTGGAAACAAAATTTCGAATAGATAATCCTCCCTTCCAAAACCTATGCGAAACTTAGGAAAGCAATTAGGATATATCAATCAAATAGAATACCCATCAGGTACTCACAAATCGAATGACCAAGAAACTAAAAGATTTCTTAACAAAACGAACGGTTTCAGGGGTAATTTTATGAAACTTTTCCATGACGGAAAAAAAACCTTTGCGAATTTCACTGACATGATTTGTTCACGACCCGGGTGTTTCGTAATGTTTGAGAGAGAGGCCGCCAACTGTCGCGGCCTACGTTACGCTACGCAAGAAGACGGAGTACTAATAGCGAGTTCGTTACGAGTTATATTGATTATCGTATAATTAATTGCTGTTAAAGGCAATATATTGCCTAGACACCGGGTTTCGACAATTTGTTCTGGAGATGGCATAAATTGTTGGTTGGTAGGTTATTCAGGGGAGGCGACCGACAGCTGAGGTCATTTGCGCCATTAATAGGATAGGTGGATAATTGGGTAATGGTAGGAGTTTTCATGGAACGGAGGAAGGGTGGAGAGAAACCTGGCGAAAAAACCCCTACTTTTAACGAAAGGTGCCAAGGGGACCACGGCTTTACGTCCCATCCGACGTACGGAGTACTGGACTTGAAATGCCCTCCACTAGGCACTCAAGTGGGGACCGGTTTTCCACTGAAAAATCCGCCATTGTCGGGAATCGAACCCGGGCCCTTGGGAGGCCACTACTTCTACTATCCCAGTACGCTAGCTACCACACCAACCCGATCTCCGGCATAAATTGTCGAAACGCGGGTCGTGAGTAAATTATTTCAGTGAAATTCGCAAAGTTTGTTTTATCTTTCCAAGATAGACTTCTCCAATTGTAAGTAATGGCTTATTACATAACATACTCCTTGTTCTTGAGCGAGTATAAACGGATTTAAATCAATCAGAACTGAATTATAATACTAAACAATGCTAAAATATTTTGAAAAATGATGACTCCCATATTAAGAGAATTTCACGAAATTATGCGAAATTCAAGGTTTGTTCCCAAAAGTCCATTGTTCCCGTCCTGTCTGGACCAGCGTGATTTTCCCAAACACAAATGCCTCCGGCTTATTCGCGTCCTTTGGGATTTCCAAGATTAACTGACCTAGCTTCCAGGCAATTAAAATTTCTGCTTCTTCTTCGACTTTTTCCGAATTTCTCCGAAGACTCCTGGCAAACAAGTGGTCGTGTACCATTCAGAATCGACCACCTTACGATGCTCTAACTCCACTGTCGCCACGTGACCGGTAATGCCGAAGAAACAGGCAACCATTTTCTTCGATCTGCTTCTCCTGCGAACAACTTTTGTGTGGTTTTGGCTCGTCTTGGAAGACCCAAACAATCGACTGCAGTTTTGTCTCGAGCTCACATGCATAGATCCATATTTTGTCACCTGTGTAGATGTCATAAACAGCCTTTGATGAACTTGAACGTATTTTTTCAACATTTCCTTTCACCAATCGACACGAGCCTTCTTTTGAGCGTTTGTCAGAATATGCGGGGCCCAACTCGAAGAAATCTTTTTTATGGCCAAATGATCATGAAATATCTTATTGATGCTTGCCATACTAATTCCCAAAGATTCCTCAATGTCACATGACGAGAACAACATGTTTTTGCATGTTTGCTTTGCTATGTTTATCTTTTTTAAAATAGTGTAGTTTAGAACAGTATATAAATACTAATCCTTTTAAATGCATGATATGTAGTGCATGTTTGGTGAGAATTCACCCCCTGCCACACACCTTTATGGTGGCTTGCAGGGTATGATGTAGATGTATCATTAGATGTATCTTGCTTTATCAGTTTGCGCACAGCATCGATGTTTTCTGGCATAACAACCGATTTTGGACGACCTTCACTGAATTCATCCTGGAGCGAACGTCGGCCACGATTGAATCCGTTATACCGTTTTTTACAGTGCTGTAGCATGGTGCTTTATCGCCGTATAAAGAATTAAGTTCATCGATGCACTCCTGCCTTGATAATGACGTCGAAAGTTATGAAAAATGTTGCACGAAAATGCTCGCCAGTTAATTCCATTTGTAGCCCGAGATAAATTTTCTAGTCACTGTAAACAACAAAAATCGCGCTCAAATAACAAAATGTTCTGAAGAAATATATGTTCAACAATGTCAAGTTTCCAGTGTAAACATCAGATGGCGCCTGGCTTACAGTTACTGTTGCCAAGGCCAGAAATATAAATAGCAACCCTCATAATCTTTCATAAGGTAGGTAATACATATAAATAAACTTTGGTTATAACTCACTTGGGTCTGGTGAGTATGATAAGTGTTTTTAATTTACACATTTTTTCCAAGGGGTTCACTACCGTTTGGGGAAATATATTCCACTGCAAACGCAAGTTTTCGCACTCCGCCATCTTGACGACGTCACGCCTCAGCTTGCGATGAGAAAAATGAATGCAAAATGATTTTGCGGACCCTGGGCGATGAATGAGGAGTGAAAAGGTGAAGTGAGGTGGTGGGGGGTTGGCACGGCGACCTTGGCATTATTGTAAATAGCCGTCCGGCCGCCAGCTCCGTCGCGGAGGGGAAAGCGAACGGCATATAATAACCGCGGGGAGAAAAAAAAGAGGGGCATGGAGCGAGAGGCCAAGGGAAGTCCCGTTGGACCGATCTGGAGGCGTCGACGGCGGTGATCCACTTTAAGAGCGAAATGGAGGAAGCGGAAGCGCGAGAGGTGTCTCTCAGGAAGGGAGGACTCTCTCGTGATATGACGTCGCTTCCCACCCCCCTCTCCTCCCCACAAACCCCAACTCCCTAATCTCATCGACATTTCTAGTTGCAGAATTTCCACAAAGAACAAAATCCACCTTGACCGGGACACGAACCCCCATACATCCGGTCAGGTGCTACTCCACTCAATCTACCACGTTTTCCCCTAACAATACAGTCGTTTCCTCTCCTTATTTTCTTATTGTCTTGATCGAAAGTTTATGAACTCCTGAGTAAGTATTTTAAGCCGTTCTGTTTTAAAATGGCGTTAAGTATTTTTCATCATTAATTAAAAAGTGAAAAGATTCAACGTGGATTCCCACAAACAACGAGGACAATACATTCTCTCAGTATTCCATTTTAGTCAGCGAACGTTGACATTGATTGAAACCAGAAAATGCTGTGACTTTAACAATGTTTGCATTGAATTATCTTAGATATTTAGCCTCTAGATCAGGGGTTCCCAAACTTTTTTGTACTACGCCCACTCCTGTTAAAATGGAAACCTTCCACGCCCCACTTCACAGTAAATTTTGTGGGCATGTGAAAAAACAAGTATTACATTGAAAACAAAACATGTATTTTTACTATCACAAAATACAACATTATAAGTTTCAATTTAAAAAAATACTGTTAAGAGAAAAACATCGACAAAAAGCCATATGTTTTTGCTGTAAAAGAGTTTTATACAACTGGATTGTTAATTTTTCTAAACATCAAGGTTGATTTTTAAAATTTACACCATAAAATTAGTTAAAAAAATGTATGGATTTTATTTAGTTAGAAATTTTTATTTTTAACTGGTCTCACGCTCACGCCCCCCCTGACATGTCTTCACGCCCCCCTGGGGGGGCGCGCCCCACAGTTTGGGAACCCCTGCTCTAGATATAATGGTAACCTAAAATAAATGAAATTTTATGCACTGTTAATGTTAAGAAATACCAAGACAAGTAAGATAAGCAGAACAATATATAAGTTTTTTAGTCGAGCTGTCAGCTAGTGTACAATCAAAATGAGTTCTGTTCTTAACAGTTTTAATTTATAACTACTTATATATAAGTCGTTACAATGATGAAGTGTGATGTTCATATCTTACGAATTATAGTTTGTACCCTTGGAAGGTACAGTAAAAAGATTGTATTTTTTTGTTTTTTTTTGCGCTCTTATTTGTACCGAAAAAGGCAAAACAATATAAAACAATATTACACTTATTTTGAGATTCTTGAAACTAATTTACAATTTTCATAAATTCATCAAACTATTTTCCTGGACTTCTACTTATACTCATGCTTTTAAACATTAATTGTAATTAGTATTTATTTTAATTAGAAAGTACTGCATGCTCATATAACTTCCACGGTCTTTGTACAATTCTACGATACGATTGTGTCTCGTAATCTGCCAATGCGAGTAAGAAGAGAGCTTCCTCTTCGTGAGATTACATTTTCACGGTCTTAACACTATAAGCGTCCACTGAATCGGAAGTACTGATGCCCGGACGCGCCTTGTAGTCCCGCAAATGTTTCGCCTTGGTCTGCGGGACATAAAGTTCGCGCCCCTGGCGAATTTCGACCCGCGGACCGCGAAAGCGGTGTGTGCAGACCGTTAATCTTTTCATGTCACCGGCGGTGAATGATGGGTTTCGAATCGTTCTACCCGACGAGACTCTGCAAATGAGCCGAATTACTTTCGACTTTACGGAATCGCCTGCGGGGGAGGCGAGTTCCAAACACCTCGTCGAGAAATACCTTGAAATAACTCGATTACCGGAGAAATACCGGAAATACCTCGAATGGGTAACCAAGGAGTCACGCGTTACAAACACGAATGGTTTGCAAATGCAGTGTGTTTGAATCGCTCGTTACAATATTACATTATTTGTTTCCACTTTAGTTTTACTCACCTGTCCCTACTATAGAGGCCCCAAGATGAGATAAAAGGCAAATGTGAACAATTAATAAGGCTGTAATCAGCGGTTTTAACACAGCTTATTTTTTTAAAGATTCGTGTTTATACCACGTGACTCCTTAGTTACATATTCGAGATAATCCCGACGGTTTCAAACAAAACTCCTCTGATACGGTGGGAGCGGAAGTTCGTGCAGCTTGTGATACACATGCTACAGATGTTGCGTGTGCTGCACAAGCTACAGTTTATCAGAAAGACTTTGAATCCAGAAAATCGCACACCTTAGGACTCATTAGGCTCCACCGGATTCGAACTCCTGGCTTAAGCCCAACGCTTTATCCAATGGGCGGCCAATACGTCACACTGAGTCAATGTGAACCATAAAAAACACGGCGAAATGTCAGCCAACGAAAATATTGCTTTGACCTTCTCGAAAGCAATATAAGCACTTCACCCAGAGGTGAAAAATGCTGAAGAGAATGGAAAAAAACCAGAGGGCACACGTGCCGACACTGAGGTACGCCAAGCCTACCGGTAAAGAAACTCATCCTACAACCGAGCGGGTTCACATGACGCGGAATAAGAGTTCGGATTTCCAGGAGGAATGAATTGGGGGGGGGGGGAGTGGAGTGGGTGAGAGGGGGGAGGGGAGGCCACGTGAGCATAATGAGCGGGGAAAGGATAGCCTCCGAGAGTGGGGAGCGCCACATCTCACCGAAGTTAAGCACGGGAAGGAAAAACTAACGCCACATGCGTTCGCTCGATTGATCGGGGAAAATAATCTCTCCTCGGTCACACACCTGCGGAAATTCACGCGAACTATTAAATGCGTGTTCGACCTGCGGTGATCACGCCAACGCAATCCTCAAGTTAATTGCGTACGCCAATGCTTGCTCAGGTGCTTACAACCTAACCCTATTCATTAGAAAAAGGTTAAATTTGTATTTATATTCGAAAGATTGTGATGAGGCAGCGGACATAATGTTTAAAGGTATTATAGGCAATTAGTAGTACATTTCCTCCAATTTCAAAACAGAACTTTGCAATACATCCATAGAAGTGCCCAAATAATAATTCCGAAATGTAAAAACACGAAACTGTCCAGATGAAATAACCAGAATAAAAGATCAAAAAATAAATGAGGGAAGTAGAATGACCTTAAATTCTTTTCTAAATGCTGTAAAAACAATGCAAGTTTTTTAAAAAATCATATACATCAATTCATAAGAAATTTAACACATATTTAAATAATAATACGTGAAAAAACCAACCCCAAGCAACTCATAGGGACTACGGGCATCAAACCGCAATTATCCTCAATCCGATTCACTCAAACGAAAAAAAAAATCGGTTCAGGAGCAGTTTCGTAACGTCCGCTATAAGCGAATCTGTTAGAAAACTATTAAGGAAATTTTACAAATAGGCTATTTTAATTAGCGTGACACACTCGCTAGGTAAAAATATAATACTCGTGTGAGTCGCGCCCTCCTGTATCCCACGCATTCCCAGTTTTGGGCAGGCTCACGAGGGAAAAAATTATTTTCACCAAAAAATTAATCTTTTGACCTCGAGCTTGCCTCTTTTCGTCATAACCTGAAAGCAGGTTCTATAATAAAAAGTATGTGCTCCACATAAACATTTACGCACGAGTTTATAACGAATTTATTGGGTTACGTGTCATAATCGTCACTATGCAAAAATAAATCGATGGTTTCAGGTGTGACTTCGTGGGATTTTGAACTCATAATGAACAGAAAATATACTTGGTTATTCCACATAAATTATCCGATCCCTGATGATGACGTTCCACGTCGAAACCCGGGTCGTTATTTAAGAATAAATTTATGTTGAATAACCAAGTATATTTTCTGTTCATTACCACGCAAAAAGGTGCGCGGGTTACAACAAAATCCGGTGGATTCGTGTAAGCCGCGCACCAGGGGGGCTGTGTTTGAAACCGTCGGGATTATGTCGAATTGGAAACCAAGGAGTCACGTGGTATAAACACGAATGGTTCGCTTTTAGTAATGTACTACCCAAGTAGCAGAACTCCTCACTCTTTCCTCACTCCCCTAGATATACTTGTCTTTTTTACACTTCCTTCTTTTCTACCACCTTGATTTTTGTTTTCTTGGTGTTTATTTCAAGCTTAAGTTTTCATAAATTGTTATTCAGGATTTGAAGCATTTTACTTAGTTCTTTTTCTGAATCTGCTACTAGAGTTATATCGTCTGCAAATCGAATACAATGAATTTGTGCACTATTAATAATAATTCCTCTCGTCTTTGCAATCATTTCAGATACAGCTTCTTCTATGAATAGGCTAAACAAGTAAGGTTTTATTGGGCAACCCTGTTACACACTTCTTCGTATTTTTGCTTATTTTTTGGTGCCACTAACTTCTATTTTCATGCATTGGCTCTTGTAAAGGTTCAAAATTAGTTTTTTGTCTCTCCAATCCAACTCCGTTCTGAGCATCGCTTGAAACAGGCATCTCCAGTCAACCTTATCGAAAGCCTTTTCCAAATCGACAAAGGCTATGTAAGTTTTCCTGCTAATCTCTAGTCTCCTTTCTAAAATTTGGCGTAATGCCAATATTGCCTCTCGGGTGCCTTTTCATGATCTTAATCAATATCTAATTTCATGTCGATTTCCTCAATTCATGTCAATTTCTTTTATTACCATCAATAAAATATTTGAAGCATGGGGCAAGAGTGCTATTGTTCTGTAATTCAGACAATCCTTCACATTGCCTTTCTTGGGAATTGTAGAGATTCTACTTTTTGTGAAATCAGATGGTACTTTTCCTTCTTCATAGCATTTTGATACAAGAATATAAAGATTATTATTTATTGTGTCACCACCACACTGAAGAAGCCCTACTGCAATGGCACACACACCAGTTGATTTTACTTTAATTTACTTATAGCGTAGTAGGACTCAAGTCTTGCTATGGGTGGCCTTTTACTATCAGTGTCAATTGAGTTTTCTCCTCAATATACTCTATATATCCTTAAAAATACAGGAGAAATATATATTTGAAAGCTCTTTCCTCACATGTTCAAACATCATAAGGTACCCCTGTTGAGGCACTTTTATGAGGTACAAGGCACGTAAGATGTTTTACGAAAGGAGCGGAATAACCCCAAAAAAATCTCTGGGAATCTATGACCTTATGACCCGATAAAATTTAACTGTGTGCTATCTAGATCCACCATAACATTAATCAGACGTAGTTTGGATTACAAAATTCTCTAATTCCTAAACGGAAAACATTTGAAGAAACTTCTACCAAGCTACGGAAACATGCCCTCGGCCCTGTGTGAAGGAACCCTTAAGACACTTGTTAAGAACAGGGCTGGGTCTTTCAAGGTAAACGGTCTCACACACACTCTTTCTTTCTCGTACTCTCTCTCTCTCTCCGTTCTTGGCTCAGCCGACCGTCCTTCAAACTCCGAGACGCAGCACTCCGTTCCGTTCAAGGACAATAGCAGTGTCAGTATAAGCAGTAGAATCCAGCTTTTAGATACTCCAAGGTAGGACCGTCTAGCCTACACTCAATCTAAGATGCATATACCATAAGCACCCGAAGCGGGTATCAAACCCTCGACTCTGGTGTTCATCAGGTCGGCGTGTTGCCTTCCTGTCTATAGCTACCACACAAGGAAATAAATAGAATAATCAGTCTTTTTATAAAAACCAAGTAGCTGCGATTAAATCTGGACCCAGGTTTGAAGAACCAGAATAAGGAAAGGAGTGAGAGAAGGCTGAGCACTGTCTCCCGTAATTTTTAATGTTTACATCGAGAGAGCCAACAATGAATTCAAAGAGAAGTCTTTTGGAGTGAATATCCACAGAGAAAAAATTAGCAGGCTGCGATTCGCCGATGAAATTGCACTCATAGCAGAGACAGAAAGGGATCTGAATAAGATTCTAATAACCATGGAAAGGACAATGGCCAGATATCAGCTGAAGATCAATAAGAAGAAAACTAAGATATTGGTGTGCAGCAAGAGAGAAGAAGCCAAAACCAACGTTTAACTAAAAACTACCAAAGTCTGGGTAGGATGTCAGGGGAAGCGTTTAATCTGGTTCTGGAAGTTGTAGGTTAGGGAGTTGCGAAGCTCCTTGCCCCAGGCCAGGATGGAAGTAACTGAAGGAAAGGTTTTGATTTGAGGGATTTTGGTGGTTGACGTTGGATTCTTCTTCTTGGAGAATGATAGATGATTCAAGGGTGTTGTCTTCTGTAGCCACTGACCGATGTAGAAGGAAGAGGTTTAAACAGCTGATGAAGAGATTCAAGGTGCGTGATATTTGGCTGGAATTTTGGAATACGGTTCTTTTTTAAAGGTCTGGTAGGATGGAGCTTATTGTGAGGATATGTGAATTTGACGGCAGGTAAGGATGGAGACCAGAGTTCTGAATTGAGTTCCTTGGTGGAGTATTTGATGGTTGTTGCGAAGGCTTCTGCGGTGATCAGGTAATGTCTCGAGGGTTTTCGGGTTCCTCCCGGGTTGATTCATCGTGCTGGACGACAGTTTCGCCCGCATTCCAGTCGGCACCTTGGGGGTCTGAAGACCTGGCACTTCGGACCTAAAGATGCCGACTGGAATGCCGGCGAAACTGTCGTCCATCATGATGAATCAACGCGGGAGGAACCCGAAAACCCTCGAGACATTATTTGATGGTTATTGAATAGTGTTGTGGAGGCATTTTTGAATTTTACTTCTTTCAACAACAGCCACAGAAGATTCGCAAGATTTACCAGAAATCGTAACCCCACTATCACCACACGTATGGATATTTTTCCGCTTTCTCACACTTTATGATTTCTTTCACTCGAACGTAACCGGAGAACAATCAATCAAGGACGAGATCACGAATCTCCTTACGGACTTGCAAATACAAATGGCAGGTACTGCCCAAAAGAAACCTAGACAAGGTAGTTGGCTAGGTAAAAAGAAATATTGCATACAACATAAATAAATAAAGGGAAGCACTCTTTTGAACAATTTAATATTTTCATCCAAGAATCGGAATTTAGGGGAATTAAGTTTTTAATGATTCATTTCAAATTTAAATACCATTAGGGTAGACCGGGGCTATTTCGATCAAATTAATAAAAACTCTCGCGGCATAAATCCGGTACTGCTGCAAGTATTTCAATCAAAGTTAGTCGTAAGAGTGACTCCTTAGTGAGTGGTAGCCGAATTGCGCAGCAAATATCAGCGGTATTAACAGTGGGGCATTCCTCTGAAACAGTTACGGTAGTTGCACAAATCAATTCTTAGATGTGCATGTAACTTTCTGCCCTGATTAAATAAGGTGTGACTTTCTCAGCTTATAACATACCCATTACTTATATTTCTTTAACGTATCCTGAGTGTACCTAAAATGACCTGGGATAAACGTAAGTGTCTACGGCAATCTACTTTTGATTAATAAATTAAACAACAAATAAATGACTATCTGGGCTATTTCGATCACTTTTTGCGGGGCTTTTCTGATCACTCGAGGGGCTATTTCGATCATAGTTCGGGTCATTATTCCAAAGCATTAATTATTATAACCTAATTTCTGATCTATATGGGGTTCATTCTATTTGGAAAATGGTTCGGAACTACAAAGGGAGGATAAATACTTACAGCAAATGTAAGGAAGAAGTACGGAAAAAGGCCATAATTAGCGCCAGTGGAGTGTTGCATAGCTTCACAGGGGCTTCATAGATGAACAGTTTACCCTGATGTTATAATCCCGTATGATTCTTACCATCATCACGCACACAAATTGCCAGCCTTTAATTCTTTGGTATTCAGAGCACTATCAATCCCTATGTCTAACAATAACTTCAACAGAGAATTAAATCAGATAAAACGCAAATCAAATCAAAGCATTCGAAATGTGGTGCTACAGAAGAATGATGAAGATTAAATGGATCGAGCGAGTAAGTAATGAGGAAGTTCTAAGAAGAGTGGGAGAAAAGAGAAGCCTTCTCAATACCCTAAGAAGACGGAACAACTTGATCGGGCACATCATGAGACATGATGGCCTGATGAAGGCAATCGTCGAGGGACAAGTGGAAGGGAAGAATGGCAAAGGAAGGCCTCGTGCACTTAGTCCCGCATACTAAGCCTATTTACTAAATACTATTTAAATTGCATATAAAATATAAGGACCTCGATAAGGTTAATTCTTTAATTTAGTAAATAGGCTTGTAAGCACGTTCCGTCACAAGCACCGTTGCCAATGATAACAACATACTGTAGCGCCACTTTCATGCAGCTAAGACTTTTCTGTTTTTTTTTCGAGAAAACATTTATTAATATCAATTAAGCAAGTGAGGTAAGGCGAGAAATTTAAAAATGCTAAATTCTACATAAAATTGCGCATTACGAATAAAATTGCATAAAACTGCATTATATTAGTTTTTCGTGAAAACGATATTTCTCTTTTCATTATTAATCTGCAAATTTTACTGCAAGAGCCATCCTCTGACGTATAACCACATATAAAATAACTGATTTTCGACGTCTTTTTTCTTCAAATATACGATGGAAAGGCCTCATTATTTTAATGCCAATCGATACAAGGGCCAAACAATTGTGTCCTGAAATTTTCACAGAAATGACATCTACTTCATAATTTGGTGGAGCCTCCTTAACTGTTAGAATTCCCCTGTCAGTTCGTTGCCGTTAAATCTACACCATCTAGTGAGATAAATAAACTCAAACTTGCGCGAACGCATGTATGTATCAGATCAGAACATGTTCTAATTTGATCGCAGTCGTTCACGCTGTGGCGCTGTCTCTCCTCGCAAGTCGTCGCTTTACACGGCGCAATATTTCTTGCGCAAGTGTTCTCGCAGCAACCTGCGCAGTATCAATGACCGTGTAAAACGGACTTTATAAAAGGAATAAATGTTATTTTAGGGTCCAGCATTCAAAGCGAAGAGAATTTTTCCCTTTCGGTGAATTATCCCAAGTAAATTAGCAATTTAAACAAGAGGACATGGCGAGACAGTGCTGAAAATGCACGTGAAACGAAAACACACCAATCAACTGGCCAGATGCGCTTGAGTTCCTCTCCGTAAGTAGTTAGCCAGCGCTGCAATTGGCAATAAAGACGCCGTCTGCGTGAACATCTCCTTTCCCCATCCTACCCGCGCAGTGCTGCTGATGAACTCAAAGAGTAAACAAAATAATTAAACGAACTTCGAACGATAATTTCTTGGCATGCAAGGCCGCTCGACGGTTCTCCGTGTAGTCACCGAACCCCAACGTGCGCTGCAGTTATTCAGTTTCCTTCGCAACCTACCGTGAGAATCAAAAGGAATGACACGACATGGAACTCCCAAGGAATTTTAAGCAAGCCGTTTTAATAAAACTCATCCATTACCCACAATATATCCAACCCTGAAAGAAGTAAAAGTAAGTTGGTCAACATGCAGACTTTCGTCGGCGAAATTCAATGTTTGATCAGAAATTTTAACGTTATGTATAAACGGCAGATAAATTGTGCAATTTCAACACGTCATATTAGAATTGATTAGAGATTTTTTCTATCAACTAGTAAAAAAAAATTGCCTTACGGTAATATGGAATTATTACCTACTACATCTACGAGATACCCCGCAAGCCACCACGAGGGTGTGTGGCAGGGGAAAAAGGTATTTATGTAGTTTAAAAAACGAACGATTCATATACTATCACTACTACGATACAGATTACTACCAACTTAACATTATCTAGTATCTCTTTCTAAATTATTTTGCCTACCCACTTCACGAATATACCGAAATTCCTGTCTACGTTTGTGTACCTGCTGATTGACGCCTCCTTATTACTACATACGAATGGTATGAATGTAGTAAGTGCCCGTACGAATATTACTACACACGAATGGTATGAATTTTAAATGTAAGAGATGAATTTAGATCCAAATCGACGCATGGATTCTCATGTCATGAGTTGTCCCATCCTTTACACTTTGTTGTAGTTCATTCCATTATAAATTCATCCTAATCGGTATGAAAGAGGAATTAAGGGAAACGTTTAATGTATTTATCGAACCAAGCAAAGGATTAGACACGGATGATTTGTGGAGAGAAATTCTTGAGGTCCCCCGTAAAGCAGTTAATAAATACATACCAAGTAAATATACTAGTGATAATACAGAGCCAAGGTGGTATAACGCGGAGGTTAGGAAATCACTAAAGCGACAAAGGGTATGCCACGCTAACAATAAGATGAAAAATGCAGGACGGGGTCTATCGGTAGAGGAAAAAAATGAGTTAGTTCAAAACAATTAAAAATCGACAGCATTAGCAAGGAAATCATGTCGGCAAGCGTTATCACATTTCAAGAGCAAGATGTTAGGAGAATATTTAGATAGCAATCCTAAAGCGTTTTGGTCATATGTGAGAGAGCTTCAGGGAAATAAGTCCACAGTGCACACACTTAAAAATGATAAAGGAATCAGAGTCACCAGCAGTGTAGAAAAAGCCAGTACTTTAAACACCTTCTTCCAAAGTGTATTCAACTCATCGTCACAAAACGCAGTGGAACCACCGCCGAACACTTTCAGTGAGCAGATGCCCGAAATAAACATTTCATGTCGCGGAATAAGGCAGCAGTTAAAAAACATTAGTAAAAACAAATCACCAGGTCTCGATCAAAGTCCTTCCAGAGTATATAAAAGATTAGCTTCTGAAATAGCCCCCTATCTAGAAATAATATTCAATAAAACACTAAAGAACAACACAGTAACCAAGGATTGGAAAGTAGCCAACATTACACGTATTTTTAAAAGCGGTGATAGGGAAGAACCTAGTAACTACAGACCTATTTCACTCACGTCAATCTCTTGTAAGGTATTTGAGCATATTGTAGTCAGTTCGATCATGGGCATTTGGATAGTCAGGGATTGCTCATAAACAGCCAACATGGGTTCCGGAAGGTAGATCTTCCGAAATTAGCTTTATTCGTACACGATATTTTAGTCCACGGCGAAAGCAGTACTGAAGTTGATGCGATATTTTTAGATTTTAAAAAGGCTTTCGATAAAGTCCCTCATGACAAATTAATCTTGAAGTTAGAGAGTTTTGGTATAAATAAAGACGTTGTATGTTGGGTAAAAGAATTCTTAAGTGGGCGAGAGCAGAGGGTTGTCATAGATGGTATCATTTCGGACACAATCAAAGTCACATCGGGAGTTCCACAGGGTAGCGTAAAAGGTCCGCTTCTCTTTCTCTTATACATGATTTGGGTATCGTAGTTAGCAGTAAGCTTAGACTTTTTGCAGACGATGTGGTAGTGTGCCCAAGGGGTTTATCAAAAGAAGAAGACAAGAAATCGCTTAGCAAGGATTTAGATACAATTCAAGAGTGGGGCTACAAATGGCAGTTAGAACTTAACCTTAACAAGCATGTAGCTATTAATTTTTGGAGGAGGAATAATTCGATAGAGCGATCCTGTACAATAAGTAACATGAATATCGAAAGCGTTGAAACCATAAGATATTTAGGTGTAACAATCACTAAAGATTTATCGTGGGGAAGACAATTCCGGGAAATATGCGGCCGAGCGAACAGAAAGCTAGAATTTATAAAAAGAGTAGGTACTAGATACTGTGATGAGAAAACAAAAGAGCGATGTTATTTCATTTTATCTTTTTCAATTTTCAATTTCATATTATCCTTTAAGTTATTTTTAATGCATTCCCATTTCAGTCCTGAAATATTTTTCAATAGAAATTCTATAACTCACGTTTGCTCTATCGAAGAATTTAGTCAGTAAAACAGTATCATCGAGCAGAAATATGTAACGTTAAGGTTTGTGTTCGTGTGAAATGGTTAAATATGCAGTATTTATAATTAGATATCCCATAAAAGTTTTAATTTAAATAGCAACCCGCATTGTTACGTGGGACTTATTTTAAGATAGGCCCATGCTGAATTTAAGACAGCCCTGGTCTTAAATTCAGCATGGGCCTAACTTAAAATAAGTCCCACCTGGTCTGATTTTCAGTCCTTTATCTGCCTTAAAATAAGACGTCCCCTCAAAGTAGGCTTGAATTTCAGTAGCAACACGCATTATTATCAGACTAGGGCTGTCTTAAATTCAGCATGGGCCTAACTTAAAATAAGTCCCACCTGGTCTGATTTTCAGTCCTTTATCTGCCTTAAAATAAGTCGTCCCCTCAAAGTAGGCTTGAATTTCAGTAGCAACACGCATTATTATCAGACTAGGGCTGTCTTAAATTCAGCATAGGCCTAACTTAAAATAAGTCCCACCTGGTCTGCTTTTCAGTCCTTTATCTGCCTTAAAATAAGCCATCCCCTCAATGTAGGCTTGAATTTCAGTAGCAACACGCATTATTACCAGACTAGGGCTGTCTTAAATTCAGCATAGGCCTAACTTAAAATAAGTCCCACCTGATCTGATTTTCAGTCCTTCACCAGCCTTATTTTTAGACAAGAAATTAGTGCTGAATTTAAACATACACTGCCTTAAAAATGTTGCATCTGAAATTCAGATCGCTTTTGTACCTTATAATGAGATAAAAGTTTTACAGTGTAGCGAAACTAGTCGTAGTGATTCCTTTTTAAACGGTGGAATTTCGAAGTCTTCTTCACCAACTACAATACATTGGACCCGTTCCTTTTCGTGAGCGGGTACGAAAGGAACAGGTCCGACAAAGTAACGAAAATGTCCTTCCCTACTGCGCACAGCAGCAACAGACCATCCCCGCCTCTCCGCCCTTTGCGGGAGACACACACACTCGTTGTGCACTGGTCACGCCTCCGGAGACCTTGAGAAACACGCGTGAAATGCGCGCGGCTGTCCTCGTCTCTCTTCTCCGCGATTCGACAGCCATCTGGTGTTGACACGAGACCCGCGCACGTTGCCTCTACTTCCGGCATCTGGTCCGAACTGACACTCATGGCGAGTCTGCCACCCACTAGGGACCCTCTCCCATCTTTTCGCCACGGCCGAGGGGGAGCGTACCACAATCCTGCCGTAATCCGTGTGTGTATAATCTCGCAATGCGATCTGCGAAATCTTGGTGCGAGTGCGATTAGCACCGGAGATGGTGCTTTCACCCGAACGCTCCTTCTGATCAATTCAAGATTCTATAGCTCCCACGTTCATTCTTCTGAATCGCTACTTTATCGAGTTTGCGAGCATATCCAAGTCAAAGTCTGATTAGTGACTATGTCGAGCATAATTATCCAAAGGAACCGACTTTTTGGGCATAGTAAAACTATGGAAATAGTTGAAAAACAACTAGCAATAAACTAACACAATATCAAAATAAATGATTTTCTAATAAATCGTCATCGATGTACGAGTTCCAATCACTGCATGCCTAAGATTTTTCGAAACTGGCGTATAAGGATGTGAGGAAGGAAGCTGTTTCTGCAAGATGTGAACGGAGATAAGTATAAGCGCCCGAATTTGGGTCGAATGGAAATGCCGGAATCCAACGCTCGAGAGCCGAAGTTGCTTCCTTGGAATGGAGGACGCCATCTTATTGGACGCCCAAATACTCAAGGAATGAACTGACAGCCCAATATTAGGAATGCAACTCACATCACTGCCATAGGAGGCTACCTTTCAATGTCAATTGGTGTACCTTTCGGCGACGTTAGTTCGGCACGTTACGGAATCCTAGCGATCAAATAATTCCTATCATAATGATAACGAAAATATAAAGGGTTTTCTATATGCTGATATAAGTTCCGATTCCAACGAAATAATATAAAACGAAAACGATAGACTCAAAATAGGTTTGCTCCCGCGTCTTTCACGCGATTTCATGAAAGCTAGCCTCAGGGACATAGGTGTCTACCTAAACCAAGTCCACTCTCCGTTTGATTTAAGAGAATTTTCTAATCTTGGGCTATGTTATGTATTTGTTTAGTTTAAATAATTAGTCTTGAGTTACTTAGCTCTCAGCTCACTCCTTCAATAATGATCACGTCCTTCTCCACAACAAACAAGAATGTACCCCAATTCAGTAAACAAATAAATAAACAATAAAAAAAATAAAATTAACTTAAATACTAGCTACATACACTTAATAAACAATTAATAAACATAAAAGCACATACATAACATCTTCTCCTTTTTGTTTCCTTAAATACTATAAAAAACTTAATTGACAATTATAAAACATAAATCAAATACATAACACACTGGAGGGTCCCATTCGTAAAATACAAGAAAATACAGGAAGTGAACAGACGATCAAACTTGAGGAAATGAACAGCTTCATCTCAAAATGATTTTATCTCACCAAGTTTATTCCTACATGTGATTGGAAGTGACCCCTATAATTTGTTTTCGCCATAAATCATGATTTCAATACTTAAGTATAGTAATATAAATCTAAAAAGAGTATTCTCCGAAAAAAAATCTTCGAAATGCAATCTTGAAAATGAAAATTCCACTTTTATAGACACTGAATAATTAAAAAATATGAAAAATTGACGTAAAATTTGTTCTCACATACGATATAAGAATTGAATGAAACATTATCACCCAAGAAATTTTTTCCAAACCAAAATCTGAAATGATCCCCTAGGATATTTCAAGCCAGTCGCTCCTTGAAGTAAAGGAGTTTAATCACCGATAGGATTCGATGAGAAAATATGACCCAAACGGTCCAGAGGTTAACCATTACGCATCTGAAATACGTTCAGCATGCTATTAATCTATAAGTAAAGATATTATACAAACATTACATTCCAGTATAAAATAATTACGGTACATATTAGTGTGGTGCCCAAGGGAGTACTGGCCTCTCGCCCCGAGGGTCCGAGATCGAGAACCAGCACAGAGTTTTTATAGCACATACAGACGCCCGGTCCCGACTTGAATATCGACTGCTTTACTCCGTCCGTCGGATGGGACGTTAAACCGTGGACCACTTGGCACCCTTTGTTGAGAGGATACAGACAACGACGCAGTTTTCCTCACCACCCTTTCTACACACGCTGAAAAATTCTTCCCCCGAGACACCCACCATGAAATACGCAAATGACTTTAGCTGTCGGTTCCCTCCCCGAATAGCTACAACTGCAGTCAGCGTTCCTCGTTTCCGATGCGAGGTTTAGAATTCTCTACATCTATATAATACCCTGCAAGCCACCATAACGGTGTGTGGTAGGGGGTGAATTCTCATAAAACATGCACTACATGATGCATAAAAAAAGATTAGTATTAATATACCTGTCTCTACTTTATTTTTTTTTAAAGATAAAAATAGCGAAGTAAGCATGCAAAAACATGCTGTAAGTTGGGTTACCTTCCAGTCCTTATACCAACATGCAGCTACCTATGCATTCCATTGATTCACTAGCATTGTACATTTTTACCGCTATTCATATCCCTAATTGTACGAGGGAAAAAGGACATTTTGAATCTGTCAGCACGGCAATCAATTTATCAAATTTTGTAATTATGGTCCAGTCTACCATAGTAAGTTGGGGTTCGCAAAATATTTTTAACATCATCACTGAAAATATGGTCTTGGAATTTGTTTAAGAGATTAAGTCTAAATTTCCCATAGTACCATACCATTTACCATAGTCTAAATCTACCATAGTAAGTTGGGGTTCGCAAAATATTTTTAACATCATCACTGAAAATATGGTCTTGGAATTTGTTTAAGAGATTAAGTCTAAATTTCAACCTGCGATCTGACAATGATTCCCATTTTAATTCACTTACTAGACTGGTTACGCTAATATAGTTATCGTACCGTCCGTCCCTTTACAAATCTTGCCGATCTTCTCTGCACACGTTCAAGTTCATTATTTAGGCCGACTTTGTAAAGATCCCATATACAGATAGTATATTCCAAACGAGGCTTAATAAGAGGAAAGTAGCTGATTTCTCGTACATGATCGTCGCATTTACCCAATGCTATTTTAATCAATCCCAGTTTACGATTAGCTCGACTAAAAAAATCCTCGATGAGAAAGATGGAATGCTCGCGAGCTGTCCGATTCTCCTTTTTAACGGGAGATCAAGATGACATGATCACGCCGGGGGTCATGAAAAATATGCGTCACCTGTGTCGGCTGCGGTGGCCTCGACAAAGGACCCGCTTGACAGAGGGAACGGCAAAAAGAAGGAAGAAAGACGAGAGGACAGAATAAGTTGCAGGATGAAGAGAAGAGGGATGCAAGGCGGCACTCTCGAGCAACAGGTCAGTCGTCAAAATAGACGGCCAACACGCGCAGGGGGCCCGGGTTCGACTCCGCGTCGGCGTCCAATTGAGGTCACCTCTCACTCCTGCCACAGCGAGGCGATTTGATTGGCTGGCGCTCTCGAGCCAACCGGCGTCGTCGGGGCCGATCCCCTCAGCTGACCTCCCTTCCCTCTACTTTGCCTTCTTCGCTTCCACCGAACTCATGAATGCAATTAGGGGCCATCCCACATATTACGCTGAATGGGGGCGTTTACTCGGAACCGAAATCGCAATTTTGTGCACGAAATCGTTAGACAGATACGAAAAAAGAATTTTAGTGAAAAAATTCATCTTCTAACCACAACCATTCGCTCACAAATCAAAAATTAAAATAAGCAAAAGGTGACGCCCACCGAAAAAGCTGCTGTGATAACATTGACGTCATTTTCCTCCCGTCCTTGACTGCTTTTAGGGGAAGGGGAGGGAGTGGAGGGAGGTTCTCGGAAGGTCTGCTCGCACAGATCCTGTCGCCACAGTTTCCATTGGCAGAGTCAGCTGTGTCCCTCCCATCGCGATTAGGCAAAGTAGCTTTGCGGGCTCAGTTGTGATTGTACAAAGTCGATATACGTCAGAGGTTGTACCACGCCCACTTTTCCGAAAGGGTTAAAAACATCAGTTTTTCACCGCTTTTAACACGAGAAACAATTGACGGATCAAAAAACGAAAAAAAACGGGTCTTTTTATTTTAAAAAGTCTATCAGATTAGGCAATAAAAATATTGTAAACGTCCCCATTCCTACTTTTTTGACCCCTCCTTCCCCTTATAACGCTCCTTAACATCACCCACCCATATTTTACATAACATTTTTGTGTATTTAGCCCTTGAGCGTCACGGTACACATGGACGGAGCATGAATACCGCTTAAAAAATAGGGTCCAATAGAACCAAAAGCACAACGGGTAACTTTACGCACTAATCGAAAAAATTTTTACGCGACACTCATTAAAGTTACACATAAAACCGAAAATCAAACATAAAAGAGCACTAAATAATACAGAGAAGGAAATTTTGCGGAGGATGGAGTTTGGCTTGGGAGAAACGCGGCGGGTGCTTTCGCCTCTTCGCGAGTAGTAAATTAATCAAAGTAAAGAGACAGGGGTCATGATTACCGATATTAGATCCTCTTTACAAAGCATGAACAAGTGTAAGGAGACGACAGAAAACTTTACGGAACGAAGATTTACATAAAAATGAGTTTCTAGCATTTCTTTTTTTCCTTCATGATTAGCCTTCAATATCATCACCAGGGAAGGTAAATGAACAAGAGATATTTGCGAAATAAACCCTTCTGAAGACCATCCGTCATAAGACATTCAAATATTCATTGTGGATCGAGAGAGGAGCGAATAAATAAAACAATATCACTCTGTTTTCATGTGATTCGTATACTGGTGGCTCACCATGGAGTCTGTTATGCATTTTTGTTTATTCATTGTCGATTAAGTTGTTTTATAGTGTTCAAGTTAATTTGGCGTTTATTTATTTGTTTACTGAGTTGGGGTACATTGTTGATTGTTGTGGAGGATGGGATCATTATAAAAGAAGTGAGGCAAACCGCTCAAGACTAATTATTCAAACTAAACAGAGTCAAGGATTCCAGTGAGACTGATCAGTATTATCAATAAAAGGTTTTTCCATGAAGTGGAAACGAAGCGTACGCAGCTTCCATTAAGCGGCGAGTGGAGAGGAGATACACCTCATATTTCCTCAGCCAACGAATTAACAGCCTCGACCTAAAGTCTTGGGGAATTAGCGTACAGCAAATAAGACTGTCGGACGGCCTTGGAGACGCCAGATGTCTGGAGACAAAGACAGAAGAGCGACGCCGCTTAAGGAGGGAAGGCGGGAGTCCGGCGTCGCGACGCTGCACTATGGGGTACAGAGGTAGCGCTCACATTCGAATTGAGATATTAACATAAAAATGTTTTTATTTGAAAGCTAAAACCCTAAGAAACAGAGGAAAAATATGCATCTAATTAAAAATAGCAATAAAATTCTGCAGAAAGTGTGCCAATGCCGTAAGTTTTTCCAATTATTTTTATAGAGTAAAATAAGTAAGTGAAAAATAAATGTTTAAAAACCAAAATATATATTATCTACTATTTTTCTCACACTCATTGATAATAAGATCGAAATAATTTTAAAAAAATCCAAGTCGAAATAATTAAAAAAAATTGTTATAAACGATTTTTTATTAATAAATTGAATAATTGTGGTAGTATTCACGTTAGAAAAAATTTAGAAGCAGATTTGTTATCTTAGAGAGAATTCTAGCAAAAAGCATCGATGTGTTTTTTTACATGCAGTAAATAGTTTAGCCACAAATCGATTTTGAATTTATCGAGTCGCGCGACATGCTAATTGTGACCCAGCACGCGCTGCACAATGTCAACCACAAGCTGAAATGAATTACGTTGTATAACGTTCAAAATCATTAATATCGATCCAGTTTCAAGATATCTTTGAAAATAATATATGTCGTTATCGTCGTTATAAAGCTAAGAAGTGTATCTATTGTTAAAAATGCTTTTGCAAGCTTTATTGCAAAAACATTATGAAAATTTAATTTTTCCCGCCGAATTATATGCATGAAGAGAAATCGGAATTATGTATATTGTCCATCAAAATCGTGAAGCTCCTGCGCGCTGCCTTCCACGGCGAACTGCGTCGGATACAGTCACATCGGTATCAGTCACAGCTAGAGATGGATAAATTACCGTAATTTTCAATTGAGGTAAAATACCGTGGTAAATTACGGTAAGTTTCGAAAATTAACGTAATTTTCCGGTAATTTTAAATTTTGAGCTGCAAATCCTTATCAGAGGACTCAAAACGAAATCAAATAGCATTGAGATACAAATGCCGACGCTTATATCAAACATGTCACGACGTTAATCTATTATAACTCATTTAAAAAATTACAACTAAGTTGGCAGCAACGCGCAATTTGCCTCTCTTTTGTCACACTATGAGAAATTTTCCTTCCAAAGACATACCTCTGCGCAATGTGCATATGTTATTTTACTCTTAATTAATCACGGACACAATGTAAACAAAATCGTTTTAGCTACTTAATTTATAATATCACCCATTCCAATGGTTTCTTCGTGAGTAAGAAATTTTCTGAAAAAGAATTGTTCTGAAAATTACCGTTTATTACGGTAATTTTAGGGGTGTTTGTAACTTACGAAAATAAAGCGGTAAATTACCGAGTCGTCCATCTCTAGTCACAGAACGGTTGGCTTTCGTGCACTCCACATAGATGGGGTCCATATGTTTTCGATTTTAAAATAGGATCTCGAAGGGGGAATATGATGGGGATGTTGAGAGGACTTAGGGGTAATTCCTCGCTACGTCTGCATTCATACGCAAGGTTCTTCCCGAGCGTCCTATTTTGCTGTCCAGCCTGCCAACAACAATTAGGTTCCCTGAACAGTATCCTCTTAACACCCTCCCCTACTCCCCCCTACCACAACCCCTCCTATACCACCCCTCCAAATTTTCCGCATGTAAGAGATAGACTACTAGCTATTTTTTGCCCTGAAAATGTCTACGGAGTACGCGAAACCCGGGTAGGTGAATTAAAATTTCATTGTTTGGAATAAATGAAGTATTTTCATTTTATTTTTACGTAATATTGAGAGGCGTTGTGCTCCACGGAGGTGCCATCACCGACACTGATTAAAAATAAAGCTAACTCAGGATTTACCAGCGGCCATGCAGTAAGTAAATAACCAATATTTCCTTCGCAGTCATCCATGAACATATGAGGGGTTCTCAGTAAAATTCCAATTAAAGATAACAGCGCGAAGCAGTTGTAAAACGTTCTCTCACTTTCACCGCCACAAGCAAGTTGAACTTTCAGCATTGCTTTAGAAAAACAATTTACAGCCCGCATACAATCGAAATGTGCAAACTTCCGGCACCGCGGGATAGAATTACAAATCGAGATTTGACGACTTTGCAAGGTTTAATTAAATGTATTTCCAATGAATGGAGATAAAAACTTAGAAATTGTTTAACGAAAAATATATATGTAATATTTCGACCAAAGGCTGGGTAACACATCTACAACGTTCTTTCTTCCTTTGATATCAGTCTCATTTTAATCCACTGGTCCATTTAGATGTAGAAGCGCCCACTAAACTTGAAATTCGGCAGCTAAGAAGGTAAATCCACTTGAGATTTCAATCACACCAAGTGAGTAATGCTTCCTAGTGACTATCACCATTCCTCTGTTCCCCTAATCCGCTTCTAATACATACATGTACAAAAAATCAGACATTCCACGAAGTGATACCATGACCAAAATGTTAACATCAAGAATTGAGACTGGAGAACCTTACATTATCTTTCTAGATGAAATAAATAACAATAAATCAGAATCTTGAACATGATTTACCAATTGTGAAGTTAGGACAATTTCTGGTAAGAGGATCACAACTTATGCATGGTAATTTTCAACTAAATTTTCTGCCTTTTTATAAGATCCAGTGTGATACCAGGTTTTGGTATAAATTGGAGCCACATTATGTTCTTTTTCACTCTGATAAATACTAGAAAAATCTTCTGTATCCCAAATTTCTGCAAAACCAAATCCGCGAAATTCTTTTTAAATATCTCTCTATAATACAAAGAGACATACCCAAATCCTAACAATTCTTTCGTAATTTTATACGAATATAATATCGTATATTCACGGGTACACAGAGAAGCATCCTGTAAGACATTGGACGCAGAACGAATGGGTGTCCCTGATAAGTACGAGTATGAGGCGGCTGTGTTTTATGTTGATGAAGTTTTCACGGGTCTTCCACCAGGTCAAGTATTCGGTTGCTGCCGACGTTTCGATGGATAACTCTTCCATCGTCCTCAGGGCGTTGAGTCCTCAGGCAGCAACCGAATACTTGACCTGGTGGAAGACCCGTGAAAACTTCATCCACATCATACGCCAGGAAAACACCAAATCCTTCGTGTTTTATGTTGTTTTTTAATAAACATTTATGATAGCCTTTAAGAACACTTTCTTTCATGAGGCACGCAGAGGATGAACATTATGCAGCGTTTTTGAATTGATTAAAAAAATATTCGCTATTATACACTTATTTCAAGAAAGCTTAACACTATCTACATCAAAACATGAATCTTTTTATATCCATGCATGTTTTTATTGGAAAGAATCGATCGATAAAACAACAAATAAAGTTATAAATATGTGACCAGAATCATAATTAACAATAGCGTTGAAACAAACGAAGAAAATTAAAAAATAAATAGTTTTAATTCGCAATCGAAGATTTTAATAAACAATGTATTTGACCACCTCCACAATATTGGACAGGGCCGCGGAGGGTTGCCTGGAGGGGTCAAAAAGTGGCCCATAACTGCGAGCGGAATTACGTATTTCGAGATGTCGCCAAAGGAATTCCTAGGTTCTCCCCGCCCCCCTTGTCCCAGGGGTCACCTAAGCGTGAACCCTTATGCCCATCTCCCCCGAATCACATGGGACAAGCCCTTTACAGAAAAATGCTTCACTATACTTGCACACCAGGGCAGCTGAAATTCCGCGCAAAAGCAGCCGACTAACTTCATCTCATCTCCTTTAATGACAGAAATCGATGACGATACTGCCGGGTAAAACAATCTCATTTCAACCAAAACACTAAATGAATACACTGAAATGGGACCAATTCCAAAGCGCAGGGAAATACCAAAACTGTTTGTGTTTATAAAACGGCTGTCCACAGATACTACGAGTATTTAGTTATATTTCCCGCATTCTTGAGTTCGCCAATAAATGCGCAGGCATCGAATTTCAAGTGGTAAGGACGGCGC
Organism: Platycnemis pennipes; assembly: GCA_933228895.1. Taxonomy (NCBI): domain Eukaryota; kingdom Metazoa; phylum Arthropoda; class Insecta; order Odonata; family Platycnemididae; genus Platycnemis; species Platycnemis pennipes. The sequence continues at coordinate 141,077,290 of OW121849.1, read as the reverse complement.
GTGGAGAGGAGGCATCCTAGACATAAATTGGAGAAGAATTGATAATTACAACTACATAAAATAATGATCGGGTCGTGGTGGCCTAGTGGGTAGAGCACTAAGCTGCCGACCGGAGGGTCCCGGGTTCAAGTCCCGGGCAAGTGTCCTTGTGAACACCAAAAAAATGTTCGCTATTCGATTTTCTTCGAGTCAGAACTTCATATGAAATCGCAGGTGGCCCAGGGAAAGGAATTGGCCCCCCAGAATGTGTGAATTTTACACGACATTGGCTTAGTACGGGGTGAGCTCTACTCTCAGCTATCAAAAACCAATCTTCGGGTTGAACACGCCTTCTTCTTCATCATAATGATCATCCATGAAGTGAAATAAATATAATTCGGGAAATGCTGAAAGTCATTTCATGACAGATGTAGATAGATATCTATTTTCAGGGACGGCTTTAACGAAGAATCTCGTCCTTTTAAAGAAATCGCTTTAAAGTCCTTTAGCATTTTTCCTCCACCGGAACCAATATAGTGTGTAATTCTGGGAAAAGTCTCCTTTGATATCGCCTTATCTCGGTATACACAATCCAACAATTATTAAAACAATTTATAGCGAAAGGATATGCAAAATCTGAGGTGCAAAAATGAACTCTTCAGGGGAACCCACACTACTATAGTCCATCTCAACGAATAAAACACAAGAGATGACTTTGCTGATCTTATTTAGCACTATTCCGGAATTGGAATATTCCAAATTAGTTTAAGGCCTGTCGACGGCATTATAGGGCAAATGTAGATGGTGCCAACCGCATATCGTCGCCGTCTTTAGTCGAAACCCTTGCGTAGCTTTAAAGATGCTTTCCACCTTTGCTGGCAAAAGAAACTTGTTAAGATGCTGATGATGTTTAATGATGCCAATGACGTCAATGATGTTTAGCGCAACATCATTGACGTCATCTTCAACATCTCCGACGCAATAATAAAACACTAGAGAGAGAGAGGAGACGACCGATGTGACGTCACGCAGGGTCTGATTGATTGATGCACCCCCCCCCCCCCCCCCCACCCCCTCCAACTCCGATGCCCCACTGACCTCCTTCGCATGGCCGCTCCCACGCAACAAAGAACAAGCGACAACAGGGCGGGAAGGCTGCCTGCCGCCAGGAGGCGCGCATAACAGTGTTGCTCGCGTTGCCCTGGCTCAAAAACCGATCCAGTGAGGAGGGCGGATCACAAGAACCGGACAAGTGGAGAGTACCCTGGGATTTCCAAGGTGCCTCTCTCAGGAATTCCCTGAGCATTATAAGGGCACACGGCCCTTGCAAACGGTTGCTCTTGCAAGCTAACTCAAAAGAGCTCTCATGGGAATGGCTACCAGACCGTAGGCTACAATTCAGAATGAATTATTCAAGTAAAAGTAACCGATCTGTTCTCAGATGGCGTTGGAAATCTTTTGAGTACTGCCGCCGACTCACGAAAAATACATTGAAGAGACAAACACACTGTCGATAGACTGATCGATTATAAATGTTCTCGCTTGCCACAACGTTATGACCGAATGGATAGGTTAACAAGAGTAGCTGAAATTGTATAAACCAGTGTTCAACAAGAAGGTCGGCGTAATTGGTGAAGGGGGAGCTCACCAAGCTCTTATGCCCAACGACATAAAATTCACGCATTAATTAGAGGGAGGATTCAACACCCCTGAGTCATCTATGGCCTCCAGGAAAGATCTTGTGCCCAGAAAATCACACAGCTGGAGTCAATAGGTCAATACAGTATCCACTCGGCAACCACGCAGTCAGCCTAACTTGCATTACATACGAAAAAATTTCTCAACTCTACAAACGAATGGTAACATCATCCTTGACCTAATATTGAAAATTATATTCCTTCGTAGTCACTAATCACCTAAATGTACTGGTTCGGAGCATACAGAACAAGTACCTACAGGTTCTTCCATTTTGCTAAACAATTTTCGCCCACTGGCACCAGGACCACTTTCTGCAAAGGAGAGACGACGATCTGGTGACGTAAACAGCGAGAAGCATCACCGAATGACGTTCGATGGCCTCTCCAGGCACCCATCGAATCTTTCAAGTTCATTAATAAACGTCTAGAAGACTAGATATCACCTCTCTTCCAGCACATCCCGGAGCTTCCCGATTTTTCCAAACCGCTGAGGATCACTCTGTCCTTGGCACTGCGAAAGATATTATTTCTGCCGCTACGAAAGGATGAAGAGTAAGTTAAATAAAGAGTTACAATTTCTTGGGGCAAGAAGATGTGGGAGAACGCAGTGCTATACGTGTGGCCCGGAAATCAAAAAGTCCGCGGTTCAATTCCCGTCCAGGAGACTTTCCATTCCAGCATTTGTCATTGCATACGCGAATACCGGCAAAGAGAGAGTTTTTTTCGTTGGCATAGCCACAACTGTGTGGAGAGTTTCGCGTTCTGTACACAACCCGTCGATCTGGATGTAAAACTGTGGACATCTAGGTGCGTATACCTACTATATAATAAAGTGCTGGGTGATGTCGGCGCCGCGTTTCCCTACACCGTTCCCTGAATAATCCCTACCCCTAATGAAATACTCATTAATCCTAAATGAGACAGGGGACCTCAGCCGTCGTAGGCCTCCTCCGCATACCTAGTAATACCTGAAATAACAGGCTGCCAATAAAAGGACTTTTCAGAGCCGTCAGTTTGGATCTTATTGACATTGTTGTTGTCATAGTTACCTGGGGGAGGCGACCGACAGCTGAGGGCATTTGCATTAGAGTATTGGTGGGTAACTGGGTAGAGGTAGGGGCTTTCAGGGAACAGAGGAAGGGTGGAGAGAAACCCGGCGTCGGCGTTAACCTGCCCTTCACTAAAGGCGCCAAGGGGACCACGGCTTAACGTCCTATCCGACGGACGGAGTAATGAACCTGCAATGCCCTCCACTAGGCACTCAAGTATGGACCGGTTTGCCACGGGAAAATCCACCATTACCGGGAATCGAACCCAGGCCTCCGGGATGGGAGACTAGTACTCTAGCCAATTTTCTCCTTTACCAAGTACCACGGTAATATAAAATTTTCACTTGATAATGACGTATTCCAAGCGCATCCAGGAATGGTATATAGTTAGGCTCAACTTTGAAGTATTCCATACTCAATAAATATAAATAAAAACTTAGTAATAATTCCACTAACAACATTGTAAGAAACCCAAGACTGGTTTCATGGAACAGTGGACATGTCTACAAGTTTTTTTTCACATTTATGGACTCATCCGAATGGATGCAATTAGAGTGGAATTCTCATTTCCCATTGGACAACCGCACTAAGCATCAGTGGACCCTGATATCCCCGTGGAACTTAATAAGTATTTTACTATTTTACTGTCACATATTTCTTATGCTGTAATGCCAGCGGCGTCGGAATTGGGGGGAAGGGGGGGGCATTCGGCCCCTCCCCCCCCCCCCCCCCCCCAGAATTTGCCCAGGGCCCTTGAGAAATGAGTTTTCATTAATAAAAATTAAATTTTACTGGTTTAAAGCTTGCCTTTTCCCTTAGGACGCATATTCTACCACCTTCATATGCACTACTAGCGGAATTCTAGTCCTATCCGCAAAATAATGGGAATATTTCCTTTTTATAGGATCCGGGCCGTTTTCTTAAGAGCCGGCCCTTTTCAAGGTTGGCCCCTCCCAGAGAAAATAGTTCCAACGCCTCTGTGTACTGCCTAGTAGGGGAAAACGTACTGAAAATCCTACTTTATCCCCAATGTTTACATAACGAAATTAATCAAGCTCCACGCTAGCAGGACAGCAGAAGTTCCACGGAGAAAAAGCCATTCGCCTTGACCGGGACTCGATCCCGGATTCCCTCGATTTCCGGCCAGGTGCTTTAATCAATTATCCTGCTTTACCAAGCTCCACGCTTATGCAACGCCAGTATCACCAATATTTCCAGATACTAAACAATCAAAATGAGATATAGGGACCTTACGGCATGGGTTAGCAGAAAAACAAAAATATTTTTTAATTTTGAAATTATATAAGTTTCTTATGGAAAAATTACGAAAGCATTCGATATTGAAAGGTAAAAATCGCTACGATAGACGACCAGAGAACATTCAGACGAGGATTAATCCCTACAAAAAGAGAGATAATCCATCAAAGGTGACTGATTTTCTGCTCTTTCACACACAACCGACCACATGTCATATCGGAATCTCAATTTCCACACGCATGAAAAGTTTTCCTGGGCTCCGAGGGTAAGAATGTTCAGGCAGGGTCGTCGAGTGCGCGCAAATGCGTAATGCAAGCGACGCCCGCGCCTATTTCATTGGCACCTCGGCGCCCAAGCGAAGAAGAGATCATTGGCGGCGGAGAAATGCGGAAAAGGACGGACGCTACGCGAGTTGGGGCGCAAATGGAATCGTCACGCGGCGTAGGAATCACGGAAAGTGCCTCGAAGGGCGGCAGAGGTCACCCTTTGATCCCGTTTGCACAGAAATGCTATTTGAGGAGCGTCGACTTCCTTCTCTCCTTTGGGAGAACGCGAGCGGGGGAGGGGGGTTCCAAATGACAAGGAGAGACATTCGACCCTTCCCAGTCGACACTTTTCTTGAGGCATTATCTTCGACAGGGCGGAGGCAAACTGATACGCTACTCCTGGTGGTTGAAACCGTCGGGATTATCTCGAATAGGCAACCAAGGAGTCACGTGGTATAAACACGAATGGTCCGCAAATTTGGTGTATTAAAAACCGCTTATTACCGCCTCATCAATTGTTTACGCTTGTGCTTTACCTCATCTGGGGGCTCTTTAGCTGAGACAGATGATAAAAACTCAAGTGAAAATAATTAATGCTATTGTAACGAGCGCTTTACACACATGTAATCCGCAAACAAATGTTTGTGACACGTGACTCCTAGGTTACCTATTCGAGATAATCCCGACGGTTTCAAACACATCCTCCCTGGCGAGGCGACGAGGTGACCACAGTCCTGGGCGATACCTACAACATCACGCACGTAACCGGAATTATTATGTGTCACAGCATGGATGAGTAAAATAAGAAGATAATTTGCACTGCATGCTCGTTTGAATTCCATTTTCGCAGCACCTTGCATTTCTTCGATGGCTTATATTCGTTATTTACGTTCTATTATATTAATTTACGTTCATGACACGCCCCGCCCACCTTACCACCGCCTAGACCCTTCGTTTACCTTTCAATTTCCTCCACCTTTCTCAATACACACTCTGTTCTCATTCAATTTTTCAATGTGAATCCTCGAATAAATTCGACCGTATACGGTGTAATGTGGTGGAACAGCATACCAGGGAATAAATTAAACTTCACGCACCTGATGTAGTAGACCTGACGAACACACATAACGTTTTCAAACACGTGTTGTGTATTGGATGGTACATACATCAAATATAAGTTGACAGCATAACTTTTGTCGTTTAATTTAATCGAACCTCGACACAAAAAATCGACATAGGTAGGATATATCGGCGCAACGATAGCTAAGGACCCATACCGAGCAATATCAGCCACATCGTCGATCCATCATCATTAGAATTACATATTTGAAATATTACTGATGACATAGCCCTTAAGCAGGTAGGTAAACCAAAGGAGAATTGTTGGATTGTGCCTTTTTTCAAAATCCCTTTTCAACCATGGTTTAGATAAGGAACAGCTAAGAACCCCAAAACAATATTATATTTGCTTAGTTTTCTTATAAAATAAACGTCTGGGGAGCTCGTCAATGCGAGGGAATTCGGTGAAGAAAGGCATTGAGTGAGGGTTGGTTGAAAATCAGTTTCGCTTGCCACGGCGATTGCGATTCAGAAACCATCTAAAAATTGATAACAATTTGTAAACCTATAAGGATATCGAGCCGAATTTCGAGAGGTTGAAAAAATATATGGATATGAAATAGTAGAGGGGACGTGCTTTTTTCTTGCTATACACCATATCAACACGCCGCGAGCATTTTAGATCGAGGCTTTGAGAGTCAATATGGTAGTTTCCTTCGCCAAAGAGAACAGGAATTCATTAATTGTGATTCGTGCCCCACCATAAATTTATACATTTTACGCAAAAAAGTTGGATTGAGAAATCCCAGTTTACAAGAGGATTAGTAAATGTTAGTTTTAAGCTCATTTGAAAAGGCTCAAAAATGGCGGGATGCGCTGCCTTGTTGATGACGTAACATTTACATATAGTTTACATTGCGAGGCATAGGAAATATTCCTCTCCTGAAATTTGTATTTCAGAGCCCCTCACCTCTGGTAGATATGTATTAATAATAGCTCTAGGTAAACATAGCAATAATCAGAGATCGAAGAGTCTCGTCCTACAAACATTATATTAGTAGTCGTTTTATAGGCTCCAGGGCATTCTGCTGGTGGAGTCCTCTACTACTGCGAAGCATGGCATGAAGTTCGCGTACCTATGGGCCAACTTCACGGTGCGCTTAGTCAAATGAATAAAAAATGTTTTTTAATGAATCAACTGAACAAAGATTTTAAACTAATTAATAAAATTTTATCATGATAAATTAAATGAATAAATATACATCAGATATTAGTTAATAAGTTTTAACGGAGTGCACCGTCTGCTTGGAAGAGGTAGTGTTGAGAATGCCATCTAGAGGACTCTGGATTGTCCGCAGCACCGGCGAGTGGCAGGTGGTAATTTACCAGAATGCAATACTTTTATTGGTAGTGAAGGCTGCTCGTGTGCTCCACCGGGTAATCTCCTCCATGGAGACTTCAATACTTTTGTGTTTCCGTGCCGATGAATTTTATCAGTTTTTGATTAATGAGGAAAAATACTTATCGTGATTTTAAAATCGAACGCCTTTAAACATGCACTCTTAGAGGCTATAAACGTTTGATCAAGACAAAAAAATAACAAGGAAACAACAGTATTACATGCGTCGTTTCTTCGGCCTTCACTAAGCATTAAGGAGGTTGCCTCGCGACTGCTTGAGTCAAGTTGTCTGAGGAATCTTATTAATTTAAGTACGAGTATATGCCTGCTAAGTGATCCTTACTTCACAAAGAAAATTACCTAAGCTATTGAAAGTCATAAGTATCACGAGAAATTCGATGTAAAGTCGAAGGATTTATTTTTTATGGTAATTTTAATCAGCTCGACGATGGAGTCAATTCAGCATTTACTTTAAAGAAATAAATTTATCTACTCACTGAATTCACTAATGTATAACACCAGAATATTACTATCAAACGTTATGTTATAATATTTTTCTGAAATATTCTTTAATATCTCATTAGTAATGATATTATTCATACGCCATGCATTTTGGCTAGAGCGACAGCAGCGCCACTTGAAGACAAGTAACGCCTTTCATCTGCTATAAGCGCAGAAATTGGTGGATTTAGCGAAAAATACGGTGGGTTGATGTCTTTTTTTCGTGTCACTTTATTTCTTGTGAAATTACGCATAAAATATCAGTTATTTGCAAAAATGACATGACAATATGGTATTTTTAAACGTTATATTCCCACGTGACGGCCATTCTCGCCGATAATCGTATGTAATTTCAAATGCAATTTGTGGAAAAAGGAGTATGGGTTGGAGTAATTATCTTTACTTCATTAGATAGAACTTTAGTTTAAAAAACTTTAGTTGCATAAGTGCTGAAAATATAAAAAAATGACATGACTTTCACTTTTCGGATCAACCTCCTGAAAGGATCGTTTATTTCCCTGGCGAAAGGCATGGGGATGGGGTGGGGGACAGGTGCCATCGCTGGATTGTCGGCTCGTCTCAAGCAGAGAAGTTCCGCCTCCTGCCGTCGGGATGTGGTAAGAATATTGTCTGGGACAGTACATACAGAAAGACGAAGCCTCCAGGCGTTCCGTTCATGCGAGACAACGAAAGTTTTCCTCGTGTCCATCCGTGCTCTAGGGAGCCAGCACTAGGCTTGTGCCATGAGTCGATTAATCGAAGTCATCGACCATCGACAGCGATGATGCCCCGTTCAGACTACGGTGGTCGTTACGTACGTCCTTACGCACGTAGGCTGCTTTTTTCCCCGTCTGAACGCAAGTTCGTACGCGAGTATCTCGTAGTTCCGAACGCTGCCAGATTACGATGGTCGGCGCTGCAGCCTCAGTGAAAACCGGAAACGGGAAATAAGAAGAGACGGACGAAAACAGTTAATTGAAAATTAATGAATATAATAGGAACCACAGGTGGTTTCAATTTAACTTCCGAGGCGATTTTAGCCACATCAGACCAAAATGCTATGTGCACTCGAGTTTGAAGGGTATTTATGAACTAACCAGAACATCTACAGAAAATTTGATTAAGAATTTAAGAATTAGAACAGGTTCTATTTTCCGTTCAGTCATTCAGACATTCCCACAAGCGTTCACACAATTTTCCGCTTTACACGGTACAATTTTCTCATACAAGCGTTTGTACAAGAAATTGTACAAAAAATGTACCGTGTAAAACGGCCTTAAGGATTACAACGCAATGAGAATAACATTTGAACACCAACCAGACGCAAGAAAACGCTTATGATAATAATGTCAGCAACATTTTTGCGCAGATATGCCTGACATTTACAGAAAACGTATAAAAAGTTTGGTATATTGTGTTATAATTAGATTGTTATCAGCGGCTATTTGTTGCTTGGAAAGCCGTGCGACTTGCCGCAACAAATAGCTACTGGCCCGCTACCCATATAGTATGTAATTTGATATAGAAAAGGTTGATTACATTACGTTCTTAATGACGATATATTATAACATGTGGATATCCAGGGATTAAAACGCAATGAAGAGCCAGGAAAAACACTAGAGAAAAACATTCTTGTGTACATTGTGTTATGATTTGCAATATGCAAGGCTGATAGATTTCTGAGAAATAAATTTTTAAAGTCGGCGTAGTTGTTGAACACAAAATATCCGTCACTTTTTCTATTACACTTTGGTAAAAATACAATACTACAGTTCAAAAATATAATGTGTACAACAATAAACGCATTATTAAACGATAAAAAATATAATGTTATTAAATTTTCCGAATGTCTTTTGGTTATTTCATAAATACCCATCAAACTCGAGTGCACATAATAATTTGGTCGACAGTAGTGGCTTGTTTTTTCGTAAACTTCAGCCATTAGCGGCTTGAGGGCAGCACTAAAGTTACGCTGTAATTCAGGAGTAGTCTGAACGCGCGTAAGGACCATCGTAGTCTGAACAAAACATGAGATTCATTGATGCCGATGAGTCGATGCGAATCATCGATGTCGACGAGTCGTGATGTGCTGCTGACACGAGAAACGCTACCACTGCTGACGACCCCTTCCTGGCGGAGCTCCACAAGTACGAGGAGGTCCCAGCTTCATCCTAATCTTCGGACGTCCTACATTGGTATAGGGACAGAAGGGATCCCCGCCTTCAGAAGTACGCGAGGAAATACCTCTGTATTCCTGCCACTTCATCAGAGCGGTTCTTCAACGATGCAGGAAACGTTGTGTTGGACGACCGACTTGTACTCACCGATGAAAATGCGGAAATGAGAATCGCATTGTACCACAACAAATAGTTGTAGCTTAATTTGTCCCTTGGTGCTTGTTTCGCCTTGTCCTTCTCAATTACGTTTGACCCGATTCAATCTTCACTTAATAGTCGCACCAAACTGCCAACCGAGACATCTGCACCGATCATCGAGAGTCATCGATCATCGAAATTCATCGATCATCGATATTCGTCGACATTCATCGATCATCGTGTACACTTTATTCGATGATCGATGACGACCATCGTCATCGAAGCTTTTCGATGTAATTTTTTCGAATCGATGACCAAAATCGGTCACCGCACAAGCCTTAGCCAGCACGGCCCTGCAGTCACGGAGTCACTGGGGCAGTGCAGTCGCGGTCATGTTGGTCAACCGGGAGGAGGGAGACGGAGCCGAATATCGCCGGCTCCCGTAGAGACGTCGGGCGACTCCGAAAATCAATCAGGTGGGGGAAGGAATGGGAAGCGAAGAGACAGAGGAAGGGCGGGAGGGGGTCAATGCAGGCAATCAGGCCGAGCAATGGTCCGCCAAAGGGAGTGAACTCATAAGTGGAGATCCTCGGCCACGGCCATGAAATATGCAAATTTTAACACAGGTCTGATGTGAAAATTATTAAGTGCATACTCTGAATAGACCGCTCTTACGTTCTCGACTACCCCTCATTCATCAACTAGATCTCATAGATGAACTAGATTAGGATTGGTTTGACGCAGCCCTCAACTCGACTCTTCTATCGGTCAACCTCTTCAAATTGACGTAATTCCTCTCTTTTACATCCTTCACGACCTGTTCCATACATCTCATACGACGCCTTCCTTTGCTGTTCTTCCCGTTCACTTTACCCTCGACGATTGTCTTCATCAGGCCATCGTGTCTTAAGACATGGCCGATTAAGTTGTCCCGTCGTCTTTTTAGATTTTTCAGCAGACTTCGGTATTCTCCCACTGTTCTTAATACTTCTTCGTTTGTCACTCGTTCGATCCATTTTCTCCTCATCATTCTTCTGCAGCACCACATATCGAATGCTTCCATCCTTTTCTTCTCAGTTGCTGTCATCGTCCATGTTTCACTGCCGTAAAGATACTAATTAGATTAGACTAGAAAGATTAACTAGATAGACCTACCAAATGACAGGAGAGCTAAATCAGCAATATGCCAACTGTACCATAAAACCATTGGTTCAACCCCGAAATTCAAACGGGAACCGTGTCGTCATCTTTAGTCAACAACCCTGAGATTCTCCTCTGACGAGGCCTGCCTGGCGGGCGAAACACCCGGTGTCAGTTTTTTGACGTTGGGCATCCTTTCTCTTTTCCCTGTGTTGTGACGGGTCACTGGCGAAGGAGTTTCCTCGTAAACCCTGATTTTGCGTGTGAAGGTGATTCACGAGGGTGACTGTACGTTTTGATAGTAGGTACAAACTCTAGTGCGTGCTTGTGAAATAAGTCCCTGAACCCTGCATGTATGTGTATGTGTGAATGAGAATCACTAGGGTGACTGTGTACCGTATGCAAGCCTACGTGAATGATTGCTTGGAAGTCACTATCAATTTTATTTTATTTACTTTAGTTATTTGTTTCCTTTCCCCCCTTTTATTTTTATTCTTATCTTGTGCGCATGAAGGGTCACTGGAGTTGGAGAAATCCTCGTAAACCCTGCTTGTGTGTGTGATTGAACTCACGAACGTGACTGTATTTTGTATACAAACCTGTGTGAGTGAGTGATTGTGTGAGTCACTGTTCGTTTTTATTTTTACCTTAATTCCCTTAATTTTGGGTGTTTGTAACATGTGAGTGAGTGTGCGAATGTATCATTTACTGCCACTTAAGTTCCTCCTTACGCTTGATTTTGTGCGTGTGATTGAGAGCCCCCTTACTTTGTATATACTCCTTCCTTCCCGCCCTCCCCTCTTTTTTCTTCATTTGCCCCCTTATGGTTACGGCTTTGTGGATTTTAATCTTAATTTGTTAATCCTGAGATTGTCCAGACGCAGCTCCCGAATGAATTCTTCTATAAGCTGATCTCTTCATATTTGCGCCATGATAAAAAGGAAAGTGGTGTATTAGCTACTCCTCGCGATAATAACGTGGTAGTTTCCACTTGCCTTCCATATCGCAGTACTACAGCCGTCTAAGTAAATATTACCAGGCCTGTAGTGAAATGAGTGTCGCTGTACCGACCACCCACGCGAAAGGTATGAAGGTTTATGAAGAAGAGCTGCTGCCATCTGCTCCGGTAGATGGAGGTCGTCTACCATCTTCATTATTGATAGATTTTGTAAAATAAAAAAACAGTATTTTTCCGTTCTTCGATCCCATTCGATATAGCGTACCGAGATATTCAAAACAGCAAATCGCACAGCCCTTACTAGCGAGTTACTCTTTCGCGAGGATCTATACGAGGGTTTGCCAGGGCGTAGTTTCTACTCTCCCGCGACCTCCCTTCCGCAGCCATGCGCGACAATGGAATAAAAAAAATGCGCGCAGCACGCCCCGTGTGTTTACGGAATATCTTTCGCGCGCGCGCGCGAGCAGGAGGGAAAGCGGTCGCGTTTGCGTCACGACCCGCGTCAATGTCAGCCAGCGCCACGTGCCGAGCGCGGTGCTCTACCGGAATCCAGAGTCCCCGTATGTACTAGTTCCGAAACGAAAGGGGCGGTACTGCGCAGGGAAGAATTGGTACTGCGACGTTTCCCGCCGCTTCCGGAATGACAGCAGAGCGGCAGTAAAACGGTAACCATGACGACCGCAGAGGACAAACGGCGGGAAATCGGCTGTGAACACAATGAATGAAATAATCAGATTTGATCGATCAATGAAATTATTTCACGCGTGGAAACAGCAGATGCGCACAATGCGAGACAACCACAAAAAAAATAAATTTTTCCACTCTTGGTCGTATTTGTTCACGTCAACTGCGTTTTTTCTCTGCACGAATGGTGCCGGCGTCACTGCAAGACTTTTTGCCTTGCCTTTTCATCATTCTCATTTTAGGGGAAATGTTTCGAAAGGCAGTAGGGCTGGCTCACCACGTACACGCCCGGGTTCGAATCCCGACGACGGATATTTCAACGGAATCTCGACTAGACTTAAAATTTCTCTGTAACTGTAAATGAAGACTTTCTTTCTGTTCGAATAACTTATTTTTTTGTGCCTACCTACAGCCTGAGTATTTAAATAACACCTATTCTGTGGGCATGATAAATTATACATGCGCCAGGTAAGTTTTCTCAGTGTGATTGAATTTCGGGTCATGTTCGAAGCTGGGTTGTCACGATCATTATTAATCTTCCTGAACTATGATCTTGCTCAAAATTAAAATAAGACACTCTTTTTTTAAGAAGTATAGAACTATAGATCTAGATCTACTTTCAGTCCACTTAAATTTGAAAATGAAATACCACGTAAAAACAATATTTTATTTTGAAATGCCAAAAGATCGATATTTTAGATATTTATTTATTTTCCACTACCGCCGAGCACAGCACAGGTGGCCCTTACATCGTGGTATTAACAATTTAACATCAGACGAGCACATACATCCATGTCCTGTGTGGTGAAAAAACCCACTCAGGCGGCGACCCTAAGGTTGACAGGCGAGGACTAAACCACGCCGCCACCGGGGCCGACAACATAAGAAGATTAATAATATTAATGTGATAAAATGTCCGCTTAATAAAAAATATATGTACAAGGAACATACTAACCCTAGGTAGGGGTAGACCGCTTTGTGCCTACCATACAATCCAGGTGATCCCCCACCAAAAGATATTCCTGGCTGAGCCCCTCGTAGGTACTTAGGTCAGTTATAGAGCTCTCTTGGAGCGATCACTAATGCCGACACCGGGTTTTGCTCCATCCTTCCAATCTATTCACTGTATCTAGTCTGAGGCGCAATCACGTTCTGAACAAGCTTGAAAAATGTTTACACAAACGTGAAACAAAAAGAAGCACGTGAAGCGTGTTTCTTCATGGCAGTGAGGGCTGGACGAAGACAGTAGCGGAAGAGAGACGGGTGAAATCATTCGAAATGTGGTACTACAGAAGAATGATGAAGATTAAATGGATCAACCGAGTAAGTAATGAGGAAGTCCTAAGAATAGTGGGAGAAGATGGCGGGACAACTTTATCGACCATATCTTAAGACACGACGGCCTGATGAAGACAATCGTCGAGGGAACAGTGAACGGGAAGAACGGCAAAGGAAGGCCTCGTATGAGATATATGGAACCGGTTGTGAACGATGTAAAAGATAAGAATTACGTCAATATGAAGAGGTTGGCCGATGGAAGAATCGAGTGTAGGGCTGCGAGTCAAAGCAATCCTAGGATTGTTGATCGATGATTATGATATAATGTACATTTTTGCAGGAAAGGTATGGACTGCAGTTCCGATGTAAACTAGTGTAGATACTCTATTCATATGATACAAAATATTAGTTTTTCGAGGATTTGATCAATGTCCCCTACCTGGCATGGCAATTATTTACGAAAAGCTCTCCTTTTGTGCGTGTTTGTAAATGAGGATTAAATGGATCGACCTAGTGAGTAACGTCGAAGTCTCAAGAATAGTGGGAGGAAATAGAAGTCTACTGAAAACTCTAAAAAGAAGACGGGACTAAATCGGCCACATCATGAGACATGATGGCATGATTGAGACGGACATAGTCGAAGGACAAGTGAACGGGAAGAAAGGCAAAGGAAAGCATCGTCTGACATCTGACAGCGCCTGATCGTTGAGAGATATATAGAACAAGTGATGAAGGATGTGAAAGAAAAGAAATACGTAAATATGAAGAGACTAGCTGACAGGAGAATCGAGTGGAGGGCTGCGTCAAACCAATCCCAGGATCGCTGACTGATGATAGTGATGCTTGAAACTCCACTGATGATGAAGCCGCAGCACTGTTGGTACCGTTGAATTTTGGAGTACACCAGGGGACGCCCTCGATGACACTGGCTCCTTCAAACACCCCACTAGCAGCAGACGGCGAATCGTCCGAAATGCACCAGATTTTGGCATTTGTAACAAATTATCCTCCGCATAAATGACAGGGGAGCGCTGTGGCAGGAGCAAAAACTACGATTTTCGGTTCCGGACGCTACAATGACTAGCATAACGCCGCACCCTGCAACTTCCGCTAAAACGCAAGGACGGACATATCTGCGCTCAAGGTGGGATTTGAACAGGGACCACGTGACAGCCACACTCGGATCCGATGAAAGAGTTGAGAGATTTTATCAGAGGGAGCTCCCGATAAATTACCGCACAGCCATCCGATATCACGAGGCGAGACCGCACAAGGGCCATAAATCGCGCCTCAGTTCCCGAGTCAAATTCATTTGCAACTAACTGGGCTCCTTCATTACTTTTTTACAATGAACACTGAGAAATAATAAGACCCAAAATCATCCTCCTGTCAATACTCAACCAAAAATCTCCCAGTCACAAGCGTCTGAACATGGATGCGCTTTACCGTCTCAATGGAAGGCAAGGACCGTTATAAGTCGCCAGAGACAACGATCGACCAACGAAGAGGTTGGTGACCGAGTGGAGCTTCGCCTGATGACTATTTTGTCGTGGGCAGCGAGTGGCAGGTCGCATCTGTTTACTTTCATTTTCGGGCAACAAGCGAAGTGGACAGCAGACGGATTGGAGTTTTGCGACAAATTATTTTCAAGACGTCCACTGGATTCGTGAACAGGAGTGGTAATCCAGACGGAACAACTACACCCCCGCGTTCCGTCAAAGAAGCCTAGTAAGAGCCCCCGTCGTAGTCCTGACAGCGAAGGACTACTTTGAGTCAACAACATGTTGACAAGCGTTCATTGTTCTACACGCGCACGTGGAATTACATCTTAATTGTTGGAATGTTTTATCGCTGCGAATGCCGTAATCAGCGCCGTCAGAAGAACAACTTCAACGACCATATTAACAGCAATGAGCTCATCAAACCCAACACACACGCGCACAATTAACTCAAACAGCAAGAAGATGGTGAAGGAGAATTTCTAGATAAGGAAAAATCTTCCTTGATTAACGGCGTTATCGACGTTACAGGTTGCGTAACGTACTTACACATGTGTCAACACCAACGCGGAACTACGAAAGAGAGTCTGCAGCCTTTGAACTCTTGAAGATCTTACCGTATCTTCTCCACAGTGTTTCGCATAGAATTGACACAAACAGGCCATTAACTCAGGGAAACAACAACGCCTAGGAGAATAAATGACAATAAATAAAATGATAGAAGGGTCACTGAGGGGTACATACTAAACGTGCATTTAAACCAAAACCATGGGCACACGTTTTTCCACGCATGATTTTGTATTTCCCCGGCTTTTCAGGGTTGCAGGTTTTTCAGTTATGCGCATTTTCACTGTAATTATTAAGTATCAGTAAAATATAATTAAATTCAAAACTAGACTGATTGTCCAAGTAGATGAACTATGACCTAAAGTAATCAAACTGAACTACTATGCACTTGTATGGATCACTAGCCATCATTCCAAATATTTATTTGAATGAGCTACGCATCGTAAACAAAGTCTCCCTTTGCCATTCTTTTCATTCACCCTTCCCTTAGGAGGTTGGCTCGCGACTGCTTGAGTCAAGTTGTCTAAGGAATATTATTAATTTAAGTACGAGTATATGCCTGATAAGTGATCCTTACTTCACAAAGAAAATTACCTAAGCTATTGAAAGTCATAAGTATCACGAGAAATACGATGTAAAGTCGAAGGATTTCTTTTTTATGATAATTTTAATCAGCTCGACTATGGAGTCAATTCAGCATTTACTTTCAAGAAATAAATTCATGTACTCAATGAATTTACTAATTTATAGCACCACAATATTACTATCAAACATTCTTATAATATTTTTCTGAAATATGCTTTAATATCTCATTAGTAATGATATTATTCATACGCCATACATTTTGGCTAGAGCGACCGCAGCGCCACTTGAAGACAACTAACGCATTTCGTCTGCTATAAGCGCAGAGAAACCGAGGCCCGGGGCTTCGGACCTGATCCCTATCCCTTCCATCCCTATCCTTACACCTTTCCTCCCGGTCTGAAGCGCCTATTAGTGCGGAAACAGACTTGAAAACACCCATGATGATATAAGCGCAGAAATTGGTGGATTTAGCGAAAAATACGGTGGGTTGATGCCTTTTTTTTCATGTCATTTTATTTCTTGTGAAATTACGCGTAATATATCAGTTTTTTGAAAAAATGGCATGTCACTATGGCATTTTTAAACGTTATATTCCCATGTGACGGCCATTCTCGCCGTTAATCGTATGTAATTTCAAATGCAATTTGTGCAAAAAGGAGTATCGGATGGTATAATTATCTTTACTTTATTATACAGAGGAACTTTGGATACTACAGATGACTTTCACTTTTCGGATCAACCTCCTTAAGGACTGTCTTTACCAGACCATCATGCTCAAGATGCGTTCTATAAGGGCGTCCCTTTTTATGTCTTCACTGGGTTTAATTTTCTACAACCCATATTCGTACCTCTTCGTTGGTGACACACGGTGTAGCCATTTGGTGCTCATCATTCCACTGCAACAGCATATTTGGAATTCTTCCCGTCTAGCTGGAAATGGAACAATAAGGTATACTCCACATACGGGTTCTAATGAAGTGACTCATACCAGAATTTCCAGCTGTCACTACATTCCTTTTCTGGTGTAAAATCCTATACGTCTGGAATTTTTATTACTTCCTTACTACTTATAAACCTCCTTCCCAAATTACATAAGTTACCTAACTCTTGTAGTTTTTCCTTTAAAGTTAAAATTGGCCTCTTGTTTTTTGGTCACATGCTTTGTTTTTGTTATCCTTATCTTTCTAGAATTGTGTCATTACCAGATTTCCCGTCTCTGTAATCTCCCGTCTCCGTGAAAACTATGTCGTCGGATAATCGCGACATGATAATTTGTCTGCGCACATTTACTCCCGAGACTCTCTTGGGGGGATGTGTTTGATTCCGTCGGGAGTATTTCGAATGGGTAACCAAGGAGTCACGTGGTATAAACACGAATGGCTGGCAAATTTGCAGTGCCCGAATCGCTCATTACAATATCATTTATTGCTTTCACTCGAATTTTTCTCATCTGTCTCGTCCATAGGAACCACAAATGAGCTAAAAAACATGTGTAAACAATGAATGAGGTTGTAATCAGCGGTCTTAGCACAACAAATCAGCCAACCATTAGAGTTTGTACCACGTGATTACTTGGTTACCTATTCGAGATAATGCCTACGGTTTCAAACACAACCCCCCAACATAAAATAGAACTTGCTTTAAAATTAGAGATGGGTCGAATAGCAGATATCTTTAAGTCGAATATCGAATCCTAATATTAAACCATGACTCTAATATCTCGAATTTCAAGTACCTCGAATACTAGAACTGCAATTGACATCTTAAATATAATCCTGCAAATGGATTTGTTACCTCTTGAAGCAAAGAGCTACAAGTTGGTTATATTGAAAGCCTTTATTATGGTTTTAAAAAGTCAAATTAATATAATAAAATATTTTTTCTGCCAATGGGGATCATGCACTATTTTTTACAACTCTTTGAACGTGAAGTTTATTACCTATAATGTGCTTCGCGAAAATTTTGCTGAAGAATTAAGTTGTGTTGCAAAGATATTACTCTTTGAAAATTGTACCTTTTCGGCAGCTTAAAAACACGACATCATCGCATGACGTCACGGCACGGTATCACTATGGGCGCTGTTTATTTGTTTATGTGTGGAGGTATGTTGTTAAATGAACACTTGGCGAAAACGTACGTATTTTTCTCATTTATTTAATGCAATAAACGATTGTATTTCGATTTTTTATATAAGTAGTATGGATGGTAACGAGGAAACCCTCCATAAATTATATAATGCCTGTATAGTGCCCAAGAATTTCAGTTACGTTTAACAATCGTTAGTTTTTTGTAAGAAGAACGCCGCCATGAGGGAGTCAACCAAAGGAAATTGTCGGAATGTGCTTTTTTCACTATTTTTTCAGTCATTGTTTCGCTCGAGAAACGGCTAAAAACCTCAAAACAATATATTCACTTCGTGTTAGTTTAAAAATAAATGTCTGTCTCCGTAGTAATATGGAACCTATACCGTGCGGTGACGTCAGAAGGCGTATCAGGTCACGTGACTTTCGTCAATTTTCGGGAACATTTTAATTGCATTTAATAATCTTTGTGGCGGGCATAGAAAATTTTGGCTTATATATTTTAATTCGTGAGAAAATTTCGCATCAAGTACATCATTAATATTCCAGAAACAAATTTCATGCATACCTATTCCCCATTATGGGCTATTGAATACATTAACTTTTATAAGCCTTAAAAGGTGAGCATAAATTGTAAATACAAAATGATCTGTAGAGTTTTCAACTAATATGCCGTAGTTCATCAACACGCCAAATATAACGTAAATGTCCGAAGACTAGAATATCCAAATGCCATATTAATTATGGAAAACGATATCTCCAGACAAAAATACGCTAAAAAAAGGAGATATCATTTTCTATAATTAATCTGGCATTTGGATATTCTAGTCTTCCGACATTTTCAATTAAGCCAAATTAGAAGCTCACGTTATTTCACCAAATATAACGTAGGTAGCATAATTATTCGATATCTCGAATATCGTATACACTCGAGTATTCGAGGTATTCGCGGGTAGTACTCGCACATCTCTATTTAAAATGCATTGTTGAGTTAGAAATTGTCAATGAGTAGGTCGTAGGTTGGGATTGAGCGGGAAATAATTGGTGTGTGACAAGCGGGACACAATTACGATTTACAAAATATTGGTCAATAAATTGGATCGTGTCAAACGGACTTAAAAAGAAATCCTTCTTCCCCCCTCCATCTCGCTCTAATAAGCAGGACAACCCACGCAGGCTCGCTTCTTTGTCTCCCAATTCCTAGAGACGAAAGTATTTTTAACATTTCGGTTACGCCCTCTTTATCCTCCTGTATTTCCCCCATACAACTCTGGCCGCCCTCCTTCGTATCCACTTCCCCAGGGTTGCAGTGGGCTCTTCTTCACTGCGTCACATCCTGACGACGAATACTCAAGACCTCTCGAACCAGACAAATAAGGCATGAATGCTCAACGGTTGTCAACATTGCTCGCAGCAGACTAATTGGAATTCGCAGCCGTCTGCAATAACAAAAATCAAATACAACAGAACCTCAATTAACCTTCTTACGTGAGCCAATGCCACAACTGTCGGATTAATGAGATGATAAGTATGCTTACTGGGAACAGAAATCGCTTTTTTTTCGCACGTAATCGTTAGATGGAAACGAAAAATGAATTTTAGTGAAAACATTAATCTTCTAACCAGAACCGAGCTATTCGCTCATAAATCAAGCATTAAAATAAGTAAAAGGTGACGCCCAACGAACGAGCTGAATTGAGGATATCTACGTCATCCACGTCCCCTCTTTTACTGTTAAAGGGAAAGGGAGGGGAGAGGAGGTGGGGAGGGGAGAGGAGGTGGGGACGGAAAGGTATGCTCGCACAGATCCTGTCGCAAAAACGGGAAAATACGGGTATTTTTATTTTACAAACTCCATCATATTCATAACAAATTGAGATTAAAAACTACGAAGCAGAACCAGGAGGAGGCAAAGGAATAAAAAACGGGGGGGAGGGGTGCTGCTCCTTTAGGAAAACGGTCAAATACATGGTGCTGAGGTTGTTAAGAAACACAAACGCTAAACACGGTAAATGTCTAAAACAACGAACCATATGTCCGTAAACCTACCTAAAAACAGTCCAACTAAGGAATGCTATTTTACCACAATCATTAACATTATAAATAACACCCAAAAAACGGTGGTAGGATCTGTCTCCACTTCCTTGCACTGTCCCCTCCACCACCCCCATTTTTTATTCGTTTGCCCCCTTATGGTTTGGGCTTTGTGGTTTTTAATCTCAATTTGTTATTTATTACAGCCGTAGATACGTTCTCTCCTTTGTTGCATCAGATTCGGCAATAACAAAATATGGCACACAACCCCATTTCGTTAATCCGGGACAATATGATCTTAAATTACGCCCTCGACACTGAACTGGTCTTCCATTTAACTCAAAACTATTAATTACCAAGTTCTTCTAGGGGCTATTTTTATCACTTTCCTTTGAGAGGCATTTGAAATGAAACAAATATTTCCCCAGTCTTAATAACCCCGTTCATGAAAATATGAGCATGGGCAATCGGCCGGTTCAGCCAGGAATTGGTTTACTGGAGGCTAGTTAAACATAGTTTTAATGCAGCTTGATTCAATGCTTCTCACTTTGCACACGGAACCTGCAGGATCTAACTACAGAATCGCTCAATTTTTTCAGGGTAGAGCTGAAATAAAATTAATACTAAAAGGCTTCGAACTTTAACGTGCATATCGGAAGAAGTACAATTTCTCCTCGCACAATTAGGAATATGAACAGCTGTAAATATATCCAATAGCATGAATACGAGTGTATTGGTGGATAGCATAGGTAGTTGCATGCTGGTATATGGACTTGAAGCTAACCTAACTAACAGAATGTTTTTGAATGCTTGCT
Organism: Platycnemis pennipes; assembly: GCA_933228895.1. Lineage (NCBI taxonomy): Eukaryota > Metazoa > Arthropoda > Insecta > Odonata > Platycnemididae > Platycnemis > Platycnemis pennipes. The sequence continues at coordinate 141,056,127 of OW121849.1, read as the reverse complement.
TTTCTATTGTTATCTTTTTTTAAATTGTGAACTTAAGACCAGAATAATATTAACGATCCTTTTCATGCATGGTATTAAATGCATGTTGGGTGTGAATTCACCCCCTGCCACACATCCATGACAATTCATCTTCAGCCTATCTTTCAGACATTTCATCTTCAATTTCATCTTTCGTGTGAGATGGAAAGCGCAGATACCACCCTGCTACATGCCCTGTCTGTCCCTCTTAACTCGAACGAACCCAGATTACAACGAAAAGTACACCATTAACAGAAACTTCAATGACACACGCTATTCACACACTCACCTTATTACCAATACTGGCTGCCGATTCAATTAGGATTATTTATTGTCGTCTAGGATTTAAAGCCACTCTCACTCTCTCATCAGCTTCTCATCAGATGTAAATCCACGTAGTTTGTGTGAAGGAGTCACTTACCTGAAAGTAAAAATGCGATGAATTAATAAAATACTTATCTACATTAAAACTGTTGATAATGGATACATAAATATAGTCATCGGTCAATTTTTCAGCACGAAAAACGATTTTATCACAACACATAGACGAAATCGTCAAGGATAGCGGAAATGGAGTCGTTTACAATATTTTTGCCGAATCTGATGGTTTTTGTAAAAATAAAGACCCGTATTTTTTCCGTCCTTCGATCAATCAATTAGTTCTCCAGTTATAAGGTGGGCGTGCAAAGGACTAGTACGTCATTCACTTCGTCCAAACACAACTGAGACTGCGAAGCTCCTTCGCTCAGTTACAATTGAGGACACCCAGCGGACAGCCAAAGAAAGTGGTTGCGACAGGATCTGTGCGAGCAGAACTTCCGCCCCCACCTCCACTCCCCTCCCATTCCCTCAAAACAGTCAAGGCCGGGAGGTGGATGACGTAGTAATCCTTAACGCAGCTCACCCTTAACAACCAACGATATCGTGTGCAAAAGAACGATTTATGTCCCGAGTAAACGCCCCCATTGCGTGAAACTAATTCCACGTCACCTAACGTGAACACCAACTGTGAAAATATTCTTTCTTTCTCTGGACGGGAGCGAATTCAAAAGCAAATACGCTAACGGAGGTTCTACCGCTACTCCGCAATTCAAACTCCCGAGAAAAAGAGCTATGTTATTTAATGAATAAATTTAATGAATGAATACCGGTCCAAAAGAACACCTATATAGAAAATCATATGTAGGGTGACAACGCATACACAATAATTGTAACAATATGCTATTACTAGCGGGTTGCAGCTGCATTATTTTTTTTACAAGCTCTTTTAATTAGGGATGGGTCGGTTCCACTTTTTTTCGGTTCCGGTTCGGTTCTTAACTTCGGTTCTCGGTTCCGATTCTCGGTTACGGTTCTTCATTTACCACTTACTTTGCATTGCTCAATGGTAAGATAAGGTAATCAATAATCATTTTCAGAGACTGAATTAGAATAATTCGCGACTTTGAAGCATCTAAGTACACTATTTCACCAGGTTTTAATGTGAAGCCTCCACTTTCGGAGTGGGAGTAGGTTTCAAACTGGTTTTCGCGCCAATTATTTCGGTACCGATTATTTTTGGCCTCGGTTCCGGTTCTAAGCTCAAGAACCGGTGGAACCGAGAACCGAATAACCGAACCGACCCATCCCTACTTTTAACTCATTTTGACTTCGAAACATGACTGACGTGTTGTTGCCAAGTTTAATTTATAAAGTGAGAATACATGCTCAATCCCGCTAATACGTATTATAAAATAGGTTAAATATTTTCTAACTTACTTTTAATCTATTTCCTTGCAAATACAACTCTTTGTTTTGAATTTTATTAATATTCATATTTTTGAAAACTGTTTGGCAACAATGACGCTGCTACCATTTGGAAGCATTGGTATTAATTACACCATGTCAATAACCAATGAAATATTTAAATTACATAAAAAATATAAGGACTTTGGTAAGGTTAATTCTTTAATTTAGTAAAAAGGGTTGTAAACACGTTCCGTCACAAGTACCGTTGCCAATGATAACAACATACTGTAGCGCCACTTTCATGTAAATAACACTTTTCTGCTTTTTTCGGGCAAACATTTATTAATATCAATTAAACAAGTGTGGTAAGGCGAGCACTTCTTCACAATGCTAAATTCTACATAGATTTGCGCATTTTATATTAGCTTTTCGTCAAAGCGACATTTCTCTTTACATTATTAATCTGCAATTTTACTGCAAGAGCCATGCTTTGCCGTACAACCACTTATAAAATAGCTGATTTTCAACGTCTTTTTTCTTCAAATATATTACGGAAAGAAATCACTATTTCATTGCCAATCGACAGAAGGGTTAAAAAATGACGGGTCCTGAAATTTTCACAAAAATGAAATCTACTTCATAATTCGGTGGAGCCTCCTTAAGAAAAAAAATTCCAAAACAATGTATGCAGAAATCAATAAACTACTCCCTTAGGAAAACGATCAAATACATGGTGCTGAGGTTGTTAAGAAAAACAAACGCTAACCATGGTAAATGTCTAAAACAACAAACCATATGTCCGTAAACCTACCTAAAAACAGTCCAACTAAGGAATGCTATTTTACCACTATCATTAATATTATAAATAACATCCAAAAAACGGTGGTAGGATTTGTCTCCACTTCCTTGCACTGTCCGAGAGACAGACGGAGTCATTAAGAATGGAATGGAGGTCAATGGAAAAGAGAACAGACTCCTCGAAAGTGAATGAAGAGTCAATTATGTACCACAAGTCCCTGTACACAAAACTTTTCAACACAAAAGAGCGCACGTCTAAGTTAATGGTATACCCGGCACATCATGACGTGCGAATGTTTCGTTATAATCGTACCAATAGAAGGGAAGTCCACTTTGTGGAATATCGAGATTCTTGAAACTAAAGTGACCTTGGTAATATTCCACACAATTACTATCATTATCCAAACGATCGGTTTCGACCTCTTCAGGTCATTAACGAGAGCAGAATACCGCAGTGAACGGTGATCGATCGCTCGTGTGTGTCAATCGTGATTGAAGGCTTACAATACGGTAGTTTCCTATTATTTTTTTATTGTCTTGATCGAAAGTTTAAAACCTCTGGAGCACGTGTTTTAAGTCGTTCAAATTTTAAATGACGTTAAGTATTTTTTCTCATTAATTAAAAAGTGAAAAAAATCAATGGCGCGAAATCGCGACGGCAAGCTATTGCATTCCGGTAAATCGTACGTGTGACATGACACTATTTCCTCTACCAGCTCCTAGGTGGTGCTGCGGACGCTTTCAAGTAGACGCTGCACTCCGTTAAAGCTTATCAACTAGTATCGGAGGTATATTTATTCCGTTAATTTATTATAATTAACTTTTATTTATTTATTTAATATTATTTATGCAGTTGATTCATTTAAAAACAGTTAGTATTCCTTCTACAAGCATACCCCGTAGTTCGCCCATCGCCGCACGACCTTCACGCCATGCTTCGGGGTAGCAGAAGACACCACGAGCAGGATGCTCTGGAGCCTATAAAACGACTATTAATAGAATGTTTCACAGAGAAGACTTTTCGAGCGTTTATAGTTTTCACAGGCTATTACTAATATATACTATTCACTAGAGCTGAGGGGCCCTGAAATACAATGGTAAGTTCAGGAGACGAATTTTCCTAGGCCTCGCAACGTAAACTACCTACCTGTTACGTCAGCAAGAAGGCAGCTCACCCCGCCATTTCAGGGCCTTTTCATGTGGCCTTAAAATTAACATTTAATTCTCTAGTAAACTGGGATTTCTCAATGAAAACTTTTTGCGTAAATTAAATACATTTATGGCAGGGCACACATCGCAATTAACGAAGTCTGTTTTCTTTGATGAAGGAAACTACCCTATTGAATACAGTGGCAGCTCATGAGCTACCTGATTGCTGCGAGACAGCCCTGCGTGGATCCCTCCAGTATCGGGAATGATGCTTGATTAGGGAAACCACGATTTGGGATTTATTAATCGTTGGGCGATGGTTTTGGTAAGTCTGATACAACTTATCCCACATCGAAAGTTTCTTCACCTGATCGCGAGTCATTTGTTTCACGGGCGCATTTTTACACGGTAATTAGTTGAAAACTAGGCAGTACGTTGCGAATAATGAATATCAACATCAATTGTGAGCCACGTCCCAGTGATTGTTTTCAATCGTGAACAGACAGCAACAATCGCGATTGTCAGAGAGGTCGGCATTGATCGTTCGACGGTGGGCCGGGACCAAGTCAGTCTATCGTCGGTCTTCGAAACGTCGGCGACCATGGAAGCCCTGACCCGGTGGAGATCCCGAGAGTTCTACATTCAGACGTCAGTCCATCTTTTCCGAGAATCGAGACTCGTGATTCGGTCGTTCGCGACCGACTCACGAGCCCAACTATTTCCTGACGGCCACAGAGAGCGACGAGATGGATGCGATGACCTTGTGACCTCCCTACTCAAGGGTGATACAGGGTACGGGATAGGGGAGATCGGACGAAAATATTGACGCAACATCATCACGCGGACGACACAGAGAGGAGAAAACAACGGGTGTAGCAGAAAAGCACAAGTGCAAAGGAAAGTGATGAGTAGCTCACTCACGTGACAGGTCATTCTAACGCTAGGGTAATATTTACGGCTTCGTAAATTACACCGACTTCCTGGGGGGTTGTGATCGAAACCGTCGGGATTATCTCGAATAGGTAACCAAGGAGTCATGTGTATAAACACACAAAGGTTTGCAATTTTAGTGAGTCTGAAACGCTCCTTACAATATCATTAACTGTTTTCACTTGACATTTTCTCATATTTCCCGACTTTAGAGCCCCCATATGGGATAAAACACGAGTGCAAACAAACAATGCATGAGGTTGTAATCATCGGTTTTAACACACGAAATTTGTGAAGCATACCTGTTTATACCACGCCACTCCTTGGTTACCTATTCGAGATAATATGATAAAGATACAGTATAAGGGAAAACAATAAGACGTTCGTACTAGATATCTAGAATGTCATAATTTTCGCGAACAATAAGAAATAATATTATATTTCATCGAAGCTACCGGTAAAATAGTTATGGTTAATTTTAGGCACACTTTTCACTTTTAGATGAGACCCTTTATTTATAATAAATGATTGCTTTGAGACTCGGAGTTCAAATATCTGTATGATATAAGAGAAGTGCTTGTACCTCATGAAGAGAGTGGCCTAGTTGACAGCAGACATATGCAGCTACATAACATGGAGATGCTTTGTTTTCCAGATGAAAAAATATGCATTGACTGAAAGGCTGGCAGCGTAACACTAACACACTAAAACAATATGACTAGGTGCTAGGCAATAATACGTGTCTAGGGGTTACAGGACGCTCACCAGAAAGTCCCGGGTTCGATATTTTTCGCTGGCAAACCGGTCCCTACTTGGGTGCTTTGTGGAGAGCCTTCGAGTTCAGTACTCCATCCGTCGGATGGGATGTTAAGCTGTGGTCCCATTAGCACCTTTCGTTAAGAGAAGTCGGCCAATGCCGACGACGGGTTTCTCTCCACCCTTCCTTCCTGCCCCTTCATTCTCATCCTTGTACCTTTCCTCCTGTTTGAAGCGCCTATAAGTATGAGTACATACTTGAAAACATGGACACACACACAACACACCCTTGTGGTGCATTGCGAGGTGATTAAGTATACGTTGGACAGAACTGTAACCGCTATTGGACGACAAGCTGTGTGGCTCAAACACAGGGAAGAAATAGGGAAAATTCAAGCGTACAGGCCCGTGTGGCAGTAAAACTAGAGATCGGGAAAGAATAAACTACACTCGAAACGGTTATGTAATCGAAATTCGGACCGTAGTCATAGATCGACGCTTCCTCAGCAATCAGCAATAATGTCCAGAAGAGGAGTTATGCCATGCTGACCGCATGATATGGAAAATCTAAATGACCATTGAAAAAAAATGTTGCTCGATATTCATTTTCTTTAATTCTTTTCTCTCATTCAATATCATATTTTCTTTCGAGGTATCCTGACACTGTGCACCGTGGAAGATGGCTGCAGTACTTGAGTGACGTCCTCAGCTAACACTGCTTTACGGATTCGCTACTGCCTTACAACAGAAGTGAGAATACGCAGTTTTCATTTCACACCTCAGATCGGAGCAGCGTGACCAGATAACACACGAATTGAGAACCTATATTCTCCATTCCAAGTCTATTTCCATTCCTGCTTTCTACCTGAAATGTAAAATGGAGGGGTGGGCGGGGGCCTTCAGGAACCCCCCTGGCACTTGGACCTCTTTAGATCTATTGTACCAACCCACATTAAGAACTTTAGTTGTCCTTGCATTGATATTCGTGTTTCTGCGTGAATATGTTGACATGTATCCTTGTCGATGCTTACCGACAGAAACGGGAATGAAAAAAAAACAGAACTGATTGCAAGGAGAAATTCAAATGCATCAAAATAAAATAAAAAATTGTGACACATGATCTTTCCTGGGGTAAACAAATACGTGAAATAATGGGTCAAGCTAATCGTAGACTGGGATTCATCAAAAGAGTACTGGGTAAATGCGAAGATCATGTACGAGAAATCAGCTACTTTTCCCTTGTTCGACCTCATTTGGAATATGCTGCCAGTGTATGGGATCCCTACGAAATCGGTCTAAATAATAAACTTGAACGTGTGCAGCGAAGATCGGCAAGATTTTTATAGGGACGGTACGATAACTATATTAGCGTAACCAGTCTATTAAATAAATGAAAATGGGAATCATTGTCAGATCACAGGTTGAAATTTAGACTTAATAAATTACAGGACCATATTTTCAGTGATGACGTTAAAAATGTTTTGCGTACCCCAACTTACGATGGTAGACGACCATAATCACAAAATTAGAGAAATTGATCGCCGAACTGACAGATTCAAAATGTCCTTCTTTCCTCGTACAATTAGGGATATGATAAACTGTAAATATATCCAATACGAGTGTATCAATGGATAGCATAGGTGCATGTTGGTGTAAAGACTTGGGGGTAACCCAACTAACAGCATTATATTACATGCTCGCTTTGCTATTTTTATCTTTAAAAAAATTAAAGTTTAAACTTGTATATTACTTATAATTCACTTTTGTGAGTGATATGTTGTGCATATTTAATGAGAATTCACCCCCTGCCACACAACTTTATGGAGGCTTGCAGGGTATTATGTAGATGAAAATATCTTGGTCTAATTTCCTTTATAAAACCAGTCTCCTTTAGTCCTAAAAAATTATCTTTAAAAAAATGCTCGCTCATTTCGGTGAATTATATTCGATGTAATTCTTAGCGTCTCAATAAAATATATATTTCGAGAACTTTTGCCGTGAAAGCAACGACAAAACACTCGGAAAGCGTCGATAAGAGCGTCTTTGAACTTTCGATCCGAGATCTCGTGTTGTTTGTTCCACAGAGCCGCGGGCGGTCAAAGTCCAGAGACGCTGCAAAGCCGTTGGATCATGTTTTCCATCTTGCAGCGAGACGAAGATGCGAGGCGGGAGATAAGCGCAGTTCCTACTAAAAGACATCCGCCGACACTATTTTGACAAATTTAGACACGGCACTTCGCATTTTCGTGCCCGCGAAGACATTAGTCCAAAGCAATATCGACCAATTAGGAACAATTGATGGATCTGCGACTCAAATTAATGATCAAAGTGAGAGAAAGGGGAAATCTGCTCAGGATAAAACATATATATACAAGAAGGAAAGTGAAGTACAAAAAACTTGCAATTATATTGGGAGACAACATTTTCTACGAGTGTTGGAGAAGATATTACGAAGTAAAAAGACATCTATAGATGACTATTATGTAACCCAACATGGAAACTAATGAACGCTATTAAGGTTCGATATACTATAATTAGATGCACACCTCAAGTGAGGCAACTTCCCCAATTCACTCGATAATCAGCATCACTAGGAGTAATTGGATGTAGTGAGATATGGAGAAGGGCTGCTTTCACTAAACAGGCAGAGAAAAGAATCACTAACGGGAGCCTTGAGAATGATGGAAGAGCAAACATCGGTACAGAGCTCGTGATATGAAGCATAGCATTAAATCGACCTGGGACATGGACCATGCGGGTAGATTAAGAATGGATGGAATATTGGTTGGCTTGTGAGATATTAACGAGAAAGTAAAAATTACGATGGAGAGTAATTAGGACGAATTATAGAGTTTAGAGCATTGTGGGGGAAGGAAAAAGTTTGTTGGACACAAGGACGAGGTAGTGTAGGCGGACAAGTAATAAAGGGAAACGGAACACCATCGTAGAAGGCCGTCATAGAAGGTCAGGTAAGCGAAAAAAAGCGAAACTTTTGATCTAATGAACATAAAGAGGTACACAGAGCATTGAAGGAGCGTTTCTGAAAATGCAAAACGGAGTTCTCCAAGAAAACAGCTTGAGGAAGGAAAAGGCGTGGATCAAGATAACTGCGAGATGGGACACGTGCCACAGTGCGACACGGGAAGTTGCAGACTCGACTCGAAGTGTGTCCGGCTACTATGTCCGTTCGGAGAAGAAAAGAAAACCCACCCCAACCTGGCATTAGAATACAGAAACTCCAACCCGCTGCGAAGGGGCAGAGAGAAGACGTTCGCCTCATTTAGACGAGAGTTTGCAAAAGCCGAAAGAATTCATGGATCACAAAAGAAGGCCCTTAGCTGAGGCGACCACCGTCAGAATACACTCAAGGGGTTCTATTCACAAGAGAGTCGAGCATGGAAATTAAAAGATCCTACCCATTTATATAAAACCTTTAAAACATAGAATATAAAGAGTGAAAATTGGCGATTTTTGGTGATATAGGTGAGAAAACTTACAATTCAAAGTCGATATTTGAAGCATGTGACTCATTGAGGTACCCGATAGGACAATGGGGTAGTTTCCTTCAAGAAAACAGAATTCATTAATTGCGATTCGTGCCCAACCCTAAATGTATTCATCTTACGCTAAAAATCTGGATTAAGAAATCCCAGTTTACTCGAGAATTAAATGTTAATTTTAAGTTCATTTGGAAAAGTTCATAAATGGCGGGATGCGCTGCCTTGTTTTTGACGTAACATTTACATATAGTTTACGTAGTGAGGCATAGGAAATATTCCTCTCCTGAACTTACCATTGTATTTCAGAGCCCCTCGGCTCTATTGAATATGTATTAATAATAACATATGAAAACTATCAAATCTCGTAGCCTCCTCCGTCATAAATGGCATTGATAGTCGTTATATAGACTAATTCTGCTCGTGGAGTCTTCCGCTGCTGCGAAGCATGGCGTGAAGTCAGCGCGGCTATGGGCCAACTTGACTGTATGCTCGGTAAAATAAATATTAACTGCTTTTAAACGAATCAACTGCATACATAATTTTAAATAAATAAATAAAAGTTAATCATAATAAATTAACTGAATAAATATACCTCCGATACTAGCCAATAAGCTTTAACGGAGGGCACCGTCTGCTTGGAAGAGTCCGCAGCACCACCTAGGAGCTGGTAGAGGAAATAGTGTCTTGTCACACGTACGATTTACCGAAATGCAATAGCTTGCCATCTCGTTTTCGCGCCGTTGAATTTTCTCACTTTTTATTTAATGAGTAAAATTAGGTACTTAACGTCATTTCAAAATCAAACGGCTTACAATACTTACTCAAGAGGATATGAACATTCAATAAAGAAAGTAATTGGAGACTTCCCTATTAGGGCAAGAGAGAATTTAGGGTTCGAGAGCCGATTGGAAAAAGGAGATGGGTAGCCTAACAAGGAAAGAAGATTCGTACGGACAAAGGAAGCGTTTTACCATGTAATCCCATAATCATCACCAGCTTATTTAACGGACTATGCTTGGCGATCTACGAGCTATCGAATAAGACGCTAGATAAAGAGCTCTGTTACGCCACAAATGGATCCTGCCATCAAATCCATTATATTAGACAAATAAATGATCCAAGCAGCCCACGAAGAGGAGAATCCGTGTAAAGTATACTCGAATATCAACATTCCCACTGGCAGTAAACTGAATCGAACATCGTAACTGCTGGGAAATAGGAGTGAGAGCGATTCCAAACCCCATGTCTCCCCTCCTATCAGCTACGTAAGATGCTCCATCCTAATTCGAGACGCAATATGTTCCTTGTAGGAAAGCACACAGACATGTCAAACAAACTATGGCCCGGATACTAGCTTTTCTCAACTGAAGAGAGGGGAAACTAGGATTTTTATGACTTTCGAAACTCTATAACATACGGCAAGTGAGAATGGTGAAATAAATACAGTTCATTATGCAGATACTGCTGGAAAAAACAGCTTCAAATGTGCTCATGGCCCTATTCCACGTCACCAAAAATACAAGTTAAAAAAATGTACATACATGTACGTCGCTAAACAACGTTAATTAATCTTACGTACCACGAAATTATTACCGAAGCTGGGAACTAAATCCATAACCCTAAAGAATTTCATCTATGATATCTTCTCAAAGTCGTAAACGTCATACTTGGCCGAGGTAAGCAGACAATACGGGCTTTTGAAAGCCGTTCTTGGAGAAGCTGGAGGTTCAAGTAGGCTCCATCGCGACCGCACGAAAACAAATAAATGTAAATATTTTAGCATGCTGTTCGAATATGCGACAATCACAGATCCCATCGGTACATCCTTCTTGCAAACCTTTCCATGTAAGCGATTATTCAGCGGATACTCTACTCAACAGATGTCGTGTGGAGAGTATTTCGAGAGAACTTCATCCACTGGACTCGACGATAAAACACTTCAAAAGACAGAACGATAATGCCGACGCCGGGTTTCTCATCTTCCCTTCCTCCGATTCCATCCCAAACGTATTTTATTTCCTCCTCTACAGAAGCGATACGGCTATAATGTATGAACATTAAAGTTCTCGGAACACCCAGAGGATATTTAAGATTTAACAAGAAGAGCAACATTCGATTCACAAAATAAAAATTCAATATTTTCACATTTTACAAAACTGGCATAAATTGCCTTGAGTGACATTGTGCAGACCTAACACGCGAAGCATTTTTCATTCGGTTTGTGGAAAAGTGCATTTGTTATCGATTTCCCAGCAGTGGCATAAATACCGCATGACCTCCAAGTGGCTTCTAGAGTGAACACGGTGCTCTTCATGGGGCGCAGGTGGACCAACCCTTGCATACGGATCGGGAGGTGGGGGTGGAATGCCCGTGGCGGACCCACCCCCCGCACACCCCCGAGGGGAGGGACGGATGTGGAGCAGAATAGGCTGGGAGGGGAGGGCGACCCGGATCGAAGGCGCAAAGAGGGGGGTGACTCGCCCACGCAAAGAGAGAGAAGTGGTCGCCTATATGGGAGCAGATCGAAGAGTGAAGCAGACGGCTGCCCACGCGTGTCTGGGAGCACCCAAGGGGGCGTCCATTAATACGTGAGGCGTTTACGGGGGGAGGGGGGGGGGTCGAGCCGAATCTCACCCGATCTCTAGTGGGAGAGATGGGTGGTCTCGGCAAATATCACGTAATTTTTTTCCCGCAAGAAATATTGTAAAATTGCGAGAAAATTGGGTTATATTAAGCAAAACATGTTTCACCACTAAAACATGGCCACATCCAACACAATAATATTCATCGCGGTTATGCGAACGCCACAAAGTAGCACAGCAGCCCCTTGATTGTTTAGCCTCCACCGGACAGCCAAACGCGCGATTTTTTCACTGTGATTCTAGACTACGTTCTAAGTAGTCTTAAATACTAGTCTCAAATAAAAATAATTGAGCAAATTATGTTTTTTTAAAATAAATGCAACGCAATAAAGCACAGATTAACGTATTTACATTAAAAATACGCATTTTGAAAAAGCTAACGTGTGATTAGAGGGGGGGAGGAGGTCGAGCTAATTCTCACGATATCTCACTAAGGGGTCGAAAAATTGCCAAAATCGCCTCACGTAATTAATGGACGCCCCCCCAAGGGATGATTATTTATTTCTTTCCGCGCTAAATGAAGACTACACATGCTTAGGTAAGGGACTTCTATGCTATTAAAGCGTCTGGGTATTCTATTACTGAAATATAAATTCAACACGACGAGGCTGTACAGATCAGTGGATGCTAATGTTTACTGCAATTGAAAGGTACACTGGGAATACTGATTTCTGATACACTGGCAATGGTTCTATCGAGTATTTAAAAAACATTATTTGAACGTACAAAAGTGACTCAACTTCCTTCTTTACCTCTCGCCCAAGTGATATATCAGTAATTGGAATATATATCCGTAATTATATATTAATATATCAGTACACAAAGTCAGTAACTGCGGGCCCCGGTGGCGACGAGGTTAAGTCCTCGCCTGCTAATCATGAGGTCGCGGGTTCGAGTCCCGCATTTTTCTCTACCCAGGTCATGGAGATACGTTAGTTCGGCCCCCAAGGAAGCCTGATGACAGGTTAATGCCTATTGGGATCCCAGGGGTACATGGACCAACAAAATCGTCCTCATGCAAGTTTAATTTTAAACATGTAGTTCCTCCTAAGCATCTCATAATTCATCTTCTTCCGCTATCTCCTCTCTCCCATTTTCTTAATTATTTCTTGTTACCCCATTTATTCTCCCACTGGCTGTTCCAATTGTTTTTTCTCCTACGTTCCCCTACATTTAAATATACTTCATTTTGCCCGGTTATAATTAGTTAGATATTCAGGGGAGGCGACCGACTGCTGATGTCATTCGCGCCATTTAGGATAGGTGGGTAGTAAGTGGGTAAATGTACGAGTTTTCAGGGAACGGAGGAAGGGTGGAGAGAAACCGGGCGTCGGCATTAACCAACTGCCCTTAAAGAAAGGCTCCAAGGGGACATCGGCTTAACGTCCCATTCGACGGACGGAGTAATGTACTCGTTTGCTCTCCACAAAACACTCAAGTACGGGCAGGTGTACCAGTGAAATTACTTTCCACACACCGGGAAGAATAGAAGATTGACTCGCATGTTGTACGCGGAATACATCGTTTCTCCTTCTAAACCAAGGGCTATGAATTCGGGCCGGCCATCCGCTGCAACCTCACTGCACATAATTATAAAGCTACGCATGGTTAATTCCGGTCACGCTCTCTGATCCCAAAAACACGATGGAGACGCAGATAAAGGCACGCCGTCGCGCAAAAAAAAACAGAAGCGAAGCGAGTGGCGCCGGCGAAAACACATTCGCCTCATCAACAGGCGAACAGTATCGCAGACACATACGTCATCCAATACTGCTCGGTATTAATTGATGTCGCGTTCCCTTCCCTTATGAAGAGTTAGTCTCCTGAAACCTCTAATAAGACTCTCAACATCGTATCTAATTATGTTATTCCACCATATAACGCCTGAAACGACTCTTTTTATAATTACTAATCCTTTTCATACATGATATGTAATTCATGTTTGGTGTGAATTCACCCCATGCCACACACCCTTATCTACATCTACGTAAAACCCTGCAAGCCACCATAAAATTGTGTGGCAGGGGGTGAATTCTCACCAAACATGCATAACATGATGCGTAAAAAAAAAGATTAGTATTAATATACAGGTCTAAACTTCACGATTTAAAAAAGATAAAAATAGCAAACTACGCATGCAAAAACATGCAGTAAGTTGGGTTACCTTCAAGTCCTTATACCAACATGCAGCTACCTATGCATTACATTGATTCACTCGTATTGGACATATTTACCGCTATTCATATCCCTAATTGTACGAGCTAAAAAGGACATTTTGAATCTGTCAGTTCGGCAATCAATTTCTCTAATTTTGTAATTATGGTCCAGTCTACCATAGTACGTTGGGGTTCGCAAAATATTTTTAACGTCATAACGGAAGATATTATCTTGAAAGTTATTTAGGAGATCAAGTCTAAATTTCAACCTGCGATCTGCCAATGATTCCCATTTTAATTCATTTAATTAACTGGTTACGCTAATATAGTTATCGTACCGTCCCTATAAAAATCTTGCCGATCTTCGCTGCACACGTTCAAGTTCATTATTTAGACCGATTTCGTAGGGATCCCATACACTGGCAGCATATTCCAAATGAGGTCTAACAAGGGAAAATTACCTGATTTCTCATACATGATCGTCATATTTACCCAGTACTCTCGTGAAGAATCCCAGTTTACGATTAGCTTGACCCATTATTTATGGTGGCTTGAAGGTTATAATGTAGATGTAGATGATGTTCCCTTACTTCCAAGTACTTTACTTACAACATACATCCGGAGTATGCTCTTTTATAGCCGAGAGGCGTGGACGATAAGAACCGCGGGAAAGACAAGACGTACTTGTGTTGTCTCATGAATGATGAAGTGAAACATGGATCGACCGAGTGACAATGGAAGACGACCGTCTCCAGCTGAGGAAAAGAGAAATCAGCTGAAAAGTTTATAAAATTTATAGTCCATTTTCTGAGACACCATAGTGCCGTGAATACAGTTGCCGCGAGGCAAATGACTGGAAAGCAAAGGAGCATGTGAAGGGATGTAGAAGAGTATAATTACATATGCCAATATGAAGAGGTTAGGAGAGGAAACTTGAGAAGAGCCACTTCGAACCCATCTTAAGATCGATGACTATTAGTGATAACGAAAGGAGAGGAAACGCCAATTTTCTTCGAAAATGAAAATTGAATTTTTTAATTCATGAGTTCAGCTAGAAAAATTCTACTTCAAGAGCTGAAGGTGGGGTTAAACTCAATAACTTGGGAGCGGAAATCGTTCGGCTTAGCAGCCGATCTGTGCCACTAAGGGCTCCAATGTTCAGAGAGCATTTGTCACTAGATATCCAAAAATATTCAGCATCAACCTCATCCAGGAGGAATGTCACGAGATGTCGGTCCATGGTGACGGCGAAGGTTATGCGTACTTCCTGTCTAACTTTTACTTCACGTGGTCTACCAATAAAAATAGTTTCTAGGGGAGTTCCTTTCCTACCCAATCCTTATTTCGTACTGTAGCTTAGCGCTAAGAATTCTCTATATCACGTCTATATTATTTTCTTTCGATACCGGTTCTATCGATTTCGATGCCGATTTCTATAAATTTTTTCTAATGTTATACAATTGTAATGATTTACTTTGGAAGCAATTAAATTTATTAACTCTTCATACCGTCTACCTTTCTCTTACCATTCAGAATTCCCGCATATTCCACTGTAACATTTAGGAGTCCATTGTCTAACAAACGCTTCCCTTATCCCATTTTTCTACCTCCTTTGAATTTATCCCAACTTCCTTCCACGTCCACCATACCTAGTACTTCGGTCGTCTTCTTCGCTACCCACCTTGCCATCTCAATCCTCCTCCAAACCCACATCTCATAAGTCAATCCTTTTACAACGACCATTTATCGCAAACATACAAAGTTACAATCTATATCTGATTGTGAGCCGTAACTAAGCTCTTATTCTTTGAAGTCGAGATGATCATTTTATTTTTAACAAAGTCGACAGGGAATTAAGTATTGGTCATTATCACACTTATACTGGTAATGTTAACACCTCCCTTCTTGAGGTTATGACTGAGATAACGTATCGTATTGCGATAACATATCATTCTTTACACGACTCGGGTGAGCAAATATGTCGCACGTACAGTACGACATTTGCTGAAACAAAGAGACGTAGTAATGTGACTAATACCCGTGAAATATAATTTTTGTCTCTTTGGAAACAAAGGGAGTTTGCTATTTATAAAACTAGATAAGTGCCTGGGCCTATTGTGGACCAACCTCGACGCGTGAATGTTTAACGTGGTTGTTTCCTTCGTCAAAGAAAGCAGAATTCAATAATTGCGATTCCTGCACCACCATTAATGTATTCATTTTACGCTAAAAATTTGTATTTAGAAATCCCAGTTTACTCGAGAATTAAATGTTACCTTTAAGACCATTTGAAAAATTCCATAAATGGCGGAATGCGCTGCCTGGTTGTTGACGTAAAATGTACATAGTTACCGTTGCGAGGCATAGGAAATATTCCTCTCCAGAACTCATTGTATTTCAGAGCCCCTCAGCTCTAGTGAATATGCATTAACAATAGCCTAAGAAAAATATCAAAGTTCGAAAAGTCTCCTCAGTTTAACATGGTCTATTATTAGTAGTTTTATAGGCTCCCACGCCCTGCTAGTGAATAACTCTGCTACCGCGAAGCATGGTTAGTAGTTCGCACACGACTATGGGCTAAATTCACGGTGTGTTTAGCATAATAAATACGAATTGTTTTTTAAACGAATCAATTGAATAGATAATTTTAAATAAATAAATTAAAGTTAATCATAATAAAGTAACTGAAGAAGTAAACCTCAGATACTATAGTTAATAAGCTTTCACGGAGAGCATCGTCCGCTTGGATGCGGCGTCCACAGAACAACCCAGTGGCATGATATGTAATGCACGTTTGGTGTGAATTCACCCACTGCCACACACCTGCAGGGTATTATGTAGATGCAGCGATAGGGAGGGGAAATAGTGTAACTATCTTTGACGTAATGGCTATAACTGACCGTCGGGTTTTCGCGCCGCTGAAATTTTTCACCTCTTAATAAGTCTACGTCGTTTTAGAATCGAACGGTTTGAAGTACGTACTCAAGATGTTATAAATTTTGAACAACACATTAATACAAATAGGAAACTACCTGAGCTACTGTGCTGCTGAACTAATGTGCTGAGGATACTAGCGGTGCATCTCGTTCTTTGAATGGGTTGAAAGCTTCAATGTTTAACCGCCATTATGTAGCTGGAAAGCAGACAGAACGGAAAATACTGCTTCCTTAATCACTCCAACTCTAGTACATGTGGATCTAAATATGCAGTGGGGAAACGGCTATTGTTGAATACCAGATCTTGAGCCGCAGACTATTCCCTTGAAGTCAATCCAATTGAAAACCACAAGCCGCACTCCATTAATCTCTAAAGAAAACGCCTCAACTTCACAGAAAAATACAACACGCATCTCCCAACACCATTTTCGCACGAAGCCACGCCTTATTTCGTGACCTGTTATGTCACCTGGTATAGCCTAATCAGGAAACGTTACCATGTAACCATTATCACCTGATGACCCGACAATTGTAACCGTAGAATGTTTAACCATATTTTATGTATTCAACCTCATTTATCGAAAATGAGACTCAAATGTAATAAGGCAGCAAGTCACAGCGTAAAGACAAACTTTGCGAATGCACCACTCCTCCATCGAAATGAAAAAGACATTTTGTGAATTGATACGAATACATGAAAAGTCTAAATTTGTACTATAACAAATAAACATGAATTACGTACATACCATCATCGATACTGGTAATCAATGCAGCAAATAATAGGACGCAGCTTCCTAACCGAGACAGCCTCCTCAAATCCTCATAAACCTTATGGTTTATGCAGTTTAGGTAAACCTCACCTAAATACCCTATGGTTTCAACGCTTTCGAATATCGAAAGCGTTGAAACCATAAGGCATTTAGGAATAACAATCACTAAAGATTAATCGTGGGGAATGCACATACGGAAAATATGCGGCCGAGCGAAAAGAAAGCTAGGATTTATAAAAGTAGTACTTTTGAAATGTGATGAGAAGACAAAAGAGCGATGTTACTTTTCACTAGTTAGGCCCCACCTTGAGTATGTAGCCAGTGTATGGGACCCGAATGAATTAGGTTTGATCAGAGAACTAAACAGTGTGCAGCGTAGAGCAGTTAGGTTCGTTAAAAGGTGTTACGATAGTTTTAGTAGTGTTTCAGAATTAATACAAGAATTAGGATGGGAATCATTATCAGAACGTAGGTTAAAGTACAGATTAAATCTATTAGAGATATTTCAATCGGATAGCTTTACTGAAGATGTTATGTATATATTAAAAACACCAGCGTATTATGCTAGATTCGACCAGATAAATAAGATTAGAGAGATACATTGTCGTACTGATAGATTCAAAATGGCATTTTCCCCCGTACTATAAGAGAACAGAATAGGCAGCATAGCAGAAGGATAGGTAGGGGAAATATTTTAGAGTAGTCTGTAGTGCATGATGAATCCCTTAAATACTATAGATACTAACAATCTAGTTGCATGAGACCCTATAGTTGCTTGTTTGCATGTCGGTAGTGCATGCTTGGTGATCTTCACCCCCTGCCACACACCCTCGCGGTGGCTTGCAGGGTATCGTGTAGATGTAGACCTTCTCTTCAGCATCCTTCGTTAACTTCTAGCGTCTCATTCGCGGCCTTCGTTGCCTCAACACTTCGCCTTTCACTTCTCCCGTCGACATGGGAAGAGGCTGCCGTGCCTCAGCTAAGGTCGAGTCTCATTCTTTCCCTAATTTTTATTGGATTTTTCCAACCTTTCGTGCAATCTCTCCAGCATTACGTATGGGCATGCACCCATTGGTCATAAATAAGCGAAAATCTTACGAAGCGACGTTCAATGCCATCATTATGCCTCCTTCTCCAACGGGAACTTCTGAATCGCTAAAGAAGGCCAGATCAGACGAACCAAGGCCACCTAAGAGGCGCGCAGGAAACGGGAGGCACGTGTCGACCCTGAAAAGACCGCGAAATTCACTGTCGAACAATAAAACACTGCTGGGGAGCCGAAGTAACACAATGCACAATACTTCACGCAGTTTCCACCAGAGGGGAAATGGTTAAGAGACTCGTCATATAGAAACAACAATGGCAGTCGGGTGAGCGCCAGCGATTCGTAGTTAACATTTGGAAATTTCTCGAAGAACTTGTAGATCAACTAACATTTTCCTGCTGGCTCTAAAGAAACTGGATGACTGATTCAGTAGAGGTCAAAAGTTTCTCTTGATCAATTCCTAAAATTCAGTTAAGGTGGGAATAGAAGGCGAATTCACGCCATAACATACTTTTGAAATGGCGAAATACTATAAATGTGCGAATACTCGAGCACCTCGAATTGTAGAAAGTATTCGACATTCGAGACTTCGAATGACGATTCTGAAAGAATTCGATATCTCGAATAATTATGCTAATTATGCCTGGCGTGTTGATGAACTACATCATATTAATTCAAAACTGGGCAGACATTGGTGTATCAACACATTTTGCTCACTTATTGAGGCTTATAAAAGTTAATGTTCTCAACAGCCCATAATTGGCTGTAAAAATATTATATTATTGTTTAGGCCAGTTTAATTGCACTCTTCAGTTGTTATTAATCATTACGAATTTCGTACGTGTCCTGCTTAAGAAATTTAATTTATTTATCTGCATACCAAACTCGCAACAATACCTCATGCTGGTTACTATAATAAGTTGTTGATTGATCTTATATGTGAAACGAATACAGTCCAAAAAGAATTATAAAATATTTTAATTCAGACATCAGGGTGATGTCAACGGTTTTCTCTGCTATTTCTTCGGCGGAAACAATTACGTATTTGAAATTTTGAAACCCGAATTAATTTTTTTAATTTAATCAACTTGTACCTTATGACTTCAACTGACAACAGGTTAATTAGCAGAATAACATTTAGCATATGAATTGCAATTTAGTATTCGAAGCAATCGAAATTCGAGATATTCGATTCGTGATTTAATATTCGAATTCGAGAAATCTGCTATTCGACCCATCTCTACGAAAAACATAAAAATGGAATAAAATATCCACAAATGAAAATAGAGCGCCTGCACGAAATGAATTTGAGAAACGGACAGCAGTCCGACTTACTTTCGAGAAAAGAAAATTAAAGAGATCGAATACGGATCTAGGTGACGTGTGACTAGCATTCTTCCAGATATAGGTAAGGCCAAACTTTTCCACGCCGTTCGGGCGATCAAAGAGCAAATAAAGAGGTAGATATCCATCACCATCTGGTGAGGAAAATAAATTCCGAGAAATCAAGTAGCTTCAGGCGCACAACTTCTACATCTACACGATACCCTGCAAGCCACCGCGAGGGTGTGGCAGTGGGTGAAGATCACCAAGCATACCCTACATACATGCAAACAAGCAACTATAGGGTCTCATGCAATTTGATTGTTAGTATTTGTAGTATTTAAGGGGTTAATACATGCATCATGCACTACAGACTACTCTAAAATATTTCCCCTACCTATCCTTTTGCTATGCTGCCTATTCTGTTCTCTTATAGTACGGGGGAAAATGCCATTTTGAATCTGTCAATAGGTACGACAATCTATCTCTCTAATCTTATTTATCTGGTCGAATCTAGCATAATACGCTGGTGTTTTTAATATGTGCCTAACATCTTCAGTAAAGCTATCCGATTGAAATATCTCTAATAGATTTAATCCGCACTTTAACCTACGCTCTGATAATGATTCCCACCCTAATTCGTTCATTAATTCTGAAACGCTGCTCAACCTATCTTAACATCTTCTAACGAACCTAGCTGCTCTACGCTGCAGACTGTCTAGTTCTCTGATCAAACCTAATTCATTCGGATCCCATACACTGGCTGCATACTCAAGATGCATGGCGGAGAGGTAAGACAATTTTCTCGAGGCACACCGCATTGGAATTCCGGATGCCTTCGGAACTGGATCATTGGGGCCTGGACTGCATCATGAAGGGATTCGAAACGCGGGCGTTGCCATTCTTCACCGCATGCTCATGGGAGTCGACATCACGAGAAGAAGAGGGGAGGGGCGAGGATTCCGCTGCAATGCAGCAAGCGCGCGGGGGCGACCCTGCCCCCGACCGGGTCGCCCCCAGCCACGACTGCCCCCCCTCCCGAGCAATTAATGCGTTGAGCCCCACATGGAATTCACCACGGAAATATACTTCCCAGTTCAAAATTAAAAAAAAAAGCTACTGTCATCGCAGTAGAAGAATTCGGTTTACGGTACTCCATCCTTTTTGGTGCTCAGTGCATCACAGCCTGTGACCAAAACTTTAATCCTAAAATGTGCAAATCCTCGCCCGAGGCAGGATTCGAACCGCGACAACGGAGTTTCCTGACAAGCACGTTACCGAACTGGCAAACGGAAACTACATTCATATCGTTTTCCACTATGGCCAGAACTAAATATAAGTAAAACTGTTCCAGCGGCTTATTCTACAAATAACGATGTGATTTAGAATTATGAACGACTCGGTGATAAATGCCATAGCATGGCAGTCGTTAAGGTTAAACTAATGTGACATGTAGGCATAACCGACAAAATTTCTCGTGACGGGCAAAAAGCGAAGCATTTCGTTTAAAATGTTAATTCTCGAAGCTTTTATCTTTTGTGAATTCACTGCCTCCGTATTTTTCAACATTGCCAGTCTCACGGCAGGCAAACAACTCCTTCCCCCTTTCCCGACGTTTTCCACGTAAGGTAACGGCGAAGCGGGCAAACCGCTGAGAATGCAAGATATTAATTGTGAAAATACATCCATGCCAGGAAGTCTCTAATATAAAATTTTCCCATCTCCACAGAGAAAGTAACTTCTTAAAGATATCCCATGAGGGTCTTTGAACCATCCTCTTTCATTAAAGAGCGGCTGGCATTCTAGTCTTCTCACGGGAAAGGCAGGATGATAAAATTACCCAGCTACCAAGTGGAAACGTCCATTCAGAGTGCAGATAGCGCGGAATATGATTAAAAGGGTCAGGTTCAGATCTGAGTTAAGGAAAGCACCTGAAAAGGCTTACGGTAAACCGAAAGAGAGTTGCACACTTGAGCATCGAACCTTAAGTCTGCATCCGCAAGCAATCACTTGAAATGGGTCCTTCAGTCCGTGATTTTGAGTAAGACAATCACTTGGGCTCTTTTTCAGCTGTAAAACAGATGTATCTTTTTAAAAGAGCAGTTTACACTCTATAAACATCAATCACATTCAATGAGGACATTTACTCGGAACCTAAATCGCTATTTTGTGCATTAAATTGTTAGACGGAAACGAAAAATGAATTTTAGTGAAAAAATTAATTTTCTAAACATAGCCATTCAATCATAAACAGAAAATAAAAATACGCAAAAGGTGACGCCCTACGAACGAGCTGAGTTAAGGATATCTACGTCATCCACCTCCCCTCTTTCACTGTTATGAGGGAAAGGGAGGGGAGTGGATGTGGGGGCGGAAGGTATGCTCGCACAGATCCTGTCGCAAACACTTCTATTGGCAGAGTCAGCTGTGTTTATAACCCTATTGTAATAGGGTGATAGGAGCTTCGCAGTCTCAGTTGCGATAGGATGAAGTGGATGACGTACGAGCCCTTTGCACGCCCACTCCGCTCCGCAAGGATTATAAACATTAGTTTTTCGCAGCTTATAACTCCAGAACTAATTGACGGATAGAGGAACGGAAAAATACGCGTCTTTTTATTTTACAAACTCCATCAGATTCGGCAATAAAAAATGGTAAACTATCCCATATAGGCTGTAGCAATGCCACCAAGTTATCCCACATTAAGCCCTCGTGGTCGGAATTCTGTCAAGAGATTAATCTCTTTCCTATAAGAGGTGAAAATGGGGATGATATTAAGCACATGCCCTTCGAATTCCTCAAACAATGGATTCACCAAAAGGATGCGTATTGTCAAAACGATTTTACTATCACTATTTTCCAAAATGTGTGACACGGCTTCGTTAACAAAACAGAAACAACGGAAAGTTACTCAAACCTCGATGGGGAGAGGACGTATTTATCGGCGTATAATACTCGATTTTTTCCTTAGCATGTAGAGCCTAAATTCTACCCGCGAGTAGCGCACGTATACTTTGTCATGTTACTTATTCTAACTTAATTACATAAATAGGGGATATTTGAAATTTAATGTAGCTTAAATTATCTTTTTCGTGTCTTTTACTTGGAAATGTCTCGTATTTGTTTGAATAGGCCTAAACTTACTGGTGTCAATAAATATAAGCATTATTTTATGTAAAAAAAAGTTACGAACTTCCTATTCATATATTTTAAAAGCTAGTTCTTTCACGAAAACTTTCTTCTTGAGATAAACGTGCGTGCTATACGCCAATAAAAAAGGTATTTTTAACACCGATAGTTAAGTGCGTGGATATGTGGATACTAACCATCTAGCTACATGTGAATATGTAGCTGGTTTCCATGTAGTAGCCTAGTTGCATATCAATAGTGCATGTTTGGTGATCTTCACCCCCTGTTGTATACCCTCGCGGTGGCTTGCAAGCTATCGTGCAGATGAAGTATAAAAAAGTATAAAGTCGAGTTATTTCAATTAAAAAATTAAAATATACCCAGGGATTCATTTACAATGCACTAGCTTCTCGCTCACATATTTGCCAGCGATTCACCGATCCACACAACTTAATTTTGATGAAGCCAGCTAGGAATAAATGATCTCTCAGGCAGCATACAAAACATTCAAGAGAAGTAAACACTCGACGGTGTGTCACTGCAACACAAACTTCACGGTCAGTAAAAATAGATCAAATTCCTGACATGCCCCACACTTTCAATAAGAAGCCTTAAAAAAAAAGAGATATTACAGTTAGTCCTTTCGGTTAAAAAATGCATTTTCAGAGACGGACGTCTGGTACCTCGGGTGAAAGGTAATAATGCAAGCATTCAGCGTGGAACACGAAAAAATGATATTTTGACGGTAGAGCAGTTGAGTTACACAGCAACTTGAATGATATGGTGCCGTCCATATATTACGTAACGCTGGAGTGGGAGGGGAGGGGAGAGATAGGACCAACCGTTACATAATGTTTATTCGACAAGAAGAGAGGGGGTGCAGCCTTCCGATTTTCAGCGATTTTCTACGAAGATCTGAAAAAAGCTACGATCCGAAGAACGGAAAATCTATTGACGAGGATTTTAGTTGGGGGTGTCCAGATACCCAAACCCACTAGGCCAGGGGTGGCGAACCTTTGGGTGATTGGTTAGTGCTGAAGTTTATTAAATAAGTGTATAATCGCTCAACTCGCGTGCCAACCAATCGAATGAGATAGAGGTATCGATCGAGCACCCTCCCAGCTCCGCGTGCCACTTTGGGCACGCATGCCATAGGTTCGCCACCCCCGCCCTACTATCGGCGCAAAAAAGGTAGAACGCTGAACTTTAAGCATTTGTATGAAATTTTGCCAAAGCCCCATAGAGTCGTGTAATATATCGTTTTACTCCTTGTTTAATTGATTATAACATTAAATCATTAAAAAGTGTTTAAACGTAAACGTTTAGCTTCTACGGTCGAAAGAGTGAAGAAGAACACGCGAAAAACTAGGAGAACGGCGAAACGGTCTTCTTCTTCATCTCGCCACGGGCAAAATATTTGATTGGTGCACTTCATTGTTTTTTTATAGAGAGAACGACATCTCCGCATTACAAATATTTTTTTTAAATTAAATTTTACCCATTATTTGATTTTTAAAATGGCCTAAGGTTAGATTTCAATTTCCGAGGTGTAGAAAAGTACATGAATATTGAGGTTACGTATGCTATATGGAAAAAATATTTCAAAACTTTTCATGTAAGGAAATGTTGATACTGTTCCTCTTACTTAAAATAAATCACAAAGACGAAAATCGCTCCGCGGCAATGCACACTACCATTTTACGCTGTTGGCAATAGTGAACTCCTGGTCGCGCGCGGCTCAGTTCTCTGGTAATACGTCCGTCGAGTGCTATGCAAGAAAAGCACGCATATAAACTATCTAAACACTCAAAACATGTAGTTAACATTTAATTTCTAATCATTTATCCATTGAAATTGTTTTCATAAGTAACAAATACATGACAAAACGAAAGAAAATAACAATGAATTAATATGAAAACATATACACACAGCATGTATGCATTTTTTCAATATCACATTAAACGAGAGGAAACAATCGTCATGAATAACAAATAAATTGACTATCACGAGAATGTTAACAATTATAATGTTAATGTTAACAACAATGCTAATCAATCTATTTGTTATTCATGATGATTGTTTTCTCTCGTTTTATGCGATATTGAAAAAATGCATACATGCTGTGTGTATATGTTTTTAGCAGTAGTGGACATCTACCCAGCGCTGACAAGGAAAAAAAAGGCCCTTTGTACCCTGGGGTCAAACTTCATGAGCCTAGAAAAGGGCTGCTGGATGGCCTAACCCAAAAGTGTTGAAAATTTCTCGGAATTCTGAAACTCCCAATCAAAACCTCAGTTCGCATTCCGGCATTCTAACGACACCATGCCTTTCACGAAACGGCGAGTATTGCAAGATATTTGCGGTGATCATGAAGGAAACAGACAAGACCGTGCGAGGCCCAACGTAACCTTAAAGGGGAAAAAAGTGATCATTAATATGATTGCTTATTTTGAAAATTATAGCAAAGATGAAAAAGAAATCTCAAGGAAACAGGTGAGGAAAAATGTGTCCAAAGATCGCGGAGTATACGAGTCGACGGTAAGGAGAATAAAGAAAGAGGTGAAGTTCAGCGAAGACAGCCAAGCAGCCAATATCAGGCCCAGGCAGACCTCCAGTTATCGTTAGTGAATTTTTTCAAAGTGTAGTGCGACAAACCGTCCACGGATTTTACCTAGAAAAGAAATATCCATATTGAAAAAAATGCATACAAGCTGTGTATATATTACCAGAGAACTGAGCCGCGCGCGACCAGGAGTTCACTATTGCCAACAGCGTAAAATGGTAGTGTGCATTGCCGCGGAGCGATTTTCGTCTTTGTGATTTATTTTAAGTAAGAGGAACAGTATCAACATTTCCTTACATGAAAAGTTTTGAAATATTTTTTCCATATAGCATACGTAACTTCAATATTCATGTACTTTTCTACACCTCGGAAATTGAAATCTAACCTTAGGCCATTTTAAAAATCAAATAATGGGTAAAATTTAATTTAAAAAAAATATTTGTAATGCGGAGATGTCGTTCTCTCTATAAAAAAACAATGAAGTACACCAATCAAATATTTTGCCCGTGGCGAGATGAAGAAGAAGACCGTTTCGCCGTTCTCCTAGTTTTTCGCGTGTTCTTCTTCACTCTTTCGACCGTAGAAGCTAAACGTTTACGTTTAAACACTTTTTAATGATTTAATGTTATAATCAATTAAACAAGGAGTAAAACGATATATTACACGACTCTATGGGGCTTTGGCAAAATTTCATACAAATGCTTAAAGTTCAGCGTTCTACCTTTTTTGCGCCGATAGTAGGCCATCACGGCCCCCTTTATTAGAATTTGTGAAGAAGTCAATATTTATATATTAATACCGATACATAAATGAGGTATTCTTAAAAAATTGCTGTTTCACAATTCATATTCACAAATAGAGGGTTCAATGCCCTTAGGAAAAAATACAATTAAAATTTAGTAGCATTAAATAGTTAACTATTAGAAAAATTAGGAGTTTTTAATAGTTAACTATTAAGAATTGAGTCGTAGTTAATAGTTAATACTCAGAATGCAATAGTAAACTATTAATAATTTCCCAGAACTACTAAAATGTTATCACTGAAAGGCCGAATAGTAACTACTAAGAATAATGTTCAACTGCTAAGAAACCAAAAGTAAACTATTATGACTAACGTCCGTTTTTCACATTATGATACGTCCTGTCTTCCTTCATATTTCATTTTATACACTTCCTTTTAAAAACTTTCAGTAGGTTATGTAAATGAAAAAAACGTTTTTCCATTCATTATGCTGTTTCCTAGGTGGTAAGCAGAAATTGCTAACGGTATTGGACACACCAGATATCTTTCAGTATGTATTGCTCACTGAGAGGATTAGATACAAAATTGAGAATCCCCCTAAACTACTAAAATGTTAGTAGTTACTGCTGAAAGGCCCAATAGAAACTACTCAATATAATATTCGACTACTAAGAATCCATGCCATGGCATCGTTACGGAATTCAAACGAGAAGTCTCAGAGATAGTTACGGAACGTGAAGGACGTTTTACACGGTCATTGATAATGCGCAGGCTGCTGCGTGAATACTTACGCAAGAAATATTGCACGCCGTGTAAAGCGACGACTTGCGAGGAGAGACTGCGCCATAGCGTGAACGACTACGTGAAGCAATGCATCATATTAGAACATGTTCTAATATGATGCATACATTCTAGCAGTCATCACATTTTTTTCCCACAAGATGGTGAGGCAATGAACTGCCACCTGAACTCTAACGATTAAATATGTTATTGACGATCGATATGGGTGTTTATGTTTGCACTTAAACATTTCGGTGGTGCATTTAGTGCAATAATCATGCGCTGGGCGAAGCTTATTCACGAAGGAGTTTAAATTTCCTTTTTAAAGGAAGAGCCCTCTTTCTCGTTATCTTGGCCCACAGCCATGGGTTCGCTGCTAAAATTGTAGGGCTAAGCATACGGGGCTAGGATGTCCACTATTTCGTTTAGAATATGGTTTCAAAACATATGCTTAAATGCCGACGCCGGGTTTCCCTCCACCCTTCCTCCGTTCCTTGAAAACGCCAGCCTTTACCCAGTCACCTACTTATCCTCTCTGGCGCATATGACCTCAGACCTTGGCGGTCGCCTCCCCGAAATAACTACCAGCTACAACCGACGGCGAGTGAAATTCATTCATCATCGTATGGAGGTCAGTCGTTTACTTTTGCTAACTGTGGGTAATGGGGTCGTTTACGATATTTTTTATTGTCGAACCTGATAGAGTTTTTAAAATGAAAATATGTACCCGTATTTCTCCGTTTTTTGACCCGTCAATTATTTCTCGAGTTATAAGCGGCGAAAAACTGATGTTTTTTTTAACCCTTTCGGAAAAGTTAGCGTGGTGCAATCTCTGACGTATATCGACTTCGTCCAATCACAACTGAGCCCGCGAAGCTACTTTGCCTTATCGCAATGCGGTTACACAGCTGACTCTGCCAATATGAGCGATTGCGACAGCATTTGCGCGAGCAGATCTTCCGAGAACCCCCCTCCACTCCCTTCCCTTCCCCGAAAAGCAGTCAAGGACGGGAGTAAAATGACGTCAATGTCATCACAGCAGCTTTTTCGGTGGGCGTCGCCTTTTGCTCAATTTAATTTTTGATTTATGAGTGAATGGTTGTGGTTAGTAGATTAATTTTTTCACTAAAATTCTGTTTTCGTTTCCACCTAACGATTTCGTGTACAGAATTGCGATTTCGGTCCCGAGTAAACGCCCCCATTGGCAAAAAACAAAAGCTTAATTCGAAAGCGATCACTTTCGAGGATGCCGCGACATTGCACGGTGACCTCAGCCGCCGTAGGCCTCCGCCTCCTGCACCGATTAGCGCTCTGCGTATACACCCCGCCGCCCCCCCAGGAAGGGATCTCAACCCCCCCCTACCCCTTGGCCGGGAAAGCCCGGAGGCGGCGGGGTCGCCGCTCTCCCAGACGGCATCGATCCCCGGCTCCGCCACCTCCCCCCCGCCACCCCCGCAGCCAAGGCACGACCTAGGCCCCATCGCGGCGCGGCGGCTAGGCCTCACAACAGCAGCCTCCGCAGGCCACCGCAACGGTGAGTGGCAGGTGGTGACACTCGCAAAAAAAATTGCGCCTGGGATACAAAGCTGCTTCAGTTGGAACACAACTTGCAATTCCTTGGGGGGGGAGGCGAGACCGACGACCATTTGCGCCATACGGGAGAATTGGGTTGGTTATTCAGGGGAGGCGACCGACAGCTGAGGTCATTTGCGCCATTTAGGATAGGTGGGTAATTGGGTGATGGTAGGAGTTTTTAGGGAACGGAGAAAGGGTGGAGAGATACCCTACTCTTAACGAAAGGCGCCAAGGGGACCACGACTTAACGTCCCATCCGACGGACGGAGTACTGAACTTGAAATGCCCTCCACTAGGCACTCAAGGGGGGACCGGTTTTCCACTGAAAAATCCGCCACTTCCGGGAATCGAACCCGGACCCTCGGGATGCGAGGCCAGTACCCTAGCCAACACACCGACCCGATTCCCGGAAAATTGTATTAAGGCAGCAGTTTTTAGGAAACGGAGGAAGGGTGGAGGGAAACCCGGTGTCGGCATAGGCGAAAGGCAACCACGGCTTTTCGTTTAACGTCAACGGACGGGGTACAGGACTTGGAAGTCCTCTCTACGAGGCACTACAGTGGGTACCTTTATACCAAAATTCAGCCAGAGCCAGGATTCGAATCCGGGCCATCGGAATCGGAGTCACGTACTCTAGCCACCACACTAACCCGATCCACGAAATAACCTTCCTATGGAAAGCTATATTCAAGCGGATAAGATATTGCACTGCCGTACACCAGTATTTGTGGTTACATACCATATATGAGTTTTACGGGATATATATGAGACTATAAACATATATGTGTATGTATTCCATACATACCTATATCCCATATATATGTGTTCCATGTGTATGGGATATATTGGGAAAAATTTGCGAAGAATGTAAAAAAAAGAATGACGTATATATGAAGAGGTTGACCGATAGAAGAATCGAGTGGAGGGCTACCACGGCCTTCTAGTATTGAAAACGGGGACAATGAGAAGCATTTAGGAGATGACGGTCAACCCGGAACGGACCAAAACAAATGACATCCCAAAAATTAAGTGACGCCCGAAAATTCCCATTTCGCTAACCGCGCGGTCGATAGCGTCCTTTTGGGATTCCCTATCGCGCATTGAAGAGGCAACACGCGAGATACAGTTCCCACAGTCGACGAAAACAGCTCCACATCCACGTGAAAGATGCTTGAGGCACGACTGTGATCTATAAATGAATGGAATGACGCGGCCGTACTATTGGATTAAACAAATCTCCCGTTGATGGTCACGGGAACACGATTTTTTACGCTCAAGTTACAGATCATCTTCGATAAAATACATGGGATGGACTAATTTCTATGGGACGGACTATTCAGGAAATTTCAATTTTTTTCGGAATACTGCGCTCATCATTCCAAAGTTCACCTTCGCAATTGCACATTCGTTCTCCACCGTTGGTTGCATCGTATCTTACGGAGCATTGAAAATAAAATGCAAGTCCTCATTCATTAATATCAAGCCTTGTTACGGATTTGCGGGAGGCATGACATCTAAGCACTTGAATCTCACTTCCTGTCAAAATCAATCAAACCAATCGTAAGATTGTTGACCAATGACGATGACGAACCAAATATACGAGGATATTAAAACGCAAAAACACATTATACTGCGCAATAAAAACGGCGAATAAACCTGATAACTATGCCTAGCTACTACGACACACATCCTATAATACGTTACCACCCGCCACTTCGATCACATCAACTATAGTCTCTCATATGCAGGAATGATCAGGTTTAGTATCTGCTCATTTAGTCACACATCTCTGGTCCAGACACAAATAAGAGGTTCCCGCTTATTGAGTAGCGAAATATCTTTTTAAGCTGCAAATGCCAAGTTCATGTTTGGCGATGAAACAACCCCTGCCACACACCATCGAGGTGGTTCGCAGGTTGTTCAGCAAGTGCACGTGTAAAATGGAGAAATGGATACCTTCGACGGGAGGAAGAAGAGGTAAAGGGGGATGGTGGAAACGTAGACTGGACGGGAATTGAGAAAAGAGACGACCTGTATGAAGGCCGTTGTACAGTGTACAATTTCTTGTACAAGAACTCGTACAATGCGCAAATTGTATCGTGTACGAGGTGTTCGTACAATTTCTTGTACAAGAAATTAGATCATGTTCTGTATTATTGGATGAAACAGTCAAACATCCACTCCGTATCTTCTGCGCATGACATTCGACGGTAGTGATGCGTTCGTTTAGTATTCGTAAGGTTGGTGTTCTGTGTTTACTATCACTTTTATTCCTATTAGCGTGGAAAAATTCCGTGTTTGTTGTAAATATCGTGATATTCTTTGTTGCCTCCATATTATGATATTCTTTGTTGCTTCGGTATTGTGATATTCGTCGATCGCGTTGGAAGTGTTCTATTTCTCAAGAGATGAGTTGGACACACTGACAAACATTAAACCTCAATGAAATTAAGATGACGTTAATGAACCATAAATAAATATATGCAACAAGCAAGAACATGACGCTTGGAGGATAAATGATGGATTTCATGAGCCGATGAAAGAGTGCAAGTAACCAATCGTATAATTTCATTTTATTAATGGTAGCAAATCATTGTAACCTAGTAACTATGGCAGTATTTTCTAAATACTATCGTCATCGGATATCGCAATTCAGTTGTTAAAACGATATCTGTGCATGTTATTGGTGCACAAATGGCATGAAAATCTTTGATCGTGTACGGCTGTCAACCAACTTCTTGTACAATTCCTTGGTCAAATCTCACCGTTCAATTTATGGTACAAGATTTTGTACAAGAAATCGTACCGTGTACAACGGCCTTGAGATAAGTAAAGACGGGAAGGGAATATCTTTAAAACTTCCAATGTTGGTAGATGCCGGCAATAATCGGTGATTTGGTAAGACTCCCAGTCTTGGGTTATACCTACGTGCTTCAACGGCCTAGGCTACATCACCGTCATTAAGATCGTAGTACTAGGGCAAACACAACATCGGGATACGAAGGGTAAACATTCCGGCACAAACCGACTTACCTAACCCATCCGGCTCATTTGGCAAGAAACAATACATAATACTATCGATACCTCAGACGAAATGTATGACTTATTTGATAGCATTACAGTCGATACAATGATAAGTGAGATCATTAGATCTAACTACAATTATCATCGATATTATTATAAAATGGAATGTATACATAAAACCTATATGACAATATGGACGACATTGCAGATGATGCACAAATTAAGTAGTGCCATTCCCAGTCAGTCGATATGAAATTATGAAGCCCATATCACAATATAGCTCATTTCTCAACGTATCCAATCATCATCATCAGTCAACAATCCATAGATTAATTTTCCGCAGTTCTCCGCT
This sequence comes from Platycnemis pennipes, assembly GCA_933228895.1. Classification (NCBI taxonomy): domain Eukaryota; kingdom Metazoa; phylum Arthropoda; class Insecta; order Odonata; family Platycnemididae; genus Platycnemis; species Platycnemis pennipes. The sequence continues at coordinate 141,024,211 of OW121849.1, read as the reverse complement.
AAATTCTTCAATCAGATAAACGTATACAATACCAGACAATATCTGCGTAACAACTTTGGTCCGGTCAGCAAACAGTAGACACATCTTAAGTCGTTGGTATCGATTATTACAAATTTAAACAATACTAAATACACCAAAATAGGCTACGAGAAAAGATGAAGCGAGCGTTGATGTAACGGAAAAAGGGATGGGCGGGGGAGGACCTTCGAAGAAAGGGTGGGGGAAATACTATCCCGACCTCTGGCGCGCACGCTCATTCAAGGGGAGAAACGGTGCCGACCGCTGAAAACAAGGCGAGTAGCCGACATATCGAGGCAAGGCCGATGCTCCCTGCACTCGATCCTACAAAATCAATCGAAGGGCAACGCGGGCCGAGTGGCACGCCGTCTAGTTACGCGCCACCCAAGCTCAGCCTCGCGGCCAGGAGGAAACCGTCGGGATTATCTCGAATAGGTAACCAAGGAGTCACGTGGTGTAAACAAGAATGGTTTGCATATTTCGTCTATTGAAACCGTTTACAACCTCTTTCATTGTTTACACTTGTGTTATATCTCATCTTGGGGCGCTATACTCGGGGCAGATGAGAAAAACTCAGTGAAAACAATTAATAATATTGTAACGAGCGATTCAGACACAGTAAAATTGCAAACCATTCGTGTTTGTACCACGTGACTCATTGGTTACCTATTCCAGATAATCCTGACGGTGTCAAACACAACCCCCCAGAGCTTTGAACGATTTGGGACGAGACGACAAAATCGTCCCAGAAACGAAGATGGCTGGGACGGAACGGGACGACAATTTTGGGACGGAGAGACGAGATTTTCAGGAAGAATAAAATGTCGGGATGAGACAGAACGAAAATATTGGGATGGATAGATGACTTGGGACGAGACGAGACGTGGCCGTTTGTTTACCATCATCGGTTGCCCTAAAAGACGAAAGCTTCGAATAGTATTTCTCCCCTCAGGAAGTGAGATTCAAGTGCTTCGATGTCATGCCTCCCGCAAATCCGTAACAAGGCTTGATATTAGTGAATGAGGACTTGCATTTTATTTTCAATGCTCCTTAAGATACGACGCGACCAACGGTGGAGAACGAATGTGCAATTGCGAAGGTGAACTTTGGAATGATGAGCGGAGTATTCCGAAAAAAATTGTATTTTCCTGAATAGTCCGTCCCATAGAAATTAATCCATCCCATGTATTTTATCGAAGATGATCTGTAACTTGAGCGTAAAAAATCCCGTTCCCGTGACCTTCAACGGGAGATTTGTTTAATCCAATAGTTTGGCCGTGTAATTCCATTCATTTATAGATCACAGTCGTGCCTCAAGCATCTTTCACGTGGATGTGGAGCTGTTTTCGTCGACTGCGGGAATCGTATCTCGCGTGTTGCCTCTTCAATGCGCGATAGGGAATCCCAAAAGGACGCTATCGACCGCGCGGTTAGCGAAATGGGAATTTTTCGGGCGTCACTTAATTTTTGGGATGTCATTCGTTTTGGTCCGTTCCGGGTTGACCGTCATCTCCTAAATGCTTCTCATTGTCCCCGTTTTCAATACTAGAAGGCCGTGGTAGCTGGGTCGGTAACCAAGGCCAAGGGTTACGAGTTCGAACACCGCCTCGGGCATGGAAGTGGTATTAGCCTTAGGTTTAAGAACTTGGCCTAGGAGGTGTAAAATAATGTGAGTCGACGGAGAACCGTGAATACTCAATGCTACTGCAACTTTTCACTACTCGGAGACAATTGCGTGAGAAGGAATGAATGTGGTCGGCGAATGGATTAGGTCAGTATTAGGAAGGGGTGGTGGTCTCCTATTATTATTGCACTCCCTTGATCAAAAATTAATAACCTCTGGAGTGCCTGCCGTTCGATTTTTAAAGGTCGTTCAGTATTTTTCCTCGTTAATTAAAAAGTGAAAAAAATCAAACGGCGTGAAGACGCGAACAGCAAACTATTGCATGCCGGTAAATCATAACTGGGACCTGACACTCTTTCCTCTACTTGTCACTAGCTATCCAAGGCTTCTAAGCTATATTATAAGCATACGGTGCACTCCGTTAAAGATTATAAACTAGTATCAGAGGTTTACTTATTCAGTTAAATTGTTATGATTAATTATTTCACATAATTTATTCATTTTAATAAGAAAACTGTGAAGTTTGCCCATAGTCGTGCAAACTTTACGCCATGCTTCGCAGTAGCAGAGGACTCCACGAGCAGGATGCCCTGTAGCCTATAAAACGACTATCAATACCATTTTTAACGGAGGAGACTTTTCGATCTTTGATAGTTTACCTAGAGCTATTATTTATACATATTCACTAGAGCTGAGGGGCTGTGAAATACAATGGTAAGTTCAGGCGAGGGATATTTCCTATCCCTCGTAACGTAAACTATATGTAAATGATACGTCAACAACAATGCAGCACATCCCGCCATTTCTGCGCTTTTTTAAAAGAATTTAAATTGACATAAAATTCTCCAATAAAATGGGATTTGTCAATCCAAATTTTTTGCGTAAAATTATAAAGTTAAGGTGGGGCACGAATCGCAATTAATGAAGCCTGTTTTCTTATTCGCAAACTATTTTTGTTTGCACCACGGTTGGTCACCTTGGTTACCTATTCGAGATAATCTCGACGGTTTCAAAGGGTAAGGTTCTTCGATTATCCCACCCTTTCATCCACCACCGCAATGGGTTATCTCCATGACTGAGAGAGAAAAATGCGTCGTAGGACACAACACTTGCCATGATCCAGTCTGAGGCATGCAAGGGAGTAGCTCGATGTCAATATGTAAATGAGAGCTGAGCTAAGATATTCGGCCACTTTCGCGGAACGAAAGACCAAATAAGTAAACCAATTAGCCAAGGGATCACAAACCCCGTTAGGCGTCTCGCGGATCAGTATCGCGTCATTCATGCCATTTAGAATCACCATTGTAATGCTGAAGTAATAAGACTGAGTTTTAGAATAGGGTAGTTTCCTTCATCAAAGAAAGCAGAATTCGTTAATAATTGCGATTCGTCCCCCACCATAAATGTATTAATTTTACGCAAAAAATTTTAATTGAGAAACTCTACTTTACTCAAGAATGGAATGTTAATTTTAAAGGCATTTGAAAAAGCGCAGAAATGGTGGAATGCGCGGCCTTCTTGCTGACGTAACAGGTACGTAGTTTATATTACGAGGCATAGGAAATATTCGTCTCCTGCACCTATCATTGTGTTTCAGAGCCCCTCAGCTCTAGTAATTATGTGTTAATAAAAGCCTATGAAAAATATCAAAGTTCGAAAAGTGTCCTCCGTTAAACATGGTATTAGTAGTCGTTTTATTATAGGCTCCAGGGCTTCCTGCTCGTGGAGTCCTCTATTACTGCGAAGTAAGGCGTGAAGTTCACACGACTATGGGCCAATTTCACGGTGTGCTTAGTAAAATGAATACCAACTGTTCATTAATGAACATACTGAATAAATAATGTTAAATAAATTATCTGAAATAATTAATCAAATAAATTTACGAAATTAATATACCTCGGATACTAGTTATCAAGCTTTAATGGAGTGCACCGTCTGCTTGGAAGCGTCCGCAGCACCACCTAGTGGCAGGAGGAGGAAAGAGTGTCACGTCACACGAGTAATTTACCGGCATTCAATATTTTGCATTGGCCTCTTCGCGCCGTTGAATGTTTTCACTTTTTAATTAATGAGGAAAAATAGTGAAAGTCATTTAAAAATCGAACGGCTTAAAATACCTACTCTCTACAGGTTATAAACTTTGGGGAGAAATAATTCACTTAGTACTAATTCCACGAATTTATTTTAACCCAAGCGGTTTTGACGTTATCACGTCATTATCAGGGGTACGATCTACTCTGATGAGACTGTACTGGGAGATTGTACCATTGATGATGACGTTCTAACGTCGAAACCGGTTGCGTTAAAATAAATTCGTGGAATTAGTATCAAGTGAATTATTTCTCCCATCATGCCGTCATTCCACAAAGCCGAGACTGCAACAGTTGAAGTTATAAACTTTTGATCAAAACAATAAAAAATCAAATTGGAAATTACCCTATTGGTAAAAGGACATAGGAGCGGACGAATGAAACAAATTTAAAGACGCTCGGGGAGCATTTTGGACGCAGATGAACAGAGATCTACAGCCATTTGGAAAAGAACCGCACTTTTTTAGATACCACACGAAGGTTGATAAAGAGTTCCAGGATAGATACGGAGCGTGATGTCATACATAGCTCTGTGATCTGGGAATAGATAACAACGCGAGACTTTAGAGAACTGCACACGGAGAAAGAAGGTAGGAGAGGCAACTCGACGAGGCAACACCATCGGTGTGAGAGAGGAAGTCACCACCCGCTTGAGGGCACTGCAATAGGAACCTCCTCTTTCCCACACACACACGACAAAATTTCACCTCGCTGCGACAAACGCGATTTTCCTCTCGGTTCCAACGCAGAAGGCTTCAAAGGTGTGTCGTCCGTGAGTGAATCGTTCAATATCAACGGTTCATTGGCATGAACCAAATGAATCGAATCATGTTCTTCAATTAAGTGGTTCATAAAGAACCAATGGACGATGTGAGCGAAAAAAATCTTACGATTCGTCATGAAGGAGAATGGTGGAGAGCAATTATCCATCGGAATCATTCTCGATCACGATATTCAAGAGTGATCGAGCGAAGGCGCACATTTTAACTAAACTGCTTAAACCAATTATACTATAGAAATCACCCAATGGCACTAATTCGTATCGCCAAATGTATTCCTTGCTAAGAGGAATTGGTCCAAAATGATGGCAATTATGAGCATGGAAGTCACCAGAACCGTGGAAAATATAATCAATTATCTTTTAATTTCATATTATTATCAAGTATTTAGTTTATATGTGCGAACAGAAAATTCTCCACGCTTTATTAACGCTATTTCAATATTATTTCACCGTAATTTCATAACGAAAGCCAAATTGGTGCAACTAATTCGACTAAACCCAAGGAATCCTTTACAAGCACTCAACCCAGCCAAAAGTTGGACATAAACGGTTTTCCCGAGCAAAAATAATACAGAGATTTCGACAGTAATGAAGTTTTACCTTCGGATGGAAGGCTTCCCCGAACAAGGATCATTAGAATTGAAAGTTAGTTGGACACCTTTTAGGTTAGTATAATAAGTGTTATTTCTCCACAGCAGTCAACATGCAATTGAGCAATTACGCACAAAATTGCCGAACTGACAGATTCAAAATGTCCTTTTTTCCTCATACAATTAGGTATATGAATAACGGTAAATATACCCAGTACGAGTGTAGCAATGGATAACATTGGTAGCCGCATGTTGGTTTAAGGACTTGAAGCTAACCCAACTAACAGCATGTTTTTGCATGTTTGCTTTTCTATTCTTATCTTTTTTTAAATAGTGTAGTTTAGATCAGTATATAAATACTACTACTTTTTTTTCATGATATGTAGCGCATGGTCGGTGAGAATTCACCCCCTGCCACACACCTTTATGGTGGATTGCAGGTATTATGTAGATGTAGAAAATAATTCCATGTTTTAAAGTCCAAATTCGCAGCGCAGAACTAGAAAAATGCAGACACGCTCCCCATTTTCTTCATAACGTTACACCGTTAGCGGTGGCATCCGGGCATGAGTGCCAATCCAGGTTTCTCGTGGTTCCAGCGGTTCACGTTCCTTGGTGGTTCATTTTGAACAGAGTAAAAGAGAGCGAGTCATTGGCACGAACCAAGTCGCATGAATTGAATCATCGAAGTGAATCTAAATTCCCATCTCTACTAGACTGGGAACATCAGGGGAGAACCCAGGTCCCCAACACGTTACGTCTTGCACTTTGTAACCTCAGGAAAACCAAGGCCCTGCAAAACAACATTAAAAAAGGAACTAATTCTGAAGATTCAGGCGATATGGAGTGGAAGCGAAACATGATAACATAGAAAGAAAAACACGAGCCAAATCCACAAAAATAATTCACTCTACTACGACCCAGGTTTCACTGCATTACAGCAATGTCAGCACCTGACGATTATGTAATACAGTGAAACCCGGGCCGTAGTAAAATTTATTATTTATGCGGATTTGGCTCGAATTTTTCTTTCTATGTTCTAACATAAAAAGGTATAAGGTGGTTAGAGTACTGGCCTCCCACCCCGAGGTCCCGGGTTCTTATCCCGGAAGTGGCAATTACTTTTCATTGTTACGCCGACCCCAACTCGAGTACTTTTTGGAGAGAATTCGTCCGTCGGACGGGACGTTAGGCCTTTTGATTCCCTCGGCGCCTTTCGTTAAGAGCAGGGTAATGTAGACGCCGGGTTTCTCTCCACCCTTCCCTTCCATTCCCATCCATGCACATACTTTCCCTCCCGGTCTGGAGTGCCTTTACACATGGATATTGACTTGAAAACATCAAAGGTCCGTCACTTCGACTTTACGAACGTAAATATGACGTTGAAGACGTATTTATCTTAGACATTTCTGTAGAAGTTAAGGGTGGGGAGCGTATTTGGTCGGCTAGGGTCCCACCCGATAGACTTTTGAAATCCCAATCGTGAGGCACGTGCCACCAACTGGGAAACACTAATCGAGAACACACTCCAGGGTGCAAAAAAAGTGCCGCCGTCTGAGTTGCAAGGATTTCAAAGGTTTTTATTCAAAGATTTCAATAATAGTTATCAAACAAGGGTCGTATCCAAAATAATTATGAGTATACTGATACAGTAATGAGAAAAGTAACTTCGATAATTTACACTCGGGATTAATACGCTTTAGATGGGTTACAAATGATTCATAATACATCAAAAATGTAATTCATATATTCCGCACATGAAAACTGTTTTTCCACTGAGAATACAGAAGTATTAGCGTTTGCCATGGAATGGGATCGTTTACCATTTTTTTTATTGCCGAATATGATAGTATGTAAAGGAAATATACCTGTATGTTTCCGTTCTTCGATTCGTCAATTAGTTCTCAAGTTATAAGCGGCGAAAAACTTATGTGTTCAACCCTTTCGGAAAAGTGGGCGTGCAGAGGACTACTACGTCATCCACTTTGTCCAATCACAACTGAGTCTGCGAAGCTCCTTCTCCCAATTCCAATACGACTATAAACACAGCTGACTCTGTCAATGGAAGTGGTTGCGACAGGATCTGTGCGAGCAGACCTTCCGCCCCCACCTCCACTCCCCTCCCTTTCCCTCAAAACAGTCAAGGACGAGGGGAGGATGACGACAACACAACTGATCACAACTGAGACCGCGAAGCTCCTTTGCCTCATCACAATGGGGGACACACAGCTGACCCTGGCAATGGAAGTGGTTGCAATAGGCAGGCATGTCTTCAGGCAGACCTCCCCTCCCCACCTCCGCTCCCTTCCCGTTCTTCCTCAACACAATCAAGGACGGGTGGTTGATGACGTATGGATTCTTTAAGCAGCTTGTTCGGGGGGCGTCACCTTTTGCTTATTTTAATTTTTGATTTATGAGTGAATGGCTCTACTTAGAATATTAGTTTTTTTTACTAAAACTCATTTTTCGATTCCACCCAACGATTTCGTGCAAAAAATAGCGATTTCTGTTCCGAGTAAACGCACCCATTCTCATTTATGTAAAATGAACTTACAAAAATATTTCCAATAACTTCAACCACACCCGAATCTAAACTCAACACCGAAAAAAGTCATCAGCACTTGGGCGACTCTCAAGCAATGAAATAAATTCCAACAGAAGATGTTGAACTGATAAGCTCAACGTTGACAAGGACTGTTGCCCGAGACGAATGGCGATTAATCGAAAGACTAAAATTAGACACTTATTATTATTTACTTAAACATTAGAAGACTAGAAAGAAAGAATAGAAAATTAATAGGGGGTGAAGATCACATCACCATAAGATCACCAAACATGCACTTTTAACATACAACAAAGCTTAAACTTAAGACGATGTTCGAAGTGATCATGTGCCTTCGATTCACTTCACCCACTCTTCACATAAGTTATATTTTCACGATATTTTAGGGCAAAGTCTTACATAATTCCCATAATTTTAAACACGGATATAAATCGTTCTTAGAAACCCTAAATACATTGCGGTATATCAAATATGAACGTGCAACCTGCATGTCGCGCGAAGAGGTCTTTGGACACGCCCCTTATATTCTAAACCTAAATGGTTAGAAGACTTAAAGACTATAAAATTCAAGGATTCCACGTAAAAACTGACGAAGCAGACCCTTCTCAACGAATCGACGACTACAGTTGGAACTTGGGAACCAAAAAACTGATCTCCTAGGCAGGAGGATAGGGACCGGATGCAATTCACGGATCACGATTGTCTAAGTCACCCACTATTTCAAGTAAAACTGTTGGTAAACGTGATACACTTCCCACAGTATTGCGGGAAAAAGGGCAAAGGGCAGACTAGGAGTGGCAACTGGTGATCGAAAAAAGCAATTGGAGACGGGAATATAAATTGTACATATGACTAAAGGAACCTTCAAACATCCTCTAACAGTAGGGCAGTTCAGGGGGGTTGTGTTTGGAAGAGTCGAGATTATCTCGAATAGGTAAAGAAGGAGTCACGTGGTATAAACACGAATGGTTCGCAAATTCGGTGCGTTAAAACTGCTGATTACAACCTGATTCATTGTTTAAACCTGTTTTATCTCATTTGTAGGCTTATATTTGAGACAGATGAGAAAAACTCAAGTGAAAACAATTAATGATATAGTAAATAGCTATTCAGAGACACCAAATTTGCAAACCATTCGTGTTTGTACCACGTGACACCTTTGTTAGCTATTCGAGATAATTCCCACGTTTTCAAACACACCTTCCCAGGGAACGGGTTGGTGCGGTAGCTTGAGTACTCTACAGCAAGCCTCCCACACCGAAGACCCCGGTTTGGATTCCCGCAGTGGAAGAAACTTTTTACTGAAGTCGTGGTCCCTACAGAAATACTGAGTGGAGTGAACTTTAGGCTCAGTACTCCATCCGTCGAACAGTACGTAAACTTTGAGGACCTCTTGACCTCATAACATCGAATTCTTCTGAAAATATTCCTGTGTCAAATATATCCCCCCAATGATATATTAATTTTTGTTCATAGCTTAAATCCTTTGAAGAAAAAGCCGTGAGCTCTGCCTCCTTGCGCCCTAAGTACCTTTTCCGTTATGTGGACGACACTTAAATCGTTTGGCCCCACTGAGCAGACGAGTTTAAATAATTCCTGGTGCACATCCAGCATCCCAAAATTTAGTTCACCATGGAAGTGGAGAGCAATCACAGGGAGAAATACAGAATTGTAGGAAAATACGGTCAAAACTGCTGTGAAATTCTCATGCGTGCGTGCCTATATCTGCGTTATTTTTCTTAACACGGAAACAAAAAATATGTTAAATGAAAGGGAGTACCACGGGAAATAAAACGGTAGGTTATTTTTTACAGTATGTGTTCTGCGTGTGGAGAAGTAAATTTTGGAATATACCGCAATTGTGCCCACGGTAAAATAATTATGGCAGGTAAAGGAGAAATAATATTTTGTCTGTATTAAAAAAAATGAAAAATTTTCAAGAGTGGACTCGCATGTAGCTAAATGGGCATGGATATGTAAGTTTACATATTCATATTCACGCGATCCCCTAGTAAAGGACATTAGATGCCCATATCCTGTGAAATAATAATCGATAACTTAGAAAACGATTTTAAAAAGTGGAATGGAAGGTGGACCAAGGTGCTCTTCATGCTCCAGTTGTGCACTGCTACTTCAGTTTAAATGTTTTGGCTCTCGAAAATCTCATTCCTTCCGTTTTACTGTGGTTTATCTTCACTTAGTACATTTCGCAATGCTTATGTAAAGCACCTTGTGATTTTTGGGATCCCTTGGCTGACGATCATTAGCAAACATTAGCGACACTATCAAATTTACAGCTACCTTTACTACTTTTGTACGAATCCCATCCCATGCCTCTCTCACCAATTCGAATATATGTTAAAAGGTAACGGTGATAACGGACAGCTGTCCAACCCCTGATTCTCCATCAGCAACTCTCACTTATGCATTCTGGGTCATGCATACATTTTGGGTCGGTCTCCTGTCTCTCTTAACCTAGGAAACATTTCCATTAACTTACCCCACCTCATTGCGTCAAACACCTTGTCGAAATCGACAAATTACACAAACATATCCTGAAAACCTTCTAGGTTCCTTTCCACTATTATTCTCATCTCACTGCATTCGCATGCCAAGTTGCCCATCCTATGTAAAATCCAAACAGATGACCCCCCCGACTAATTCTTGTTCTTCGTCATTTTAGCAAAGAATCTTAACAAGACCTCACCACGTGCGAGATGAAACATACGTCTTAGAGAGATTTGCATTCCATTGTCTTGCTCTTTAGAAACAGAAATTTATTTCTCCGTAAAAGAAGAAACATATTTTAAAACAAACTCACACAAAGAAAATCAATTTGGAGCTAGGCGTCCCCCAAGGCAATCGGCCTGAACCTTCAAAATAGACAAATACAATACAGTTGACCCAGTTTACAACGGCCTTCAACAAAACACACAAACATAAATACCTTCTTGTATACAGAACCATACATTCAGAAAGATAACTCTAGGTAAGACTTTCCACATAACACAGTACAAACATATGCGTACAATAGGAACATCAACAAGAACTTATTTAGGATAAGAAACAATTCACATTTTCTATGTTTAGTAGCCATGGTTTTAGACAACTTAAGAATCCACTCAAACTCTTGCAGTCATAACATTCCTACGTAATATACCTATTAAATTCCTTTAGCCCTATATAAAGGAAACAACGTCTAAATAAAGTTAAGGAGGTAAGGCTTCGGCAGAGCAAAACAAAAATCATTTCTTTTCCGGTACACGTATTATTGCAGTTATTTACAAAATGCCCCAGCCAAAATCCCCCTCATATATCCTACAAACAAGTCCATAAATTCTCTCGCCCTTTTCTTCTCTTGTTCTTAAGTAGCTTTGATGGGATATTAACAATCTCCACTGCTATACCCGCCTTCATTTTCGTAATGCCTTTTCCATCTCACTATCCCCCGTTCCTGGTGCCAGGTCATCCTTATCTACATCATTTTTCTCTCTTATGCCGAAGCTCATTTACCTATCATTGCTGCCATGCAGTTCGTACACCTTTTTCTGCCACCACTGCTGAATCTCCTTTTGTTCCAACAGTAGCTCTCCTGACTCACCATTGATATACGGTATTGTTTTCCATTTCTTGATCCTAACAATTTAACCTTTGAGTAGTACATGGCGCTTATTTCTCCTTCTCTCTGGAGCCTCTCCATCACTTTCCCTCACTCCTTTTGTTTCTCTCCTAAGTCTATTGCTTACATGTTTCCTTATATCGTACTTTTCTTAGCTCTGCGTCTACATTTTTACATTTCCATTCTTAATTTTCATCTTCAATCATATAGTGTCTTTATACTTCGGCCTTTATTGTCTCCCATCCTTCCTCAAATGTTTCTGCATCTTATTTCATGCAATATTCACGCATTACTATTTTTAGTTTTCTACCGATGAAGGTAGGTCTAATTGGATATTTAATTCTTCCCAACCCCTAAATTTCACACTATGTCCTTTTACAGCCCCTCATGCCTACAAATGCTACATCTACACATACCGACAAAAGAGCGATGTTCCTTTTCACTAGTTAGGCCCCACCTTGAGTATGTAGCCAGTGTATGGGATCCGAATGAATTAGGTTTGATCAGAGAACTAGACAGTGTGAAGCATAGAGCAGCTAGGTTCGTTAAAACGTGTTACGATAGGTTGAGTAGTGTTTCAGAATTAATACTAGAATTAGGGTGGTACTCATTATCGGTGTGTAGGTTAAAGTACAGATTAAATCAATCAGAGAAATTTTAATCCGATAGCTTTACTGAAGATGTTAGGCAGATATTAAAAACACCACGTATTATGCTAGATTCGACCCGATAAATAAAATTAGAGGGATAGATTGTCGTACTGATAGATTCAAAATGGCATTTTGCCCCGTACTATAAGGGAACAGAATAGGAAGCATAGTAAAGGGATATGTAGGGGAAATATTTTAGAGTAGTCTGTAGTGCATGATGCATGTATTAATCCCTTAAATACTATTGATACTAACAACCTAGTTGCATGATACTCTACAGTTGCTTGTTTGCATGTCGGTAGTGCATGCTTGGTGATCTTCACCCCCTGCCACACACCCTCGCGGTGGCTTGCAGGGTATCGCATAGATGTAGATAGATGTACATGTAGATACCTCCTGCCTCGCATCATTCTACCCAAGCTACCCGTTTTTCTCCTCCCTCTTCCCCGCTTACCCAACATTCTTCCCTCAATCACTTCGTTCAAAACACCATCCCATTTTATTACACATCCCATCCACACCTTCTGCCTTCTCCTAATTTCATCTATGAAATTTCTGTCCTCTCCTATCAATTCCAGCACTTCCATCGTTCGTCCTCCTTTTGACCCACTTTTCCTTCTGTACACTCACATCCCAAAACCCTTAGTCTATTTTCATCTTCTATCCGCAAAGCCCACATTTCCGCATCAAATAGTGCCACGCTCCATGTTCAACTTTTCACTAGTATTTTCCATACTGCCCAGTTGACACCCCTGTGGTTCGTTCACGCCTAATAGTAAAAGCTTCTTTTTCCAATGCGATTCTCCTTCTCCCTTCAATGCTGCTATACCCTATTTCCTCCAACACACTACCTATATAGCTTAATTGCTCCACCTACACCAGCTTTTGACCTCCTACTTTTATACTTCACCTAGTTTTTTTGTTCTTGAAAAGCTCATTACTTTCGTTTTCTTCCGACTTATCCTCATCCCGTACCTTTTACACTATCCCTGCAACGCTTCCAGCATTTTTTGTAAGCCCTGGGCTGACTGGCTGACTAGCGCTTGGTCATCCGCGAGCCTCACCGATTTATCAATTTTCCCGCGACCTTTACTCCAGTATTAAGCTCGTCCCAAGCCTCTCTCACCATTTCCTCCGAGTATATGTTGAAAGGTACCGGCGATAACGGACAGAACTCCCCTCCCTATTGTGGCCCAAATCAGAATCTCCATCAGCTCCTCTCACTTGCGCCTTCTGCGCCATACATAAATTCCGGATCAATCTCCTGTCTCTCCAGTCTACTTCTGTCTTACGTAATATTCCCAATACCTTTTCCCACTTCTCTCTGTCGCGCATATCTATACATCTGATATTCATTCATACTTCCAGCTTCTTTATTATCTTTTCTCCTTTCAAATTTCACCCTACACTTCACTGTACCACTTAGTTATGGTCCAAATATGCAACTGCACCCAGGAAACCGAACACGTTTTTCAAGCTGCTCCTAAATCTTCACCTAGCAATAACATTATCTCATTGGATTTCTCCTTCGACCTCGATCATTTTTCTAGTGAGAAAGTTTGGTGTTGTTTAGAGTTTTTGTCGCAACCATAATGTAATTTCGTAAACTTGTCAGTCACTAAATACAAGACGATTTGGTAGTCAAAATTAAAGGCACTAGGCTCATCTTTCAGGAATAACTTGCAGAAAAATATATACAGCATAAGGATGAAAAATCCCACGCACACTCATAAAAAATCACACTGCACACATAAGTGGCGACACAAAAAGAAAACAGACAAAAGTAAACATACTGGTTGAATTTTCGGAGGCATGGAACCTCTTTCCTCAGAGGAGTAGAACGCAGTCACTGCGTTCTGCTCTTCTGAGAAAACCTCAGAAAATATTCGTAGTGAGAAGAATATGGCGACATTTCGAAATGGTGTTTTCGGGTACATAACTCCAGAGCCACATTTATCGACAGAATTCTGCATAGCTATCCCATTATAAAAGAGACAGAAATTACCCAAATGTCATCAATCGACATAACGATTATATTTGTCTCCTGAGGTATTGCCTGTCCTTATTCCTCGTTTGAGAAGTAAATACTGTCCATGCAAGTACTTTGAAGGTTGTCTACTGGCGAAACTGACCAAGCATTTATCACTTTATAAAAAAACAAATGGCCAACAAAATTGCAGGATGAACACAAAAAATACAACTAGGTTTAAATAAGTACCTATACTTTATTTAAATAAAGTGATGACTGGTTGCAGAGCTTAAAATTCACGCCTAAATCGTTATAAAGATGACTTATTCGAACGTAATATATGTTCTCTATTCTGCGTCAGTTTATAATTCATTTTGCTATGCTTTCGTTACAATTTAATTCATTTCATTGTAAATCCCAGTTACGTACCTCCACAAAAAGTAATTTTTTCCTGGGATCAGGATTCGAACTACATACAGGGTACGAACTACACGCGAGTGCACACGGTAAAAAAAATCCTTCAAACATTTTGTGATTAACTATTCACATAGATAACGTTAGAATACATGATGAGCGAATCGAAAACTATAACAAAATACATTGAAGTGTCACGATTAGGTGTAACTAATGAATGTCGGGTAATGCGAGTAATCCTTCTCAAACTGCAACTCAATGTCTATCTCAGTGTACGATATATATTAACCTAGCACAAAGCTGGGCCTAACCATAGAGCATTCATTTTTTAATATGCTACGAAAATGACAACACATGGATATGATTAAAAAATATTCATAACCTTGACCTGAATTTCACGAAATATAAATACAATTTCATAATTTTTCGATCGACAGGATTTTGAGGTTTTACTGCACACGATTCGTACATGATGAAGACCAGGAATAGAGCAAGATGTAATACACATTTGTTTACTGCATTTCCTCGGTTATTTGCCATAAGTGCGCATGAACTGCAGACATTAGACTGCACGAACTTATTCCGTAACTGAAGCTGCCGCAACGACAAAACACAACTTCATCTACCTTCAATGATGAAATTTAAATTACACTGACGAAGAATGTAGTTCACGTTCAATACAAATAACATATGATATTATTGTTAAAACGGGACATTCTTAGGGAGACACCCTACCTTCAAATGTAAACAAAGCGATATGATAAATTCGAAGTTTTCAATGTCCTTTATTAAATATCAGTTCTATTCCCCACTGACGGAAAGTGACACCCGTTACTACTGACAAAATGATTTTTATTAATCAGAACCAAAGAATTATTTGACACCTGACAGCTAGTTAACTAGCAGTTTGGATAACAGTTTCGTAGAAATTGACAAAGTGAACTGTGGATATTAAAACTAGCAAAACGGAATAACATGGACAAGTTGACATATTTTGTCAATTTGCATTAGAACCATATTGTAAGGCAGGAGAGCGCGCAAAATAGTAATTACCTTCAACATTATGCGAGTAATTATAATTTTGTAAAAATACAAATAATTATCAGTATTTTTCCACAACAGTCCCTTTGCCTACAATCACCCTCAAAGCCCGCGGTACCATTTTCAACATTTTTTGCGACGCTAAAAAGATTAAAATGATAATGCAGACGTCGACATCGGTTGCAATGCTCACAATTGAAGCAGAGGAACACTAGCCGCTCGTTCGCAACATGGTATGTTGCATCGGAATCCCACCAAATTAAGCCAGATTCGGTAACGGCATATTATGCGTCTTGTAAAACGTTTCACTGATTAGCACGTGATCACAGTTTCGACTTTCGGAAATACGTCGGCAGCCTGTCGCCAAAAAAATAAAACTTTGATATTATCCTCTCCTATGCATTGTCGCAATAGCACTGACAACTGGCGAGAGGGCACGGGAACCGGTTCCCTCCCCGATTCCAGCGAGCGACGGATCCGTTCGCATTTACCCGAGGTAAGAAGAATGCCGGCGCACGAAAAGCATTAATAGGATGGAAAGGAACCCCCTTGAGGAGCCAGAGCGCGCGACCTGTCGAAGACGGTGAAACAGACGCGGTTCAGCCACCGATGGAAGGCAAGTAGTCTTTCCGCTACGGCGCAGGAAGAGCTCGCGACATCAAGAAGCAAGCATTCGCCTCTCTAGCTCTCTCTCCCCTGCCTTGAAAGCCCAGACCGGTGAGGGGAAAGCAGAGGGGGAGAGTGGTCTGGGAACCGATTGAGGGTGCCGCGTCTCGTCTGGCAGCCACCCTACTACTTCCCTCCCCGAAAGCACCTCACCCTACTCCCCCCCCCCCCCCCCCCTTCGCTACCGTAAAACGGCCACACTACGCTATGAGCCCCTCCCCTGCAATCGAGAGAAAAAGCACCGCGATCACTCTTCAAGCGAGTGATCTCTCTTCCCAACTCCCATCGAAAAATTCCCGAGGATCAGAAAAAAAACACACGAGAAGTTTAATGCGTAAATGGAACGCCGTTTGGCGTAAACTTTCATTCACTGATCTGAAACCCCAAGCCGCCCTCCCGCAAAGAACCGATACCATACTAACATTATTTCACAGCATTCTTATGAAAAAGTAATGAAAGACATTTTCAAAAACTATTATTGTCGAGTCTTGATTCCTTCTATTAACATAACGGATGTGTTTCTGACAACAACGTAAACTGGGCAGGTAACAGTTTGGTTTGATAGATCATCAAACATTTTAAATGAATGGTCGACCTATGGATTTCTGTGCAACTGAATAAACACAAACGATAGTTTTATTCCAAAACATCAAAAAATATGATGAATACAAACGCCTAGATCCTTATTTTTTTGGACGAACAGTAACTTTCACTAAAACCAAACAGCATGTTTTCACAATCCTTACCTCACAGTTGTCAGCAGAATGTTGAGAAGCAATTGGATAGCAGGAACAACCATAAACTGAAGCACACGTCCAAAAACTTCTTCGAGGATTTGAAGTTTAAATGCACAACACACCACAAACAATACGAAATGAAGCACTTCTCAACAGAAGACACAACTCACAACGCATTAGCTGAGCGATATCAACCTCTATTCCCAGATTCCCATGACGTCATCCACTACCGGATCGGAACTCAAAAGGAGAATGAGAATGTGTGGATTGTGCTACCACCTACAAGTAGACGACGGAACGTCACACGAACGAAGGCGCATCGCGAAATGCGTCTCAAACGTGGTTAGTGTAGATAACATTGAGGGGGTGTGTCGTTACTATGTTTATTATTGCATGAGAGTTATCCATGGATACCTACGTGTGTCGCTGTCCAGGCTCGTTCTTGCAACATTTTCTTTCCTTCCCGTCTTAGCGAAATTAATTTGATCCATATGTTAAGTGTTTAAAGTTAATTGAAGCACGTAGAGCACTTCTTGTTTATTCTATAAATACCTACATGAGCGCAGAGGGATTAAATTATTGTAAATAAAGCATCGGACCCAACGAATAGAGGATTTATGTACTTATGGAAAAGGCGTAGTTTAAATCTATTGCTTATCTAATTAGCACTTGAATTCCTGCCGTGGTTAACAAGTTACTCCTCTGCGTCTTGGGATAACGAATGACTTTGTAACTATGGTTTTCGCCAAGTAGAAGAATGTAATGCCTGGAAATCTTGTTTTAAAGTAAAACAATTTTAGTGGAAATTCAAGTTGTTCATGAGCTATAGTCTTTTAGAGCCTTTCGACATACATTTCCATCACGAGATTCCCTTGCTGTTCTTAACTGCATTCAGTTTAAAATTAACAATGTGGAAGATTGAGAAGAGTGTTATGATAGTTGGAAAATCCTAGGTATTGACAACAAGAATCATAAAATAGCAATACTGCCGTATGTCTTCCTCGGTGTTACTGCATGAATGCCGATCCGGATCATTGAGTAATTAAAGAACTGACATTTCTTTCTAGATGTCTCTCTGCCCTATACCACATACTAGGGGTTAGATAGAAGAGTGGACTTTTACTCTCAATCTCGTCACAATAAAGACTCTTATCTATCGTTTCGAAGTAACTGACATTAACCCGAGTGAGCTATGACCGTGATTTTTGCGTCATGGGAATACACTTTTACAAACTAGATTAGCTGGCAAACGTGAGCACCTCACCAGTGCGGTATTTATTGTGCTCATATATGTTATGCGTGTGTCCATGCCCTTCTTAATAATTCACTGGTTGTTATTAACATAATAAAAAGGTCAGCATTTTATCTGGATTCCTCCTGAAATCCCTATCCTTCCCTACTCTTCTTCCTTACCTAGGTTCTGTTCTTGGCTGTAAGCATACCATTCATTCTTATACCATTCTTTAAACATGACAAAACTAATGGAGACATATTTCTTACCATTACTGGAGCCCCCAAACCATATGGCTACATAATATACCCATTCCTATTCCAGTTTATTGTTTTTTCAATGCATAAACACTATCACATTGCATAATATTCACTTGCCAGACATTCTATGTCCTCCTCTTGTTAAGGGTTTTTCTAGTGAGGTGGAAAGATCTTTAGATGCAGAATAACATGCGATGGGTATATTCTCGTCCTTGGAAAGCATAAAGTCTTGAGTTTTGCTTTGCTTGAGTTTGAATGGCTTGTTAGATAGTCTCCTTTCTTCACCAAGGGAATACATTTTCCTCGGTCTATCCAATACATTATCCCCATCCGTACAGTGCATATGACCCTACTAGTTCACATGTGATGAAAGCACCCTTGGCTTAAAATACCAGTAAATCCTTGGTACACACAGGAAATTATTGGTCCCCAAAGAACCAGATTACCTAGAAACAGCTTACTTAGCAACATTACCTACAACTTCTAAAGAACCATTTGTGGTGCATGAAAAATGACACTCCTACAAACAAGATTGGAAAAATTACAGCCAAAAACATTTGTCTCTTCCTTAGTAATTGATGATAAAGCTAAATGGAGATTATTCCTCTTCTTGGTCAATTTGTCACTAAGAGATGCTAAAGCATTCCCTGGCTGTTACATAAGGACCATCTTCCATAATAACCTTTAAAAAAAACCTCATTTGCAATACCAAAGATAACATTCTAAAGTTAGAGTGCGGAATACAAGCTAACTTTTTTGCACAACAAACTGAGTGCACAGCTGTGTAAATTGGCAAAATAGGCAAGAAATTTGAAGAGTGAGTGAAAAGAAATTAAATCTGTTTTAGGAATAAAAGTGCACCCTCAAATTTCTCCAAGCGACTCAATAGACAATGACCACTGCACTGATTGAACTTCAGAATTATTGCACTTTGATTTCAAGCAAATTGAGCTTTCAAATTTGTTCACACTGATTCTGACTTTATAAACTACGTGTCATATTCTTGTCATTCACAGCTCCTCAATTTCTTCCATTATCCTTCTCCTCCCGGCAGTCTCTACCTCATGCTTTTTCCCATCATCCCTTCCTCAAATTAAAGCACACTTCGACTACTAAAGTGAAACAGGGGTTAAGTAGATGTATCTACTTCCCCTCCCTCACTTCTAATGATTTATTAGTAAAAATGGAACCATTTCTTCAGTATTCGTACCTGAGGTTGACATTATAGCATCGAAACTAGTCCTGTTTAAAGTATTGTACGTAGAGGAACTAATTTAGGTCTAAGGTTTTTCCTTGTTTTTCAAACCACCATTTCCTGATGATGTGTCCTGCATTGACCAATAAAGCTCAACTGCTGACAAAGTCCATTATGAAGCTGCTCTGGAAAAGGGTTAATGTGGAAGACAGAAGCAGTTTTTCATGATGAGAAAAGTTTAGTTTCTCTCTAATATTAATTTGAAGTACAGGATCAATCTTCTGCAGAAATTTGAGGGAGAGAAATTCCTTTTCTCTGCAGATGATAAATTGGTATCTCCTGTGAAGTGTTCAATGGTTCGTGATCACATAAAGTTTCTCTGGGGGTACCTTCCACATAGGATGATATTTTTCAAATGATTAAAGCTAACATCGCATACAGTCTGATGCACAAGTAATATAGTCTCATGTGTGAAACCCCTAAAGAAACCGTACTTCATATGAAACATCTTTACAAATGTATAGTTACATATTGACCACCCATGATGAATTAACCAAACTTAAGCAAATACAGTTGTATTCAGTTTACAAAACTGGAATGTTTTCATAAACTTTCAGTGATCAAGGCCCTGAGATTCTTCTCAGACCCTGCTCTCCCATGTAGCACAGACCCAACCATTAGTCCAACTGTTCCCCAACGGAACAAAATTGAAAATAAAGGAAAATGATCGAGGTTCTCACTCTATGACTAGTTGTACCTTGCATACTACAGATACACCTACCTATCAACCTACGCTTCATTCATGTGAATCCTTTCATCCTGTAAAGTACGACCTGACACATTTCCCAATTATGGGCAGAAGACGGAGACAATATATACAGCTGCTGGTTGGCATTAAGTCATTTGTGATTATTAACTTTACTAAAAGGTTGACACAGATAATTTGCGCCGTAAAAACATTTCCCTAATAACCATTTTGTGGTTAAAAATAAGCATGACCATTGTAAATATACATAACTGATATTCTTTCAACTCCAGGAGAGATAAATAAGTGTTTCCTCCATAATGCTGAGAACCTGTTTCCCGGCGAGCGCAACAGTATTTTCTCCCAAGTCCGATACCGTCTACGAGGGACTGAGAAAAAACATCCATGGGCCAATGTTCAATCGCTCTTAAAGATCGTGAATCACTTTTAAAATCATATTTCAGATGTACTTTCACTCTCACCGATCATCCTAGCCTTTGATTTTTCCGGCGAACGCACCCATTTTTTCTAAGTCCGATACCGTCTACAAGGGACTGAGAAAAATCATCCATTCATGGATATCCATTTGAATGGATATGAGATGAATATGACATTTGAATCCACATGAGATGAATAAAAAATATAATTTTCAGATCTAGGAGACGTCTAAGATATTTTCTAGACATCTTGTAAACATTTAAGACATTGAAGGTATGCTGTAGATATCTAGTAGATATTTTGTGCTATGTGATAATGGTGATAAAAACATAATGTATATACATTAGCACTGTACGTTCGTTGACTGGAACTGAGGACCGGTAAATGGTAGAATATTAGGTCAACGAGGGAAGAAAAATATGCAACGGATGCGTAAGATCCAGTAATATAGGATATATGAAGAGAAACGTGCAAATAGGTACATGAAAACATTAGTACTTAAAGGGTCATTATTCAGAGTTGTTCCATACGGATTCACTACATCTTGGCTATAACTCTTGGATAACAAACTCCATGTAGCTGAGAATGTGCTAAGTGAGATAATATCCAGCTTGGCTCCGCTGTAATCAGGCAGTCCCCTCACAACATCTCCCAACGTTGGCCCAACGGATCATAAATAACCGTGCGAATGGCACCGTTACCCAACGTTGGCCCAACGATTCATAAATAACCGTGCGAATGGTACCATTTCCCAACGTTGGTCCAACGGTCGTAAAGTAACTGAACCATTCCCCAATCGTGGCACCATTTCCCCACGTTGGCCCAACCGTCTGTGCTACATGGGCTAACACACATACTGCATAAAATGTTAAAGCATACTTGAGGAGACATTGCACATCTTACTATTTGTCATTTGCTACATAAGTGAAGGACAACTCTCTAAGAATAGTTTATTGCACCCCACGTGAGATTGGTTATAATTTCATTTACCCCAGAAATATGTTATTTACCTACCTCTTTTATCTTCCAATTAAAACACTTGTTCATTATAAAAGTTGTTGCAGATAAAAAAAGGAAATTATGCCGTGTTCAAACCACGTTGTTAAATCTGAAGGTTGGTCCTATTGGTTTGATTATAGCTCATCTAGTACCAAGTCCTATAGTACCATAGATGATTGAGTATAGTGCGAGATTTTTAAGTTTAGATTGTGAGCAATAATTAGGGGGCTCATGAATTAATTGAGCCTTCTAAATTTAATTTGTACAAGACAAAAATGTTTTAATTAGATGAGGATTTTAGCAATGTGCAGAATTAAACATTTTATTGAAGTTTTTTTTAGAACATGCTTATTTTAAAATATGTGCATGCACGAACTGCACTTGCAGTCACCGACGAGCATCCCATTGGCATCTTATGGCTGGATGCGGAGTCACGTTAAAACCCTGGAATCTGTGACAGTGGTAAAAGACGCTGCAATCGTGGTGGCCAATAACATTTTAACCTGTGAGTGAGATGTGGGGATGGGAGCGTGGTCTGATGCAGGGATAAGAAGGCAGTGGACATAAGGATGTAGAAGAAGTTAGAACAATAAATCGGAGCAACCCAGAAACATAGTTTTCCTGCACGTTCCTTTCCTTACTCCTGGGAATTCCAGCCAAAGCATTGAAGTCCATACACTATTAATATTGTTTTTATACTGGACTACAGACATATTTGGTGTTTTGAAAATAAATACATAATGGGGGTGCTTACTGGGAACCTAAATCGCAATTTTGTACACGAAATCATTAGATGGAAACGAAAAAAGAATTTGAGTGAAAAAATTAATCTCCTAACCACAACCATTCACTCATAAATCAAAAATTAAAATAAGCAAAAGGTGACACCCACCGAAAAAGCTGCTGTGATAACATTGATGTCATTTTCCTCCTGCCCTTGACTGCTTTTTGGGGAAGTGGAGGGAGGTTCACTGAATGTCTGCTCGCACAGATCCTGTTGCAACAGTTTCCATTGGCAGAGTCAGCTGTGTCCTCCCGATTGAGATAAGGCTAAGTAGCTTCGCAGGCTCAGTTGTGATTGGACGAAGTAGATTTACGTCAGAGGTTACACCACACCCACTTTTCCGAAAGGGTTAAAAACATCAGTTTTTCACCGCTAAACACTCAAGAAATAATTGACGGATCAAAAAATGGAAAACTCTATCAGATTCAGCAATAAAAAATATGGTAAATGACCCCATTATAATTAGCACAAATTTAGATGCTCCAATTTTAACATTTGTGTTACATTTGAGTATCTCATCATCATCGGTCAACAATGCTAAGATTAGTTTAGCTACCGAGGCTTCCTTCTCCCCTATGGAACTCTAGAGGCCTCAAAGGGCAAGATGTTATCGGCCTGCTGTACATACAGTGTCAAAGACAGATCAAGTAGTGTGCACAGCACCATCGTCCAGGGGGTTAAGGCTGACTTTAAACACTAAGCCGACCTTAAAGTGTTTAAAGTTGGCCTTAACCCCGTTGATGGTGGCACTGTGTGCACGACTTGGTCTGTCTTCGACATTGTATGTATGGTAGGCCAATAACATCTTGTCCTTTAAGGCCTCAAAAGTTCCTTAGGGGAGAAGGAAACCTTAATAGCCTAACTGGTAGAGTATCTGGCCACAAATCAGGGATCCAGGTTTGAATCCCGGTTGAGGTAGATTGATGCAGTCCTCATCCCGATTCTTCTACTGGCTAACCTCTTCATATTAACGTAATTCTTCTCTTTTACATCCTTCACAAATTGTTCCATATATCTCATACGAGGCCTGACTTTTCGATTCTTCCCATTCACTTTTACCTCAACAATTGCCTTCATCATGCCATCATGGTTTAAGATATGATTTGAGTATCTATGGAACATGAAATTCACACATTATGGTAGGTGTGACATTTCCTTCCCCTATACCACCTGTGGTTTCCCAAAAAGATATGACGCCCAGGAAACCTGTATTTGAGCTCAGTACCTACTTCCATTCCTCAGCACAGTATTCTGCATTGGGCCACCATATTGCAGATATAACACCAGATTAATTAACCAAAATGGGGAGATGCTACGCCATTTGGAAAACTATTCAGCAATCATGGATAAGGCATTCATGCCATAACACATCATTGTGATTATTAGAATGTTTTTTGTAGAAATATGTGCTATGGATGGTGAAAATGCAGTAAGTATGTAGAACCTAAAGTTGAGAGTTTAATGAACTTTTGGAAGCAAATATTCAAGGGAACTCACAGTTTAGTAGGACTGATCTGCTGAGAAAATAAGCATACTAGTTTTCCTCATTCACAAACTCCAAAAACATAGAAGATGACTTAGAGAAATTTTCATAGGAAGCCTACTGTTCTATATTATGAGCAAATTCAAGAAATATGAAAACGAAGATAATCAGTAAATACCATTCCATGTTTCAAGAATGTTGTCACTGAATTTGATCAACAATACAGTGAGAGTGAGCGCAATGATAAGATGTGAATGCTGAAGATATTGTTTGTAGTCAGTCGAGGGGGAGGGAAGATGAAACTGTAAGTACAGTCTAGCCCACTTATATCAAACTCGTTTATAACGAAGTTAAGGCTATTCCCCATCAAAGGGAGGCTCTGAAAAACTGGTCGACATATACCGAAGTTTGGTTATTGCGAAGTAAATATTCAGCCCCTTCAATTTCTTTATAAACAGGCTTGACTGAATATATGATTTAGAATCAATAAATATGTTGAATATTTGATGAACAAAAGTAGCAGCATGAATAATTCACTGCGAGATGCACAGCCACCAGTTGATTCACTGCAGTACAGCTTACTGTGATCCCCAAATGAAGAAAACTGAGCTTACTGATTGTATGTGGCTAGTAAAGTAAGATGGATTCTCATATCTCACAAAAACTCCAATGATATAGATTACATGGTTTTAAAAATTAATGATTTTAGAGCAAAAACAAAATCTAGCCTACTCCACTCAACCAGGAACTGCCCTCATGTGCTACAGAGGCTTATTTAGCAGTAAAAATTCCTGAAAATTAGCATGAATAAAGGCTACAAAGAGAAAGGAGGCAATAAATGTCTCATTCAAGTGTCGGCCCATAAATGCAGGATATCAACCCTCTAATACAATAGGTTTACTGTTAACTACAATACCAAAGTACACTCCAATGGTGTTTTAATGGTTATCCTACACCAAGAACAAGTGTTCTTGTCCTACACCTTAATCACACCTTTATGGGTTACATAAACCTCATAACCAGATCACTTATTTCATCAAACTGTTGCAATAAAAATGCATAACAATAACTTGTACATTTATTTATTAGGTAAAATTACAATGGCCACGGATCACATTGCTGAGTACAATCATTTTTTTTCCAACTACATTTAAGTGTATAAATAAAATTATTTTGCTTATGCCAGTCATTGAGAAAGAACACATTTAAATCCACTGCTCAGAAACTGCAACTAAATATCCATTTCAGAGTCACTGGTACATTTGTAAGATATGCTGACCGAGAGTATTAAGTCCTTTTGGATAGGCTGGCATATGCTGTGACATGGACAGAGAAGCTGAAAAGTAATATGTTTCACTACAGCACATTAACTCAAGTGTTAGTTTTCAGTGGCCATTGCTCCAAACAAATTGTTTTAAATTTGCAAAAAATTGTTAATTGAAGTTATTTTCATATTAATTTGTAAACATTAAAGCCTCTCTGTCCATATCAAAACACAGAAGAATTTTACCCCATATTTAAATTATAGGGCACCATTAGTATTTATATAAAGCACATCGTACTTTTGTTGGTAGTTAGAATTCTATCAATATAATAATAATGCCAGATAAGGTATTGTTATGGTTATTATTTTCATAAGTATCATTATTTCAAAGATTTAGACCCAGCCATACACTTACAATATACAGCTAGAAGGACAATGTCCACTAAGAATAACTCTGCTAAGGGTCTGACAAATGGTGCACAGCGCATGACAAATATGCATACCTTGACTAATAATAGCAATGGAGGAGGAATGTGTACCAACAAGATGCTGTCTCAAAAAACTTCAAATGTCCCACCCACACACATTTATCATGACCACTAGACACCAGATTTCTTAAGATCTACAAACACAGAAAATTCACAGGTTACAACAGATTCAATACTAAGACACTTTCATATTGGCAGAAATGTAAGATAACAGAGAGAGAAATGTTATGCACCTACCTGTACAATATCAGAAGGATACCCAGTGCAAATTGACACCCCCATTTCAAGCTGCAATAAGAGCAAGCTTTTCACTTCTAGAAAAGTGATATTTTTTCCATTTTTTATTTTTTTTTCAGCCACCATTCACGTAATTAGTAATAAAAGAATATGCTTGGCTTCTTGAGACAGTTTGCATGTAGGTATGCAAAAACTTAAAATTATGTATTTCCCTCCAATTGCCACACTTATTTTGGGTCACAAGTGCAACTAAGTCATGCCTACAGTTAAGTGAGGAATAGAAAGAAATGTTTATTTCATACCAATGAAAGTCTACTAATGGCCCAAACGGCAGTGGAAGGTCACTTCTCCAAGTTCAAAGAGCTACATCAAAATATAATATAAGAAAATAATAACTCATGTAATTGGTAGCAAGCTTTTCAGTGGGATCATATTTTGCTACAAATTTTGCAAGCCATAGCTGCTACTGGAAATGATTGTGCTTCTCTTCTCATTTTTTATGTAAGATTTTTTGACTTAATTTGTCCATGTGAACAGATGGTGAAAAGGGGGCATAGAGTTTCATTATAGTATGGAGCGGGATGATATTTCACATTTCTGCAGCATTATATAAACCAACTTTGTACAAAAACTTCAACATATACAAACTATTGAGAGTACCCCTTAAGAGGAACACTGCTGTTTTGAATGTTTCCACCACCATCTCCTTCACCTTCATGCAAAAATACTATTAAAGGCAGCAGGAGGGAATTTGCCCGTTTTCACCTAACCGTCATTCACCTGGGAAGGATCCATTTCCACATAAAATACCCTTTTTCGCTTTGTCGTATTTCCATTCTGACTTGATGCAAAGAAAGACCGAAAGCAGTAGAATAGAAACCTTTCAAAGGGGAGGAATGGCTGAGAGGCGCCAGAGTCATACCATGGGCGCACAGTCTCTGTCAAAACCCAACATTTCCCAGCATGTGAAAAGAGGGCATGCTGTCAACTTTGTCCGCAGTGCCAATTTAAATCCATACGACAAGTTGGTCTCAGGTCCAGACTCAGAAAAACCATGGGCCACAGAATAAAATCTTGTACAATTCTTTTATATATATATATATATGTTTATGTATATATATGTGTGTGTATAAGTACTGGACAAGGGGATTTCTCAAAGGCATCCTTCCCCCTCCCATTCCACATTACCTCTTCCGACATGACCTCCTCCGTGGTCATCAAAATGTCCAATTTGGTGATTATAATCCTAAACTAGTGGAAGAGGATATTACATTGAAAAACAGGCATTATGAAACAAACACACGCTATTTTTTTACATCAGGACTTGTATTCAAACACATTTTGGAGTAGGGCGAAGCCAAATGACATGCTTGTGGGATATGAATGGTGATTTATGTTGGGGGACAGTTGTTTTTTTTTGGACCGAGGAAAGAGAGAAGGAAGGATGCCGCTGGACACTGCTGGTGCCGTTGACTGCTGCCGTGGCATGGAAGGATTCTTCATCACCTTGCCTCTACACCCCATCACTCACTCCATCCTTCTCTTTCAGTTAAAATAAATTCCACACTACTCCTTGGCTTCAAAATATTTGTAGGTGGGATTCTCATACCCATTGATCTGCATATTGGCAACGTGGCGCTCTTCAGGGGTTGCAGCTTGGTCAACTTCCACAAAACCCTGTTGAATATGAACGACGGATAATGAGTAAATAAAAAATGATGAGTCTAATGTTTACAGATGCACAAACATTTAATGTTACATATTTCAAATTATTTTAGAACAAGACACTGAAATAATTCAAGGAAGAGATGTTTCCTAATGTACTAAACTAAAACCAAAAGTTGCAGAGGAAGAAAAGGCAACTTTTACTAATACCACTGGATTTATTAAAACTGGACCTGGGTTTCGACATGGATTCACATCATCATCAGGTAAAAGGGGAGGGAAGCGCAAACCTTATATACATGACATTGTGAGGTGAGGGAGAGGCAGGGGGGGGAAAGAGTAGGGGTAGGAATGAAGGAAAGAAACACTGGAGGTTTTCTTCCTCTAATGATGGAATACCACCAAGTAAACCTTGTGAAAGTGATTGCTCCCAAAGTTGTACCAGGAAGGTACAAGCCATTGTCAATGAATAGCACAGAGAATTATAGAAATAATTGTTGAAATCAAAAGAATTTATACTAAGATTTAAATTAACAGAGACCCTGAGAGTACAAGAACCTGAAACAAACCAAATGTGAGCAATAGAGGAATACACAATTAAGGTTCCAATACAGACACTAAACATAAAGACACCTGCATATAAGTGATCAACTTAAATTTTCTCAGGGAAAAATTTGTTAATAGTAGGTTTCACAGCAAACATTGTATAGATATTCGAATGTTTTTTCTTTGAAGAAGGTGTACAAGTAGCATAGGAAGCATGTCCTATGGGTATTAACAATGAGCCATCGAAGTTCATTGCAGTAGGGGGTCATGTGGACATCTCTGTGAAGATGAAAAATAAACCTAGTGCATGAATTTAGATCTCCGTGTAGTGTGGTAATTTTTCGATAATTAGTGTGGTTATTTTAGTGGTAATTACTGTGGTAATTGTAAACAAGACAACAGTATCAATAATGAGAAAAAATAATGATAAAATGAGGATTTTCCTAGTGTGTTGAAGAAGTTTTGAATGCACTTTGAGTAGGAGTAGGACGGTGTTGAATTTACGAGGAATATTATTAACATGATTGCTCCAAGACAAACTTGAGCTGATAGTGATCCCAAGAATTCAAACAAAGTCTGAGTAAAGAATGAGGGTGCCATCAACACAGATTTGAGATATATTTCCATAATGAGAGCGGTTAATTGTCATCTTGAGGCTACCAATAATCATTGCTTTGGTCTTACTTATGTTTAGAACAAAATTATTTTTCTGGGACCATGCAGAAATAAATTTTATATCCTTGTTCATTTTTTGATTGCGTCGCCAATTTTGTTGGGTAAACAGTGACGACATATTTGCAGGTTGTCTGTTTAAAGCATGTACCTTGTGTACTTTATGTCACGAGGAAGGTTATTAATGAAATGAAAATTATGGTAACACAGTATCTCATAGATATTGATATAATGAACATTTATGTCAATAGACTAGCTCTACTCATCAGTCCTAAAAAAATATTAAAAAACAAAGCAAAACATACATTCAGGTGACTATCCTGAAAGATGATGCAAGTAGAAAATAGTACAAATAATATTCCCACTCAACACATTTGTTTTAAAACAGTTATTTTTAGTCTCATAAGTGTCAACAACTACTATTGTTGTATATCTGAAAATATCATGAAAAATTAAACGTTTTCTTGGTCGCAAATGAACAGAAATAAAAGTTTCCAGTCAGCAACCCAAAAACGAAACACCTTAAAATGTAAGTAACTTTTAAGGTGTGCACTTACATTGTTAAGAGATTGTCATGGTATCACTACACGAGCATATGTATCTTTAAGTAAAGCATAATGTATTATTATTTGATGGTAGCCTTAAACAGGTTCTCCTTCAAGGCCACCTAAAATTACTCGACATTTGCTATTGAAATGTAATTTGTGTATGGAGTAATAAAATTAATTATTATTATTATATTACTATAATCATTCTGACAGGTCTCGCCTGCCATAACCATTGTGACTCCATGGTGAGGGAAGTAGCTTTGAATGGGGTGAGAACACCTTGCGGTCACCTCCAATCTTCGAGGCTGATATGATTTCTTGGTATATAATAACACTATGTTTTCTGCTTTTCAAATTTATTTGTTATTTTCATCATCATAGATTTGTGAATGAGGTTATTTTAATGTGTTTAGATGCTCTTGCTTTGGTAGTGTGTCGTGCATGCCGGCACTTAAATGATATGTTGGATGTTATGAAAAATATTACCTGATTGAAAACCCAAGAGAAATTCATTAAATAAATATTTAAGAAATGGGGATAGAATTATTTCAATATCAATAGGCTCTGTGCACGGGGACACCTATTGCCACGAGTGGCCACTTTTGACATATTTGTAAGGAGTTGTCTTCTAAGGCCCGTAAGGTACCAGCAAAATAGTGGAAAGAAATTGTGGTTTTTTTCAATTGCACACAGCAAATTATCGGCAATAGGAGTGCATTAATGATAACATGTAAGCTTTGTGCATTCAAAAACATTAGTTAGAAGGAGACTGAGTGATGAAGACCTGCAATCAGAATTGTTGTGGTCGGGTGCAGCAACACATCAGGGAAGATAGATGGAAGTGTAAAATTTTATTCCTTCCTGAATGACCATACATGAAAGAAGTAAGAGAACAGTTGAATAAAGCATTAAGTAGGCAAACATAAGAGGGTAAATATATCACTGTGTTCACCGTGATGCAATATTTTTAGCTGATCTACGTGACTCAAATGCAAACAATCGTTCCAATCATGCTTGTGTCAATGACTGGATTGGTATGTATCATATGTCACTGCATTGTTATTATAATTCTAATCAGCGTTTCTTTGATTTTAGTTTTATTATAATTTTAAATTAAAATATGCTAAAATGCCTAGGTTTGAGAAATTTGGGTTGCTACATATATTGAAACAGCTGATTCACGTACGTACAGGCACTTCCAAAAAAAAGTTAACACTTCAGAGCCAAAATTTTTCTAAGTCTGGAGTTGACGGTGATTTGACAACGCTGCATCACGGCTTCCCTCTGGCAGAGCATCGCGAAGTTCTAACCGAAAACAAACCCCCTTCCCTCCTCCCCGTCCTCACCTTTCCCTGTTTAGCGGAAGGGATTACTGCACGGTCTGTCCTGTAATGCCCTAAAGAAAGGGGCTATAGTGGGCACTCCATGGTTATTTCTTCCGACTCGCGCTGCGAAACTGAAGTCCTGAACACATCTCTACGCTCGCCACCGTCGCGAAAAAAACTGGACTAATTTCCAAAATAGCTTTGTTTGAGATATAGACTTGAAACTTCACATAAGTACTCAGAAAAGACTGCTAATTAAGGAATAATGCTTCATTTGACATGACTCTTATCTGTTAGCCAGATATAGGGGCTCAAACATAACCAAATTTCCAAATAAACACCTGCATCATTTGCCTATTGAAACAATGCTATGACTTTAAATTGCCTGAGCTACAAATATTTTTTTAATCATTTAATTGCTATTCCATTACTTAGAAAAACTAGAGTATATCTAGTTTACATGGGCCCTAGAAAGACTCCACTCTTTTCAACGGCTGAAGGGCGTGAATAAGAAGTATGTTCCCGGAGCGTACGCAAAGAAAAATAACTCGATTCCGTGTAATCTTATCCCGTCGCAAGGCTCAATATGCTCGCGATTTCATAAAATAAGAGTGATGGAGGTTACTGACAATGAGTACAGCTCAAAAACAACGAATTGGAAGCCTTAGGGTCCATGTCACTTCAGCAATGTAAGCAAGTCATGTCAATTCCAGCCCCCGACGCGTGGAGCCGAACCCCAAACGCGCGGTCGGAAAATCATATGTATTTTTCGGTGTCGCAAACTTACTTTCACTTCCTCTTCACTTTCGTGTATATGAGTTTTCAACGAATTCTCAGATATAAGTGACTTGGCAAGTGTCTCCCTAAAACGTTAGATATTATCTACTTTATGCAAAGTTTTGTCTGAGAACAGTGTCCGCCATTACAAGTAATGGAATAGCAAATAAACGATTCAAAAAATATTTGCAGCTCAGGCAATTAAAAGCAAAGTATAGCGTTAATAGATTATGCTATATTTATTTGATCAAATTCCTCCCACAACGTCATCATCAACTTGTAAGATATTCGGATAAATGTTAATACAGGATTTTTTTTTAAATTTCGTGATGTTGAGCCCTTGTGTCGCACACAACAGATGAGAATCATGACAAGTGATGCATTATTCCTTAAGTAACAAACTTTTCTAAGAATCATGTGAAAGGTGTCTCCCTAAAACGTTAGATATTCTCTACTTTATGTAAAAGTTATGTCTGAGAACAGCTTCCGTATATATCTCAAAAATTATATATCCAAGTATATATCTCAAAAAAAAGTTATTTTAGGTTTTTGTCCAGCTTTTTTCGATTTCCGACTAATGTGGGTCGGTCCTGTGTCCCGAGATTGTCGTTTTCTTCGACTCGACCTGCACGACGTCTGAAGTCCCGAACATATCTCTATGCTTGCCACCATCGTCACAGAAAAAACCGTCGTCACGCATTTGCATAACATTAAAAATCAACGTTTTACTTTGAAGAGGAAATCACATATCATCGTTGGTTGTTATCACCCTCCAATTTGTATGTGTCCCTTAAATAATTAATTCCTTGGTTAATTGGTGTTGTTTCACGTTCGCGCCATTTCAGAGCGAGTTCATAGGCATATTTAATTCTCACATCGATGTGGTCAGAAGCTTTGAAAATATGCGATCCCAAATTTTAAGACTAGGAACAGGCTGATAAGAACATTTTAACGTTTTCGCCGTATTGGTGCAGTAAAATGCTCGATATTCAGGATGAAGTAAATAACGTTCCCAATTGTGGTGGCATTTCCACGAGTTAACCTTAGCATTTATAGTTTAGGAGTCCTAATTTGAATAATAACAATAATGCCCATGAGATTATTGTTTGTATAATACCAATACAAATCTGTTATTGACCACGCAGCCGTTTCCCCAAAATCTGGTCTGTCTAATCTAACGCTTTGGAAGAAGGTGTTTAAAGAATTGGCTTTTTCTACACTGCTGGTGACTCTAATTCCTTTATCGTTTTTAAGTGTGTGCACTGTGGACCTATTTGCCCGAAGCTCTCTCACATATGACCAAAACGCTTTAGGATTGCTATCTAAATATTCTCCTAACATCTTGCTCTTGAAATGTTATAACGTTTGCCGACATGATTTCCTTGCTAATGCTCTCGATTTTCTCTCAAGAAATATTGCACGCCGTGTAAAGCGACGACTTGCGAGGAGAGACTGCGCCATAGCGTGAACGACTACGTGAAGCAATGCATCATATTAGAACATGTTCTAATATGATGCATACATTCTAGCAGTCATCACATTTTTTTCCCACAAGATGGTGAGGCAATGAACTGCCACCTGAACTCTAACGATTAAATATGTTATTGACGATCGATATGGGTGTTTATGTTTGCACTTAAACATTTCGGTGGTGCATTTAGTGCAATAATCATGCGCTGGGCGAAGCTTATTCACGAAGGAGTTTAAATTTCCTTTTTAAAGGAAGAGCCCTCTTTCTCGTTATCTTGGCCCACAGCCATGGGTTCGCTGCTAAAATTGTAGGGCTAAGCATACGGGGCTAGGATGTCCACTATTTCGTTTAGAATATGGTTTCAAAACATATGCTTAAATGCCGACGCCGGGTTTCCCTCCACCCTTCCTCCGTTCCTTGAAAACGCCAGCCTTTACCCAGTCACCTACTTATCCTCTCTGGCGCATATGACCTCAGACCTTGGCGGTCGCCTCCCCGAAATAACTACCAGCTACAACCGACGGCGAGTGAAATTCATTCATCATCGTATGGAGGTCAGTCGTTTACTTTTGCTAACTGTGGGTAATGGGGTCGTTTACGATATTTTTTATTGTCGAACCTGATAGAGTTTTTAAAATGAAAATATGTACCCGTATTTCTCCGTTTTTTGACCCGTCAATTATTTCTCGAGTTATAAGCGGCGAAAAACTGATGTTTTTTTTAACCCTTTCGGAAAAGTTAGCGTGGTGCAATCTCTGACGTATATCGACTTCGTCCAATCACAACTGAGCCCGCGAAGCTACTTTGCCTTATCGCAATGCGGTTACACAGCTGACTCTGCCAATATGAGCGATTGCGACAGCATTTGCGCGAGCAGATCTTCCGAGAACCCCCCTCCACTCCCTTCCCTTCCCCGAAAAGCAGTCAAGGACGGGAGTAAAATGACGTCAATGTCATCACAGCAGCTTTTTCGGTGGGCGTCGCCTTTTGCTCAATTTAATTTTTGATTTATGAGTGAATGGTTGTGGTTAGTAGATTAATTTTTTCACTAAAATTCTGTTTTCGTTTCCACCTAACGATTTCGTGTACAGAATTGCGATTTCGGTCCCGAGTAAACGCCCCCATTGGCAAAAAACAAAAGCTTAATTCGAAAGCGATCACTTTCGAGGATGCCGCGACATTGCACGGTGACCTCAGCCGCCGTAGGCCTCCGCCTCCTGCACCGATTAGCGCTCTGCGTATACACCCCGCCGCCCCCCCAGGAAGGGATCTCAACCCCCCCCTACCCCTTGGCCGGGAAAGCCCGGAGGCGGCGGGGTCGCCGCTCTCCCAGACGGCATCGATCCCCGGCTCCGCCACCTCCCCCCCGCCACCCCCGCAGCCAAGGCACGACCTAGGCCCCATCGCGGCGCGGCGGCTAGGCCTCACAACAGCAGCCTCCGCAGGCCACCGCAACGGTGAGTGGCAGGTGGTGACACTCGCAAAAAAAATTGCGCCTGGGATACAAAGCTGCTTCAGTTGGAACACAACTTGCAATTCCTTGGGGGGGGAGGCGAGACCGACGACCATTTGCGCCATACGGGAGAATTGGGTTGGTTATTCAGGGGAGGCGACCGACAGCTGAGGTCATTTGCGCCATTTAGGATAGGTGGGTAATTGGGTGATGGTAGGAGTTTTTAGGGAACGGAGAAAGGGTGGAGAGATACCCTACTCTTAACGAAAGGCGCCAAGGGGACCACGACTTAACGTCCCATCCGACGGACGGAGTACTGAACTTGAAATGCCCTCCACTAGGCACTCAAGGGGGGACCGGTTTTCCACTGAAAAATCCGCCACTTCCGGGAATCGAACCCGGACCCTCGGGATGCGAGGCCAGTACCCTAGCCAACACACCGACCCGATTCCCGGAAAATTGTATTAAGGCAGCAGTTTTTAGGAAACGGAGGAAGGGTGGAGGGAAACCCGGTGTCGGCATAGGCGAAAGGCAACCACGGCTTTTCGTTTAACGTCAACGGACGGGGTACAGGACTTGGAAGTCCTCTCTACGAGGCACTACAGTGGGTACCTTTATACCAAAATTCAGCCAGAGCCAGGATTCGAATCCGGGCCATCGGAATCGGAGTCACGTACTCTAGCCACCACACTAACCCGATCCACGAAATAACCTTCCTATGGAAAGCTATATTCAAGCGGATAAGATATTGCACTGCCGTACACCAGTATTTGTGGTTACATACCATATATGAGTTTTACGGGATATATATGAGACTATAAACATATATGTGTATGTATTCCATACATACCTATATCCCATATATATGTGTTCCATGTGTATGGGATATATTGGGAAAAATTTGCGAAGAATGTAAAAAAAAGAATGACGTATATATGAAGAGGTTGACCGATAGAAGAATCGAGTGGAGGGCTACCACGGCCTTCTAGTATTGAAAACGGGGACAATGAGAAGCATTTAGGAGATGACGGTCAACCCGGAACGGACCAAAACAAATGACATCCCAAAAATTAAGTGACGCCCGAAAATTCCCATTTCGCTAACCGCGCGGTCGATAGCGTCCTTTTGGGATTCCCTATCGCGCATTGAAGAGGCAACACGCGAGATACAGTTCCCACAGTCGACGAAAACAGCTCCACATCCACGTGAAAGATGCTTGAGGCACGACTGTGATCTATAAATGAATGGAATGACGCGGCCGTACTATTGGATTAAACAAATCTCCCGTTGATGGTCACGGGAACACGATTTTTTACGCTCAAGTTACAGATCATCTTCGATAAAATACATGGGATGGACTAATTTCTATGGGACGGACTATTCAGGAAATTTCAATTTTTTTCGGAATACTGCGCTCATCATTCCAAAGTTCACCTTCGCAATTGCACATTCGTTCTCCACCGTTGGTTGCATCGTATCTTACGGAGCATTGAAAATAAAATGCAAGTCCTCATTCATTAATATCAAGCCTTGTTACGGATTTGCGGGAGGCATGACATCTAAGCACTTGAATCTCACTTCCTGTCAAAATCAATCAAACCAATCGTAAGATTGTTGACCAATGACGATGACGAACCAAATATACGAGGATATTAAAACGCAAAAACACATTATACTGCGCAATAAAAACGGCGAATAAACCTGATAACTATGCCTAGCTACTACGACACACATCCTATAATACGTTACCACCCGCCACTTCGATCACATCAACTATAGTCTCTCATATGCAGGAATGATCAGGTTTAGTATCTGCTCATTTAGTCACACATCTCTGGTCCAGACACAAATAAGAGGTTCCCGCTTATTGAGTAGCGAAATATCTTTTTAAGCTGCAAATGCCAAGTTCATGTTTGGCGATGAAACAACCCCTGCCACACACCATCGAGGTGGTTCGCAGGTTGTTCAGCAAGTGCACGTGTAAAATGGAGAAATGGATACCTTCGACGGGAGGAAGAAGAGGTAAAGGGGGATGGTGGAAACGTAGACTGGACGGGAATTGAGAAAAGAGACGACCTGTATGAAGGCCGTTGTACAGTGTACAATTTCTTGTACAAGAACTCGTACAATGCGCAAATTGTATCGTGTACGAGGTGTTCGTACAATTTCTTGTACAAGAAATTAGATCATGTTCTGTATTATTGGATGAAACAGTCAAACATCCACTCCGTATCTTCTGCGCATGACATTCGACGGTAGTGATGCGTTCGTTTAGTATTCGTAAGGTTGGTGTTCTGTGTTTACTATCACTTTTATTCCTATTAGCGTGGAAAAATTCCGTGTTTGTTGTAAATATCGTGATATTCTTTGTTGCCTCCATATTATGATATTCTTTGTTGCTTCGGTATTGTGATATTCGTCGATCGCGTTGGAAGTGTTCTATTTCTCAAGAGATGAGTTGGACACACTGACAAACATTAAACCTCAATGAAATTAAGATGACGTTAATGAACCATAAATAAATATATGCAACAAGCAAGAACATGACGCTTGGAGGATAAATGATGGATTTCATGAGCCGATGAAAGAGTGCAAGTAACCAATCGTATAATTTCATTTTATTAATGGTAGCAAATCATTGTAACCTAGTAACTATGGCAGTATTTTCTAAATACTATCGTCATCGGATATCGCAATTCAGTTGTTAAAACGATATCTGTGCATGTTATTGGTGCACAAATGGCATGAAAATCTTTGATCGTGTACGGCTGTCAACCAACTTCTTGTACAATTCCTTGGTCAAATCTCACCGTTCAATTTATGGTACAAGATTTTGTACAAGAAATCGTACCGTGTACAACGGCCTTGAGATAAGTAAAGACGGGAAGGGAATATCTTTAAAACTTCCAATGTTGGTAGATGCCGGCAATAATCGGTGATTTGGTAAGACTCCCAGTCTTGGGTTATACCTACGTGCTTCAACGGCCTAGGCTACATCACCGTCATTAAGATCGTAGTACTAGGGCAAACACAACATCGGGATACGAAGGGTAAACATTCCGGCACAAACCGACTTACCTAACCCATCCGGCTCATTTGGCAAGAAACAATACATAATACTATCGATACCTCAGACGAAATGTATGACTTATTTGATAGCATTACAGTCGATACAATGATAAGTGAGATCATTAGATCTAACTACAATTATCATCGATATTATTATAAAATGGAATGTATACATAAAACCTATATGACAATATGGACGACATTGCAGATGATGCACAAATTAAGTAGTGCCATTCCCAGTCAGTCGATATGAAATTATGAAGCCCATATCACAATATAGCTCATTTCTCAACGTATCCAATCATCATCATCAGTCAACAATCCATAGATTAATTTTCCGCAGTTCTCCGCTAAATTCTTCAATCAGATAAACGTATACAATACCAGACAATATCTGCGTAACAACTTTGGTCCGGTCAGCAAACAGTAGACACATCTTAAGTCGTTGGTATCGATTATTACAAATTTAAACAATACTAAATACACCAAAATAGGCTACGAGAAAAGATGAAGCGAGCGTTGATGTAACGGAAAAAGGGATGGGCGGGGGAGGACCTTCGAAGAAAGGGTGGGGGAAATACTATCCCGACCTCTGGCGCGCACGCTCATTCAAGGGGAGAAACGGTGCCGACCGCTGAAAACAAGGCGAGTAGCCGACATATCGAGGCAAGGCCGATGCTCCCTGCACTCGATCCTACAAAATCAATCGAAGGGCAACGCGGGCCGAGTG
The DNA here is from genome assembly GCA_933228895.1 of Platycnemis pennipes. Lineage (NCBI taxonomy): Eukaryota > Metazoa > Arthropoda > Insecta > Odonata > Platycnemididae > Platycnemis > Platycnemis pennipes. The sequence continues at coordinate 140,986,069 of OW121849.1, read as the reverse complement.
GCACGCCGTCTAGTTACGCGCCACCCAAGCTCAGCCTCGCGGCCAGGAGGAAACCGTCGGGATTATCTCGAATAGGTAACCAAGGAGTCACGTGGTGTAAACAAGAATGGTTTGCATATTTCGTCTATTGAAACCGTTTACAACCTCTTTCATTGTTTACACTTGTGTTATATCTCATCTTGGGGCGCTATACTCGGGGCAGATGAGAAAAACTCAGTGAAAACAATTAATAATATTGTAACGAGCGATTCAGACACAGTAAAATTGCAAACCATTCGTGTTTGTACCACGTGACTCATTGGTTACCTATTCCAGATAATCCTGACGGTGTCAAACACAACCCCCCAGAGCTTTGAACGATTTGGGACGAGACGACAAAATCGTCCCAGAAACGAAGATGGCTGGGACGGAACGGGACGACAATTTTGGGACGGAGAGACGAGATTTTCAGGAAGAATAAAATGTCGGGATGAGACAGAACGAAAATATTGGGATGGATAGATGACTTGGGACGAGACGAGACGTGGCCGTTTGTTTACCATCATCGGTTGCCCTAAAAGACGAAAGCTTCGAATAGTATTTCTCCCCTCAGGAAGTGAGATTCAAGTGCTTCGATGTCATGCCTCCCGCAAATCCGTAACAAGGCTTGATATTAGTGAATGAGGACTTGCATTTTATTTTCAATGCTCCTTAAGATACGACGCGACCAACGGTGGAGAACGAATGTGCAATTGCGAAGGTGAACTTTGGAATGATGAGCGGAGTATTCCGAAAAAAATTGTATTTTCCTGAATAGTCCGTCCCATAGAAATTAATCCATCCCATGTATTTTATCGAAGATGATCTGTAACTTGAGCGTAAAAAATCCCGTTCCCGTGACCTTCAACGGGAGATTTGTTTAATCCAATAGTTTGGCCGTGTAATTCCATTCATTTATAGATCACAGTCGTGCCTCAAGCATCTTTCACGTGGATGTGGAGCTGTTTTCGTCGACTGCGGGAATCGTATCTCGCGTGTTGCCTCTTCAATGCGCGATAGGGAATCCCAAAAGGACGCTATCGACCGCGCGGTTAGCGAAATGGGAATTTTTCGGGCGTCACTTAATTTTTGGGATGTCATTCGTTTTGGTCCGTTCCGGGTTGACCGTCATCTCCTAAATGCTTCTCATTGTCCCCGTTTTCAATACTAGAAGGCCGTGGTAGCTGGGTCGGTAACCAAGGCCAAGGGTTACGAGTTCGAACACCGCCTCGGGCATGGAAGTGGTATTAGCCTTAGGTTTAAGAACTTGGCCTAGGAGGTGTAAAATAATGTGAGTCGACGGAGAACCGTGAATACTCAATGCTACTGCAACTTTTCACTACTCGGAGACAATTGCGTGAGAAGGAATGAATGTGGTCGGCGAATGGATTAGGTCAGTATTAGGAAGGGGTGGTGGTCTCCTATTATTATTGCACTCCCTTGATCAAAAATTAATAACCTCTGGAGTGCCTGCCGTTCGATTTTTAAAGGTCGTTCAGTATTTTTCCTCGTTAATTAAAAAGTGAAAAAAATCAAACGGCGTGAAGACGCGAACAGCAAACTATTGCATGCCGGTAAATCATAACTGGGACCTGACACTCTTTCCTCTACTTGTCACTAGCTATCCAAGGCTTCTAAGCTATATTATAAGCATACGGTGCACTCCGTTAAAGATTATAAACTAGTATCAGAGGTTTACTTATTCAGTTAAATTGTTATGATTAATTATTTCACATAATTTATTCATTTTAATAAGAAAACTGTGAAGTTTGCCCATAGTCGTGCAAACTTTACGCCATGCTTCGCAGTAGCAGAGGACTCCACGAGCAGGATGCCCTGTAGCCTATAAAACGACTATCAATACCATTTTTAACGGAGGAGACTTTTCGATCTTTGATAGTTTACCTAGAGCTATTATTTATACATATTCACTAGAGCTGAGGGGCTGTGAAATACAATGGTAAGTTCAGGCGAGGGATATTTCCTATCCCTCGTAACGTAAACTATATGTAAATGATACGTCAACAACAATGCAGCACATCCCGCCATTTCTGCGCTTTTTTAAAAGAATTTAAATTGACATAAAATTCTCCAATAAAATGGGATTTGTCAATCCAAATTTTTTGCGTAAAATTATAAAGTTAAGGTGGGGCACGAATCGCAATTAATGAAGCCTGTTTTCTTATTCGCAAACTATTTTTGTTTGCACCACGGTTGGTCACCTTGGTTACCTATTCGAGATAATCTCGACGGTTTCAAAGGGTAAGGTTCTTCGATTATCCCACCCTTTCATCCACCACCGCAATGGGTTATCTCCATGACTGAGAGAGAAAAATGCGTCGTAGGACACAACACTTGCCATGATCCAGTCTGAGGCATGCAAGGGAGTAGCTCGATGTCAATATGTAAATGAGAGCTGAGCTAAGATATTCGGCCACTTTCGCGGAACGAAAGACCAAATAAGTAAACCAATTAGCCAAGGGATCACAAACCCCGTTAGGCGTCTCGCGGATCAGTATCGCGTCATTCATGCCATTTAGAATCACCATTGTAATGCTGAAGTAATAAGACTGAGTTTTAGAATAGGGTAGTTTCCTTCATCAAAGAAAGCAGAATTCGTTAATAATTGCGATTCGTCCCCCACCATAAATGTATTAATTTTACGCAAAAAATTTTAATTGAGAAACTCTACTTTACTCAAGAATGGAATGTTAATTTTAAAGGCATTTGAAAAAGCGCAGAAATGGTGGAATGCGCGGCCTTCTTGCTGACGTAACAGGTACGTAGTTTATATTACGAGGCATAGGAAATATTCGTCTCCTGCACCTATCATTGTGTTTCAGAGCCCCTCAGCTCTAGTAATTATGTGTTAATAAAAGCCTATGAAAAATATCAAAGTTCGAAAAGTGTCCTCCGTTAAACATGGTATTAGTAGTCGTTTTATTATAGGCTCCAGGGCTTCCTGCTCGTGGAGTCCTCTATTACTGCGAAGTAAGGCGTGAAGTTCACACGACTATGGGCCAATTTCACGGTGTGCTTAGTAAAATGAATACCAACTGTTCATTAATGAACATACTGAATAAATAATGTTAAATAAATTATCTGAAATAATTAATCAAATAAATTTACGAAATTAATATACCTCGGATACTAGTTATCAAGCTTTAATGGAGTGCACCGTCTGCTTGGAAGCGTCCGCAGCACCACCTAGTGGCAGGAGGAGGAAAGAGTGTCACGTCACACGAGTAATTTACCGGCATTCAATATTTTGCATTGGCCTCTTCGCGCCGTTGAATGTTTTCACTTTTTAATTAATGAGGAAAAATAGTGAAAGTCATTTAAAAATCGAACGGCTTAAAATACCTACTCTCTACAGGTTATAAACTTTGGGGAGAAATAATTCACTTAGTACTAATTCCACGAATTTATTTTAACCCAAGCGGTTTTGACGTTATCACGTCATTATCAGGGGTACGATCTACTCTGATGAGACTGTACTGGGAGATTGTACCATTGATGATGACGTTCTAACGTCGAAACCGGTTGCGTTAAAATAAATTCGTGGAATTAGTATCAAGTGAATTATTTCTCCCATCATGCCGTCATTCCACAAAGCCGAGACTGCAACAGTTGAAGTTATAAACTTTTGATCAAAACAATAAAAAATCAAATTGGAAATTACCCTATTGGTAAAAGGACATAGGAGCGGACGAATGAAACAAATTTAAAGACGCTCGGGGAGCATTTTGGACGCAGATGAACAGAGATCTACAGCCATTTGGAAAAGAACCGCACTTTTTTAGATACCACACGAAGGTTGATAAAGAGTTCCAGGATAGATACGGAGCGTGATGTCATACATAGCTCTGTGATCTGGGAATAGATAACAACGCGAGACTTTAGAGAACTGCACACGGAGAAAGAAGGTAGGAGAGGCAACTCGACGAGGCAACACCATCGGTGTGAGAGAGGAAGTCACCACCCGCTTGAGGGCACTGCAATAGGAACCTCCTCTTTCCCACACACACACGACAAAATTTCACCTCGCTGCGACAAACGCGATTTTCCTCTCGGTTCCAACGCAGAAGGCTTCAAAGGTGTGTCGTCCGTGAGTGAATCGTTCAATATCAACGGTTCATTGGCATGAACCAAATGAATCGAATCATGTTCTTCAATTAAGTGGTTCATAAAGAACCAATGGACGATGTGAGCGAAAAAAATCTTACGATTCGTCATGAAGGAGAATGGTGGAGAGCAATTATCCATCGGAATCATTCTCGATCACGATATTCAAGAGTGATCGAGCGAAGGCGCACATTTTAACTAAACTGCTTAAACCAATTATACTATAGAAATCACCCAATGGCACTAATTCGTATCGCCAAATGTATTCCTTGCTAAGAGGAATTGGTCCAAAATGATGGCAATTATGAGCATGGAAGTCACCAGAACCGTGGAAAATATAATCAATTATCTTTTAATTTCATATTATTATCAAGTATTTAGTTTATATGTGCGAACAGAAAATTCTCCACGCTTTATTAACGCTATTTCAATATTATTTCACCGTAATTTCATAACGAAAGCCAAATTGGTGCAACTAATTCGACTAAACCCAAGGAATCCTTTACAAGCACTCAACCCAGCCAAAAGTTGGACATAAACGGTTTTCCCGAGCAAAAATAATACAGAGATTTCGACAGTAATGAAGTTTTACCTTCGGATGGAAGGCTTCCCCGAACAAGGATCATTAGAATTGAAAGTTAGTTGGACACCTTTTAGGTTAGTATAATAAGTGTTATTTCTCCACAGCAGTCAACATGCAATTGAGCAATTACGCACAAAATTGCCGAACTGACAGATTCAAAATGTCCTTTTTTCCTCATACAATTAGGTATATGAATAACGGTAAATATACCCAGTACGAGTGTAGCAATGGATAACATTGGTAGCCGCATGTTGGTTTAAGGACTTGAAGCTAACCCAACTAACAGCATGTTTTTGCATGTTTGCTTTTCTATTCTTATCTTTTTTTAAATAGTGTAGTTTAGATCAGTATATAAATACTACTACTTTTTTTTCATGATATGTAGCGCATGGTCGGTGAGAATTCACCCCCTGCCACACACCTTTATGGTGGATTGCAGGTATTATGTAGATGTAGAAAATAATTCCATGTTTTAAAGTCCAAATTCGCAGCGCAGAACTAGAAAAATGCAGACACGCTCCCCATTTTCTTCATAACGTTACACCGTTAGCGGTGGCATCCGGGCATGAGTGCCAATCCAGGTTTCTCGTGGTTCCAGCGGTTCACGTTCCTTGGTGGTTCATTTTGAACAGAGTAAAAGAGAGCGAGTCATTGGCACGAACCAAGTCGCATGAATTGAATCATCGAAGTGAATCTAAATTCCCATCTCTACTAGACTGGGAACATCAGGGGAGAACCCAGGTCCCCAACACGTTACGTCTTGCACTTTGTAACCTCAGGAAAACCAAGGCCCTGCAAAACAACATTAAAAAAGGAACTAATTCTGAAGATTCAGGCGATATGGAGTGGAAGCGAAACATGATAACATAGAAAGAAAAACACGAGCCAAATCCACAAAAATAATTCACTCTACTACGACCCAGGTTTCACTGCATTACAGCAATGTCAGCACCTGACGATTATGTAATACAGTGAAACCCGGGCCGTAGTAAAATTTATTATTTATGCGGATTTGGCTCGAATTTTTCTTTCTATGTTCTAACATAAAAAGGTATAAGGTGGTTAGAGTACTGGCCTCCCACCCCGAGGTCCCGGGTTCTTATCCCGGAAGTGGCAATTACTTTTCATTGTTACGCCGACCCCAACTCGAGTACTTTTTGGAGAGAATTCGTCCGTCGGACGGGACGTTAGGCCTTTTGATTCCCTCGGCGCCTTTCGTTAAGAGCAGGGTAATGTAGACGCCGGGTTTCTCTCCACCCTTCCCTTCCATTCCCATCCATGCACATACTTTCCCTCCCGGTCTGGAGTGCCTTTACACATGGATATTGACTTGAAAACATCAAAGGTCCGTCACTTCGACTTTACGAACGTAAATATGACGTTGAAGACGTATTTATCTTAGACATTTCTGTAGAAGTTAAGGGTGGGGAGCGTATTTGGTCGGCTAGGGTCCCACCCGATAGACTTTTGAAATCCCAATCGTGAGGCACGTGCCACCAACTGGGAAACACTAATCGAGAACACACTCCAGGGTGCAAAAAAAGTGCCGCCGTCTGAGTTGCAAGGATTTCAAAGGTTTTTATTCAAAGATTTCAATAATAGTTATCAAACAAGGGTCGTATCCAAAATAATTATGAGTATACTGATACAGTAATGAGAAAAGTAACTTCGATAATTTACACTCGGGATTAATACGCTTTAGATGGGTTACAAATGATTCATAATACATCAAAAATGTAATTCATATATTCCGCACATGAAAACTGTTTTTCCACTGAGAATACAGAAGTATTAGCGTTTGCCATGGAATGGGATCGTTTACCATTTTTTTTATTGCCGAATATGATAGTATGTAAAGGAAATATACCTGTATGTTTCCGTTCTTCGATTCGTCAATTAGTTCTCAAGTTATAAGCGGCGAAAAACTTATGTGTTCAACCCTTTCGGAAAAGTGGGCGTGCAGAGGACTACTACGTCATCCACTTTGTCCAATCACAACTGAGTCTGCGAAGCTCCTTCTCCCAATTCCAATACGACTATAAACACAGCTGACTCTGTCAATGGAAGTGGTTGCGACAGGATCTGTGCGAGCAGACCTTCCGCCCCCACCTCCACTCCCCTCCCTTTCCCTCAAAACAGTCAAGGACGAGGGGAGGATGACGACAACACAACTGATCACAACTGAGACCGCGAAGCTCCTTTGCCTCATCACAATGGGGGACACACAGCTGACCCTGGCAATGGAAGTGGTTGCAATAGGCAGGCATGTCTTCAGGCAGACCTCCCCTCCCCACCTCCGCTCCCTTCCCGTTCTTCCTCAACACAATCAAGGACGGGTGGTTGATGACGTATGGATTCTTTAAGCAGCTTGTTCGGGGGGCGTCACCTTTTGCTTATTTTAATTTTTGATTTATGAGTGAATGGCTCTACTTAGAATATTAGTTTTTTTTACTAAAACTCATTTTTCGATTCCACCCAACGATTTCGTGCAAAAAATAGCGATTTCTGTTCCGAGTAAACGCACCCATTCTCATTTATGTAAAATGAACTTACAAAAATATTTCCAATAACTTCAACCACACCCGAATCTAAACTCAACACCGAAAAAAGTCATCAGCACTTGGGCGACTCTCAAGCAATGAAATAAATTCCAACAGAAGATGTTGAACTGATAAGCTCAACGTTGACAAGGACTGTTGCCCGAGACGAATGGCGATTAATCGAAAGACTAAAATTAGACACTTATTATTATTTACTTAAACATTAGAAGACTAGAAAGAAAGAATAGAAAATTAATAGGGGGTGAAGATCACATCACCATAAGATCACCAAACATGCACTTTTAACATACAACAAAGCTTAAACTTAAGACGATGTTCGAAGTGATCATGTGCCTTCGATTCACTTCACCCACTCTTCACATAAGTTATATTTTCACGATATTTTAGGGCAAAGTCTTACATAATTCCCATAATTTTAAACACGGATATAAATCGTTCTTAGAAACCCTAAATACATTGCGGTATATCAAATATGAACGTGCAACCTGCATGTCGCGCGAAGAGGTCTTTGGACACGCCCCTTATATTCTAAACCTAAATGGTTAGAAGACTTAAAGACTATAAAATTCAAGGATTCCACGTAAAAACTGACGAAGCAGACCCTTCTCAACGAATCGACGACTACAGTTGGAACTTGGGAACCAAAAAACTGATCTCCTAGGCAGGAGGATAGGGACCGGATGCAATTCACGGATCACGATTGTCTAAGTCACCCACTATTTCAAGTAAAACTGTTGGTAAACGTGATACACTTCCCACAGTATTGCGGGAAAAAGGGCAAAGGGCAGACTAGGAGTGGCAACTGGTGATCGAAAAAAGCAATTGGAGACGGGAATATAAATTGTACATATGACTAAAGGAACCTTCAAACATCCTCTAACAGTAGGGCAGTTCAGGGGGGTTGTGTTTGGAAGAGTCGAGATTATCTCGAATAGGTAAAGAAGGAGTCACGTGGTATAAACACGAATGGTTCGCAAATTCGGTGCGTTAAAACTGCTGATTACAACCTGATTCATTGTTTAAACCTGTTTTATCTCATTTGTAGGCTTATATTTGAGACAGATGAGAAAAACTCAAGTGAAAACAATTAATGATATAGTAAATAGCTATTCAGAGACACCAAATTTGCAAACCATTCGTGTTTGTACCACGTGACACCTTTGTTAGCTATTCGAGATAATTCCCACGTTTTCAAACACACCTTCCCAGGGAACGGGTTGGTGCGGTAGCTTGAGTACTCTACAGCAAGCCTCCCACACCGAAGACCCCGGTTTGGATTCCCGCAGTGGAAGAAACTTTTTACTGAAGTCGTGGTCCCTACAGAAATACTGAGTGGAGTGAACTTTAGGCTCAGTACTCCATCCGTCGAACAGTACGTAAACTTTGAGGACCTCTTGACCTCATAACATCGAATTCTTCTGAAAATATTCCTGTGTCAAATATATCCCCCCAATGATATATTAATTTTTGTTCATAGCTTAAATCCTTTGAAGAAAAAGCCGTGAGCTCTGCCTCCTTGCGCCCTAAGTACCTTTTCCGTTATGTGGACGACACTTAAATCGTTTGGCCCCACTGAGCAGACGAGTTTAAATAATTCCTGGTGCACATCCAGCATCCCAAAATTTAGTTCACCATGGAAGTGGAGAGCAATCACAGGGAGAAATACAGAATTGTAGGAAAATACGGTCAAAACTGCTGTGAAATTCTCATGCGTGCGTGCCTATATCTGCGTTATTTTTCTTAACACGGAAACAAAAAATATGTTAAATGAAAGGGAGTACCACGGGAAATAAAACGGTAGGTTATTTTTTACAGTATGTGTTCTGCGTGTGGAGAAGTAAATTTTGGAATATACCGCAATTGTGCCCACGGTAAAATAATTATGGCAGGTAAAGGAGAAATAATATTTTGTCTGTATTAAAAAAAATGAAAAATTTTCAAGAGTGGACTCGCATGTAGCTAAATGGGCATGGATATGTAAGTTTACATATTCATATTCACGCGATCCCCTAGTAAAGGACATTAGATGCCCATATCCTGTGAAATAATAATCGATAACTTAGAAAACGATTTTAAAAAGTGGAATGGAAGGTGGACCAAGGTGCTCTTCATGCTCCAGTTGTGCACTGCTACTTCAGTTTAAATGTTTTGGCTCTCGAAAATCTCATTCCTTCCGTTTTACTGTGGTTTATCTTCACTTAGTACATTTCGCAATGCTTATGTAAAGCACCTTGTGATTTTTGGGATCCCTTGGCTGACGATCATTAGCAAACATTAGCGACACTATCAAATTTACAGCTACCTTTACTACTTTTGTACGAATCCCATCCCATGCCTCTCTCACCAATTCGAATATATGTTAAAAGGTAACGGTGATAACGGACAGCTGTCCAACCCCTGATTCTCCATCAGCAACTCTCACTTATGCATTCTGGGTCATGCATACATTTTGGGTCGGTCTCCTGTCTCTCTTAACCTAGGAAACATTTCCATTAACTTACCCCACCTCATTGCGTCAAACACCTTGTCGAAATCGACAAATTACACAAACATATCCTGAAAACCTTCTAGGTTCCTTTCCACTATTATTCTCATCTCACTGCATTCGCATGCCAAGTTGCCCATCCTATGTAAAATCCAAACAGATGACCCCCCCGACTAATTCTTGTTCTTCGTCATTTTAGCAAAGAATCTTAACAAGACCTCACCACGTGCGAGATGAAACATACGTCTTAGAGAGATTTGCATTCCATTGTCTTGCTCTTTAGAAACAGAAATTTATTTCTCCGTAAAAGAAGAAACATATTTTAAAACAAACTCACACAAAGAAAATCAATTTGGAGCTAGGCGTCCCCCAAGGCAATCGGCCTGAACCTTCAAAATAGACAAATACAATACAGTTGACCCAGTTTACAACGGCCTTCAACAAAACACACAAACATAAATACCTTCTTGTATACAGAACCATACATTCAGAAAGATAACTCTAGGTAAGACTTTCCACATAACACAGTACAAACATATGCGTACAATAGGAACATCAACAAGAACTTATTTAGGATAAGAAACAATTCACATTTTCTATGTTTAGTAGCCATGGTTTTAGACAACTTAAGAATCCACTCAAACTCTTGCAGTCATAACATTCCTACGTAATATACCTATTAAATTCCTTTAGCCCTATATAAAGGAAACAACGTCTAAATAAAGTTAAGGAGGTAAGGCTTCGGCAGAGCAAAACAAAAATCATTTCTTTTCCGGTACACGTATTATTGCAGTTATTTACAAAATGCCCCAGCCAAAATCCCCCTCATATATCCTACAAACAAGTCCATAAATTCTCTCGCCCTTTTCTTCTCTTGTTCTTAAGTAGCTTTGATGGGATATTAACAATCTCCACTGCTATACCCGCCTTCATTTTCGTAATGCCTTTTCCATCTCACTATCCCCCGTTCCTGGTGCCAGGTCATCCTTATCTACATCATTTTTCTCTCTTATGCCGAAGCTCATTTACCTATCATTGCTGCCATGCAGTTCGTACACCTTTTTCTGCCACCACTGCTGAATCTCCTTTTGTTCCAACAGTAGCTCTCCTGACTCACCATTGATATACGGTATTGTTTTCCATTTCTTGATCCTAACAATTTAACCTTTGAGTAGTACATGGCGCTTATTTCTCCTTCTCTCTGGAGCCTCTCCATCACTTTCCCTCACTCCTTTTGTTTCTCTCCTAAGTCTATTGCTTACATGTTTCCTTATATCGTACTTTTCTTAGCTCTGCGTCTACATTTTTACATTTCCATTCTTAATTTTCATCTTCAATCATATAGTGTCTTTATACTTCGGCCTTTATTGTCTCCCATCCTTCCTCAAATGTTTCTGCATCTTATTTCATGCAATATTCACGCATTACTATTTTTAGTTTTCTACCGATGAAGGTAGGTCTAATTGGATATTTAATTCTTCCCAACCCCTAAATTTCACACTATGTCCTTTTACAGCCCCTCATGCCTACAAATGCTACATCTACACATACCGACAAAAGAGCGATGTTCCTTTTCACTAGTTAGGCCCCACCTTGAGTATGTAGCCAGTGTATGGGATCCGAATGAATTAGGTTTGATCAGAGAACTAGACAGTGTGAAGCATAGAGCAGCTAGGTTCGTTAAAACGTGTTACGATAGGTTGAGTAGTGTTTCAGAATTAATACTAGAATTAGGGTGGTACTCATTATCGGTGTGTAGGTTAAAGTACAGATTAAATCAATCAGAGAAATTTTAATCCGATAGCTTTACTGAAGATGTTAGGCAGATATTAAAAACACCACGTATTATGCTAGATTCGACCCGATAAATAAAATTAGAGGGATAGATTGTCGTACTGATAGATTCAAAATGGCATTTTGCCCCGTACTATAAGGGAACAGAATAGGAAGCATAGTAAAGGGATATGTAGGGGAAATATTTTAGAGTAGTCTGTAGTGCATGATGCATGTATTAATCCCTTAAATACTATTGATACTAACAACCTAGTTGCATGATACTCTACAGTTGCTTGTTTGCATGTCGGTAGTGCATGCTTGGTGATCTTCACCCCCTGCCACACACCCTCGCGGTGGCTTGCAGGGTATCGCATAGATGTAGATAGATGTACATGTAGATACCTCCTGCCTCGCATCATTCTACCCAAGCTACCCGTTTTTCTCCTCCCTCTTCCCCGCTTACCCAACATTCTTCCCTCAATCACTTCGTTCAAAACACCATCCCATTTTATTACACATCCCATCCACACCTTCTGCCTTCTCCTAATTTCATCTATGAAATTTCTGTCCTCTCCTATCAATTCCAGCACTTCCATCGTTCGTCCTCCTTTTGACCCACTTTTCCTTCTGTACACTCACATCCCAAAACCCTTAGTCTATTTTCATCTTCTATCCGCAAAGCCCACATTTCCGCATCAAATAGTGCCACGCTCCATGTTCAACTTTTCACTAGTATTTTCCATACTGCCCAGTTGACACCCCTGTGGTTCGTTCACGCCTAATAGTAAAAGCTTCTTTTTCCAATGCGATTCTCCTTCTCCCTTCAATGCTGCTATACCCTATTTCCTCCAACACACTACCTATATAGCTTAATTGCTCCACCTACACCAGCTTTTGACCTCCTACTTTTATACTTCACCTAGTTTTTTTGTTCTTGAAAAGCTCATTACTTTCGTTTTCTTCCGACTTATCCTCATCCCGTACCTTTTACACTATCCCTGCAACGCTTCCAGCATTTTTTGTAAGCCCTGGGCTGACTGGCTGACTAGCGCTTGGTCATCCGCGAGCCTCACCGATTTATCAATTTTCCCGCGACCTTTACTCCAGTATTAAGCTCGTCCCAAGCCTCTCTCACCATTTCCTCCGAGTATATGTTGAAAGGTACCGGCGATAACGGACAGAACTCCCCTCCCTATTGTGGCCCAAATCAGAATCTCCATCAGCTCCTCTCACTTGCGCCTTCTGCGCCATACATAAATTCCGGATCAATCTCCTGTCTCTCCAGTCTACTTCTGTCTTACGTAATATTCCCAATACCTTTTCCCACTTCTCTCTGTCGCGCATATCTATACATCTGATATTCATTCATACTTCCAGCTTCTTTATTATCTTTTCTCCTTTCAAATTTCACCCTACACTTCACTGTACCACTTAGTTATGGTCCAAATATGCAACTGCACCCAGGAAACCGAACACGTTTTTCAAGCTGCTCCTAAATCTTCACCTAGCAATAACATTATCTCATTGGATTTCTCCTTCGACCTCGATCATTTTTCTAGTGAGAAAGTTTGGTGTTGTTTAGAGTTTTTGTCGCAACCATAATGTAATTTCGTAAACTTGTCAGTCACTAAATACAAGACGATTTGGTAGTCAAAATTAAAGGCACTAGGCTCATCTTTCAGGAATAACTTGCAGAAAAATATATACAGCATAAGGATGAAAAATCCCACGCACACTCATAAAAAATCACACTGCACACATAAGTGGCGACACAAAAAGAAAACAGACAAAAGTAAACATACTGGTTGAATTTTCGGAGGCATGGAACCTCTTTCCTCAGAGGAGTAGAACGCAGTCACTGCGTTCTGCTCTTCTGAGAAAACCTCAGAAAATATTCGTAGTGAGAAGAATATGGCGACATTTCGAAATGGTGTTTTCGGGTACATAACTCCAGAGCCACATTTATCGACAGAATTCTGCATAGCTATCCCATTATAAAAGAGACAGAAATTACCCAAATGTCATCAATCGACATAACGATTATATTTGTCTCCTGAGGTATTGCCTGTCCTTATTCCTCGTTTGAGAAGTAAATACTGTCCATGCAAGTACTTTGAAGGTTGTCTACTGGCGAAACTGACCAAGCATTTATCACTTTATAAAAAAACAAATGGCCAACAAAATTGCAGGATGAACACAAAAAATACAACTAGGTTTAAATAAGTACCTATACTTTATTTAAATAAAGTGATGACTGGTTGCAGAGCTTAAAATTCACGCCTAAATCGTTATAAAGATGACTTATTCGAACGTAATATATGTTCTCTATTCTGCGTCAGTTTATAATTCATTTTGCTATGCTTTCGTTACAATTTAATTCATTTCATTGTAAATCCCAGTTACGTACCTCCACAAAAAGTAATTTTTTCCTGGGATCAGGATTCGAACTACATACAGGGTACGAACTACACGCGAGTGCACACGGTAAAAAAAATCCTTCAAACATTTTGTGATTAACTATTCACATAGATAACGTTAGAATACATGATGAGCGAATCGAAAACTATAACAAAATACATTGAAGTGTCACGATTAGGTGTAACTAATGAATGTCGGGTAATGCGAGTAATCCTTCTCAAACTGCAACTCAATGTCTATCTCAGTGTACGATATATATTAACCTAGCACAAAGCTGGGCCTAACCATAGAGCATTCATTTTTTAATATGCTACGAAAATGACAACACATGGATATGATTAAAAAATATTCATAACCTTGACCTGAATTTCACGAAATATAAATACAATTTCATAATTTTTCGATCGACAGGATTTTGAGGTTTTACTGCACACGATTCGTACATGATGAAGACCAGGAATAGAGCAAGATGTAATACACATTTGTTTACTGCATTTCCTCGGTTATTTGCCATAAGTGCGCATGAACTGCAGACATTAGACTGCACGAACTTATTCCGTAACTGAAGCTGCCGCAACGACAAAACACAACTTCATCTACCTTCAATGATGAAATTTAAATTACACTGACGAAGAATGTAGTTCACGTTCAATACAAATAACATATGATATTATTGTTAAAACGGGACATTCTTAGGGAGACACCCTACCTTCAAATGTAAACAAAGCGATATGATAAATTCGAAGTTTTCAATGTCCTTTATTAAATATCAGTTCTATTCCCCACTGACGGAAAGTGACACCCGTTACTACTGACAAAATGATTTTTATTAATCAGAACCAAAGAATTATTTGACACCTGACAGCTAGTTAACTAGCAGTTTGGATAACAGTTTCGTAGAAATTGACAAAGTGAACTGTGGATATTAAAACTAGCAAAACGGAATAACATGGACAAGTTGACATATTTTGTCAATTTGCATTAGAACCATATTGTAAGGCAGGAGAGCGCGCAAAATAGTAATTACCTTCAACATTATGCGAGTAATTATAATTTTGTAAAAATACAAATAATTATCAGTATTTTTCCACAACAGTCCCTTTGCCTACAATCACCCTCAAAGCCCGCGGTACCATTTTCAACATTTTTTGCGACGCTAAAAAGATTAAAATGATAATGCAGACGTCGACATCGGTTGCAATGCTCACAATTGAAGCAGAGGAACACTAGCCGCTCGTTCGCAACATGGTATGTTGCATCGGAATCCCACCAAATTAAGCCAGATTCGGTAACGGCATATTATGCGTCTTGTAAAACGTTTCACTGATTAGCACGTGATCACAGTTTCGACTTTCGGAAATACGTCGGCAGCCTGTCGCCAAAAAAATAAAACTTTGATATTATCCTCTCCTATGCATTGTCGCAATAGCACTGACAACTGGCGAGAGGGCACGGGAACCGGTTCCCTCCCCGATTCCAGCGAGCGACGGATCCGTTCGCATTTACCCGAGGTAAGAAGAATGCCGGCGCACGAAAAGCATTAATAGGATGGAAAGGAACCCCCTTGAGGAGCCAGAGCGCGCGACCTGTCGAAGACGGTGAAACAGACGCGGTTCAGCCACCGATGGAAGGCAAGTAGTCTTTCCGCTACGGCGCAGGAAGAGCTCGCGACATCAAGAAGCAAGCATTCGCCTCTCTAGCTCTCTCTCCCCTGCCTTGAAAGCCCAGACCGGTGAGGGGAAAGCAGAGGGGGAGAGTGGTCTGGGAACCGATTGAGGGTGCCGCGTCTCGTCTGGCAGCCACCCTACTACTTCCCTCCCCGAAAGCACCTCACCCTACTCCCCCCCCCCCCCCCCCCTTCGCTACCGTAAAACGGCCACACTACGCTATGAGCCCCTCCCCTGCAATCGAGAGAAAAAGCACCGCGATCACTCTTCAAGCGAGTGATCTCTCTTCCCAACTCCCATCGAAAAATTCCCGAGGATCAGAAAAAAAACACACGAGAAGTTTAATGCGTAAATGGAACGCCGTTTGGCGTAAACTTTCATTCACTGATCTGAAACCCCAAGCCGCCCTCCCGCAAAGAACCGATACCATACTAACATTATTTCACAGCATTCTTATGAAAAAGTAATGAAAGACATTTTCAAAAACTATTATTGTCGAGTCTTGATTCCTTCTATTAACATAACGGATGTGTTTCTGACAACAACGTAAACTGGGCAGGTAACAGTTTGGTTTGATAGATCATCAAACATTTTAAATGAATGGTCGACCTATGGATTTCTGTGCAACTGAATAAACACAAACGATAGTTTTATTCCAAAACATCAAAAAATATGATGAATACAAACGCCTAGATCCTTATTTTTTTGGACGAACAGTAACTTTCACTAAAACCAAACAGCATGTTTTCACAATCCTTACCTCACAGTTGTCAGCAGAATGTTGAGAAGCAATTGGATAGCAGGAACAACCATAAACTGAAGCACACGTCCAAAAACTTCTTCGAGGATTTGAAGTTTAAATGCACAACACACCACAAACAATACGAAATGAAGCACTTCTCAACAGAAGACACAACTCACAACGCATTAGCTGAGCGATATCAACCTCTATTCCCAGATTCCCATGACGTCATCCACTACCGGATCGGAACTCAAAAGGAGAATGAGAATGTGTGGATTGTGCTACCACCTACAAGTAGACGACGGAACGTCACACGAACGAAGGCGCATCGCGAAATGCGTCTCAAACGTGGTTAGTGTAGATAACATTGAGGGGGTGTGTCGTTACTATGTTTATTATTGCATGAGAGTTATCCATGGATACCTACGTGTGTCGCTGTCCAGGCTCGTTCTTGCAACATTTTCTTTCCTTCCCGTCTTAGCGAAATTAATTTGATCCATATGTTAAGTGTTTAAAGTTAATTGAAGCACGTAGAGCACTTCTTGTTTATTCTATAAATACCTACATGAGCGCAGAGGGATTAAATTATTGTAAATAAAGCATCGGACCCAACGAATAGAGGATTTATGTACTTATGGAAAAGGCGTAGTTTAAATCTATTGCTTATCTAATTAGCACTTGAATTCCTGCCGTGGTTAACAAGTTACTCCTCTGCGTCTTGGGATAACGAATGACTTTGTAACTATGGTTTTCGCCAAGTAGAAGAATGTAATGCCTGGAAATCTTGTTTTAAAGTAAAACAATTTTAGTGGAAATTCAAGTTGTTCATGAGCTATAGTCTTTTAGAGCCTTTCGACATACATTTCCATCACGAGATTCCCTTGCTGTTCTTAACTGCATTCAGTTTAAAATTAACAATGTGGAAGATTGAGAAGAGTGTTATGATAGTTGGAAAATCCTAGGTATTGACAACAAGAATCATAAAATAGCAATACTGCCGTATGTCTTCCTCGGTGTTACTGCATGAATGCCGATCCGGATCATTGAGTAATTAAAGAACTGACATTTCTTTCTAGATGTCTCTCTGCCCTATACCACATACTAGGGGTTAGATAGAAGAGTGGACTTTTACTCTCAATCTCGTCACAATAAAGACTCTTATCTATCGTTTCGAAGTAACTGACATTAACCCGAGTGAGCTATGACCGTGATTTTTGCGTCATGGGAATACACTTTTACAAACTAGATTAGCTGGCAAACGTGAGCACCTCACCAGTGCGGTATTTATTGTGCTCATATATGTTATGCGTGTGTCCATGCCCTTCTTAATAATTCACTGGTTGTTATTAACATAATAAAAAGGTCAGCATTTTATCTGGATTCCTCCTGAAATCCCTATCCTTCCCTACTCTTCTTCCTTACCTAGGTTCTGTTCTTGGCTGTAAGCATACCATTCATTCTTATACCATTCTTTAAACATGACAAAACTAATGGAGACATATTTCTTACCATTACTGGAGCCCCCAAAC
Organism: Platycnemis pennipes; assembly: GCA_933228895.1. NCBI lineage: Eukaryota > Metazoa > Arthropoda > Insecta > Odonata > Platycnemididae > Platycnemis > Platycnemis pennipes. Next base: position 140,968,165 of record OW121849.1, on the reverse strand, counting down.
CATATGGCTACATAATATACCCATTCCTATTCCAGTTTATTGTTTTTTCAATGCATAAACACTATCACATTGCATAATATTCACTTGCCAGACATTCTATGTCCTCCTCTTGTTAAGGGTTTTTCTAGTGAGGTGGAAAGATCTTTAGATGCAGAATAACATGCGATGGGTATATTCTCGTCCTTGGAAAGCATAAAGTCTTGAGTTTTGCTTTGCTTGAGTTTGAATGGCTTGTTAGATAGTCTCCTTTCTTCACCAAGGGAATACATTTTCCTCGGTCTATCCAATACATTATCCCCATCCGTACAGTGCATATGACCCTACTAGTTCACATGTGATGAAAGCACCCTTGGCTTAAAATACCAGTAAATCCTTGGTACACACAGGAAATTATTGGTCCCCAAAGAACCAGATTACCTAGAAACAGCTTACTTAGCAACATTACCTACAACTTCTAAAGAACCATTTGTGGTGCATGAAAAATGACACTCCTACAAACAAGATTGGAAAAATTACAGCCAAAAACATTTGTCTCTTCCTTAGTAATTGATGATAAAGCTAAATGGAGATTATTCCTCTTCTTGGTCAATTTGTCACTAAGAGATGCTAAAGCATTCCCTGGCTGTTACATAAGGACCATCTTCCATAATAACCTTTAAAAAAAACCTCATTTGCAATACCAAAGATAACATTCTAAAGTTAGAGTGCGGAATACAAGCTAACTTTTTTGCACAACAAACTGAGTGCACAGCTGTGTAAATTGGCAAAATAGGCAAGAAATTTGAAGAGTGAGTGAAAAGAAATTAAATCTGTTTTAGGAATAAAAGTGCACCCTCAAATTTCTCCAAGCGACTCAATAGACAATGACCACTGCACTGATTGAACTTCAGAATTATTGCACTTTGATTTCAAGCAAATTGAGCTTTCAAATTTGTTCACACTGATTCTGACTTTATAAACTACGTGTCATATTCTTGTCATTCACAGCTCCTCAATTTCTTCCATTATCCTTCTCCTCCCGGCAGTCTCTACCTCATGCTTTTTCCCATCATCCCTTCCTCAAATTAAAGCACACTTCGACTACTAAAGTGAAACAGGGGTTAAGTAGATGTATCTACTTCCCCTCCCTCACTTCTAATGATTTATTAGTAAAAATGGAACCATTTCTTCAGTATTCGTACCTGAGGTTGACATTATAGCATCGAAACTAGTCCTGTTTAAAGTATTGTACGTAGAGGAACTAATTTAGGTCTAAGGTTTTTCCTTGTTTTTCAAACCACCATTTCCTGATGATGTGTCCTGCATTGACCAATAAAGCTCAACTGCTGACAAAGTCCATTATGAAGCTGCTCTGGAAAAGGGTTAATGTGGAAGACAGAAGCAGTTTTTCATGATGAGAAAAGTTTAGTTTCTCTCTAATATTAATTTGAAGTACAGGATCAATCTTCTGCAGAAATTTGAGGGAGAGAAATTCCTTTTCTCTGCAGATGATAAATTGGTATCTCCTGTGAAGTGTTCAATGGTTCGTGATCACATAAAGTTTCTCTGGGGGTACCTTCCACATAGGATGATATTTTTCAAATGATTAAAGCTAACATCGCATACAGTCTGATGCACAAGTAATATAGTCTCATGTGTGAAACCCCTAAAGAAACCGTACTTCATATGAAACATCTTTACAAATGTATAGTTACATATTGACCACCCATGATGAATTAACCAAACTTAAGCAAATACAGTTGTATTCAGTTTACAAAACTGGAATGTTTTCATAAACTTTCAGTGATCAAGGCCCTGAGATTCTTCTCAGACCCTGCTCTCCCATGTAGCACAGACCCAACCATTAGTCCAACTGTTCCCCAACGGAACAAAATTGAAAATAAAGGAAAATGATCGAGGTTCTCACTCTATGACTAGTTGTACCTTGCATACTACAGATACACCTACCTATCAACCTACGCTTCATTCATGTGAATCCTTTCATCCTGTAAAGTACGACCTGACACATTTCCCAATTATGGGCAGAAGACGGAGACAATATATACAGCTGCTGGTTGGCATTAAGTCATTTGTGATTATTAACTTTACTAAAAGGTTGACACAGATAATTTGCGCCGTAAAAACATTTCCCTAATAACCATTTTGTGGTTAAAAATAAGCATGACCATTGTAAATATACATAACTGATATTCTTTCAACTCCAGGAGAGATAAATAAGTGTTTCCTCCATAATGCTGAGAACCTGTTTCCCGGCGAGCGCAACAGTATTTTCTCCCAAGTCCGATACCGTCTACGAGGGACTGAGAAAAAACATCCATGGGCCAATGTTCAATCGCTCTTAAAGATCGTGAATCACTTTTAAAATCATATTTCAGATGTACTTTCACTCTCACCGATCATCCTAGCCTTTGATTTTTCCGGCGAACGCACCCATTTTTTCTAAGTCCGATACCGTCTACAAGGGACTGAGAAAAATCATCCATTCATGGATATCCATTTGAATGGATATGAGATGAATATGACATTTGAATCCACATGAGATGAATAAAAAATATAATTTTCAGATCTAGGAGACGTCTAAGATATTTTCTAGACATCTTGTAAACATTTAAGACATTGAAGGTATGCTGTAGATATCTAGTAGATATTTTGTGCTATGTGATAATGGTGATAAAAACATAATGTATATACATTAGCACTGTACGTTCGTTGACTGGAACTGAGGACCGGTAAATGGTAGAATATTAGGTCAACGAGGGAAGAAAAATATGCAACGGATGCGTAAGATCCAGTAATATAGGATATATGAAGAGAAACGTGCAAATAGGTACATGAAAACATTAGTACTTAAAGGGTCATTATTCAGAGTTGTTCCATACGGATTCACTACATCTTGGCTATAACTCTTGGATAACAAACTCCATGTAGCTGAGAATGTGCTAAGTGAGATAATATCCAGCTTGGCTCCGCTGTAATCAGGCAGTCCCCTCACAACATCTCCCAACGTTGGCCCAACGGATCATAAATAACCGTGCGAATGGCACCGTTACCCAACGTTGGCCCAACGATTCATAAATAACCGTGCGAATGGTACCATTTCCCAACGTTGGTCCAACGGTCGTAAAGTAACTGAACCATTCCCCAATCGTGGCACCATTTCCCCACGTTGGCCCAACCGTCTGTGCTACATGGGCTAACACACATACTGCATAAAATGTTAAAGCATACTTGAGGAGACATTGCACATCTTACTATTTGTCATTTGCTACATAAGTGAAGGACAACTCTCTAAGAATAGTTTATTGCACCCCACGTGAGATTGGTTATAATTTCATTTACCCCAGAAATATGTTATTTACCTACCTCTTTTATCTTCCAATTAAAACACTTGTTCATTATAAAAGTTGTTGCAGATAAAAAAAGGAAATTATGCCGTGTTCAAACCACGTTGTTAAATCTGAAGGTTGGTCCTATTGGTTTGATTATAGCTCATCTAGTACCAAGTCCTATAGTACCATAGATGATTGAGTATAGTGCGAGATTTTTAAGTTTAGATTGTGAGCAATAATTAGGGGGCTCATGAATTAATTGAGCCTTCTAAATTTAATTTGTACAAGACAAAAATGTTTTAATTAGATGAGGATTTTAGCAATGTGCAGAATTAAACATTTTATTGAAGTTTTTTTTAGAACATGCTTATTTTAAAATATGTGCATGCACGAACTGCACTTGCAGTCACCGACGAGCATCCCATTGGCATCTTATGGCTGGATGCGGAGTCACGTTAAAACCCTGGAATCTGTGACAGTGGTAAAAGACGCTGCAATCGTGGTGGCCAATAACATTTTAACCTGTGAGTGAGATGTGGGGATGGGAGCGTGGTCTGATGCAGGGATAAGAAGGCAGTGGACATAAGGATGTAGAAGAAGTTAGAACAATAAATCGGAGCAACCCAGAAACATAGTTTTCCTGCACGTTCCTTTCCTTACTCCTGGGAATTCCAGCCAAAGCATTGAAGTCCATACACTATTAATATTGTTTTTATACTGGACTACAGACATATTTGGTGTTTTGAAAATAAATACATAATGGGGGTGCTTACTGGGAACCTAAATCGCAATTTTGTACACGAAATCATTAGATGGAAACGAAAAAAGAATTTGAGTGAAAAAATTAATCTCCTAACCACAACCATTCACTCATAAATCAAAAATTAAAATAAGCAAAAGGTGACACCCACCGAAAAAGCTGCTGTGATAACATTGATGTCATTTTCCTCCTGCCCTTGACTGCTTTTTGGGGAAGTGGAGGGAGGTTCACTGAATGTCTGCTCGCACAGATCCTGTTGCAACAGTTTCCATTGGCAGAGTCAGCTGTGTCCTCCCGATTGAGATAAGGCTAAGTAGCTTCGCAGGCTCAGTTGTGATTGGACGAAGTAGATTTACGTCAGAGGTTACACCACACCCACTTTTCCGAAAGGGTTAAAAACATCAGTTTTTCACCGCTAAACACTCAAGAAATAATTGACGGATCAAAAAATGGAAAACTCTATCAGATTCAGCAATAAAAAATATGGTAAATGACCCCATTATAATTAGCACAAATTTAGATGCTCCAATTTTAACATTTGTGTTACATTTGAGTATCTCATCATCATCGGTCAACAATGCTAAGATTAGTTTAGCTACCGAGGCTTCCTTCTCCCCTATGGAACTCTAGAGGCCTCAAAGGGCAAGATGTTATCGGCCTGCTGTACATACAGTGTCAAAGACAGATCAAGTAGTGTGCACAGCACCATCGTCCAGGGGGTTAAGGCTGACTTTAAACACTAAGCCGACCTTAAAGTGTTTAAAGTTGGCCTTAACCCCGTTGATGGTGGCACTGTGTGCACGACTTGGTCTGTCTTCGACATTGTATGTATGGTAGGCCAATAACATCTTGTCCTTTAAGGCCTCAAAAGTTCCTTAGGGGAGAAGGAAACCTTAATAGCCTAACTGGTAGAGTATCTGGCCACAAATCAGGGATCCAGGTTTGAATCCCGGTTGAGGTAGATTGATGCAGTCCTCATCCCGATTCTTCTACTGGCTAACCTCTTCATATTAACGTAATTCTTCTCTTTTACATCCTTCACAAATTGTTCCATATATCTCATACGAGGCCTGACTTTTCGATTCTTCCCATTCACTTTTACCTCAACAATTGCCTTCATCATGCCATCATGGTTTAAGATATGATTTGAGTATCTATGGAACATGAAATTCACACATTATGGTAGGTGTGACATTTCCTTCCCCTATACCACCTGTGGTTTCCCAAAAAGATATGACGCCCAGGAAACCTGTATTTGAGCTCAGTACCTACTTCCATTCCTCAGCACAGTATTCTGCATTGGGCCACCATATTGCAGATATAACACCAGATTAATTAACCAAAATGGGGAGATGCTACGCCATTTGGAAAACTATTCAGCAATCATGGATAAGGCATTCATGCCATAACACATCATTGTGATTATTAGAATGTTTTTTGTAGAAATATGTGCTATGGATGGTGAAAATGCAGTAAGTATGTAGAACCTAAAGTTGAGAGTTTAATGAACTTTTGGAAGCAAATATTCAAGGGAACTCACAGTTTAGTAGGACTGATCTGCTGAGAAAATAAGCATACTAGTTTTCCTCATTCACAAACTCCAAAAACATAGAAGATGACTTAGAGAAATTTTCATAGGAAGCCTACTGTTCTATATTATGAGCAAATTCAAGAAATATGAAAACGAAGATAATCAGTAAATACCATTCCATGTTTCAAGAATGTTGTCACTGAATTTGATCAACAATACAGTGAGAGTGAGCGCAATGATAAGATGTGAATGCTGAAGATATTGTTTGTAGTCAGTCGAGGGGGAGGGAAGATGAAACTGTAAGTACAGTCTAGCCCACTTATATCAAACTCGTTTATAACGAAGTTAAGGCTATTCCCCATCAAAGGGAGGCTCTGAAAAACTGGTCGACATATACCGAAGTTTGGTTATTGCGAAGTAAATATTCAGCCCCTTCAATTTCTTTATAAACAGGCTTGACTGAATATATGATTTAGAATCAATAAATATGTTGAATATTTGATGAACAAAAGTAGCAGCATGAATAATTCACTGCGAGATGCACAGCCACCAGTTGATTCACTGCAGTACAGCTTACTGTGATCCCCAAATGAAGAAAACTGAGCTTACTGATTGTATGTGGCTAGTAAAGTAAGATGGATTCTCATATCTCACAAAAACTCCAATGATATAGATTACATGGTTTTAAAAATTAATGATTTTAGAGCAAAAACAAAATCTAGCCTACTCCACTCAACCAGGAACTGCCCTCATGTGCTACAGAGGCTTATTTAGCAGTAAAAATTCCTGAAAATTAGCATGAATAAAGGCTACAAAGAGAAAGGAGGCAATAAATGTCTCATTCAAGTGTCGGCCCATAAATGCAGGATATCAACCCTCTAATACAATAGGTTTACTGTTAACTACAATACCAAAGTACACTCCAATGGTGTTTTAATGGTTATCCTACACCAAGAACAAGTGTTCTTGTCCTACACCTTAATCACACCTTTATGGGTTACATAAACCTCATAACCAGATCACTTATTTCATCAAACTGTTGCAATAAAAATGCATAACAATAACTTGTACATTTATTTATTAGGTAAAATTACAATGGCCACGGATCACATTGCTGAGTACAATCATTTTTTTTCCAACTACATTTAAGTGTATAAATAAAATTATTTTGCTTATGCCAGTCATTGAGAAAGAACACATTTAAATCCACTGCTCAGAAACTGCAACTAAATATCCATTTCAGAGTCACTGGTACATTTGTAAGATATGCTGACCGAGAGTATTAAGTCCTTTTGGATAGGCTGGCATATGCTGTGACATGGACAGAGAAGCTGAAAAGTAATATGTTTCACTACAGCACATTAACTCAAGTGTTAGTTTTCAGTGGCCATTGCTCCAAACAAATTGTTTTAAATTTGCAAAAAATTGTTAATTGAAGTTATTTTCATATTAATTTGTAAACATTAAAGCCTCTCTGTCCATATCAAAACACAGAAGAATTTTACCCCATATTTAAATTATAGGGCACCATTAGTATTTATATAAAGCACATCGTACTTTTGTTGGTAGTTAGAATTCTATCAATATAATAATAATGCCAGATAAGGTATTGTTATGGTTATTATTTTCATAAGTATCATTATTTCAAAGATTTAGACCCAGCCATACACTTACAATATACAGCTAGAAGGACAATGTCCACTAAGAATAACTCTGCTAAGGGTCTGACAAATGGTGCACAGCGCATGACAAATATGCATACCTTGACTAATAATAGCAATGGAGGAGGAATGTGTACCAACAAGATGCTGTCTCAAAAAACTTCAAATGTCCCACCCACACACATTTATCATGACCACTAGACACCAGATTTCTTAAGATCTACAAACACAGAAAATTCACAGGTTACAACAGATTCAATACTAAGACACTTTCATATTGGCAGAAATGTAAGATAACAGAGAGAGAAATGTTATGCACCTACCTGTACAATATCAGAAGGATACCCAGTGCAAATTGACACCCCCATTTCAAGCTGCAATAAGAGCAAGCTTTTCACTTCTAGAAAAGTGATATTTTTTCCATTTTTTATTTTTTTTTCAGCCACCATTCACGTAATTAGTAATAAAAGAATATGCTTGGCTTCTTGAGACAGTTTGCATGTAGGTATGCAAAAACTTAAAATTATGTATTTCCCTCCAATTGCCACACTTATTTTGGGTCACAAGTGCAACTAAGTCATGCCTACAGTTAAGTGAGGAATAGAAAGAAATGTTTATTTCATACCAATGAAAGTCTACTAATGGCCCAAACGGCAGTGGAAGGTCACTTCTCCAAGTTCAAAGAGCTACATCAAAATATAATATAAGAAAATAATAACTCATGTAATTGGTAGCAAGCTTTTCAGTGGGATCATATTTTGCTACAAATTTTGCAAGCCATAGCTGCTACTGGAAATGATTGTGCTTCTCTTCTCATTTTTTATGTAAGATTTTTTGACTTAATTTGTCCATGTGAACAGATGGTGAAAAGGGGGCATAGAGTTTCATTATAGTATGGAGCGGGATGATATTTCACATTTCTGCAGCATTATATAAACCAACTTTGTACAAAAACTTCAACATATACAAACTATTGAGAGTACCCCTTAAGAGGAACACTGCTGTTTTGAATGTTTCCACCACCATCTCCTTCACCTTCATGCAAAAATACTATTAAAGGCAGCAGGAGGGAATTTGCCCGTTTTCACCTAACCGTCATTCACCTGGGAAGGATCCATTTCCACATAAAATACCCTTTTTCGCTTTGTCGTATTTCCATTCTGACTTGATGCAAAGAAAGACCGAAAGCAGTAGAATAGAAACCTTTCAAAGGGGAGGAATGGCTGAGAGGCGCCAGAGTCATACCATGGGCGCACAGTCTCTGTCAAAACCCAACATTTCCCAGCATGTGAAAAGAGGGCATGCTGTCAACTTTGTCCGCAGTGCCAATTTAAATCCATACGACAAGTTGGTCTCAGGTCCAGACTCAGAAAAACCATGGGCCACAGAATAAAATCTTGTACAATTCTTTTATATATATATATATATGTTTATGTATATATATGTGTGTGTATAAGTACTGGACAAGGGGATTTCTCAAAGGCATCCTTCCCCCTCCCATTCCACATTACCTCTTCCGACATGACCTCCTCCGTGGTCATCAAAATGTCCAATTTGGTGATTATAATCCTAAACTAGTGGAAGAGGATATTACATTGAAAAACAGGCATTATGAAACAAACACACGCTATTTTTTTACATCAGGACTTGTATTCAAACACATTTTGGAGTAGGGCGAAGCCAAATGACATGCTTGTGGGATATGAATGGTGATTTATGTTGGGGGACAGTTGTTTTTTTTTGGACCGAGGAAAGAGAGAAGGAAGGATGCCGCTGGACACTGCTGGTGCCGTTGACTGCTGCCGTGGCATGGAAGGATTCTTCATCACCTTGCCTCTACACCCCATCACTCACTCCATCCTTCTCTTTCAGTTAAAATAAATTCCACACTACTCCTTGGCTTCAAAATATTTGTAGGTGGGATTCTCATACCCATTGATCTGCATATTGGCAACGTGGCGCTCTTCAGGGGTTGCAGCTTGGTCAACTTCCACAAAACCCTGTTGAATATGAACGACGGATAATGAGTAAATAAAAAATGATGAGTCTAATGTTTACAGATGCACAAACATTTAATGTTACATATTTCAAATTATTTTAGAACAAGACACTGAAATAATTCAAGGAAGAGATGTTTCCTAATGTACTAAACTAAAACCAAAAGTTGCAGAGGAAGAAAAGGCAACTTTTACTAATACCACTGGATTTATTAAAACTGGACCTGGGTTTCGACATGGATTCACATCATCATCAGGTAAAAGGGGAGGGAAGCGCAAACCTTATATACATGACATTGTGAGGTGAGGGAGAGGCAGGGGGGGGAAAGAGTAGGGGTAGGAATGAAGGAAAGAAACACTGGAGGTTTTCTTCCTCTAATGATGGAATACCACCAAGTAAACCTTGTGAAAGTGATTGCTCCCAAAGTTGTACCAGGAAGGTACAAGCCATTGTCAATGAATAGCACAGAGAATTATAGAAATAATTGTTGAAATCAAAAGAATTTATACTAAGATTTAAATTAACAGAGACCCTGAGAGTACAAGAACCTGAAACAAACCAAATGTGAGCAATAGAGGAATACACAATTAAGGTTCCAATACAGACACTAAACATAAAGACACCTGCATATAAGTGATCAACTTAAATTTTCTCAGGGAAAAATTTGTTAATAGTAGGTTTCACAGCAAACATTGTATAGATATTCGAATGTTTTTTCTTTGAAGAAGGTGTACAAGTAGCATAGGAAGCATGTCCTATGGGTATTAACAATGAGCCATCGAAGTTCATTGCAGTAGGGGGTCATGTGGACATCTCTGTGAAGATGAAAAATAAACCTAGTGCATGAATTTAGATCTCCGTGTAGTGTGGTAATTTTTCGATAATTAGTGTGGTTATTTTAGTGGTAATTACTGTGGTAATTGTAAACAAGACAACAGTATCAATAATGAGAAAAAATAATGATAAAATGAGGATTTTCCTAGTGTGTTGAAGAAGTTTTGAATGCACTTTGAGTAGGAGTAGGACGGTGTTGAATTTACGAGGAATATTATTAACATGATTGCTCCAAGACAAACTTGAGCTGATAGTGATCCCAAGAATTCAAACAAAGTCTGAGTAAAGAATGAGGGTGCCATCAACACAGATTTGAGATATATTTCCATAATGAGAGCGGTTAATTGTCATCTTGAGGCTACCAATAATCATTGCTTTGGTCTTACTTATGTTTAGAACAAAATTATTTTTCTGGGACCATGCAGAAATAAATTTTATATCCTTGTTCATTTTTTGATTGCGTCGCCAATTTTGTTGGGTAAACAGTGACGACATATTTGCAGGTTGTCTGTTTAAAGCATGTACCTTGTGTACTTTATGTCACGAGGAAGGTTATTAATGAAATGAAAATTATGGTAACACAGTATCTCATAGATATTGATATAATGAACATTTATGTCAATAGACTAGCTCTACTCATCAGTCCTAAAAAAATATTAAAAAACAAAGCAAAACATACATTCAGGTGACTATCCTGAAAGATGATGCAAGTAGAAAATAGTACAAATAATATTCCCACTCAACACATTTGTTTTAAAACAGTTATTTTTAGTCTCATAAGTGTCAACAACTACTATTGTTGTATATCTGAAAATATCATGAAAAATTAAACGTTTTCTTGGTCGCAAATGAACAGAAATAAAAGTTTCCAGTCAGCAACCCAAAAACGAAACACCTTAAAATGTAAGTAACTTTTAAGGTGTGCACTTACATTGTTAAGAGATTGTCATGGTATCACTACACGAGCATATGTATCTTTAAGTAAAGCATAATGTATTATTATTTGATGGTAGCCTTAAACAGGTTCTCCTTCAAGGCCACCTAAAATTACTCGACATTTGCTATTGAAATGTAATTTGTGTATGGAGTAATAAAATTAATTATTATTATTATATTACTATAATCATTCTGACAGGTCTCGCCTGCCATAACCATTGTGACTCCATGGTGAGGGAAGTAGCTTTGAATGGGGTGAGAACACCTTGCGGTCACCTCCAATCTTCGAGGCTGATATGATTTCTTGGTATATAATAACACTATGTTTTCTGCTTTTCAAATTTATTTGTTATTTTCATCATCATAGATTTGTGAATGAGGTTATTTTAATGTGTTTAGATGCTCTTGCTTTGGTAGTGTGTCGTGCATGCCGGCACTTAAATGATATGTTGGATGTTATGAAAAATATTACCTGATTGAAAACCCAAGAGAAATTCATTAAATAAATATTTAAGAAATGGGGATAGAATTATTTCAATATCAATAGGCTCTGTGCACGGGGACACCTATTGCCACGAGTGGCCACTTTTGACATATTTGTAAGGAGTTGTCTTCTAAGGCCCGTAAGGTACCAGCAAAATAGTGGAAAGAAATTGTGGTTTTTTTCAATTGCACACAGCAAATTATCGGCAATAGGAGTGCATTAATGATAACATGTAAGCTTTGTGCATTCAAAAACATTAGTTAGAAGGAGACTGAGTGATGAAGACCTGCAATCAGAATTGTTGTGGTCGGGTGCAGCAACACATCAGGGAAGATAGATGGAAGTGTAAAATTTTATTCCTTCCTGAATGACCATACATGAAAGAAGTAAGAGAACAGTTGAATAAAGCATTAAGTAGGCAAACATAAGAGGGTAAATATATCACTGTGTTCACCGTGATGCAATATTTTTAGCTGATCTACGTGACTCAAATGCAAACAATCGTTCCAATCATGCTTGTGTCAATGACTGGATTGGTATGTATCATATGTCACTGCATTGTTATTATAATTCTAATCAGCGTTTCTTTGATTTTAGTTTTATTATAATTTTAAATTAAAATATGCTAAAATGCCTAGGTTTGAGAAATTTGGGTTGCTACATATATTGAAACAGCTGATTCACGTACGTACAGGCACTTCCAAAAAAAAGTTAACACTTCAGAGCCAAAATTTTTCTAAGTCTGGAGTTGACGGTGATTTGACAACGCTGCATCACGGCTTCCCTCTGGCAGAGCATCGCGAAGTTCTAACCGAAAACAAACCCCCTTCCCTCCTCCCCGTCCTCACCTTTCCCTGTTTAGCGGAAGGGATTACTGCACGGTCTGTCCTGTAATGCCCTAAAGAAAGGGGCTATAGTGGGCACTCCATGGTTATTTCTTCCGACTCGCGCTGCGAAACTGAAGTCCTGAACACATCTCTACGCTCGCCACCGTCGCGAAAAAAACTGGACTAATTTCCAAAATAGCTTTGTTTGAGATATAGACTTGAAACTTCACATAAGTACTCAGAAAAGACTGCTAATTAAGGAATAATGCTTCATTTGACATGACTCTTATCTGTTAGCCAGATATAGGGGCTCAAACATAACCAAATTTCCAAATAAACACCTGCATCATTTGCCTATTGAAACAATGCTATGACTTTAAATTGCCTGAGCTACAAATATTTTTTTAATCATTTAATTGCTATTCCATTACTTAGAAAAACTAGAGTATATCTAGTTTACATGGGCCCTAGAAAGACTCCACTCTTTTCAACGGCTGAAGGGCGTGAATAAGAAGTATGTTCCCGGAGCGTACGCAAAGAAAAATAACTCGATTCCGTGTAATCTTATCCCGTCGCAAGGCTCAATATGCTCGCGATTTCATAAAATAAGAGTGATGGAGGTTACTGACAATGAGTACAGCTCAAAAACAACGAATTGGAAGCCTTAGGGTCCATGTCACTTCAGCAATGTAAGCAAGTCATGTCAATTCCAGCCCCCGACGCGTGGAGCCGAACCCCAAACGCGCGGTCGGAAAATCATATGTATTTTTCGGTGTCGCAAACTTACTTTCACTTCCTCTTCACTTTCGTGTATATGAGTTTTCAACGAATTCTCAGATATAAGTGACTTGGCAAGTGTCTCCCTAAAACGTTAGATATTATCTACTTTATGCAAAGTTTTGTCTGAGAACAGTGTCCGCCATTACAAGTAATGGAATAGCAAATAAACGATTCAAAAAATATTTGCAGCTCAGGCAATTAAAAGCAAAGTATAGCGTTAATAGATTATGCTATATTTATTTGATCAAATTCCTCCCACAACGTCATCATCAACTTGTAAGATATTCGGATAAATGTTAATACAGGATTTTTTTTTAAATTTCGTGATGTTGAGCCCTTGTGTCGCACACAACAGATGAGAATCATGACAAGTGATGCATTATTCCTTAAGTAACAAACTTTTCTAAGAATCATGTGAAAGGTGTCTCCCTAAAACGTTAGATATTCTCTACTTTATGTAAAAGTTATGTCTGAGAACAGCTTCCGTATATATCTCAAAAATTATATATCCAAGTATATATCTCAAAAAAAAGTTATTTTAGGTTTTTGTCCAGCTTTTTTCGATTTCCGACTAATGTGGGTCGGTCCTGTGTCCCGAGATTGTCGTTTTCTTCGACTCGACCTGCACGACGTCTGAAGTCCCGAACATATCTCTATGCTTGCCACCATCGTCACAGAAAAAACCGTCGTCACGCATTTGCATAACATTAAAAATCAACGTTTTACTTTGAAGAGGAAATCACATATCATCGTTGGTTGTTATCACCCTCCAATTTGTATGTGTCCCTTAAATAATTAATTCCTTGGTTAATTGGTGTTGTTTCACGTTCGCGCCATTTCAGAGCGAGTTCATAGGCATATTTAATTCTCACATCGATGTGGTCAGAAGCTTTGAAAATATGCGATCCCAAATTTTAAGACTAGGAACAGGCTGATAAGAACATTTTAACGTTTTCGCCGTATTGGTGCAGTAAAATGCTCGATATTCAGGATGAAGTAAATAACGTTCCCAATTGTGGTGGCATTTCCACGAGTTAACCTTAGCATTTATAGTTTAGGAGTCCTAATTTGAATAATAACAATAATGCCCATGAGATTATTGTTTGTATAATACCAATACAAATCTGTTATTGACCACGCAGCCGTTTCCCCAAAATCTGGTCTGTCTAATCTAACGCTTTGGAAGAAGGTGTTTAAAGAATTGGCTTTTTCTACACTGCTGGTGACTCTAATTCCTTTATCGTTTTTAAGTGTGTGCACTGTGGACCTATTTGCCCGAAGCTCTCTCACATATGACCAAAACGCTTTAGGATTGCTATCTAAATATTCTCCTAACATCTTGCTCTTGAAATGTTATAACGTTTGCCGACATGATTTCCTTGCTAATGCTCTCGATTTTTTATAGTTTTGAACTAACTCATTTTTTCCTCTACCGATAGACCCTGTCCTGCATTTTTCATCCTAGCATGGCATACCCTTTGTCACTTTAGTGATTTCCTAACCTCCGCATTATACCACCTTGGCTCTGTATTATCACTAATGAATTTACTTGGTATGTATTCATTAACTGCTTTACGGGTGTCCTCAAGAAATTCTCTCCACGAATCCTCTGTATCTAATCCTTTGCTTTGTTCGCTAAATATATTAAACGGTTCCCTTAATTCCTCTTTCATGCCGTCGTAATTAGCCTTGCCAAATAAGTATACCCTCTTCCTTGGTTTATAATGTCTTTCAACGCCAACAATAAATTTCGCATTTACTATTTTATGATCACTAAAGGTTACAGGTCCTAATACAGCTAAGTGCGCGCGCATGTGACCACAACTAAATAATTATTCGTATGAGATTTAACTGATTGCAAGAGCTCCGTAATCATGTGAAAACATTTCAGTTGGTCAAACTGTAACTAATGTTACGCTATAATTGGTTATTCAATGCCTTTTTCCGTTCTTTGAAGAATGAGGACTGTGACTACATACGAATATTCCCGAATACCCATTGTTTATAGGACACCTGCAGGTGGTCGCAAAATACCCCTCGCATTACCCTTATTCCCAACCGTGGCGTTGAGCCGCGTGTCCTCCTAATCATACTGAAGGATCGCCACCCACTCTTCTCCTCCTACCGAAGGGGAGGGGCGGCGAGGAAGCATGGCTAGCTGGGAATTCCCTTTCAGAAAGGGTTTGCACACGTGACGCGCGGGCACCCGGCCGCCGTACGGTGATCTCCTCTCAAGGGGCCAATTGCTCGGATTGCGAAGTGGGTGGACGGCAGTTAGTAAATTTACTTAAGAACCTATATCGCAACTGAGAATAGTAACTGCAAATTGTTAAGCTGTTCCTATATTTCCTTCTAGTGGAAAGGTGCTCTATTATTCGACCATATTGCAAGCTAAACAATACCGCCAAAAGCTTTGGATATATTTCTTTAATGGACGGAATTAATTCATTTTTGTGAATGAATTGTTACTTCCTTCACACCACATATGAAATTAATAAGAGACTATCAAACCTAAATCATGAAACCATGTTGATAAACGTGTTCACTCGTGGGCATTGAAATATTCGCCCGGTAATGTGAGTAGAAACAAACTTAAAAGCACTCAGGTTGAAGAGTGGATGTGCAGACGTCTGCGATGTTTTACCTGCTTCCGGAACACCCCTCATGCCTGGGCACAGGGCTGCAAGGGTATAAACTCAGGATGTTGAGCCGAGGCATACCGTGTGCAAGGGGTCATGGGTGCAACAAAACGTATGGAGTAAGGTTTTTGGGCAGTGGAAAATTATTCCTCGAGGAGACCGGTCCTCCCCATCCCCATTGTCTCAGTACAGGGACTGAACAGAGTGGTCAGAGGGAACATGCCGCCCCCCATTTGGCATTCAGATCTCCTTTGAGGAAATGGGAGAAGGTGGCAGGGAAAACGAAGACCAAGGCTCTGAAATCGGCGGTGCATCTTTTACCGTGTGAATAAAAAGAAGGGGGCAAAAGTAATTCAAAAGAAAAACCAGTGTATTTCTGTATGTTACATGGGCCCTATAAAGACTACACTATTTTCAAGGGCGTGAATAAGAAGCATGTTCCCGGAGCGCCCGCGAAGAAAAATAAAGTAATTCCACGTAAACTTATCCGGTCACACGATTCAATATTCTCACGATTTCATCAACATAGATCAGTGAAGTTTAGTGAATGAGTGCCGCTGAAAAACGACGAAATGGAAGCCTTGGGTCCATGTCACTTGAGTAAAGTAAGCGAGTCACGGCACTTCCAGTCCCAGCCGCACGGAGCCATAACCGGATGGGCAATCGGAAAATCATATGTATTTTTCGGTGTCGCAGACTTATTTTTTATTTCTCTTAAATTTCGTGTTTATGAGTCTTCAACGAGTGGTCTGGTATAAGTCACTTGACAGGTCTCTCCCAAAAACGCTAGATATTCTCTATATTATGTAAACATTTTATCTGAGAACAGCATCTGACATTTTTAACGGAATTGTGCTAAAATGCTTCAAAAATATTTGAAGGTTTTGTAATTTACAGGCAAAGTCTTGTGTTAATAGATCATGCTATTCTTTATTCAATCAAATTCCTCACATAACGTCACGATCAACTTAACTTGGAAGACATTCGGAGAAAAATTAATTCAAGTGTTTATTTGGAAATTTGGTCATGTTCGAGCTCCTGTATCTGAGTAATAGATGAAAAGCATGTCAAATGATGTATTATTCCTTAATTATCAGTCTTTTTTGAGTATTTGTGAGAAGTTCAAAGAAAGTTATTTTTTTTATTTTGTCCAGCTTTTTCCGATTTCCGTCCACTATGCGACGGTGGCGAGCGTAGAGACATGTTCCGGACTTCAAATGTCGTTCAGCGCGAGTTGGAAAAAACGACCGTAGAGTGCCCACCATAGCCCCTTCTTTAGGATATGAGAAGACCGACCGTCCAGTAATCCCTTTGTCCCATCTGGTAAAAGGGTAAAGGAGGGGGGAGGAGGGAAAGGGGTTTGTTTTCGGTCAGAGCTTCTCGAGGTTCCGCCAGAGGGAAGCCGTGATGCAGCATTGTCAAATCACCATCAACTCGGGACTTAGAAAAATTTCGGCTCTGAAGTGTTAACTTTTTTTTGGAAGTGCCTGTACCTATGCTAGAGCAAAATTCATCTTTTTCTGTTGAATATTTAGCGCTAGTATGAGTCTTTCTGACTGTATCCCATCTGAATATGAAAAAAGGTCTTCCGAGTGTGGCATCAGTAAGAAATTTGACCGATTTAGCAGGTGAAGGGAATCAAGTACTTTAACTGAATTGGGGAACATTGAAAATAGTGAGGTTAGAGTTCATTCATAAGAATCTGAACTCTTCTCCCATACAAGTAAGTCCATTCATGTGCAGTGTCCTCTGAATTTTGAAAAGGAGGGCTTCAATTTTGTATGTGACTGGGAATCAGTATGTGATGCTGGTATACTTGTGATGAGAAATGTACGGATGAAGCCACTGGCCTAGGATAAGGGGTAGGGAATTTCAGAAGCAATAAGCTCTTTTTGGGATTTCATAGGTGTAAGCCCAATGGAATGAGAACTGCTCAAAATTAATGACAGGAGTAGCATGAGATGTTTTCTTTTTTCCCTCTGGCACTTTTACCCAATTCTTTGTCAGCAAACCTAAACAGAGAGAATGTGTTGCTGTTAAAACAAATAAAATTAAGATTAAGGTTGAATTACTGAACTTTAGGGAATTTTTCTTCGATCCGTATAACAATGGCCACAAGGATTTTCTTCAATGCTTAGGATTCCCACTTGTGATTTCCCACAAAGTTCTGATAATCATAAAATTGTACCATGAGAATTATACGTGGGGGTGTCGAGAGAAGCTTCACACAGATATGAAGTTGGGACCCTCCAGTCCGTAGCCCAGTGCTCTACCCACCAGGCCACCATGACCCAATATAATTAGTATTGTTGATATTTTAGATAGCTGTAATAAATATATGTACATACAAAAGATTTGATCTTTTGGCCCAAGAAGACAACCGTGGTACACATATTGCCTGTGGCATTTAATAGAAATTACCCTCTAACTAGGGTCACCATTGACCTTCAGCATAACTTCATATGGTGGCAGATTCACTGAAATCGTATGAATTACTCTTGCTTTAATGGTGCTGGATTCTGGTATTGATTCCAGTCACATGATTGCTCTAGAAGAGCTTTTTCCCTGTTAATAACTATGAGTGTCTCTCAAAACTGTAAAATATGGGCTCAACTCTATTATCACGATGACTAGAATGACGTATTTCTCCTGTTTCAATTTTATAGACTAATGGCCGGTTGCACTAAACTTCCGCTATGTATTCGATAGCTATGAGTTCCATAAACTTATGGAGCTCATAGCGTTTTTCGGGTTGCAAGAAACAATCGGACTAATAAACAATTCTTCGATAGCTATTGCTTAGAGCACGGAGTACAATAAACTGCCACAAGATGACACTACAGTCACACCGTTTGCGAAAGTTCAAAACAGTTCAAAATACGGTAAGAAGAGGTGCATAATGGCAAAGCGGGGAAAAATTTCGATGAATTCGAGAGAAACATCATTGTAGAATTGGTGGGAGAAAAACGACAAATAGTGGAAAATAAAGGGACGGATGCCGTTTTCTCAAAAGAAAAAGTGAAAGCATGGGAGGAAATTACAGCGAAGTACAATGCAGCAGTGAAGAAATCCCTTCCATTCCTATCCATATACCTTTCCTCCCGGTCTGAAGCGCCTATTAGTGCGGAAACAGACTTGAAAACACCCATATAGAATAGCAGTAATAGGCTTGCTCCTTTTGGAGATTGGCTTCAAATTGTTTTCAAATTTCTGTAGAAGATCCATAACAAGCTGCTTGGGTAATCTTAATCGTTCCTTGAATTCCGATTCATTATAAATATTGAAAGGAACTAATCGCTCTCGGAAAATGCTCATTCTTGGAACATTTCTTAATACATTCATTATTTCTTCATCTGAAGAAGTGGATGATGCTTCACTCAGATCCATCCTATGAAATAAAAAACTAATTAAACAGTGATTATTTTAGTTGGTCCTGTATACCACTAGGAGAGAAATTCTAGTGAACATTAGACATTCCTAGTACCTATACCTAGTAGGTAGCACCTATAAATCTTCACCAACTGCACCATTACTGGTTTGCAGGCCCAAAACAATGCTTTCATAATTCTAATGCAGATCATTCCATTAAAATCAAGCAAGAATCCCTTTTTCCAAGCTCAAGTCAGAGTAATATAAAATATTCTCTACCCCTCAACGCTTTTAGATTTTGGTTCAATATATAGGTCGAGATAATATGTACCTTGAAACTACCGTAGACTTTAAACTAAGCTCTATTACTTTGGCCTTTTAAGCAACTCAACGTTTATGAGCACTTTCGTAATTAAGAAACGGTTAATACTCTAATTAACCAAATATACCAGTTATACTGTTTTGTGGTCACAAACATTCACTGTGATAAAATCTAATTTAAATTATGTGGCCATTCAACTGGAAAAAAACAAACTTCCCTTTTTCTGATCCAATTATTTCACTGTACCTACTAAACAAATATTAACCATAGTAATAACAGAAAGGGGAAAACATCCGCCTCAATTCTCCAATTGATTATAATATTGAGTTAGGAAAGACTATCCGAAAACATCCACCTCCATTCTCCAATTGATTATAATATTGAGTTAGGAAAGACTTCCGCCAGATTTTGCCTTTTTAATACCAAGGGCTATGTATTTATGCATCCGTATTATTGTGCACGGTATAATAACTCGCTATTGTAATGGTCGTGAGTTTTAACGTTTGAAAGGAATATAAGAAAACACGTGTGGGAGTAGGGCGAACCACATCAACGTAGCAGAAACACATCAACGAGATAATTAAAGGAAACAACGAGTTTATTTACGTACTTATTAAAAGAATGCAATTGCACACTACAACCGAAAGAAATGATCTTCACATTAACAAGTTCGTTGCAGTTATTACACACGTTAAAACCTAAATATAATTGAATATGAACACCGCAACTCAAGTAAACAGATTGCCACAGATGACCACTGCACTCCTGCATATTTGTATTTGCGGCTTGCGTATTTACGTTTAGAATTTTTTCGTAACGCGGCAAAATATGAACCTTTCAAACCGTGCAAAAGCAATTCACAGTAAATCGGCAATCCATGACAATTCATATAAAGGAAAATATGGAATGTTTAGTTATTATATGCATACCTGGTTGTCAAATATGACTTATAAGCTTGTTAGGTGGAAGCAAATGTCGAATAACTTGAAAAAAGCGAACTTTTTCTTTCAATAAAATCAATCCTCAAGCAATGACACTTCCAGACATCTGATTACAAATCCGCCATATTGTGTTATTATGGAACTCATAAGCTTTTAACCCCACCAATTTGGTTCGATAAGTTATCTGACAGTTTATGGAACTCATAAACTTATTGAACGTTCATGCAACACTTATTGAATGGTTGCTAGGGGTTATGAGTCTCATAACTTTATTGAATACATATGTATCGTTCGTGCGACCGGCCATAATACAGTACTTAGTTCTTGGTAGCTCATTTCTAAGAAGGAACAAATATTTGGTGTAGGCTCTAGAAAAAGGCCTTTGGCAGTTGTTCGGTAGGTTTATTTTCTCAGAAAACACAATTTAAACAATGTAGGAGGCATTCGTGGAGCTCCCACATTGTCATTACAAATTTATCTGAACTTAACTTAGTCTGGGCTAGTCCTAGTTGATTAGCATTGTTGTTAACATTAACATTATAATTGTTAACATTCTTGAGATAGTCAATTTATTTGTTATTCATGATGATTGTTTCCTCTCGTTTGATATGATATTGAAAAAATGCATACATGCTGAGTGTACATGTTTTTATATTAATTCAGTGTTATTTTCTTGCGTTTCATCATGCATTTGTTACTTATGAAGACAATTTCAATGGATAAATGATTAGAAATTAAATTTTAACTACATGTATTAAGTGTTTAGATAGTTAATATATGTGCTTTTCTTACATAGCACACGACGGATGTATTACCAGAGATTTGAGCCGTGCACAACCAGGAGTTCACTATTGCCAACAGTGTAAAATGGTAGTGTGCATTGCCGCGAAGCGATTTTCGTCTTTGTGATTTATTTTAAGTAAGAGGAACAATATCAACATTTCCTTACATGAAAAGTTTTGAATTATGTTTTCCATATAGCATACGTAACCTCAATATTCATGTACTTTTCTACACCTCGGAAATTGAAATCTAACCTTAGGCCATTTTAAAAATCAAAGAATGGGTAAAATTTAATTTTTAAAAAATATTTGTAATGCGGAGATGTCGTTCTCTCTATATAAAAAACAATGAAGTGCACCAATCAAATATTTTGCCCGTGACGAGATGAAGAAGAAGACCGTTTCGCCGTTCTCCTAGTTTTTCACTTGTTCTTCTTCACTCTTTCGACCGTAGAAGCTAAACGTTTATGTTTAAACAATTTTAATGATTTAATGTTATAGTAAAATAAACAAGGAGTAAAACGATATATTACACGACTCTATGGGGCTTTGGCAGAATTTCATACAAATGCTTAAAGTTCAGCGTTCTACCTTTTTTGCGCCGATAGTAGTTCATATACGAATGTGAAAACGTCGGAATTGTTGATTAACCTTAGTGCAGTGATGAGTGTTGAAACAATTTAAAAGAACTTCCTCTCAGGAAAATGTACAGTTACATTACTGAGACGAGAGTGGATTAAAAATACCCTTGGTTATTAAATACGCAGAAAAATAAAATTAAAGTTGTGTTGTTGGTGTTGTGTAAAAGCAAGAGCGATCCTAATTGTAAATATTTCTCGTGCCTTGTGCTGTCATACTAGTTTTCTTTGAGATGACATGTGGTATGCTGAAACATATATTTTATGCGGTACTGAATGTCAAGTGAATGAAATATTTGAATTTAGAAGGAATACTTATAAATACTTAAATCTACAGCTGCTTCGTTTTAAAATCATTTCCCGAAAGACGTAATAATTAAGTGCGATACATGCATTTAGGAAGTCAGTGCAGTTGCAATTATGGGCTCTTCACTCATCACCCATTGAAAGGAGGAGGAGAAGCATAACATTACGAATAGTTGTATTTTGCATCTAAATTTAAGATGAAATACGGTCGGAGTGGTACGGTCTGGTATGGTCGGATTGTACGGTCAACGATTGACTTGTGCTGAAGATATTTTATTCGGATTAAGAAAAGTCTGTAAAGCTAGTTAAATGGAAGAAAATCAAACTCTGATATTTCAGTTAAAAACTGACCATAGT
Source organism: Platycnemis pennipes (assembly GCA_933228895.1). Classification (NCBI taxonomy): domain Eukaryota; kingdom Metazoa; phylum Arthropoda; class Insecta; order Odonata; family Platycnemididae; genus Platycnemis; species Platycnemis pennipes. The sequence goes on along the minus strand of OW121849.1, from coordinate 140,945,671 downwards.
AAATGGTACATTTTTGATTAAAATACCGGTATTCAAGTTCTAATTTCTTCCATTTAATTTGCTTTTCGGGCTTTTCTTCCTCCAATAAAATGACCCTGAACGGCGATAGATAAAATACGCTACAAAACATAATGGAAATATGCTCAGCATGTTTTCTCAAAAATGCCATGTCTGTGTTGACAACATGCTCAGCATATTTTTGAAAATGTTTTCAGCATATTTCTAGCATATGATTACCCAGACATTTGTGCATGCTCAGCATATGCTAGAAACATTTTCAACATATTGAACATATTTTACGAAAATTATTGCGAATAGTATTACGAATTTTATTTATTGTGCTACTACCTAGTAGCACAATTTATGCTCACAATATGCTGAGCACATTTTCGTAAAATATGTTCAATATGTAGAAAATGTTTCTAGCATATGCTGAGCAAATTGTGCTACTAGGGTAGTAGCACAATAAATGCTCACAATATGCTGAGCACATTTTCGTAAAATATGTTCAATATGTTGAAAATGTTTCTAGCATATGCTGAGCATGCACAAATGTCTGGGTAATCATATGCTAGAAATATGCTGAAAACATTTTCAAAAATATGCTGAGCACGTTGTCAACACAGACATGGCATTTTTGAGAAAACATGCTGAGCATATTTCCATTATGTTTTGTAGCGTATTTAATCTATCGCCCTTCAGGGTCATTTTATTGGAGGAAGAAAAGCCCGAAAAGCAAATTAAATGGAAGAAATTAGAACTTCAATACCGGTATTTCAGTCAAAAATGTACAATGTACCTACTATGGTCAACTTTTAACTGAAATATCGGAGTTTGATTTCCTTCCATTTAACTAGCTTTCCGGACTTTACTTCATTAGAATTAAATATCTTCAGCACCAGATGTGACAGAATTAGAAGACTTTCGATCGTTGCTCCGACCGTATTTCATCTTAAAGTTAGATGCAAAATACAACTATTCGTAATGTTATACTTCTCCTCCTTTCAATGGGTGAAGAGTGAAGTGCTCATCATTGCAACTGCACTGGTTTCCTACACACATGTATTCACACTTCATTTTCACAACTTTCGGGAATAGATTTTAAAACGAAGCAGCTGTAGATTTAAATATTTATTAGTATTCCTTATAAATTCAATTATTTCACTCACTTGACGATCAGTGCCACATAAAATATACGTTTCAACATCCCACGTGTCATCTTAAAAAAACAGTATGACAGCACACGGCACGAGAATATATACAATTGAGATCGCTCTTGCTTTTGCACAACACCAAAAACACAACTTTAATTTTATTTTTCTGCGTACTTAATAACCAAGGGTATTTTTAATCCACTCTTGTCTCAGTAACGTAACATATTCATTTTCCCGAGAGGAAGTTCTTTTAAATTGTTTCAACACTCATCACTGCACTAAGATTAATCAACAATTCTGACGTTTTCACGTTCATATATGAACTATAGTTGAATTATGATCTCAATCCTCGTTAGGCTCATTCCAAAATACCGAGCACGGTAATATAACATATCTGAAAGAAGAAAAAGAATTATCGTTACTACTCGAGGTAGGTATCCAATGAAAACCATTGGGAGCGTTATTAAAAACTATGAAAAATTGATGACTTTTCTTCAACAAAATCTATTTTCAATTATGTAAATTTACTCGCCGTACCTGAATCGCCTGCGAATGCTCGAACATGATCATCGATGATAGGATGATCATCCCATTATCAAATTAAGCTGCCTTAAACACCAACAGTTTAATGCAAGTTAGCAAGGAGCTTACTCTGGCACGATCGTGGACTGACAAATTCAACTCAAAACTGCAATCTTGTAGACTTAGAGTTATGGAAACGTATAAATAAACATGTCTATCAATAAACAATGAGCTATTTCCATCAAAATATTTGAGACATATTCTTTGAACATATGCTAGAAATATGTTGAGGACATAGCATCAAAATATTTTAAGCATGTTTTTCTAACACATGCTAGAAATATGCGGACTGCATGATATAAGATGAGTGGCTCCTAAAATGACATGAAAACATTTTCAGCATATGCTCACAATATGATTCGAAAATATTTCCTTGAGCATAATGGACATGCCGTGAGCATGTGCTCAGCATCTTTTGTGCTACTAGGGTACGGTAATACCACAAAAAAACCGAGTTTCATATTTTGAACATATGGTTTTTATGTTTGCCATCAGTGCAGGTAGAAGAAAGAAAAACTCATAATTGCTAATTATAATATGCAAATGGTCTGTAATTATAACTACAATTAAATTATCCACTTGTTTATTCTTGATCCATTAAAATACCACCTGGGGCAAGTGTGACCCTGAATGTATCATACTTTTTGTTTCTGTGAGGTGTTACTTTTCATTGTTCTGCAGTGGTTTTTGATGTTTATCTTCAGCCTCTTCATTTAACAGATATTGTTTATTTTATCAAGCACTGTTTATCAAATCCTACATGCTTTGTTCGGACAACATACAAGAAAGTAAATATGTTTGAAGCCTTTTTAATTCCTTCCGTCTGTAAAATAATGTTGGATACAAGGTTAAACATTTGGTAAATCAAGAGCTACACATAAAGGATCATCTTAAGGTAGAACCAGCGCTTCGAAGCACTACTTTCATAAGACGAATATAGCATGCCGGAACAACATAAAATTGCTCAAAATGTTGTCAATAATAATTAAAAACGATTTTCAACTATTCAACATGGCTATACGAAACATGAATTCTCTTCCAACTGAAGTAATTTGGTGATATGAAGAAAGGCTTTTATATTGACGCCATGTGTCAGAGGCACTTAAAAAACTTTATCAGGAGCAACAATAAAATTTCATAATAATAAATTAAGATATGAAATAAAATAACAGACCTAAAAATCACTTTTGATCTTTTCTTAGAAACTTAATTACAACAAGTTTATTAGACACATTTGCTGACGACGAAATGGACAACACCGTAAAGAATATGTAAATATTGACATAGAAACCAATTTTTCACAGCAATTGGACACCAACGTTCGCCTGCGCTACCTCATTGAGATTCTTTGCCTTCTGCTATTAGTTTTCAAGCATTTCTCTTCAGTTTTACAATACGGTATTTTGTATTGTAGTTACAAATTACACTTGCTCTATTACATTATAGTGCGATAATTTTTATAACTGAGCTCTCTTGGGCAGTGCAATTTGCCTTTTTGAATCGCCAATTCCATTTGAGGGCTAGAGTTATGGCTTCATAAGTTCGTTTTAAAGGCAACTTTATGTCTTAATATAGTTAGACTAATTGTTTGTAAAATCTAAAGGAACAGAATACTGATGAAAGTATTTTTCCAATCAACTCTTTGAGTGCATTTATTGTTGGATGTCGAATCGTAAAAATAAATGTTTTGGCTAAGCTGATTATTTGTACTGCGTGTAATTCAGTGTTAACGTTAACCCTTTCGCTACGAACGCCGTTTATAAACGCCGCTGATTTTTCACTCCTGTGAACGAAGGCCGTCTATAAACGCCGCAGATTTTTCTACGCAAGAGAACGAAGGGCGTCTTAAAACGTCGCTAGGGCCAGGTAGGCAGAAAAGGTCCTAGGTGTCATAAAGGACCCTTCCTCGCAGCTCTGAAGACCCTTCCTCGGCTTAGAGGCGGGGATTATCTCGACCCTTCTTCGCAGCGCGAGCCTCACACTCGGCAGTTGTTCGCGGTCACTTGTTTGTTTATGCAGTGGGAAAACCAAAATAATATTTGTTTCTAAATCGCATTATTGAGTTCCAGAAGTTAATTCCTTACGTTTTTTTGAATCTCTAGAAATTTTAAACGGAACTCTAACGTTATTATTAACAGAGTTCACCTGTCAATGAGATTCAAACCGATTTGGCAGAATTTTTCATTGCAGTGAGGAACTTAGACGTATGTTTTTTTATGATTTGACGATAAGGTAGTACCGATATTTTTCTCTCCGTTTTACTTGTTTATGAACATATATTGGAGAACAACTGTAATGGTAATACCACGCAACATACCGCGAAATCTATTATATCTACATTATCGGTTGAAAATCCCGCAGAGGGTGTGGTTTATGCTAATTCATTAGCAGTCAATAAACTTTACTTTCTTGTAACTGAATCTGTTTGGTGTAACTGCCATTCAGCTATAAAAAGTATCTTTCAAGCGGAAAAGCATTCAGATTTGTTCTGTGTAATGCGGCTAAGAGTGATCATTATGTTGTAATCATTTATGTTAAAACTAGAAGAAAACCGCATGCGTGCGTGATGGAATATTGGGAGGTACAATAAATAATTGCTAGGCAGAAAAATCTATCTCGCACTACCATTGCGAATATATTTACATAAAAATGTTTCCTGATGAAGGTATAGCACCAAAAAAGTGCATGTGCTTTTATATAAAACACGGGTATGGTTGGTTTAAGCGCGGACGTCTTCTATTGCGAAACAACAGAAATAATTATTATTGTAACCATTGCTATTATGCCTATTGTGCTAAATATCTTAATATTAACATTAGAATTTCGTTTAAAATCTCTAAATGGTATTTATAACAACAGGGATTTATTTGTGTATTAACCCCCACTTAAAGTCTTACTATTATTTATTTAACAAAAATCACTGTATTAAAAATAGTTGACCACCGACACAGGCCGAGGTGGGTTCTCATTTGGAAAAGGGCGAAGATAATCTCTGGTCAGTGTCCGAGGAAAGGGTCGGGAACCCCACTGGGTCCGGTCCCAAAGCGGGGGAAAGAAATACCTGCTCGATGCCTTGCTTCAAGAGAGCTCCGTACACGGAGTGGAAAAATATTCTAGAGGAACCCGTGAGAAGGAAAGCATTTTCCTGCGTAGGACTCCGGCGCGAAAGGGTTAATTGATATAACAGAAGAAATTCTCATCGGACTGGAATGTAATTGGGGTATAAAATGTAGAGTGAACGGCGTTGTAAATACTGTATTGACATCGAAATCTCAAGCCAGCCCGAAGAGGAATAAGCAGTATTTCGATATTAGTTTGAAAGCTACCATTTCTTAATGGCAGCTTTAAAATTATTATCACCTTAGTCTTATTTTTTTTTAGCCAAGAAATGAAACAAATAGGTACTATAAATAAAAAGAGGAAAGAATTTTCTACACATCCTATTGCTGTTTACAGTATGGTGGGTGGAACGTTACCGTTTACATGGATAAAGGTAAGGCTGTAGTGAGTGGAAGGGGAGGGGGTTGTGAACTCCCTCCAAATTTTCATTTAGAGGGTAAATGTATGAAAAGTTGAAGAAGGAAGTTGCATAGAGGTGAGATTATTTGTTGTGTATGACACATAATAAAAAGGCAGTAAAGATGAATTACTATTTTGGTACTGTAAAACATATTGTTTTTCTAGAGGACATTCTTTAGATCCCAATCAGTAAATCCTTCCTCAATTTTTGTCCTGGCTACGGGCTTGGTAAAAGGTATACTGATGCTACTAGTTCGGGCTTCATGGGTATATACAATATTGTTCATATTTGATAAGTGTTTACATGGCTTAACCCGTATCAGAAAATTGTAAAGGTTATGAACTATCAGCTAAGTTAACTGCCAATAATCTGCCATGATGATTGGGATCTCGCGAAACAGATATACGGCTAAGCAACTCTCTTTTGGAGGAACTAGAATTAAGATTTCATCAGAACTCAGAACTTCATTTTCATCAGTTTTCCCTTGAGAAACTATTTTATTCTCTTGGAGAATGCTTGTATAGTTGATCAGTGAGCAGGTTTGGGACATTGTATCACCAAACATATTAGTGCCTATTAACAGTATGCATCGAGTCTAGTTTAAAATTCCTACAACCATATTATTGACTTATATTTTCAATTTTACTTATTTGGTGAGAAATATATTATCAGGTGATAATAAATACGTATTCAAAACAAAGTATTATTTAGTGCTAGGTGAAAACGATGACTTTATACTACATAATATACATTAAAATATTGGAAATATTACTTTAAAGAACTAATAGACCATCGTGAGTAGCAAGAAAGAAGCGACTTTATCGTGTAAACAGTGTTATACCTATTATTTTCAGGGATCTATGATATTCCGAGTATGACGACTGCTAAGTGTAAAATATTTTAGCGCACTCAGGTATTCTTCAAGTAACCAGTACTAACAGGGAGTACAGTACAAATGGTACTAATCAAAGACACACTTCGTAGCATAAATCGTCTGCAATCGTGACGTAAGAAATAAATGACTGAGGTACTGGGCCAGTTTGTTTTCATTACTCCCCTAACATCGTTGCCAGACTTCTGTCACTATGGTGGCTAAGGAACGGAAGTTAGACTTTCCATCGTTTTTCAATCATAAATATTAGCCTTAAATGGCCGATGAGGCAACCTGAAAAAAAATATATATTATCCGTTTATTATTCAGCCAAAATATACTAGTTTTTGAGATGGTGTTTTCAGGGGAAATTTTGAGAAATAAAATTTTTAAGGGAGGGACGTCACCATTCTTCCATAAGAGTAATGTAATTTGAGGCTGAAAATGACGATTTTCAAATCCTGTAATAAGCGTAAATTGGCCGATGACCCCCAAATATTTTTTCATGGATTGACGAAGGAATGATTTCTCTACAATATATCAAAATATCAAGACATGTTTTCGGAGGGACTTGTAGTAGAGGTTCTACCTTAAACGATTGTGAGGAAAGAAGTTACCAACATTGTGCTAAACCCCCAAGTGAAGAAAAAAAAATTAGCAAAGGAATTGAGCTCTTGACAAATATGGATTTAGCTTATCAAGAGCTAAAATTTAGATAATGTGTTGTCATTTAAGAGAAAAAAATATTCCCTCCTAATTCAAAGACAGTGGGCCCAGTAATAATTGGCTAATCCAGCTTAAAAAATGCCAAAAGTCATCCTTTATGGGGCCTCAAAGCTAAGGGATGATGCATAACCAGATTGTGGTTAAGGGATGATGCATACACAAAGTTGTCGTTCATTCTTCATTGGAGAAATACATACATATGTTTATCTCCTTAAAAAAAACACTTTAAGAGCTAAATTTTTCTGAGAATTCTCAAATAATAAGGAATTTGGATGATACATAATTTCGAAAAGATCCAAGGATGCAAAGGCTGGTGTAATTCTGACATAAGAAACTACCTGTCCTGAAAGGCAAAACTTAAGTGTCTTGAAGATGCAGATCTTCCAGATTTTACTCTGCACTCATCCATGTTTCCAGAGTAAAACCTGTAAGACGCCTCCACTTCAATCAACCTGCAGAAGCCTACATAAGGACTTAATTGCCTTGTTTTATGTGCTATGCTGCTGGAAACAAAGCACCCACAATAGTAATGTTTAAGGGGAGAATGCTAGGGATTTGTGGATGTTTTAAAACTAAAAAGTTGGAGTGTTTCATTTAATTGCATGGGTAAAATTAATATTAGAATTCATAATAAAATATAAAACTACAGATAAAATAAAGATTTGGCTTTGAAATTATACTTGGGATTTAAGGAAATGGTTAGATTTAGATGAAATTTAAGATTAATGGTAAATATAAGATTTGGATTCGAAATGAGATTTGAGGATGAATTTAAGATTTGGATTCAAGAAAAACTGGATTCATCCCAGCTCTATAATATTTTAAAAATTAAACTTACATATTTTCTTGGATAATTCAACCATATTTCACAACTATGGAAAGGATTAATGACATATCAAGTATCATAATTTTAAAAATGAGTTTTATTCAACAAAAAAGATGTAAAAATCGGGAACTCACCTGATTATGAGGTGAGCGAGCATTTCTCCTGCGCAGCACGGCAAAGCCCACGACGACTGCAGCCATGAGGGCAATGCCAGCAAAGGCAAGCGTGAAATACACACTCTTGCTCTCTCTGTGATACACCTCCCGCCTCACAGAGTATGTCTGCAAGAGAATGACAAAAGGATTTTAAAACTAGCAACTGGAGTGAATCCTCTCCATGTAGTGGACACCTAATGGAATTCCACATCACAACAATGAGTGCTGATACCTATTGACCCTGCAACTTACTGATTGAACATTTAGCAAAAAACCAGAGGAAATTGTGGAGGAATATTTTTTATGCCCAAAACCAGTATTTTAAATGTAGGCACTTCAACAAACCAATAAACCTTCACCTCAACACAATAAGTCAATGACGCTACAAAATGTAGATTGCATGTAAATATAAAATTGCAGTTGACCATGACAGAGTAAATTACACCATTACAAATTAAAAACATTGAAAACATATTTAATGCAGAAAAATTGAATTATTTTGCAATGAAAGGCTAACAACATTATCTGAAGCACAACTTCAAATTTTTTCAAATGAAATTCATACCATTTAAGAGAGCTTCCCACCATTTAGTAAAAGCATACATTAAACATTGATTGTAATGGCTCAAGTTACTTGAATCCTTTGGACATATTAGAGTTACACAGCTAATAAAAAGCTTTTGTTAATAACAATTTCATTTTGGATGTAAGTACTTCCCTTAATTGCAGATTTAAAAAAGGCACCAATCCATTTCTTACCATAAAACTGACCAAAAATAATGAGCTCTTTGATGAACTTATTCTGCCCTTTTTATAAAAACCCATTACAAGCATTACAATTATACACTAAACAAATAAATAGTACATTTCCCTGATGCATATTACTTACCATGTTTAATGTTTGGAAATACCACCCAGTATCACCTGCCTCCATCAATTTAATTCACTATAAATGTTTGTATTGTGTAAAATGTTTTTTGTATTTTTATATGTTTTCATGACTATGTTCTATGTCAAATTCTCGACCAACGGAACAATAAATATTATTATTATTATTACTAGCTTAACTGCAGTGATTCAATCCAGTGATTATGGAAACAGATTGAAATAATGCCTACTCAAACAGTGACCCACTCAAAGGTTAGTTAAAACATGAGGGAGGGGAGAGCTCAGCTCTTACATAGCCTCAAACTGTGTGTATTTCATACATAATTAGGGTAAGGAAGTCATCCCTTCGATATCCTGCCAAAATCAAAGTGTCCACAAAATGATATATACCTCTTGGATTATAAGTTGTTGGTCTTTGAGTAGGAAGAGGGATGAACAGAGGAAGGAGGCTCTCAAGATGTAGAGTAGAATGAGAGTGGAGAAGCTGGGTACAAGGAAGACAACTGAAGTATTAGGTGGGTTGAGTGAGGAAAAGAAGCCAGAAAACTTCAAAGAAGGCAGAAAAAGTGGAAGAAGGAAGTACACACTGCAAAGTAGTGAACTCTAGAAAGTTGCAATTAATGGGAAATGGTTGGTTGGAGGGGGAGGAGAAGGTAACAAGTAGGAATTTTGAATAGCATAAGAGGAGGTGAACAAAATGAAAAGTTTCGGTATTAAATTATACAGGAATAAACTTGATAAGTTGGCCACCCCTGCAATCTTCAGCAGCAATACTACGGAAGCATCATAGGCAAAGTACCTTGGATAATGATACCTTAAGATATTTTCAGAAGTGGTAATGAAACCAAGCATAATTTTCAGGGGTGTCGGAACTATTTTCACTGGGGGGGGGGGGGTCAACCTTGAAAAGGTAGGTAGAAAAGGAAAACCTAGGAATCCGAGTAACCAACGAAGAACGAAGCAAGAAAGAAATAGTTAGTAGAATAGCCCAGGCAAAGAGGGCATTCTATCAAAAGAATATCCTCACAGCTGTAAATACAAGCGTAGAAGTAAGGAAACAATTCATCAAAACATACATCTGGAGCATGTTTCTTTACAGCAGTGAGGCATGGACGATGACAGCAGCAGAGAAGAAAAGGGTAGAAGCATTCAAAATGTGGTGCTACAGAAGAATGATGAAGATTAAATGGATCGACTGAGTAAGTAACGAGGAAGTTCTAAGAAGAGTGGGAGAAAATAAAAGTATGCTGACAACTCTAAAAAGAAGAAGGGACAACTTAATCGGCCATGTCTTGAGACAGGATGGCCTGATGAAGACTATCGTTGAGGGAGAAGTGAACGGGAAGATTGGAAAAGGCAGGTCTCGAGTGAGATACCTACATGGAACAGGTTGTGAAGGATGTAAATGAGAAGAATTACGTCACAATGAAAAGGTTGGCCGATAGAAGAATCGAGTGGAAAGCTGTGTCAAACCAATCCTAGGATTGTTGACCAATGATGATGACTCATTTTTCAAGGGCCCGGGGCAAATTCTGGGGTGGGGGGCCTTCAGCCCCTCCTGCCCCCCCCATTCCAACTGTTGTTTTAACTCCTAGAAATGTGGTAAGCGGTGTTTGGAACTTACCTCGTCTCCTGATTTACCTAAATGGCTTGGGTGATTCCACTTATAGCAGAAATTATGGACAAGGCTGCTTGCCCTGCAGTTCACTCGAGAATGGGAGTAAAGGGCAATTATCTATCAAGGGAAGAGTATGCCCCAATTTTATGCAAGAGCCACAGCTATATTGTGGCCTAGGCATTTAAATGCTCCAAGGGAGAGTGATGCAGGGTTGTCAAATCTCCTTCAACTTGGGACTTGGGAAAAACTAGGACCCCGAAGTGGTAAGATTTTTATGTCACCGGCAGATAAAAGTTATAATCAATTTCCTCATTTCAAAAATCATAATTTGCAAAAAATATTTTAGGTCACCATCATTTCGGTGAACTCCAGAAATTCAGCCCTTGGATTAAAAGGAGTCTGGATAGACAACTAGAAATGTTGCTAATTTTGAATCACGGCCATTGTGAAATCATTAACAGCATTCTGTTTTCCTTCCATTCACCCCTCCTCACCCTCTCATGCTTCCACTTTCCCTCCAAAGACAACAGTCAGCCTGACTTATCATTCCCCTCCTACCCACCAAACATCAGAAAGGGTAGAAAAATTGTCTGCATATTCAACTGAAGATGAGCAACACATAGACACCTAGGCAGTGAATATATATTGCATGTTGACTCACCAAGTGTTTTCACCAATCACTGAACTTTCCAAGCTGAAATACCTCAATTTATTGGATTTTTCTCCTCAGTTTTTACACATAATAAATCTTCATTTTAAATGTCCTTAGTGTTACAGTATCTGTTTTAACTTCCATTGCATTATTGTTGACCAAAGATGGAAAAGAAAATATTAAACCAACATACACTCCTAAAAATATAATATGGCTATCAGATAAATGTTCTATGGATATAAGATAAATAATAATTGGTTAATAGTTATTTCCTCTACCGTAAAACCCATCGCAAAACATCTCTCTATGACTTATGCCTCTCCATGATTAGAACCCTCCTCGGTCCTTCCTACTCTGAATCAATTCCTCATTCCTCCTCCAGCCTGTCCTTCAGGGCCCTTGGATAATCTAGGCAGTTCCCAGAGACTTATAATATCGACGAAAGACAGAAACGTGTCCCTCAACGACGATGCACACATTGCACATATAGAGATTTCAGGAAGGAACCCAAGTATTTTTGCCCTGCCTGTGTGGGATGCCCACCACTTTGTTTCAAGCCATGTTTTGTGGACTTTCATAAAAATATTGAGTGCCTTTTAAATGATTGTTGTTATTCATGCTATTGTGTTTTTTACAAATGAAATTTGGGGTATTTTTTTGTTAATAGTTGGATATGATTTGATATTTTTATGTAATTGATTGTATTTTGTTTCTACTTGTCTATATACTGGCTGTTTGGTGTCTTAATGATAATATTATTTTATGTATTTTATTTTTTGTGCTATTTTTATTTCTGTATTGGCATTATATTACTTATGACATTTTATGTTATTTTTTTATGCACTCCTGGTGTTGACATTGTAATACTTAGGTCAAAATCCAGTTTTTGTTATTTTAATAGTCATAAAAGTTAAATTTATACATACATTTGAATGAAAATGATTTATTTATTGTGTTTGATTAACATGTTTTGCTCTTTGAAACATTAAGGTAATTTACAATCTTTCGTTTATTATTTTATTTATATTTATAAAATATTCCCGCATTGACATTAAAATGTTTTATACATGCTAGATAGCTGTAAAAAAAACTTTCAGCCATCAGTTTTAAATCATAAAATGTTGATATTGATATCTACTGACTCAACATTAGAAAGAACAAATTTCATATAAGTAGTTTATATAAAACGTCAAAGGAGCAGAAAATATCCAAGTCAAGTGAATTACTGAATCTCACTGCGAGAGTACACAAAACTAATTACATTATTCATGAAGGTAAGAGATGCAGGAGTTAGCATTCATGGAAAAAATTGGAAATATTTGGCAAAGAATTATTGCGAAGGATTCGGCGGTCTGAAAACTGGAAGCTGTGAGGTCATGGATTTCAGAAGGAATTGATGAAGGCCGTGAACTACATGAACATTTATAAGAATGATTTTTAAAAATTTTGTATACAACAATATAAGTAACAATATGTAATAAGGAAGTCCGCACATATTTCGTCACAAGTAACAAGAATCAATGGAAGAAACTTCGAAACGGACTATTGGGGAGGGTATGCAACCAGATACAACACCCGAGTGGTGCTATCGGGTGGTGGCAGGTGACGATCGTCGTCCAAAATAAAAATTCATTTTTACGCGTAATTTTTATTTCGAGGTATTTTTGTTGATTAAATTATTATTCTTTGTGATAATACATTAAGAACTTAAAACAAAAATTTCAGCCACAAGTAAAACTGTAAAAAAAATAGTGCCGCGTTGAACGTGTTAAGTGATCTAACTGCTAAAGGATATATAGGACTGTAAAACCCAAGATAAGCAAGATATTAAGTTTAGATACTGCATGAATAATTATCATGTGTGATATGTAACATTCTAGGTAACGACATAAAAAAATGTATGTGCTTAAAATGCCTTTTTTTACAATGAAAAATCATAAGGATTCCTAAGAGCTAATAATTGTAACCAATTTCTACTCACTGGCTCCCCATGGCTGACGTCATGAGACTGGACGTGTGCAACCCTGACGGTTTCCAGCCGGTGTGGGCGAACGGGGCCGTCCTCCTCGGGACTCTCTTCCTCTCCCTCATCCTCGCCATCATCTTCTTCATCCTCCTCGTCTCCCCCATCATCCTCCTCCTCGTCCATCCCCTCATCTGTGTCTGCCTGGCGACCAACACCTGGTCGGTGCACTGAAGGGGACGGGGACACTGAGGGCGCCACCGAGACACCAGCCACCATGTTCTCCGAGTCGCTGCCGATGCCAGCTGCCTCGTCCTCCATTGTCTCGGGGTCGAACTGACCCCGACCGAGCTTCTTGCCGAGTGCCGCTTCTACTCTCCGCTTCTCCTCACGCAGTTCTAGGCGCTCTCGCTTCCTCTGCTCCTTGCGCTCCTTCTCAAGTTGTCGCTGCCTCTCTTTCTCTGATCCCAAGAAGAATGCAACAAGCAAATCCACAGTTAAAAATCAACTTACAGAAGCACAAGCCACATATACAGAGGCATGAAACCAATGGTGTAAATACCAAAGCTTCAGCATTGGGAGAAAAGAAGTTTGGCTTTCATCATTCAAAAATTCATTACAGTGGTGTAAAAATTATTCATGATTATGCTTCACACAAAACTTGATCGACTGCTAAAGAAATAATACAGGAATTGAAATGAGAATTAGACCATCGATTACCATGAAGGAGTTTCCTCAGGCTTACAGCCGAGTGAGGGTGTTGATAGGCAACGATGTTTTGAAGGCGTAGTCTGCCATCGTCTTCATGGAGATCAGATGATGGTAGACTATGCCTTTGAAACCTTAGTGCCTACCAAACTCTCAAGCAGCTGGAAACCAAAGAAACTTCTTCATCAGTATTCATAAAGGAAACCTATGATGAACTAAGATACCATATTTGCCAGTGTAGAGGATGCAGTTTTTTCCCCTAAAAAAATGGGGAGTGTTTCATGGACTGAAAATAAAAATTATGAAGTGAAATTTTTGTCTGTCTAAAACTTCTGGTTCATTACAATACTCATATATGAGTATTATACTGCATTTTTTCTTTTGCAGAAGAGAAGTTTCAAATAAATAAATTCCATAGTTGTTTCTGCTCTATGAAAATAATAAGTACACAGATTTTTACACTTCACTGTCAAAATAGGAACAATTCCAGTGAAACTAAATTCAGATCCACTGACATCTCAAGATTGTGGTTCATTCAATTCATGCATTTGTGATCACAAATTGCTTGAATGTAGGGAAAATCAGGATAAGTAAGGCAGTAGCATGTGCACTTAAATTAAATTAAATTCAATTAAACATGCCTTTATTTTTACAGCAACTTTATGACTATGAAAACCTCCCTTAGAAATGACCGTAGTAAACTACATGAACACTCATGCCCAATGAAGCAAAAACTTCTCCCCAGTCGAAACTTGAACCCACCACCTCAGTTCAGACATGATGTAATGACCATCTCCTAATATTTTATCATTTTACCCACACTTTGTTTTAAACGTGTGGAAAATAGTCACAACATCACGCAACATTTCTCTGCTTAGTATTCATTTGATTTGATTTTTTTTGTGTACTGGGAACCTATATGGGATCTTTCTTTCACGTTATTGCTATGATTATCAATGACACAAACTCATCCAGCATGCTGCTCAGAATAAGTGATCTAATGAGTTGCTTGAATGAGATTAAGAGAAGGGTAGGACAAAATCTGAAGAATTGGTATCATATTTTTTAGGGTCTGGGCAGGGATTCGAAGATTTGGTCGAACCCTATCGAATCCATGGATTCGAGATTCATTCGAATCCATGGTTAAAAGATTCAATCAAATCAATGGATTAAAGATTTGAATACCAGTCAGAGTGCAGAATTTTAAGTACCAGTGGCGGAGAACTACCAATAATGAAGCACTTTGACAGGTAACGATGCGCAGTGGTCATAATATTGATAATTTTCGATGTTGCATTTTAGCTGACAGTGTGGGCAAAGATTATATTAATGTTAGAAACTAGGGGTATACATAGTTGAGACTATTGTGATCATCAACAATTTTTTGTTAGAAAGGATATACAGTAAGTCCTTGACTTACATGGTTAATGCTTTCCAAAAATTTCCGTGTAAGTCAAAACATCACAACTTCCATTTATAACCAATCGTGATGCCACTTTCACGACCATAATCGGCAACAATTACAGCAAACGCCATCTTTTGAGAGGTAATTAAGTTAACATAATACAACAAAGCTGAGAGTAATACAAATCCAATCTTTCTTTCACTGGATATTTAAATCTAAAATAACTAAATTACCCAAAACTTCTTTTTTTTTGCTGTAATGGACAACTGGCATCATCTATGGGGTAGATAATTAACTACGCATTGACTTATGCAGTAAGGTCAAACTACGCCGAAAAAAGACATTGATTCCTGATTAAATCAGACTTTTTCACCTCACGATGATCAAATATCACCTATCGAACGAGTTGGCATTCTGAAAACCTGTAGTTTGGCATCAACTCTTGCGTGCTTGGCAATGTGTCTCGGGTTATCGCATGGTTGAATCTGTCACAGCGACAGAAATGTGGAGAAACACAAGCATGTCACAGGCCTAACTGAACATTGGCATAACTCTGGATCCATGTAACTCGGATCAGCAGTAAGTTGAGGACTTACTGTAATTGCTCGTTTTTGCATTTAATTCGTAAATACCATGGTAGGAAATTTTTAAGCAGCATATTGTAAACCAATTACTCTTGTCTTCACATAAATTCTTTGAAATTCCCTAATTTGAAAACTCTAACAAAAAAGTTCCTCTGCATTCTTCCAGCAGCAATATTTTCAGACGGAGCCTTCAGTTCTGCTGGAAATTTGGTCGATAAAAAAAGAAATCGATTAGATCCTGACAGAGTGAAAATGCTGCATTTTCTATACAAAAAATTGTGATCTGTTTTCATTGACGTTTCAATTTTATTTAAGAAAAATTAAACTTTGATTTACTTTTGAAATTACCCATTCTTAATATTTGTCCTCCAACATGTCCTTAATTTCAGTGAGTGGGGACTATATGACCATTATTAATTTATTATTTACTTTAAGAAATAAAATTCAGCTTCAATTGGATTTAATTAGAGAATTCACGAGAAAGGAAGCAATATTTAACAATTTACAGATAAGAGGAAGATTTGAATTTAATGAAATTGAGGAGGATTAGGATTTGGGATTAGGATTCGAGATTTGGATTCGATAAAAAAACAGGATTCGGATTTGATCAAATTATGGATTCGCTCCATCAAAATATTTTTCTTGCCTAACCTTAGTTAACAAATAACCATAAAACAATTGTACTCATTATTAAGAACCAAGATCAAGCCCCATGGTTACCTCCATATCTCCATGCCACTATCTCCATAGTTTACACTGATCCAATAAAGAATAAAAGCATATTCTTACAAAAAACATACATTTAAGGCAGAAAATGGAATTACTATTAGCTATAGCAAAAGCATAATGATGGTATACAATTATGGATTGGTAGTGAAATCTATAGCAAGTAGCAAGCCATCCTCAGCAAATGAGATATGATAGGGGGAAGGTGGGCAAAATTGGGTATGTGGTTAAAACTGGGTAACCTCCAATTTCCTCGCTTAGTACACCTACTTAGCAACTTATGCCAATCTTAACTAATACTATGCTTTTCCCTTACCACTTTGCAAGCAGTTATGGTGGCACTAGGTAATTTGCGTGCATTGTAAGTTGATCTAAAAAAATTGGCAGGAAAATTTTGAATACTTTGATGATTATGATAACTGAAGTGAAGCTCTGCCACAGAGGAATCCTTTTGGTAAATAACCTGTTAAAGATTCGCAAACTTGCAGCAAAAACTTTAACATCTTTACCCGCTGAAATTGCACAATACCAAAAATTCCACAGAAAAAAAATCATTTGCCTTGACCAGGACTTGAACCTCATATCCAATTGCTAGCCAGGTGCTTTAACCAATTAGGTAAGTTACCAAAGCGCTCTCTTTCCGCGTGGAAAATTTTTTCCTCAAGGCTTCTAAAATTTCCCTAGGGAAACAGGACACTTTGGTAGCTTACCTAATATGTTAAAGCAGCTGGCCAGAAATGAGGGGAACTGGGTTTGGTCATGGCAAATGATTTTTTCTTTGTAAAAGTATGCTATTGTGAAATAACCTATTGTTTTCTGTATTTCTTACTGTACATTTTATCACCAAGAGGAGTAATATGATGCTTATCACCCAAAAGAGGTGGCTTATCTTTGTCCTTAGGTCCTAACGGGGAAAATCAAGGCATACTATTGGTGAGAGGAAAAACCAGGTAGGTATTTGGTTTTACCCACAAGTACCTGGTTATGCCCTATGCACTGCATCTGCCAATTTATATATTCCAACCATGTTTTTGCTTCGACTCTAAAATTTGGCTACATTTTCATTCTCCATACAGCACTTGAGTAACTTATGAACTTATAAGACAAGGTATTTGAGAAATCTTGGAAGCTCGAGTAACTTATGCACTCATAAGACAAGGTATTTGAGAAATCTTGGAAGCTCGAGTAACAAATATATTTACAAACGTTATAAAATCCTTTTTTGGCAATCCAGAGTTGTCATCACTGATGTTTTACCCATTTTCTATTGCAATTTCGGGCAACAGTTATGCCTCTCAAGTACAAAAGAAAGACTGACAGAGAGGCAAAGTAGATTAGAGAAGAGCATGAGCAGTACTATTGAGCGCTATTGTTATCATGAAAGATCAGATACAGAAGAGCCAATGATGCATGTGAGGTTCCCAGCCTGCATTGGAGGATAGGGTAAAGGAGACACGCAATGGTGGTTTATCTCCCAAAACCAATGCAGTCAAAAGGTTGGGATGCTACTCAACTGTTTTTATCTGAGCTCAGGAGGAGGAGGTGGTTTAACATATCCTGCTTTTCGAGGAAAGGTTGAATGATCTTATCTTGACTGATTAGTGAGAACTTGCCTATAACTAGCATAGAAAAAAAATATGCCCCATACTTTCAATGACGAGAAATGTCAAGCTAGAATAGACTGGATGAACAGTTTTCTAGACTAGAACAAACGAATATCATCAAGAAATCTAAAGAATAAATCTCATGCTCCAGCATAAGATGTGTTCTTTGGATTCATCCATGTCACAGTTCAGAGATTTTATGATTTTCTTGAAGGATATACAAGGACCATCAGTTTCTCTCAAATGATACATACAATGTGTATGAGAATGGAATAATGACCAACCCTAGCAAATGCTCAAAATTGCTGGCACTTTGGGGGAATTAATTCTTCCCCAGAAAAAAATAATCTACTGATGATAAATAAGGTGCCTGCCTCCAGGGTCAAGCATTTTCTCCATCCAAATGATTGAAATAAGAGACAGTTTCCTTTTCTGGTTTGCACAGTTTAGAACATTTTCAAATTCATTGCAAGAGAAAAGAGTTATTTTGCTGCTTGGTAGATATGTTTCTCATACCAATATTACAGGGCTCATCAATGTGACCATGAGCACAACATCATTATCCTTTGTTTCCTACTTCACTGTACACATAAGTTGCAACCACTTTTCACAACTTTCATGGCTCCCATAAGTATATATCATGGGCAAGAGGTAAGAAAATGACTTCTTGTTCACCAGAGAAGAGAGATTCCCATTTACTAAATACATGAACTACTCAGAAAGACCTTCACCAGAACTCTTTTATGGATGTTGTGATCAAGGGATTTGAAATCACAGAAATTTATCCTTTCTACGGATTTGCATTCCGAAATCACTTATGTACCCCCACTGGTGCAAGGCATATTGATAAACCCCATCAACAGCATGTAAGCACGATTCAATGTGCAACACTGTCCCAAAGAGAAATTTTTACAGAGGTCTCGGTGACCTGAAAATTGAAAAAAACCATATTCACTTAACTAAATAATTAAAATGTGCCGATAATATTTTATCGTTCTTCTCTATGTTAAATGTAAAGATTTTGAACTTTGTAAAAGAGGTGAAAGAGTTCTGTTACCTAGGAAGCCGAGGAACCAAAGATGGCCAAAGCAAGAAAGAAATAGTCTGTAGAACAGCTCAGGCGGAGAGGGCATTCTATTAAAAGAATAATCTACTTACAGTTGGAAATACAAGCTTAGAAGTAAGGAAGCAATTAATCAGAAGGTACATCTGGAGCATGTTTCTTCACGGCAATGAGGCATAGACGATGACAGCAGCGGAGAAGAAAAGGGTGGAAGCATTCGAAATGTGCTATTACCAAAGAATGATGAAGATTAAATGGATCGACCGAGTGGCAAATGAAGAAATCTTAAGAAGAGTGGGAGAAAAGAGAAGTCTGCTGAAAACTATAAAAAGAAGACAGGACAACTTAATCGGCCATATCTTATGACACGATGGTATGATGAAGACAATCGTCGAGGGACAAGCAAACAGGAGGAACAGCAAAGGAATACCTCGTATGAGATTTAAGGAACAAGTTGTAAATGATGTAAAAGAGAAGAATTACGTTAATATGAAGTGGTTGGCTGATAGAAGAATTGAGTGGAGGTCTGCACCAAACCAATCCTAGGATTGCTGACCGATTATGATGAAGCTAAAAGACATGTTTTCCATGGGTACCTGATTTTACCCTACCCTTGAACAAAATCCTCAAATTTGCTCTTGGTCTCAAAATTGGATTTTTAAGGAGGTTATACAAATTTCCATTCAAAATGTTTAATAATCCAATAGCGTAGATATGTATAAAGACTGACTGCTAGCAACTCATTTCCAGTATTTTGTGTTGCAGAGTGGGTTGGTACAGATAAAATTGTTTGGTACCCGGTTTTATAATCGTTGAGGGACAAGTGAATGGAAAGAATGGAAAAGGCAGGCAGGCCTCGTATGAGATAAAGGGAGCAGGTCATGAAGGATGTGAAAGAGAGGAGTTACGTCAATGTGAAGAGGTTGGCTGATAGAAGAATCGAGTGGAGGGCTGCGTCAAACCAATCCTAGGATTTGGTCCTTTCTTAGTGAATTATTTGTTTATCAATCCTAGAATTGTAGACCGGTGATGATGATAACCTGGTTTTATCCTACTTTCCCATATAGCATGGGTAATTCAAAGTATACCTAAAATGCCATCCAAAGTCATGATATTTTCCGATGGTTAACCAACACTTCATTTATTTAGAAATTATTTGCTCAGAAACCATATCAGCAAGTTTTTGCAATTGGCAAAGTTTTCATGTGTACATTCCAGAGAAATATTGGGCAGGTAGAAACCAAATGTCCATGTTATTGTCAATTACTTTTTTGGTATGAGATAAATATTGTTTTCCATTGGCAAGTATTCTAATAACTATGTAATTGTGGAAAAAAACACACCTTCTTGTTTGGCAGCATACTCTGTCCTATACTTGTCAAGAATGGCTGCTTCAGCATCCCTTGTCATTGTCAGAAGTGAGCCTGGAGTTTCATCCTTGGAACGGAGTGCTTGGATGTAGTCTTCCATTAGGGAGTGGATTTTGGTTGCCAGTTCTGGGAACCTAATGGTGAATGAGACATTTCATGAGAGACCACTGGAATCCATACTTAGCTACATACACTAATTACTCTAACAGGCAGTTTTCCAAAACAAAAATTCAGAAGCACAATAACTCTCCCATACACTTATGTATGTTAGAGGGTAGGAATATATAATATTTTTTGATTAGGAATGTTTCCAAAATATAAAAGAATGGACATAATAAATGCTACTTCTGATGCTTTTTCTGAATTTATGGAGATAGCAACAGGAGGTTATATTGCACTACCATATTTCTTATATGCCTACAAAGTTACAGAACTCTAAAAATACGGATAAAGAATGATTTACTATTTAGCCTCTTCAGACCATCAGCTCACAATGGGCTTTGCAATCAAATTAAATGAGGCAAAATATAAATTATGAAGGAACAACTAATCTTTTGAAATACTCATTTTCCATAAAATAAAAATCAGATAAATTGTACTTGCAAAAAATCTTTTTAATGAAGCCACCATCAGAGTAATAAGGCAAAAAAGCCAACATATTTCAGGATAGCATTAGTATACAAAACTTTAGTGATTTTATGATATGAAATAGCTGATAGACATTTACCTATGACATTTATCACTCAAAATACACCAACATCCACAGTGTTCTTAATCTGCTTAAATATTAATTTATGTTGTATCCATACTAATTTGATAAGGTGAATTGTCCCAGAAAGATATTACAACTTAAAATTAATGTTAATACCACATTAATGAGTACAATTTGACAGACATATTGATCAGTATTTACCTTTCCAACATCTGGAGGGATTGATTAACCATTCGGTCAATGTCTGATAAATGTTCCAAAGTGATTCCTTTCTCTCTCTCTGCCTGGTCGAAGCTGGAGGCAAGCAGGTGTCGGTAGTGTGCAATGGTGTGGTGGCGATCCTTGTGCAAAGACCTGAGCAGCTTCTGCAGGCACTTCTGAACTCGGTGGGTCTGAAAAAGTGAAAGGGATATCAAATATTGGATTTAGGTACTACTCACAATGTGCAGAGAAAAATTTGACATTATCACCAGTTTTTAGGTTTACAATAAAAAAAATCACAAACATAATTGATTCAAGGACTCACAAAATTGATTCTCACCAGTGTCACCGTCACTAGAAAAGCATTACATCATTCAACTAATTTTTTCAATTGGTGTTTAACTGAATAATGGTACACTGAATCGTAATGCAGTAGTGACACCTTTACAATATAACAATGCTTTATTCTGTGCTTAAACAAGGTGTACTACTCATGGAGAAGAGAATGCAAAAGAACAAACCAATTTTCATTGCATTTGTGGAATTGGAGAATTGTTTTGACAACTAGGAAGTCAATTATTGGAATTCTGAAAGAAATTGGAGTGTTCTAAAATGACCGAAGAATTCTTCACAGCTTACATGAAAACCAATTAGCTGTGAGTAAATCAGGACCCAGCTGTGAAGATGCAAGAATAAGGAAAGGAGTGAGACAAGGTTGTGCACTATCCCCCACAATTTTTAATGTTTACATCACAAAAGCCATCAATTAAATCAAAGAGAAGGCTTCAGTAGTGAATATCCATGGGGAATAAATTAGCATGCTGTGAATCACTGATGACATAGCAGTCATAGCAGAGACAGACAGGGATTTGAAGAAGATTATAGTTACCATAGAAATGATAATGGCCAGCTATGAGCTGCAAATGAAAGGGTACTGGTAATTGGGAAGCCAAGTAACCAGCGATGAATGAACCAAGAAAGAAATAGTCAGCAGAATAACCCAGGTGAACAGGGCATTCTACCAAAAGAAGAATCTTATTATGACTGAGAATACAAGTGTAGAAGTAAGGAAACAATTCATCAGAACTTATATCTGGAGCATGTTTATTTAAAACAGTGAGTAATAGACAATGACAGAAGTAGTGAGGTCAAGGGTGGCAGCATTCCAAATGTGGTGCTACAGAAGGATGCTGAAGATTAAATGGATTGATCAAGTTAGTAAAGAGGAAGTCCTAAGAAGAGTGGGAGAAAAAAGAATTCTAATGAAAACCCCGAGAAGAAGATGGGACAACTTAAATGGCCACATCAAGAGACATATTGGCCTGATGAAGAAAATTGCTGAAGAATGAATAAATGGGAAGAATGGCAAGGGAAGGCCTCATTTGAGACATATGCAGCAAGTGATGAACGATGTGAAAGAGAAGAAATACGTAAATATGAAGAGATTATTAATTGCTAAGAGAATTGAGTGGAGAGTTACACCAAACCAATTTCAGGATTGTTGACTTATTATGATGATGATGAAACAAGGTATTTAAAAAATCTGACAGCTGTACACATCTGAAGCATTTATAGTAAATTTATAAAAGTGATCTCAAATTTTCCCACTTAAAGTTTATGTAATTTCACATATACCGACAGGCTGACACACACAATTCACTTCACAATTATATTTCGAATTTCTTGTTATTATATATTGTCAATTATATATATGAATTTCTTGACGAAACCATGCATGTACTTGCTAATGGTGTAATAAAAAATATTATTATTATTAGGGATGGGTCGGTTCCACTTTTTTTCGGTTCCGGTTCGGTTCTTAACTTCGGTTCTCGGTTCCGGTTCTTCATTTACCATTTACTTTGCATTGCTCAATGGTAAGATAAGGTAATCAATAATCATTTTCAGAGACTGAATTAGAATAATTCGCGACTTTGAAGCATCTAAGTACACTATTTCACCAGGTTTTAATGTGAAGCCTCCACTTTCGGAGTGTGAGTAGGTTTCAAACTGGTTTTCGCACCAATTATTTCGGTACCGATTATTTTTGGCCTCGGTTCCGGTTCTAAGCTCAAGAACCAGTGGAACCGAGAACCGAACCGACCCATCCCTAATTATTATTATTATTATTATTACAATTTGACATTCATTGTTTACATCTACAATTTACACAAAGCTATGATTCAATATGTATATATAAAGTAGGTATTTGAAATATACCTTTGAACTGCATATTAAATACATTACTCTCAGGAAACTGAGTTGGAGGATTTCAGAATATATAGGTAATGTTCTTACACATTATCACTTCAAATTTTCTGGATGTTTTCTCAACACTCGGCGACAGCAGATTTCTCAAGTAAATGGATTATTTCATCCCTGAATTAATGAGTTATACATGTTGAAGATTAGTATCCAGTGCATTCATCCTTAGAACAACAAGTGGACCACCAAAAAGTAGAATAATATTCAGAAGAAATTAAAAGAATGAGACACTCAAAGAGAATTGATAAGTGATCAACTTGTGGCAAATATATCAGAGGTGTGGAAATTATAGACTGAAATGGTTGAAGGGAGGTAATATCATACTGATAGGGTTTTGAAAAAAACAAATAGAGATTTTCAAGAAAATGAAAATGAGTCATTTGAGAATTATGTACATGTGAAAAAATAATTTCATAACCTGGAATTAACCCGCCGATATATAGGCCCTCTATGGTTGTGTGAAAACTGCCAAGGGCCGATATATTGGACCACTTACATTACATATCTGTAATACAGTTGAGCATCTTTAATCCGGCACAGTCGGGACCGAGGTGATGCCGGATTAGGGATTTTGCCGGACTATGGGTCATGCATGTCAACTGGTCTATTTCTGACGTCCGGGATGTTTTCATTGAAAGGAGTTAATTATTTATAACAAAATATATTCATTTGACATTTACTGAACATTATTTTAAAAAGCGTTACTGGGAATAATCAGAAAGAAATGGTTTCTTAATACACAAAGGTATTATTTAAAATTATCGAAGTTTCGCAGTGAGTGAAAATAACGGAATCTAAGCATTGTGCATATTGCTGCACATGTAAAAGTTTCATATTGTTATTGGAAAAGGGTATAAAATTTAATATTTCTTATGCTGTGATTTGCGTAACATAATTTCCTACCTCGCTCGATTTGTTATCAGCTAATTCAACTCGTCGGTGTCGTGTGTACGGCCGCCCATCACTACGTCGCCGCGGGCTACCGGACTGGATTATTCTTTAAAGACCATCATCAATAGTAGTCTTCCTTCAACAATTTCAGGCTGATCATCTTCATCCCCACTCGGATTTATTGTTATTAATTACCATTTCAATGATTTCATCATCTATGATACCTTGTGTTGTGAGAATATCATGGCCGCTAACTATCCTTTCGTCTAAATTTACCAATTCCATTTCCTATAATTCACGGTTATGGATGAGATGTTTGCAAACTCCATCATCATATTTTTATCCTCAGAAACAGGAAATTATTTTAAATCCCCATTTATTTTGTGTATATCAAACCTTAAAGCAGTCCTTAATTTAAACCACGCGTGTTTTAGAACGGACGGTGAAATGCTATAATTGCATGCACGTGAAATTTCCCACATCACGTCTTTTGGACTGATCACGTCCATTTCTGAAATAGTTTATCCTGCTCTAATTAGCATTTGGCCAGAAATACTAAGCCCTTCACTTCGACGCAATCGAAACCAGGCTATCTAAGTTCTTAACTTAAATCTTCTTTCATAGTTTTTCTCTCTGTTATTTACTTCTTCGTGTCACTTTAACAGTAAAATTTTGATGATTTTTCTCTTTCAGCTTCGTAATGTGCTATAATGTTGAAGATCCCACGCAGTATGTTTCACTCAAACGCTTTACTGATGCAACGGCGTCAAGCTTTTTCACAACTTGCACTTTTTCTGCGATGGTTAACGTTTTGTGCTGTTGCCACAACTGTATGGATGAGACATGTTTTGTGTGAAATATTAGAATATAACCAATAATTTTATCATATTACGTCTAGTGGTCAATCAAAAATGCACGCGCCATAGAAAGTGGCCGATCTGTAAAGTCGTATTCTGTCTCGGCGATGTCGTCAAATTTATATGTTTACTTCAAGTTCCAGGATAATTCCAGTGTAGGCGAAGTACCAGAAATTAATATGTCTAAATTATTCTGATTCTCGAAATGGGAAAATTAACGTTAAGAATGGTATCTCGGTATTAATATAAGAATAATATCTCGGCAGGTAATGAAGCAATGTCCGGTTAAAAACTTTTCCGCATTTTCCACTAAGTACCAGATAGTTGGTCATGGCAAAATTGCCGGATTATAGGTGCTCCCGGATTAGGGGTTCCCGGATCAAGGGTGCTCAACTGTATTATATTTCCCTCAAATCAGAGACTGCATGAACGATTTTTTCATTCTCATAAAAACTGAAAATGTTGTCAACATCGAGACAAATACGTAAATCATATAATAAAATTTAGTGTTTCAAATATATATACAATTCATAATCTAAAGATTTTCATGGAAATATGCTGGGCAGTTTTTGAACAGTCTACCTAAAAGGGGCTGGCAGTAAAAGGGCTAAGGAATGAATCGGAAAATGGTGAGTGGCAAACTTTTTCAACTCAGCAAATATACACAGGAATTATGAAATAAAACAACTTAAATACTCAACAACTTACACATTTCCTTATCACACCCACCAAGGAAAATGAAATTAAAATACGGCGAAGGCCTTTAATCTCACAATCACTTACATTTGGAGGGTTGTCATTGAGGGCTTCAGTGTAGCAGGTCATGGCTTCCTTCTTGCGCTCATTGATGTGAGCCATTACTCTCTGCTGGTGCATGGCGACCAACTGGTGTTTCTCAGCCTCACCTTCCTCCTCCAGTGCTTGTACAGTCTTCTGGAAGCGGGATGTCATTCGCCTCTTGAAGTCATCAGCTGCCTTGGGATCACTGCTGCGCATGTCTTGGTACCGTTCCTCTAAGTCAGACCAGTCCTTCATTACCTGTGTATAATTATTCAGTCAATGTAACCGATGAACATTCAATGACTGCATGATGTTTTCAAATGAGAATAAAATATGTTTTTCCTAATTTTTGAAAACTTCAGTTCACAGCTTCAAATCTGGATGTATTTACCACAAAAGCCATGCTTAAAACTAATATAGATTGCAATAATAAAATTTTCTTCATTTCACTCAGAGAAAGGTCATAAGGAACTGTTTTAAGGATTGATAAAAATTAGGCCAGTAGCCTTAAACAGGGGCCTCGAATACATGTTTGCATCAGGGACATAAATTGCCAACATGCATCATTTTTTAACAACATGACTATCAAAAGAAGTAGTCTGACATTATTACCTTCCACAGGACTATTTAAATAATACGGTTTTACACAGATGTTTTAAAGTTGAGCAAGAGAGACAGACCCTCCCCCTGTGGCTGAACAAACCCTCTTATTACCTTCTGCAGGGCTATTTAGATATTAAGGTTTTACACAGATATCTTAAAGCAAGAGTGACAGAGTCTTCCTGTGGCTAAACAAACTCTCTACCTCTAAGAAATCACCCACCTTGGTAACTTTCTCACGGTGCATTTCTTCCAGTCGCTGCTGGGCCTCCTTGAATGCCTGGTGCTCAACTCGTGGGTCAAAGTGGGTGAAGTACGGGTCAGGGGTCGGCTGAGGCAGAGATGAGTCTCCCGATGAGGCTGCAGGGGACAGGGCAGGCGCTGCAGTGTTTGTCGTGGCCTGCGAGGTGGGCTTGGCCGTTGTGGGTGCAGTTGTTGTCTGCACTTTGGGTGCAGTGGCAGACTGTGAGTCCAGACTCCCCCGCCTCCTCCCACTTGCCAGGTTTCCCTTTTTGTCATCATCCGTGTAGTCGTCGTCGGCATCATCATCCTCATCCTCCTCATCTTCGTCTTCTCCCCCCTCCTCTTCCTCCTCCTCCTCCCCCTCGTCCTCATCTTCATCGTCATCGTCCGCATCATCGGCATCCAAGCCGCCATCTGCCTGTGCATTGCCACTCTGCTGAGATGTCCCACCGGTTCCCACTGCTTCGCTCACCTTCCCGGCATCAAGCACCTCCTCCAATTTCTCATCATCCACGTGACCAGCAAGAGCAGAGAAGTCCAAGGGCTTGTGTGGCTTCATGTTATCTAAAAGCATTGAGAAGGCTTTTAGTAATATAAGCTCCAATTCCAAACATTTTTGAACTATCATGTTCACAATTATATTGCAACAGTTTGAGTTCAAGTGTATGACTTATGGCAATATTGCACAAAATAGGTAACATTTTAGAGAATTCCCCGATGCATTATGATCCAAAAACCCAGTTTGGAAGTGAAAGTATGAAATTCACATACTCTCAAGAAAGAAAAACAAATACATATGAGAGGTGACTTCCCCTGATGTCAATTGCAGACTAAGCCTTCGAAATGCCAGTGCCTATCAACACCCTCATCCGACGAAAAACCCAATGAAACTTCATCTTTTCTCTTCACCTCATTAATGCATTATTAAAAAATATACACTTATTTAGGGAGTGATGACCAACTTCACCCCAACACCCTCTTCCAGGGACATTTAACTCTAATTGACCGCATTGAGTCAATGTTATAAGTATTCTACCAAACAGAGATATAATGTACACCCGTCCACAATAAAATGTTACCACCTCGGAGGCCGAATTTTTCTAAGTCCCGAGTTGAAGGAGATTTGACAACACTGTCCCTTGGCGCAGAGTTTAAATGCCCAGAGCTCTCGCTGCTCTCGCCATTTATTGGGGGTACCCTTCCCCCGAGAACAATTCCCTTTTCACACTTTTTCAAGTGAACAACCAGGGCAGACCGCCTTGACTCAAGACCACTCTTCTCAGTGGTCATGCTTGTCCAGGATATCTGCTAGAAGACGAGTCGCCCGAGACACATACGTACCCGTGGTCACAGAACGGGAGAAGGGGCACGATATGAGTTGCAATCACTTCTCTCCACATTTCTACTAGAAAAATAATAGAAAATGACACTCGCTTTATAACCTCTTTCGAAAATACCTAACATTTATTCCGAGACCACTTTGGAGTCCTATGACAACCGGACGATTTTCCGAGGGTAATGATTAACGTGCTAAATGGTCGTTGCGCTTCCACGGGTATTATAAGACCATAAAATATGCAATGTTCTGGTTGAAATTTTATGTCCTCTAAACTTAACACTTTAAAACGCCTACATTTATTGATCTTTAAGTCACCAATTAACTCAGGTTCATCCAACGTTCATGTCGCAAAACGTAGGTGTGAAGAAAGTCTTAGGAAGGTGTAAACAGAAAGTCTTAGGTTTATTATTCCGTAGTTTTTTTCAATTGATCACTACTTCAACTGCTCATGTATTACGTCTATATGAAATTAGATCAGTTGCTAATATGATCTTCAGTATTTTTGTAACGCTTGAACTCCTGGAACTTTATTCAAAAGCCATTAATTTCTGAAAATCAATAGCTATCGGCTTACGTGGGCCGAGATTCTTACAAAGTAGAAGTTTTTCCAGCCTCATTACCTAATTCTCTCTAAAAGACATTTGCATAAAACGGCTTAATCAGAGAAGCCTTTGAGCGCTTAGCCGATATACCCTATCTTCGGAAATAATTCCGATACGTTCAGAAGTCGGTCTATATTTTTTCACCCTCAGAAACATTCCCGGCATGTTTTATGATACCCACAACCCCAAACAGTAAGCAGGTGGTGAAAATAGAATCAAGACAGATCACAACAAAAAAAACTCATCCGAGAAATGAACTACAGATCTACAAATGTGCTGTTATACGAGCTATTCCAAGCAAGGTTTGAATTTGGACAGGCTCTCCATTTCTTCACATTTCCACCTTCCGCTATTTAAGTAGTGTATTGGAGAAAAAGGGGTATAGCAGCATTGATGACAGAAGGAGGACAGGAGGAGAAAGAAGATTGTATTAGCAAGATAAGCTTTTAGTCGTAGACGTGAGCTGTTGACAGGGGTGTTAAGTAGGGAAGTAGAAAATACTAGCGAAAAGTTTGATATGGAGCGTGGCACTATATGACGCTCGAACATAGGCTTCGTGGAACGAAGATGGAAATATACTCAGAGCTTTTAAGATGTGAGTATGGAGAAGGATGGAGAAATTGAAGTGGGTCAAAAGGAGGACAAATGATGAAGTATTAGAAATGGTAGGAGAGGAAAGAATTTTGATTGATCAATAGAGAAGACGAAAAGGGCTAGGGTGAATTGAAATATGTGATTAAGTGAAGAATATTGGTTAAACGGGGTAGAGTGAGGCGAAGAACGGGTACCTTGGATAAAATGATGGGAGGTATAGGGGGCTGAAGAGGGACAGTGTGTGGAACCAAAAATAATGATAATAATGATTCTCATCACTGCAATCACATCACGTGTTTAATTCCCTTGGAAAATATGAATTGATCCTCACCTAGAAATTCATTGCTCTCTTTTCCATACATCGATTGATGTTTATAAGCACCAACGTAGCAGCATGAGAGATTCAGTAGTCTTCGCATTCCCTTGTTACTCTCATTTTCGTTTTAGATGGCAATACAGTTTCTTCGAATACTCCGACAGTATATTCTCCTTGCATATCCTACAAGCGAGCCCATAAAAATCCTCCGACCTCTCTGCTCAGTAGTTCAGTAATTCCAAGTATTCCTTATAATTACGTTGAATGTGTTCTGATCATATTGCAGAATTACACGTCCTGTCATTTTTTTATATTTCAAGTAGCATATACTGCGATATGAATTGCCGAGTATTCATTCTAAGAAATAACCAGGCGAGTATGCGAGAGTGCGAGGATTGTATGTAATTTGAAAGAAATTCTAAATATATCCGCGATAATTTTTCCTAATATATTACCCAATTAAGCTTGGAACTTAATACTTATATGCCGTAAAGACGTTCAGTACGTCTTATCTATTGTTATCGAAATCTGCCTGTAACAGTTATAGCATTATTATTTTTACCATTTCCTATACAAGCGCATTTTTCAAGCTCTTATCTCGAATATTTTATGATCTCATTATTTCCTATGACGAAATGAAGGCAAAAACGGAGTATTTGTGAATATTTTGGGAACGTTTTTGACTAAGACATATCGACGGTGTTAATGACAACTCTTGCTTCAGATGCAATCATATTTGGGTCGTCACTCTCTCAGCAGTCGCGAAACCTACACGATCATCTTCGAGGGAGGCCCTCGGAGCAGCAATCGAAAAGAAGGCTGCGTTTCGGGAGGCCTCACTCCTCGGAGCCGATTGTCGCAGGGCACCCTTGCGGTCCATCCCCCACTGCAAAACTCTCTGTCCACCTTTGTCAGTCCTAAGAGAGGAAAAACCCGCCATGCTTTACCTGCTCCTTAAATACCCATTGTGCTTGGGCCCTGAAAGAGACTTGAACCGGTAGGAAGAAGACCCGAGGTGTCCTGGATGGAGTGGTGGGTGTCATAAAACGTGTCGGAGATGATTCTTAAGGTGAAAAAATCTACGCATCCGTCCCCATACCCGTCTCGGCATTATTTAAGAATAGGGCCTCAGCGAAGCGGTCCGTGGTCACTTATCGCCCATATCTGGGCATGTAGTTTTCTTGGAGAGGGAGAGAGGGGAAGGAGACATTTTTTCTGCAGGTAAATTTATATTTTGTCATCGGAAAGCAATTTTTCAATCAAAATCATTGGAATGAGTGGAAAGGATTACAATATAATCAGAATATATCTGCGTGTATTGTTAATTTCAAAAATATTTTCGACAGAGAGAAGAGGAAAGGGTTAATGGAACTATTGCGTAAAACAGGAATTAATTGGAAGAACAGAAGACTGAGCCAAAGTTCATGCATTACCGAGAAAGTGCTGGTGAGAGAAGCGGACGGGGAATGAGATGAGGTGGTATTAGAGAGAGGGGTTGCGTAAGGCTGTGCGTAGGCACCGGCACTTTTTAATTCACATTCGGAGGGTATGGTGGGAGGGCTCGATACAGGTGTATAGGTAGGGGAAAGTTGATAAGGTTTGCGGGTGATCAAGCCCTGGTCAACTAGTCACCCCTTAAATCATAAAAAGACTCAAGTAATGAAATTTTGCATGCATGGAGGGTGATTTTAATTTATTTAGAAGAGAGGGGTTAGATCATGGAGCAGGGAGAGTAATGTAGTAACCCGGTTAGTATTGAAAAGGAGTATTCTGCCAACATTTAAGTCCGAAGGAGAATTACGTTGAGAGACGTTTCGTCACAGAGGGGGATAAATGACAGGCTTGGATGACTCGTCCTCTAGCAGATATCGCGGACAAGGCGGCCTCATTCATTTATTACTCTCTTTTCCATACCTTGGTTGATGATTTTAAGCGTAAGCTTAGCAGTATGAGAGATTCAGTTGCCATCACATTTCCTTGTTACTCTCGTTTCCGTTTTAGATGTCAGTACAGTTTCTACGAAATCCTCCGACAATATATTCCCCTCGCATATCCCACGGGTGAGTCCATAAAAATCTTCTAGGCCTTTTTGCACAGTCGTTCAGTAATTCCACGTATTCCTTCTAATTACGTTGCATGTGTTCCGGTCACATTGTAAAATTATCCGTCCTGTCCTTAATACACATATCCGTTCAACGATACGAGAAAATGTTATAACCTTTGAGTAGAGGTAGTAGTACTCCAGTACACACAGTACTCAAGTACGGACTGCTGGGTTTCAAACGGGGACCTTCGAATAGGAAAACACTTAGAGTTTTGACCAATGCATCTAAGAGACGTTCAAGCTGTTCCTAATAATCTCCTTAATACCCTTATTTATTGAGTTTTTTTTTATTTTTGCAATAGCATATACTACGATATGAATTGCCGATGAGTATTCATTCTAAGAATTAACCAGACGAGTATGCGAGAGCGCGAGGATGGTGTGTAATTTGAAATAAATTCTAATTGTATCCGCGATAATTTTTCCTAATTTATTACGCAATTAAGGTTGGAACTTAACACTTATATTCCGTAAAGACGTCCAATAAGTCTTCTCTTTTCTTGTTGAAATCTGTATGTGCCAGTTGTAGCGTAAGTATTTTTGCCATTTACTATACAAGCGCAGTTTTCGAGCTCATCGCTCAGTCAAATATAATTCACCGATAATTTAAAAATGACACGATCGTTAACAGATATGTAAATGCTGATAACAATATTCATCTATGTTATTCATGTTATGTAATCAAAATTTTCTACGACGAAATAAAGGCAAAAATTGAGTATTTTGGAACGTTGTGGAAATGACATAGACTAAGAAATATCGACGGTGTTAATGATAACTCTTGCTTCGAGCTGCATTTACATTTCGGTAGTCACTCTCTCAAGAGCCGTAGTCGCGGAAACCTAAGCGACCCATCTTCAAGGGAGTAACTCCGAGCAGCAATCTAAAAGA
This sequence comes from Platycnemis pennipes, assembly GCA_933228895.1. NCBI lineage: Eukaryota > Metazoa > Arthropoda > Insecta > Odonata > Platycnemididae > Platycnemis > Platycnemis pennipes. Next base: position 140,912,861 of record OW121849.1, on the reverse strand, counting down.
AGGCTTTTTTCGGGAGGCCTCACTCCTTGGGGCCGACTAATTGTCACAAGGCACCTTTGCGGCCCTCCCTCCCTCTCCAACGCAAAAATCTCTCTCCAGGTCATTGAGGAAGGGTCACACCACAAACCATGGCAAGGGAAGGAGGAGGACCGAGCCTCGGTGCTGGTGCTGCTCGGGGCATTTAAAAGGACAGAGCTGCACTGTTGTCAAATCTCCTTCAACTCGGGACTTTGAAAAATTCGGCCTCCGAGATGGTAACATTTTTTTGTGGACGGGTGTACCTAGACAAGGTCAAAAATTTGTTGAAACCTAGGTCGGTTCATTAAAAAGTTGTGTGGAATAGATTAAAGGTTATTTTATTCGTTGCCACGAAAAAAATTTCTACCAAACATTGATAGGTTTGTCTGTAGTTCCTGCCTGCTATTCTCAACCTATAATCTCTTCTAGTTTGTGCCTACTATATGTATCGTAGATGTAGAATGTGTTTTCAGTGGAGTTCTTCTCAAGGAGGCCCATTGGTCCATTTCGCCAACCACCCTTATGGAGAATTCACCCATGGAGACCAATCGCTCTGCTGAAGGCCAACAGATCCCCTATGGAGATCTCCCTAACCTCCCTGGGCTCCATGAATGGTGTACCCAGGTACCTATTCCGAGTCCTCATCACAGCTGGGCACTTGCATAATATGTGGGATGTGGTTTCATCCTCTTCTTCGTACCACCTACATCTGGGTAAATCTGCAATTCCCAGGAGGTTTAGGTGCCTCATCACCCAGTAGTGCCCGGTTACGAGTCCCACTAACATTTGTAGTGGGCAAGGGCCTAGCCACATTGAAACATCGGTTCCTGTTAGATCACCGAAGTTAAGCAACGTTGGGCCAGGACAGTGGTTAGATGGGTGCCCTCCTCCATATCTCTACTGCAGTGCTCTTGTCCCCTGTCTGCGAGTGGCGGGCAGGTTAAATTTAAGTTGACACTATGGATCTTAAGAGGTCTAGGTGCCTGGGGGGCTCCAGAAGGCTCCCGCCCACTCCTCCAAATTACATTTTACCATTTGTAGTTGACCCCTGCTAGGTAGAAGGAGTCTTTTTGCGAGTCCAGGCCTAAGTTCTCCTATATGTAATTTCACCTGTTGTTGACTCAGTATGGTTCTACAGATCTCAGAATGCCGGGGTAAGACCCACAGTCTGATTTCTTCCATCTCTATTGAGGTAGCAATAGGTATGATTGGTTCTGGTTCATTGGGATTGCCGGTGCATCTAGCCTTAGCCAGCTCATCATCCATCTCATTTCCAGATATGCCTGCATGACCAGGCATCCAGAAAAGTTCCACACTGCCACATCTACCTATCTCATTTAGTGCCTCATGACACTCCTGCAGCAGCTGTGATTAGCACCATGGTGATGTCAGGGATTTTAGAGCAGCTAGACTATTAGGGCAGATGTGTATTGGTCTGTTAAACATCCCAGCCTCTTTGAAAGCATATGGGCAGGTCAGAAGTGCATATACCTCTGCCTGGACAACAGTAGCATATTTTCCCAGAGGGATTGAGAGTTTCCTTGTGTGTTACAGCTGTAGATCCAAGCTCCTGCTCTTCCTTCTTTCCTGGAGCCATCTGTATACCATACATCGACCCCCGTATGAAGTTGCTTCCCCTCTTTTCCAACCCACTGTTTCCTATCAGGAAAGAGGGTCTTGAAATGAAGGGGTGATTGGTTGAACCTTGCTATCATTTTGTCACTCCCTATCTCAAGAATGGGGCTTGACTTCATGAGCTCAGTCTAAACTTGTCTATGACCAAAAGAACTTCCTTTATCATACTACTGTCCCATTATGCCTAATAACCTTCATGTTTTCTATTGCCATATTATTTCTTTTGAGAATATTATTCTTATATCCCTGACATTCATTTTTATTACATATGTATCGAACTAAACTAATACCATACCAATCATGTAATAAGTAAATATAAATATATATAAATTAGTACGGCAATCGTTGCCGGCAGTTCTTTTGCTGATGAACTGCCTATGCTTCACTATTCCCCTTTTGAAATAAGCTAATCTTTTTTATTTATTCCTTACAATTGAAATAAATATGCTTCACTATTCCCCTTTTGAAATGAGCTAATCTTTTTTAATTATTCCTTACAATTGAAATGAATATGCTTGGCAGAATGAGAGCAACAAGGTTTCGAGAGTGGCTTACCCTTGAAGTGCTTGGGGCAGCAGACGAACTCAACTCCTGAGAAGAGGGAGATGCCGCAGGGGAGCAACATGGCGAAGGAGCGCAGGAGCAGGCCTCGGTCCCTGCAGGTGCGGGCTGCAGTGGCGTTCCACCGGTCAAACTCCCAGCATCGAGTCTGGTTGTGGATGTGGTCGAACATACAGCTCTCTGGGACAAGCAGGGCATCACTTTGGAATGGTCCTTCTGCAATGGAGTGGAAGGAATGGTGTGAGGAATCTTGGGAAATATTGGTCAGGCAATAGCACACGGTATATCGATTCAAATGATTGGCCCAAGCATAAGATATAATGGTGGCATGATACTCTCTCACAGGGTTATATTCAATGTACTGAATGTATGGCTACTGCCAAAAAAGAAATTTAACAATTTATTATTTATTTATTTTTACATTAAAATATTCACTTTGTACTTATTCCACGAATTTATTGTTAACCCAACCGGTTTCGACGTTAGCACGTCATCTTCAGGGGTACGTCTCCTCAGGAGATTGTACCCCTGGAATAAGTTAAATATGTGGAATAAGTACAAAGTGAATTATTTCTCCCATCATGCCGTCATCCCACAAAGTAGAGCCTGCAACAGTTGAAGTAATACAGTGCATATACAAGGAATATAGGTTCCCCTTAGGATTACATCCTGTTTGAAGAACCAACTCTTCATAATGACATCAAAACATCATGGCATCAAAAATAGTAACTACAAAACACAGAGGCTGCTCTGCAAATTATTGATCTCACTATGAGAATTATGGTGGATACAATTGTAATAAGAGCTACTATTTTTAATCTGAAAGATAACCATTGTTACTACAAGAGAAATGGTAGCTCTGGCGACCAAGCAGGAGACACGACCAAGAGGGCGATTTGAAAGCCATAGGTGGGCGGTTACACGCTAAAGAACGGTTGGCTGTGAAGGAAGGGGGAAGAGAAGTCCAGCATTGACTCCGCTCGCTACTGGAACTGGAAAGTTATTGGGAAATTATTTTCCACGTGGCTGCAATAAAGGGATGGGCATGAAAATTTCCTTTCAAGTCGGGGCTGAAATCAAGGCACTTATGACGGAGAGACGAATGTGCTAATCTGATTGAAATGGACTAACTTGGAAACTGCCATGGGACTTCATCGGGGAGAGTTAATCCTTCGCGAATTCATTCGTGCCGACCACTTCAGATACACAGTGGAATGGAGTCCTCCCACACGTCCCGTATGTGACTCGGAATGAGGAATCAAGGGCTCGCGTTGGGGGCCCGTCTCGAGGGTCCCGAGCGGCTACCAACCGGCCGCCGCAGCCCGAGGGTGCGGGATTAAATTTAGATCATCGCAGCCGAGCATGATTAAATTGCCGAAGGTAGAGGGGATGGTGCGATGGAAGCGAGAGAGTGCGGCCCTCGGGCAAAGGAGTGAGGGCCCGGCGACAATGTCTGTCAAGGGCATTAAAGGGTGCGTGTTATTGCCGATCGATATGCTAGGTGGGGTGGGGATCGAGTTCGGTGAGGCGAGACTAAGCCGCACGTGCCGACGGACTACCCTCAGCACCGAGCATCCTCCCCTGTCGACGAGGGCGTTCGGTTTGGAGGGAGGGGAACTGTGGAAAAGGTGGCCCTAACGTAAGAGCAGCGATGGGAGAGGTGGGGTGTAGAGGGAGGGGGTGAAAGTGACGCCCGCGGGTGCGGTCCAATAAACGCTACCAATGCTCCGAAGCGTCTGGAGCGAGCTTCCGAGGGGTCCGTTATTCACTCCGGAGCGCTACGGCAGTAGTCATGACGTCACGAAAAACGTCATATTTCCGCTTCCCGCCTTGCTTCAGACGCTCCCGTGAAAAGCATGGGTTTCTTGGAGCGAACCATTTCTTGGCGGAAGTTCGAAGAGGTAGTGTTCGAAATGGAGAAGCTGCAGTTGTTAGACCAGGCCACCGGCAGATTGTATTCGTTGACTGTGACTTCTGATGTGGTCACAAAAGCCCACGAAGGTAGGATTAATGTGATTCTTACAAAGAATAATTCGTTCATAATTTATATATTACTAAACTACGTAATTGATTATTTAAACTTTGCTTATTTCAGACATAGTGTTCGCCACCGATTTATTGGAGAAGATGAAGGCACAAGGTATTTTGCTAGGTGTCACGGGAAAGATTTAATTAAATTGTTCTTCACAATATTTAATTAAATTGTTCTTCACAAGACCGCCTCCTGGAATTCCTGGCTTCCATGCCTAAATAGTTTTACTTTTATACGTACTTATAATATTTTTAGTGTAAATTTTGTAAATGTTTTAAATAGTGTAAATTTCGTAAAGGTTTTAAATAGTGTAAATTTTGTAAAGGTTTTAAATAGTGTAAATTTTGTAAATGTTTTGAATAGTGTAAATTTTGTAAATGTTTTAAAGTGTAAATTGTATGTGCAGGATGTCGATCGATACGGGAGATACTGGAAATTAACATTACCCTGGAAATATACAGGAAATTCGCATAGTGTCCGGGAAATTTCTAGAAATGCTCTGTAATGAACAGATCCAGAAGATCCCCATATTTTCGGTTGGTGGGACCTTAGCAGTGCGGGAGTCGCAGTGTTTAGCCCATGAAGATTTCATAACCCACTGAGCGCAAGGTTGTCATTTCAGCGCACGTGAGGCTGACTCGGCAAGTGTGGCAACAGCACACACACAGCGTCTGTCGCCCTTGCCACAGTAGTTTTGTCGAAAAATGCAGCGTGATAATGTGATTTATCCAGTTTGAAAGTCTAATTTAATAAGATAGAAAGTTTCGTCACTTTATTTTTCCTGTTGTACTAGATTATGCATATGGCGAATTATTTTGTAACTATCAGTGTAATTTGGACCGGTCCAAAATACACTCTCTTCGGTGGTCCGAAATAGACTATAAGGATCAAAATAAAATGAGACTGAAGTTCACAGAAACATCCTTAGATATATTAAAGAGAATTATTTGCACTTTTCTACACGAATTATGATAAGAGTGGAGTAATTTCTGTATTTCAACTAGCAAAAGTAACTTTATATTTCGCTGTCGCCTTAAGTGTCAGAGCCATTCCAATGGGTGTATTTGTCTAGAGTGTGTCTTCGTTGTTTATGCTTTATGTTGGGGAAGGGAATTTCACGATTTCGCTCACTTAGCCTTTATGCCTAATCACCTGGGCTTGATTGTTGAAATTTGGAGAGAAGACATTCCAAAGATACACCCAAACGTCTACACCCTAAATATTTTGCTACCCTTAATGAATACAAAGTAAAGCTATCGGTCCGAATTACACGGACTTCTCCTATACGGGAATTTAGCAAATAATCGTCCGGGAAACACGGGAATTTGAAATTGGGCCGCCGATCGACATCCTGTATGTGATAAATGTTAATATGAATAAAACCTTTAAAAAGCTATAAGGTGTTCCACTTTTGGGGAAATGTGGGTGGGAAATCTTCCTTGTTTTCTCCCTTTATGAAGCTGTATAGACTTAACTTTCAAGGGCTGACAACTCAATGGATTCTTTACTGCAGATTTAACCTAAAGCAACATTAATCTCTTTAGTTCTGAACGCCATTGCTGGAGATTCCTTTTCCCAATGCATTGTAGTTTCCGATGTCAATCTTGCCCCTCATATTATTCCTGCCCTTCTCAGAGTTCATAGCGTCCTTGAGATACCTGGTTAGCTTCACCTATGCCATCACCCATCAAATAATTTGGAGGGATCATGATGGATTGAATAGCAATCCGCAACGCTATCCTCTCATCGGCCTCCATTTCTTCAAATGCGCGCTCACCAAAGTCGGCCATGACACTTCCGTCGGTCCAAAACGCTTTCCACTCGGAATCAGTCGGAACACTGGTAGCGAAAGTGAACCGATGCTCTGGAGCGTTTTCGGCGGGAGCGTCTGGAGCGCCGCGTAGCGTTTATTGGACCGCACCCCGCGAGAGATTGGGGGGGGGGGGGGCGGCAGCACGAGCGTTCTTGTTCTCAATTTGGGGAAACCACGGAGAGAGGCGAAGCGACCGCCAGCGAGCGAAGCCGGTCGAAAAAGTGATGGGCAGTGCCCAAGACGTGGCAGGCGGGAATGGGATCCTTTACCATATCTTTTTTAACGCTGAATCTGATGGAGTTTGTCAAATAAAAAGACCCGCAATACTTACAATAAAACTGTTGATAACGGATAAATAAATATTTTCAACGGTCAATTTTTCAGCATGTAAAACGATTTTATCACAATCCATAAACGAAATCGTCAAAGACAGCGGAAATTGAGTCGTTTACAATATGTTTTCTATTGCCGAATCTGATGGTTTGTAAAATAAAAAGACCCGTATTTTTCCGTTCTTCGATCCGTCCGAATTAGTCCTCGAGTTATAAGCGGCGAAAAACTGATGTTTTAAACGCTTTCGGAAAAGTGGGCGTGCAAAGGACTCGTACTTCATCCACTTCGTCCAATCACGACTGAGACCGCGAATCTCCTTCGCCCACACACAGCTGACTCTGCCAATGGAAGTGGTTGCGACAGGATCTGTGCTAGCAGACCTTTCGCTCCTCCACTCCCATCCCTTTCCCCAAAAACAGTCAAGGACGAGAGGTGGATGACGTAGTAATCCTTAACACAGCTCTTTCAGTGGGAGTCACCTTTTGCTTATTTTAATTTTTTGTTTATGAGTGAATGATTGTGGTTAGAAGATTAATATTTTCACTAAAATAATTTTTAATTTCCATCCAACGATTTCGTGTACAAAATTGCGATTTCGGTTCCGAGTAAAGGCCCCCATTCGCCCTGAAAGAACAATGCCCACGCATTGCGAGCGTCCCGTTTTACACCGTCATTGAAACTGCGCAGCATGCTGCAAAATGACTTGCGCAAAAAATATTGCTTAACGTGAAAAGGACTTGCGAGGAAAACCTGCGCCACTGCGCGAACGACTGTAAGCAAATTAGATTGCAAGTTTTAATCTGATGCATGCGTTCGCGCAATTTTTACATTTTTCCTCTTTAGATGGCGCACATGTAGCGGCCACAACCTGCCACCGGGAATTCTAGCGATTAAATAGGTAGTTGGAAATTAAGAAGTGTGTTTTTATTTGCTATAAAATCTTTCGGAGGTGCATACTGAATTATAATGAGCTTGGCGATTAATCACGGGGAAGCTTAAATTTCCCTCGTAAGGAAATCCCCCTAATCTCGTTAATTTGGACCTGAGACATGTGTTCGCAAAATGTGGACTAAATGTAAGAGAGCCGAGTGTCTAGTTCTACGTTTAGAATATGATTTAAAAATATTTTAAAGTGATGGTAATACATTGCATCGTTCACGTCCCATTAATGGCTACTTGAGAGATATTATGCGATATATCGATGACACTACCCCTATTTGATGCTATATTGTGACTGAAGTGGGCACTACGCCAACAACTGGACCGGGTAAAGCTGTCAAGCAAGCATCCTAGACGTTTACTCCGTCACGGATTTTCGCAGATTACTGCTCAAACGGAAGCGGCATCAACTTGCGGAGTTTCAATGACCGTGGTATGAAACGGCCATTACAAACAGAACCGGAATGGAACAGCCACAATGTGCTTTTATTCGAAGAGGGTGTTTTAACAACAAGGTGCAGGCATGGAAAATCAAGGCTTTTTACCTCCCGGTAAAGAAGATGCCATCGATTTGTAACATCCTTACTTGCTTCTGGGAAATTACTGTTTCAGCTACAGGAGAGGGGGAAAACGTGACTCATTGTGGTTACGGCATGAAAGAACACTAAGAGACTAATGTGAAAAGCTGTTGTTGAAAAAGTTTGTAATTGAAAACAAGTATTTCCCTTCCGGCAGCACTCACTCTCCGCTATAAAGAACGAAGTACATCCGATGTTTAGTTGATAACCGGAAAGTCACATTTGGTCCAATTATTACCGCTATGCATTTGACTCAGCGTTTCATAGTGTGAAGAATTGTACACGTATTACAAAAGTACATATACGATACAATACGATAAAATTACTCACAGGAATTACGCGAGAACACTTCAATGAGATTTGCAATTGAATGTCGGCCATTAAACTTTGCATCAATATTAAATTAAATTTTATATGGAAGCTAATAACTAACTAATGGCTAAAAATAATCTAGTTTTACAAAAACATCCTACCAGATTCGCAAATCAATTGCTCAGATCCTGCGAAAAGTCTCGAGATATTATGGACAAAATAAACCCAGAAAGATTAAGTGAATGTTATATTTGACAAATAACGTAAAACATTCCATTCGTTAATGTACCTTAGGCACCTAATTCTTGATTAAATGTTTGATAAAAATAAATAGTGTTATTTTTCATAACTTATTCATTTATTGTTCATTTGGATTAATTAACTAATCTAAACCAGAAAATAAAGAGACTTTAAATATCTATGCTCGCCTTTTATTATAAGTGATATAGTAATAAACAAGTTGTACATTAGATTGTGTTTACACAAACATAATCCAATTATTTAGGCCCAATCCTTAAAATTCCATTTCAAAATTAAACAAACATGATTGACCAAAACTTAAATCGTTAATATTTTCTTCACGCTATGAGTCTAGAAATGTACCAGCTCATAGCACAGGTACTATTCCATTATGCATATATCTGCGCCGCATGCGCAAATCTACGCCTCGGGGGTGGGAACTTTGGCACTGTAAATCGCTGGACTGGCAGGATAGCATTTTCATCGCAGCATTTAGAAGGGTTTGAAAGAACCCATGGTTATCAGGTCGTCAACAGGCCTCCTAGTTCCCCAACTATAGGCTCAACCCTCCTAAAGAAAGGGTAGGAGTTGCCTTGAGACGACCCTTGCATAATGAAGTAGTGAATAGAGATATACCTAATCTACGCATTTTACTTTTGGCACGATATCGCGAAAGGAAAATTCTCCAACAAAATTCACGAATAATATCTTGATTTCAGGGAGTCTTTTTTTGGCGTTCAAAAAGACGATAGCATCCTTAACATACGAAATAATGGTGAGGAACAAAAGCATAAGCGACACACATCTTCACCTTACATATTCTTCAATGGAAGTCCCTTTGGTACAAACAAATCACTCTACTTTTTCATCCAGTCACTTCGAAAATCCACCGAGAGACATTTTGAAAACATTCTCAAAGTGATGTTTCCATTGCAATCCGACGATCTATCGCTGCACCCGCCAATCGGCGCACGAGTTCAGTTTAGCATTCAGCTCGATATTCTCGAACCGGACCCATCTGGCCCCAAGAACGCCCTCTTTCGCATTCGTTGCTCAGTGCATTCTTGGACGACCTTTTCGCGACATGTTTTCACCTTACTCCCTGAGAGCTCTTAGCTTGGGATAAATAATTAGGACGGGGTAGGGGATGGGGGCAAATTCTCGCTCTTCTGCTGTCTCTTGAGGGAGTTAAGGACGGTGGTGCCGGGGGCAATAGTTTTGAGGGACGAGGTCATCAGTTCAGCGAATCTGCACGGGGTCGGGCCCTGGCGTTCTGGTGGCTGAATGGCATTATGGGACTCTTAGGAAGGTGGACAGTGAGGGCCGGCGAAGGTAGTGGGAGGGGAGAGGGAAGGGGTGCTGAGTGGGGATACACTTCCTCTCCTGTCGAGCTCATTAAATGCTTTATAAGCCAATTGCACAACGCGGACGATTTCTGGTGGGACGCGCAACCAAACGAAACATCTTGGTTGCAAAGGAAGGCTCCACAGACATGGTTTTAAGTTTCTTTCCACGAAGAAAGGAATATCCATTGGTATGGTATGTATTGGGAAGAGTAGACTTTTTCCTTTGATTCACTATGATATTGGGAAATTACTTGAGCAAAGAAGTTTAATTAACTTGGGCCTTTTTCAGAACAACGACCTTGAGATATTTTTGGTCAATTTCAAACCATGAGATCCAAAAACATGGCCTATCTTTCACTGACTTTGGCTCATAAGATTTTGCGGTAGCCTAGCGACCAAGGACTAGTCAACAGACTCGATACACTAAAACTAGAAGGCGGCAGGTATTAAGGAGGATTCATTACTGAAGCTGTGTTCAACCCGAAGGCTGGCCTGGGTGGTGAGGGTGGAGCTCACCGTTTGTCTCCCAGTTTAGCACCAGCGTAATGCATAATCAATAGTCATCATCATAAACCTGTTACCTTGTCTCTTTACTAGTGTTACCATGTTATACCTCATGTAAAACGAGGATTTACATCCTCTAATTAAATGAATGACTGAAAGGTGAAGGTGATTTTCAACGCAATAATGAGTTAACTCTTTTGAGTGTTCGCGGATAATACAAAACGCGTCGCTGAACTGCCAAAACAAATTTAGGTAGTAAATTGAAATATTAAGGTTAAGCCCAACACCAATGCAACCCATTCTATGAAATCTCTAGCGGGAAAAAAATTAATATGATAATATTTTTCATGGCAAACGCACTCGGAAACGTAAGATTTAAGGCAAGAAAATCATCTGCAATCTTGGAGTAACGTCACTCCATGAAAATTGAAGGAGGATGACCGCTGAACATGACGTTTATTGAAATTCACGGAGCCGTACGGAAGAAGTGCATTTCGCATAAGTCGACCGGTACTATAGTTCTCGAACTAAGAAATATTCCTGTCGATCACTAGATCCAACCAGTCTTTGAGCTCACGTTTTCACATAATACATAATATTTCGCACGGAATCGTCCCTTCGAAAACTTTGGGAAAGTCTTCAAAACGTCCCCCTTCGGCGCCCTTTAATGTGTCGAGGGGCCAATGTGAATGTGGTGGACCTCACCTCAAAGCCTCGCCCCGGGCAATCTCCCCCCCCCCCCTCCCCCCCGCAAAGGGAGACGACCCCCAATGGCCCCGCCCCCTTTATCTCCGTCGCCCCTCCATTGTCACTCCCCCTCTCCTGCCCTCCTCATCTCATTAGGAAGTTCATAATTTCATTCCCGTGTCACTCTCTGCCCCTTCCCCCTGCCTCGCCCCACAACCTCACCCCCATCACACTCCCATAGTTCCGCGGGCGCATCTGTTGACAGCATTTCGGAAAAAATACCAACACTACCCCTTTCATTTCATTTGATCAACTGGGTGTGATATAATCTACCATTTTAGATAACGGTTCAAAAGGTACCTCACTTATCTTGTCGAAATCTTCTCCTCCTTCGGTTTTCTATATGAGGTCAAATAACACTAAATGGGAATGCTTAAGGTCATCAGGGTTATCAACATTCATAAATGTTGCAAGCATTTTAAGGGTTTTTGCAATTCCTCCAGATCATGTAAAACGGTTTTGCACCTGCATTCAACATTGACACCATGCCCCCATAATTTTTGGTCATCCGCTAATGAATCCGGTACGTTAGCAAAATGGCATAATCATGAAAGGGCATGAAAATTACATATATCACATGAAAGCAGACGCCAGAACTAAAAGTGAATATCGAGATTCGAAAAACTCCAAGCCGGATATTAAATATGTGAGATAACGCCTCCATCTCTTTAGAGCGATAACTGACTACTACCACGCGAGTTTGCTATTGCCTTATTAGAGGATAATTTTTAAGTAGAGAATTTCAAAGCAAATTTCATCAAAAGGGATCATAACACATTATATCTGAAGGTAAAAATATAGCAATTCGAACTCGATTAAATTTGGAAGCTGGTTTGAAGCGAAAATACGGGGGATACCAATACTTGAGTCCACATAATTAATCATAAAAAGAACTTTGTCGGCAGGAACACTGCGCCGAAGTCAGAAAATGTATCTGAAACGCAGCGATTGCGGCAGTGCGGTATATAGAAAGGGCAAAGAGGAAGGAATAACATAGCTCGTTTGCCAATGTCAGTCATTAACCCTTAACCATCTGGTTATGAGCCGAATGGAAGATGATTCCTAAGTACTTTTCAACCTTTCAAATTTCATTTACACTTCAGCAAATTCATGGTGTTTATACTAACTAAAAAGTGAGGATCCTCGAGTTTCTCATGGTTTACAGATTTTTATGGGGTTTTGATAAGTTCCTTATGGCAGTAGAATCCAAACTGCGTACCGCGAGGATGAGACAGGTGACCAACAGTCACACTTCCAATAGGAATGAATCAAGGACATCGCAATTTTTAACATTTCTCATCGGCTTTTCACATCGGTCTCCATTTTTAAAATAATAATTTCCGTAGCTCGTTTTTTTTATATGTTTATCTTTTTTGGTTTTCCCCATTCTCCTCTTCTCGGAAGCCTTTTCACTCAGGCTTTTTTGATTTGCAAATTCCTCGTCATTGGTCCAATTAAAGACGGGTTTTTCTCGCTGGTTACCTTTAAACTTTTGCAGATTGCAGAGGCCGATAGGCAAAATTGTCGCCGGTTTCGACTCTTTTTACCGAAACCCTTATTCTTGCATTTTAGAATTTAATGATATCAATTTTATTCGTGGGTTAACGTTTTTCGTCTAACTATATTTATCCATTGAATTCCCGCAGCTTAGTTCGATCAGCTCTCCGTTTACAGTTTGCCTAGCCATTGAACTGTACCTATTCGTGGTTTAACGAAAGGCGAAGTTGATGATAACGTCATAGCCATGTTGGTGTTTCGATATTCTAAGTTCATACACGTATATGACAACCGATCTTTAATTCTCGCATTTAAATGTAATACCTACCTGTAATATTTACCAACCAGATGGCGCTGTTATGAATTCATATGAGACAGAGAGGGATCTGAACAAGGTTCTAGTAACCATGGAAAGGACAATGGCCAGATATCAGCTGAAGATAAATAAGAAAAAGACTAAGATATTGGTACGCAGCAAGAAAGAAAAGGCCAAAACCAATGTTAAACTAGGAAAACAAAAACTTGATGAGTTGAAAGAGTTCTGTTACCTTGGAAGCCGAGTAACCAACGATGGACGAAGCAAGAAAGAAATAGTAGAATAGCCCAGGCAAAGAGGGCATTCTATCAAAAGAGGAATCTCCTCAGCTGTAAATACAAGCGTAGATGTAAGAAAACAGTTCATCAGAACATACATCTGGAGCATGTTTCTTTACGGGAGTGAGGCATGGACGACGACAGAAGCGGAGAAGATAAGGGTAAAAGCATTTGAAATGTGGTGCTACAGAAGAATGATGAAGATTAAATGGATCGACCGAGCAAGTAACGAGAAAGTCCTAAGAAGAGTGGGAGAAAAGAGAAGTCTGCTGACAGCTCTAAAAAGAATAAGGGGCAACTTAATTGGCCATATCTTGAGACAGGATGCCCTATGAAGACAATCGTCGAGGGAAAAGTGAACGGGAAGATTGGAAAGGGCAGGCCTCGTATGAGATACACGGAACAGGTTGTGAAGAATGTAAAAGAGAAGAATTACGTCAAAATGAAAAGGTTGGCCGACAGAAGAATAGAGTGGAAAGCTGCGGAAATTCAATCCTAGGATTTTTGACCAATGATGATGACAATTTTTTTACTTACAAATGTGCTTGGTACAATTAATTCCATTGTGCACTCAATGGTACAATTCCAAGGGTTCAAATCTTTGAAGAACGGATGCAAACAAAAGGCCCAACTTTCATCAGGTAGCGTGCCATCTGGCCCGTAGTCAGTTGGGTGTACGTACCTAATGGACCGAAGTATTTTCTTGTTTTCACTCTTATGTAATTTTATTAATTCCTACCTATTAATTGCGGCATCCATTTGTGCGGGACCATTCCAAGTTGTGCTACGACGGGATGCGAGAGAAGAAGGGATGGAAGGGGTCATGACGAGAGATCGAAGGTTGGATGCTCAGGTCCTCGGACACCAATCGAGTGGCATTAGGTGGGATTTGGGCACCCTTCAACTATACGTATGTAGTCTGATAAAAACGGGAAATACCTCTCACTGTTTTATTCGATTTCAATGGCGTAGTGGAACATGCGTTCCTGCCATATTCTTGTACGTGCAATAAGGAATCCTACCAGGAAGTTAACGCGCCGATTGCGAGAAGCAGTCCGACGAAAATGCCCAGAATTGTGGCAAAACAACTAGTGGAAATTGCAACAAGATAATTCTCCCGCTCACACCTCGCTGCTCGTTAGTGATTTTTCGGTAAAAAAATAAACCGTTTTATTGCCTAAGCCACCGTACCCGCCGGCTCCCTGTGACTTCTTTCTATTCCCGGGGCTGAAAAGAACCGTGTAAAGACGACGTTTTGCTACTGTCGATAAGATAAAAACAGAATCGCCGAAGGAGCTGAACTCTATACCGAAAAGTGTGTTCCAGAAATGCTTCCAAGATTGTAAAAAACGCTGGCACAAGTGTATTATATCTGAGGGAGATTACTTTGATCACACCACGTATTACTGAGTGGCAGTAAAAGGGTTGTTTCTTGGTGCTATTCAGGTAAGTGTATGCAATGATTACACAATGATTACGCGTTGAATTTTACCAGACAGGAGAGGCGCTGGAATGGGTCTTCCCTGCGTGGAACCTCAAGCATAGTAGAGATAACGCAGTCGTGAGATACCGTCTATCATCCGGCATGCGTGCTTCAAGTGACCCTAGCACAGCAGGAGAGCAGGAAAATGTGAAAATTTTGATCAAGATTTGAACTAGACATCAACAGCAATATTAGACAGAAACATGGCACTTCAGATAATAGACGACACTGATCAAGAAAAAAAAAGATATCACTATGCTTAAAATTCTACTATGCTCAATATCTAGCTACTTTTTTGTTTTTGCTAAATTTTCTTATTTCTATTTAGTTCGTGAAGGTTACTGTTTTCGCCACATGTCTTACACCACAGAGTCTCAATGCAAAATGCAGGAAAGGTTGCTTAAAGAAAATTGTCCTCCATTACGTTACTGAAATTTAACCCCACTGGAAATGACTTTTGTAGCGAAAAGACGAGGTAGACTGAAAATCGGGATACTTAACTTTCCTTTAACTGGCGAAACAAAGATTGGTGGGCTATCCTTGCTACCTAGCAGTGAAATATCTCGTAGGCTCGCAGTACCGTTAGCACATAAATAGATGAGACTCCCAGAGGCATTAAAAGAATGGAGATAAGATGTTTTTGACAGGGAAGAAAGAGTGCGGGGAAAATTGAAATGGGAGCTGGGACGTGAGAAGACGAATGATAAGAAGATTATCAATGACGTAAGGATAGAATTTCAAGGCAAACCATGAAACCGTCGGCGTTTCGTCGAGATGAAAGCCTGTCAAGCAAAAGCTCCTATTACGCCGGGTCACTGCAAATATCAAGAAAATGGAAATTTATTAATGCCGGACCTGTAGCATGGGTAGCTTCGAAATCCACGAGCTTTGCCTGCTACAAGCGGCGTGAGATATTTTGAGTTTGTTAATGTACGATCATTTCGGTGTGGATGTCTTTCGTTTGGAGCAGTCGGCGAGACCACATGTTTTCACATTGGATCACGATATGAAGCTCCGTTTGAGTTTCCAGCACATAGAAATAAAAAAATAGCTGTATCACTAAAAACGATGCTTGGCATCATTTATTATCTTTGAAAACTGCTTCTTGCACATAATTTCGCAATGCAAAGTAAATCAAACCTACCAAGAAACACCCTAATCAGTAGTAACGAACTGCATTTGATTTTAAGCACCTGAATTTTTCACGGAATATCTAACGCCCTTCCTTCTGACCTCGATTTGTGAATTCGTAAGAGTTAGAAAGATAAAAATTCCAAAAGCTGCTGGTCTTAATCTTTAAATCTTTACTAATGGTTTGAGAATGTAAAGGTCGGGTCTTAAGAAAGCCGGATTAAAATAACCAAGGTCGTCAACCTGAAGACTACGCATGAATGGAGAAGATCGAGATCACCTGGTCTCACGGCGAACGATATTTACACGTTGAGAATTTCAGGTGGTGATTAATCAGAGCCACCGACCGAATTTCAATGTTCCTGTCCGAATGGACGTGTAACCAGAACATGATTCCTTGAAATAAATCGTTAATGCGAAGAATGGTCACGGATTGACATCGGTGTGAAAAAAGCACAGATGAAACATGTTTGGCACTTCATTCTCTTCGCCATTTAAATGTAGTAACAGTTCCCTCCTATAAGACTCAGGGAATGAATACTGATCACGTTGGACGCCAGTCTGGCCCCTACATTAACCGACATCTTTCCTCACGGTGGCCTGTCGGTGGAAACTTCAACTCCTCGATATAGCACACATTTATGTTAGTCGGGATTACCTCGAATAGGTTACCAAGAAGTCACGTGGTACAAATACGAATGGTTCGCAAATTTTGTGTGCTTGGATCGCTCGTAATAATCTCATTCTCGTAGTTTCCACTCGAGTTTTTATTATCCGGGGGCTCAAATGTTCGAAACGGTTGAGAACCATTGAAATTAAAACATTTAGTGAGTTTCTAACACTCCCCCAGGGGAGTAAGAACAACACAAACATCCTCAGCGGTGATTTCTTACCCCTTAGCCGCCTCATACAGCTTATAATTGCATCTCCTCCTTATCGATCACCAGACATTTCCCAGGGCTACCGGCAGCCCTTCGATGAATATTTTTTATTTATACTTCATTTTGCCTGGTTATAATTAGTTACTTATTCAGGGGAGTCGACAGACAGCTGAGGTCATTTGCGCCATTTAGGATAGGTGGGTATCTGGGTAAAGGTAGGAGTTTTCAGGGAATAGGAGGAAGGGTGGAGAGAAACCCGGCGTCGGCATTAGCCTACTCTTAACGACAGGTGCCAATGGGAACACGGCTTAACGTCCCACCCGACGGACGTAGTACTGAACCTGAAATGTCCTCCACAAGGCACTCAAGTAGGGACCGGTTAGGCACGGAAAAATTCACCACTGCCGGGAATCGAACCGGGCCCTCGGGATGGGAGGCCAGTACTCTAGCCACCCCATCAACTCGATCCTCTCGATGACTCTTGATTTAATTGAAAAACAACTGAACTCGGACAAATATATGTACTCGGGCCGAGGTGCTTTTGTATTTCGCGGGGGTTCGGGGGATGGGGGAGAAGAGGGAAGGAGTCTACGGGCGCCTGGGGCGTGGGGGGGGGGGTTTGTAGGTTGAGAGGTGGGGGCCAATCGATTAAAGCGCGGAACCCTCTCACTCCGTGAGTTTGGGAGGGGTGGGGGGAGTACACGACACAGAAAGGAGCGCTAGTTGAGAAAACCAATTTGGAAAACTAAAGGAAGCGGGGAGCGGAGGGAGACAAAGGGCGGGGTGGGATTTGGGAGGAGAAAGAGGACACGGAAACGTCCTTCTGGGACCTCCTCTGGATCGGACGAGGGGCCCTCAGTCCGCGCAAGAACGCACACACGAGCAGTGTGATGACTCGCTCGTTACAATGGGGGCGTTTACTCGGAACCGAAATCGCAATTTTGTGCACGAAATTGTTAGAAGGAAACGAAAAAAGAATTTTAGTGAAAAAATTAATCTTCTAACCACAACCATTCACTCATAAATCAAAAATTAAAATAAGCAAAAGTTGACGCCCACCGAAAAAGCTGCTGTGATAACACTGACGTCATTTTCCTCCCGTCCCTGACTGCTCTTAGGGGAAGGAAAGGGAGTGGAGGGGGATTCTCGGAAGGTCTGCTCGCACAGATCCTGTCGCAATCGCTCCTATTGGGAGAGCCAGCTATAAGCCCCCCTTTGCGATAAGGCGAAGTAGCTTCGCGGGCTCAGTCGTGATTGGACGAAGTCGATATACGTCAGAGGTTGTAATACGCCCACTTTTCCGAAAGGGTGAAAAACATCCGTTTTTCGCCGCTTATAACTCGAGAAATAATTGACGGATCAAAAAACGGAGAAATACGGGTCTTTTCATTTTACAAACTCTATCATATTCGGCAATAAAAACATGTTAAACGACCACATTGACGGAATATCCTCACATCACATACCTTGTGTCCGCTTATACTCAATATAAACAATAGATGGCGAATAATGTATCTATCTATCAATAATCTATGTACAAACAATAGGAAGGAGCCTGTGTCCGGCTGTGGTAGCCAGGTCCATAACGCGCCGCGCCGGGCTGGCAGTCCGAATGTCGCGGGTTCAAATGTTATATTTGGCTTAGAGTTAAGTTCTTAGGTTAGACGAAGGTTATAACCTCAGGAGTTGGAGCATTTAGAATCCAAGACAACTACGAGGAAATCTATTCGCCTTCAATTTTTCAATGTGACTAAACTCAAACTCTTCAATTTTTTAACAGCCTCATCGGTGCACACTTATTTACTCACCATAGCTGTATAGTGACGCAGTTATTGCACAACTACTCTATCATATAATTGAAGACCACATTTCACGCATGATGGCACTATGTATACTTGCTGTTGCTTCATTGTAATACGCATGATTAAATATAAAAAATTATTTTATAAAAAGAAATGATTTAATAATTCAGGGCTCGAATGAATGTAATTTCACGGGTCCGCAACCATATATGTCCGGAACCCTGCAACATACACTTCGTGCATTACATAGTTTTGCAAATTTCAGTAATTATAATGAAATTCCATTCTAACGGTAGCATAAATAGATTACGAAGTCAACTCAAAAGCCACTACTTATTAAAATTCTGTTTTCTAAATGCGACATGAGATGTAATTCTCTCCCAATAATTACAATAACGTTCCTATTGCAGTGAAATTTCCGAATGCACGACCTACTGGCATTCTTCAAAGACTGAAGAATCACAGAAAGTTTTTCTCGGTTATGCAACATTCAATGTTCCTCAAAGAGGAAAACTGCTGAGGAATGTAATGTCGCCCGTAACAGCACAAGAGTTCTAGAGGAGAGGCATAGAAAGACTGAACGATTTCAGCACCCAATCGCTGGTGTTGTAATTGACAAACCACCTTCAGGGCCTGTGTATGGACATTAAAACCGTAAACAATAGCCTATAAAATATATTGTTACGTCATCCATGTGTTAAGGATGGCTACTGCTGCGCACATTAGATAAGGAGTCAACATCATTATATTCCTGTTTCCCAGATAATTATCTATCATAACTCAAAAACTCAGCGACAGAGTATCGAATGAAATGACATTGGGTAACCTCGACATCTTCCATGATGGTGAAGTCACGCAGCCAACAGTTTATAATATTAAGTGTTCGTCAGTACACTAAATGTTTCGTTTTTTCTGTCATGGGAGAGAATTGATGGACAGCCCCATTACGGAGTTACAAAATAAAGCGAAATTCTCTCCCACATACTTTACTCGGTCGGTAATCGGTCGATTTTCTCCTTTCGTTTAATCATTGTCATATCCAAGATGACGACAGGCGGGGAGGAGACGTCTCCGAGAGGCGGAGCAGATTGCCTGTCAGTCTGTCCTGTCAGGATCACCCTTCAGCGCGAGGAAGAAGGAGAGATCCTCCTCCAAGCGAAAGACGAGGAACCTTCGATGAGAGCGGACGGTACCCAACGAGGCGCTTCCACACCGAGGAGCTGAGGGCAGGCGAAAACGGTTCGCCCCTCGCGGAAGACGAGGAGGAGGTCCCTTGCACACTCAGACCGACGGTGCAATGCGGGCGTGCGGGCCAATGAGGAAGGCACGAGGAGAATGCATCACCAAAGCCGATTGGGCGGAAGTGTAAGATCGCCAGGAAGGAGTATGGGCAGTAGGCGAAGCTATCCGCGACGGATATTGAGCCGACAACTGAGCGTGGTCAAGAGTGAAGCACCAAGACCTCGAGAAAATAACGAAATATGGAGCTAGCACCGCTACTTAGAACACCCCAGTCGCATCAATCTTTAAGCAGGAGAACTAAAAACAAACCGGGGTTAATATAGGTAAGTTAGGGTAGCTAGGGTTATCATGGAAAAACTACGAAATACTACACAGAATGGCTTCGCACAGTTTTGTTCTAGCTCGGCCTTTCATTTTCATTTAATTTCGTAGTTCTAGTATTAGTAGCTATACGGGGGAGGCGAACGACAACAGAGGTAATTTGCGCCATGTACGATAGGTGGGCGGCTAGGAAGAGGTTGGAGTTTAACAGGAGATCGAAGAAGGGCTAAGAGGAACTCGGCGTCGGCATCAGCCTACTCTTAACAAGAGGCGCCGAAGAGGACGATGGTTTAACGTCACATTCGACGGACGGAGCACTGCACTCTCCGAGCAGTTTTCAACTGGGGAATGGTACGGTATTACAGTGAGAAATCTCGACCACTACCGGGATTCAAACCTGGGCCCACATTGTGGGAAGCAAAATATATAACACCATTTAAAACCAATTCCCTTAAATGTCTCTGTGTGGTCAGGAGGACGCTTTTTCTTTCCTACGCTGTTTCACTCCTCAGTTCAGTGTATGTCCAACATCCTTAATAAAAAAACAATCATTTTCCTCCCTCCTGCTACCTTCCCTACAATTCCTCCACACATCACGGCTTTCAATAAACTTTTCATCACTTGGTCCCACTCTACCTCCTCCAAAATCCCTTTGGAAACTTCTTCCCTCCTATAGCCTCATTCGCCAAGTCCTCATTTGTTCTCGTTCCCGTCCAAAGCACACTTTCCATGCCCAAACCTCCAATGCCTCCAGACCCTTCTTACTTCACTTCCAAAAAAAGATCCAAGATTCACAAATGGAGCCTGAAATAAATTATCTCTTATTAATACAAGTCTCCTTTACCATAGCTATTTTCCTCCGTCTGTCCAATGGACGCACCACCAACCAAAATGTATCTTAGCAGTACAAACGTAGTAATTAAAATATTTAACCGGTAACAATTACAACCCCCCTATTTGTGTACTTTGACTTCTTTAACTAGTGAATCTCAATTCATTTCAATTTCGTTTCATTATGATTAATATTCACCTCAGAACTCCCGAACTTAACTGCAGAGGATTCTAAAGGAAACTGGAGTGTCATAGAACGACGAAGAATTATCCACGGACTATATAAACAACAGGTGGCAGGGATGAAATCATGACTCCGTAGTGGGGAAGAAAGAATAAAGAAAAGTGCAAGACAAGGTCTCCTGTAATATCGAGGAAACATCAAAGAAAAGGTTTTGGGAGTGCATATCCACGAGGAGAAAATTATTAGCCGCAACTCATCGACGGATTAGCGGTCATAACAGAAACAGAAAGAGGCTTAATGAAGACTAATAAATACGGAAAAGAAAATGGGTACATATCACCTGAAGATCAATAGAAAGAAAACTAAGGCAGTGTTACGTAGTAGGAGAAAATAGGCCACGACCAACGTTACACAAGGAAAAAGAATCTTGAGGATATGAAAGAGTGTTGCTATCTGGGAAGAGTACCCTACCAAAAGAAGAATCTACGTACAGCTTTGGATACGAGCGTAGAAATAAGGAAACAATTCATAAGAACATATATCTGGAGCATGTTTCTTTACGGCAGTGAGGCATGGACGATGTAAGAAGCAGATAAGTCAAGGCTGGAAGAATTCGAAATTTGGTGCAACAGAAGAACGTTGAAGATAAAATGGATCAACCGAATGAGTAATGAGGAAATCCTAAGTAGAGTGGGATATAAAGGAAGTCCTTTGAAAACGTTAACAGATGACGAATCAACTTAATCGGCGGTATCTAGAGACAGGGAAGAATGGATAAGGAAGGTCTCGCGTGAAATTTATAACACATGAAGTGAAGGATTTGAAAGAGAATAATTATATAAATATGAAGAGGTTATCTGAACGTAAGATAGAGTGGAAAGCTGCATCAAACCAATCTTAGGAATACTTACCCATGATGACGATGGTGAAATCCAGAAGTCAGCAACGCATCTAGAAGTGAGTACAACCCCATGGCGGGCTGGTTAAGAATGGCTTGGCTGTCTAACCAACTGTATTCACTCTCCCCTTACCCTCAACCCTGAACCTAACTCTTCCAAGTCTCTCACACACTATATTTCAAATATTTATGAAAGAGTATTGGTGACAACGGTCAGCTCTGCTTTACTCCTCGTCCTATCATTGCCAAATTGCAATCTCCGTCTGATATTCTCATCTTTGCTGCCTGCGTCACGTATAAGATTCCTAACAGTCATATGTCCTTCCAATTCACTCCTAACTTTATTGTAAATAAATTAACTACTCTATTCTAATCTACTCTCATAAGATTTCTCGAATCATGTGGAGTTATAGTTTGAATCAAATCACTTATGTCACAACGATTAAAACTCAGGCGCCGTTACACCACCCACCTTGCACGAAGGATTTGCTGGATGCATGCATTCAAGGAGAGATAGCACAAGGCTTGGGGATATTGTTTGAAATAAGAAATTGAGTTAATTTTAAAATAAACATCTAAGATTAAAAAAAAAACAGCGATTAGTTTTCAATAAAAGCCTGTAGTCTTCTTAGTCTGGGCGTGTAAAGATACCTTCCCTGGATTTAACCACTGATGTTGACAGAAATTCTAGTGCAACGGACACTATTCCCTACATTCAAGCTCAAGCAATTCGTTTTAAATGAGACGAACGGTTCACTCTTGACATTCCTTTTTTGATCAATTATTTTGTATTAATTCCATTATTCTATACACCCTACATTTGAATTATTTCATAGAGCACAGGTTATCTCGCTGGGCGTGTAAGGATACTTTCACCGGGATTAAAAACAGGCATTTTTGCACGCAATAGCCCCCAGCGCTCAGAGACCGTGAGGCTACTCAAGAAGTGAGAGAGATGCTGAGCGCCATCTGCGATCAAAGAAATCGCCACTGCACGCAACAAGTTGGGCATGGCTATGCCAGAATACAAACAAATTGGCATCATCGTAGCAAACCTTATTTTAGAGCTGAAGCTGTTATGCCAACGCTGGTCAACACGAAAGGAGAATATAACCTAGGGGGGAGAAACAGACTTCTAAGTGATAGGCAAGGAAAAAGACAAGCATCATCGCCTAGAAACGGCACCCTTCCGGAGCGTATAAGAAGTATGAAACCGAGATAAGGGGAGACGTATCGACGGATGAAATGCTCTCTTCCGAGTAGGGCTCCACTCAGGTCGAGAGCGGCAAGGGGCGATGACGCTGATGGAGTGGAGAGGCGGAGGAGGAGGGTGTTCCGTTGCTCGAGATGACCCATCCCACCCTTCTCCCACCCCCTCACCCCTCTGGTTTTTTGTACCGTCTCATATTAAAAAAGAAATATTCCAACGTCACACACTGATTGTCCTGAATTGCTTTCCTCCATTAATTTCCGAGTCCTTAGTCGATCTACACGCATGCATTCCTTACTCCATATGCCTATCCCTAGATTATCCCTTGTCAACCGCTCACTCCACCACCGCCTTTCCTCCCTACTGAATTCTTTGCCGGATAACATTGACCCGATTTTTATCCCTTTAAACGTATTTATTAATCTCGCCATGTCCCATTTTTACGAATAAATAACCCTCCATCCTTTACCCCCTTTCCACTTATGTTGTATTTGTATTCTTGATTATTTTTACCCTGTGACCTTCGTTTTGATGGATTATTTAAGTCTATATTTCATGTTTGTTACTGCGACACTGTAAATTGGCATAAATGCTCTTAGCGAGCAATTATTTAAATAAATAAAGAATAAATACTCGAGAGTAAACGCATTCCTACCCGGCGAAACACTTTCTCCATATTCAGTCTTATACCAACAATGATAAGTTTTCGGACAGTTCCTGCCTAATCTACTCCCAACACCCTGTGTAATCGTTTCTGTGACCGAACTCTACTAGTGCCCCATACTATACACTCCGTGCAATCTTGGTGCCTTCTACCTCATGAGTTCCCTTATAATTTCCTTTTTATTCTCAAATATTTTTACCATTTTCCCAAAGCTCAGCTTTTCATGTCCAGATTATTTCAATACTGTCGCCATCGCTTACTGCCTCCTTCCAATGGTTTCTTTTTACAGCATGAAAAATGTACAAGATTTTAGTCTCTAATATGATTACTAGCAATCAATCTTAAGATGAGTTTGAAGAAGCTCTCTAGACAATTACCCATTTGACTAGGCTCTTCATATTTAAGCAAGAGACAATCCCTCTTCAAGTTGTGCGCAGATTATACATCCGGTAGAATACCATTATTGCTTCTGATATCCTACTCCCTACTTCCTACACTTAGGGCAGGCATTCAACTTGGCCAGCTTCATTCCACATGAAACCGGGAAGACTCTCCCTTCAAAAATAGAACAAGGTTTAATTTTATGGCCGAAGAGGATAAAAGTCAAATGGCGCAGTTATTGCAAAGCTAGTATTATTAAAGAAAATTAAAAGGATGAAAATAAATTTCCGTCGATCGTATTAATTTCTTTTTAAACCACAGGTAATCACGGTTGAAGATTCCAAACCAGAGAGGGAGGGGTGCTTGAGTCGCTGGAGATTGATTCCGGTACGTAACTAAGGACTCACTCGTATGTTTTTACATTGTGTTCGGGATTATTCCGTACCGAAATCAATCTCGAACGATTCAAGCACACCCCCTCCTGGTAGATTAAGAAAATTACTGATTTATTGTAAAAGATAAAATTTTCTTATAAAAACATCATGAAAGAGAAAAAAATAATGATAGCGGCGTAATAATTATATCATTAGTGTTAAGACGTAATACAGTATCGAAATTATTGGCAATCAAAAACTTTCGACAGGCCAGTTTTAGGGTCTCTTATAGGGTAAGTCTATGTGTGACAAACCATTCTAACCAACAGCAATAATGAGTTCTAGTTACCATAGTCGTTTGTTGAAACAACTGCCACTAACAAAGCATTGTGTGCAATTTGGAGTTTGATTTGAAAGTACGATTTGAAGTAATTATTTCATTATTTTGAAAGCAACGCATAAGTTTGGAATTTTGAAGACAATTAAGGGCTTGTGAAACGATTAAATACATTCACAACCTTAAAATAAACCTGCTTGAGTGTAGCAAATTGAAGGTACCACGAATTATTCATAGCAAGTTCGAATAATCATAGACTCAATGCTTAGTTGTTGAATCACATACCCACCAATCACCACCAATCTCTGATTGTTGAACCAATGATTATATTTCTTAATGAATACTTGACCGAAATATTCAGCGATTAGAAAATAATCATAGATTCATGAATCGTCGAATACTCGACGTAAAATTCTTGGCTATAAATACCAGCCTAAGAGAAACGATCGCTCAATAGAGATTAATTCGATGAAATCTTTTATCGCTCGAGTAAAAGAGACTTTAGCACTTAATTTTTATCAAATAAACATGCCTATCACATTGAAATGAACTGGGGATATTAATCGTTTAATTGGGTTACAGTGGATAAAGAATTGCTCGAAATCCGTGTAACTACTTCTAAGCATACAAAATTCGTGACCGGGCTCTGGGTCTTTCGGAAGCGACGAGGGCGGGTTCATCTCCAGTCTCCGGATCTGGAGGTTCCTCGAATAGAAGCGTCCCTTCCGCCACTCCCCTTTCTCCCTCGATGCTCCAATGTTATACACGCCTCCTGGACAGCACCAGACTTAAAATATCACACTTTCATCCCATGTTGAACCCTAGCGCGCAGCCACATTTTCGGGGAGAGTAAAATAGGATGATTGACGCGTGGTTTAGGGGGTGGATTATAAATTTAATCGTCAAAATCGATACTATAATATTAATCAGCCAATTAAAGAGGCAATGTCAATATATATACCCCTTCGCCATTCCGGCATGACTATTCCCCTCTTCCTCCCGGAAAAAACCAACTATTTCAGCCCGATTTACGTTTTGAACTCAGAAATTCTGGAATGTCATTTATTTCCCTACTGTTTCACACTCAAGCGTACACGTGAAAAGTGTTTTTTTGCTCTTGGAAAGTATTCACATACATTTAAAGTGAATAATTAATTTGGATGCTCGACCTTAATTTATTTCCCACTTGTTTGGAGGGCACAGTGTATTTTCCTACCCCAAATTATTGACCATTTTCGACTAAAATGTTATGTGAATCCTTCCATGCTGCTGCTATAATTACTAAGAGGAAGGAAGCAACGAACTATATTAAACTTCCTCAAGTAAGATAATGAGAAAGAGATAATGCGTCAGAAGTCTAAAGACCAAAATATTGATTGCTCGGGCGCCCGGATCCTTCCATGCGGTACTAATTTTCGTGACGAGCAAGCGGAAAGTAGAGACCTAAGTCAGGTTTATCAACTTCCTCGTCTTCTATTTATAATGAGAAAGCAGCGGTAGCGATATCGAAATGCGCCGGTCTGCCGATCTGTACAACACGGGTTACAATACCGCATGAATCATGAATGACATACCTACTAGTCGAGGGATAATCCCTCGAGGGATAATCTCGGATAGGCGATGCGATGAAAAATTTGCAACGATACTGCATTAAAAAATATTACCATTACTACGAATCATAAATATGAATAAAATACTACAAAATAGTTTTCTAAGAAAGAAATAAAATAATAAACTCAATCAACTAACAAAAACTATAATTTCAAGATGAACAAAAATCATTCCATATAATAGATATCAAGTAGTATACGACGTCCGATATAGGTACAAGACAAACTCTTGATTGAAGATGAAGTAGAAACAAATGTAAGAGAATCTGATCCGCACGCACTTTTTTTTAAAGTTACACACTCCAGCAAATCCTTCAATTGTATTTGTCTTTACGAGAACTTATCAATTAAATAAATAATTTCACAGGCAATAAAAAAAGAGAAATGGACCGAAATAAAATATTTAAAAGTCACACTCCTTGATTTTTATTGAGCAGTAATTGAAAACTAAGGTGTAGGAATTGAGTAGGTTAAAGTTAATGATAATTCAGGATCGGATATGATCTTTATTCCGTCAGAATTATGTGCAATGGAAAAATCCTCCCCTCCAAAATTGATACTTGAAATAACAATGCCACATCCTTTATTAAGGAAAGAAGAAACCACCGAACGGGTACCGCAAAACACAGAACATAATCCCACCCCAATAAATATCCAAGAGATATGATTAATTAATAGTCAGATAAAAAAACCGAGAAGTAAATGAACCCCTCGAGTCATCTCCAAACGCAATCTCGCCAGCCGAAGGTGCAACTCCGAAATTCTTACTTCTTCCTGGTCGCCAATCTGCCGAAGGCGGTCGCTTTGCGCTCAGGACTTGCCACACGCGATATGCACGCGGGAACTCAATCCCTTAACCGCTAAGAACGAACTACGCTGCATTAATTTCCCCCAAGCACTTTCCCACTTCCTTCGCCCCGCCGACTCTTTGCCCTTGGCCCCTGTTCCCTGACCTCCTCCCCCTTCCCCTGCGCTCGCCCCACCTCCACCCCATGGATTATTGATTTTTCAGGCCGCTGAGTCATACACAGCGAGCGAGGAAGAAAGGGGAGAGGGGGGAGGTGGAGTGGGGAGGGGGTGGGGGCGAGAGAGGGGAGGTTCGCGAGGGGATGCGGGAGGGATGAAGACGAAAGAGCGGGGGGGAGGGGGGGAGTCACGGCGGGGCGTAGTAGACTACGGCGTGACAGGCGGACGAAGCTCTTTACTTTGAAAGAAGAAGACGCCTCTGATTCGCCTGCCGACCGCTTACTCCAAGGCTCGCCTGACGGCAAATTACTCATAAAAATAATCCTGTATCAAAGAGCGCATGTGCGAGAAGTGGATTATATCCTGCAAAGTGCCTTGAAGAGTGCTTAGGCCCGGTTTCGAGAAGTAGAACTTTACCGTTAGTTGACGAAGTTGTGAAGTTACTACGGCGGCAACAGAAAGTTCAAAATTTTAAGAGCTCATCAGATATGGGATAGGTAAACTTTGAACGTTATTGACAGAAATGAGCACGAGCGACTGCTCCAAGTCGGCCAAAATATTTTTTAAAAATTCCATGTTATAAAAGGAAAAATTAAACAATGACGAGGTCAACGCCACTCATTACTTTAAAAAACGTACCACTGGTGACGTCATCAGCAAGTTATACACAGGATAAGCCATTAAAGAATAAGCGAAAATTCCGTTACTCAAAGCTAGCATAAATACTTAGCGTACCTTAAAACCCAGCAATTTCCAAACAATACGCAAAGTGACTGGATAGCTAAATGCAAGGTAATAAAACCCGCCATTCCTTGACAAAAGCGCTGAAGGCTTCGGCAGCAAAAACAAATGAGTTGGCGCATAAACAATGAGGCGCTAAAGGAAACCAAGAGTGAGCTCGTGCAGCGGTGAGGATAACTTGAAAGAGCAGCGATGCAGAAAGAACGAAGTGCCGCGCCTTTCGGGGGAGGCGCTACGGTCGGGTGAGTCACGCTTCCTCCCAGGGGTGTGGCGGGGGAAGATAAACGCCCGGCTCCCATCCGAGGCGAGGGACGTCGCGTTGGAGGCTGTGGGGCAGTCGCTGATCGGGAGGGAAGTTGGAGGGGACGCCACTGACAGGGGCTGCCTTCCTGGGGGATCGTTGGGCAGCCGGAACCTCAAAAGGGATCAGGGCATGGAAATGAGGGCAAGGAGAAGTGGTGCGAACAGCTTAGTGCCAGGTCATTGCCTCTATGAAGGCGAAAACATTTATGCAGCCAGTGTATGGGATCTGAATGAATTAGGTTTGATCAGAGAACTAGACAGTGTGCAGCGTAGAGCAGCTAGGTTCGTTAAAAGGTGTTACGATAGGTTGAGTAGTGTTTCAGAATTAATACAAGAATTAGGGTGGGAATCATTATCAGATCGTAGGTTAAGGTACAAATTAAATCTATTAGAGAAATTTCAATCGGATAGCTTTACTGAAGATGTTAGGCACACATTAAAAACACCAGAGTATTATGCTAGATTCGACCAGATAAATAAGATTAGAGAGATAGATTGTCGTACCGATAGATTCAAAATGTCGTTTTTCCCCCGTACTATAAGAGAACAGTATAGGAGGCATAGCGAAGGGATAGGTAGGGGAAATATTTTAGAGTATTCTGTAGTGTATGATGCATGTATTTTTCTCTTAAATACTATAGATACAAAAAATCTAGTTGCATGAGACCCCATTGTTGCTTGTTTTGCATGTCGGTAGTGCATGCTTCGTGATCTTCACCCCCTGCCACACACCCTCGCGGTGGCTTGCAGGGTATCGTGTAGATGTAGATGACAGTCCAATGTACCACTGATCGACCTTCACACTGGACTCTTATTACATCCGGAGTACTTCTTAATTTCACTAACGTATAGTGGCTTCTCAAATGGAATGAAGGGGGGAGACCTTTCAAAGTAACGTCTTTATCCATATTGATGCACTAAACGATAATCTGAAAAAAATAATAAAATACAAGAAAACGTAAACAAATGAGGGAGAAAAGGTGGACAAACACAATTTAGGTTGATTAAAGATGGTCGTGCGATGATAGGATAATGCTGAATTACGGAAAACTGAAAGATTAAATGCGAAATACACTATGAACACACATAGGCTAGGATCGTGCGAAGTGAGATACAGGAACGAGGAGAGCTATGGCGACACCTTCCGAACCATTGAAAGGGATGAAAGTCAATGAAGGATGGCTCTAGTTCTGCATACAAAATTAGAGAGAAGAACAAAGCATTCCGCCAAGGAGAATCCTACTTGGAGGATTAAGAAGTATTCAACAAAGAACAAAGTTGCAGCTATAGCTTAAAAGTCGAATGACATTCATCAAGACGAAGAGGTAGCTTCTTGTCTAGGCAATGCTTATGCCCAGCTTGACCAAACAATAGTGAACATTCTGCGAAGAAATCATCCTACTAGTTTAAAATAGAATAGGGTGGTCTACGAAGGTATGGATGAATAAGGATGGTCAGGGAATGTGGTATTGGAACAATAAATGAACACGGGGAGAAAACAATTGAATTGGAAAAACAAAGGAAGAATAACCAGGTAATCATATGCATCTAGTTCAAAATGACACCCGAGAGGTAGGTAAATCCAGAGGATGCCAAGAAATACGAGTACGAATATAGTACATTATGCATAGGAAAACGAATTCTCCTAGATTTCAGAAATTTGCCTTTGATTCACCAAGCTTTCCAGGAATATAGGGCAAGGGAGTAACAGATCCTTTTTGAAGTGAGTCACTCTTCACGCGTGATAGTAGGTACCCTTAAAGACAAATTTACACGACTTCTATTGCTATAGAGGTACCCTTAAAGACAAATTTACACGCTTGCGATGGATAGAGTACCCATGAATTATTTTATGTAATTCCCGAGACTTGGCGCTGCTTCTGATTATTCAATGCATCGATCCGTGTAAACGGCCTTAATACCTCCTTTACAAACCGATATTACGTGCAGAACATTTTGAAGAGTCGCTTCCCCAATACGACAAATAAAAAGACTAAAGATTCAGCCTAATATGGCTCCGTCCGTGAAGTTAACCGACCGTTGAAATTTCTTTTTCATTTTTCTTTTCAGATAATTTCAGAACCATTGACGCAGAGAGGGGTGGAAGAGGAGAGTGATGGAAGGTCTTAAAGAGCAAGGAGCCTTCAGGCTGAGAAGGGTGGCTGCCACGCCCACAGGGCAGCGATTCCACGAGAGCGGCAGTGAAAAAGGCAGAGCAGAGACGAAGGGGGCGACAGCGTCGACCGGAAAGTCTTCAAAAGGCGACCGCCGACAATGCAATCGCCTCGAAGTGACCACCGTCCACTCGAGACACAAATCAACAACACACGTTCAGAAAGCTCACGAAATACACGAACAACCGCACACAATGGTAGACTTCACACATCTCGACAGTTCTCTTACATGTCATGGCCTTTATTTAGAAAGGATCGACATGGTTCAGTACCGAAAATGTAAGCGTTGTCAAAGGCTTGAAAAATATAAAAATGGAATTTTTTTACGGTTGTTACACCAAAATGTCATCCCCACCGATGCTGTACACTCAACGAGACCTTGCTGCATAAGTTCGCAGAGCAAGCGAGGGACCCCATCCTTTCTCGTTGGGTGTCCACCCTTTCGTTACGTTAGGAGATAATGTATCATGAATTCATTTCTTATGAAAATTGATGACGATACACTTTATAATTGGTGAATAAATAATAGTGCTGAGAAATAAATAAGGTACGTATTTATAATAAACTTCTGTATAAAAGGCGACGGTTCATTGGCATCATTACGCAAATGAGGGGAAGGCGTCTAAGAGAATGTTACGAAGCGTTTTATGAGGGGAGGGGGGAAAAAAAGGGTAAAATCTGCGTCACGTAGTACACTGATGCCCCATAAGTACTCAAAGCACAAGAGGCACAAGTCTCTCAGTTATAGATGGCTGGATAATAAAATCCTTATTTTATGAATTCATCAGTGAATTCGTTGTTGATTCCTTGTACAGCGTAGAATGTACACACGTCCAACTACTGAATTAGTATGGGGCATATAAGTGAGTAGCCAAAACCTACTAACAGCTAGATATATAATACCGAATGGAGGAATTGAAGAGCAAATATTTTACCTGCCTCCGAGGAAGAAGATTCCTTGAGCTACACAAAAACATTTTGGCCAGACTTAGATAACTTAAATACAACCGTGATATAAAGTAGGGGATGAGTTGTTGTGGAACTTGAATGGAAGGTTGGGTTTTATAAAGCTCAACTGCCTGACAAAAATTGGTCTGAAATCTAAAAATATATCGCCATAATTCGATAAGTATTCTTTACAAAGCCTTCTGAGCGAGATTCTGAAGGAGATATTTCCTTCCGTCATCGACGCCGAAAGTAAAATCGGCTTTTCGATCGCGCAGCAGAGTACGCCTGTACTTGACGGCAACTGGGAGTAGAGTGACGCGTCGAATGTGTTGATTCGCAATGGATCTATGAAATTAGTTGGGGCGATTTCCGAACTAAATTCACCAATTGAAAAGAGCTCCATACTGAAGTACGAAAACGGAAAAAAATCGGCGGAATATATCCTAAGTCACGATATCGGCTTTGAGCGTTGGTGA
The DNA here is from genome assembly GCA_933228895.1 of Platycnemis pennipes. Lineage (NCBI taxonomy): Eukaryota > Metazoa > Arthropoda > Insecta > Odonata > Platycnemididae > Platycnemis > Platycnemis pennipes. The sequence continues at coordinate 140,880,755 of OW121849.1, read as the reverse complement.
CGTCGAGATCTCTTTCTGTGTAAACAGTCTAGGAACTAGCTCTGAGACTACTCCAACATACTCCAGCCTTTCGAACGATATGTATAGCTTCTTAAGCAACATGTATCTACGATCGAACATACCTTTTCCGGAAGCAACGTGGAATGATCACATGTAAACTGATGATAGCAAACAGCATCTAAACTTTATATACTGATGGATGTCCTTAAGTTATGAAAACAGACTTACAAATGAATGTGACCACTTTTAAATCATCCTCGACCTTCATTTATAATCAAGCATCAAAGCTATATGAGAAAATAACAAATAACTGATGAGATACAACCTCTTGTGCATGAAAACATTATCTGGGTACGACTTGGTCTCGATGATGCATTATCGACGTGACCTCATTATTTCAGAGGCATAAGTGATTTCCGCTGGATTTTTGTCGAATGTTAACCAACAGCCTCGTTGAAGTACCTATCAGGTTAAATGGTAAGTTCCCTTATTTACAACTACAAATAAAATATTTAAGTAACCAGCACATCTAAAAACTACGAGAAAATGTGCCATACCATTAAAACATTCGTCTTTTCATTCCGACTTTGGACTGAGCATTGACATACCCAAGAACACTGTATTATACAATGTTCTTGGGCATACCAATGCCTACAAAGAGATACTATTTTAGCGGTCTCATTTTTAATACTTTTAATCAGCGTATTTATGCACTCTGGCAAAATCATACTTCTTAAAAGTAAACGATTGACCTGTTTCATTGAATCGTGCAACTGGTTTAATAGCTTATTCACCACGGGCATGGATGTAGTTGGGAATGCTTTTGCGAAAGACATAAAACGAGTCGACGGACACTTTGAAAAAAAAATTATTGGATGTATATAGACCACAAAATAAGAACCTTAAATATTGGGTCAGTCCGGTTTTATAATGCCTTTTTAAACTAAAAAAAGGTACATATTATAAAATCGTCCAAAAGAGTGCAAATCTGCTGTCTTTCTGCGTCTCTAAATATAATACTTTGAGAGGTTACTTTAAAGAGCACACAAAAATTCACAAAAAATGGACCTATCGCCGTAAATGGGATTCGCAATCGAATTTAAGACCACCTGAACTCTATTCCAACACATAAGTGTGTCTCCTCCACTCTACCGTAACTGATAACGACAGCCCTCGCAATACAGAACCGGAAAGAACACGTGGCGATGGGTTCATTTTCTCACTTTCATTAGAACGGAAAGAGCCACGGAAGGATTGAAAGTTAGAACAACACGTTATTTAACTCCAAATGCGAGAATCGCATGCAAGAACTCACTGCGAGAGAAGCCTCAGGAACAATGACGGAGCGTAGGAGCGAATGAATTTCACGGCAAAACGATGTACAGTTATTGACACATTTTCCTCAAAATCAGAGAAAGAGAGAGAAGGAAATTGTTGTGAAAAGGGTGGGAATTCACGGCCGACCACTAATTTCCTTCCAATATTCGGTCAGAAGGATGAAACCCCTAATGCGTCCACTTCAGAACTCTCTCCTATTAAGGTCGACTTGATTATGCAGGAGAGTAGAGTAACAGCGGTAACAGACATCCACACAGATATATTTACAATGCCTTTCATTTCGTAGGGTATAAGGGACCAAGGGAGACGAGACCGGATGGTTAGCTGTGTATTCAAGTGAGCTACTCTGTAATACATCAATAAAACAGGTAAATTTTACAAACCTCTGCAAACAGCGTCCCTTTCACATTAATGTAATTAGGTTTCAATGGACTCAAACTGCTTCAGTTACATAGACTGCACCTTTCACCTTAACCGAATACTATAAGTATTTATAAGTAAGCTTACATCTTATATTAACAACTACATCCATGCCCCAAAGGGGATTCGAACCCGCGAACTTTGGGTTGCCAGGCACTTTACCGACTTAACCACTGCGGTCGACACACCCTTCATTTGTCTAATATTTCAAAATCTTGATAATGCGTTGAATAAATTGTTTTTAACACTAACGAAATACTTAACTCTGTAGTTCCTAATTCTTTCATAAGCACCTTCTTTCATTGCGCATGTTTTAACGGTCATTCACCCCCTGCCGCAGTTGATTGCAAGGTACTCCGCAGATACGTCTACATCTAAGCGATACCAGCCAGCCACCGCGACGGTGTGTAGCAGTGGGCGAAGATCACCAAGCATGCACTATTGATATGCAAACAAGCAACTATAGGGTCTCATGCAACTAGATTGTTAGTATATATAGTATTTAAGGGATTAAAGCATGCATCACGCACTACAGATTACTCTACAATATTTCCCCTACCTATCCCTTTGCTATACTGCCAATTCTGTTCTCTTATAGTACGGGGAAAAAATGCCATTTTGAATCTATCAGTACGACAATCCATCTCTCTAATCTTATTTATTTGGTCGAATCTAGCATAATACTCTGGTGTTTTTAATATGCGCCTAACATCTTCAGTAAAGCTATCCGATTGAAATTTCTCTAATAGATTTAATCTGTACTTTAACCTACGATCTGATAATGATTCCCACCCTTATTCTTGTATTAATTCTGTAACACTACTCAACCTATCGTAACACCTTTTAACGAACATAGCTGCTCTACGCTGTACAGTGTCTAGTTCTCTGATCAAACCTAATTCATTCTGATCCCATGCACTGGCTGCATACTCAAGGTGGGGCCTAGCTAGTGAAAAGTAACATCGCTCTTTTGTCTTCTCATCACATTTCTTAAGTTAGATATGTAGGAGATTATCAGAGGAGACAACACATTAGATATGGAGGGCCTGGCCAAGGAGAGGCAGGATCCTAGGGCCCATCAATTCATGCACTTAGCAACATGGCTTCGCTCCATTAGACGAGCCGATGATGTCGTACCCCGGAATGCCATGGTTCAGGGAGCTACGCAGAGAACAGACCCACGCGTAGCACACGTCGTCAGCCAGCGTTCTTTTCGATTCCGTGTTGAGGCGTGGGGGAGGAGACGGCGGTGTATTCCCCGCGAGGAGAGGCAGTCGTGGCGCTGGGGGTGGTGGAAGGCGGAGGAGGGGGATAGAGGGGAGGAGGGGGAGAGAGAGAAGGAGGGGGGGGGGGAGAAGGGAGGAGAGAAGTTCTAGGAAGACACGCTAACTACCGCCTTGCAAAATCAAATTAAGATATTCGATATTTCATCCCACCTCAAAATCATCTCATTGCTCACAAAATTGAGCTGCCATGGATTTTCGTATCCTGTGACGACACATCTAAACTGCTGGCAGAAGCTCGGACTTCTTTGCTCGATGGAGGATTTGCGATACAATGATGGAAAAAACACCCAAAATAACATCATGGATGGGTGGCTGGAAACATTTTAAGCGTGCATGAGCAATCAAACCATCAAAGAAGGAAATCGATGGCTGCATCAATGCTGGACGGTGGCGGAAAAATGCGAGAGGCAAGTGAATAAATGACGCTTCACTTCGTGATGTGCCTAATTTTGATGGAACCCCATCGACTACTTTGATGCTTTATCCAGGGAAGGAACATGGTTATGAGTAATATCAACGAAAAATATTTCTAGTCATGCTTATGCACGATAATAATTGCTTAACGACCTTGTTTCCTCATTCCATCAATGTGTGATATTAAGTGAGAGCAACAACACCTCGACCATGAATGAATTGAGAACTCAGATCTCCCCTGCACATAAGTTTTGCGCACGCTTCTTTAGTATTGAGTGCGGTTGAGAAATTTCCAAAAAGTTTTAAAAACCACTCTCAACATAAGGGGAGAGAAGGAAGCCTTGGTAGCTTAATTAGCAGAGTACCTGACCGGAAATTTGGGGGTTCCGGGTTCGAGTCCAGGTCAAGATGGATTTTTCTATGTGGAAATTCAGTTATTGTGTACTTCAGCTGGTGACTCAACTAAGGTTTACACGGCTAGTCCGCAATCCTAGGATAAATTCCTAATTATCAGTGTTTCGTAACTGCATGATATGCATCGAGGTTTAGATACGGTTTGTATCATTATCTTCAAGTATATTGGTTCTGCCAAGGGATACTTCAGAGAAAAAAATTTACAGGAAACCAATAAAAGTCACAAAACAAGAAGAGGGTAGATTTTATGCAAGATTGATGGCGATTGGCCCATTCCCGGGCTTCTTTTGGGCAACGACATGAAATTACTGCACTTCCGGTTAAAGTACCAACCCAACATTGCACCCATTGTAATGTTAGACCTGGTAAATTAAAGAATTACAAACGACAAACAAGTCACCAAAACTTAAAATTGGCAGGATAAGTTCTGCTAAGTGAATAACTGCTACCAATCCGCCTTTCTCGACACTGAAATCCAATCGAGTTTCTAGAATTGTGCCTAGCATCTAATTATTGCGTATGGGTGCGCATGGACATTCAAACAGCACGATTCAAGGCATCACAAGGAATAAGTTCGTGTTTCGTAACTGCATGAGATCCAGCAGGGTGTAACCAGGTGTGGAATCACGGTTGTATCTTTCGTGTTATCGCAATCTTTATCGTTAACGCTTACCCCTAGAGTAGCGCACGGTTAACAATAACCGTCTATAAAATTCGCTCCAATGATTGTGATAAGCGATTTGAAGTGTTGTGCGAAAAATGAAGAACGGAGATCACGTTCTCTCTGACATAAGTTAAATAAAAAAAATAGCGATAACGCTAGCGCACGCCTAATGAAAATCCATGATCGAGGCCCAGGAAGGCAATATTACCGGGCGCACATTCCAGCTGTGACTAACTATACAATTGGTTTTATAAATGAATTATCCTAGAAAACAAAATACATTCACATCCAAAATAACTACTGACATCAAAACTTCTTTTGGGCAACGACATGAAATTACTGCACTTCCGGCTTAAGTACCAACTCACCATTTCACCCATTGTAATAACTCGTGCTCACGTGCAAGCATTGCACAAATACAAATTTTCGTCGCCACATAAGAAAGGAGGAAATGTCTTTAACAATTACACTGCATTGTACTACATTAAGTCTTGCAGGCATGTAAGATAGCCAAAGATCTACAGGATGTATATTATAAATAATTATCTCTATAGTTAAGCTATCCATTTTTGTCTCTTACTGAACGCGGAAAAAGTTAAAATATAAACTCACTAGATATTATCTTTATGACTTCGGCTAAGATGGCTCGACTAATTTCGTAACATTTTTCGAAGCCTTCCGAAAAGCTATCCACTTTAAATTCTTGCTTTGAGATTTAGCCTGTGCTTCAACCTATTATTTGTCAGTGATTCCAAACCGAGATACCGCAGGGCTGCAAAAAAAGGAAGGGCAGCGGGGTGGTCGGCCCCGAAATAAAGCCGCCATGGGTCAGATTCTGCACCGAGGGGTGGGAATAAACTGGGAGTGCAACGGGCGCGGCCGCCGGAAGTGTCTGGGGTCGCCGGAAGGGGGTGGGGGGGGGGGGGAGGGGGCACGGGGTTGCCGGGTGAGCAGCAGGTTCGGCACGAGCAAGCTTCTCCTCCTCGCATTCCCGGCATTCCGCCCACGCGATGAAAAGGTTGAGGATTACACCCCCGGACCGCGTTGCTCTTTATTAAAGTTCGCTGGCCGGGCAGCATTCGGCGGTGAGGATAGTGGGTCCCTGTGGCACTTCGCGGAGCCCTCGAGAGCGCACTCTTCGACTGCACAGATGAAAGGCGAAATGATTCGAAGCCACGGCCACACAAGTCTAGCGGCAAGTGTGGCCAAACACCGGGAGTTTTCGTGGCTGTTTATGAATCTCCTCTCTGACTGGATCAGGAATGGCGTTTTAACTTTAAAAAGTGTACAAGTTACCGGTGCGTTTGACCTCGAATTAAAATAATACACAAAGTAAGGGCATTGGAAAGGATTAAAATAAGTAATTTTTGATGGCTTAAGTTTCATTTGGGGTAAAACGCTATGCGTTGAAATATGTAGGACAGGCGGTGGCGGCAACTGTAATTTAATTTTCTTCCGTACACTCTGAGCCACTTCCTGCGAATCAATTTTAGCATGCGGGCTAAGAAATTCCAAAAATGAGAAGAATACGGAACACCTGGAAACTATGAAGGGCAGGCGGGAGTAACATTGTATATTTTGGGGGTGCAAAGGCACTTTTCATGAAGAAGCCAAAGGACTAATTTCCACGAATTTCTCAATAACCTTCCAGATTTTCCGAGTCGAAGAATCCCAAATCCCCGAGGCTTGAATCACAGGCACCGTCACCAACCTGGGTGAAAAAGAAGCAAGGGAATTCAGTTGAGGATTTACATAGATATGTTGTCAATAACTATCACGCTAAAATTTTATACACAATATATGTGTTCAACCCGAAGGTTGGTTTTCGATGGGTGAGAGTAGAGCTCACCCCGTACTAAGCCATTGGCGTGTGAAATTTGCGCATTCACGGTAGGAGTAATTCCTTTCTCTGGACCACCTGCGATTTCCTACGAAGTTCTGACACGCAGAAAATTGAATCGCGAGGATTTTGTATGGGGGTGTCCAGAAAGGCTCTGGCCCGGGATTTGAACCCGAGACTCTCCGGTCGGTAGCTCAGTGCTCTAACTACTAGGCAGGGGCGTCGAACTATTTTCGCTGGGTGGGAGCCAACCTTGAAAAGGGCCCGGCTCCTAAGAAAAGGGCCCGGCTCCTAAGAAAAGGGCCCGGCTCCTAAGAAAAGGGCCCGGCTGCTGAGAAAAGGGCCCGACGCCTAAGAAAAGTGCCCGATTTCTTTGCGGATACGAGGTGGTTGAGGCTAAAATTTTGCTAAAAGAGCATATGAAGGTGTGAAAATATGTGCCAGAAGGGAAAAAGCAAGCTGGAAATAGCGAAATTTAATTTTTATAAATGAAGATTACTCATTTTTCAAGTGCCCAGGGTAAATTATGGGGGTGGCCTCCGGTCCCTCCTGCCCCCCACTTCCGACCGACGCCACTGCTACTAGGCCACCACGACACCCCGAAATGTTAATAGGAAACAATTAATTCTGAATGCATAAGCCCATGCCATTTTAGCTATTTTCTGGTGGGCGTGTTTCCTCTTTTGCCCCGATGACCACAGACGCGAGTCGCATTCCCATATCACTCGCCAAGGGGCCTTTCAGAACTCGAGGCCTCTCTCCTTCCCACCCAAGCGCGCCTTGCCTCCCAGGTTTCGCGGCGAGAGAATTTCCGCGCGCACCAGCCATCTTCCTCAGACCTTCCGCGGATATAGCGTTTCAATGCGCACCCCTGAGTTTCATTCTCGGCCGATGATCAACTTTCCGGCTCGGAATTCCCGCTTATTCCGGGCCCGCCGTTAACCGCAGAAGAGAGGGTGCTTAGGGCTTTTTAAACGCAAACATGCGCGGATATTAGTGGGATGAGGAGGTGTGGGGCGGCCGGTCGGGTGCGGTGATGAGGGGAGGGTGTGCGACATGGTCGAATAGGGTAGAATCTACATCTACATAATACCCTGCAAGCCACCATAAAGGTGTGTGGCAGGGGGTGAATTCTCACCGTACATGCATTACATATCATGCATAAAAAAGGATTAGATTTATATACTGTTCTAAACTTCACTATTTAAAAAAAGATAAAAATAGCAAAGCAAACATGAAAAAACATGCTGTTAGTTGGGTTAGCTTCAAGTCCTTATACCAACGTGCAGCTACCAATGTTATCTATTGCTACACCCGTATTGGATATATTTACCGTTATTCATATCCCTAATTGTACGAGGAGAAAAGGACATTTTGAATCTGTCAATTCGGCAATCAATTTCTCTAATTTTGTAATTATGGTCCAGTCTACCATAGTAAGTTGGGGTCCGCAAAATATTTTTAGCATCATCACTGAAAATATGGTCTTGGAATTTGTTTAAGAGATTAATTATAAATTTCAACCTGCGATCTGAAAATGATTCCCACTTAATAGACTGGTTACGCTAATAAGGTTATCGTACCGTCCCTTTACAAATCTTGCCGATCTTCGCTGCACACGCTCAATTTCGTTATTTAGGCCGATTTCGTAGGGATCCCATACACTGGCAGCATATTCCAAAAGAGGTCTAACAAGGGAAAAGTAGCTGATTTCTCGTACATTATTGTCACATTTACCCAGTACTCTTTTGATGAATCTCAGTTTATAACTTCGCTTGACCCATTATCACACGTATGTGTTTACCCCAGGAAAGATCATGTGTCAGTCTAAGTCAGTCAGAATCTAACGGGGCAAAGAGAGATTGGGGGGAAGAGATTTGGGAGTCTCCGACGACTGCAGCCGCCGTATCGAAACAATTACTTTACTTTTCGCTCCCTCAGCTCAGCTCTAGTTTCGATCCAAATATTTCACTTTGCACACACAAAGTGTAAGTGAAATTGTAGTCCACATTTCCTCATATGCACGATAGGTAACATGAAATATTTGAATGAGAATAGTACGTCTCCCATGATAATATCTTGAAATTAGAAACTTGTGTTTCATGTGAAGCTGTCACGATTTCTTGGCTAAATTGCCAGAAAAAGTAAAATCTTCGATACATGTAGTTGCTGACAGTATAATAGTGTGACCTAACGCAATTCTAATTTAGCATCACTTCCTTTGCTTGTTACCCAGGATAACGTCAAATGAATACCCAAAGTCATTTCATATGCCTTCCAATGTCAGCTGCTCCGACGTCAAGCGATTTATTTTCTCTAGGGCTCCGAAACGCCGACTTCGGTCGTTGAACAAAGTTTCCCTGTCTCACGTTCACCTCTCAAAGACTCACGCCACGCAATCACGGCCATTGTCTTCCGGCCTTTATGCACGATACAAAAGGCGACAACAATGCGAGCACGGCAAACAACAGCAGGATGACGTAATGCCTCCCTCTACCGCATCAATCCACGGATGAGCCTTTGGATTGCCGGCTACCTTCTGTATTCGAGTGCGCCAGTGGAGACAAGAGCCGCCGTTGTATCCGTACTCAGATGGTGTAATCCTCTTCCAGCAGCAATTAATGGAGTGTACCATAAAATCTATTGAATATTTACTCCATCAGAATAATTAGGTAGTGCTGAGCAGAGTGAAAATATAATTACACTATCCTGGGTCGGTAAGCCATAGAAGCTTTCCTCTGCGATGAAAAAGTTTGCGGTCAGTTACTAACGTTAAATCGATAAATTACGATAGCGATTTTTTCCTTTGCTAATATAAAAGTGTGAAGCATAGATATAAAGATCCAGTTATCAGGTTTTGCGTTACTCCCTGCGAGGAGGAGAGGGGAATTGTTGCGTGGCTGGGACCTCTAGCTGCATTTACGGCGGGGGTCCACATAGAAAAAGGGGAGGACGATAGAAAAGGGGAAGAGGCAGAGGAGACGGGAGGGGGGTGGTAGCGGTTTGGACCCATTTGGGAATCGAGAGCCCTGTGGTTGAAGACCACTCGGGAGCCAACGGAGTGGCTGCTGAGAAACGGACTCCGGCGAGCAGGCACACGGACTTAATTCGGATAATCCAGAGATTCTAGTGAGACGCGGGGACGGGGGCTTATTTGGGATTTTCAGGAGAAGAGAATAAACACGAGAGCAAAAGAGAGAGAGAGAGAAAGAGAAAGTATGGGAACGAGAATAACCGAGAGGAAGTGGTGAAATACCACTAGTGCTTCCTCACCGGAAAAGGGAGGAGTGTGTTTTAGAAACCCAATGCAATTACTTATGCATGCTGTTATAGCAAACAGGACTTCTGAGAATTTAGATTTTCCGCCTTCAAGAACTACTGACGCTCAAATTTAACCTGCTGGCAAGAAACTACGCACATCAAGTAGAGCTGAGAACTAAATATATTTAATGGGTTGAAACTACTTTCAATACTTCTGTCAGATTTCTAACTGTACAAGTCTCAACAGCGAAAGCTATGACTTTTCTGACTATACAAGTAAGGCATTTTAATTTCGAAATAATAATCAATAAATAAAATAACAGAGTAATAAAAAGAAGGAATTATGAATTCGTTTTCGGTGATTCATTAATCCATCATTGACTGCAACATGATCGTAAGCAGGATTTTATTATAGCAAATAGCCACACTTTTTCAACTGACGAAATTTTCAAAAAAATTATCGTCTAAACCGGATATGGAACAGCAAATTACTGTCACTTTGACGCTTAATGGATATATGAACAAAAGGATATACATATATCCGTTCAACGATTTTTGTATTATAGTAACGAGAGAACGTCGGTAAGGAGCTGCATTGCCCTAAAAAGTTATCGAACATTCCTTGTTCACTGTCCATTTTCCTTAGCACAAAAACCAGGAATTAGAGAAGAAAAAACTAAATAGATACGTAAAGCGATAATATTATTTCTTGCGGCACCTCTTTATAAAAGATTTATGGCATTTTTAATGCATAATTTAAAAGTTTTGGCCACTGAAAGTATTGCTAACCCTCATCCTGATCTGCTGGTTACTATCACAGCAAGATTTGGATAGCGGTTGAAACTCTTCGAACCTGAGAGGATGATCTGAGAGCGGCATTCGTTTGATGGATAAAGGAGCGTTTGATGGCATTCGGAAAACAGCGTGTGAATAATTTCCAACAAGGGGGAAGTGTGAGGGAAGGCAAGCCGCAGACGTATCTCGCGGTTGATGCAAGAGAGCCCGCGGTGATTAATGGCTCAGAATTCGCCTGAGGAGTGGTCGTTGAGCGAGGCAGAGAGGTGGGAAGTATGATTGATAGCGGAAGGTATTCCCGGCGCGGCGGACTTAGCCTCGAAGGCGAGTAAACGCGGCGACGGGAACAACAGATCAGATTCACGGGTTAGAGCGAGATACAAAGGGCTGGTCGGCTGGATGGGAAAGATGACTGAATATTGGCTCTGAAATGTTGAAATCCTTATGAGCATCATGTGATGAAAAAATCTGGTTCCCCATACAGGTTTATGTAAACATTTAATAGAAAAGCTACCACGACATTATGGGGGGGACAACAAAGCCAGAATCAGCCTTTTCTGTTTATCTACATCTACACGATATCCTGCAGGCTACCACAGGGAGTAAAGCATTACCAGGCAAGCATTTAATACAGGACATCAATTATTGTTATAAATTGGACTGTGCGTGGTGCAAAATGACCATAGCTGTCGACGCACCCTATAAATCCAAATCTACTACTACTACCAGGACATCAAAACTTAATTAATTTACTACAGGTTCCGATTTTAAATTAAAAATCTACAATAGATGGAATTATTATATACAAGTAACAAAACAACCAGCCTCGCCAGCTCATTCTATTGCGTACGAGCAAAGGTGAATTTGCTACTAGAAGTTTCGGACAGCACAAAAAACGTGTAATGGACCAAATGTGAGCCGAGAGTTATCACGAGAGCCGTTTAACTAACCTAGGCGATTTGGGTCGCAATTTATATGTAAGGATTACATATGATTAGATAATATCTGCGACATGAGATAAAAAAACACCTCCATCTTTTGCATCACTTACATGGCTGAAAAACTTGAATTTTCCCCCGCAAATATTTTCCCTCTTTAATTAACACATAGATGAACAGAACGACCCTCAGAAATATGTCACAAAACCCGGCAAGAAGCCTTCTTAAGCATGGTCGTAAAATATAAACTTTATTTTAGTGCTGAAAATGAACTCTCACACCTCTCCATGAATCCATTTGCACAATTGTATGCCTTGAGTAAGCGCTCCTTCGTCTACTCCAAATAAACGATGATACCCTTTCAGGAAAAGTTTTTAATCATTAATGGTAAAAAACAGGTGGTGGAAACGATAACGAATGACAGCATTTCAAAGAAAAGATTCCTACGTTCTAATTCTGCCACTACTTTTCAAATGTGAAATATCAGCACCTTGAGAAAGTTATAAGTAATTTTATATGTACAGAGCCGTGATATAATCAATTCCCTCGATTTTACAAAACAGTCGATACCGTTTCCTTCAACACAATTCTACTTTTCATTTCAATATAAAACCAGAGTTAAAACCAGATATGAAACATTTATTTGATGAAATTTACTCCCAAAATCGTTATGCAAGATTATGACATCCAAATTCACAGAAAAGGACCATAAGATTACTAACAAAAACTAACGGAATAAAAGAAATTAAAGTTACAAACTTCATTGAGCTCTCCCAGTTCATTGAGAAATTAATTTAGAGAAAACATCAGGTAAAGAAACTAAAATTACCATCGTTAAAAAAACCCAAGGCTTCAAGTAACTGAGTAATACCGAAGGAAAAGGAAAAAAATTAACCCTCGTCCCGAATGAGTTAGGTTTCTTTTCATACGAGGAACAAAGCGCAGCCAATTTCAGTCCGAGAGAGGAAGGGGTGGGAGACAGACGTCCCATTGAGACTTCGAGGGATGACAATGGCTTTGGAGCAATACCGGAGCGGCAATGGAGGGGGTATTAGGTGAGGTGGCTGTCGGGTGCACGTAATGAACGAAAGAGACCTCCCATAGTTTTTCGAGTGTCGTCCCGGTGAGTAGTACAAGATAAAGAAGCTCCTTATCTCGGGTAATGACGAAATGCGATAGTAATGGAAAATAAACAAACGACCGAGGACAAAGTAATTGCGGACGAGTTCCATAAAGCAACACTCTGGGGAAAAAAAAGACATAACATTTTTCGGGATGTGAAATTGCGGAGCTCTTTTCACATTTATTCACAAAATTTGATTAAAGCTAAGTAAGAAAGTACATTTTGATCTGAGATAAAACCTAACACCCGATTTTAAATATTTGGAGCACGTTTGGTGAATAAATGGGAAAAGGGTTTCATAAGTGTTTGCTCACCAACTTATTTACAACTCCATACGTTTTCCTAGAAGGGATAGCGTTTGCCAGAACTTCTCGAGAAAACAATTCAAGAATAACTTGGAAAAATGGCTGAAATAAAAATTTCTGCCAATTTATAGGCTACACTTTGACGGATTGAAATCGAATCAATTGTTTTACAATGCTCACAGCTAACGTTTTTATTCTTTCGACCAGTGTTAAGGAAAGTAATTCTGTCCGGATAAAATTATCTGAATCAGCGAACATTGTTTGTTAAATACATTGACCTCATTGTCCAACTCTACGCGCAAAATGAAAATAAAAATGTGCCGGCGTTTCAAACAAACATTCAGATATTCTCGAAATGTGGAAGTTTCAAGTTGACTAGTTCGACCACTACCATCACTTTCCACTCAAACCCCTCATACTTGGTTTTCTCAAAGTTTGTTTCAGTAAATACAATGGCAGATAGGAATAATATAAATTAATATCTTCGTTAACTTGATGTCCACAAATATATAAATCCAGTTTTGCTCCATGATAATTATGAATAGAGGGCTCGAAGACAGAATATTTGAACTGTTAGGGGCAGGAGAGGGATGATTTATTTTTTACAACAAGGAACATTAAGGCTTTTATCTCAGGGTCTATAGCATCACCAATTACGATACACACATTCTAAGTGCATGCCCCGAGTAGTGAAAGGCCCACCCGGGTGGGATTCGAACCCACGATCTTAGGAGTGGCACACGATGGCATTACTTCATCATCATCAAGGCTGAGATAATAAGTGATGATAGAAAATGGAAGAGGCTAAAAAATCCTTGCGGGGCACGCCTGTTCGATAAAAAGCAAACAAATATTCGACCTCATAGTCCTTGATGAGCCCAAATGTAACCATGTAACCAAATTCCGAGAAAACAAGCGCCCGCTTGTGGTTTCTTTAGCAGGGAAATAACATAAGTAATGGTGTCAAAATGGTAGTTACCGACAATTACCAACTTAGAATGAGTAGAGGGCTCACCGCATAGATCAAAACTGTCAGGCACTTTGGTCGTACTACTGGAAGGTTAACATAGTGGTAAGAATTTTTTGCGTTACATCACGAACAAAACAATCGTTTTTCTAATCTACTTAACGGACACATCACGTATGCTATTGTTGTAGTTTTGTTATTTTATTATAATAATGCGGTATGTCTCTACCTAAAGTCACATGGATAAGTTAACATTTGTCTTATTAAAGCAAACATATCTTGTCGCAGGAGGGATTCCTTGTTATTCCATCAAAAACACATAATCCAACAAGCCCCAACCCCTCTATTCCTATCCTTATACCTTTCCTCCCGGTCTGAAGCGCCTATTAGTGCGGAAACAGACTTGAAAACACCCATGAAATCCAACGCTGCAAGGGGGAAACGGAGCAGACGACAAAACACTTCTCGATTGTGCCGCTTAAGTCGATTAGAAAAACGAAAGCGATATAAGCGATATATATCGTTTGTGACGTAACGCGAAAAATTCTTCCCTCACTATCTATGGAAACCTTCCACTACTACATCCAAAACGTATAACATTTTTTCCGTATGCGTGGTAACACTTAAAATCATTCTCGGGATATTCAGGCGGTCATCATCCACTTTCAAGAGGATTGAAACGTGTAGTACGTGAAAACTTTATCCATACAAATTGCGGGAGTGAATAGCTATCGTCGCGGTAGGACTAGCTGGGTAATATTCACCATCAGCGAATCGCAAAGAATGAGATCTTCCCACACGTTATCTTTATGTCCCCTTCCACCTCTGCTGCGACGAAGCAGTAGGCGCCATGCCGCTCGGCACAGACAAGCTAAGCGTGCCAAACGCGTAAACGTTAATCGATGGAGAAGAAGGGAATGAGAGGGGGGTGGACCGGAGGAGGGGAGGGAGGAGGTTGGGGGAGGGGGGAGTCGACCCGAGGCCACGGAAAAGAAGGAGCAGGCAATTGATTCGAGACTGCCTCGGCCCCAAATGACCCCCTTTAGATAAATTAAGAAAACGGTTTCAGATGGCGACAAAGAACAAAACAGGAGCAACCAATCATCCCAGATAACTTTCAATTAAAAGCAATGTATAAATAAAATATTCAATAACGCTGAAGGATACCACCGTTGTTGCATGAGCACTGCCAAGAAATTGATCTGATGGTAGAATAAAAGGTCGATACCTCAGCATAGCGAGAAAAATCAGCTGAGCATGAAGTCCAACTTAAGATGAAGCGTTCATTCATGATTACAGATTACTATAAAACATATTATGGAGCTACTGTAGTATCCTTCTCACCTATAGCGGAAATTTCGTATCGCACCATAAAACGGAGCCGTGTTCAATTTGTAGAATATTTTGTTCACGTTTGAAAATTCGAAATGTTTTGTAAAAGTTATTTAAAAGTATAAGAAGAGGGTTTCCTAAGCCAGAAAAATCAAGTGCTAGTGTTTAAAATTTATTTATATCACAAGACCAATGGGCGGAAACGTTTTTATCATAAGATAAATTATACGGTGCGAGTACCTCTCGCAACATGTAACTTAGTTCCACCGAAATTAAAGACCAATGATTTTATCCCATGCCCAATATGAAATTCCACAATAATAAATCGCACAAGACTAATTTAAACATTTTAAACGTTGTCGAAGGCCCTAGTAACTAGGACACCTTCTATTACATTTCAGCAGCAGTCATTTTATTAGGTATTTTCCCTCTACGGATTAAGTTAGCAAGTGCCGCCAAAAGATCACTGAAGGGATATAAGAGGTGGAATGTAAGGGCGAAGACATAGTAGTTCCAACTTTTAGCATATAGGGCGGCATAACTACTGGGATGGGAATTGATACTTCACAACGGTAAAGCGACCAATAAGATGATGGGAGCAAATCTTATCAGCTTCAATCAGTCCTCAAGGTAAAAGAGAGACGTGAGAAATAGAGTGATTATGAGAAAGCAGTGGATCAGGCTGTTTAAATCTTGGTCGCAGTAATGAGAAGATTCAAAAACCAACAAATTGTAAGAGAGTTTCGTACTTAACCAGAAAATAATCATGTATAATCAATATAACACAGGAGAAAAAAAGGGTGGAAGCATTCGAATGATGAAGATAAAATAGATCAACCGAGTGACAAACGAAGGAGTCTTAAGAAGAGTGGGAGAATAGAGAAGCCCGCTGAAAACTCTAAGAAGAAGACGGGATAACTTAATCGGCCATATCTCAAGACAAGATGGCCTGATGAAGACAATCGTTGAAGAGCGAATTGATGGAAAGAATGGCAAAGGAAGGCCTCGAGTAAGATATATGGAAAAAGTGATGAAGGATGTGAAAGAGAAGAAATACGTAACTGTGAAGAGATTAGCCGATAGAAGAACTCAGTGGAGAGCTGCGCGAAACCAATCTAAGGACTGATGACTAATGATGATGAATCAATATAGACGTCAATATTATTATGAAATGAGTGTTTAACACATGAAAAAAACGTTTTACGCATTGTCAGTAGGACGGTATTCGGGCAACTAATCTTCTTAATAACAGAATTATGAAAAAAATTCCACAGGAGATTTATTTCGAATTCCTCACCCCTCTGAGTAGTGAGTGCTTCGCAGCGCACGACGATCATCGCCGATGCACGGGAAGCATTCAACCGCTGTACTCGGACGAGGGCCGAGTTTCTGTCAAATTACGCGTTCGTTTGACGAAGTGACCGTTCGGTGAACTCGTGGCCTCCCGCCAACGGCGAAGGGCACAAGGTGGGGTGGGGGTCGAATTTGCGATTATTCGGCGCATTGGAGGAGGTCGGCAGGAGGGCATGGCGGCGCCTCGACCTCCGCTACGAGCTGACCTGCGGTCGCCATGGCGACGCGGAGAAAACAAACGGGCGGAGGGGAAGTGGGGCACTCTTCCCCTTACACATACAACACTCCCCCCCCCCCCCCTCCCCCCCAACACACCACACTTATTTTATTTTCATTAATGAAAAATATTGCTGGCTAAAAAAATAACAGCATTCGCCCCTAAATTTTTAAAGGCAATTTTAAGTACCCTTATATGAGAATAACATGCGCAAAGCTTGGAATTCAATGTGCTAGTCGTCTAGGAAGAAAAGAAAGCCTTGGTTTGTCATTTATTAACCACTGAGGATTGAACAAGGAATGGAGACGCCGACAGCAACCGTATGATCATCAGCTGCAATGTTAAGTTCTGAACTTGTCAGGGACGAGCCGATCAAACAAATTTCTTGATACCTCCCAATTTTATCACAGCCCTTGAAATTATAAAGCCGATTTCAAAGGCCACTAACAATATCCGCTCTCAAAGGCTAGACCAAGACTCAGTAGTATACCTGAATATCACTCCCCACTCAATATGATTAGCGCAGAGACTCATCAAACTTAAGTTATCCCGGATGTATACGAAAATAATACTGCATCGTTTAACTTCTATTAACGCCTATTATCTTAACTACTTCCATCTTTCCTCAGTTAGCAGATCAATGCTAGGATTTTTTATAAACTCATTGAAACGTCCCATCATGAAATGTAATTACTAAGGTATTTGAATTTGAGATCATCTTGATTATTATATTTGTAAAAAACAGCAGTAAAATGAAGAGACGTCCTATAGAATTAAAAAAAAAACAGAATTGTCTGATTTGGATGTTTCCCAGGAGAAGTTCTAGATATCTAGTCGGTTCACGTGAACGATAAGGACGACTAATGAATGATACACTCACGGAGCATAGTAATCCATCGAAATGCGAGTGCAAGGAATGCCACGGTAATCATATGCGTGAAAATAATTATATTTTAATTTTCATTGCCTGTGCAACTTACGCTCAATTATTCCACTTATTTTAGCTTGCACCACTCCTTAAAATAGCTCTTTACTTATATTCCAAAGACGCGTTCGACATTTTAAAGAATACAACACATGCAATAGCAACATTTTTAGTCCCCATCAATGCTACAGCCTCACCAAACATTAAAATGTAAACCTAAAAATACGAATACGAATGCATAAGCAACAACTCGCCCTCGTTATGGTTTCTAGTGCCCAGAGGCACATCTTGATATCCTCAAAACGGTCTCACTAATTGTCTTGATCAGAGAAAACAACAGGCTGCAAGTTGTTCAACATCGTTTCTCCTCTGATGATGGCGATGTCGCTCGTCGGGCTGAACCCACGACATTTCATTAAGAACCTCATTAAAATTCATTTCACTGGGTGAGGGAACACGTGGTGGAAGAAAAAAGAAGGAGAATCATACTTCATTGACTGCGAAGCGAAAAATATCCGCGTGAATCATTTCTCATTCTGGCCTAAAAAGGAGGCTTCGATTTCCTGGGAGGATCCCTATCAGCTTGAAAGATCAATACGAATCTTCTACGCCTCTGGAAGAATGACCCCGCCTATGGCAAAAAACTCCTATACGGAGTATATTAAATGACACGAACATTCTGTTAGCTCATTCAACTCAACCATCGCCTCTCTGGAACCAGGTGTTCAAAATGCCTTTCACGGAATGCTCACGGAATGAGTCCCTTTACAAAAATACAATTCATTACACAGTCTGTAACTTTATGGAATTACATAGTAAATTGTGGGAAATCAGTTTCAAATTCTTTCACCATGCGTTTTCGACAGTGAAGGCCTAATTTCAATCATTGGAATAACATTACACCTTGACTTATTTTTAGTTTGAAATGATTTTAATGGGCCCATCTAGAAGTTTTGAAGATGACGCCAATCACGCAAGTTGGTTTCTTAACCTTGATAGTTTAAATCTCGTTCACACAAGTATACCAGCGGCCACTACGGGAACATTACTTCTTTCCACTAAGAGGAAGGAAACTTTAAAAAGGCAGTGGTGCGTGTTAGAGTTATTAGCTGAATAGTAAAGAGTATTGTATAACAGACATATCATGGAGAAATATATTTGGTTTTGCTCTTCCCTACAGGAAAGGAAGAACTAATGTGATATGCTCGTAACAAAACTAAGATCAGAGAACAGTGCAAAGGAGGTCACATTACACGTTACACGGAGGGAAGCTAAAAGGGAAGAACGTCATACAGTCATTTATAACTAAAAGAAATCATACGAAAATGGCTTGAAACGTAAAGAAAGAATAGCCTAATAAATTTTAATCAACTCCAGCGGAGGAAGGCGACCATGATGAACTGCATCAGTGAATCTCCGATATTGAGAGCAGATGCGATCATGACAACGTTATATATTCCTCCACATATCGAAAGATGGGCGGGTCCTTTTGAAAAATGACCGCATTCGACATTAAGCGCAGGAATGATATCGGCACGTCTAATTCTACACTCGGCACATGGCGCTTAATGGCCCTTCCTCCCGATTCCCTTTTGCACAGACTCCCCATCCAGAGCGCAATATCCTCGGCCGTTAAACCCATCGACTCGGAAGACGGCCCATTGTGATTTTATGGCCTCCCTCGGACACGCTCCTTCCTCGGACCTCAGTCCAGGGCCCTGGAGAGGGGCCTTGAAGAGCCCGTTTCATACCTTTTGAGCGCACGCCCCGGCCGTGAACCTAGGGTGGGGGTTTTTCGCACCAGGGACCACCCAAAGGCGGATCGGGCCCATTGAAGCCGTGACTTAACTCGCTCGTCGAACGCTACGCGACGACGTTTTATTGGCCGGAGGCGGGAAAAGGGACTGCCACCGTAGAAGCGAGGGGGCGGGCGGGGAAAGTGGAGAGGGAAGAAACACACGAGCACGGTTTCATGAATGGCAGTCCATGTTCAGCGGAGGGATACCCATAGATGTGACCCCTAAACAGCATATTTGAAGGGTGCTTCATATATTACCTCCCCCACGAAAAACTAGTTTACAGCAGCAAGGGTGCGGAATACGGCACAGGATAAAAACCTTGATTAACGGCATTCTTCCACGAGAACAGAAATGGACGGTTTAAACTCGCATCACATTCACATATTTAGTACTGATGACCAAGTGAAATCAATTTTGATGTGACAAGGCCTTTTTAAAACACAAACGTCATCCCTTATCTTAAATGATGGCATCCCATTGAAGGATTTATAATTGCATTTTCTTGTAATTTAACCTCAAGAAAATGAATACTAGCTACTTTTACACTACAATCTCCAATGCGTGTAAAATAAAATATTTCCCACCACTAATCCTGGTTTTAAATGTGTTCAAGACAAAGGTTGTATCCATAGAGGGAGAAATATGCAAGAAGAATTAAAAGCGAACGGTAATCAGGTTGACCAGCATCCGGTAGTACAGTTACGACCGTATTCCTACACATGCAATTCCCTTCGTCAGATCGATAAAGTCTGATAGCTCATACGACGAGTGTTTCAATCGCACACATATGCATTGTGTTTACGGTAGGACGAGATAACTTGGTTTAGTGGAGGCATTAAATTTAGGCTTGGTCGGACCTGGAAATTGATGTCTAATACTTCAATAATGGCGGGGATTTTCGGGCTACACGACTTTCATGCGGCCATTGGGGCCTCCGGGAGAAGGGAGTAGCAGAGGAGAGAGAGAGAGTGAGAGCTTCACCCATGAATGAATTCCGGCTACGACGACAAATTCCCGTTTAACAACGCAAGTCAATCGACCGTCCATTGATTAATTATTCCCATGACACAGTGAGTCGTGCAACACAGGGCATTGCGCAACTTATCGCGATGTATGTACATACATACATCGGCAATATTAGCGACAGAGCTTGGTGAGAGCGAAAGGGGACTGTCATGGGGGAGGTTAATGAGAGGAGTGCGGGGGGAGGGTGGGAATTACTTGGGGCGGAGTGACGCAAGCGGAGCGGGAGGGTGAGTGCGAGGGGGAGGGGGTTGCGCCCGGGGTGAGCGGGTTCGATACGAATTTCGTGACATCGATCCCCGACGGTCAGACATTTTAAGGACGAAATCGTTCCGAAAGCTATAGATGGGGGCGAATCGAAACTACCGAGAAGACGCAGCATGAATGAAAAAGGCAACGGATGACATTGATAGGAAGAAATATGAAGCAGGTGTACCAGCTATTAGGCACCTAAGAGAGTTACTGTGAGCACAGGCACAACAAAACATTTAACAGGTGATGAAAGTTGGCAATTACGATAAGAAAAAATGGTAAACCCTTCAATGATATACCCGATATAAGGCACCAATGAGGGGTTTTGGGATAAAACCCAATGCATACCAAAAATAAAATCTTTCCTCTCCACACGTACACATATTTTCGCAGACGTCCAGTTTACCGCCGAAATTGTGAAGGCCAGTAATTGTGATTGATGCTCATCTGCACCGATTAATAAAATGGAAGAGCGCAGAAGCGAGGATGAATATTTTTCTATACGGCGATGGCACAATCAAATACCATTGGCAAGGAGTGGAACTAAAATAGGGTAACATTGATAGGACAGAACGCATTGCAATTCTATTTGCCTGCCCTCGAAGAATCACTCCAGTAGCTAATTCAAAGCTAGCGAGCTAGCCGCGAAAACCCGGTCAAGGCGAATGATTTTTTTCTCCGTGAAATATCTTGATACTCCAGTAGCTGATAGGAGAATCGAGTTTAGAGATGTGCGCAACCAGTCTTAGAATTTTCACCCATGATGATGACGGTGAATATGTATATTTTAAAAACCGCATTAAAAATAAATGAAATAGCGTGGGCACTTCCCGGGTCTCAATTCCACAGCTTCATTGTCATCACACATGGAACTGAAGCAAAAAAAGGGTAGTGGAAATTTATTGCATTTTAGTGCGGTTCGGAAAAATTGCTACTAGGTAAATTACGAATAGCTCCGAATACCAGTGAAGGAAATAAGATTATGGAGGTCAATGGTAAGCGCAGATAACTCTGGCTATTTTATCATAAATATGAAGAGCATGATACCTTGCAACTTTAATATCCGGTTGCCAAGGCGATGTGCTGCCCTGATAACCTTTAGGACACGGGTTTGAACCCCGCCCAACGATTTGAGGTCGTATTTGAACCATTGTACAAACACCTTAAAGCCAATGCAGGACATTTCAAGCCTGCCGCGTGAACGGCGGTGAAATTCACATTAATTGCCATGCGAAAAAATTCACCTGGCTTGGGAATCGAACCACGGAACCAACAAACCAACGTAGTGGTCTGCGCAGTGGCCCGGAAAGCCAAAGGTCCGTGGTTCAATTCCCGGTCCAGGTTTATTTTTTCGCATGGCAATTAATGTGAACCTTAAAGGCAAGCTTACTAGCACTACTATCTGGGGAGCATGAACAGCAATAAAAGTTCTCTCAAAAAGTGTGGCCAGGGGGGCGTGTCGACAGCGCAACTCTTTTCATGCCCATCAACCCTTCTTTCCTCATCTCCACTCCCACCCCCGCCGACCTACTCCGTTCATCTAGTAGTCCTGGAGATCACCCGTAGTGATCCATCGCCATTCGGGCGAACGCCTAAAGAACAGACTCCTGCGGCCTCCGTTGCGGGCAGTACATGACGGGGCATCGGCCACCCGAGCGACACCAGCTCCTCCCATCTGAGTCGCCATGCCACCCACTTACCCCACCCCTCGAAGGAGTTAAGGTTGAGAGATTACTGGTCCGCCAGGATATCCCTTCCTTGCCCTCCCTCGACAGCACCGTCTCTGCTGCTCCAAGCCACTCAATTAATACCCTAAAGATTCAGCTGCTAGGGAAGATTTGGGACAGGATATCAGAAACACGACATGAATCAAAGAGCCTCATCTCTAATGAAGGTAAACAATGATCGTCTCCGTCTATTACTCCCCCCGTTCCCAGAAAAATTCCTCTCTCTACCCAATTACTTGCCTATTCTAATGTGCCCACCTGACCTAAACGGTAAGTCGACGACCCCTGAATACTACTACAACTCGAAAGGTGAAAATGGAAGGCATATTGAAAAAAAAATCGTTCCTTTACCATGCTGAAGAGCAGTGCTTTCAAAATGGTTGCAAATAGATAGGTATTGTCCTAGGGAATCAAATGATGGAAAAATAAATGAACCATAGCTCTTGCTAGAATGAATAAATCTTAGTTCTTCTGTATTTACGAAATATGGCAACTACTGTAAGGAAAATATTCAGGAAAGGACGCTGTGACTGGCTTATTGCAGTGAGACAAGAAAAGGTTTAAAACTGATTGTATAATCTTCATCTTTAGTGCGTTCGTTAAGGGTACGTGCTTTGCAAAATATATTGGTCATATTATTTGCAAATGCTACAATTTTCACTCAGAACAAATAAAAAGGAAGGATTATTTAGATTTTTAAATTGTCTGGGTATCAGTCTTAGTCTTTCAAAGTAGCTCATTCAAACTGAAAGGAACAAAAGGAAACGCCGCCAGGCGATTTGTTGAAATCATTTGAAGGAGAAGAGAACTTTAACTAATCAATAAATATAGGGACATTTCTACTCATTAATATCTGAGTTGCTTGGTGAACATACAAAAAAATAATACATTTCAATCAAATGTCGTAACACTGTCTACAACTCATTATTGTATTACATATTAGGTGACCCGTAAGCAGATTGTAATATTCAGGTATAATTCTTCGTTCTATTTAATTCCTTGAAGCCCACCCTCAAAATCATCTTTCTGTCTCCACACACATGACTACATTACAAGCGTAATCGATGGGAACGACTACATAATTAAAATGCGGCGATGCTACCATTGTAATCCCTTCCCACTACTGACATGTGGGAAAACGTTAGTACTAGGCCCAATTCGTACAAAACTGTTGATTACTTCAATATACTTTATGATGTCATTGTTTTGTTAACCGGTACATTGATAAGTGACGTATAAGATGGATAAAAGAACATTGTGCGATAATATTTTCAAGGAAGTATGTTGAATACATAAAAAGCTATATAAATGATGATGTAGAAAAGTGAGAATAAATAATAACCCATATATACAAATTGAGCCTTTCCACCTCGTGTGACATGCATCCATCTCATAGTGAAAATGTGGATATTCACGACTATGCCTTACTTTGATCGAATTAATCTCTTTAGTTGACGGGCGAGCGAAATATTATCAAACACCATCGTGCAGTAGCGTACCAAGGGGGGTGCGAACGTGGCGGCAGTCCCGGGTGCCGTAAATGGGTGGGCGCCAAAATTGAAAAACATCTTTCTTTAGTTTAAGAAAAAATATTATTTTTTCCACCGGGGGCGGCTACCAAGTAGTTAGTCCCGGGTGCCAAGGTACGTCAAGGTAGCCTTGGTACGCCACTGCCATCTTGACAGGGATTATTTTTTACATAATACTATGCATATACGTCATATTATCTTGACTCCGACATATTCAAAGGCGAGATGCACTCATACACGTGCTTAAAACCACTGCGCTGGTAATGGAGCGAAAGAAGATGGAATTGCGATAAAAATTGACAGGGATTATTTTTTACATAATACTATGCATATACGTCATATTATCTTGACTCCGACATATTCAAAGGCGAGATGCACTCATACACGTGCTTAAAACCACTGCGCTGGTAATGGAGCGAAAGAAGATGGAATTGCGATAAAAATCGAACCCCTTTTCCGCGATACCCTTAAGCCTAGACCCTGCTCGACCGCCATTATCCTCATCCCCCACCTACTCCTTCCGCTCAACCTTTGAAACTTTTCCCCATCCTTCAAACTCGGAGCAGACAGCCACTGAATGCTCAATGGCCTCTGGGGTGGAGGCGCGGGGGTGGTAGCACACATTATCGCCGGGGAGGGGGTGGAGAAAGGGGCTGGGGGTTGTGCGCGTCCTCCTATTCGTCATCCCTCCTCCGGGAGACAAGTTGCCCTCCCCCTCCAACAATGCCCACCCCGCCTTCACCCCTTCCCCTCACTTCCATCATGCTACTCCCCACCTCCATTCTGTTGAGCAAACTTTTGCAAAATACTTTATATTTGCCTCCTAATTTTCCGCATCCTTTATAAACTTAAAGAAAGACGGCGAAATTGCATGAGTAATCGACCTATCATTCACGGCATCCCATTCCTCAGAAATAAGGAACGTTTAAAATTTAGGCATCTTTAATGAGCTTTCACCGCTACAGAGGGACTTAACTCAAACCTGAAACTGTTTCAGCCATGGCATTTTTCACTTCGAAGTAACCCAAATACCTTTTTTAAATTAATATTCAGGTTCTGTAAATTACCTACAATCAAATAAAAACAATCACTGCTTAAGAATGAAAAATATCGCACGAGAATACATGATACATTATCTTCACCTGTGTGTCGACACTAACTTAAAACCGTTAAGAATTGCATGCACGTTTTCATTTCGAGTTTAATACACAATTTTACGATTGGATAAGATTCAAATAACGTTAACGAATTTCTCAGAATATATGCATCTCATACAGAATATTTTAATACAAATCCTCCATACCCATTGGAGTTTTACATACTTCTGCCGCAAGAACATGTTTTTCTTTTATCTCTCCTATTAGACACTGTATCTTCCATATACGTACTTCAGCATCCAATCGCCCCTCATTCCATAATAATTACACAAGTTGGCAAAACAACGTATTATTAGCCCATTGCAAATAGCACCAGGCAACGTATTTCAACATCCAATCCAATGCCAATTTTTACCAGATAACCAATTCCCAATATGAATCGGAAGTAGTCCGCCACAATATGGAATAAAGCACCAGCAGCGGCTCAAAATAATCGTCGGTTCTCATGAAAGACAATTCCAAACAGGCACAAAGTAGAGCGGAAGTGACTGCATCCCCTAATTGTAACGGATTCTTACAGTTCCTAACAAATATTTCCAAGAATTGAAGCAGCGTCAAGCCGTTCTTCTGGCGCAGAAAACGAGCACTCACGATTCCAATTAGAAGCGCGAGATGAGGGGGAGAGAGAAACGGGAAGAACACTCCGCAATATCGTCCAGTCTCAAGCCCGACGAGCGACAATGCGAGCGCGGCGAAACCGTTCATTCGTCCGAAGAAAGGTCCTTCTCGCCATAAGGGTACGAAATGGGAAACCTATTAATCTCACACTCACGAGCAGAAGGGGGTTGGGAAGGCGCGAGGGAACTTCCCAGAATTCCGTCCCACTCACTTTTCGTCTCCTCCTATCGAGTCTCACAGGAGAGCGGAAGAAGGGTGACGTCACTTCCAGCGCGCGCACTAGCTTCCCACCGACCCGCCCCATCCCCACTTCCACTCGGAACGTCACTAATTGGTTCGTGACGTTCACTTCTTCATTGCCGCCCGCCATCCGGCAGTTCACGAAATCCCCTCCACCGGGAAGTGAGTTTTCAATGGGACGCCATCAATGAATTTGAGGGTTCCAATTCCATTCACAAGAGTTTCTAAAGATAATACCTTACCTTTAAATAAAGCTTCGCTCTTGTTAAAAAAATGAGCGCGCCGACTTTTCCAATTTTAGTTTTAAATAGAGCAGCAGTATGTATGCACATGATTACTCATTTTCTGCTTTCCACATACCGTCGCTCACCACAAAATTCAATTCGTGATCACTATCTATCTTACTGCAGGTTTGACGAAAATTTGGGCTGATCCCACCCCTTGATGATGATTTCTTATCCCTATGGCGATCCCTTACTTCTAGACTAGGGAAAAGTTTACCACACGCACAGCTGAAAGTGAACTGAGATTATCTCTATCCCTAAGACCATTCCTCTCCTTGCCACGTAAATACCAGCAGGTGTGTGGGCAAACATACGGGAGATAATTCAACCCCAAGAGTCCGTTCCCAGAAATGATTCCCGCAGTTTAGGCTTTTTATTTGAGTGGAGGGCCTCAGGACCAGACAGAAAGGGAGACAGAAAGAGAGATAGATATCCAGTGGATAAAATGTGACGTAGACACATCCTCTTTATTGACTTTCCCCATCAAATTCCATGATGGCCAAAATATTAGAAATTAAACAAACAAGGGAGCTAAAATAAAGCTCTTTTGCAATACAGATTACAAAATAAATGATATATATTTATTTTAACTGAAACAACGCGGCCTTTTCTTAAATAAGGAGAAATAATGATGCCGTTTTCCAAAAATTAAAAAAAATTCTGCCAAGGTATACAAGCCAATATAATCGGAAAATAGACACACGAAGCGAAACTAAATTACTAACTTGAGGAGGAAAATTCAACTCGACAAAAGATAATATTCATGAAATTTAAACGAGTTGAGTGGGCAGATATTTAAATAATATTTTTATAGAGAGAAATAGAGGGATCTCACGGATTCAACACGGAAATCGGATAAAATTTACATTCGCTTCCTCATCCAAGTTTTCCACATACCCATACAAACACTTACAAGAAATTCTAAACAGGAAGTTCCACATTTATTTGCAGCCAATTGCAGTGAAGAAAATATCACCACTTCTTAAAATACAAGCATATCAAAGTCTGCTAATTAGTGCAAAATCAGTTATCCTCGATTTATGATTGACTTTAAGCCGTGAGCACTTTTTGAGATTGTAAGTTCTGAAAATATGACGTCAGATGTGCCACATCCTGTTGTAAATATATTTGAAGATCATGTAAAACAAGAAAAAAAATGAACCTTTGGTCTGCGTCTTTCGGTTATCTGGTAGATCGGCCAATTTTCACTGGGAAAAGTCAACTGATAGAAACTTTAACGGTTGACTAAATGAGACAGACTGTTTAGACTGATTGAGAGGTGCCTTTATTTTCAGTTCATACAGTTAACTCGTATGCATAACCACTGAAGCAGCAAGCAGGTTCCTCAAGCAGCAAGATAAAAATCTGTAATTTCACTCACCCAAGCATCGGTACGGCTTCACCCAGCGCGGCTCTCCCTTGCATTTCTTCCTCTGTCCAATCCTGCACCAGTTCTGCACCTTGAGGTAATGGCTTGACTCGACAATATTGGTGATGTCTCGTTTTGGGTACACCTGCGGGAAAGAGCGGGGGTTAGTAGAGGTAGACGGCAATTGAGTTGGCTGGCGTCCAGCATTACTCATATTGCACAATGTAATTCATACCAAAGGATGGGTAAACAATTACATGTTTTGATCGACCTTCCGCAGCGACTCACCTACTCTCACAGAGCAATAGTGTCATTTATCATGGAACATACCAAGGCTCATCTAAAAAGGAAAGTGACTCCTCTATAGTGAAAGATATTGGGCAAAATATTGGGATAATTGAATAAGACTCACTTTGTGTGACGAAAGACAAATTTAGCAAGATTGAAAAATAATATGAACTTTCCACATTCAAAGAGGTTATGGAAAAAATTTAATTACAAAAAAATCATCTAAATTAAAATTAAGGGCCACTCAAAGGATAAAACTCTCCCATTAAATATTCCCATCTTTATGTTTATTATAAACTATAAACATGGAAATTGACGTATGTTAAAAATAGATACCATTTAAGAATATGACAGCAATAGTTTCCTTGTATAATCATAACTTCAATATGGCATGAACAGTTGATCAGTGCCAGGTGTTGGATTGATTGAACGACAGTAAAAACATTGACTACATGGTGGTTCGATAAAACCGAAAGAACACCGAAGCGCCGGGGGCAAACACTCAGGAAGAAGTCAGTCAATGAATGTTTCATCTTGATCTGAGTAAAAATGCACAGGTTAAGTGACATTTCCTCATACGAAGACGTGTGAATATTGCTTCTTCGAGATTATCCCGAACAAGATTCCAAATCCGCGCGAAACTGAGTCTGCAGAAGCGAGAGAAACGAAAAAAACCACTATGCTGCAGCAAATAGTTCCAATGTGTCATCATAGACCATAATGTTCGGACGGAAGAATTTATGGTGGTACGTATGTGCAGTAGAGGAAACAATAAGAAACGAGCCACTGGGTGGTATTTCTTCTACATCCCAAATCCAAGATAAGAAAGGCCCGAGTTTCAAATGCCCCCACGCTCCGCAACGTTCCCTCGTAAAGAGCTGCGAAGTATAGCCGGGATTACTCCTCCTCCTCTCCGGAGAGGACGCGGGGGAAAAAAGCAGGGGGGGTGTGGGGGTCTCTTCCCTCCCCCTCATGCCACAGCAGATGCTGCATCCCGGCCGCACGCTGGCTATCAGAGGCGA
Source organism: Platycnemis pennipes (assembly GCA_933228895.1). Classification (NCBI taxonomy): domain Eukaryota; kingdom Metazoa; phylum Arthropoda; class Insecta; order Odonata; family Platycnemididae; genus Platycnemis; species Platycnemis pennipes. The sequence continues at coordinate 140,851,855 of OW121849.1, read as the reverse complement.
ACCCCAGGGGGGGGGAGGGAAGAAAGGGGGTGGGAAGAGAGGGAGAGGCGGCCCCCAGGAGGTGAGAGCGGCGATAGCCTCCGAGCAGAAAGGTCGGACGCAGGATATGAATGCGTGATGGGCGGGAGGTGAGATGGATGAAGAGGAGGGATGAATTACGAGGGGGGTGGTGGACGCCGGGGATAAATGTTAGATCCGGGCGCCGAGAAGAGGAAAGGCGCAAGCGAAGAACACCCCTGCAACCACGTGCTATCGCTCGACAAAAACGCCCGATTCGGCAGTTCAGCATTGGCAGTGTCAACGCACGGATTCTCATGCTACGGGTGGAAAACAGTTCACGATATTATTTCCATAAGAGAGAGAGATTCTACCTCTTCAAGATGCCACATTAATGGTGCCGCCCGTACATGAGAGATTGGTGATTCGATGAGACACCAATGCTTTACTATGCAATGAGTGAACTATAAGAGGAATTAGAATGTGAAAGTACAAAGCAGCATAGTAGACCAAGCAACAAACACTCTTTAATTAAAAGGAAAGCCACAATAGCTTTGGCATAGAGAATGAAACAGGTGACATTGATAATAAAACGCGTAGAGGACGCATCCGGCAGCTAACCTTTTAAAGGCTAATATATTATTGTAAAGGCTCATTTGTATTGTAAAGGCACAAAGTACTATCCCACAACAAATGGTTTTGAAAATAGAGAGCAGCTCGATGTGGTGACCCAGCAAAACTTGCGCCATAGGACTTACTGATTTCACAACCAAATCAAATATAAGGGCAACCCTACGTTAATCTAATGTGCGATTTCCTCAGTAAAGGGACTCCTTGGGAACCCAGAATCGATACAATTTTCAAGGCTCAGCCCACAAAAAAGTCTAGCCATCGGAAGTACTTTATGTCCCGTGATCTCACGCTAAACCAATCAAATCCACTCTCGGATAGAATAGTTTGTTTTACTTGTATGATTGGAATACAAGGATTATGCGATAGCTGGAGAAAGAAGTTTTAAAAAAATAATTACATTATCGAAGTTTTTTTCGTAGGGATTCATCAGCTCATGAATAAAATATTAAGCTGGTTCCCGATGATCTTTCGCGATATTTTTTAAGTGTTCAGGTGATATATAGGGGAGATATCATGGCAGAGAAGGGTAGTATATATTTCCGAGTGAAAGCAAGGAGTAGGTATTGGGAGGGACGGTTGGAGGGAGGGAGGAGGCGAAATCGAGGAACGGAAACGGAGGAGAGACTGGGCCTCCATTCAACTGGAAACCGTGTATCTACGGAGATTCTCCTTCCACTGAATGCGAGGAGGTAAACCGAGAGGGGTGGAGGACTCGAGGGAGAGAAAAGCAATCCGCCCTGGGAGGAGTGATCAGTGTGGGCAGGCGCTGAAATCCGAGGGGATCGGGAGACGCGAGAGTGACCAAGTGGACGAAGCAGAGACAGAGAGACGTCGAATAGAGATTCGCTCCTCTACTCCACCTCCGGTCAGATATTACATAGATTCAGTCGATTCATTTAAGAAAAAAACTGGCAGAGAACGAGGCCATGGAAAATAATACCAAAAACGATTATTTACGATCATATCAGCTCTTAAAATCACTCTATCATATTATTGCGCTCATACTCATTCATCGCGTATACATTATATAAGTAAGTTACAGTTTACCACGAGCATGAAAAATGTTTGCTGAGGGTTTTCACACATTAAAACAATAGATCTATTTATTATTTCCATTACAGCACTGAAAAAGATAGTAAAGCAAGACATCAAATTTTTATATTTAAAACCTTTTTCTAATCAGTAAACTACATAAAATAAATTTTTATTCCGAGCTCACTTCCGACCAATATGATACACAGAAAAGTATACCTTGACAAACTAATAATTTATTAGGAATGGCTCCGGAGTTTTAGTACCACAACCTTTAGTCTCAGAGTGATAATCCGGAAATAATGCAAAGATTCTACGATATCAGTAGACATGGGTGGCACAGATATTAAAAATTGAACACCGAAAGGAATGAAAGGTTACGCACTCATCCGTACGCATTTTGTCTGAGCCCTCGGTTTAATGGCAAGCCATAATTATAGTAAGGTTTCGCTCAGGCAGTACAGAATCTAAGTTTTCTGATCCTGACTTGGGATTTCTAATCAGTCACCCGTAACTAAAGTTGTAGGCAAGAGGAATGTTTGAGACGAAGGAAAGCTCTTTCTTCGTGAGGAAGAACATTTATTTTCTACCTTCCCGTTCCGATCTTAGAAATTTCAAATCGTGCACCGAAAAAGTTTCGCTTTCCGGGGCAGCACGGTGTTTTTTCGGCACGAGGGAGCGGTCATCCGCCAGGTGGACCGGCGATCGGGAGGCCGATGCACCGGGCGAGGTAGTCGCGCGACGAGCATGTATGCAGAGAAGATGTACATATGTACCCAAGGGGAAATAGAAGAAGGGTGAGAGAAATGACGGGGAAGGCTGTGATTTACGTCAGACGAGATACGGCCACTGTGACGGGAACAGCCACTTATCTCGAGGACACCAACCCCAGTCGGAAAAATGGGATGTTTCCCCACCACCAATTTTTTTTCCCAGAGAAGCGGTTTCCCCGAAGAGCGGACGATGCGAACGAATTCCACCTTCCGCGATCCCCCGGGGGGGCAAGGGGGTCCCCTTCCCATCGCGTTGGGTCACGGGCATCTAGACTCTACAGGACGGTACTTCCGCCGGCCGATTCGCAGGTACTTCGCCGACCAACATCACCCACCAACATTTTCGGCGCTCGCGAATGACATTCAACGGGCGCAGTCACTACCCGTACACGCATACAGGAATGACCAAGTTAGCGCTGCATGCTTGATTAATAGTTCTCACCGGTAGAGGGCAGGTGCAGTGGTCCTAATCTACTTGGCATTCCATTTATCCATCAACTTCAAGGTAACAACTCATCAGAACTTATACCTGGAGAATGTTTATTTTTGGCAGCGAGGCATGGTAGATGACAGTAGCAGAGAAGTCATGGGTGGAAGCATTCGAAATGTGGTGATGCAGAAGAATGGTGAAGATTAAATAGAACTGCCGACTGAGTAACGAGGAAGTACTTCGAAGAGTGGAAGAAAAGAGAAGTTATCTGTAAACCCTTTCAAGAAGATGTAACAACTTAATCGGCCATATCATCAAACATGATGGCCTGATGAAGACAATCATTGAAGGACAAGGAAGATCGGCAAAAGAAGGTATCGTAAAGGAGATACGTGGAGCATATAGTGAAGAATGAGAAAGTGAAGAATTATGTGAATTTGATGAGATTTTCTGATAGGAGAATCAAGAGGAGAGCTCCCTCCCTTCAGTCGTTCTTCAACGGCCTCGCACAGCCTGCTTCATTAAGCCACTCCAGAACCGCTAAGTACACCAGTTCTTTCTCTTCAGTCAGCCTCACTCGCCCTCAATTCCAATATCCCAAGAACTACTCCGTTAACTATGTGACAATTCCACCGCCGTAATGCTCAAAGTGGAGATGGATTAGGTTAGTGAGAGTTGAGCTCAACTAGCACTAAACCCGACTTCAATCCATACATCACGGTAGAGGCAGTTTTTTTAACTGTGCCGCCTGTGGTTTTCCCCAAGAATACTTGGTGCCTAGAAAATTGCTCAGCTTGGGTTACAGGGAAAATTTCCACTGCAAGCCTAAAGCCGCGTTCATAATATGTAGCAAAACCTGCTATATAGTAAATTTCTATAACATATAGCAAGTTTATAAAACATTTGCTAAAAGTAGAAAGAGTCACGTCTGAAAAGTGCGATTTAACACTTTTGGCACAATTTGCACAATTTATAGTAAAAATCACAATTTTTGCTATCCATTGGGAGTCAGTAAAGATCAAAAAAATCCGTGCTACATCGAACTTCGCTATATGCAGCAAAAGTTACATAACAATGTTATACTGCAAAAGTTATATAACAATGTTATGTAGCAGGTTTTGCTACATAGTGTAAACGCGGTTTAACTCAAGATTTCGACTCGGGACCAACGGTCAGCGTCCGAAGTTCTACCTATTGAATTATCATGCAGTCCAAAATTACAGTGACTCTTTCAAAATTAATTATGCATGGTGAAAGTATTGCCTCGGAACTCGGAGGCCACGGCTTCGATAGATATATCGCGTGGGGAGGCGAGGCTCTGACGCTTCGGATATGGCGTACGGTCGACGGAAGCCTGACATTGTCATCAGAAAGCCCATCCAACACGCACACCCATCCAACACGCACGCACAACGTTCGCGTGCCATCACTAGGGCGCCGTCGCCCTGATTTTCTGGGGGGGGCGGGGAGGGGGTGGTTAACATTTAGAGAAGGTCACAGATTGGCAGCTTTACGACTAATCGATATTCGGAGAGCCAAGGTGGATTAAAAGTCGGCGGAGCGCGGGAGCAGGGAGGAGGAGAGATTGTGGCAATGGGGTAGGGGGGGAGGACAAGGTAGCAATTTGTAGGGAAATGAGGGACGAAATTGAGTCGGCCAATGCGCGAAGATTGATGGGAGGCGGAGGAGGCGAGAATGGCTGTCACCTATTTCCAACCCCCGCTCCCTAGAGCGATTGCTTCTCATCGACGGAATTACTCGCGGGACCGGGATAATCGATTCTCAGGCAAAGGACTTTGATCCAATCTGGGAACAAGAGGGGCCAATAATCCTTGTTTGAGCGCCTCTTCATCGGCCCCGAAACGCTTGGGTTGCCAATCACTGTTGCTTCGGATCGATCACAAAGATACGCAATCAATTGTTTCAGATAAGGCTCGCCGCGTGTGTTTTTTGGGTTATTTATTCGCTCGGGTGGGGGCAGCAGCAACATGACCCAGAGGTGATCAGCGGTGAAATTTTATCCAACGCCGAAAAAATAATCTTCTTAGAATTCGGGTCCCAATTAGAGTGAACACGATATTTTCATCTCCTTACATCCATTTATCCGTTTATCACTTGTTCAAGATAATTCTCAGCAATAAACGAAAATCATAACGAAATTCATAACGCACAGTTGTGAAAAATCAAAATTTCAATCATGAACACAAAAAGCAGAAATTATGCTAGCCAATTATACAGATAAAAAAGTCACATTCTTAGTCAATATAGCAAAGTATATTAGTATATACCATAACTTAATCTGTCAATTCCAGGATTGCAATATATTTAACGAAGGGAAAACATAATCTACTCTGAAATTTAACGAAATTTGAGGATAAGTTTTTACTCTTTCAGATGGGTATTTGAAAATAACTGAATCGCGAACGCTTATAAAGTGAGCTTAGACAATGTTTACTTCTTTAAGAAGAGGATATGAACCAGGTGTTCGATGCATCCGCGTTTAAAGTTATTAGAGGAAGACACGGAGAGAATTTTGAGTTTCTAATTTTGCTGCACTCCCTCTCCTCCGGAGGACTTGCTTTAAGCAGGAAGGCACACCACTAAAAGGCAATGATTCAATCTATAGCAGAGTTAACCCGAAGCTTTAGCGAAAAGCACATATGTTGTATGAAAAGTAGTCGGCGTAAAGTGCAATGAGAGAAAAGATTAGAGTAAAATACAATTTTTTTCTACTTATACGGGTCCGTCGTCCGGGTATACCCGTCGGGTCACCCACAACCGCGGCTTAAAATGAATTACAAAGATTAAAACGGACGGAATTTAATTGTCGAAAACCTTCCACCACTGAATCCCGTTAAATAATGGGTGGACAACAAGTGGTCGGTAAACCACTTGTTTGAAAACCCGTAATCAATCCGATTGGCTAGTGATATCCAAATCACGTAGCTAGGTCTATCCCATAGGTCTATCTTATCGAGAACTGAGAGATGAGTGTGAATTACGCAAAGTACACAACAGATTGATGTTCATAATTGATAGTGACTGAGAAAAACGAGGCGAAGAAGGAAGTTGATGCATCCAATAGATACTTAAATTCACGAAGGAACAAATCCCTTTCTCATCGCCAGAGTGAAAATGTCTCAGAGCGAGAAATTAAGGCAAAGCATTTAGGACTTCCAGAAAAATAGAGCCAATGCATGAATTGGATATAGAATGAGGCCTTGAAATCTCATCGTAATATAATAAAAAACTTTGTAAAAGTTTCACCAAGTGTATTTAAAAAAACGACCGGTTTCATCCAACAGCTGATAATGTTCACTGTTAATTACTGTTTGTATTTTTACAAAAAATTTTTAGCCAATGCCAAGTTTTACAAAGTTTTTAGCAAAGAACCAATGGATATCGGCCATGCACGACAGAATAAACGGTAACGATTCCATGTTTCTACAATCAAAGCTCGTTATTCCTTAGGTTGCTTTCAAGCACAGCCCAATCATAAATCCTTGTATCGGGTGACTTCTTCACATTCTTCTCTTATACATCGCCATAACTCTGACTCGCACGAGGACTTCGTGCAGGAAAAAAAATCTTTCCCTACCTTGATGTTTGAATATCCGATGGAATTTACGGTAAGTTCTATCTAAACCCGTTGAACTAGCGTTTTGGATGAAATTGATGGAAGCGGCCGATACTTTATGGAACTCCACGACTAGAATGTGAAAATATACTTCGCAATTCCACTTGTTTAAAAAAGAATTTATTTACGTCTAGTTTTGCTAAACTGTAGCATCATTAGGTATTTAAATACTTTAAGTTCTCTTTCAAAACAGCGGAATTGCAAACTATATTTTCAACTACCAGTTTAGGTTGAAGACTGGTGTGATACTTGACTGCCGAAAATAGAATCCAAACGGCGAGAAGCCGTTGGTGGCATAGGAAAAGAAACAAGCCCCCGCGCCACGAACACGTGAATCACATTCACGGTCGGGATTCATGGAGTGCTAATGATACCGGGATAAGATTCGGGATAGATTAGTTATCATTTCCACGGTGGCCTTGTCATTTCACACAGGAATAAACTATCGCTCGTAGGCGCACAGATTTATTGAGAGGCTCATAAATGAGGGAGCAAGGACGGGAAGGAGGATGGGAGGTAGACAAGTAGATTTGGGAAGCGTTAAGGGAAGGGAGTAGAGGGAGGGGCGTCCAGAGGGTGACAAAACTGCGCTCGTCTTGGGAGGAGATCGGGATTAAGGCGGGATACGCCAGACGCCACGGAATATCCAAAGAAGGGCGAATTACCCCTGAATATGAAGGAGGTGATTGCACACAGGGAGCCAGGAGTTGAAGGGAATCCAGGGAGGAATTCTCCACTCCCGAGGTTTCCCTGGCGATTAAAGGCTCAGACGGCGAAGGGGCCTCAACAACTGCGTCGTTTGCCTTTGGCGCGTTCGAATGACGAGACCTCAGGCTGAAACATTCATTTAGGGTGCAGATTAGAGCGCTGCGGCGTTGGCAGGCGAAGAGCAGTTTTGAAATGAGCGTCGCAACGCGTAGCCCAACGAACTCAACCCTTGGGTGCGGGCGAGCGCCCTTCAGCCGTCGGCTATGATGCTACATTTATTTTGTTTTGTGTCGAAGATAGGTTAACACTTTTAAGTGTTCGACGCAGCATCAACGGTTAACTTCTCCGGTGCAAAGCATGGGTTTAAACTTCACCGGTATCGAAGCTGCACAGCGGCCAGACCCGAAACCACACCTACACCGGGCGGATAAACATCCCATTCAAAGTTTTAGCCACGGAGGGTGACAACGCTAGCCCGTCACCCCACTCTTTGAATAACATTATTAATTATGAAGATAAGCACTCAAAGTAAGCCTCATTTAAGACACATTTAATAAAATTCTATAGTACCTGAAAGACCCACTTTGCAATCCCAGTATCAGCTTCATGAACCCCGCAAGGCTATGATATATCACCCTCACCATAGTTTCTTGACAGTATATTCAAAAGGTAACAAAATCCTCTCCAGGAACAATTCTTCCACAACTTCAGGAGCACTCATTTTGAAGCTCAGAGGACCACAGAACACTGAAACCTTCCTAGCAGGTACGACATTACATCCCTACTCTGATTGTTCTCTTAAGGGAATACTGCTAGAGCCTTCCATAGTGATTTCTAAAAGTGGAGCAAAATCAACAATTCATACTAAAATAACTAGTGAGAATCAGCAGGGTAAAATAGCACGTAAGATAAAATAAAAACAATTATAAAAAGTTATAAAAATAAAATAGCGACTAAAAAATCATTGTTTGTAAAAGAATCATACCTATATTAAAATTTCAAATCCAATCCCCCTTTATTCCTGTTGGTAGCAATGAAACACAGCGGTATTCACAAAAAACCAAAGGAAGAGCCAAACGCGATACGAAATCTGCCTGAAAGAACTTCATTCTTGGTTGGAAATTAGCTAATATTTTGATGGGCATCTCGGAATTTTGCAATTTTTCCAATGAGAGCATTATGAGGTTGGGCCAAAATCGATATTTCGATATTGGTAGATGAAATTTTTGTTGAATTAAACTTCCTACCTTTATGGTAAAATATATCTTCTGTATAACATAAATAGAGGTTTAAAATAACCAAACAGAGAAAATCAAAACCCGAATTTATTGAGAGTAAACATCCAATTAAAATATAAATGCTGTTGCAAATAACGCAGCAGCATCAAAGCGTTGCTTGCTCGCCTGCCATGGTTATATTTTAGTAAATTAATATGCCCCACTAAGGCAGGTAATATTTTGATCGATTTTGTTACTCCAAACATTTACTGATGACGCAATTTGTAATTTCATTTTCCGCATTAAGGCAAAGAGGAGCTATGCGCTGTCAGTAAATAGCTAGTTCATTATTTTACGTATCGACTTCATGAAATGAAATACGCTACACAGACAACTAGTTCATATGCTTATGTTTACCAGTTTTAAGGGGAATCTTAAAATGAGGATGACTCGGGAGATGGATTTGCCCTTATTAATTGCACCCCAAAATGCTATCCTATCCCCACTTCCAAAGCTCTAGTCCTCAGGAAATCGGACATTTCCCGAAAATCTCGACAAAAACCAACGGCTTTATGCCTTCATTTGTCTGCGCGTCTTTCTGTTCGACTCAGTCAAAAAAAGGCATGCAGAGGAAAGTGGAAAAAAGGGCGCATCGATCTAAAAAAAAGGAGAGCTTTTCGCCGAAATTACTGCCCCGCCAGTCCGGAGGAAGAAGAGCGTGCTCGCTGACGTCAAGACGAACGGCTGGGAATAAAACAAGAGAGGGAGGTGGGCCGAAAAATGACGGAGGTAATGGCGAAAGGAAAACGTGAGGCCTCTCCGTGGGAAAAATGTCTGGGCGGAATTCCCCGAGGGGATGGGGAGAGGGCGGCCCCCTCTGAACAGCCATCGCTCCAGCAAGGATGATGGGAGGGCAGAGGAAATCAGCATCATCCCCTCGCCCAACCAACTTCCTCAAGGGAGCCACCGACCACGTGACAGAGATAGGGGGGAACAGAAAATTTTCATTACCTACTACATTATTCAATAGCTGATTCTCACCCGACAATTAAAACTAAAATCGATTCAAGCGATCGAATTTCTGTGGTAATTACAGCGTAAGCCAAAAGATCACTGTTTCCTCACTCGCATTTAATCGGAAAACATAAGCATAAACGGTTTGAAATAAAGAAATCGCAAAAAATACCGATATTATACCCTCCCAGATTTTAATCTAAGAATGCGTACTTCTAAATTAAATCTAAAAAGTGGATTGTTTTCTTTACAACTCAAATCTTACAGCTTCCTACTAGATATCACTTGCTCAATGGGATCGGGGTAAGTTAGGTAGCACTGACATTCTATTACGTGGGTAACGGTTTAAGACCTTTCAGGGGGTGAGATTTTTAAGTTTACTCGCTAAGTTTACGACAAAACTACAAGCTGAGAGAAATACTAAATGAGTATAACACTCTTTTCATTACTTTTGTTTCAAGAAACCCTGTCCTTCAAATTTTCTATAAGTAGTGGTATACTTGGTTTTTGTGTTCTAATTTATATTGTGATGACGCCCCAAACTAACCTGGGCACTTTAAGGCAAACACAGCATCCATAGCCGAAGCGGTATTAGACCTTCAGGTTGTCTGGTTGACCTATTACCAACCTGACCACGGAGGAGAGCTCTCCTCTATTATTTCAAAACTGATCTGAGATTTCACATAAACGATCGGTAGTTTTAAAGATCATGGCACTGCTGCATGGAATTTTCTAGATATATCACATATATTAAATGGCTTCGCGAGAGTTGGAAATACAGTTAGTTATTCAGGGGAGGCGACTGACAGCTGAGGTCATTTCCGCCATTTAGAATAGGTGGATATTTGGGTAATGGTAGGAGTTTTCAGAGGACGGAGGAAGGAGGAAGACAGAAACCCGGCGTCGGCATTAGCCTACTCATAACGAAAGGCGCCAAGGGTACCACGGCTTAAAGTCCCATCCGACGGACTAAGTACTAAACTCGAAGTGCTCTCCACAAGGCACTAACGTAGGGACCGGTTAGTCAATAAAAATCCAGTGAATTAGGATGTATACTGTACGATAAGCAGACTAAACCATATGGAAGGCTTAAGGATCCAGCGTGGCTCCAAAAGACCCAAAGATTTCATACTGGGCTTCTAACTATTAAATGAGAAATATGGCCTGAAGGCTAGGTTATGGCTTTAAATAGTACAGTTCCTCTTACGAGGTAGCGGCCGTTCTCGTAAGAAACTTTTGACAAAGCTGCATGAAAGCCATTAGAGCAGCTAGATTACGGAAAACTTTGCCTCTTAGCGAAGTATTTGAGGTATAATCTGTCAATGCTCATTAAATAACTTGCGGGACTATGAGATCATTAAATTCTATAGTCCGAGATGATAAGGCTTTAACCACTGCAAACAAAGGTCCACATCCTTTAACCATAAGGTAAGAGCAAAGTAAAACATTGGCCTGGAGGGCGGGTTGGTGTTGCGGTTAAAGTACTGGCTTCTCATCAGGAGGTTCCGGCAGTAAAAAATATTTTAATTGATAAGCCTACGTGAGGGCTTTGCATAGAGTATTCAAGTTCAGTTCTCTGTCCGTCAGTTGGGACGCGAAGCCCTTGAGACCTTTCGTTAAGAGCAAGGCACCACCGATGTCGGAATTTTCTCTCCACCCTAAATGAAGCAATATAAGTGCGGGGACACTTAAAAACAGAGATGAGATACGAAACAGTCGCCATCCATCAAGGCATTCATTAAATAAAGCATGGTAGATTCACTGGCTGAAGCACCTGCCCAGATATTTAAATGCATAAACGTTAATGTTTATGATATTAATAATGCTTATCATTATCCTTGGAATATGTCTACCATAAAAAGAGTAACAGAGAAATATATGAGCACAGGTCACAGGTGTTAAAAGAATACACGGTAAATATCAAGTCCAAACAGACAAACACAAAGCACTGATTTCCATCGGCATATGAGATTAGAGATCAGCAAGAACATAATTTCAAAATGAAAATAATAACTACAAGAACTAATTCCGATAATTTTATGACATTATACAGAGACTACCTAAAGTTTAACAAAAAAAGTACTTCTGTGCACATTAAAGGCCCTATTTTCATGGCTTACAATGTTGTAAATCCCACCATTACAGGCATAAAGATTTATCTATAAGAAGACTGAAAAGCTTCCACTTAATTATATCCCGGGACGAAGAGACTTAAGAGAGTTTTAGGCAGATTGTACAGGCTAGTTACCCTATAACTTCAAAGGACTAATGATGTGTAAGGGAATGAAATTGGGGCGCATTAAGAAACCCCGGATCGCTCCTGGTTACAAATTTTAGGTAATTATCTCTAGAAGGATGATCTTCAATTTATAACTGGGGTTCATTACGTTTATACAGGGTGTACATATACCAGTGACCGCCAATCACTTCCTTTTTAGGTACACGAAAAGGAAGCGATTCTATGGAATTAGTCGTCGGTAAGGAATGTGACGGAGAATCTCTTTTTTTCGCATTCGGCGACGACCGATGGGGAGAAACATCTCGGGGATACGAGGGAGACAAAAGGATGCGCTCCGAAGGGACAGTACGGGAGGAGAAGGGTGATCGGGCTTTACGTCACATGGCACGGCGAAAATAGAATACCTCGCTGCGGAGCCTTTCCGGTCGAGGTGGAACGAAGGTCACCGGACTGCTGAAGGCAGGATGGATATTAGGGATGAGAGGCAACACGAAGTTGAACCCTGGGTGGGGTTATTAAAAGGGTCAATCCGCCCGTCTGACGTGGGAAGGCGGTTACCTCTCAGGCAGATACGCAGCAGTACGTCCATCCCCCCGGCGTCGAATCCCGTTCGGCTTTTTTAAAATCAAGAGCGGGCCGCCCAAAGGGCGATCGATTTACCTCAGCGGGACAGTTGAAGGACGTGGGGCAGTCTTCCATTTGCGGCCGGCTTCAACGCATGACTCTTCGTGGAAGAAAATTTCCATCCCAGTGGCGTGATTAGGCGGCACGCCGTTCCTTACCAACCTAGGGGTGTATTGCGGGACTTGTCGACTGATAGGCATCGCCTAATATGACGATCATCTCTGTCGGGTATCTACCACAGAAAATACCTATTCAGCAAGCTAAAGTTAATGAGGTACAAGAGCAGGTAACAATGTATGCGGGGATCGGGCTGGTGTGGTGGCTAGAGTACTGGCCTCCCAGCCCGAGTGCCCGGGTTAGAATCCCGGCAAAGGCGGAAATTTCATCGGTCAACTTTTGAGTGCCTTGTGATGAGCACTACGAGTACAGTACTTCGTATGCCGGATGGGACGTTAAGCCGTGGTCCCCATGGCGCCTCTCGTTAAGAGCAGGCTAATGCCAACGCCAGGTTTCTATCCACCCTTCCTTCGTTCCCCAAAAACTCCCGCCTTTACCCATTTACCCAATTATTCTCTCTGGCGCTAATGAACTTAGTTTTTGGCCGCCTCCCTCAAAATAACTCCAACTCCAGCAATCGACGATAAGTCGTAATTTATGCACCGACAAAAATTTTCGCTCGTTACGTAGCGAGTGTTCCGACGTACCACGTTGTTACGATGTTTCCATGCATTGCACGTAATATTTTTTCACAGTAGTTAATCATTGCATGAGAGGGGGACTGATAAATGAGATCATTTGCACCCAGAAGATTGGTTGGAAAATGGAAGAGTGAAGAATTAGCATGGAATGGAAGGAGAGTGGAGTGCAACCCGGCATCGGAATTACCCTACTCGCAACGGAAGGAGCTGAAGAGTCCATAGTTTTGCATCCCTTCCATCGGACGAATGCGACGATATTATTCACATCAGTAGCTATGTTCCTTAATACACATCGTGAGTACAACTCACGATGTGTAATAATCGGAAATTCTAATTAGAGATGTAAAAATGATAAACTTAAAAAAAGAGGCAGTAATACATAAACTCTCATCATACGTTTTTTCGTTTATAAACAAACCATTAATTTCATGGCCATGATTTCACTCAACCAAAGCTTAAGATTAGGAGAGAAACATTATTTGGAACCTGAGGACATGCTCCTAGTATATTTCATAAATGGAATGCCCGAACACGCTTTTAGAAATTGGAAACTCAGAACAGAGTTGGACGTAATAGGAATAACATATCATTTGTTCAATCCTATCTTGATGTCTGCTGACGCATTCTGTAAAAGCGGAGTGGCATCTTAGGATCAGAAGAAAACGTGAGAAAAAACATGAGAGAATATCCAACATCTAAGGATGACAATGGGTGGCTATCAAAATCATTGCAATCACTAGTTAATTATTTTAAAAATTGAGCGTAAATAAGGGAAATGCTTAAACAAATGGAAGTTCAGCTTTTAAAGCAGTTTTATGGTCAGCAACCATCTAGAAGTTAAAAAGAAATTTCCAAAAAAAAATGCTACCAACTTGGAACATTTGGCAGTAAAAAGAATCAGGAAAATGTTATCAGACACAAACCCGATGGAAGCGAAAGGCGGAAGAGGAAGGGTTTGACCGAAGGAATCGAGAAGGAACGCATAGGAAGAGACTCTTAAGAACTGGAATACCGGTAGCATTGAGAACAAGAGAGTTCATGACGAAAAATTCACGATGATGAGATATGTGACGGGTGAAAGCAATTAGAGACGCGAGGCAAGTTTCCTAGTGCTGCTCCACCCGTAATTGGACTTTAATGACCGTCTCCATACGACCGCGAAACAGAGCAGGGATGTTTGCCAGCCCCAAACATTACGGGTGCCATGGGACACCTCTCACGGCCGTTAGAGGGGCAGATGGAGTCTCCAGGGGCCGCCCCTTACCTTGCCCCGTCAACGCATTCCCCGCCTCCTCTCGAAACGCGAATCAACACGCATTCACGACCTCCGCCATAGTATTTCCACCCCAAACCCCGCCCCACTCCGTCCGCCCTCGTCCTACCGAAGGACTGCTGAAGCAATTATGCACCCTTCTTCCACACGCCATCTGCAGCGAGTCTCTCCGCCACCCTTCGACGGGACCGCTCGCGGTACTACCGCACGCCGCGAGCCGTTGACGCACCTCTGTCCACCATTACGAGGACCTCAGCGAGAGGCAAGATAGGTTCGGTCGTACGAATCTACCGCAAACCCAAGCAACTAACTGATACGGATGCTGGAACCTTTAGCAGGAACGCATGGCATTGTCCCCGTCGTTATCAACAACGCACACACGTCTCTTGGAGCGCACTGCTTGCGGTAACCAACATAAAGATTCGCTCTGCACTGATGATTTCGCAGATAGACGAAGAATAAAATAATATTTTCAGGAGAACGATTACGCTTTTGCTCTCATTAATTAATTTAAAAAATAACGCCCAAATAGAGAAAGCCCGCGTTTGGCGAAGCAGCCGGTTGATTGATTCTTGCTTTATAGAATTTTCTGGTATTCACTGAGAGGATAAACTTTTTAATTCCACAATAATTTTTTAGATGTACTTTTCTTTCTCACTACGGCCATGGTTTCGACGGTCAACTTGATCGTCAGATCCAGATCTTCAGGTCCTGAAGATGTCATTAACCATCGAAACCAAGGTCGTAGTGTGGAATAAAATTACTGTCGAATCACTAAGTTTACCCTCTCATTCATAATGAAGAAGGAGCCCTTGATAAGTTATTCAGCGATGACTAGACATAGTCTTCTCTCGAGATAGGGAAATTATGAACTTATAGCCAGGGCATGCAACGATATTATCATACAAGGAAATCGAATGGGGTCGTTTACCATATTTTTTGAAACTGCCGAATCTGCTAATGTTTATAAAATAAAAAGACCCGTATTTTTCCGTTTTTCGATCCGTCAATTAGTTCTCGAGTTATTAGCGGCGAAAAGCTGATGTTTTTAACCCTTTCGGAAAAGTGAGCGTGCATGCGACCTCTTCCGCCATCCACTTCGTCCAATCACAACTGAGCCCGCAAAGCTACTTCGCCTTATCGCAATGGGGGGGGGGGGGGCACAGATGACTCTGCCAATACGAGCGATTGCGACAGAATCTGTGAGAGCAGACCTTCCGAAATCCTCCCACCACTCCCTTCCCTTTCCCTAAAAGCAGTCAAGGATGGGAGGAAAATGACGTCGATGGTCTCAAAGCAGCTAATTACGTGGGCGTCACCTTTTGCTTATTTTAATTTTGGACTTATGAGTGATGGCTCTGGTGATAAGATTGATTTCTTCACTGAAATTAATGTTTCGTTTCCATCTAACGGTTTCATGTACAAAATTGCGATTTTGGTTCCGAGTAAACGCCCCTATTGATGAAGACTTGGCGTCACGATCTCAACATTGTCGAGGTTTGAACAATTCGGATTATTTGCAAATAAGGACTCGATACCGCAGGACGGATACACACTCAGGCTACCTGAGAGACCAGTAAATTTTATGGAATATAAGTGTATGTATTGCATTGCTCAGATACAACCTCATAATTTTGGATACAGGAAGCCTCATTGTTGTTATAAAAACAAGATACCAAAGCAGAAAACAAGAGAGATGACTGAGCTGCTACAACTTCAACTTTCAATGCAAACCGCATTAGTGCCCACGTACATTATCGGCTCAAGTTAACCGGTCAAAAAGTAAAGGTCCAATGAGATTCAGCTTCCCGGCAGTGCCTGTCGCAAATGCCTTTATTAAACTGATATGGGCAGTATTCCCTCAGCCTTCCCTGATATGAACTCATAAAAACTGAAAATTAGCTTTTTGAATTCTAACCTCTGTAGTCTCATTTAACCGCCACATAAAACGTAGAGTAATTTATTGAGCACGGTATTTAACCCGGCTTAAAATTAATGCAATTCATAAATTAATGCGTAATGCGCATATTAATGCTATCATCATCTTTTTCGGTCCTTGGAGAGTTTTTACCTTCTCTATGTTGCTAATGGTAAGGATGTGATATTTCGGGTTTAAGTATCTTACGCCCCGAATACACGAAGCACCTTTTAGTTTTACCGTTACATTCTGCGAGCTCCTGATGGACCCATGGTTTTTACGTTTGAAACTTATGAATAAAAAAAACTTCCTGAATAAACATTAAAAACACCTCATTGATGGAACGTTTCAATTCACAAATGTCTTCCTCTATTATTTTGATTTTTATATTCCCAGTATATTTACCGGAGAAAGAAAATAAAATCACAGCGATAGAATTTACGACCAGGAGAACGGCAGAGGTCGCTCGTTATAATGACCCCATGAAAATACGCGCCCGGATGGGGGTTTGCATTCCGTATCATCCGATGGTGGTTGCTTCGCCTGTGTTTTAGCACTAGCATATTTGCTCATCTTGTGCAATATAATACGATATTTCCGAAGAAAAGAGAATGTAGATACGAGAACTCCTGGTAGTAAACTTCTATGCAATGCTACAGACCCAGAAAGAAAAAGAAACCCAACGTGCGCACTTATACGTCACCATCATCCTTCACCGATTTCGCTGAAACACTCGATGATACAAGCGTCACGAAGACATGAACATACATGACACTATTTGTTTGCAGCCGAGGGTAGCAGTAAGCCACGATACAATTCTTCAATTTATTCCCAAACCTTTTTTGTACCAACACCTTTCCTTCTGGGAGAAATGTAACCGGCAAGACCGATTCGAAAACTCCCCTGCACTAACCTTTGCAAAAGACACGCACTTACTCACGCATGTACACGTTCTATGTTTATTGAGGGGTAGACAACTCTGCCAATGAATATTAGAGATCTGAACGGGTTACGAATGCAAAGGAGCTTTGTCAAAATCCCCTCCCCTCAATAAATACCTCTCCGAAATGAACTAAATTCGTTATAACGTGAACAAGAGGAGGGTGGAGATTTGTCATTATGATAAGTGTTTTAGAATCTCCGGGCTGCCGGACAACACCCGGTTGGGAATTATAAGTTGACCGCAGGCTACGAGCTAGGCAGAATATTTAAATAAAATTTATGTTCGAGCTATTTTCAGATGACGTAGGGAATATTTTAAAAATAAATATTACAGATGACTTGGTCAGGTAAACAAGATTCGACTGAACATTGAAATATTGATTTAACAAGCCTTTCTTCCTGCGAACATTAATTAATCAAGATAAAACTCACAGAAAGCCTTAATGCACGTAGCCTACTCTGCAGTAAATCCCAAAGAAGGAGTTAATTGTAATAACTCATACTTACTGAAACTTTGCATGTCTAGAATTAATTGAGTTTCACTGAATGCAAAAAACGACGTTTAACCTATTAATTAAAATTATATTGCTTCGTGACTTCCAGAAATGTGGTGATAAACGTCTAGTGCAAGGTCTAACAAACAAAAATAATTTTAAGAAGCAGAAATATTATCTTTACCTTTAAAGAATCAATCTAGCGCATGCTTGGTGATTATTTCACCCTTTGACAACACCCTGGAGGTGACATAAGACAGAATCCCGTAGAAGCAGGAGTATATGTACCAATACATGATTATGTCCCTGCTACAGCCACTAACAAGCATTGAGAGAGTGCACACGAGGTAGAACCCCTCAGCATTCTTGAGAGGGCAAGGCTGTGTGGATGTGCGGTGGTGACGAAACCATTGGCCAACGCCCCTGGGAGCCAAAGGGGGCGGGCGGGAATGACGTTCCATCGCCACCGCCGTCCCAAGCGAGCCGCAGTGATAATAATATTCATAGCAATAGGTCCAATTAACGACGAGAGGAAACCGCCAGGCTGTGGGATAGTTATCGCTCCACAAGCCTTCAAAAGATTATTCGGGATGAATTTGCCCAAGGAGTGAAATACGTTGTATTGCGAGTTGCATTCGTAGTTAGCGCCAGGAAAATACGATATGATACTCGCGCATGATGGAATCAATCAAGAAATTTCAACTTAAGAATGAGAGAAAATAAATCTCATTCAATTAAGGGGAGTCTCTTGCGGCTTATTTTCACATTTTTTAATGATAATTAACTTCAGTGCGGGGCCTACGTTGGTGTGAGGACTACGACAGCCGACGGGCAGTGGAACGATTTACAGCGAAATACTCAGCACTTAGCAGTTAGCCAATGCCAACGCTCGCTGGGTTTCCTACACTTTTCTTTTATTTCCTATAAAACCAATCCAGCGCCAAAATTCACATATTAAAGAGCGCAAGTTATATCAAGCATTTCTCTAGGAAATACTCCTCTCCTTAGTATTCAGGAGAGTACAATAGGATATATATGTATTTCATCCACACTAACACGCTAAAATGGCCATAACAGAGTATGAATTCTTCACGAGTAAGGATAAGTAGAAGATAGGAAATTACAAATGTTGAGAGGATAAAGGAGTAAAAAGATGCGGAGGGGAATAAGAAGGGAGGAGGAAAGAGAGGGGAGGCTGCGGCGGCGAGGGGAGGGGGGTTGGGTATCTGTCGGATTCGACGAAATGTGTGGCGAGTAAGATAGCGGCCCCCGCGAGTTTTCCCTTTTTCATTGGCTGTGGAGGGGTGGCGCGGAGGGGAGCGCTGGAAAGGATGAGGACGGGAGAGCCAAAACCATCTGCGTGCAAGTTTTGAACATCCGATAAAAGTAAAATTCAATCAAAGCAAGGGTACCAAATTAATGTTCTGTATTCTCAAATTCCCAAACAGCTACTTTATTGCCAGAACTCAAACCACTTCATACTATTCGATTATAAGTAATACTTTAACAATCGATAATTAATTAGGTAGTTCAAAATTAGACGCTTAATATCTTGAGTGATTTCAAAAGTGTACGCAGCGACTAGCTTCGCCAATTCCTATACGTGGTTAAAGAGGTATTATAAAAAAATCTACTCTGGATAAAGAAAGAGCAATTTGTAATTAGATACATTGATGGCGAACAAAATAACTCACCTGAATATGGAAAATCGTGACAAATAATTAATAGCTACTACACACATAAATGGTCTCTTGCCCCTTTGCTTGGGGAACATAACGGAGAATAGAGGACAGAGTACGGATTTTATCATTCCTAGGCTTGAAATTATCTTCAACAATTAAATACTTTACAAAGATGTGTCATTCTTTTCAGGCTGCAATCCTGCGATCATCTCCTGGAACGCCTCTCTTCCCTGTTTCCAGGTGATCTGAATTAATTCAACCATGTTTTGGCTCCTGCGACGACTAGGAGACACGGATGTTATGAGGGGCGTTATGTGGCGGACGCAATCTGAAATCTCTAAGGAGAGCAATGGGAGCGGATCAATATCGTTTGAATGTTGCACAAATCCAGCAGCAGCAGCAGAAGCGCCGCACTCGTCCACTCTTCAACGGCGCCCAGGGGGCCTTGGGGGAGGGGTCGGCAGTGCTTAGCGATGGTTGACTTGTCCGCCAGGCCATTCTCGGAGCGCGGTTTAAGCCTCGGGGCGGGAAATCCCCGCTCCGGGGAGGACAGGGGGCTGAGGGGCGAGGTAGTCCCTCCTCAAAAGCGTCCCTCCGAGGGGATTAAAAAGGGGAAGGGCTCCCTGGGGAGGCGAAAGGACGAGGCGATGAGGAGCGGGCGGGGGATTAGGCAATATTGGACCGAAGTCGCATACGGGAATATAAAAATCCACCTTTGGCTTCGCCGGGGAATCAAACATTAGTTATTGCCGCATCGGACGACTTTGATGAAAAGGGTTCCAGAGGGACCCTATCACTATATTTCCTCAATCTTCTGTCGCCAAGCACTAGGCATTCGATCCGCTCAGGAACCCAAGAAAAAAAGTATACGTGCATAGGAAGATGGATGTTTAAGGCATAAATGGGAGAAGGGTAATGAATAATCAGCAATGAAATATACATAAAGTACAGGGGTATACCTTCGAGTAATAATTTGGTAATAATGAATCGAGTAATGTGTTAACGGACCCAAAAAAATTCTTTCGCCCGCAACTCTCGCCTCGAGCAGCCGTCAATCACGATGGGCACTGTAACCCTTGACCCTTCTCATTCTGAACTTCCTCCTTTTCCGGGAAGAGGAGAGGGCCAAGTCCCGGAAGTGAAGTGCACCCATGAGGGTCGGAGCAGGAGGCAAGAATGACACTCCTGGGGTAAGCGGGGACCAATGCAGGGGGCACACGAATTTCAAAAGGCCGTTTCCAGAGAGTGCTACGAAAGCGGTTCCAACGTTAACGCTTTGCCACTGACGGGCCGCAGGTCACTTCGGCCCCAGGAGAAAGGTTACCGGGAAGGAGGAAGGAAACTCATTCAATATCCATTCATACAGTAATAACTCTGAGGTAACCGCACTAGATGAACTGAAGGGTAGAAAAAGTGAGTTTTACTCTTTCAAACTCATATTTTGAGCAATTTAATTTTGTGCATTGAAAACTCTTTCCTCATAATTTGTTTCTATCGGAATCGGACTGCACACGCAATGTTACAAGACAGAAGTTTACGATAATGTGTGATCTACCAGTAAAATAGGCATTATTAATTATAACAAAAAGAATCTAATAGGTAGGCTGATAACATACGAAAAAAATTCGTGTAGAATGAGAGCAGGTGGATGATAAGGGGTTGGTGAATCGGGCAAGCAGCCAGTACAGCATCATGTAGAGTGTGAAAAGGCTCTAATGAAGACAAACGAAAGCAAAATTACAGAAAATGTTCCCAAAAAATTCAATGAGCCGAAATTATATCAGGGAATGAGGTGAAAAACTTAAACAGGTGGAGCAGTTTACATGCTGCTAAATAAATCGCATAAAAATAGATTGAGCAGTCCCGAATCAAAGCGACAACAAACGCTGAAAAAGGGAGGAATTGCAAAGATAAGGAAGGATTGATAAAAGAAACCAAGTTTTCAAAAAATATTAAAACATGACTGAATACTTCCATAAATAACGAGGAGTAAAATAATTAATATGATGTGGCTGTGGGTTAAATAGTATGGCAATGTGCTTGAGAACTTCAAGTACGTGAGCAAGAAGAATATAAAGTACTTGCTACGAATATATAAAGAAAATGATCAGCCAACTACGTCGGGGAGAAGGAAATACGGGAAGTGGAATAAAGTAGGATGGAAAGAATGTCGGAGTCTGAGAAAGGCTGCGATAGGTCGAAGAAAGTAATAACGAGGAAATTTTGAGATAGAGGAGGAGAGATAGAAAACTCAAAAGAGATTTTCAAGGACAGAAGAGCGAGGATGAATATAGAAAACTATGGTAAGAATATTGATGCTCGTCAGACAGCGGAAACAGAGGGAAGGTCACAGAGAACACGAGAAACAGGCAGAAAGAAGGCCGAAACTAAGTACTATAATTGCTGGGAAAGAAATTAAAATTTTATTTGCAGCTAAGAAAATGAGAGTATTTCAAAACAAGAGGAATGGAGCAGAGCGATAAGCATTTCCCTTTCCCCATTGATTGATTGCCTTCGCTAACAAATGGTGGATTTCCAAGAGAGGGTTTCAGTGGACAGTTTGTTACTGATTAAATGCTGATTTCCGAAATATGTTTATCAGTTACATTTCGTAAACAGCGCCTATAGAAATACTTTTCATAACTAGTGACTATATCTTAGAAGACTGATTCCAAATTAATGCTAAGGCCAGGTGGATAGGTACAGCCTGGTTTGAAATAACGCCTTAATATACGACGATACATCCCGCACGATAGTGGTGTGTTGCGAGAAACAAGGTTTCACGGGGCTTGCTACACATATATATTTTATCTACAGCTTTAGGTTCTTAAGACTTCACGATGTTCCGCCACAAACAGAACATACATTAGTCAGAAGCCTTATGGAAATAAGAACCACGGTGTAAGCCAATGAGCCACCATTAAATGGGGAATCAATCCTTTTATCTGCGTCCACGAATATCATGAATAATGTAACTCACAGCTTAGATTAATGGAAGAGAATGGCATTACATAATTTTACGGTAGCACAAAAATGATTATAATATCCTGTTGATGCACATTTCCGCAGAATTTCTCTCCTGCCACGTTGATTATTCATACCATTTACGACAACCGTGATTTGTACACAATAATTTCCCCCTTTTTGTTAATGGCAAACATATCGTGTGCACTGCATAAAAGCGGGAATTGATCAAACGTGATACAGCCTCAATAATAATTTTTTGCCCTGAAATGGAAATAATTCTCCCCAAGAGTATTAAAGATTTCCATTCATACCACTCTTCCAAAAAGAGATATCGATACATGATATTAACTCCTAGGCCTGAGGATATTTCCAGTAGCGGAAAGACGATCTCTTTTCCGCTACGGTACGCAATTTCCGCCATTTCAATCAGCCGATGAGGCCGCTAAGGAGAAATAAGCTCCCTGGGGTTTAAAATAAATACACTCAGAGAAAGAAGGTCATTAAAATCATCCATGGGGCAGCAGCGCCGGGAATTACGGGAAAACTTATACGGATTTTCAATCTTGATGCTACTGAATAAATACGGAATATGCCATTCATTCCTTGTCATCCTTGCTTCGCGAAGTGAACTCCAATGGTGAATCTGTATTCCTTAAGTGTTCAAGGGGATATTCGGACATGACATTCCATCGAAAATCAAATAAACTACATCTTACCAGTTACAAAAAAGTAAATTTTAGGGTAACGTACAACACTAGTCTACTGATATTTGTATCTATACCGATAAATAGTCAAAAAAGAGGCATATACCTGATCCTGCCTGAAACAACTACCTTTATACATATACCTGATGTTTCATATTCTCCTCAATCGTTTGGAATGTATTTTAGGTAAAATGCCCAAACTTAATTTGAATGTATTTATTAAACTAATCATTTTAGGCTCTACTAAGTGGAGTTTCTCCATCATTGAAGAAAGAAAAACAAATTATGTAAATTCCTAAAATTCATGGAACTTGCATAGTTTGTTTTCTTTTCCTTTCATGGATACATTTAGTATTTGTTTATCTCAGTTCTGGATTTACAACGTATTATCAAGATAACTGGACATAAAACCTTTAACAACAAATCATTTTTTTCATTCTAGTGTTTTTTTAGTAAAATTAACTTCCCGCAGCAGGTGATTAATATCACCTGCTACGTACAGCTCCACGCCGTCACCGTCAACCATTAATAAAACTAGATTCACGGCGATACACATATACAGCAAGCATTATTTAAATGAGATATTGAAGGATTCGTCAACGTTTGCAATAACGTAAGATCAATGTAAGAAATTAAGCCAACTTGGCAACACTCCGATTACTAGGGCCGGTAGTTTGAGATAGATTGCGCTGAGAAAACACCTCAATTAATAAGCAAACGCATTACTTGCCACACCAGACCCAAGAACACTTAACAGAATGTGAAAATTGTAATCTGATGGTCCGCTAACGTAACAAATCTTTTACTGAAGCCAGGAATTGGAGCATAATTCGAAGCGCAATAAATTTGAAGAGGGGACGATTGATTGAGGGATGGGAATGAATGTAGGCTACTTACCCCCATCATTTGAGAGTAAACGCCGCTGCATTCAACGGCTACATCTACTGCTTACAATGGACCATTATGCCACTGATAATCACCATATCAATCCCTCCATATTCTCGCCCGAAAACTCCCTCCGGTTTTCTTTTAAAAATTCATCGAATAGCCTAGTCATGCGCAAAAGCGGATTTTTGGCACTGAAACGCTGAGACCCCTCTGATCCTGACAGTTACCATTTGGGAAACGTTTCCCTGCTTATGTGCCGACGCTGGCTGTCTCCACAAGATTAAGTAGGAGCGTTTAAGTGCAAGCAAGGCTAGGCGACGGCCACTCGCCCGGAATGATAAAAAGCAGCTGGCTTGCGCAAACGCGGGAGGGAGAGGACATTAAAACTGCCCAAAGCAGAAAAGATGGTTCCCGCTCTCCGGAAATGAATAGATGCCTCGGTTAACGAGGAGAATGGCGGGCGAAAACAAAAGCCAAACGGGGAGAGAGGGAGGTTCCCAAGCAACCACTCCGCTCACCGCCACCAGCGGACATAATTGAAACTGCGCAACAGAGCCTGGGAGAGATAGGAACACGATACGCCTGCGAGCCGCTTAATTTATCGCAGCGGGGAGGGCGGGGACGCGGCGGGCTGGAAAATTTTAATCGAGTGCAGACGTAGATGTTGAGAAAGAAGAAAAAAGATAATATGCGAGGGGGAGGGTTGTGGTGGTGCGTGTGTGTAATGGCTGCCCTTGGACAGGAGAGGGTCGCGGTGGTAGGGGGACCTTAAAGGGAGGGAGGGAGGGGGGACGTGGACCTCGCATCTCTGGGGCACTCGCATCAAAGAGGGTCCTTGAGATTCCGAATGAAATAAGTGCCTCAAAGTAAATTACCTCGCTGAGAGACCGCAACTGCTCTCAGGAATAAAGCTGGCAACACCTTTAACTACGGAATGTCTGAAATATTTTGTTTTAGAGTGAGGACACGATCGAAGCTAGAACTGTGGTAGAAGACGGGTGAATATTGTTACCTGCCTGTTTGGGACACTTGTTCCTTCATTATCATGAAGAAATAATGAATTTGGACATTATAAATACGTATTCACTATCAAATACCCCATCAAAACGATTTAAGATTAGGATAATATATAGAAACTACCACTTTTCATTTCAATTATTTCATCACCAACACACATGCGTGTGTTCGAATTTAATAATTGAAATGAGAAAAAAAAATTGTAAAAACTCATACCAGTACGCAATATAACTTGCATATAAAATAAGTGAAAATAAGTCTAAAATGACAATAAGAGTTTGAGAGAATATTGTAACAAAGTTATTCTGTTTAAGTTAAAAATAAGATAGGTAGCAAAACGTCTGATGGATTTTTACCAAATTTATTAGGTTTAACTTGGCGGAACCGCATTGCGATAGCTTGGAAATAATTTCACTTTGAAATATTTGACAATGTTTTAACTCTTCCAAAACAGGTTTTCGGTTATTGTGCAAGAGTCAAAACCCTGGGTCGGAATAATTAAAACTTTCTGTGGAATATTATGAAGTGAGATTATTTCCAAAATATCTGCTGTATTTTTGCATTAGGTACATACGCTTACATGCGATACATGCATCTGCCATTTACGGTCAGAACTATAACCACGCCCATTATAAATCCTTTTATTTCGACGCTTAGGCCTAGGCATTAGCACAAGCAAGAAATTTCACGCAGGGGTATGTGAACGTAGAGTTACAAGGACTGATTCGTACGCGGTCTCCGAAGAGAAACACCGAGAAGAGAAAGGCCTCAAGTGTACGCTCGACGAAAGGGTCATGGAGGGGAGCAGCAACTAGAAAGAAGGAGGAATAAAGAAGAGGAGTGCGTACCACGGCCACGGGCGAGATATGGTGGACGGGGAAGGTATGGGAGCAGGACGCACACTATCGGTCAAACTGCCAATGGGGTCGTTTACCATATTTTTTTACTGCCGAATCTGATAGAGTTTGTAAAATAAAAAGACCCGTATTTTTCCGTTTTTTCATCCGTCAATTATTTCTCGAGTTATAGGCGTCGAAAAACTAATGTTTTTAACCCTTTCGGAAAAGTGGGTGTGGTGAAACCTCTGACGTATATCGACTTCGTCCAATCACAACTGAGCCCGCGAAACTACTTCGCCTTATCGCAAAGGGGGGGACACAGCTGACTCTGCCAATCGGAGCAGCTACGACAGCATCTGTGCGAGCAGACCTTCCGAGAATCCCCCTCCACTCCCTCCCCTTCCCATACTAGCAGTCAGGGACGGGAGGAAAGTGACGTCAATGTTATCACAGCAGCATTTTCGGTGGGCGTCACCTTTTGCATATATTAATTTTTGATTTATGAGTGAATGGTTATGGTTAGAAGATTAATTTTTTCACTAAATTTCTTTTTTCGTTTCCGTCTAACAATTTCGTGTACAAAATTGCGATTTCGGTTCCGAGTAAACGCCCCCATGGCACGACCTCCAAAAATCTAGCTCCTATGAAGGAATGAGTACTTTCACCTCTCGCTGCTTGCCCATGCAGTCAGAACGGGAGTGACCGAGAATGCACGGACAGCATTTTAAGCAAGGGTTCTTGGAATAGACACGGGGAAGACGAGAAACGCTGAAATTAGAAGAAAAGGAGCTCCCTCTGTCGACAAAAATAAACTGAAAGGCTTCGGGGTAACCTTTGCCTCACGACGCGGCGACGTCACTGCTTGTTTGAAAAAAAAATGAGAGATAATTTCCGCAAAAAGTTATCCGCAAGAGAGGCAAGAAAACCACCCTCGGTTAGAATCACTATTACCACCAGGATGAGGCAAGACATTTGCGCTGCTAAGAAAAGAACGATCACTCCTTCCCAACGAGACTTCCACTGACTGCGTAGGTTTGACAAACGAGAGAGCTGTTCTTTAGCAGGAACGAGGGGAAATGAAACCAATGTTCGCAAGCCAATGTTGAGTTTCATTGGAAATGGATATATTTCACCGCGTTCCAGGGAATGGACTGGAATCCTCTTCCCATGTGACTCTTAATGCTCCCTCTAGAACCAAGAAAGCGCACAACTTTAGATTAGAATTAACCTGATAAGAGAGACTACCGTGGCTTTTCGCGAAGTCACAGAATATTTTTGAAATGTGTACAGTTTACTTGACTAGTTTTATTGAAGTCGTTCAACGATATGAACTCGTTAGTAGCTTTAGAGAGGACTAAAACTCATTTTTTTCATACTCTCCTATTACACATCACACTGGGAATACTTTCACGCCGTTCTGAATACCACGGACAAAGATTATTACCCGCTCCGCAATCGCTGAAAACTCCTCAGGGACCCTGGTGTCTCGGCGCTCCACTGAGAGCAAAAAAAAAAGGTTGGAGCGTTTCCTGATAAGCCTGATGGATGCTTGAGGGCGGTTATCTTCTAATGACGGAGGTGTGCGAGGTGCTTGCTGATTCGCACAGAGGAGCCTCTGGGGAGGGTTGTTAGTAATGGGGGCGCAAGGGGAGAGAGGGGGGACACAGGGGAATACTCAGTGGACAGCATGGAGTGCCTGTCAGCATTGCATAAACGTTTTTGCGATAGCAGTTTTCAGATGTCAGGAATTTCAACATTTAAAATGTCCATCACGAGATGGCAGAGCAAGGTGAGCATTTAGCATTAACCCCAGTGGCGAAATTCGAATATAAAATGTTCAAGGACCATGCAACACAAACGAATATGACCAACTTGCTAAACAATCCATCCACGAAAAAAAGGGTTTCTGTGATACATCGCCACGTTACATATAAAGTGATATCAAACGTCATCGAAAATTTTCCAGTCTCATGTTTCAACATTTCTGAATTGTAAAGGAACAGGTTTAAAAATAGAAAATTGAGAGTATATTGTTGTTCCTGTTCACGTGTGATGAGCACGACACGCTAAATTTGCGTTAAGATAATAGGTGTCTTGAATAATTTAACAGTTACCCTCTCACGTAGATAACAATTTGGACTTCATTGAGGAAATCCGATTGCTAGCGTAACACAGAAAATGGACGCTACAACTACATGTCGCCAACTACCAGAGATATATTGCTGGCAGACGGCTGATTATTGTTTCCGGCGCAACATTGTGTAGTCTTGTGAAATCAATGTTGATGAATTGATTCATCAGGCCAATGTCTACTTAATAAGCCATACAAGACAGCATGATTCATAGGTTGAATTTGCAGATTTACAAACGAATCATAGATCCTCAGAACCGGGATTTGTAATACGTTCTAAGCTCGTTTTCTAAGAAACAGTATATTTATATACATACGTTGTAAAGGTAATGGAACTTTAGGCGAATTGGAGAGATTACATGCCAAACCGAACGAAGATCGAGAGATGGTTGGGAAGGAAACAAGATTTGAGTGGCATCGGGGAAAATGAATGTGAAAGAAGCGTATTTTTTACCTAAATGAGGGGAAATGGATAAGTTGCATGTGCAATATAGGATACGTAATACAAGGGATTAATTCTACCTGCGACGTATGGTCTGGCGGAAACGAATTTTCCTTTCAAGAAAATATTCGTTCAATTTGAGGCTGTGGGGCGAGTGGGTAGTACGCGCATAATCTGCACGAGAGAATGACTAGCACCGTCAGCACGTATTCAAGCATGAGGAACTAAAGTAAATATGTTCTTGGAAGAAGAACCGAGTGAAAGAGCAACCATTCGCTATTTTGTCCGTTCTTCCGTCACAAACACGCGGAATGCCGTATGCCGCATGAGGGGATCCGTCGTCTCCAGCGATTCGGTCGAGGAGGACAACACTCTTGCCACTTTTACGCGCGAAACTTCTCGTTGCAGTCGTAAATATTCTCAGTATCAATTCCTGGGACCTCTGCCATGCAAAGCGAGAAACAATAGAATGTGACACTAGCTTTAATTTTTTTCTAAATTACTGAATTGGGACTAAAAACCACGGCTTTACGCTAAAAGGATCCACTGGATGGACATTAATGGAATTAAATACGAGATCATATGTACCTATCTTAACTGCTGGATTATCTCAGTGTATTATATTGACTCTATGAAGGTTACCAGGTACTTATACACGATAAAAGGGGCAAAAACAGTAACAAAATTAAGCAGGGGAGCACAAAGAGGCTTCCGTAGCTGAAAAAAGCATAGCACTAGAAAGAGAGTGAAATCTAAAACCAAGATTCTTTTGTAGAGTAAGATAAAACGACTTCATGACATTCCCAACACAGTTATGGCCCTAATGCTGTTGACCCTCAATGCTGTCGACAGCAAATACAAGGATACGTGGTCACATGAGGGTCACCTATCGTCGCATCCCCATACGCTCCGGAGGAGAGGGGGTAAGAGCGGGACAATGTGGGAGGTGGGCGTTCGCCGTATCGCCGTTCCGCACTCATGGGCAGTGTTTGTCGCATATTCTGCGCCCTCGGCAGCAGGAGAGGGAGAAAGGGACGCTAGCCGACGGCTGGAGGAAGGGCAAGGGGAGCAATTGGCGGGAATCGATCGACGGCAGGGAGTGAAAGGTATTAACTTAAGAGAAACACCGCATCGGCAGAGAGAAGTCCAGTAATTAAGAGGGATAAACAAGAAAATTACGGAGTGACGGTACTGCCGGCCTGGCAAGGACTCAGCCCCTGCCACACACCATAGCGGTGGCTTACGCTTCGTACCAGTAATCCACTTATGACTCTAATTGAGTTGAGACTCGGTCTCTATCCCGCACCGTGGGGGCGCGTCCGCTTCATAGGCGTCGTCATGGTGATGGCGGGTTTACGGGCGTGCGTGGGCCAGCCCAGTGCACCACCAAGGGGGAGAGAAAGTCAAGGGTGCACCGGCGCAATCCTCGGGTACAGATTTCGGCGAATCCCGGATCTTGAGAGGAGGGTGCGCTTCGTCGAATCCTTGGCGGCTTGTCTCGCGGGAACGGCAGTTTCCCGGGCAAGAGGGCGTGTAATCGGGTCGCTAGCCCCGGGAGGCAAAAACAGTCCCGCTCATTTAAGGTTATGCGGCCACTCTGCCGGCTGCATATTCTGCCTCTTAAGGCTTGCCTACGCCTACAAAACATAACCCTCGCCCACAAACAGATTCGTAGAAAACTCAAGAAAGGGCGACCACATTCTCCACAGCACTACTCACAGAAGCACTACTTGCTAGCAGACACTTGGTCGGAAAAAACATCATATTACCTTGGAAAACGACACGCGAACGAAGTAGTACGTTTAAATGCATGAAATAAGCCGTGAGAACTGGAAACAACTATGCGATAATTGCTGAATTAAAATAAATGTTAAATGTTTTCAACTGAGTGTTTCCAGGTTAAGGTAATTGCCGAACTCCGGAGAGGTAAATCTATATCAAGATAGTGAGGAAGAGGTTTGCCAGTTCGATTGGAATCGGCGACTCTCGGGACGGTTCACCACTGCAGCGCAGGAATTCCCAACAACCTGTGCCCGCGTGGGCCTCAATACGTGCGGTCGATGGAAATCCTTCTAGGGTCCCACCCCCTGCCAACCACCTCGGCAGACGGTGAACCGCACTCCCTTACCCCCGTCGGCACTCGGTGCAACAATCCCTCCCTTCCTCACCCTCGGGGCCGCCCCTTGCGAAAGCTTTCCCGGCCGTTCATCTGCCGGCCCTGAGATCTGCCCGGGCGACAACAACGGAGGACACCCGCTCTTTATTGCAGGGCCGCGCCTTTTCCGGCGGCACGGAGGGTGAAATGAGTTCTAAACCCAACCGGCGGTGCCTTCCCGGGATATTTCCGCGCGCCCTCGCAAATAACGACCCGGGCGTCATGCGAGAACGGACTCAATAGCGAGGGCCGTCCATTCTACTACACCCCCTCTGCAGGTGGACGGGGCGAATCCGAGGTCATCTCCAAGACGATACTCTTTTCTTGACATGACAGAGGGAAATCGAGGCAACTTGAACGGAAATCAACACGCTGACAGAATTAAATATCCATATATCATAAATATGAGTCTTCGAATACCTTTCTTAATGCCAAAGGAAGTCAGCGCAATTTGTACGGAGAAATTATCCCTTCATTCAGAGCCTTCTATTAAATATGATATTATGGCATAAAAAAAACCTTCTCAGGACCCTAATTGCATCGCAATACTAATCATACGAGATAGAGATATACAGATTACTAAATAATGACTTCATAAGAGCTGATTTACTTCACCGCGAAGTTTTTTATTAGAGCCTATCCTTTTTCGTCGCGCATCGATTCTCTCCTATTCCAAGAAAAGTACTTCTTCCTGAACTTGTGTATCGATTGTCAATTGATCGATTACCCAATGATATACTCCCTATTACTAATTGTATTCAGGGAATATGTTTTCCGCGATTATGTCGAACAAAAACGCGAATAATAGGTTCCGTTATGACAACCTTAAGAATAAATAAATGTAATTTGATTCACATTAAAACGTGATCATCGCAAAAATATTGACTCACGATAAAACAGGTTTCAAGGTATAAATATATTCTGGTTCACGGACGAACTATAGATTAAAATGATTTCAAACCTGTAGAAATAAATATCGTGCCGTTAATCTTCGCATATAGTACTGACATGGAATTCCTTTAAAGGAAGAAATTCAATAGGCCTTTTTTAATCAACACCACGACGAGGATCCACAGAGAAACTTCGCCAATTACGAGCCTCATCCTCAAGTCCAATCCTCTTTATCTGTAACTGGATGCGGCTATTTTTAAATTTACTTTTTCAATAAAATCACATGGCCTGACATAACGACCCTGACGCGTAATGACCGTAACGAGGTTGCCATTAAAAAAAAAATGCCAAGATGTCAGTTAGCTCGGAGAGGAAAGGAGTACTGCAAATTAATAAAGTTTGACGGCGAACGGTAATAAGATTGTGGGTGGGTAGGGCGTGGAAAGAATGGGAATGGAGGCCGCGGAGGGGGGAAGGGAATATTTGGCGAGAGGGGGTGAGGGTTGGGCGAGGCAGGAATCCGCTCTCCGAGGCGAGGGTTCAAGACGACGACATGGAGAATATCGATTCTGTCTTGTCGGTTAGGGCGAGCCCTCCTCTCCTCCTCCCCTCTAAACTCCGCGGATTCCTTAAAGACGTCCTCTCAACGCACCCACTCGCTCCGAAAGGATTTTCCACCCCCTCCCCAACGTGAGCCTCGCTCCATCCCGGTCCTCCACCTTCCCCATAAACGCACCCACACACCCTGTGATTGTGTGGGAGGTTCGGGGGACTCACCTATCTGGAAAATTCTAATTAGCCGCGTCGGAATTAGAGCCGTCACTTTATTTGCTCCAGGGCATCAGGATTCGGCACGGTAAAAAGAATGGCCAGGTGAAAGTAACTAAATGGTTTCCTGAGAATGATGCACGCCTTTGAAACCCGGGTAATCGTGAAATATTTCCCTTGGAGGGAGATGAGGTAGAATTCGATCCGTCACGATACACGAACTCCATCACATTCCGCTTGAAACTTCCTTATCCAGTCTTTTACTTGAACCACGACTAAGAACACCTTTGCATAAAAACGATGTTGTGGAACCCAACAAGAAAGGATGCCTTGTTGTTGAGCACCACACATGACTACTGAAGGAACAAAATTTAGCCATAGCTCATCTCGGAAACATTCTTCCTAAAATGGTTCCGACTTCAACATTCATAATGAGAGGAACACCTTCAGTCGGTCACGTCTCATTTTGAAGTGAATTGCATGCTAGAATTAAATTCAATCTTGCGATGAGAAGACGTTCGCTAAAGGTAAAAACCACAAACAAACAGAATGGAACAAGACTGGATAGAAAAAACAACACCTAGTACGTGTTGCTATATCTATCCAGTAAGTGATAATGTGGCATCTGTATTCACTGACCATCATGCAAGTCTACACTCACAAATTTGCTGTCACATAATCAACTAAAAGAAGGTTTACGTCATAGAAGTTAAAATACTAAGGCTTACGGTGAGGCCGACACGAAAGACATTAGCATAGAGATTTAGTCTCACGAGATGCGACAGTGTAAATTGAGATTACAGTACAAAGTAGGCACGAAAGTAAAAAGCTTCTCCGAGCTCTCTCTTTGGGAACCGGTGGAAGTAAATCAATCCGCGCCTTTTCAAGGCTCCCGTTCACCTTTCCCTGCATGCGGAGGGCTCTGATTGCCACAGCCCCTTCGATTACGAACTTTCGCCCACTCCGGCTCCCTTTCCAGACATCTTCCCCTCTGGGCGGCCGAATGCCTCCTCCCCCCACCCTCGCCTGCCCAGAAGTCTCTCTCTCTCGAGGAGACCTCGGACGCCAAGATCTGCAGGAGGAGGGGGAAGGGGGCGTTCGGATGACCGAGTGAAGGGAGCGGCGAAAAGTGCCGACCGCATTTTTCTCACTATTCAACAGCTTTCACCCGAGATTCGGCTCTCACCGCCGGCTTTTTTTCTTCTAGAGGAAATTTGCATCTCTGAAATGTGAACGTTACTTTCGTCACCAACTCCTTACATTTTTTTTGTCGAAAGAGATTCAATAGAGAAGTTAATGAGCGCTAAATATGCCATCCTCCTAACTTTTCCCACAAACAAAACTTTTGGAAAATGGATAGGTAACACACCAAAGGACGAACAGAAAGCAGGCGGGGTAGATGAAATCAAGCCAGAACAATAGAAAAGCAATTCATTCAAGAGGGACTTGAACCACGGGCCTCCAAATTTGCCGTTGCTCCTAACCATTACACCACCGAGAAAGCCATTTTTCTTGGAATAGGCGGTGGTTTATATCACCCATTGCCCAAGTGTGGCGATCAAGAGAAGGCGCGCAGGGGCTTTTTTACCCACCTCAAGAAGAAGTGTCAAACACAAGGAGTTAGGAATAAGTGAAGGGAAAGAAACGCATTCAAATGAAAGAAGTACATTGAGTATATATGGCACGCATAGTCAAAGTATGATACAAGACATAAGATACTAATTATCTAAGGGCAAAGACGCATGGATTAACACCCGCAATTTGTTCAATAAATTAGTCACAGAAAGAGACTTCTAGCTAGAGAAATACAGAAAAGAATTCTGACTTGAGTTCTTTCAGTAATGAAACATATTAAGGAAACGGAGTTACAGGTGGGACAGGTACGGAAGAGATGCGTCGAAATTTAACGTAGTTATTAGGGATGAAGTCTTCTATAGCTACAATTTGAAATTATGATTTCAAATTATAGTAGGCTCTAAAAATAACCCTACATTTATGTCATCTATTTCGAGCATTAATAATAAGTATTTTGTCAAAGCAGTCTGACGAAAAAACTTCAGCATACCAAATATTTTACTCGTTTCCTTTTACTGAAATGGAAAAGGAAATACTCACAATCTCTCAAGACACAGGAAAAAGCTCTCTTAGAGAACGATTGGCTCACCTAAAGAGAAAGGAAATGACTTGATTAGATATAGCGAGAGAATTGTTACGTTTCAAAAGTAAAAATTACAAAGTATAGTTATATTAATTACAGAATGGTAATCTTTGACAGGGTTAAGTGTTGTGATGTAATTCCAAATGTGAGGTCGACGTCTGCAAATTGCCAAATGGTAATAATTCAGAGAGCTATAATTAAATACAAGCGCAAGTAACAAAAACGGATTTTTGTTTTTAGGAAAAAGTATAGTACTGCGGCGATGCCTTTAAAATAGAAGATTGCCATCAATACATTTTATTGCAAGATACTGTTTTGACGGCTTCACAAAATGGGGCCTAAAAAGGCAAACATTCACGTCTGCATGAATTTAAAAGAGGGGAATTACTAATGGAAATTATGATAGGGGCATCTTCCGCCCGACAAAAAATTATTCTCAACGTAATTTTTTCGTGCGTAAGGATAACAAAAATTGGAAAAGATTTCAATTGTAGGCATCGAAGTATGATAACTCGGCCAGCCACGGATTTTCCGCACTGGCTAAAGTTTAGATATAACGTGTTCACAGGTATCTCTTCCTTACTAGGAACTCCCAGAAGACGCCGTCAAAGTCACAAAACATAATCCACACCCAAGGTGCGAATAACCGTGCCGCCAATATTCGTAGCCGTGCGCATTCAAGCATCTCAAATCCTCCCTCCGGACAGATCTTCACCCTTTAGTGCACCAATCCCATCGCCTTCCTCGTTGCGTTCCCTCGCCAACCCTTCATTCGGCCTACCCTTTGAATAGAAATGCCGAGATATCACAGAGCCGGCTCGAGAGCCGCGAACCATCTGAGCCTGGAATTACGAGCAGGTCCCGGAATCCTCGGTTCCAGTCGCATAAGCCCATTGCGGGAAGGCATTCATCCGCTCACGGGTCGCTGCCCCCACCACCTCCTCCTCCTTGGCCCCCGATCTCTCGAGATCAAACTGACGCCCCTTCTCGTGCTGAAGCACGCGTCATAAGATTTTAATTACCACAACTGCACTAAAAATACAGCTCTCGTTCAAGATACGCTCGCATTTAGGAAGAACTTAGGGTTGTTTTTTTTAGGGAGGGAGAACACGAGCACCTGGTACTTGAGCAAAAAGCCAGGCCCAAGACTTGCGTGACCTTTCATGTTAGAACCCTTTTTGGACCTTTGACTTTTGAAGAGTTTACACTATGACACACGGTTGCTTCATCTACCATCTTTCATCCTTTATAGGTAAGACCCCACTAATTATTATTCGCAATGCAAGCATCTTTTCTCCTTACCTTCAAATCATTGAAGGTGTAGGCACCGAAATAACATGTAATCCGAAAACAGGTGATGTAACAAAACCTACTTCAATGACAGCGACAAGGTGACTGAGGTGTGAGACTGTGAGGTGCAGAAGTATGATTTTTTGTCACAGAGTGTCTTTCTATTCCGGAGACGAGTTTTAATTCACTTTCCGTATAATTTGCGATAATTTTATCTTTACAAACGCAAATATATACGCAATTGGTTTCAATTCTATCATGTACAGAATCATTCGATTTAAAATTTAACGTACATTATACGAGAAATGATATTTGATCGATGACATTATGTGAGCAGCCTAGACCTTAGAAACCGCGACACTTTCCTGCAGCGTGAAAGCAGTGCCTTTCTGTTTCAGCGTAGGTAATTCCCTTATGGTTGAGAAAATCTGTTCCCTCATAGATGAGCTTTGAAATGGCTTCATGCATTAGAAACACTATGTATTGCAGGATAACCGACGGAGGGAAAATTCATCAATGATTAACAACCCGCCATCATATTCATGGATTCAATCGAAAGCCAAGTTGTCAACTAAGTGTCTCACTAAGACTTAAGGCATCTTGTCTTCCTCCATGACGAAGACAGAGGTTCTTAGTCTCTGACGAACATATTCTGATTGCGGGAACAGAGGCATTATAATGGCGGAAACACGGTATGATTGTCGATTCATAAGGGAGCATCATGTGCTAAGAGGTATTCTCTTACGGCCCCTTAGCGATTTGGTCGGTGAGGAATCAGCTGTCGGCAGAGAAGCCTTTTACCTCCATACTAACGGAACAATTGATCAACTTAATGCGGTTGTTGTGTACGCTGTGCTACTAAAACAGCGATGAGTTAATCTGATTGAACCTTCATTGAGTCAATAATTTTAACATAAATCAAAGTTTCTTCATGTATCACTAACTCGATCAAGTCACAAGCAAGAAATACGTGAATTGTTCACTAAGTTCAACCAAGAAGCACGAGAGTTTTAGTAAAAAGAGTAGGTACCTCTGAGATAAGATTCTTGCAATGGCATGAATGCCAGAAATAATATATAGATGGTTTTTCAGGAGTTTAGGTCCTTGAGAAAATGAAAAATTTTAACTATTTGGCCGACGTTTAGGAAAATATATTTCTTCCTTCTTCAGGGCTTTAAGTTTTTTGAAGTGAATTTGTTTCAACTCAAAAAACTGAAAAGCCCTGAAGAAGGAAAAAATATATTTTCCGAAACGTCGGCCAAATAGTTTAAAATTTTTCATTTTTTCAAGGACCTAAACTACTGAAAAAACATCTATATATTACAGAAGAGGTCTGGAAATCAGCTTACCAATTGCCAGAAATAATGTTCCACAACCCGTAATTTAATCCAGCTGCGTCATAAATCTGTAAGAACTTCATTCATGAAAGAACCCTGAAGTCATTGCAATGTCGGAGCAGTAGTAGTAGTAAATGGGGGAGGCGACCGAAAGCATTGGCCATTTGCGCCGATTAGGATTGGTGGGTTACTGGGTAGAGAGAGGAAGGGATATTTCAGGGAGCGCAGGAAGGGAGGAGACTAAACTGGAGTCGGCATTACCCTGCACTGAAATGTTATAATTAGCAGAAAATGTTTAATGGTAATGCTAGAGAGATTAGTGCATATTCAACAGCACACACATGGGTGTGTATGATGAAACGAAGCATTTCTGCGGTAAACTTGTGCTCGTCACGTGATCGCCAGAGAAGCCTGCAGGATGTGTTCATGACACGGCGACCTTAAATGTTGCATTAATTTACTTATCAAATCCCAACGGCGGTGTATTACATTCAATTGCAGACATCGCGATAACGTTTTCATATACTAATTTCTAAGAATAATTCTCGTTCAACAGTAGGTATACATCACGAGAAGAGATATGTACCATAAAGTGATATAAAAATCTAATTAATTTCTAGAATCCGATTTCTATTGATAACACAAATGTATTCATGCCAATCATTAACTTCAAAGAAATACGGTTGCATGGCCAATGGACTTATCTATAGCAAGATAAATAGTTCTAGCACATTGTAAATACCTACATATTCTCATACTATGTATTTCCAAATAACAATAATTAATTATTAAGTAATTGTCTCCCAATATTACATATACCATCCTCATTTGCCAAAAAGGACGCATCAATTTTCAGCGAGAAGCAATTTAGTTAGTCATAAATTACATAAAAGACTGTAAATAAAATCACAGAGTTCCATGTCAATAATTATCTGGGAAATTTCAATCACAGCTCCAAATGGTTTACACTGCTCACAATATGCATGCGTATATTTGCATCATCCTTGATTTCCCTAATGCGCGGAAATATTTCGAAATGTGGAAAATGCGGTCGGGATGAGAGGCGACGAGGCTGCTAAGAGTTCCATGTTCCAAAAGCGACCTCACCGATGACGAGCACAGAGTTTATGCAAATGAAGACTAGCGGAGGCGCCGTGTCAAGCGCATGACACCCATTCAACTGTTCCCGCATTGTGGGGCGCTGAATACTCCGGCCTTCACAGCGAGAGAGGCCGAACTTCATAGCGAGAGAGACAAAGAGGAATTTCTGTCGAGGAGTGAAGCCTACTAGTTCCTCCCAAGAAAGTCACCATTTAACCTTTGGCGCCGTGAGAATACATATTCGAGGTTTACATTCGAAATGGCTGCGCTGCGAATAACAGAAATCCACATTATCTGAGATTTGGGGATATATATTTACACTACTATTCAATAATAGGGCTATACAGATAAAGATGGACGGCTTATGATCGTCCTTCATATTCTTGCTAACTCTACATTCTATCACATCCTCCAAAACAACACCCGTCCTTAAAACCTGTTCCATCCAGCCCTTCTGTTTCCTCCCAATTTCCACATTCAACTTTCTCTCCCGGTGCTTCCTCGATTGCCTTATTTCCCATCCGTAAAACCGTCTTCTTGTTTTTTTACTCCCGTGTCTCAAAACCGTCGGTTAGATCTCCTTTACTCAATGCCCAAGCCACGCGCCTTACAATGCGATGCTCTTCAGCAGCCTCTTCCAAAGGTTCCCACTCTATATCATTATCAATAATTCTCAACAACGAATAAACGACTCTTTCGGTAAATTAATTCTCCGTTGAAATCATCCACGAAATAATAGTTTCCCAATGATTCAGAAAAATCTATATGACCCCTTTCAGATGTTTCCCTCTGAAATAAGTTCAGCAACATTCACACAATTACCCACATATCTCAAGCCAATACGCTGTATATTCCACAACACCAAAAACCCTTAACATCAAACCACTTACCTATCGAATCAATTCGTAAGAGATCAGTGCACGTGTCGATTAACCTGCATTGTGAATCAACAAGTCTTTTAAGGCAACTGACAAGGAGATTTAATGTACGACGTTAATTCACATATTTTAAAACTGGAATTTTAAACAATTAGACAATAGCATTATAGGCAGTATATATTCACATTCATTAGAAGCTGAATACGAAATTTCAGAGAATGCATCTTCGTAAGAAATTCTGGTATTTTACTACAAACAAACATTAGGTTTCAAATTCATACAAAGAAAGAAAAAAATAAAACATAAGCTCATGCTCTCCCGGCAAAATACCGCCTGTTACCCACAAATCCAGTGAAGAAGACCTGGATAAAATTATTAATAGTTGAATAATGTATATAAATAGGAGGGTAGGCAGAAAAGTAATGCACACATGCATGATGGAAACGAACAAATAGAAATAATCGGTAATAAATAATAAATTTGATCGGGCAAAAAGTAAATTAAAATAAAACTCTTAAGCTTCCAAATCATACATTCATTTTTCAACTTAAGTCACGCTAGGCCTAACACTTCTCCCAACGTGTAACAAGTTTTTTCATTCCGTCACTGAAAAATTCTTCCAACCTTCCAAAAGGTAAAAAGGAGGGTGTGGAATCGGTTCAAACTTCAGGTATCCCAGCGCACTCCAATCGACGCTGTTCGTTCTCGTCTGTGAGATGGCGTGGTAACCGTCGTGATCAGAATTTACAGAATCCCTATTGTTTAATAATGAAGGCGACACGTTCCTTGGATATTCCAACATGGTTTGCGATATGCTTTTGATTGATTCGCAGGTCATTTTGAACTAAATCGTCGAAGAGTTTGCAATGTTTATCGTCTGTTGCAGTTATCGGACGTCCTCTGCGTGTTTCATCAACAATTATGGCTTTTCCAAGCTGGAAACCCCGAAATTTTATGACCCGTCGATTTTCAGTAGACGTATCGACAACATCGTCACTATAAACAGCCTTTAAACGACCGTGAATGTCAGTAGGAGTCAATTTTTCAGCAGTTAAAAATTCGATAGCAGCACGCTGTTTCACTCGCGTTTACATAGCCTTAGAACACGTCTCCATACTTCCGCCACTCAAAACACACTAGATGAACGCAAGGCCTTCAAACTGCGCATGTGTATAGACGGGAAATGCTACTTCCGAATACCATCAGGCGCGCTTCTGTAGGTCATTTCATTCGTGTTCTACAAGCATGTGTGCATTACTTTTCGGTCTACCCTCGTACTTTAAATTTCATCAGCATTGTTCTGCATAGTGTTAAAACAAGGATAATACGTATATTCACGAATTAAATGTGTCAAACCTTCTCTCTCGAGCGTTAGTCAAATACGTCCATCAAGCAAGCAAAAAGGAAGTATTATTGACTAAAGGAAGACAGAAGTGACTGCTATTCAGAGTTTGGATCACACCCTACGGAACCAAAAAAATGCCCTAAAATTCACGAAATACTCAATATCTAGAGAAAAATATCCTGGCGCAGATAGCGTTACACGGGAGTGAGGTAAAAGGCGTCGTGCTATTTTGTTATCGAGTTAGTTGTATGTAAAGTAATATGTTAATGTTTTCACTACAGGAATATCCTGATGGAGACAATGAAACAAGATGGGAACAACTAATAAATAAACTTAAAAACGCGCACTCAATTGCTCGGCAACTCTCGTATTTAACAGTAAAAAAAAAAGAACACCGAATGTGAATAAAGAAATGAGCGGTACTGGCCACTGAGAGTTCAGAAATGTGCCGCGTAGGGCCTTGGTCCTCTTGCTGTCAACAATCTTATAGTCACCGGATACCTTGCGCAACATTCGTATCTACGAAAGTGACTAGGCTGAACGATTAACGGTATTCAAACGGATGCGATGAACGAACTAAATAAATATTTTTCATCAATGACATCAAATTACTACCACAAATATCTATAAATAAAATACTACGAAATTAGCAGAGTTACAGAATATTGAATTTTTTTTTTTTTAATTTCCCAATAATCGGAGCTTGCTAGACAGCAGTTCGTTTCATTCCTTACATTTGTGAAACTATACAACCTCCTTATTGGTGTTGGGGTAATTTTTATTAAGGACTATCAATAAAAGTAAGGCAAAGGCGGTAACGATCAGGCATTGGACAAATAGTTTCCGAGGATAGAGAGGATCCGATTGCTGCGGCGGGTCTTGTATGGCTTGTTTTTTCGAATGTTCCGGTTTCAATCCCCATAGGGGCAGTAAGGTTTCAGGGGTATATCGGTCCCTACTGACAATGAATGTAGGAGCACTTCGAGAGCAGTATTAGATTAGATTGGAATTTAAACTGAAGATTCCTCGGTGCCATACGTTGCAAGAAATCTAATGCCGACGAAGGATTCCATCTCATTTGGCGTTTCAAGTCTTCTTCGCACTTGAAGGCACCTCCGGGGGAAGGAGTGAGAAAGGGAAATGAAGGTTAAGGAGGGAGGGTGAAGTGGAACCCGTGGTTAGAATTACTCTACTCGCGACGAAAGACGCCAAGGGATCACTGTTTAACGTTCCATGTGACTGACGGAATACTGAACCCGAGGTCTCTCCACCCTGCATCCAAGTATGGATTCCAATGAAATTACTACCGAGGTTCGAACACAGTCACTTATGATGGGTAGCAAAAACTCTTGACACCCCGGACACTCTACATTCCTCAGTATCCACCAAAATTAATGTCTGTATAAACGCAAGTGCTAATGGCGCAAATGGCCTTATTTGCCGGTAGCCTTCCCATGCTTACTACAGCTTTTGAGGCCGGATTTTCGTGCGGCCCAGGAGTCTACCTTCCTCCGTTGACGATGGGCACCAAGAAGTGCATGAAACCACAATCTCGACTCCACGGAATGGGAGAGCAATGAACGAACTGGGGATTTCGTCTCCGCAAGGCACTTGCTCGTGACAAAGGAATACCGCCATGCGCACACACAACGCAATGAATAAGCTAGATGGAAATGATTTCAGCGGCATGGTTTCGCGTAGGTTGCAGCCTCTGACAATTGCTCCTCCCTCCGCGGCCGTTACCAAGCAACTCGTATCATTCTGTGGGAGACGGGGAGTGAGGGGGGGGCGGGGGGGGGAGGAGGTCTCCAGTGCTCATGACGCGAGCAATGGCCGCACTGACAAACGGCGAGAAAACAGGCAACGGGTGAGTTTGCTGAAGCTCAGAATCATCTGCGTGCGTGCCTCCCTTGGAAATAAATGTCCAAATGCCACACCACTTTCGGTCCTTATCTACTGTCATTTGCCTTTTGGTGTCTAACGAGAAATATAAGAGAGGTGTATTTTTTTAATTCTCGACATTATACTTTGCCACGATTGGTTCATTCGCATGAGGACCTAAGTCGAGAAATCAATGTAATCACGGAAGCTTTTTGTATGCACCATTTTTACGAATCAAGTCTGTATCGCGAAGCTCAGGACAATTTTCACACGCTCTTAGTAATTTATTGTTTTTTTGAAAATTCTGCAATAAATGTAATGAAAGTTTCACGCAGCGAAGTCAATATGTTAAGGGTTCAATGAAAATAGATAGTATGTATATTTAACGAATCGCAACCTAGATGCGACAAAATCACATAGAGCGAAAATTTCTGTAAAAACAGAAGGAACGCCCACTTTTTCCATTTGAAGCAATGCCTGGTCTGTCGCAAATATGGAGGGTCTTCCGATTCCACTAAATGGCTCTATGTAGATGGCTCAGCTGCAGCTCGATCCTGCAGACTCTACAGCGGCGATAGAGAGAAATATGGACGCAAGGGGGAGAGCGGGAATACCGAAAGTTCAAATCATTGACGGCCACTTCCTAGTAATTGGCTCGACAACGACACGAGTCCGTAATACCAGCTATAAAGTGATTATTCCTCCTCCCTGCTTAATCTGATGCTGCGAATCGCAGAAGC
This sequence comes from Platycnemis pennipes, assembly GCA_933228895.1. Lineage (NCBI taxonomy): Eukaryota > Metazoa > Arthropoda > Insecta > Odonata > Platycnemididae > Platycnemis > Platycnemis pennipes. The sequence continues at coordinate 140,809,012 of OW121849.1, read as the reverse complement.
AATGAGGAGATTGAGTGAAGCGTGATGCGGTTATTGCAATCCAGGTCCAAGTACAAGGCCAATCGATTTGTTTTCCAGTCTACGTTTTCCTAAACATTGATAAAATTACATCAATATGTACGTAAAGATGTTTTTCATACTGATTCTTTAGCCATGTGCATTGATGTGCTCTGTTTTATGCAAAATATATAATGTAACAATGTAGCGCACAGAGTGAACACGATAAAGAGCAGATAAAAAACAAATTATTCTAGCAATAGAGAGCACATACAGTACGCGGGACAGAACTCAATTAAGTGTAATCTTACGTTTTAGACTCACCGGCTACCTATCTATACCTAAAATACTTGACACGGATGAGAGAATTTAGACGAAAAAGGGTTTGAGACTGAACTCCAAATGAAGGTACGAAGCTTATTTAAATTTGGCGATACGTAATGGGTGCCTAAAGTTTAAGCGAATTTTCACTTAAAATAGCCATGAAAAGGATGAAGGTTTAAGATGAGTGACGACTATTTCGGGAAACAGTTTTATACAAGAGGGCATGTTTATAAAAACTCTATTTGTATTCAAAATAAGATAAGGTATAGGGTGTTTTTATATAAGTTCCGAGGAGAGAAAACCTTCTTTTAAGCAAAAAAGCTAATATATTCAAAATAAATAAAATAGAGATAATGCCCAGAACCTAGTAATTATTCGGAAGAGATCCCTCGCGGTAGAGAAGACCTCACGAATTCTGGGATTTAACTCCACAGCAGAAACGCCAAACTAAGGGTAGACTGACAATTACCCAAAATTGTAAACTAAAACCAAAAGCGTGGGAGCCGTGATTTACAATTATCTCGATGTAATTACCACGTGCAGCGACATGCGACAAAAGTCAAAATAATATGCAAATGGAGATCTGGATGCTGCGTTCAAAACGCAAACCAACACAGATTTCCGTCCTAGCCTTCGCGCGGGTACGGTTAATTGCGGCGAGTAATTACACTCCGAGCACTAGGCATAGCGAAGTCCGCGGCCTGCGAATATGACCGATTTTAATTCCATACCACGGGAAAAACATACGCGAAACCTACATAACATGGGTCGGCAATGTGATGCGGAGCAGGACTTGCGTGAAGTAAGAAAAAATATAAACTAGTTTCGCCGAATGAATCATAAATAAATTGCAAAAGGCATGACGAAGAATGAACGAATTCGACGAGGACGACAATATTTTGGGAAAGAAAAGATGCTGAAGCCATTTAAAACCGCTACTACAACCGAATGCATACAATTTTAAATACCTCGGTATAAACTCATTGTAATGAATCGACATGCCTCCCGCGAAGATCAAAACTAACTGGGGTGTGGGAGAAGGAGGGAATGACTTCTCAACAGTATTTATCTCTTTTCTCGGAAATTCGGTACAAAGAAACACAAACGTGTCATTGGCACTCATGCATGATATCTTTCCCTTTCATGCCACTAGCCCATTAACTAGAATGACTTCTCTCAATTTAGTGACTCTATGGGGCTAGTTGGCAGAAAAAGACAGCTTCTACTTTCTTTCTTCCGCTTTGATCTTCCTGCATAGTTAGCTTCACATTTCCGCTCTCGATAATCACCTGAAGAGGTCGACTTCGGTCGAGAGGTCAGTAATATTAACTCACAATCAGTAGAATATAAACAAGATTAGTTGTACGAATGTCGATATTGCACAAAGACAACTTGCCTGCTATCGCAATTACATAATTTCCCTGTTGATTCTTTCCTAAGCATTCCCTGTTGGAAATTTCCCTACAAGATTTCCCTAGAACGTAGGGAAAAGCAAGGGAAAAATTGAAATTTCCCTAGAAAAAATGTGTTTTCTAGGGAAATCCCTCATAGTCTAGGGAATTTTTTTCCCTAGAACTTTTTTCCTTAGAAAATTTAGGCTTTGGGAAATTATTTCCCTAGAAAAAAACGCTGCTCTAGGGAAATTTTTTCCCTAGAACTTTTTTCCTTAGAAAATTTAGGCTTTGGGAAATTATTTCCCTAGAAAAAAACGCTGCTCTAGGGAAATTTTTTCCCTAGAACTTTTTTCCTTAGAAAATTTAGGCTTTGGGAAATTATTTCCCTAGAAAATACGCTGCTCTAGGGAAAATCTTCAGGCTTAGGGAAAACGTTATTAGGGAGAAATTTCCCATATTATTTGAATGATTCCCTTTCACTTTATCAATTTAGTGATTACATTTCACCATTTCTATGTTGTGTATACATTTATCACAGAGTTAACAGTCACAAATCACAATTAATAACATTTGTAACCAAACAAATATATGCTAACCCGCATCGTGCAGTGTTTGAAGCCAAGCGACTCAGCAGTATCAACAGTGATAATTTCGGAAGAACACCTTTTTATTCGAGGTTGGGAACATTTTCGGTAAGTTAATGAAGACATTTCTTATAATCATGAGCATTCCATAATTTTATGTTAATCATTGAAATTTGCAAATTCGGTCATTAAAAATTCTATCTTTGTTTATTACATTGTTGTCAACAGAATTGAAATGGCAACGGAGACTGCGTTTTCGCACGCATGGGTTCAGTATTGTGTAATTATGATCATAATTAGTTCAATTTTATAACCATAATCCTTGACCTCCTCTATATTTTCAGGTGCATTCATAAATGAATTAAAGAAGAGAATAAGATTTCATCCAGCAGAAGGCGAAAGAATAAACGTGTATGCTAATGAAAAATGTAAACATGCTGCTAAAAAGGAATAAACATTGGTAACATTGATTTATTTTCAATCATTCATTGTGATATATGCCCTCCATTCCACTGATTTTTATCAAGTCTTCCCTATATTTATGCTTATGTTTTATGTTTTTTGGATAATCATGTTCATTATTGTTTATTGAGTGGAATATTTACGTTAGGAAAACTTTCCACGGTACCTAATTGCTAGGGAAATATTTTCCCTAGAAATATTTTCTAGGGAAAATGGGGGTTCAATTTTCTAGGGAAATATTTTCAAGGGAAATATTTTCTAGGGAAAATTATTCCCTAGAAATATTTTCTAGGGAAAAAGGGGGTTCAATTTTCTAGGGAAAACCTTACACTTTTCTAGGGAAAATTGTAGGGAAAATTTGTAGGGAAATTTCCATCAGGGTTATGGTACCCATTTCTTCAAGATTGTAGGATAAATCTAATGTACGAGAAAATTCAACATTCTGGATGCCTTCAGCGACTGAATTTAAGGCAAATAACAGCCTATACATTCTTTTCATCGGAGATCATGCAGAGGAACCACAATATAACAGAGACGACTTAGCGAAAAATAATATTCAAGAATAGTGTAAAACTTACGAAATGTACCAAATGGCACAAAACTGCCACCAACAACACAAGGCGGAGAAGGAGTGGTTCATAGAGTAACTGCAGTTGTTTGATTGAAGGGTGTAGACGACACACGTATGATAAACAAAGTGTTTAAGTTGAGCTACTCAACACACAATTTATATAATCACTTCCATCTCTATCAAGAGCCATTGATCCTGGGGTTATTCTTCACTTGATTATTCTACCTGCTTTCCTCTACGAGCAAGGCATTCATCCTATCTTCATCGGCATAATACATTTCTTTTTGGGTCTTACACTACTGCCTTCATACATATAAAAATGGCTTCCTTTGCCCTTACAAGCATTCACAATGCAATCTACGCATTGGCTTAGATACCTCAATGACTCTACGACTGTCTTCTTAAGCCCATAATAAGTACAAATGGGTTCGATTTTCTCATCTTCGGTTCAGAAATTTCATGAGATTTATTTTTTCTCCGACTCTTCTTAGAACTCCTTGGCTACTCAATCGGCAAGAATATCCCTTTGATCTTTCTACTTCTTCCACAATAACATGTTGGTGGAAGCTTTCAGTGTTGTCATTTCTGCGACTGTTATTGTTTCGGCGACTTACCACGATAAATAAGTTTAAGCCAGACATTGTGTGTTTGAAGGAAGTGCGTCCATCACCATCATATCAATATGCTCTACACTCCTCTTTATGGCAATGAGGCATATGTGATAATAGCCTCAAAGAGTTAAAACTGGAAAACTTTGAAATATAATATTAAGGAGGAAAGATGAAGATTAGTCGGAGTAACATGTGAAGACGTCCATGAAGAGTGGAATGCTGTTCTGGTAAAGAGAGAGTCATAAAGGGAAAAGAGAATGGGAAGAATAGGAAATGACTTGCAAAATGAACAATATGAGAAATGTGTAAAAAAGAAGAAATACATAAAATATGAAGCTGTTAAATGATAGGAGAACCGAGTGTAGAGTTGAACCAGACCGATCATAGGTTTGGACTGATTCAATTCGTAGATACGTGATGACAATTACAAAATATATCATTATTTTCCACAATGTGGTGCTACCGAATAATGATGAAGATAAAATGGATCGACCGAATGACAAACGAAGAAGTCTTAAGAAGAGTGGGAGAAAATAGAAGCATACAGAAAACCTTACAAAGAAGACGGGAAAACTTAATCGGCCATATCTTAAGACACGATGGCCTGCTGAAGACAACCGTCGAGGGAAAAGTGAACGGGAAAAATGAAAGAGGCAGGCCCCGCATGAGATGTAGGAAGCAAGTTGTGAAGGATGTGAAAGAGAGGAATCGATTGGAGGGCTGCGTCAAATCAATCTGGTTACGACTGACGGTTGCGGTTGTGCAGTCGACCAATCAGCGCCAACCAGGGGCCTTATGCTCGAAAGTGTAAGAGTTCCCGTTCGTATGGCTCTCGTTCGCACGACAGAATCCATATGGGACGCGTACGAATGGAAGATCGGTATGCTTGAGGCACATGCGGATCTGACCGTGCGAGGGAACACGGCTTTCGTACGACACTACGTGGCAACGTTGGTCTACGTTGCTATGCGAGAAGGCACAGCCAATCACAGCCTTGATTCACTTATTTGCCGCGAACTTCATAATGCTGTTCGTCTCTATACGTTCTGAAACAATGCATTTTCAACAACTTCCACTTCCATCACCACTTTCAAGATGGTCGGTTGTGCAACCGTGGCCAATAGGAGCTCACTTCGCAGTCAAGCGCTGTTTGTTCATTGTTATTTCATTGTTACCATTTCAACTACGTTCCAAACTTTAAAAATAATCAGAACACAATTTGAATAGCATTTAACTCCCTTACATAATCTATTTTTTGAGAAGGATATATTATAATAGCATGAATTTTACCGAAGTGAGATTCAATGTACTTAATTCATTTGTATCTTGTATTTAAGGCATTAATCCTGCATTTGAGGAAGCATAGGAACAAAATGTACACAGAAACAGCACGTGATCGTGAGGCGAGATCCTATTGGCTGCGATTGTACAACCGGCCGGTTATATAAGCGGTCAGTGTGATTGGAACTGTTTACACCAACCGTAACCAGCGACGGCAACCGCTAGTGTGTTGTACGGCCTTTAGGATGGTTGACCGATGATAGTGATGATGACGATTTTCCATAGTACGCTATCATTCACTTATGAAAGAGTATCAACTGCGATTATGAGGCCAAATCAATACAGCATCGTGGAATTGGTTTCCGGTAGCACAAGTTCAGGACGGCAGAGTAACGACTGTGAGTGTCCGATGCAATGTAGTAGTGACGACTGCCATTTCATCCGCAGCGCGCCGAATTTATTAGATCCTCCGAAAAAGTGGAATACGATCGCGCGGAAAAGAGGGAGCCTCCTCGAAGGAGGGCTCTTCTCTTCCAGTGAACGCTCCCTCCTCCACGGCCAGACCATTCTTATCGCGGCGGCAAATCCGATTTCCCTATCGCGCCGTGAAGACGATCCCATCAGCTCATTCGATCCCGGGAGGGATGACGTCGGAAAGGAAAAGTCGAAAGTACTTTTCTCCTTCCGAGCGGGGAAAAGTAGTGAACCTCACCCAGCGATGCTCGAGTTAAAAAAAGGAACGCCTCAAGAACGAGGGGAACGTCAAAATACGGACGGCGTTCGGTCGGAGAAGTGATTCGGTATCGCAGTATCTCGCACATTCAGAAGGAGATATAATGAGATGTATTTCAACTGGGATTTATTTTCCAGTATAGGTCACTTGACACATGAAACATAGCAAGATTAGGATAAATATTAAGTGAGAAATCCATTTCATCTTAAAAATTCTTCAACATTGGTATTTCTGTAGATAATACCTGATGATGTCTCAGCCATTTTGGCCCTCTTTTTCGTTATTCCTCATGTATATACGTTAACTTCTTAATCCTGGAATCATTTGAAATAATTGTTTACAGAAAAATTATAAAGGTAAAATGGATATATCATTCAGCAAACGAAGTAGAAAAATGAGCGGGTGAACTGTGAGGTTTTTTAAAAAAAAGAGGACTAGAAAACCTTATTAGACACGACTTGAGATGCAATGAACTGACGAAGAAAATTGTAGAGGGAAAAGTGAATCGGAAGAATAGCAAAGGAGGGATTCGTGTGACACACATGGAGCTAAGTATTGAAAAATGTAAAAGAAAAGAATAAATACGAGAGAGGAGGCCGAGAGTGGGGAGCAGCGCAAAACCAATATTCGGATTGACTACTGATGTTGACACGTTTGACATATTACATATCTCTTGGAATCTTCTTTCATTCTTTTCAGACGACCCATTCTTTTCCTACCCATTACATGCTCACACAACATTCTTCCCGTTATCACCGACATGATAATTTCGTCACCCCTAAGGACATATCCATCCGTCCGCCGAAAGACTGCCCGACCAGTTTTTCATTTCCTCTCCTGACATGCAATGTACTTCCTCATTCGATATCCCTCCAACTGACCTTCTCCATTATTATCGATATCCACTAATCCACTGCATATCTTCGATATTCACTGACTATTTACAATTGCCTTCAGCATTTACCTTCCCCTGACAACAATTTAAGAATTTAATTTCACTCGCTTGAGATTCTATCTCATTTAGCATGGCCGCTTATCTCCCCTAGCAAGCGTCACATACCTTTTGAGGAAAAAAGGTTGAAAAATAAAGTTTCTTCATTCATCATGCGTATAACTATCAATATGTGCGGAGGAATCAACGCCCATAATATCTATCATGCAATGAAACACGTATGCTAACGTCAGAACTGTCTTTTAATACAAATGCTTTGTTGTAAATGCTCCAGCATGTGTAAAAACGTCAATTCCTCCTTCAGCAAATCCTAACTACAATCAGTAAAAAGATTATTATGAGATATATATTAACTTTTCATTCCTTTTAGATAGAAAATTAATCGCTCAGAAGATACATGGAATTATTTGTTATACATTTTAAAAATACATCATAAAGGCGTAGAGAGCTCTCTCCAATGCAATGACTATAAGTAAAGTAAATCATGTACAATTGTTGTTGGAGGATAAAAGAGACTATACTTAGAAATTCTAAGACAAATCCTGCTAGCTATGCTTGTTGGATATGTCTCAGCACGGATACCCATAAATTATGAACAATATCACTGTGAAAAATTCTAACAGCAAAACATAAAATACCAGACGTTCAGTGACTCTAATGGGTTGATACCTTGGTACTAGTCTTGCACTGGCGGTAGGAGAGTCACGACAAAAAATTTCTCAACATGTTTTCTGGCCATTAAAATAAATTTTACACAATTTCTTCTCCTACAATCCAAAGGCTTGAAAAGGGGTAGAGAGCTGAAAAAGATTCCATGAAATCGAAGACTAACAACAACGATGTTATTATTCGGGAATGCGGCGGGCCCCCCTTGAAATTCACAGAAAATAAACACGAGAAAAAAAATTCCTCGCCTTTGAGCCTGGCCACAAGTATTTTTAATCCGACTTCATCAACTACAGTTCACTGGGATGTGAGAATTGCAGAGAGGACTAATTTTTCTCGAGGGGGATTGATGTAAACTCATCTACTTGAAAAATGTAACTTTTGATCACGAACGTTCTGGTGGGAAAGATTTCTCTCTCTCTCTCCCCTCTGAAGCAACTCAATCAACTCCACAGCCCCTTGCTCTCTCAGCTGCTTTTTGACGGCCGCTCCTAAGTAATAAAAGGGCCAATTGCGCAATGTTCCGTCATCCTGTGTCTCCATTCCCTGGCGCATGACAGCGGGAAAAAAATGCACAGTACCGACAGTCAAGCCAGAGAGGATCCAGCACTCAGAAATGTTCAAGACCACACCATATGCGAGGTCTTAGCAGGGCTCTATCTCATCCCGAAGATAAATTTTTATCATCTCATGTTCCTACCCATACGTGTCTACTTCTTTCGACCAAATAACACGCCATCAAACCGTAATGCATATACAAAAGTTCCACACAGTGTACTTATACAAGAATCGCAAGGATGGCTGTGTCAAACCAATATAGGATTGTAGATTCATGATGATAATGATACATAATATTGTTAACTATCACATTTAAGTATTTGAATCTAATATTGTTAATATTTTAATTAATGCATTGAGTATTCATTTGAACTAAAACGCTGTATGGGTATATCGACCTCGTTATACATGGAAGAATGGTGTGCACGAAACGAATTAGTTTAATAATAACGATCAAAGAAAAATGTTACGAGTAATTAGCTTTTTTAGTTTGGGAGGCTTTACATTTAAACGAATGCTTCTTCATTTTATTTCCTCTAAATAAAAAATAAAGTAATAAAACCAAAGGAGTGTTCAGCCTTCCGCAAAATTCTAAACACTTCGAATTAGGATTTAAAGAATCCAAATACATAGGATGCTACAGTACAAGCTGGTATTAGTGAATGATTTAGGGCGTTATAGAAGGCTACAGTTGTTACAAACTAATACGAATAACTACACGGTACATCGCATTATATGGTAGAATCCCCAAATAAACCTAATTGAAATCTAAATGTGAACTCCGACTTCTATTACCTGAATAAATTTATTTTAAGCTACATAGTACTAATTAATGTAACATATTTCATCATTGTAGGCAAATGAGTTTTAGTTCATCTTTACTTTCTGAGATTTACAATGAAACCTCGGAACAAATACCTACACATGCCAACTTTCAATATTTTTAGCGGCGACTGCGTACGCCCAAATTCACTACACTTCACACTACAATTTAATAATATACTACCGTACGGCCTTGCTAAAATTTCCGCTGCATAAAGTCTCAAGTCAAAAGCTAAATTTACATCCTTCAAAAATTAAATTATACTCATTCACTGTACCGAATTATTCACATTATACGGCTTAAATAAGTTACACAGGCATAATTTTACGCAGTGAAAAATATAATTGATGCCATCGAGAGCAATAAAACACTTGAAACCATTCTTGACCCCGCCAAAGCAATATAATTCGAAATACGGCACTTAGAACCTAAGATTGAACCACTCTAAAACTCTGGACAGCATAAAAAATGTCAAGCAAGATATTACAGTATTTAAAAAGACCTAAATATACCTTGTACAAACACTGATTTCCCTTCTAGAAGAACTGATACTTAGTGGAATACGTACATTTCCCAAGGAAGTAAAAATATGGCTACAATCACAGCGAATCACTGCGTAATCTTTCAGACGTGAATTGTTATAAAAGTTTTTTAACTGATGCTACTATATTCAGATACACTCCTCTAAAAATTATCATGCGTATAGGCTATAATTTTCCTTTTTATCTCGAGAGAAAACTTTTATTTGGTATGCGATTACGGTATAAATAAAAATTTCTATATATTCCATAGAGAAAAGCGCATATTATAATAGTAATAGTATTTATTTACGGGCATGGAGCCCTTTTACAAAAATACGAAGCATGAGAATACAAATTCAAATATAGAAGAGTACACAACACTCTTATCTTTATAATTAGCCTAAACTTAGAATATTTTCATGAACATTGCACACAAAATTTTATAAAATAATTAAATATGAAATAGGAAAAAGAAACATATTTAACACTAAGATTACAGCTATTTTAGAAGACACAAGGTATATAAATACAGAAGCCATAGGTGAGAAAATATGTACTCTCAAAAAACACATGAACATAATAGTGATGAAGTACTAGTAACACTACACACCAGTATTTATAGAACGTCAGACTCAAACATTTAGAATAAGACTTTGCAAATTTTTTTCAAGCTAAATTATCACAATCAACTGTTAAAGTTACGCATTGGACAACAGATTGGTTCATGGGTGTTTTCAAGTCTGTTTCCGCACTAATAGGCGCTTCAGACCGGGAGGAAAGGTATAAGGATAGGAATGGAAGGGATGGGGATAGGATCGGGTCCGAAGCTGCGGGATCCCAACAGATTGGTAGGTTTTTCTGAAACTTATTGTATAATAATAATATTTATTTTTACGGCCATCTGCCAATATAAAATAAAATAGGTACATTCATCTGTTACAATGAGAAACTCAGATAACCTCTTGAAACGGCATTAATGTTTTTAAATGTTTAGACGTGGTGGATAATATCTATTAATGAGTACTCTTAGTCACTTCCAAAGAATTTTATTTCACAAACGACCAGTTTCGGCAGTTACGCCATCTTCACCTAAAGATGGCGTAACTGCCGAAACCGGTCGTTTGTAAAATAAAATTCTGTGGAAGTGACTAAGAGTACTCATTAATAGACATCATGACAACGTTCCACCATGTCAAAGCTTCGGACTTAGATTTTAGTGGTGGATAATCATTATATCATTGAAACCTAGCGATATAAAACGCAGCCACAGGAAAAATCTTGCATTAGAATACAGGGAGAAGGTGTAGGTTAATCAACCCTATGAATGGCTACAACAACGGGTCAGGAATACCGAAGGGAATCGGAAGGGGGAGGATAGAGGCGAGGGGGCAATCAGGGGCGATCGGAATGCAGCGGCACAGCGAGCGGGCGATGAATGCAATTGGGACTGGGCGGGTGCGGGAAAGGTAGCGAGGGGTGCTCTCAGGTACCCTGAGCTTGCAGCAAGGGGAAGCCCTTCTCCTTTCCCAGTCATCTCTATCTACACAGCACCAAGCAAGCAACCGCAAATAAGACCAGATAAATAAAGAGATACAGAGATTCTCCTATGAGGGACAGTAAAGTGGTAGGTATAATGAAAATAAAAACTTTTGTTGGCAGTGCCAAACACCCTGCGGAACTTGGCCACCAAAATCAACCGAATATCTCACAAGTAGGTACTGTTCCGAAGAATTTCCGCACTTCCAAGGCTGCAATAAATTGAAATACGCCCACCTTCTGCTCAAATACCTTTTCCTGGGACGGTGAAATCGAAAGGAAGAACTAGTAAAAAGAAAAATCAAGAGTTTTAACAGACAAAACATCCTTAATTTTATGCAGAGAAATAATATACTTCACTTATGCAACCAGCGGACAAAACCCTTTTATGCAGACTGTGAGACGATTTATTTCCTGTGCCTAATGAGCTACTACAGTTGAATGCCAGACCGCGATGAAGGACAGGAAATAATGAAAAGAAAACTTGACTTTTTACTTCTACATTGGATTTATTAAAATACGACCAGGGTTTCGACGTCCAACGTCATCATCAGGTGAAGTCACTTACAGAATGCATCCGTGTATAGATTGCACTCGGGTAGGGGTGGGAAAGGGCTCAGGGGGGAGGGAGTTAACACAAGGAGACAGGAAATAACATAAGCAGACACTGAAGTCACTTGCATATTAGCGTAACTTTTCCAAACCTCACGATCATGATTTGCTGCTTAACCGTCAACTTTCCCATAGTTGAGATCCTTTTGAGTCTTTATACATTTAAATCATTTTCTTTCCATCAACTATAATTCCAAACATAACAGGATAAGTTTAGCGTTTAAATTTAATTTCTACGGCTATTGGTCTAAGTATTCCATAATTTATATCGCGGGTGTTGCAGATAGGGCAATTATCCAGAATATCTACGCAGAAGATTGATATCAACTTGGTTTCGTTTTGCACTCCATTATATTCGGGTATCCACCTACAGGCGCCCTGCGGCTCAGTCTGGGCGACAAGCAGGGATATTTTGGACGGATCGCCCACAGGGGGAAGGACCGGGGGCTAAAATGAGAATTCTATTCGAGTCAGGAGGGAGCAGACACAAACGGGGGTGGGTTCGGAGGAGGGGAAGGGGCGGGAGGAAACGATGAGGGGACAGAAACAAAAGGGTCTCGGGTGCCACGGGACGTGGGGTCGAGCTGTAATTGGAACCATGGGGAAGTATCTTTCTCCAGAGGTGGCGTCCCGTGTGCAGCACAAAAAGGGTTCCAAAGGAGAGGGGGGGGGGGCTTAGAGAAAGGGCCGTCCGTGGGCCAGCCGGGCCCTCCAATCGCCGGCTCGCACTCACACGGCGTCCGACAAAAGACGTCAGATTGGCCAAAAGATTCTATTTTTCCGCATTTTTTTCCGTTCTCCCCCACTGGACGAGGGTTTCCGGACCAGCAGACCCTGGATCGATTCGCCTGCTTACTGCTCCCCTCCACAGCATCCGCTTACACCCTCACCCCCCGTCTCCATCGAAAAGGCCCCGGGAATCCTTTCGCGGGGAAGGAGTGAGGTGCCGACGAGTGAACAGATGTCAAGTGAGCAGAGGGAGGCGAGAAACACAGGCGCATGTCATCGGCTAAAGACGCAACTCAGGTCACCGCTCGAGAGTGCTTGGAGCACGCAAGATTTTTTTTAATACGTCCCCAAAGGAATTTTGCGAGGATGTTTATCAAAAGAAGTTGTCCGTGCATGAGAGTTTCAGGATTATTGATCCCCAATTATATTAAACTTTCCAGTTAATCGACACCACTGCTAATAGATTTTAATGTGCAGGATATAAATTAGAGTGAAATTATAGTAAGGAAAATAAGAATCCATAGGCACAAAAAGAAAAAGCCATTAATAGGCCGAGTAACACACAACACCCTTCCTTTAGCTAGTAAAACGAGGCGTGAACGAACGCGCACTACCACACAACAGGGCGCTGGAAATTGTGATGAAAGGGACCCTTGAGCTATTGTAGCACAAAAAGACTAAATAATCACGTGAAGTAAACCGAAATAAAAGATGAAGAGAACTTGGAGGAAAACACAATCTGAACAGCAACGAACAGCTAAGAGCTACTTAATCGAAATTTTGTAAAGCACTGCAATGACAAAAGCAAAGCAACTTAAAAGGGTGGAACAAAATCCTTAGCTCTGTGAGGTTAAAGCCGCCGTTCATCATCAATTCATCACAAAAAACATTGCAGAGCGTGAAAGCTAGTGATGTCCTGAAGGAAAATTCTAATTATTATTATTTATCTGTCCGTCGGTAAGGATAGGCCTCGATCGAATATTCATTCTTCGTTATACCTATTCCCCTTCAAGTTTATTTTACAAGAAGAAAGAATTTTTTCTTTTAGAAGAAGTTCGCCCCCTGAAATACTTCTCTATCAGATTAGCCGACATCCTACCTCTTTCTATTCCATTCCTTTACTCCCTCACCCACTCCCTTTCTCAGTAATTTTTTAATTATCTTCGGAACCACTCCCATATCACAATTAAATACTGCCCATCTACTATGCCATTATTTCCTCAAGGAATTTCCTTAACTACCTCATATTTTCCCCGTTCTCCTTATGCTCAGTCCATCGCAATTTCACCACCAACTTCAAGGCCTACACGTCATAATTAAATATTCTCGTTCCACTCTTTCGCCATGGTCCTGATCCTGGAAACATATTATTACGTAAAAAGCTTTTCACTAGCAGTGTCATGGCATAAGCATATGCTTAAGATTCTAGTCATTAGCTCCTCGATAATCATAAATGCCTCTTTCGCTAACGCAATTTTCTTATGTAATGCCTTTAGCATTAAAAGATACAACATTCTTCGCACGAACAACAACGTTATACTCATTAACCACCAGTCTGTCCTGGAAATTCAACACATGGGGACGGACATATAAAATGAATTTTCCAGGATAGTGGGATCGACAATATTAATTCGAGGACGGAATTTCTGAGAACCCCGGGACGTTGGAGTGAGGAGTCGTGAAACGATGGAAGAAAAAGGGGGAGGGAAGACCCAGGGGTCTCCCACGCCCACGATGGAGTTCAAACGAGAGAGGGTGAGTCACGAGTGGCACTGGAAGGAAAGGTGGGAAAGGGTTGAGCGGAGGGGCCGTCGCCGCGATGAATGTTCTCCCCCGATTCCCGGGCCGGCGCCAATCGGCCCGGGCAGCACTTCTAGGACAATGCGGGATTGTTTGCGCGGAGGGCAGCCTTTCATGTCCCGCAGAGGCGGATGTCCGCGCCGGGGCGCAAATTGAGAGCGCACCGACAGTTCTCGACGTTCGATGCGACGACGAGGGAGAAGAGACAGGAGAGGCGGCTTTATTTTATTTTTAGTGCGGTCAGGCACCAAATAAATGCCAGCGCACAAACACAACCACAGGCAATCCAGGACGAAATCCAATTCATCAGCGGAGTTTAGCAATCAAGGGAGAATTTCGCATCGGCACTTTCTTTTTCCTGGCTGCTATTTCCGGGTTCTGAACTCATAGCGCACCTCTGGTAGGTCATGTAACGTCACTGCCCAGGATGTTTGACTCTGTCTCGGGGAAAAAAAGAACGTAGAAGTAATTCAAACATCCTGGGTTTGTACATTCCCAGCCTCACCAGTGCTACAGATGTCAAAGAGGAGCGAACCAATACGCTTCCATTTTTACATTAAATTTGGATTTACCTTCAGGACCATTTAAGTATTCTTCTTCATTATCATTGGATAATCAAATCAAGCCGGATTATTTCTAATTCAAATAATGAAGACTCAACATGTAAGATGCAATATTGAAACTAAGCTGAACGCATACAGTCATAAAAATCTTACTTTTTAATGTAATGAATACGGGATCGTTTACAGAAATATTTCCAGTGTCATCCATGATATCAAAAGAGTTTTATGGAAAGCCCGGTAAAAATATCCTGCTACGATTCGTATAAACTACGAGGCAACAGGAAAAAATGAAACGTTAACAAACTGATAGTTGGAATCTTGCAACATTTTTAAGAGGATAAGCTATTTTTTAGATATAACAAATAATTTATCTACATAGATGATTTTTTGGCATATTTGCTGATAAGTGAGATACCTAATGGTTTGCATATGCATACATTTGAAAACAAATAAGTTCCGTTTTATTACAAAAATCTACTTTGGAGTACCTAGTAATAGACTAAAAACTATTTGGGACTAGTAATTGTAGTAAACTAAAGTTTATAGGGAGCATTCGTTTAAATATACAAATTTAATACGTAAAATACATTATAATAATGCAATGAATTCGCTTTCTTAGCATTTTATATGTGATTACTTTGACTAGTATACATCGTTGCACCAGTGAGGAAGATATGAAATCCCCACACAAAAAAAATATCCTCAGGAGATATGTAATCAAAAGATAGCAATTCGGATACTACTCCCGGAAGTAAGAACAAAAGGCTACCAGAGGCATGATCAATATTCGCTGAATGATTGTCAGTGAAATAGCGCACCAATAATATCCCAAGGCAAACACATAAAACATTGACAAGTCCAAAAATGAACCACGAATGAATGGCATGTCATTTCACATACATTGTAAATGATGGCAAACATCATCAGTTACCTCACAAAAATCTACATTAGTGTTAAATAAATAGGTCATAATTTAAGATTCTCACCAAAAAATGAACTGTGAGTACGTCGAAAAAAACCTTAAATGCAAATTAATCCTCAATTGCGCCATAAATTCACTTGAAGTAAGGGTAGAAGGAAGAACAAAATTATGGTAAAGATATAATCTTTGATAGCTGCCGACACGTCATGAGTTGACTCCAGCGTACATCAGTTTTCAGTGATACTCAACTGAAGTATTTAATAAATATCTATCGAAAAGCAAACGACCATCACTACTTTAAAAAAGAACAGTTATTATGATGATATTAATTTATGAAACAATAGTAAACAGGGTGGGAAAACATTAAATGTGGACTACAGGTAGCCGCAAAAGAAGTTATGGAAGAAGAAAAGTTGTTAAGAAGAAGCCATGGATCACGGAGTAAGTGCTGATTGAAGAAAGAAGAAAGCACAAGAATGCGAAAACTGAAGAATAAATTTGCTACAATTAAAGCAAAATAAGGAACTAAGTAAGTTGCAAAGCCAGGAAAGCTAGAGAATTGTGGATGAACAATCTATGCGAAGATGTACAAAACAACCTTGCACTTGGAAAGGTGGAAGCTGCCTACAGGATAGTGAGGAACCACTTCAAGGAACGGAGCGCAAAATGCAATGCCATAAGGAACAAGAATGGAGAACTTTTGATCGAAAATGAAGACAAAGTGAAGAGATGGAAAGAATATCTGGAAGAGTTATACAACGGAAACAGTCTCAGCACGAAAGTGATTGAAGAGGAAATCCAAGTCGAAAAGATGATAAGGGAGCATCAATATTAAGATCGGAATTCGATGCTGCAATAAGGGACCTTCGGTTGAATAAGGCTTCTGGTATTGGTGATGTTCCTGCGGAACTAATTAAACACATGAATCAAAGATGTAGACAAAGTTCCTGGATGAAGATCAATTCGGATTCAGGAAAATTTAAGTGTACAAGAGAAGCAATATTAGCCCTTAGGTTGCTAATAGAGAAGATAACCTTCTCTATCAGCTCTCTATCAATCTCTATCTCTTCTCACAATTGCAACCTAATTCCAATGACATACACAGAGGAGCAGAAGAGGTACAAGGGATGCGAAAATGAATCAGGAAAAAAAACATGTAGCCAATACCTGTCAAAATCGAGAAATATTTTATTTCCTAAATCACTAACCAACTCGTTTCTTAGACAACGGACATAAAGGTCTCCAAAACCCATGAACTACTAATACAGTTTCACAAAAAATCAGTCAACATTTTGGGAAGAATATAACAACGCTGCCAAGAAAATTTCTTAATATTCCGTTCAAAAAGGAAAATTATTACCTTTGGATTACAAATTTATTGGCTAGTAACATTATGGAATCAACCTCGATCGTACGCCTGGTATAAAACGACTAATTGCACTCAGGAAGCCTAAGGCACATGAGGTCCAGAATGAGAATAAGAACCAAACATTAATGAGCAACATGCACTTACGCAGAACAACTCTTTCAACCCCATAAAATTCGGCCTCTTCTCTGGGAAATCGTTGACAGTATTTCTCAGACAGCTGCAGAATACTCTTTAAGTGTAATAAGAACCAAATATAATAAGAACCTAGTATAATTAGAACCAAATATTAATGAGGCTGTATAAGAAATACTGTCACAGATTTTCCTGAGAGGAGGTCGACTTTTATGGAGTTGAAAGAGTTGCCACGGTCCTTCATCGGTATTCCCTAAGCAGGGAATGTCCCCCTATGGTAGATGTCTATCATCATTTGAAAACGCAATTAGTGACTGCACGTAATTTAATGAAAATGCAACTCTTCGAGCCATTTCTGGGAATTTATTATTGGGTATTTACCCTTATATCTTGTCATTAGAAACTAAAATATTACAGTACCAGAAGCAGCAACACTACAATGACCCGAAATGGAAAACAGAAATTAAATATGATAAAACATACTACCCTCAGCGAAAGAAAATATGTCATGGCTTCAAATGACAAATGATTCATTCAACTTTCCAACTCAATTCATACTTTCTTTACTTATGGCACCATATCTTCATCTCTGCGAAGCATGTGCGATTATGGCGGACATTAAAAGTGCTCAAATGAATAAACATAGGTGGTCCATGGCACAACACTATTGATGTGTCTCTGTTCATAGAAAAATTGAGCGACCCAAAGTCTCAGTCTGGCGGCATTGTGAAGAGGGAATATCAAAGGAGCGGAGCGCATTTTTGATTCAATGGCACGAAAAGACGCGCAGCAAAGACTCCTAAAAGAAAGCGAAGAATAGGGCGGACGGGAACCACGCCAAAGAGGCGATTGCGAAGCACGCGCGTGCAAGGCGCCCGGAGGTGACCTGGCGTCGCCCTCGGAGGGAGGAGGAGGGGGGGGGGTTGTGGAAGAGGGCGGGGGGAATGGTCCCGCATTGCAGAAACGAGCATCCCTCCGAGGGGAAGACGATTTTCGAGAAAAACTTCAAAGTAAGAGAAGTCAAGGGGGAGCAAGAAGCTGTATCGCGTGGCGGGCGGAGAAGATGAGAGAGGAGAGTTGTGTGTGCGGTGGGAAAAAAGTCGTACGTACGTGATCAAGTACTGAGAGGAAGAAAAGCGGCGGAGGGAAGTGAGAGACGAGGGGGGAGAGAAGAAAGGAGGGCACCGAGGGAATGTCGCTGCTGCTTCAGATAAAGGGGGAAGTGAAAAAACGAAAAGAAACCCCCGATTTAATTACTCCTCCGCCGTGCCGTTACACAGAAGCCGTACGCCGTCATCATAGGTATTAAAGCCGGTAATGAGGATCAAACCATCCATTACAGTTCCCGAGCCAAAAGAACAGGAGGAGGCCTAACCGGCGGATTAGAGGAATACAGATCCAAATATAAATTAGAGCGTCATCTATTTAAAATTTATGGTGAAAGAACTAATGCCAGCCAGCAACAAGCTAGTAGAGCTGTACAAGCAACAAGCTGTATTAAGTATGCACTGGAAGTTGTGGATATTCATTTTGTATAATCTGTAATATTTCAGCCGGTTTGAAATTTTAAACTTGTGGAATAACACTGCGGAAGAGCCCACCCACACCAGTGTTACTCGAATGACCCTGCAAGTACTTTTCTTTGTCCAACTAACCTTGTATTAGGAGCAATCTAATGCGGCCGAAGGTCATTAACACAATTAATGAAATAAAAAAGGTTTTTGGAATCTGAATTTTTGTATGCGATAAGACGCAAGGTTAGAAATAATACTAAATGCACACCTTTTTCAGAAATAAATTTATGGCATTATGTGGGATGATACAAAACGCCAGCAGAAGGGAGTAGAAAAAAGTAATTAAATAAAACTAAAAAGCAGAATTGTAGTAATTATTAAAAAAGAAAAGAGCTTTTCTCGTATACTGTACGATATGAGTTCCTTTAAATGTATGAGCTTTCCCGACATTCCTCTGTGTCAATATTCATTGTTTGTATCTATTCCACGTATTCCTTTTATTTTAGGACCACATTCCATTCATGCATTCACTTTTCAAACAGTCAATCCAACATATGCTGAATTATCCAGTGCCGGGAATGCTTACATTTGTTTTTGGTAGCTTAATTGAGATTCAGTTTCATAATGCCTGATAAACCCATTCCCTGATAGAGAGCTTTTAGGTTTCTACGGTGACTAGCGGTGCCCAACTGACGATCTAATATGCTTAATAAATACACAGCTGCCGGCAACCACTTTTTAAAAATAACTTCCACAACGTTGAAGGGTTTCTCTGCCGCTAATCCCATTAAAGTGAGACTTTTCCTAATTATGACTTTAATTGGATTAAGCAGCTTTAAGAAAAGCCACCAATAGTGTTCCTCGAACTGAATGACGGAGTTTCACACGCTATCATTTCAACTACGTCACCCGCGGTATAGCTTTAAGAGCAAAATTATGTTTCTAACGACCGTGGTACTCATTTTTCTGTTAAGCCAAATAATTTCCCACACACAACATCTACATCTACATCTACATAATACCCTGCAAGCCACCATAAAGGTGTGTGGCAGGGGGAAACTAAGCAGCTTATCATGCAACGCAGATAATTTAAAACTATCATTCCACTCATACGGAACTGGCGATAAAGAAACGCTTTACGGGCAGTAATGGTTTCCTCACATTTAAATAACAAGCCAAGTATATGACAAATAGTCGACAAGCATTATATTTTGTTAACTGATTGCTTCGTATTGGTGAAAGGTAAAATGAGGGTAAGTAAAATTTTACCCTGGAAATTATCTCTCCGGGTTACTTCGGTCGCATACATTATTCTGCCTCATCGGACACGGAAAAATGACTTTTTTTTAACTCCTCAAAGCCTATCGACTAGCTTTTATATTTATGAACGAGGCACACGTGGCCACAGGAGCATTCCCATGCTCTGTTCGAGCATCCGCAGTGAGAGGGGATCGCGCAGCCTCAATCGGAAGGAGATGGGATATAATGACGGAGGGGCGAGGTTGACTTGAAAGAGAATTGATATGGGGTATGAGCCCGAGGAAAAGCGACTTCTGGAAGGGGGAGCTTGTGGGCGAAGACGGAGAGCGATGGGCCCGTCGGGTGCGGAGGGGGCCTTAAGAATGCATGAGGCGTGGGGCTGGCGGGAGTGGGCCCTCGGGATCCTGACCCGGGGATTAAAGCGGAGGGGGGAGAGGGTGGGGGAGGGGCACCAGGTAGAAACATTGCTGAGAGGGATCCTGGAAGGGGTGGGGGTGGGGGGGAGAGGACGTTTCCTTCGGACCAGGGGGTGGGGCATGTTCCCAACCCACCCCTTTGGATCAATTTGCGGCATACCCATCCTCGCGCAACTGGCGAAGCGGCTTTCATTCATTCAGTAATTATGCACGCACGCTTCCTTATGAATAGGCAGTCGCGCGCTCCTGCGCAGCATTTAGGGCGAGCGCTCGGACATGGGGGCACGCATGATAGGGCCACTGGGGCACACGGTATTTAAAAAGCGGTCAGCCATCGCAATAATGGAAAAGGGAGCGATCATTGCTATTAGTACGTTCATCGCTCTGCAGCTCGCGGACAACAAAACATGGACGACAAAACAGACAAAAACGTACCAAACGAGCGATGTTTCCATTTCGCAGAAGGGACAAAAATGAGATGTGATTCGCATTAGCCGTAAAGGCAAAGCAACCGAAGACGTACAACAGCATATTTGAATTGGTCAAATAATAATTCAAGGAGTAAAGTAAAATGACTAATCAATCCCTTAAAATGTGAAAAATAACATTTTTTCATAAAGAGCTCAAAATTTGCCTCCTTCAATTGACAGGTAAGAAATCAGTAGGATAAACAAAGAAATTAGTCTAAAATACTTTCCTCAAAAATTAGATTGTCAGCTAGAATCACAAAATATTTCCCTAATCGCTGAATCTCAATCCGAAATCTATTCTCTCAAGACGATTACACCGTTGCCCGAGATTCTGCACTGGCTAATACGTTCGCTTGTTTAGTACAAAATGGATGTGAGTCGAGGCTGCTCTCTATCGCGGCCTTTGAAATGGAAGCGAACTTAGATATTTTCCATCCCACCGGAACTACGTGTTATTTAAAGTATTTGGTAAATTCTCAAGGCATGGCTACAAAACAAGGCACAATTATAAAACCCGTATGTTCCCAATTCAGGACTGTACTCTTGGCGCTATATTCCCTAAGAACATGACTCCTGAACACGCCATATCTAGGAGAACCATTCACGAACTTGCTTCTCCGTGCGAATGTCATGCGAGACGGAATTTGGGATCGAGAGACTGGTGCAGTAATGAAAGCACTATGGGAGGAGTCGCTGCGGCGTCCGATAGCCGAGAAGGTGAGAGTGAGAAGAGTGATAATTCATTACGCAGAAGATCTCGATAAATTATAGCCCTCTTCCTCACAAACGTGAAGGAGGTGGGATTTTTTCCCGTATAATTATAGAAACTGAAATGTATTTACGCGGTGAAAATGTAAATTAGCTCATTCAAATTATAGGATTTGAAAATGGGCGCAAAGCCGTCGAAATTGTATACAGATAAGTACATTCCACAAAGTAACTTTATCAAGAGTGTTGAAAGATTTTTATGAAAGGTAGAGTACGCAATTATCTGTTAAAAATGATGATTCAAGCACAGCAAAGGGATATCGTAATCGTTTTATCCTGGACCAAGAGCCGAGTAACCAGCGATGGACGAAGCAAGTAAGAAATGGTCAGTAGAATAGCCCAGACAAAGAGGGAAATCTACCAAAAGAAGAATCTACATAAATCTGGGAATACAAGCGTAGAAGTAAGGCCTTATCAGACCTTAAAACAGGAGCATGTTTCTTTACGGCAGGTAGGGGTAGGCAGGGGGTATGGGCGATGAAAGCAGCAGAGAGGTCAATGCTGGAAGCATTCGAAATGTGGTGCTACAGAAGAATGATGGCGATTGAATGGATTGATCGAGTGAGTAACGAAGCGCGGATACATGCGAAAATGGAATAAAGGCGAGCAAAAGCGATGTCCATCGAGCTTAAGGCAGTCCCCTCCGAGTGAGCGGAGAGTTGCAGTTCGAAGCGCCCCTCCCAGGGGGAGGGTTCGAGTCGTCTCAGTCCACTCCCACACACACCCTTCAAACCGGGGGAGGGTATCCCTCGGCAATCCAAACCCGAATTAACCACTGCTTAAATAGCCAAGAACGCCTTAAACTCAGTCGTCATAGCAACTAAAGCAAGCGTTAGTTCTGAGAAGAGGAGGCTACGCAATTGCAATATGTGTGCGAGACGTCTCCACGTGTCCTGGCTGCCGCAACACAGCCTAGACAAGGTTTGTATACGTGGTGCCTTGTGGTCACTGCATGTCCTTCACCTCTAATGGGCGCACATCCAGGGGACACGTAATGGATTACAAGAACCTTGTGATGGCAAATACCTCAGGCCTCTACGTCTCCAAGGCACTCAACACCTAGGGTAAGGGTACTTTTTCGTTGAATGGAAACCCCTAACGATATACGGTATGTAGCTATCATATCTATCGAGTTCACGCCAAACGTAGTGAAAGCACGGGAAAAATTACATAGAAACCCTGTCGGCGCATACATGCACCGTGAACTTAAGAGGCCATGATATATAATCCAATTCTGATCCTACTTACTTAAAACTATCTAATCACTAACTCCTTTTTTCAAGTTCCCATGGGATTCTTTTCTAGCAGAACAAGCTCGAACTCAGCCAATTTTGTCCATAACTAAGTAGGAGAACCTAAATTTACGATAATTTTCAGTAGTCTCTTGGATTTTAAAAATTTAAAATTGTTGGAAGAAGAAAAGAACAACAACTTTTCCATACTCATATTCAATCTCTCTCTCATTAGTTCCAGGGAATACATATCACGATAGTATAGTAATAACAGCACCGCGTTTGCACTCGTCAATTCATTTACTAGGAAAATCACAGGAAATAAAGTTTTAGATCGAAAGAACTTCTAGTATTTGAAACACAAATAAGACTAAAGAAAACTTCAGCCAATTTCAGCCCAACAATTAAATACCAAATGGTATGTACTAAAGGAAGAAAAGTAACAATATTAATTTTGTTGCGTGTCAGTCAGTCCGTCATTCTGTATCCGTTTTCTTTCGTTCTCTCTTAATTTTAGAGCTAAAAGAGTGAGGTTTGATGCGTTGAGTGTGGATTCTCTGTCTGCATGATTAGGTAGTAGTTTTGGATTTTTAGCAATTTGTGGTGTACAGAAAAATGCAAGAGAAAAATGTTTTTTTCCCTATCTTTTAACATGGGAAATCAGTTGCTATGCAAATTTGTTTTCGGTGCTACATAAATGTGTTTTCGTTTTTGGTAAGGGGCAAAAATTGGATTGAAGAATTTGAAGAAAGTGGAATTAGTTTCGTAAATCAATTTTTTAAGTATGAAAATATAAATTGACGTTTTCGATGTGCAGATAGTGAAATAAAACAATTTTTGCCTACCGGCCCCAATCTTTTGTATGAATTGTTAATTTCAAAGCTAGGCGTTTTGCAGTACTTTTCTAATAGTTAAAAGAAGGTTATAAAACGTTTATTATATGTTATTGTTTGTTGCTAATTCAGCAGGTTAATTAGAGTATATATTAATTTTGTAGCGTGTCAGTCAGTCACTCTGTATCCGTTTTGTTTTTCTCTCTCCCACGTTTTAAGCTAAAAGAGTGAGGTTTGGTGCGTTGGGTGTGGATTTTCTGTCTGTATGACTTGGCAGTAGTTTTGAATTTTTAGCAGTTTGTGGTGCTGAGAAAAATGCAAAAAACGTGGTTTTTGAGAGTGAGAGACAACATGTAATGAAAATATTGTGTAGAAAAAAGTACAAAAACGTATAGGGTAATTTGAGTGGGACATATTTCTCTATTTATAAAATAGCCATTTCCTTCTCTCTGCATACGAAGTGTTTTTGAAAAGTTCCTGCAAAGCAGGCAGCAGGCCTGCTAGTAATTTTAATAATGATACTGGTTTTCATGTTTGACAGTCTCACACGTGAGGCATGATTACCTCTGAACGCTACACATATCCTCCCAAAGGCGCAGTAGCGCAGGTACACCAAATATCAGCGTTTGATTCCAAAACGCGTAAAAAAAGCAGCTTTAGGCCACTTACATAGTTCTAACATAGTTAACCGCAGCGAGGTTTATGGCAGCGTAGCGCATCGACATACTAGCCTCGAAGGTGTATTCCTGGTTGCCAGTTGGCAGAACTGGACTACGCCACGCATCGAGTGTTTTCGGGGTCACAAACGGTCGCCAAAGTTTTCATCGGATTCTGCTACCTTGGGACACTTGAGTCTCGTGATACGATTTTGTTAGCTCCAAGTACATTTAATGTATTTTTCAGCATAAAGACTGAGCTCATCATTACATACGAATTCAGCTCAAATAGGTTCGCCGTTTTGTTTCATATCCATGGCGAATACTTAAATTTGATAAGGTAGCCCATACACACAATGGCAAAATAAGCATTACAACACGATACAATTTTTTGCCTCAAAAACTAACCTTTGAAGGTTCATCATTACGTTGATTTTCTAGGTTTGCAGAGAAAATTGAAGGACGCGGTTTTTTTTTCAAAATTGGTCATCTTTGACCTCATGTCGATGGATAATGTGTGAAAAACAGAACAAATGGTATCCAAAACCAAAAGGCACCACTCAATGAAGAATCACAATGTGAAGGTACAAAGGCAAGACGGAAAAAAGCTTTTTTAAATTTTAGCCAGATTTATTTGATTTCAGCCAACTGTCTGGCGTTCCATTGTTAGCTTACGAGGATGATTTCAAGTGAATATCCACGAATTACCATGATATTCTACACATCATTTCATTGGTTTAAAATGACTGAGAAATGAATGTTCTGACTTTCCGGCTATCCTGATTAGAAATAGGAGAGAGCAAAGGGTCAGTATCCTTCCTAGGGAGCCTGTTTCCGGCGACGAGCGACACCTCGGCCTGCCTCCCTCCTCCACCGTTCGAGGGAAACGTAATGCCGTCCTTGCCTAATCCGCCCTCTCAAATAACCCCTCATCGCAGCAGTCCCCCACGTCGACTAGCGCTCACACTTCTCCTCTGAAGGAGCCGCCTTGCCGCACCACCCGCTCCCCTCGCAAAGGACCATAAGAGAGCCGCCGCCAAACTCTAGGGTAATCTCGCAGCATGGAACACGATCCCTGGACGTTACGTCCTTCACCGCAGACCTATTTAACATATGCTTCTACGGATGAACTGGCTTTGAAGTACGGAATAGGAGGACCAATTACCGCTCGCCCAGCACCCACTAACTGCAACGTGACCTGGCGGAGTTCACACCATCATAAACTAGCCATTAAGCGATGAAGCGGAATGGCACGTCACGGGAGCGAAAGCAGGCCGACATTCAATCACAGTTGTATCCGGGAGATTATGAGCCAACTTGGAATGCAATTAACTCCTCAATCTGGCGAAGCAGCTAAGTTCAGATTTTGGCGGTCTTTCAACTTAGTTTCAACTACATAACCCGACTGATAATTTTAGGTTAGTTAACCTCCATATCTCCACATTCACGTGTCCCCACGACACAAGCCGACCTTCATTCGGTTTCGTTTTTTGCCTAAACCCCAAGGGTTCCCACGCGGGCCTAATGCATCCAACCAATTTAAATAAGCCAGGATTAGCACCTCCGGAGCCACACCCTCACCCATAATCCAAATGCTAATCGGCGGGACTCACCCCCGATTACCATTGCATGGACCGGGACCACTCCGAATTTCTGAACCTCCAATCCCTTTTTGATTACCAAGCCTTAGCGCTTGACCAACCCGTGCGGTTGATCAATCTCCCGTCTCTTTCACCGATGGATGTGAGCCAACTACGGAGCTCGTCCCATGGAACAACAACAAATATGGACTCATGAAATGACGTCGGTGTGGAAAGGGGATGGGGGCGAAAACCACGCACTCGGCTGAGCCTGGAACTTTCAAGAAGCACCAGGGGTACGGCTCTTTCAGTATGTAAGACCTGGGCCACGTCATGTCTCTTTTGGCGAAATGTTCTCGTCGCTTTGCCCCCGCGGGACGTCACGCTACCCCCCCGACAGACCGTCGCTCCCAAAACACTGCTATCCGCGACCAAACCATCCATCTAAGTAATTTTTATTAGTCTCACCAAGATAAATGGATTTTTAATAAGAAAGGCGCTCACTCATTTCGAATTTGTTCTCACGGTGTGCGATCCCTGTACCCCTTTTGGGAAACAACATTATTTTAAATCAACCCCATGACAGGCAATTCTCATTGCAGAGCCCACACTCACTGCATATCATATCAGTGTTTGTAAAACAGTGGGACCGTGTGGAAACTACAAATTACCAACCTTCTTGCTATCTTAGTTCCTTTTGTTGCCTCGTTGAGCAATCTTAGTTCTACATCAAACTCCATCCACCAGGGACTGAGCCGAAAAAACCTTACTGATGTATAAGGTGGCGTGGAGGTTACATTCTTCAATTACCCGATGAAGCTTATAATAATCCATAAATCAAATTTTCATGATTCTGGCAGAGACAGATCATCAATCTTGTACTAGCATTACACATTGCTTTAGCCGATACAAAGGCACACCATCCCATCCAGAAAATACATACATGACGGAAAGGCGAGAAAGAGCCGTAACGCTAGTTGAAGATCTTTCTGTTTAAGCACAGGTGGCAAAAGGAAAGGAACTGACCCCCATTGTGAGAAAAGGAAACGGGTGTAAACACTTATTCTGCATTATAGATATTATTAATAGTATCTGGTGCGCTTAACACTTAATTAACTGACTACCCTTCCGGGCGAACACAGTAAATAGCTTTATGCACTACTCTTGGTTTCCGTACATTTTTCCTTATTTCTGAGTTAGATGATGCTGAGGATATAAGAGAGCATGGTTCATTAAAATATGAGCTTGAGTGAAAAATTTGTATCAGCTATCGATGAAAAAGTGTCCATGTGAGGCTAAGGCTAGTATAGAGCTCTGTTTATCTTTCCATACCCACAGGTCTTCATTTGTGAGATTGGTGTGAAGAAGCTCTCCGCTCTACTATCATTTATCCTGCTCTTAATGGCATTATTTTCTTCTCTTTCACATCTAGCTCATTATATCAATTACTTACGCTCTGTAAAAATATAAAATATAGGGTGGATGGAAGCTGAGAAATGTACTCTTTGTGCACTGTGGAAACAAGGGAGACTACGACATCGAACAGCATAGAATTAATAAATAATAGCATGGAGCTAGAGATGACGTAAAACCTAGATTAAAATGTCTGACTTTGAAAGGCAAGGAATGGAAATAGGCAATAAAAGGGAAGAGTCTTCATCAAGCGAACACCTTGATCAGGAAATCCCGTTCAAAGAAGTCCTGAAACCGGAGAAAAATATCACGTCCCTAAAAAGCTCTCTGCAAAGTTCGGCCTTCCATTTGGTCCTCAAACGGCCCCAAGAGCCCCAGAGGGCCCGGGACAAATAAACGTCCTTTCATTTCAACTCGTCGGGACGCATCGCCTCCTCGCAGCGCCACTTCACCCGCACCAACACGACCGTGGCACCAACCAATCAAACAAATGCCAACTTCATTGCGGGTAGCTAACGAGAAGAGAGTCCACGGGAGAAAAATACAAAGGAAAGGAGTTGGGAAATGTACGAATGAGTACGAGCAAAGGACACCTAAAACAGCCGAAAGTCTTCGCTGCAGTTTTCTTTAGCTGGATGTAAGTTTTAGATGTATTTCCTTCGCCGTCAAATTCCAAGATTTTGCAATGACATCTCACATTCAAGGATGCAACTAAGAACACCTCCAAGACGAGATTATAAACCACTAAATGAGGTTCACCAGTATCACGTCATCGAGAACACTTTTACAATTCTATGTATCTTTTCCTAACCGCTTCCTATGACCTAAAAAATAGACCTCGTGTCCAGTTGTATACACTTCGGTACAACTGATGCTATAAATATAGTACAATATTCAAGCTCTTTGACTAGAAATTCTCGTCTGCATATTACACTAACCTTTTTAGTAGAACTTAAAATGTATAACTAATATTAGGGTGATAATATAGTAGCAAAGTACATACACAAACACGCGTTTTATGCTTCTCGTAAAAAGATTTCATATCCTGGATCCAAGTTTCATTATTTCCGACATAATTTCATTCAATTAAGCCAGATTAGGCTTTCAGAACATCATTCAAACTTAAGATACAAAGGCAAAAACTGGAAAAAATTGACCTATCCATCAGGAATTAATTGTTGTCAAACTGAAAATATTTCTGATTTCCAAAGTCATCGTTTACAATAATCAAGAATCATCAATACAAAACTCAGAAATTTGAACTTTTCTGATGTAAAGGGGAAGTTCTCTTAAATCATGTAAATGCACACCATTACCTTGCACAGCACATTAAACATCTTTCATGATAAAACCAACTATCCTCACCAGTTGTCAAGGTTTCGGTGATCACGTTCACGCAAACCCGTTTCGTGAACAAGCACTGAATTATATTCTACCTCACCTCTGTATTTTTCAATAACTCTGTTCTCTTTTTCGATACCCTGAAAAAATATTTCAGTTCCCGCGGTCGACCCACCCGAACCCATTGGGAAAAGCTTTGGAGTGGAAAACAGGTGGAGTGAGGCAAGTGAAGCCGTACTTTTCGAAACCGGAGGACAAGACTGATGGAGTTTTTTTTTCTCGGGACAAAAGGTCCAAAGGGCCCAAAGACCTGCCATCCAAGCCCTTCACTTCACGCCCATCGCCAAACTAACCGCTTCACTCCCCTCTTCCCTCCCCTCCCGCCCCTCTCCCAGGGGTTTCCCGATCGCTCTATGGGGGCGACATGCCAAGAATGGCTTCAGCACGGACGAAGGGAAGAATTTGATGCACGCCTTAACCTTCTTTTGGCTGGACGATGGAGTCGCATGAACGATTGGAATTCCTTACCAAGACTACATTACGATTAAATACAACAGCTTCTACTAATTTTCACCGGAGGAAAAATAAAGGATTTATGGTTTTACTATGGGTGAGTTTAGCAAATGTGTTGATCCCTTCATGAAACATAAGCATTCGTTGCGAGAAAAGATAATAACATTTGTATGAATGATCTCATTTCACTACGCTAATGAGGCTTTGCAAGTATTCACACAAAATAAAAATAATGAAACAGCAGGACAATAAATAATATATTTCTTCCATATCATCCGACGCCATTTCTCCTCTGATTGTGTCATCGGTATTGATTTTAGTTAACTCTCCAAAAACAACTTAGTTTAACATCACTACTAAGAAATATGAATTTTTCTAAAAAACGTTTAACTTATCTTGCATGGTAGTAGTGACTTTTTATGCCTAATAACGGGATAATAAGATACACGACAAAGTGGTGCAGCAAAAATCTTTTTTGATTAAGCGATAGCAGTAACATAGAATGTTGATGTGCCTCTTCTTTGTCGTCATAGGGCTTATGTTTTTATTTTACCTCCTTCTCAGTTGAAATACACACTAATAATCTAAGATGACTTAATTCATAGAAGAATTTTGGAAAGCTAACTGAACGCAACTGATCGATCACTACCAAGACATGATATAAAAATGAACAAGCAAAATCAAATCTTATATTATATGCTCATCACATTTGAGCGAAGAGGAATATAAATAGGCACTAAATAAACGACAAAAGAAGAATTATTAAAGTGGGATGAATATTTCACCAACTTGGAGTGAGTACTTCTCGGATGGTTGCAGAAAGATTGACAAAGGCTGAAGGAAACTGCTCCAATAAACAGGGCGTTTACCTTGACAGTGAGATACTCTGATCTAAATATTTATTGCAACAAATCAAAGAAATATACTAAGCGAATGTAATCTTAACCTGAAACACGATGGACTGTGAGCAACAGAATTTGAGGTTTTAACGAAAATATCCAATGCCAAAGGCCACAAAAAGACACTACAATAAAGATGAAGCATTCAAAAGATTTGAGTGGGTAAGAGTGCCGGACAGCAGCCGAACGATAGTGGGATTAACAAGTTAAAAGTGAATACCAACTAACATTGCGTTTCAAAATGTTGAGAGAGATTCAAGTTTAAATAAACAATAACAATTTTCACAGATAATTTCAGGATAAAATGGGATAGCGCAAAATTAAGCTGCCGTTCCAACAACTTCTGCGACACGCTTGCTAAGGAGGCCATTGAGATCCGGCTACACAAAAATAATTTAAATCGAGACACGGGTTATAACTTAGCAATTCGTGGAATCCCATATTAAATAAAATAAAATACAATAGAACTCCTCCTTTTTATCCAAATTTCGAAGATCCTTCCGGCCAATCAAGCGTAACCTGATTGTTGCAACCGTTTATAGGTACGTCTCAACGGCTTTAATTTACTCATTCACCCTGAAGACGATGGACGAGTAGTCCGTTGAAACGTTGGTGTTATAGGTATCACTATTTAACCCGGTGGAGAACCCGAGAAGACTATACCAATACAATTTTCACCTTTCTAATTCGTGCGTCAAGTTATCAATTAAACCTGTAGTAACCCTGTGCTTAACCGCTACAAGACAGCAGAAGGTTTTGCCAGGATCGGAAGGGCCGGAAATTAATACTGTCACTAAATACTCAGCTAACGCCCTAAACGTTTAAACGTTGGGCAATAACTCGGCTGGGAAGAAAAAGGAATGCTACCCTCCAGCCAGGCCGAAGAGAGAAGCGGAAATTGTGACGTTCGTTTGGCCTCTACAAGAGCGCGTCGAGTAGCCGTCAGCCACCAATGCAAGTGAGTGGTGGTGCCCCCAGGGGCTTCCCAGCCCAACTACGCACTCGCCCACCCTCCCATGCGCATCGCCTCCCCGCGGGGAATGCATTCCACGGCGGCATTGCTCTGACTTGACCCATAAAAAACGAGCACGTGCGAGGTCAAGGAGACACTCGGCCCTGAATCCCAACGGATCTCCTTCCCGGCACCCCTCCCCGAAGACCGGAAGGCTACCGGATGCCAATTGTTTCATGGTGCTCGGGCATTCGCGAACAGACTGGAGCCAAAGGAAATGATTGAAGAAATAGTTGAATAAGAGATTGATAGTTGCAGTTTCCCAGGGGAAGAGCCCACCTTACTCAGGCCAAACTTTCTTCAAGGTAAGTAATCGCTCCCATAATGAGTTTGTACAGGAAGAATGGAAAAGGCAGGCCTTGTATGAGATACATGGAACAGGTTATGAAGGGCGTAAAGGAGAGGAATTACGAATTATGAAGAGGTTGACTGATAGAAGAATCGAGTGGAGGGCTGCGTCAAACCAATCCTAGGATTGTTGACCGATGATGATGATGAATGTGTTTGTAGCAGTACGGTGCGTCTAGGTTATTAGCGCCGAAAATCACTCCACAAATAGACATGGTTAGATATATTTATTTATGATTCACTACATTACCACTGCCGCACGCTCACTGGAATCAGTACATATATCTAGGCCCTCTTATGATAGTCAGACGTGTATGTGAAGTTTGAGAAATAAAATTTCTTGCCCTATGAATTCACCATTATAAATGGTCAAGTACTAGAAAAAAACTGTTTCAAAGGAATATAATTGCATATTTATCTTCATATCAGTCCGGTAGAGGGAATATATCCTAATCGATTGTTTACGAGGATAACAGTCACGATATTTGACTTGAGCTAAACATATAAAATATCAGAGTCGACATTTGTGTGATATGAATAAATCCTCAATTTCTGATAATTATTCTACAGCTTGAGTACCATACTTCAAAAACGCCTATGAGTACCATAGAGAGTACGGTTGACGCATAAGTAGGAGCTACGACGTAGGAATTAAACATGATTGAAAAAAAGGGAACTGATAAGATCCGGGATGAAAAGGAATCGTAGAATTCAAGCACCTCCATTGGTCAGAGAAAAATTTAAAGTATTGGATGGCTACGATTCCTGCTAACATACGCTATTTTCGTGACTTGACGTCACGGAAAAACAAAATCAAACCCTTTACAACGATAGTACTTAATTAATTAGAAGGAATGTATTATCCAACCATAGCTAGACCCTCAAAATTTCCCTTAAATAAAAAAAAATAAACGTTAACTTTAAATTTTCCAAAAATTGGATGTCTAAAATCAATCATTCTCATGGCGTAAACATAGTTATTACTTTGATACCAAATCTATTTTACTTAGAGAGAGGATAATCATCGGAACCTTTGACTTAACTACTCGCAATATGAGAAAAGACGTAATTTAAAGAGCACTTTTATGTGTTTAAAATATATCACAACGCAAAAGCTTGGTATGACATTTGAATGTAAATTAATTGCATCAAAGCTTAGCAGCTGGTAGGGATTAGTTAACGAACATATTACGATTACTAATTTCAACGAAAAAAATGAAGTGCACTCGGAATGAATATGATATCGATGATTAATACCGAAAAAAGATGCAGAGGAGTTAACACTTCAAGTAGATCTATCGCCAAAAGAGCGAGTTTGCTCGTCGTTCATTGAACTTCAATTTATTCACGAGGCACTGTTCACGGAAACTCCTTCTAAACCCGAGAGGAATATATCAGTAATCGTCGAGCGAAAAGCGGTTCCATGCGGTAGGCCAAGTACCTACCTATAGCAAATAACAGTGCCGCCAACGCAGCACACTACAAGCAGATGAAGCTTCATTAGATCCCAGCAAAAATTATTTTTGGGAAAAAAATATTTGTCAGTAATGCTTACAAAATACGCTTGAAGGAAACAGGTGAAGATATCCGGTAAGAGCGAATCCCATGCCTATGAACTCGCCATGAAGAGGGGACTTGGGAAAGACAAGCAATGGAAAATCGATCAGAACGAGCACTTGCACATTGTGTATGAGCAATATTCACCCTGATTCCCAAAACAACTAGGGCAATAAACAAGAGTACGACTCCACTGCTAAAATACTCAGTTTGCTGTACAAATATTTATGATGCGTTCCCTTCTGAGGAAATTACTGATACTTCATCGGCTTTACATCACGGATTTACGGTCACGGATTTTTCCATCCAAATACTCAATTTCACTGGAAAAGTTCACTTGGAAAATGCGAACTAGGAAGAAATATTTCGGCGACAGTGTAACCTGGTCCATTTATTATAACATCCCTTTTTGCCTCTCAAGTAAAAGCGACGCCAATACCGAGTGTTGTACCACGTCCCTCGTCATTAGAGAATAAAATAATTAGCAATAAGAGCGGAAACTTGATTCTACGATTCATTCCTCCAGGTGAGTTTGCGTTCGACCGTTGTTCCAAAGTTCCTTATAGAATGTCTTTCTTAGCACGATCCTATAAACTTAGCAATATGGTATTCTCACAGACGGTTGTAAGTTGATACGGAGGAGAAAATTCGGGTTTCACGAGATAATTATTGGAGATTATTATTAATCACGAGATAATCATGGCTTATTGGGGTTGATAAAACAACGGTCGAGTAGATTATTATTTAATCTCACGAAACTCGGACGTACTCTTGCTCTACGGAAGGAAGAACTATTATCATCCATATTATATTTTGATTCAGGTACGTATTCAATGCTTCCAAAGTATTACTTGGCACGTTTTCTCCAGCATGAACAATGTCCGGAAGTAATGAGGGAGAGAAGGGGCGGGGGGGCTGGAGTGAGTTTGCTTACCTTTTTGCAGTACTCGAGGATCTCCATCTTGTCCTTCATGCACCCGTTGCCCTTGGTGTCCGTGTCGGCGACCCATCGCCCGCCCTCGGTCATGTACTGGTTGTGGTAGGTCGCTTTTCCGCCCACGTCGCACAGCATGGCCACCTGCGGCTCGAAGTGCGCGGAGGCGGCGAGGGCGGCGGAGGAGGCGCCGGGGGACGGGGCGGACGCCCCCGGCGACGCGGCCGACGCCGAGGACGCCGACGCCGCGGAGGACGAGGCTGCTGCCGCGGGTTCCGAGGCCGCTCCCACCGACAGTGTCTGCAGAGAGAGGGGGCAGCACGCGTTAGTTCACACCACCACAGCAGCGGAAGGCACTAACATCCAAGTTCCCAACCAGTGTGCCGCGGCAGTTCAGGGTTCGTAGCACAGCTAGGTGTGCTATGCGAGATTATTGCGAGGGTTAGAAAAATGCTTTTAGCTGGACCATCGCCAGACTTTGTCACCCTTAAGTCCGACAGATGGTGAAAGAATTTGATGCACTTCTCCCAACCTACAGACTAATTACTCTACAGCTCCGATTACCCTTGTTAATGGGGAGGGAAGCCCAAAAGGATAAATAAAAAATCTAAGAAGGGTGCCACAAGACTGTCACCTCAGCCTATGAAGAGTGACGCCAACGTAAGTTTGGGAATCATCGGTCCAAATATTCAGTCACGGGTCATTGAAATACACTTTTCACCAAAGAACAGCATTTCTTTACTTCATTTCATAATAATTCTGAGCAAGTTAGAGCAATTATTACATTTTAACAAGCAATGGCATTCCTTTGATAAAAAAGTATAGGTTTTACGTAGCACACAGCGGCAGAGTATTAGTCTGATTTGCGTTAACCGATAGTTGGCGAGGACATAATAGTGTAGCCAACACTGCCAAAGATTTGAGTTTCATTGAGTTCATTGGTTTGACGATTACAGGTTCGATTAAATTGTCATCAATATGACAAAGGAAGCCATCCCCAATGGCTGCCATGACACTACAATATTTGACCAGAGTATATAAAACAAGGCCAGAATGTGTTACCTAACACGCAGCACAGACTATCCTTTCAAACTTGCCGAGGTGTAAGGCTGTTCGAGCAAGCTAATGCCTATGAGTGGCAAGCAATAGCAATTTCAAGAAAGTAAAAATACGTCATTTGCGTGAATACTGTCACACAACGGCGCTGATGACGGCCCACCAAATATCCTCTCCGTCAAAAGTATTCCCTGGGTATAATTTTGAAATAAAAATCTATGGTTGTGAAATAAGATAGAAAAAAGAAGTCATGTATAACTTACGTAAATTATCGAGTTCTAACCGATTTATTGGAAGATAGAAAGAGTTTTCAAATGAATCTATAAAAATGCACGAATAAAAAAATAAAAATGTAGAGATAATACACCGTAATTACAAAGCGTATTAATAGAAGAGTAAGTGATATCAAATCTATCAATAATAGTATATGACTAAGATTATGAGAATGTTACAATAAAGAGTGGACTTTAAGAACTGACTGGATCTTTTACCAGTATTTGACAGGTGATTGGTGAAATGTAAGAAAATTGGAAACAGGAAAGGAAAAGGCGAATACGCTGAAGGGAAAAAATCATTTGATAAATTTTAGTCATGGAAAGGTAATGACAAACGTTCAAATACAAAATATAACAACCTGTAGAAATGGGTTGCTTATCATGTTACAAAACTAAGTATTCACTGACATAACTACCACTATGCAAGCATAGCGGTAGTTATCATAACAATAGACATTTTATTGGTGACTCAAAGAAAGTATAAGTTCGAAGCAGTGCAAAATATCGGCAAAAAACGTGTAGGTTGACCACGGAAACGATGATCTAGCAATGGGCTGTGCAAAAGCAAACAGATATTTCCTGGAAACAGTATGAGTTTTCTTCTAGTGATTTCCTATAACCTGCTTCAAAAGAAAGAAGATGGTGGAAGGAAAAGAAGTGCTTCTGCGCCACCAAGCAAGATCTCCACTGGAGTGCACCGTGGTCCTTGGCGGGTCTGGCGCTGATTGACGCCCACACGGAGGTCTCCCCAAGCGGGCGGCCCTCGTCTTGCCCACAGGGATTCTGCCCACGCCGCCGCAGCAGCAAATCCTCCCCCACCCTTCCACGCCGCAGACTCCGCTCTGAATAGCATCATCCGCGGCACCGTTTCCACGCCGCTGGACCACAATCGCATTTCCACCAAATCCCGTTTCATCGCACTCGTCAGCTCCGCTCCCATCCAGTTAGTTACCGCTCCTTCCGGCGCGCTTTCGAGCGAGCGGATCGCACGATTCCTCCCGGCTCTCGCTTCTCACTCCACGGAGAGGGAGAGAGGAGACCAAGGCAAATTACTCCGCGGCAAGGAAAAATCTCTGTTTTTCACTCATTTTTCCCGATTTTAACCCACGTTGTGGCCTCCACATGAGACCTCGTTCACGCGTAATGCTCTTCTGGGAGCATAGTTTACTGCACATAGTGGCAGGCGATGATGTTGCACTCTGAAGTAGAATAAACCTTTCAAGGGAGGTGCTCCATTTACTGGCTGTCTGGCGACATGTAGTAAATGGCAAAGGAAGGAAAAGACCGGTATCCGGTAGAGCCTTTACTCCGAAATATAGTTATGCTACGAGAACAGTGATTCCGTTCAACAAGGTTAAACACGGATAATAGATCAAGCCCCTTAAACTGGATGTGCCAAATGAAAAGTTTATAGCGTTAAAAACAATCACAATAGTGATGAATTGAAGACTAATATGGATGCTGACGAAGCAACCGCAAGAGAGCAAGTGTTCACCGGGTTCACTGGATTCCAGGACAGTCATAATGGCCACCGTAAATATACAGATCCGAAGCTGTCATGCGTTGTATGTACAAGATTTAGAAGAATAAAAGCAAAACTTTTGCGATTTATGCCCATAATCTACTGACTTATTACAGAGAAAACAACGTTAATAAAACGGAACGACACTCCTGCAGCAAGCTTTCACAATAAAATGCAACTTCTTAACAAATTTTTCGACTCGTAATTTTAACGTAGTGACGCAAATGTTTGAATTGGACGAAGGTTTGCTCTAATTTTTTATCGTCGACGAGGTTCGATGTAAGGTAGACGCACGAGGAATTGCCTGAGACATTGTAAATCAAAGATTTATTACAAAAGCAGGCAAGATAAATAAAATTTTAAAAAATATTCACATTAAAACTATGAAATATATAAATCAAATTAATGGTTCATGTGAACAAAATAAGAAAAAATATGAATATCGTAAATTTCTGACGAATTAATTATAGTATGTGCAGGCACAGAGGCACACGAACTATTTATATTACTCTTAGAGTTCCCATAATGCATCCTCAAACGAGAAAACTAAATAGATAATGCTATTTCCTACTACGATATTTGGTGAGCTTATTCTGCCATCGACTCCACATTCATACACATTCGAGTTAGACCCTGACGCCTCCTCAACTGTCACGAGCATTAAGTGGCAACGACATCTTCTTTTTTAACACTACATTCTCTCCGGAAATAACGGCCGTAGGCGCCATAATAAAAATACAGTAACGGTTCACAACCCGACATGAATGAGAAATGCACTGGGGTAGGTAGCTCGAAAGCTGCACAGTAAAAACAATTCCCGAAATCCTAGTTCTCTAAAAGCTCTGTTCCGAGAACAGAATTAAAACCGTCCACACACAAATGTATAACGTGGGTCAAGGTCCGCCTCCGGTGACGAGCAGGAGGGAGGGTGAGAGCACCTTTGGTGCCGAGCAAACAGGGGCGGGCCCCCGTCGGTTCATTACACGGCGCCAATCCCGGAGGACACCACTCCGCAGGTTGGCCGGACTAGCGGGACGCTCATTAGCGCCAATGTCTTTGTCCCTCTGCCCCGGATGTACCCATGGTTCCATTCGAGGTCAGCCCGCGCAGTAATTGCGACGCAATCACATCGCCGAAGCCATTTCCGAGAAATGAGTTTGGAAAGAGTTGATCAGTGATCGGGAAATAACGTCGACGCTGAGGAGGAAAGGTGACTGCAGTGAAAGAGAGACTGAGCAATAGGAGACGACTACCAACAGCCCTCTCTTAATTAAGCCGATGGGTCCCTGAATTCATCGATTCTTTGTTTTCAGGAGCTAATTGTCCCTGCACGACACGTGGACGTTGTTAAATGTCATGGAAAATATGAAAAAGTCTTGGAAAATATGAAAAATTCTTACCTAGGATAGAGCTAGTGATAGAAATTGTGACAAAGGCTCGCGTATGGTGTGTCACAAAACTAGATTGTACCATTTAGTGATACCGCGAAACACTGTAAACTCAGCCTTTAGGTATGCCCAGGGTCAAGGGAAAATAGCGGGGTTCGGGAACGGGAATATAAAAATTTTTCGTATCCTGACACCACACATAGACTGTAAATCCAATGATACTTTAAACTCGGATATCATAATGTCTAGTTCGCATAGCATTTGGTCGAGAATTTGCTTTCTAATGGAACTAAGAAGCACTTTGGTACTGTACCTTGTAACTGGATAACAAAAAAGGCTGGGGCCATTTAGCGCAAAGTTATTGCATATTGCGTGGAATAATTCTTTCTCATTTTCATTTCAATATATTACCATTTTCCCAGTCGTGATGCCACAGCCATCAGCCACAGATTTCACAAGGGGCCATGTAAAGAGGAACTGAGCGAACAGTTTATGAAAATTGTTACAGACTGGGACTATCGTCTGAATAAATCGGATGGCATCACTCATAAGGGAGTGCTCCGTTCATAAGACCTGCATTTTAAAATCACGTAGAATGCAGCAAGAGAATTGATGGCTCAATAAAACCTCGTTCCGAAGCATTTTCCTCAGCTAGATCCGAGTCTTTTGACGTCCTTCGGAGCGGGAGAGTACGGAAAGCGACCTTCGCTCATTAGCGCCCATTCGCTCCAATTACCGCGAGCTTCGATTGCTGAAGGAGGAGAACAAGGAGAGTAAATGCAATGAGGTGGCATGTTGATCACATACACCTGATGAAAACTCGACATGTAACGTTTGAGAACTGATATCAAAATAAGTAGTGTGTGACGGGATATGATATAGATTACGTTAACAAAATATGCTGAAGTTAAGATCCTCTGTCCATTCCACATACTTTATTAAATAAGGGTAACTGGGGTAAGAGCACACCCTAAAATTCAGAGTTTGTAAGGTACATAAGGTCATTCTAGTAAGAAAAAAAACCTAATAGAAGATAATTGCACATTAGAAAATTCTGTCTCGATGGCGCATTTGCCCCAAAACCGGGGACTTCGGGTATTACTCACACCATTCACAATACGATAAAGAGTTCAGGGGAGGTTTTTCACGAGTTCTTGATAAAGGGGAAAATAACATGATATTTGTATACACCATCGATGAGTATTGCTAGTATTGGTTAAACAGACTTAATGATACTCATAAAAAAGAATTTATAAAAGGTTTTTTTAACAGAGCTTTCTCCATTCATCTGCCATCAGAAGCAGTGTGTACAGTATTCTGAAAAACAGTTCCTTTAGGTGCCATCCACATATTCCAAGTATTTTCCGCTTAAAAATGACTATTTTGGGTGTTTTTCCCCAGTAATATAGCACGTAAAACAAGATATGTTTTGCCTTCCTGGGCCACTAGTCTCTTTTGTTGGATTCACGCCAACATCTCCTGCAACCTTTACCTTGCCTGGATATTTTAAAATGATGAATCATCCAAGTTCCAAATTATTTCAGGATTATCAGACAAATTTATATCTTATATTATTTCACTAAAGAGATCAAAATATTTAACTTAATAATACTTGACTCTTTTCTTGACTTAAGGTCGTTTCTTTAAGTGGATAATCAAGACATCACCGGGTAAACTGTCTTTGAATGGTTTGGGAATATTACTTTTTCTCTCATAATACGTGGAAAAATCTTATTCTCAGTTTTTGATAATCTAAAACCATATTTACCAAGAACTCCATTCCTATCACTAAGTTTTTTTCTTCTCTTGGGGGTTTAGCGAAATCTTGGGCGAACTTTTTTCCTCGCTGGTATATGTGGTAGCCCTTGATTTTTTTTCGTAAAATCAGTCTATTCGGTCTTACGGCTAAGTTTTGGAAAGTAAGGGCAAGAAATAAAATTCCATAATAAAAATAAGGTTAAGAATATGAAAAATAATTATTATATAGGTGATAAACAATGACATATCTCTTGAGCATTAATTTGATTGGTAGGCATACATGATCTACCTACATAAATTCGCAAGAGTAGAAAGCCACCCAAATAAATTGAAATAGAGGGAAGTAATAGGCAAACCATGGCATGGCGTGGCAAGCCTAATCATTAATTAGAAATGGTAATAAAATTAGTAAAGCATCCAAGGTCAAAAAAGCGCATATAAAAGTCATGTCGAGCGACACACTTACGTTTTTCTGGATTAAAAGTCACTTTTTTCAAGACGGCTGGAGAAACTTAGAACTTTCAACGTACGTTCCATTTTCATAAAAATGGCGTCCCTCCATGCAACTAAGAGAGCGGAACCTCACTAAATATAGGAAAACCTCTTCCAGTGGAAAAAGTTTTTAGACATTTGCTGAAAAAATTCGTTTTCCGAAGACAAGAGTTTCTAAGTAAAAAGACAATAAACACTTTACGCTGCGAGTTTCGCTAAACTATAGCGGAAAAGTTTCTAACTTTCGTTCCAATAAGAATGATGCCAGTTTAGGATTAAACTTCTCACGGATGAGGATGGGAAGCATTTGCGTGTGCTCCGCATCCGCATGCACGGCGACTCAGGTGCTTTCCTCACTCTTCCGCTACGCCTCTTCTCCCCCCATCCACCAGAGACGGAGACCCGGGTCGTAAATTAAAAAGCCCACGAGAGTAGCGACCGACATAGAAGACAAAAAATATAATAAAGAATCCTGCGTGCGACGTCGCCGCGAAACTTGTCTTCAAACGGTAGTGCACGACATCCTTCGTAGGCAGTTGAGAGTGAGCACGACCTCCACGAAGGTGCGGGAGGAAAACGAAAAAAGGAGCGGAAGGAGTATCTGTCAGGAACTGCCTTTTAATTGCGCCAAGTTTCGAACGCCGGGGAGTCACACGCGCTCGTGGATATTGTTGAAGTTTCCGGTGCGCGGGGGCGGGTGGGGGGATTATTGGGGTGAGGGGAGAGTGACAGGCGGGGCGGGGTAAGAGTGGAATGATGGTGGTGCTATTGGAGGGTGACACTGAGGTAGCATCTGTCTCGCTCCTTGCGAAGGAAACAGTAGACCTCCCTCTTATGAACGCAGGTGCTGGCGTGGGGAAGTCTTTTTTTCCGCTCCCGTGAAGAGAGGACCTTACTCTTCTCCCTCGTCTCATAATAATAATGTCGCCTTCTCGGCTGAACCCGGTTTCCCACTCCCTCTCTTGCGGTTATAAAAAGAAAAGGTGTTTATCTTCATGTCTCCTGGCCAAGATGAGTGGCAGAGCTATCGCCAGCCTCAATCCTCCTATATACTGGCGCAGGGAAAATTGCGGGAGAGGTTGACTCAAACCTCTTCGTTTGAGTTAAATTTCATAATGAATTCAATGTCGACGAAAATAATGACCGAGGAGCAAA
This sequence comes from Platycnemis pennipes, assembly GCA_933228895.1. NCBI lineage: Eukaryota > Metazoa > Arthropoda > Insecta > Odonata > Platycnemididae > Platycnemis > Platycnemis pennipes. The sequence continues at coordinate 140,767,480 of OW121849.1, read as the reverse complement.
AGAGCAAAAATGATTTCGTAGATTTGCCTGCCATTAAAAAGAACATTTAAGATGAAAGGTCTAACCACACAATGTCTAACAATGCGGCCATTACGAAATAATTGACTTTCGAATATAATATCTCATTTTATCGGAAAGCAGCAAGGAAAAATGTTTTCAAATGAGCCAATAAAGAGACGGGATTATATAGAAATAAATAAAATGGGAAAATTACACGAAAATAAAATATCATCACGCCTCGAACGTAGGCAAAAGTAAGACCAAGCGATCCCACACTATATGCAACAATATGGTCATAACGGCAATGCGGGTTGCATGCACACGAGGAAACAAACCATTTACATTACCATTCCCTCCTCTTCTCCTTAGCAGCGAATAATTGCATAACTCGATGCGGTAAGAGAGAGGTGTAAAGAATGAGGCACATAAAATGCTAAAAATGATCCAGGAGGTCTCATAATTAAAACGGAACACAAAATGGAGACTCAAGTGCTAATCGAGGAGTGACACGGATCGCTGCTCTGTTCCAGCACATTACTCTCATTGGAATCGAAAGGAAAGGAAAAACTAGACCAGAAAAGGCGAGTTTCACGCGCGAATAATACAGACTTTTTTTTAGATGAGGATGCTCTATTATACCCTATAAAAAAATCCAATTGGATCTTGATATTACCAATACAGTAGTTGAAATAGGACTCCATTCTCACTCCATCACTACCACAACAACGGATGTACTTCCCAGCTAGAGAAAAAAAGGGAACATTTCGGAAGCGGCCATAAATCAGAAATAGATGCCTGATGATGCATTAATGCTGCAGTTAATCATTGTATCGAATAGCGCACTCCTTTTTATACCATTTTAACTCTTGGACTACATTCAGTACTAGTTAGTTTATAAATCTCCCCTGGAGTGTTTCATGAGAAGAACCCATGCATCGAAAATGATGCATTTTTAACGTTTGTATAAGGGAGAGAGAAATATACCTGTAGTAGCTCTGCTTATGCGTAGTCACCGGGAAGCAAAATAATTATACTGCGAGGAGGAGTAAAACCATTCGGTACAAAGAGAGGATATTGATGTCCAAATCTCTAGCAATACACTAATCTAATTCAGTAGTTAGAAAGAGAGAACAAGCGTATTTAAGAATTTACTAAATCATTAAGCATTCGGAAATAACGAAAACATTCATTTATATATTCCCGAAATATTTGCATAGAAAATGGTAAGAAAAGGCTACGTTATATTGAACAGCACTATAAAATGGTAAGTCGGATATCGGGGGAAAGTTGCGCCGAGCAATGAGGGAATGTGGGTGGTGGGATCCTGTACAATGTAGAAGGTGACACATGGAAGAGAGGTGGGTTGACGACACTAAGGAAATAAGTCGCAGACACGAAATATATGTGCAAATAAATTGTTTGCAATAAACCGGGAGGGAGAATTTCTTCGAAACCCCGAATATTAGATCGAGATACCGATGGAAAAGCCCGTGAATTAGAATGTCCATTCTAACAAGATGGTATTGTCGAAAATTCATCATCAGTCAACGATGCTAACATTGGTTTGACGCAGCACTCGAATCTGCAATCAGCTAATCTCTTCAAATTTACGCATTTACTCTCGTTCACATCCTTCATTACTTGTTCTATAAATCTCAAACGAGACCTTGCTTTGCCGATTTTCCCGTTCACTTGTCCTTCGATGATTGTCTTTATCAGCTCATCGTGTCTCATGATATTGCCGATATAGGTGTCCTGTATTCTGCTTAGGGTTTTCAAAAGACTTATTGTCCATAGAGCTATCATTTATAACGAATGACTATACGTTTACCACACAAAACACTAACTTTATGAAATATTTGAGTGATATGAAAAAATATAGTAGTAAGAATCTGATTTCAGGTTAACATTTTCAAGCAATCGCAACACAGCATGTTTTTTATGCTATATTTTAATAAAAAATAACTCATTTGGAACGGGGGAATATACACTGATAAAATTCTTATCGTCATATATTTTTATCGCAGGATTAACATGCACATTACTCTCGAATCCACTACTACATTGTGAATCTGACGCTTTGATCATTCCGTATCTTACCACTCATCGAAAACCTGTCCCAAGCGAACGAATGATAGGTTATGCGAGAGAGAAACACATCAATATTATTCTAGGCGCTGTGGTCGAAAGGTGCTGCCTCAGATGGGCCACCAGCACACCACAGCCCGGTATTCGTCGGCCCTAGGAGCAAAAAACCTCCCCGAGAGAGGACTACCTCCTCCACCCCGAAATCCCTCGGTCTTCGGCCTCCTGTGCGTTTAATTGGATTTCTGGTGGCCTCAACGGGACCGAGGACCTATCGCGGCCCCGAGGTATGGAGGGGGTGGCGGCGGTCGCGCCGTTATGCAGAAGCACGAATATCCGCCGAGACGGCTCCAACATTTTTATTCCCTTCATTGCCAATCTGACAACCACTCAGAGCAAGAGCCTGAGAAAATGCCTACAGACGAAACGAAGGCGTTGAGTTTGGAATTTTAGGAAGTGTTCTATGTTTCAATGGCGATGGATTAGGGAGGATTTTCATTTTCAAAAAGAATTATAGGAGTGGAAATTTTCATTAGATTCATTTCATAGGATGACTATATGCTGATCTGAGCATTGGCCTCCTGCCATATAGGTGCGAGGTTCTAGCAAAGATACCTTATGCGGTATTCCGGTCCTCACTTGGGTGATACATTTATATAAAGCACTATTCGTTGGATAGGATGTTTGAAAATGGACCTCCTCGGAGGAGCCTTTCGTCAAGAACTGTTCAACCCCGGATTCATCTCCATCCTTACCTCTAACCAAATGATAATCACTCTTATAAATGCACAACCCAACTACTGATAGCCCACACTCTGTTTTCAATGCTCTAAAAATCGAATAGAAAGCGGAGTGATTTTTAGATACTTAAGGATAAAACTTAATATTTCGGGTTAAAAGAGTGAAGAAATTATTTTCCTTTCTCGCGTAGGTAATTGATGACATTGACCAATATATAATCTAGGTTGAAGAAACGGGTTGACTAATGATTTATTTCAAGATGCGATGCAACCTTTTTGTAAATGTTAATTTATCTCTAACTAATCATGAAATGAAGGGTTTCATCGTTCATTTCCAATTAAACGGTGATTCATAGAAACACTTATTTCGCAAAATGAAAATTTTACTTCGCTCGTATAAGCGTAGAGAAAAATAGGCACGTGGAAGTCTGCAGGGGGTAAGGAGGGTTCTCGGTGAAAGGAGAGTTGTGGGGGGCAAAGAGGGATAGGGGGCAAAGAGGGATGGGGGGCAAAGAGGGATGGGGGCAAAGAGGGATGGGGCAAAGAGGGGCGCCGCGCGAGCGGCGACCCAATTTCCTTGCGCGAACGCAGTGACACTGCGCGGGGAACAAATTACGCGAAAGCGCCGAGCGGCAGATCCCTCGCTCCCCTCCCTCCTCCCTCTCATCCTTCCACCCCCCACCAGGGGATTAAACGAAGAAGGGAGGGAAGAGAAAAAAAAGATGAAAGTCGGAATTCGGGCTGCATTTATAAAAATAAATTTTGAAAAACCCTCACTCCATTTCGATTAAACGGCCGCCGAGGCAACCGCGAAGAAAACAAAACGCATAAATGTGCGAAAAAAAGAAGCAGAGGGAGGGGGAAATGGCCGAGTTGGCCGATGTCATCCGTTAGGGAAGAGAGGACCGATGCGGACAACTTTGGGCCGGATGAAATAATGCACTTGCCGCTAATGCAGGGCAATGCCATTAAAGTGGTAATGTCATGATTCATTACGCTTCTTGGCGATAAAATGAGCTTAAAAACTAATTACAGCCTGTAGCGTTTACGAAATCGGGCAGCAAAGCCAAGGAGACTGAAAACTGCAGCTTCACAGGACATGATGATTTTCCTAAAACATTTATGAAGGAGCCCAGGTTCATGTAACCATACAGAAGTCAGATAGCTGGTTACGTAGGGTAGGTATAACCAGTTACCTTTTATTAACGAAAATCTTGTACATATGGCTAAGAAGAAATGTCACCACTAAAGTGTCGTGCAAAAAAGGAACGCATGCCTGCAGGTTGTAGGAACATCAAATATCCTCAAGATTATGGAAGAATCTGACAGACAACGTCGCGACGCATCCATGTCTTCTATTTCCAGTCCACGTATTTTTTTCTAATTTCCAAAATTGTTTCCCACTTTCCATTTCATAGTCATATTGTGATACCCTACTTTGAGAATCGAAAGGAAAAGTTTCATATCGAGATTCAGTTTTTTAGTTCAATCAGTAAAATCATAAAAATATAACACAGAGACGATTTGCTATGACCACTGACCACATTTTCAGACACGCTAAAATTCTGCGATTCCAGCAGTGCCTGCTCGTGACCATTAGAAATTGCCAGCAACAACTATATCACTCTACAGTAAGTTCAAGAAATTCGTGATCTACCTGAATTTTGGTAGCAGGCTTTAATTCTGTTATTCTTCAACGTGACAATGTGGCCAATGGTGTTTACTGTTCATTCGATGCAAACATTTTTTACTGGCAGAAATGCTATCATTATACACACACTATTTCCTTTTCTTTAAGCCTCTCACCTAAGAACAACCCCAAATTTATTTGGGAAACAACTATTTAACATCTCCTTTTCACTTCGCCTAGCTGACACCCTCACTTTCCACATCCTACCTTGCATTAAGTATTGCATTTCCCGTCTTATTAAAGTTTAGTTACAGTGTTCATCTCTTTTGTTTGGATGACAACTCTGACTGAGGGGCATGTGGAATGAGGAGTCACACCAGACAACAGGTTCACTCTGGAGGATATCGGAATACAGAGATATAAAAACTAACAAACATCAGAATAAGAAATTTACCACGGCCAATGAGAAAGAGTAAACTGATATTTAACAGGGATTGCTGATGCAAACACATTCCAAACATCCCAACATTAACTTTTTTAACTTAACATTCCAACGTTAACTTTTAAGGACTGATATGACTAAAAACAGGTCATTAATGGAGCAGGATAGAACTCTGGTGTGAGGGGGAAATGTATTAAAGGTCGAGAACGCTAATCCGAAGCTGTGGTGAAGAGATTCGTAGGGATATGAGGAGAGGGGTCTGGATCAGTTGAAAGGTTGAGAACTTCCGAGCTCAAATTGATCCAACGTATTTTCCCACCTACAGCAATACTAGCCGTACAGAGAGGCGCGTCATTCCCAAAGACATGTGAGCTAAGTCTCAGCAAGTAAAAAGCCACTCAAAGTCAAGAGAGGAAGGCAAGTAATAGATGCAAAGTGGTATCCTTAGCTCACTCGCTTGGCCAAAAACGTCAAGCCAAAACACGAAACAGTTTATTTTGCACCAATTTGCAACGATTTGTATGCGCCACTGGGTGAACACACGGGACGATGATGATGGCATCATCGTAGCAAAGAGTATCGCCGTTAAGTTCCAATGGAAATGACCCAACGAAAACATTACGTAACTCCCACTGGCCTCAATACTATGCTTCGATGTCGTTCACAATTTTGGCAGAGAAGGGGGGGGGGGGTGAGAAATTGAGACCAAGAAGGAATTAGGAACAGGAGAACAAAACCCTCATCCGATCTGCTACGAGGCATGGGTGCCCAAGTGGCCTGGACAGCCAGGGCACCTGCAGCTGCAGATGAATGAATATCAATCATATTCCACAGTAATTATGGCAGATATGTAGGACTATTCCGTCACATCAGTCGGTAACCAACCTGAATTCTTTACGGGAGATTCCAAAGCCAGTCCATAAACCAAGGTAAATATCTGAAAGGCATACTGCCCATCTTAACCTGATCCCATTTAATAAGAATTAAATGGAAATAAACCAAGAGAAACAGAAGAAAATAGTAAATATTGCTACTGGATGAGCAGCACGAAAAAAGGATTGCAATGAAATTGCAATATTATTTACTATATTATTCACAACATCAGCGTCTCAAATGACTGATCTTTCCATAATTCCTCCAACACTAATTATAGAGTGCTAACAAACGCTCTAAACAAATTGACCTCCGATGATACTGCCATGTGCCTACATTACATTGTCACCGGAAAACCTGGACAAGGGGACGGGTGTAACATTAATTCATAGATATTAGGATTAAAGTCGACGAATTAGATCACAAAATTGATCTTCCTTTTGGTGCAACAAGTCAAAGTCATTTTATTACGACGTCACACTAAAAGGGAAGGAATACCGTCGATCAAATACCTAAAACCATGTCCTTTGCCAGATTAAAAACAAAACAATTTGACCAATTAGCATGTCTCATTCGCCAAGAGGTCAAAAGGGTTAATGATCGGTGGAATTAAAAGTCGAAAGTAAAGTATTGAGGAATAATCCAGAGGGAATGATTTTTAAACACCGGGAAGAATAAACAAGTTTGCATGTTAAGAATTTGAAATTAATTATGAATAAAATAATATATATTTAAAACATAGTTGGGGTCCACAACGTATTCAGTTGAGGAAGTTGGTATACCTCAGAAAAATTAAGAGTAGCGTGACAAAATAGCACTAAAGATCTTTATGTGCATGAATAATACAATATTCATGGTTACTCAAATACTTACCCCACAGAATTTTAGACAAAACATGTGAAAGTTGAAAAAAATATGGGAAATCTTCCACATAACAAGCCATGAGGGATAGTGGCGATGAGAAAGGTTTTATTATGGTGATCGTGTTAGGTCTATAATATTTCGTTGCTTAGAAAGAAAAACTCGAAGATCGTATTGCAGATGTTTTACAGACACCGGCAGTCTTTCACGCAAGACACACATATACCAGCAGCGGCGCCTGTCACCCCACCCCTAAGACAACCGTTACAGCGTACGAAGAAGGGCAGAGCAATTAGGCTAATGCTCAGAAGAAGAAACCCGCGGCGGCGAAGACCCATTAGGGCTGAACTGAAAGCCTAGGCCTCCGAAAGCGCCGGGAATAATAAGCGCGCTCGGGAAAATCATCATCTCTCCTCCAGGGAGCTGAGCGCTGGTTGGATACATCCGAGACGCTTCGTCTCCCGTCGTGTGCGAGGACGAAAAACAAACCAGTGGCGGGGAGCGCGCGCCACCGCGGAAGGTTGTCGAGATGAGAACAAGCGCCGAGGCAGCCGTTGCCAACAGCAAAAACAAAAAGAAGCGAAGCGCTTTGAGGTCGCTCACCATTCGTGCAGCGGTCGAAGGAGCGCAGAAACCTTCTAAAGACTTGTGACTCTGAATATATCCACACTGCCAATGCTACCTTACGCTTCCATATATGATACGCATATCTAGTCACAGAAGCGCAAATGAGTCGCGATTTATTCGGAAGCACGTGAAGCGTCTTCGAGTGATTTATTTTTTCTTGAAATATGACCTCACCTATAACCCACTAAGCAGAAATGCGGGAAGGCGGAAACTGTTACGGGCTGAGGGTTTTTGCTACTCGGTATCATTAGTTGCTGGTTGGTAGCTTTTGGGACGAAGCGCCCATGTCATACAAATAGTACTGGTTTTTCGTAAGCTGATTTTCAGACCTCTTTCTAGATACATAAATTGTCTTATCAGGAAAGTCCTTATGAAAATGATTAGGGAGTACTATTTGGCGACGTTTCGGAAATTATATTTTTTCCTTCATCAGGGCTAAAATTGGATGAACCACCAATGAACTTAGGTAAAATGACTTAAAAATATTTTCAATACAAAAATGTTTTAAACTATAATTTTTACATAGTTTAAGGCCAAAAATACACGAAATCGGTTTTATATACTTTGAAGCTCTTTTGAGGTGAATTATTTACAATTTTGTTGCCAGGAGTGTATGTTATAAATTTTAATTTTGATGTATTGAATTGTGATATATTTTACAAAAATTAGAAACATCTGTTCTTTTATTACATGAATTATGATCTTTAGCAATATGATACATTTCTTTAAATAACCTTTTTGACAAAATTTCTTCTGTATCTAAAATTTTTACTTGCTCGAAATTAAAAGTGTGGTAGTTATTGGTTGCATGATTTGTCAATGCACAGAATTGGATTTTATTTTTTACAGGTGTTCTGTGTGGTGAAAGTCTGTTTTTTTTAATATTGTGATGTTCTGCCTATATAGTTGTTATTACAAATCGTTAAATAGTATTGAATAAACGACATAACTTTTTAACTGATAACGGGTTTCAGATTTTATATTTAAATGCATAAGTTTATGTTGAGTTTTGTGATTTTTATGAGCTATTTTATGATATGTTTTTTGAAGACTCTACTTAGACTGAAGAAGCAGTGGTATTGTCAAAAGATATTTTTTACGTATGTAAAAAACTTAGGTATAGCGGACACCGGTATGGTAAGTAATATACCATGAAGTGTTAAGAAGTAGCCTAATCAGGCCCAAGAGAGGGAGAATAAGAAGAGATTGGAGGAGTTAAGTATGCCGGTTAAGTAAAAGTCTAAGAGAGAGAGAAAATGAAAAAAGCTGAATCTCCAGGATTGTGTGTATGGTGAACATAAGTGAAAGTACAAAAGAAAGAGGGAGGAGGTGACGAGCAATTTTGAAAAGGAGAGGGAAAGTGTCTGGAGGTAATCAGAAGGAGGTAGTTTAGGAGGACGGATCAAGAAATAGAAGGCGATGTTTTATCGAATGCTGAAGCAGAGGATATTACACTGGTGACGAGAGGAAGAGGGTGTAAAATGAGCAGTATTAGCTATAATTTGAGAGGAGGAGTTTCTGGGATGAATAAATGTGGGAACAATCTGGAAAAAATAAGCTCAAGAGTAAAACGGGAGGAGAAGAGGATCATTAAAACCTACCCTGAACGCTAGAGCATCACTAATCCTAATTAATGATCTTATAACACCGATATCTGACCTAATTTTTACGTAATGTAAATGACCGATTCAAAAAAAATTTAACTCGACTTTATTATTAGGGTTATCTTCAGGCTGCTCGGACGCGATAAAGTCATGACTTTTGGTTGGATTATTTCACGATATAACGGCTTATCAAAAACATTATTTACACTAAATAGTTGCACTTTTGCACTACTTCTAACTGCAGGTTTTGTATATAGCGCAACTATAACAATTTTTCCAAGTAGATGTGAATATATACTCCGTAACAATCATTAACTACTCAATTCAGAAACTTCTGAATTACCGCCTCTACCTGAGATACGGCATATGCGCATGCGAGAAAAACTAATCAGCGGCTGAATTTCGTCAAATATTACATGGCCCTTTAACTAACAGGACTTGATGTAATACTGCACGACAAAAGCAGAATGCATTTGAAATAATACTGACGAGTTACTGATGAGTAAATATACACCAAAGAATTCTTTTGGGACACAGATTCAATCAATTACAACGGGTGGAGTACGAAGGAAAAACGTGCACTTAAAACAAATCGTGAAATACAGTTATTCAAAATTCATACTCAACAAAATTTAGATTATATTACAGTCCACAGCAACATAAGTACATATAGCATTTGAAGCAACAAAGGGTGTAAATATAGATTACATATACTTTAAACCACAAACTTCCGAGCGCAGGCTGAGAATCCAAGTTGTTCTACGCAACTGAAATTCACTCCCCTCAAGATATCATGCGATTCCTCCCTATCTAGGATTACCATACGATTTAAATTCGAGGGAACAATTGCAGATTTTATTGCGCTACATCTCCACTGGGCGTAGGCAAAATAAATAATGACGCTAAGTGCGCCTTTTATCGCCATCGATAAACTCTGTGCTCGTGGGCAGTCACGTGACGACACACTCTGCCCTAACCGAACTCTCCTTTTGAGAGTTGACGGTGCGGGCGCGCGGTGAGAAGAAGGGCCACGGAGGAGGGGGGGGGGCGGAGGTGGGGAAGGGAGGGGCGCTCGCGGAGCGCGAAATACGACGTCGTCGGCCGGGGGCGTCCGTGAGGGTAAACACGCCGCGCGTATTAAGTCTCTCGGAAGAGTTATGGTGAGACGCTCGCTCGCGCGCTCTCTCAAACACACACTCCTTGCAGCCAACCCCAACCACTTACGCCTGCTCGAATTCCTTCCTAGCCCGATCGCTCCATTCAGAAAATGAAATCAGCTCCTTACACGGGAAAAACACGCAAGAAGGATAATTTCTAAGATCCATGGAGGCAGGGCTGAAAGTATATTGTAGGCGAGGGAACAGATATGGACAATAGGAAGATGCCAAATATTAGTAAGAACATTAATATTCTAGAGTACTTAAGTCATAAATTTTATGACACTAGAATACCCTTTTGGTAAAGAAAAAAATAGACTTGAGGCAGAAGAGTCAACATGCAGCATGGTAAAAATGATGAAGAGTCGATGTCTCGGGTCGCGGCAACTGTGATTAACAAGTTTTCGGAGAATTTGTTCGCTATCGTTTATAAGGTGAAATTAGTAAATTCCACCCAAACAATGATAGTCGGTTTCGGTTTGTCGGTGTTTACAAAAACTATAGGTAACTTCATGACAATCTGGAGGGGAACCGGACAAAAAAGACTAAGAAATGCCTGAACAATGGTGGTAGATAAGAGTCCAAAGTAAAGGATTGCTAAGTAATTTGTCGAAAAGTGCCACTGATAGTCGCAGGAAAAGCCTGAGTAAAGAAAATAAGAATAACTTGAATTAAGTTATTCCTATCATCTTAAATTAAGAATTCCGGTCCACCGCGGTTGATACGTAGCCAGCCAAGGTTTTCGATTACTTTAATCAAATTGAAATTCATGAAATGGGTTATCCATTAGCATTCGAAGACGCGAATCAGATGCGAGTAAATTGTGGGGACAGTCGTATCCCCAACCAAGGATAAGAGCAGGAAATGAGTCCTTTGTGATTTGTTTGAGGTCGCGGGAGCGCATACCACGCCGCGAAGCATCATGGGAGAGAGACATAGCGCGCTCGGGTCATTTAGGCACGAAAACAAACGCCCCTGAGATAATGCGAGCGATTTCGACCGCCCGCAGTCAGTGTGGATCGAAGCGTACGTTTTCCGGCCGCGCCGTTTGATGTCCTGTAGCGCGCGTGTCGCAGGCGCGTGTAAATGGCCACGGGCAGGCACGCTGCCTTGCTTGCCTCTATGAATGTGAAGTGAAAGGCATCGAGGGAGGGGAAGAAGTGGGGATGGTTGAGAGAGGACTTCGAGCTGGCCGAGGAAAGAATTCATCTGCGTGCATACTTTTGAAAACAATTTCAGTCTAAGAGGGATGCCTCGCCTAAGTTTCAAGTTTTGGCCGAAGAAGTCATCTCACTTCTCATACTGAGTGGGTAAGTTCGAGTTTTTTAAAAGTGGGTTAGCGGTTTAAGGCATTAAAATTTGTGGAAATTATCGAAAACATAAAAAAATCAAATATATAACCAACTATAATTATTCCGGAAATTTATGGAATTTCACAGATTCAATTTAAAACTATAAATCATTTCAAAGTATAATAATTTTAAAATTATATTTAAATACGGACATCCAGAAGGGCCTTGGGTTGGTGTAGCGGTTAGAGTACTCGTTTCACCCCGAAGTCCCGAGTTCAAGTCCCGGAAGAGAATGATATTTTTTCTTGGTAAAGTAACCCTTACTTAAATGCATTTGGAGGGTATTAGAGCTCAGAGCCCTGCTCGTCGGATAGGACGTTACCCATGTTTCCCTTGCCGCATTTCGTTAAGAGCATGCTAATGCCGATGCCGGGTTTTTCTCCACCCATCCATTCCTATCTTTGTACCTTTCCTTCCGCTCTGAAGCGCTTTAATTGCGGATACACACGCGGAAACTCAAATTGGAAGAGAAAGCCAAAACTGAAATTCTGCTCACTCACATCCAGCGTAAAATTCATCATATTTATAAGGTGAAAAATAATTGCTTCTCTGAGAGTGGCTAGCAACTGTTAACGATGGTTACAACATGTTGCCTTCGTTGCCTCGAAAAATGTTTCTGTCAATAACAGATCTTCCATTATGCTTTCACGGCCTCACGTAGCTTAATATTTTAGGCATCTAGAAGTATAACCCTTCCGTCCGTCGGATCGACGGACAAGAAGGGCCAAGAAGGGCAGGGAGACCACTGAGCCAGGATACACAGCGTGTCCCAGTTCCGTTAGGACTGTGGCTATAAAAAATAAAGGTCATGGAATATGTTTAAAAAAGAAATGTATTTATTCCAAATAGTCTCCCTCAGAATCAATACACTGCTGAAATTGATTTGAAAGTGTTTTGAAATGGTTACTCTAGTCCTTTTTTGCAATTGTATTTATTACTGCTGTGGAAATTGCTGCCAACTTCAATTTGGGGAACAAGGAGAAGTCTGCTGGGACCAAATCTGGCGAATATGGTGGGTGATCCAGGACTGTGATACCTTTTCTGGTCAAAAACTCGCGAACAATCTTCGCTTTGTGGGCTGGGGCGTTGTCTTGGAGGACCAGGAACCTGCCTTTCGGTATTTGGGTCGAATTCAATGAATTCTCACCCACAAACGTTGGAGGATGCTGAGACTCAGAATTGATGGTGTGCCCTTCTGGTACTAACTCCTTGTCAATGTTTCCTTTGGAATCGAAGAACACTCTTAGCATTGCCTTCACATGACTCTTCTGCATTCACACTTTCTTTGGTTTCGGCTTCTGAGGGCTCAACCACGCTGCACTCTGTCTCTTTGTAAGAGGCTCATACTGGAAACACCATGTTTTGTCTCCTGTTACAATAGATTTTGTGAAATCAGTATCTCTTTAGTAGAAATCAGTATCAGATTTGCGTAACTTTACACAAAACTTGATGTTGCCTCGCTGCTCCACTGCCATTTTCCGACGAGTGTCAGACACACACTGTTACATTCGCGGCCAGAACACATGCTGCAGCGATACTAGCACTTTGAACTTCTACACGGCTCTAAATGAAACTTCAAGTATTGCAACGCCACTATTTACCACCAGATAGCATTGCAGTGTGGAATTTCAAACAAGCAGTGTTAACGGAACTGGGACGCACTATGTACTCCGAGGGAGAGTGAGGTGAGGAGGAGAAAATCCACGAGCAACACCAAGGCTCAACGACCTCGCTCTGCTCCCATCGCCTCCGCAGATGACCGAGGCAAAATCAATTTTGACATGCTTAGTAACAAGCACAAAATCTTTCTTCCAGTCACACCTCTTTAGTAAAGGAGACATTTACAGAAGACTTCCGTCACAGTATTCAGCAGGATTTTCATACGCAGGTTTAATTTGAAAAATTTAGACAGATAACAGTGTAAACAACGTACACATTATTTGTAACCCAGAGATAGGTAAGGTATACAGGATTATGAATCCCACAATTACTCGCATCACTCGTTAAATTTATGCATCTTTTAATTTCGATTGATGTCAGCGCCTATTATTCAATTTTTATGAATCTCGCCTGTAACGAATCAGGCTAATGAAGACACCGGGTTTCTCTTCACCCTTCCCCCTTACCATTCCACTCCCATCATTGAGCCGTTCCTCTGGGTTTGAAGCGGATTTAAGTGCGGGAACGGACTTGGAAACACATATGATAATGAGGGATAAATATCCCTCATTATCAGTACGGATGGAATGCATAGGTACTTCATTGCCAGGGATAGAATAGGGAATAGAAGATAAATATTGGCAGCACTGTAGCCTATACATAGTCTCGTCATTACGTCAAGGCAACCCCCAAATTTATCCGAGAGCGAAAATGTCATTCAAAACTGTTCAAGTAAATACTATCCATTAGGGGCAATGAAAAGAGGGAGCAGCAAGCACGTGATTAATGAACGCAATTCTCGCAGAGAGGAAACATGAACGGAAGGAATTCACACCACAACCACAGTAACGCCAACAGAAAAAGGAAAATCGAGGCTTCGCCAAGACAGAAAAAGTCTCTAACTGAACGAGAGAGGGAACGAAATAAACGGAATGGATGTAAAAAGCGCCATTAGGGGAATGAATTAGGCAAGAAAAAAGTTTTACACGTTCGATAAAAACTTTGAGAGGACGCTTTAACATGGGAAAAAATCGAAACAAAATGCTAAATGACGAACGCCGGAAATTGCAACGACCTGAACTAAACTGATGCGACGGAAATTGCGCGGTTCCGGAAGAGTGAGCTAGCCCTAGAGAGGATTTGGAGAAAACCAGCTCCATGATGTTGGTGTGAATGCATGTGAATGAATGGTGGTATGAATGCATTTCGGCAAATGCATTCACACCAACAAGAGAGCAAGACAAGAGACAGCGAGAAGAGAGACGCAACCATCGCGCGAAACCAAGGATGCTACATTCCATCTTCATGAACTTTATTTTAAGTTTCGCCGTGTGTGAAACTCGGAATCTCCAATGCTTGAATGACCGCATTGCTGGAAAACAAATCTTCTCCTACCCGTGAGTTCAGAAGAGTAAATCTGCATGAAATACCGTTAATTAAACGATAAATCTTTCCCCATTTAATGAAAAATAACTAAAATGTAATCAATTTCAAATGGCTTGCTAAACATCTCCACAGGTCCATTTATTTTCAAACATATATACCTAGATGTTTTTTGGCGATGCAATGGCAATGGCTTCGTTAGCTACCGTACAATGCATAGTAAAATTGGAACGAAGTATCGTGCTTATCTTACCCAATGCGCTGTAGTTCGCCCAAGTGACACAGGGGAAATTTCAATTCATGACGATGATTGCCGACGGAAAACTAAACACCACCTTGGGACTTTGATCCTGAAGTACCCTAAACTAGTCCACTACATCCCGACCATTTGCTACATTTTCGATATCGGTCCATCATCGGTCCATCTCTGATGTTTTGCGTTCTATCCCACCCCGGACGCAACATATGTCTGCCTTTCGTAACAGCGCAGCCGGAATGGACCGCTCAAAACCGCTCTGAAACTTAGACGGCAAGAACTTAGTCAATTTTTTTAAAAATAGTACGAAGCTAAGGCTGTTTACCCAGCGCTTAAATTGTACGGCGCTACCAATACGGCAATGTTTTGTCTCCGCACTCATTTTCAAAAAAATATAAATTTCCATATCATATATTGTGGTAGGTTATGATTAATCATGTCAATGGAACTGAAAGAGAAATTTTAAAAGAAAAATAACAGTACTTGTGCAAGCCTCCAAGTTACATACTTAGGGAAAAAACTTTGATTCGTAAGTTAAACAAAATAACAAAAATAATCAAGTTACAGACCTTAATTCCACGTATATCATGACTTCTACTCGTACACTATCAACATTTCCCTTCATTTATGAATTTCATATGACTATGACAAACTGCAAAAGTGACGCTTCCCCCCTCAACTCGCAAAAAACGGATGAATTTTTCATTATTAGAGCAAATACATACCTAAAAAAATTATAAACATTTTCGTATGCCATCCTGAAACGTGAAACTAAATTAGTTACACGCTGATATACCTTGCGTGAAAATCGCTTCTTCCATTTTTGAGAGATGAAGGCTCAAACTCGAGTCTATACATAATTTTGGCGCGCACAGTAGGTAGTTTGACTCACCGAATATCAAGTATTATATCCGGATTAACGAGTACCAGAATTTGAATCTCCCTCAATACATTTCCACACGTTACGGCAAAAAGATTTCAAAATATATCATTCGTCTTTAAATGAGATTCTACCAATATTTTGAAAAAGAACAATATGAGAACAAAATCATTTCCTCGATTTCGATGACAAAATATATAAATATAAAATAACACAGAGCTTAATCGAAGCGCTAACTACAAAGTAAACAGGCCAGGTGAAAAGCCACGAACGGAAAGTGTGGCAAATATTACATTAGACTCACAAGTAGGTAGGTAGAAGTACAGTAAGTAGGATGGAAAGATCTTTTAAGAATGATGAGGAAAAGTAAGTAATCGGTGGCCGAATGAGAGATAAATACGTAGATAAGGATTTTGATGACCAACGATCTGAGATCCAACTGAAAACGCCGAGAGGTATTAAAAAATTTCACTAAGTCCGCCGAGGAAGCATTTTGCGTCGATGGTCGCGTATTGATCGCAGGAGGACTCTCCGGAGACCCTTAACAGTGTCCTTGCCTTGCACTCCAGCGAGCAGAGTACACCTACTGGACCGGAGGGAGCTCCAAGGAGAGCCTTCGGCAGAAAGGAGCTGTAATATCGAAGCACCAGGCGAAGGCAGCAAGCGTGGGACGAGGAAGGAAAGCGCAGCTCGATTGAGAAGTCCTCGCCAATGCTGGGTGACGCACAGACTTGTAGTGTTCGGCGAATGCTTCCTTTCTCGGCACACTTGATTCGGGAAATCCCTTGGAGGGTGCCTACTCAAGCAGCAAGCAACAGCAGTCAAAGTCTATCGAATAAAACGCGCTGAATCCTTTTTCAGAGAGAGAGAGAGACAGTCAATTTTCTTTTCCAAGAGAAAAGGTCCTTGAGCCGAAGACGTTTATCCTCCTTTGTCTCGTCAGGATAGGCGGGCGAATTAGGCGTGGGAGAGAAGAGGACAGGGATCCGACATGAGAGATGAGGAAGTGAGATTAAAAGAGAGGAAAAGAGGGAGGAAGCTCTGACATGGTAAGGGAGAGAGAGTGGAGAAGAGGAAGGCGAGTGACTCAAGTGGGCGGAGGAAGAGACTCAAAAGTCGGCGTCAGCCGAGAGGGAATGAGACCATTATGGCCCAACTTGGGCTAGGACGTAAGTCGCAGTATCCAAGGAGACGAGATGACGCGAGCACCATGTACTCCACACAACCGGAAAAGTATTTCCATAAATCCATTTTCACGGAAAATGAACTCAAAACGAGGATATGTGAAATGAGGACGGTATCGATAAAGAGAGCAATTTTCGTTTATAAAAAAACAATGCTTGCGCGTGTTAGGATCACCATTCTCAAAGGATAACTTATAAACTCCCCAAATTATTCAACGCGGAATTAGTTTTTGCAACAGCGGGAAAACTAGAAGCTGTAAAAATAATAGAAAATTGAAATAGTGGCCATTAATGAGAAAAAATAGTCACTAGAAAAGTCCCTTACTCACAAGGGAATCCACTACACCATCCGCTGAGAAAAGGAGACTTAAGAAATCGCCTGTGAACTCGGAAGGGAAATAAAGGCATACCACCGACAAAGCTTCTTGTAAAAGTAATGTCTAACTATTCCTGGTGTTAATGGGCATTTTACTACGCAATCTTCACTGAGGATATCCACCCATAACTCCTCGCTATCTCTTGTAATGAGAAAGATAAATTTGGACGACGGTAACATGCCTCTACCACGATAACATATTTATCGAAATTTAGAGTAATTTTCGTATGGAGAAACAGTAGGCACTGATATTCTCGTCACGCTATCATACTATCGCCATTTGTAATAATTTACCCTTAAATACCTCCAAAGCAGGTCACCAAAGTCTAAAAAAGCCAACTCACTAAAGATGAAATCACAAGCACATATCGTGAATGTTGAAATGACAACATCAGCAGGCTATTGAGGCAATCATTAATTATGGAACTTTAAATCCTAAAAAATTGGAAATTTATGTTCGATAATTTAAGCGCTAAATCAACTGAAGCCTTTTAATGCTTCTTCATGAGTTCATAAATTTTACGACGGCGCGGCGTGTGCTTCCAACAAAACTTAATATGGACGGGCATGAAATTTCTTCGTTGCAGCTTCGAGCAGCTAATGGTAAAGCAAAAGAATTTTATGGTATTTTCCGTGTCTTTTCTGGTATCAGCCAGACGTTTCTTGGCCCTTCCTGCTGGTCACTTTTTCAAAGGAACAAATGCCCTCTGTCGATTTTCCCCGAATGTTTTTGCCTGAGCATGAAATTTCTTTCAATTTTGCAACTTAACATACTTAATAACACTCATAACATTTTGGGGGAATGACAGCAAGGCCTATAAAAGCCTTTTCACTGCAGAAACAGGCCGTGAAGGTCATACGCCAAGTTCCCTGTCAGGCTCATGGAAAGAAATATTTATAAAACGGGGTATTCTTTCTTTCCTTTCAATATTTATTCTACAGTGCGTAATGTTTGTACAAATTTTCCCTCACCTGTTTCCCGTGAATGCTACCTCACACCCGTATGTCACTCGCAGGAAAATGGATGTTCACTTAATCTCACATAAACTGAAAATGGGCTTAAAGGGACGGCACCATACTGCTTCCATTTTATATAACAAATTACCCAACCTTATAAAGTCTGCTAGCTCCTTGTATATTTTCAAGAAAGAAGTTAATTACTCCAGGGAAAATCCTATTATTCAGTGTTGGAACAATGAGATGACAAGATATGACTGTTTATTTCTTGGTCTCTTATGTGGACTTCACAATATAAGAGTGTTTTCTTTTGTATTTTTGTGGATTGGACCATGGTCTATGTATGCATTTTGACAGTTGAATAAATGAATAAAGCTACTATTATTATTATTATTACATTAATGAGCCTTTGGAAATCTGAAGTACACGAGGATATAAGTAAAATTAACGCACATTACGCCTTGTCCAATCTGTGTTATTTGACGAAAGCTTCAAAAAGGTGATGGTGACATGGATAAAGGGATAAATATACAGTTTACTGGAAACATTGCAGGGATGAAAATTCAAGGGCCACTTGAGGGAAATATTGGAAAATTCAGTATAAGTGGGGAGAACTGGAAGCACCCACACGGCAATCGCCGCTCACGCAGTGAATTCTGGAGGCTGCCCCAACCCCCACATCCTGTCACCAGTCTTGCCTCCGGCCATAATTCCCGAGGAAATTAAAATGAAAAAAAAAATACGGAATGTAATTGAGAAATATTTAGAATTCCTTCGACGACACGATCTGAATCTACGCAGTCTTATGCCAAAACTTCCATAAAATTAACTTTGTCCCGTACCTTATATTTGATATACATCCTGTTAGCATTTTGGACTAATTTTTGGATCATCAGTTTTAAAAATAAGTATGAAACACTGTTAAATAAATAAACAAATTCAAGTCAATTTAAGAAGATCAAAACTAAAAGCAACAAATAAAAGGGTTATTATTAGTTACCTTACCTGTGAGAAATAATATGCATGCATATATAATCAATGCGGAAGCAATAACTTGCATAAGAAAAGAAATTGTCAACTACATTATACTGAGATTGGTTGGTTAGAAAATGATGAATTCGGGAAAACCAAGTCGATTCTAACTGCAGACGAGCAACGAAGGAGGACCGGGTGGGTTGGCGTGGGGGATTGACTCCTGATTTGCTTTTCCATCGGTCCAGGTTAGAACTCCGGCAATGGATGGAGAGATTTAAGCGGGATAGCGGTCCTTACTTCAGGGCTGTGCGCAGAGCATTTTAAGTTCGGAGCTCCGTTTGTTGGATAGCATGTGAAACGACTTACGTTTTGGGCAGCTGTCCATTATAATGTAAACCACACTAGTAGCACCTCACTTCCCTTAAACACTTCAACCTCTTAACGACGAAGTTGCTCGTCTTCATAATTAACTAATTCATTACCTAAAGCATTAGAAAATGGCGGAAAAGGACATGACCCTGGTTGTACGGAAGTACTTGTGTGTAAAAATGAAGTAATGCACTACAACACTTGAGATAAATTTATTATGGCACAAATATTGCCATGAAATTTTGTAATTTATATCGCGTAGATAATTAAAATTCTTAATGAGCGGAATGTTTTGGAAATGATGGTCACATTCCGTCGCTATGTGATTAATGCTTCGTGAAACATTTTAGAAATTTTTCGAATACCAACACCGGCGCTTTGGAAGGCAATGAACTTCCAAAAATTATATTAACAGTAAATTAACATCACTTATAGCTTGAGTGGTAAATCATTGGGCCAGAAATCAGGGGGTTTCGGGTTCGAGTCCCGGTCAAGGTGGATTCTTTTCTCTGTGCAAATTCTGCTGTTGTGCATTTCAGCAGGTGACTCCGCCAAGGCATTCACGGCTTGTTCGCGATCCTGGAAGAAACAGATGGTCACCATACGACTGACCACTCGCTTTCGCCGTGACGCAAAGAGCGTTTCGGCCCCATGAACAGACAAACGAAAAGACAAAAGCGTGAGTGCGCCCTAGCCAAAGGCGCGAGTGCCGGAAAACACGCGAGTGGGGCCCTCCCTTTGTCGCCACAACAGGGAGCGAACTCTTTCCTCTCACCCAGCTACCCCTCCTCCTCGTTAGGGGATCTGTCGCCCCTTTAATCCCAGCTCTCTCTGCAGCAAGGCTCCCCAGCAGCAAGGCTCGTCTCGCGATACCGCGGGCTTGGCGGTAAACAGCTCTTGGATTTACGGATGGGGCGGGAGGGGATCGGGGATGATGTACTGCGGTCGCAAAAGGTCACGCGGCGGTGCCCCTCGCAACGGGAGGGATACAGATCTTTCCCGGCAGCCCGCCACCGCCGCTGGGGTGTGTGGGCATAGGGACGATTAAGGCACGTGTCAGGGCACCACACTCAAACGAGGAAATCCGTGATTTGACCGCGAAACTCGACAAGCAATTGGAATTGGAATGAATTGGTGATAAGATGGTCAAAATGAGGAATGGCTTTAGGTGGACCGAGATTATCACCTGCTTGGTCCCTGACGCAGCGGACCAGAGCTAAAAATGACGGATAAAAGCCTTAACTACCTCTGTGAAGGATGTCAGATGTAGGGAAATATTGGTTAAGACAAAAAACTTCGCATTCTTACGAGTATCTCATTCATGCGTCGAAACTTAGATCAAGACAAGTTTATACAAGGTTGCAACGAAAAAAAAGGTGCGCGGTTTCCTGCAGATTCCCATCAAGAGCACAGCGCAATCTCCTCATTAGCATTCGAGAGATTTAAATGTTTTGGTATACATTAACCCGGATTTCTTCCGCGGACAAATCCGCGGCCTGGGCATTCCTTTTCGGATCAGCGCTGTCGACCTGACGTTGAAGAGGCAGAGGGAGGGAGCAACGGGGAGAGGGGATGAGGCGAGTGGGAGGGGAAATCGGAGGGGGGAGGGGAGGGGTGCGAGGGCCTCTGTCAGGGTGGCACGGACGTGACGAAGAGGACGAGAAGGGAAGCCGGCGAGGAGAGTGGGAAGTGTTCTGCTACCCTGGCCGGGTGATGTGGACTGAGTGACAGAGATGGATAAATATTTTTATCGTTCGTGGCAACAGAATGATACTGTGAGCGATCTTCACGTGCGTGCCCAAGGGAAAGATACGATAGAGGAAGGGTACGGCCCGAAAACAAACCCCTTTCGCTTTCGACGATGGAAATACATCCTAAAGGTATGCATTGGTCAAATCGTTTTCGCAGAGTGCCTTAAATGCTGTCCCCCTAAACAATGCAAGACGCGATACACATCATATACACCCGAATTAATGACGCATGGCGAATGCATGGGGAAAATGAGAATTAGACACGCTTAATTTTTCACCACTAAACACAAATATTCCGTCCGTACGCAATGTTGCATCATTCGTACTGTTGTTGCAGCCAAAAAGAAGTTGATTCAACAGCGTTTGGACGGACGCTAAGTCATGCATGCGTTGCAGCGGCACAAAAGGTCATCGGTGGGCCTCATCTTCAGTTCATTGCAGCGACGAAGTGCCCGAGGAATCCCGGCCACTTTCACATGGATTCAGTTTCCAACAGCCCAAACCACCAGTTTCAAGAGAATTAATGCTCAGGGAAGACTGTCTAAAACCCTTAAACCGAAAAAAACACAAATTTTGGGAGTACATAAATTTATAGCACCTACGATAGCATTATCGACATAAATGAAGAGTAGAAGCTTTCCCAAAGAGGGTTCAACCAATATTTGCAGCTTTTCACTCATTAATGAACTTAACAGTAATCCATATTCTTTCCGCCGCCAATATGCAACAAAAAATAATGAATAAAGTTTACAAAGTAGCGTTAAATTACAAATATTTCTTCACTACGAGTAAGCTTGCCTACAGCCGATGTGAATTCCGACGCCATTTAAATCACTCCTCCCCCAATGTGTGAGCTTTTTTGAGCGTTTATTAGTTTGGTCATAACGTTCAAAAAATAGGGCATCGAAACACAGCCTTCTGATAGATAACCTGCGCCCCCAGAGGCAAAAAAGTACTTCCCCAATTAGATACTTAAATGCTCTCTCTCAAAAGCAAAATTTCACTTTGGCTGCGCGACCGAATTCATTGGGCACAGATTAATGGCCGCCGACTTCATTCTTATCGTCAGCCAAGAGAGCAATTAAATCCTTTTACTGTGGCAATTCATAGAATACATTACAACAATTCATCATCCGTCTTTATCTAGCGCACAAAAAATAGTGTCCTGGGTACAATTACTGCGGAAATACTGTAAATCAACACAAACTGCAAACGTGAAAGTAGAGAAAACCTATGAGCTTATCACAAAGGATTATTTCATCTCCACGCAACAGTTGATGCTGCCCCTTGGATTACTTTGAGGCATGAAGAGTATTGGGCGTACATTTGATGTCCAATGGAACGAGGCCAGTACCAATTTTATCCGGACGCTGTAAAAGACGAGAAAGTTAGGCGCACTCCGACGTTGAGGTGGCTCGATCACTCTTCATGCAATCAGGCGAGGGAGAAAATGACGTGCGCTTTGTCGGATTGGAGGTGAGCGGGAACAGTGAGGGGCGTAACGGGTGGATGGCCTGGTTTGCACGTGGGCTATGCATGGGCTGCTGCGGGTGAAATGATTAGCGCCGGCCGGTGGCTATGCGTGGAATGGAGGGAGCCTGGGAATGCGGGGGAGTGGGAAAGAAGTGAGCACCGCGCCCGGGATGCAAATGAGCGGCTCACAAAGCGCCGGCCGGCGGCGGGTGCGTGACTCCCGAGCGCAAGGGGTCGTAAGTGGAGCGGGGAGGGGCGGCGAGGGAGAGGGGGCTGGAGCAGGGGAGGGAGGCGGGATGGTTATTGATAGGGAGGACAGGAGTAAGGAACGAAACGAGCGAATCGATCGAGTGGCGACACAAAACCTAATCGGAGGTGTCCCGAGTTCCCGCGATGAAACGCAGCGTTAGGCAAGGTCTTCTTTTTGACGGATTGAAGCGATTTATTGAGGATCATCTTCGAGGATCCAACTGCCCTGGCGATTTTCTCGACGCCCTTCAATGTGTTTAAAAGGTGTTTGAAGGTTGCGTTGCGTTGTCACGGCGCTGGCAAGATGTACCGTTACGCTGTCCAGCGGACGGCGCTCCCTAGCACCCCCGAAGCACCTTATAAACAACACCCTTGGCCAGGTGTTTCCAAGGTGATCGCTCCTCCACACGGTGCACGGCGCTCTAAGGCGTTGCGACAGTACTTTAGGCATCCGTGCAAGAGAAGCGCGGCGGCGGCGCCTTCAGGAGCGCTGCGCAACGCTATGGACGGTGCGTTTCAAACATTCTCAGAGCGTTTTACGACGCCTTGCATGGCGCTTCCTGAAACACCTTTAGCGCTCACAACTTCACCATCGAAGCGCCTTCACAGGCGTTACGAGGGAGTGCCCGAGACGCCCCCGGTGTTCTGAAGGCGTACCAAAGTAGTGGAAATGAAACACCAGGGTACTTCTACCCTGCACTCTTAGGCCCTTCAGATTCAATCTTAAATTTTTCATATGACAATGAATCAGAGGTGGCTGCCACGACCAGCTTCTTCGGGAGATCGCTGTCAACGTTCCTTGAGCTGAGCATTAAAATAAGATCTGGTGCTTTACCGACGTACTAGATCATTATCTCCGTTTTCCCCACCGGTTCAGTCCTCCATACTAGTCACCGTGTCGATGCCCGATTCGTGCATCGTCCTCAGAGATGCTGAGAGTCGCTTCCTCGTCGTGTCGCATCGTTATACATTCTAATCCGGTCAGGAGCCTCGTTTTTGGTCGGTACGATAGGCGGGTTTTTGAGAGTCAATCTTTTCGCTGAATTCAGTCCTTGTGCGTTTCATTGCATTCAAAATTGGTCTCCAGCCGTTGATCAGTGAGTACCCGGAGTCACGATTGAAAATTGTTTCACCTCTGACTGGAAGGTATGTAAGAGGACTTGGCCCATTGCCTAAAAGGGAAGGCAAGAAATATGGAAACGTTCCGCATTTCTCTGGAACTCCGTGGCCCGAATTTTTCACTCTTTTAGGACCGGAAGACATTGCCGTCCAGCGGAGGAGGTCTCAAGATCTCTCAAGAGGGCTTCGTTGGCCGTAATTCACCCGAGGCGAAGTTCATAAAGGAGTCCCCTTCCGTCATCGACTTCCAAGATGAATAGCCTACTGTTGGTAGCAATGCCACTCCATGCTGGAGCTCCATAAGTCGGAATAGGGCAGATATGAGTTTCGCGAAGCTGGAGACGGCTACGGAGCAGATGATTGACGATGTCGAGCAACGCCGACAGCTAACGTGTCGGGGTGGCGCCCTCAGCGACACGGCGGGCGTGCGACACGTTTACCGTGGGAAATCTCCGGGTTGTCCACCGTCATCTGCCAGAGGACTTCCCGACTAGGATTTTGCCGGGCTCCTACATTGCCATGGAGAGGACCTGAGTCGTTCGCTTGTCTAGAGAGAGCGAAGGGACCCGTCCGCGACAAACCTCAACAGAGTTAATATATTCATGGATCGCGGACTTGCCGTGAAAACCTTAACGGCACAACCCGCTGAAATTACACAATAGTAGAACTTACACGGAGAAAAAAATCATTCACCTTGACTAAGATCCGAACCCAGAACTACCTGATTTCCGGCCAGGTGCACTACACCACTTTGGCTACCAAGACGCCTTATTTCTCTGCGGACATTAAAGGAACAAGATGTTGAACAAGAAATGAACAAGATGTTGAAGCACTGGAGTAAATATTATGCGATAAAGCAGCCATAGTCGTGGGCATAAGCGCCGCCGTCCACGATCCATTAGGGGGTTCCGGGTTCGACTCCCGGTGAAGGCTAATGATTTTATCTCTGTGGAAATTCTGCTATTCTCAACAGATTTTCCTGCTTAAAGTACGCCCTGGAGGACACCGGCGGAAATAATATAACGCAAAATAATGCTCACTGGCCGTTCCTTCCAATTTCCCAACCACCAGCCCAAGCTCGCACTCGTGCCGTGGTCCGTGGCATCGATTGACTTGCCGCACCATCGGGGGTGAGTACCGTGAAGCGCCGAAATGTCGGCGAGCACGCCGGCGACGGCCGCGGAAACAGCGCCATTTGTCGGCTCCAATATCCGATGCAAATTCGAGTGGCTGACTACCGATTGGGGGCCTGACTCGGCCTGCTCCGGGGGTTTTGTCGATGAATTATTCAACCGTGGGCTCTCTCGAATCTACGCCACTCGGGCGAATTAAACACCGTCTTCGTGAGGCCCTCATTACGCAGTCCAATTACGCGAACGACACGGGTTTCCCCGGAAGGACGTCGCGGCCATGACCTCAAAACGATAACTGCGTACACTTCATAAATGGACGTTCACGAGGAATTTGACCTCGCATACTTACTAATTTACTTAAAAATTAGAAAAATAACTCAACGCTTTACTTTAAATTAGAGTTTCAAGCGTTTTTATATCATCCATTCACCATTAATACATAAAAGGGTCGGGTTAGTTGATCCTTTACATGTACTTTAGCAATAGTTAGTTATAACATAATCCCCTCTGGGAGAAAAATGCTCACGACTACTTTCCTAGTACAATGGAGATCCATGATTTGAAGCAACAGATGAAATTTGAATCGTGAATACTCTTTCGTTCCCCGAGTCACAGTAAAAGAAACAACGAGAGTGCACATGTTTTTTGGACTTCCACTATCGAATTCCAGGATAAAAAAGCCCGAATATTTTTCCGTTAATATTTAAAACACTGCTTCAACACTCACGAAAGCCGTAATAATGTGTTGAGGCTTATTTGTAATTTTTCACCTTAATTACGTGAGAAAAAAAAAGACATCCTTGGTCACGAAACTATACTGCGCAAATTTTACCTGGCGCATTAACAATGTTCTGAGAGCGAATTTGATATGCCTTAATTAGCAGCTTTAAAGAAAATATAATTTTGCGCCTACAGCACAATTAATTGTATTGCATGCTAGCTGCTAAGAATTACACAATGTGTTAAGAACGAAAAATGAAAATGCATATAAATTCACCTCAAACAGGTATCTCAGAAGGGACAATGATATGACATGATATGACAATGAATATTCATGAATTCTAAAATAGAAATGAAAGATTACGAAACCGAAGATAGGAATGAAAATGATAACTTGAAAGAACGCGATCATTAACCAAGAGTACTAACTCAAAACACGCAAACGGATGGATTTCACTGGACGAATATTGTTATTCATAGTACAGAGAGAAGTGATAAATATTTATTTTGACATCATTTACTAACGTGAATGAATTTAGCAAAATTACCGTGGTAATTTACTACTCAGGAAGATCCATTACCGCAGAAATACACAGGGCCCATTTCTAAGCCCTGAGAATCAAGATCAAAGCCGACGTTCAGCGAAAAAGGAAATAAGTGTCATCAAACAGCCCACTTCAATTTTCTAAATGCAATTTTCGTCATTCTGTTACCGATAATCAGGTCCTTATTAATTGCATCATATAAATTTGGCCTTTCCCGATAATTCAGGGGCCATTCACTCGTAATACGAAAGATGGACTAAATTATTTGAAACAAGTCTCGCAAAGAATTGCTTAATTTCAAACACGGCCAGTCAGACACAAAATCAAACATAACGGCAAGAGCCTTCTGCACCATCTTTTTACACTTTTGCTTGTATTCCTCCCCCATTAAGCATTTACGCACTTATCCCTTAAGCCCTCCAATAAGGCGCTTAGTATTCTTTACCTCTGGCATAGTCCTATACCGTGGAACACAATGAAAAACGTTCCGATATGAAAATAATCAATCACCGATATTAGGGAAACATTATATCTATGCAGTAAAACGCAGCCATTCTTTCGCTATTTTGGAATAATTAACAATAGGATAACTGGCGGGGAAAATGCATTAAAAACTAAAAAGATACTAGGCGTCACCACTGCAATTAAGTGATTTTAAGTGGGATACTTCAAACTCGGATGGATTCAGCATTGAAACATATATCATAAGACGCGCCCTGAGCATTATTGATAATATATATTCCGGGGAAAAAATCAACAACTTTTATCCCCACGGCACACTAACAAGGATTTCACTGCAAAAATACACATCACATATTCTTGCAGGACACCTGCACTTCCAACCCTCCGGAAATATTCCTCGGCATTTCCTGGACAAATAACCATATGCTTGCATAAATATAATTTTATTATAATTACGGAATGTGTTTCCCTTTGCTGAAAAATTCAAATATTTACTTTCACTCACTAAAGTGAACGATTTCTTTGCCTGGGGTTATACTGTCTCAAATAACCTTTAATTAAATTCCTAAAAATGCACATAAGTAAACATTCGGTTTCTGGTCATTTGATTAAACGCAATTCTACAAGTCATAATTGTACTCCCGAATCAGTTGGCCACCATATCGATAAAGGACCAAACTATGGACATTTGTAGACTAAAGTTGCAAGAAAATACATCAGAAGGAAAACATGAATCATTTTAATGGTCTCAGATGCCACTTCCTGGGACTTTACTATCAGCATAATGATGAATCACAGATTAGATATTGACCATAATAAGAAACGCAGAGGAAATTGGTATCAAGGGCATCAAGGTGAATGGGGAAGAAATAAACATGCTAAGGTTTGCTGATGACATTGCAGTTGTAAATATGAGCATCAACAAGAAAAAACTAAAATCCTAGCGAGCAGAAGAGAGAAGCTTGGGGCTAATATCACAATTCGAGGAGTGAAATTGGAACATGTGGAGAACTTCACCTACCTAGGTAGTACTATAACTTGGGATTGAAGAAGCTCGACGGACATCAAGCGAAGAATAGTACAAGATAAAGAGGCGTTTATGAAGAAGAGACAACAAATATGCACAAAGAACCTACGGCTGCAAACAAGGAAGCAATTCATCAAAACATTCGTATGGAGAGAGGCACTCTATGGATCACACACAAGGAACATTAGGAAAGCAGACCAACGAAGAACTGAAGCCTTCGAAACATGGTGCTGGAGGAGAATGCTGAAGATTAAATGGACAGATAAAGTGAGGAACGAAGAGGTGTACAGAAGAGCAGATGAAGAGAGTACAATATGGAAAACCCTACGGCAAAGAAGAACCAGATGGATTAGACATACCTTGAGGCGCAATGAAATAGTTAGAAATATAATAGAAGGAAACATTGAAGGGAAGGTCCCGCGAGGAAGACCAAGGGACAAGCATATAAGGCGAATAAAGAAGGACGTGAAAGAGAAAACATGCCAGGGCGTGAGGGAATTAACACTGAATAAGGAAGAAAAGAGGGCTGCAGTAAACCAATCCTAGGACTGAAATACTGATGATGATGAACAGTCGAAACAAAAGTTGCCAATAAAGGTTTTTGCATACATTATAAGAAGTATTTTTTATCGAGAATGCAGTACGACAAAGTAACGTCATAGACAATCAAGTGCATGCAACAACAGAACAACTATATCAGCGGCTCTTCCCCAAGTTGCGATCATGAGCCTATATGTTTATTTTAATAATATACCCAGATAATATTAAACTTATTGTTAGACATACTGTAGAAGTGCCAAAGCCCTGGTAAGTTACGATATTCACTTAAAGAAAGACAAAATGTATTCATTGCTTTACCAACAGTTTGATATTTCATAAGAGGGGTCATAATTGGCGAATGAATGAAAATTTATACCAAAATATAAACGGAAACGATTTCTAAAGGCATATCAAGACCTTCGACAGAAAAAGTACCAAAAACCGGATTAAATAACATTACACCTACTATTATTGCTTTTGGAACTCTCATGAAAAGTAATAAGCCTCAGAATTGTGATATACGAGGACTCGAAGTCGTAGAATCGAATTCCATAGGTTTAATTATAATTAATATTAGTCGAGCGCTAATATTATTTTACAAGTAAATGCTACTCATTAAAAAGTAAAAGAAAAGAATACATACGACAACTATCAAAGGAATGGCAACGTAGGAACAAATGGTATTGTCGATTAGGCAGGTTAAAAGTGTAAAACGTAAACAGAAAGAGTTACACAATTCTTTGCACTGTGGCCACATAGACCACCATAGAGAAGGAAAGTTTCGAATCGAGTATTCCGGTGACATATCGCACCAATTCATTACGCGCTCGTCATTCTGCCCCCTAAGCATAGATGGGAGCGTGCATCAAGACGCAGCACGTTTTGACATCACCCCATCCAGCTAATTGGCGCAGCAGTCGAGGGAAATGAACGCAGAAAGCGTGCAGAGCAAAATTTTATTTCCGCGGACATATCCGAGGGAGCGAAGGGGCACACACCCTTGTTCGCAGCCGCGTTACCATGGGAAGAGGGAGTGCGGAGGGGACGGTGAGAGAGAGGAGAGACGAAAAGGGGAGCGAAGGGGGCGGAGGGGGACAAATGGGGGAGGAATCGTGCTCGCCATGCCGAGCAGGGGGTGTCGTGGGGGTGGGATTCTGAGCGGGTGGGCTCCTTAACCTAATGGCTTCGTGAGCTGGTTGGAAAAGGGGAGAGGAGAAGACGCAAGTGTGGTAACAAATGGGAGGGAAGGAGGAACAGAAATAAATAACGCACGAAGACTCCACGTCCACCAGTCACGGGCATGAATGAGCACGGAAGTGATACATTTAAACACTCTACGTACATCGAACCACCTTAGAATAAGGGATCGGAAGGTGCGCAATTTGGCGAAGAATGGAGAGATTCGAAAAATAGCGATCTGGCGACGTCATAAGTCATTTTAAAGATAGCACTGAAGATACATACATTGCACCGATATCTTTAAACCACAATGTGTCTACTTGTAAAGCCTACTGCACAGAATCATTAGGTGTATGCTATTACAAAAATGTACACCATATCTGGAAATCAAAACCTGGTTATCTACTTGGACGTGAACTTGCGGGTCATGGAGGGAATAAATTTAAAGAACAGTTCTATAACTTGAAATAAAAATATCACGAAAACTTGCTCAATACAACGTTGCATCTATAACCATTCCTATTTTCAGTTACCTACATGATATGTAATTCCAAGAGGAATCTGTAAAGATTATAATAAGAAGAAATGCTTGCACAAGTGGCAGACATTTCAATGGACGTAGAAGTAATGAAAAATCGCCATTATCCGAAATTAGTAGGCATTGAAGCTGAGCAAGTGAGAAGAAGTTGAAATCAGATTGTAGCAGTCATCGACGCAAATGGAAGTACACGCAAAATAAGTAACGCATGCTTAATTATATCCCAGGCTTTCGGAAATGATTCACATTAAAGGTTTTTACATTAGAGGAGGAAATATCAAAAGGATTTTTAAAAGAGGTATGACTCCATTGGATTAATCGACTTTTAGAGCACGAACATAATAAGGACACGAGTACTGGAATAAAATGGAGCTTGGAAAGAATATTTGGCAATGCATTTCTATTCCAGTAACTACGCACCCGCACTTTCAACTACACGAAATAAAATGTACGCCATAAAAAAATTGCGTAGCAACTCCACAAATTTTTCTCATCAGAGCAAAACTACTTCGTCTATGACCGAAGACGGTTTACTAAGTTCAGCCGTCCAGCACAGGCAGCTAATCAGTGTTTCAGCAACGGCAGCATGTAACTTATGAACGAGTTCTGCTCACTGGGTAGCACCCAAGGCAGTAAATATGCGAGAGAGGGCAGCGCGAATAGGAATCAACAGCCAGCCGGCGCGAAGCGTCCTGCCTCTAACGGCGGGGAATGATATCGATTCCATTGCCTACAGCAGCAATAACCGTCCTCTCTGGAATGAAGCTATCATATTCCATACCATACGGCCGCACAGCCTAGCTGCAGGATTTTCCTAGTGATCTGGGGCGAATCCACGCTGATTTCGCATCGCGAGAGATAAAGCTATAAATAAATTACCGAGGCAGAGGCGACAACGAATTCATTGGAAAATGGCATTTGGGAGAGCGCGGATGCTATGCAAGAGTTCAAAACCCATCTGCAACGCGAAATGTCAAATTCAGTTCCTTGGAACAGATTTTCGTAAGAGACTGAAGTACCACGATAGGACGTAATTTTAATCTTAATCTACATTGCATTTTCTGCTATGCATTTCGGAAAAAAACTTTTACACTCCGATTGCCAGCATATGGGGAGCCCTCGTTCAAATTGCAACCTTGACCCTAAATATAGATTTCAATAACAGAATTATAATATGCTAAACTAGGGCATACTGTAAGAATTGCTGAAATCCAGGCCGGTTCCCATATTTAATGAAAGAAAGACTAAGCGTATTCATTGGTTTACTAACTGATTGATTTTTCATGAAAGGGGTCGTAATTGGCGAATAAATGCCAACGCCAAACACCGTGAGGCATCATTTTCCGACCCATCCAAAGAGTTCTGTGCTTTCTGGGACCATCTCGTGAACACATAATGCGACTAATGCATCCAAGCTAGGAGTGACCTCTTGAATGGTCCATATTAGCTGAGTGGAATAGCGTGGTGGAATATGAAGCGGCGATCTCAGGTCTTTCCTCCGTGTTAGGACTTTTTTGGCTTCTGGCGAAAATAGTGTTCCAGTGTATTTCCCGATTTAAAGAACAATTGTGATAACGTATCCCTTCGAAAATTACTCGTGCATTGGGAATATTATGGGTTAGATATTAATATTATGCCATCCATTACGGATTTCCTAAATGAAAGGGTTATCCGGCAATTAAAGTCACTTCGGGGGTACCACCAGAGTAGTGTCATAGGTCCTCTCTTGCTCTTTCTGTATATAAATGATATCAATAAGGTGGTAAAAAGTAAGGTTCGTCTATTTTCCGATGACACAGTAGGATACTGGAAAATACATAGCCCAAACAGTAAAGACTCTTTTAATGATGCCCTTGAAGCAATTGATAACGGGTGTGGAACATGGACGTTGGAATTAAATCTGAAAAAAACATGTAGTAATGAACGTTTTGAAAAATGAATATTTCTCCTCCTAACATTTACAACATTAAGTAAAACAAATTTAAAAGCGTGGAATACATTAAATATCTGGAATAAGACTGACAGAGTTGATCGTTCTTCGGGTAAACATATTATGAAATCATTGGCTAAGCTTGATTTATCAACAGAGTACTAGGCAAATGCGACGATAACATACGAAAGACTAGCAATTTTCCCTAGTTAGACTTCATTTGGAATATGCCGCCAAAATATGGGATTCTTACGTAAAAGACTTAAATAACGAACTGGAGCGTGTGCAGTGAGAATCGGCAACATTCGTAAAGGGACGGTATGATAATTATATTAGTGCAACCAGTAAATTAAAAGAAACATAATAGGGACTCATAAGGACATAGGAATCATAATCCGGAGGGTGAAATATCTTCATCTCTTAATTGAATTCCAAGGTAATATTTTCACTGATGAAGTTAAAAACTATTTACGAACTCCAGCTTTCTATGCTATACTGGACCATGGCCATAAAATTATAGTGATTGATTGGCGAAACGATATCTTTAATATGTCTTTCTTTCCTAGTAAGATTAGGGATATTAATAGGTTGGTCCGTATTTGTGTTAGGTCTTTAAGATAACCCGACTAACAGTATGTTTGGGCATGCTTGGTTTTCCATTTCAATCTTTTTTTTTTAATTGTTATGTTTCCACAGGAATATAATTGCTAAACGTTTTTAAGCATGCTACGTAACGTATGCTTGGTTTGAATTCACTCCTTGCCACGCGTATTTATGGTGGCTTGTAGGGTATTATGTAGATGTATGGGAAAATTCTTTTGAATATAGAAGGGAAAATCACTCCCAAAGCAAAAACTATGAATACATTCGAAACTTGGGCTTTCAGCTTTGAAAATAAAAAATCTAATGGATTTTTCCGCTTTTAAAGGCGGGCACGATCCAAGTCGGAGATCTGAAGTGGCAAAAGCAGACCCTTCGAGCCCATGCATCTTCCAACACGGGGAAACTTTCCTTTCTGTTACAACTTGGGAACATTAACCTTTGTGGGGTTGTCATCACTTCATGCTCAGGAAACTTCCAAGTCGTCCAACCTAAAATGGAATTCTACCGGTCAATTTACGACAATGTGAAACTTACAGTGATAATTCCACGAATACTGCAACAAATAATAGTTACTTTCAGTGTATCTATTTTGACACATTCCTAACGATTTACCATCCATACATCCCACGCTAAACTATTTCCAGCGGAGATTCGCTGACTTAAAGGGGGAGAGGGGTACATAGTTTGGAGAGAAGGAGTTTGGTCGTCCCTCAAATCCAAAGGACGACATGACAGACCCTCCAGGTGCTACAATCAAACGTATTCTTAAAAAGGTTATATCTCTGAGACACTCAGAGCACTTAAAGAAATTTCGTATTCAGACCAATAACAAAAAGTACATAAAATATATTGTCGGAGTACTGCGATCAAGTCAGTCATGGAGGACAATATGTGAGAGGTACAGTGGAAATACTCCCTCTCTACTACCAAACAGTTGACGGCGACGAAGCCTGATATCGCTCTCTCCTCGATAATCTCTCGCACGCCTTGCTAATGATCAAGTTTTCGCCACCGGCCAAAGTGAACATGGATGCGAAAGATAGAAAAAAGGACGAAATATCATGATCTGCTAGGCGAATACCAGAAACATACGCGGGATACGCTGCCAAGCTGATAGTTCTCATCGTAGCCGTGGTGGATGGGGTCTCAAAGATATAGAACATGATGTGCATTGACCGCGTAGGACGCGAGCGGATGCACTTGCAGCGGGTATGCAGAAGTTCGTCATTCTTGGGTTCCTCTGCCAGCCCTAAGCGCACGACCCTCAGCAAAGTAACCCCTATCCCGCGTTGATGGACGAGATTATCCAAATATATGACCCCTATCCAGTCTCAATACATTACGACGGCAAAGACACCCGATGATAGCCAGAAACTCGAAGGTGAATGTTACCTTAAATAACGAGGTAATCATGAAATCAGCATAAAGGTGAAAAGCCAGTCGTAAAATTTCCCTTAAGTATGTGCCTTAAGTTATGCCTTAAGTATAATTACCTCTGTTTAAGCTTATTTATTAGGATGATTCAAGACCTTGCATTTGAATTAGCCAAAAAATGACAGAAAATGTTAATTGCTCAATGTCATATATATATATATATATTATTTATGTATTTATTTATATAGCCATTATTTATATATATGAAAGTGACGAATAAATGTTAATTTGAAGATATTATAAAGAAAAATCTTGAAATAGTACGATCCACACAGTCTAATAAAACCACCGAACAAGTTTTCTTTGACAATGACGGTGACCTGCCGAATCGTAGGTAGGTGGTTTTAATAAACTGTGTGCATCATGCTATTTCAAGATTTTCCTTTATAATATGAAGAATTTCCACAAAGTAAGGCCTGAAACAATCCTTTTAATTTTAAGAAGATAGGCGATAGAAGATTTGAGCGGAGAGCTGCGTCAAACCAATCTTACGATTGCTGAATAGTGATGATTACATAGATTTATAAAGCATTAGTAAATGTAAAAACCTTTACCTCTAATGGTCACTGAGAGAAACACTGAAATAATGAAGCGGGTCGCATGGTATTTCAGCTAAAGGAATCCCTTTCTTATCCTTTACCGTACCACCAGGTAGCTATTAAAGAATGATTTAATTCAATGGGGGTCTAAGTAATAACTATCGTAAACTTTCATTCGGGGTGTATAATATTAAAAATAGCACAAAACTTATTGACGAAAGGTAGCCATTGCTGAGTTTAGAATGCATTTTTGAGAGAAAGTGGGAGTTCTAAAACTCGTGATAACACGATAAAGAATTGTGGACATACATATACCTATATATTCAATAGTATACACACAAGTGCATGGCATGAAGCTTTCTGCAAAACCAACTAACAGCATTTTTTTATGTTTGCTTTGTCATGTAAATCTTTTTTACATCGTCGTCTCCACTAATATATAGCTGCATATCCTTTTTAAGCATAATATATAATGCATGTTTCGTGTGAATTCAACTCCTTCCACACACTGGTGGAATTAAGGGTGTTATAGAAATGTAGATGGCACTCAAATTCGCTCAACCGCACAGTCTGGAGAGCGCATAGACCAATTTGGCCAGGACAAATGTGGTTAACGTCTCAGGATCCAACGTCGCACTCTGAGAAAACTGGGTCTCAAAAGAGGAGTCCCGGCCGCGCGATGGGAAGTGGGTGGTGGGGTGGAAACCGATCGCCCGGGACATCTAGCCTGCTGCCGCCGGAGGATGAGCTGCCATTATCCGAGTGGGCACTCCTCTCCGAATGGGGAGGACGCCTCTTCAGCGTCGATGCCCGAGTGCACCATCCACCAAGGATATCTCGATTCTCCACCAAAGAGAATCGCCGTTTGGTGCGTGGCTGGGGAGCCTTGACTGGTGAATGCGGCCTTACAACGTAAGAATGTAAAAGCATCACAGTGATTTTTCAGAGAGTTAATGAAAATGGAGATTATACAGAGAGAAGGAAAGCTTCTTTACGAAGAATGAAAATAGAGCAAAAAAACTAGTACATTATAAGGAATCCATGGTAGGTTCAGATATTTTCAGGCCCATGCTCATAAAATAATCAGGAATGGCATTTAATAGGCCATTGAACTGTGCCGCGAAAATAAGATATTATTGTCAGAACCCACGATAAAAATTATTCTGTTTCGCGTAAATAAACCGTCGCTGAAGTTAAATTATTACAAAAATAAATATAATTGTAAAATTAAAACCACAGCATCAGATTCATTAACTACTTAATATTTTACAGATTGCTTTTCAAGGAGTACCGTTAATAGATCCCCCAACCCAGCAGAGCCAATGCGTTCAGTCAAAGATCGGATTTATAGTAGAACCAAAGAAAGAAGCGGTATGTATTTTACAGACACACTCAAAGTATGTGTTCGTGCATTAAATTTTAGCGAAATCTGTATATTCATTAGCATTTATTGAACTTCACACGCGCGCAGGAGTCACGAGAGACTGTTGTTATTTGCACGCTCAAGTCCTTTCAGAGGCGTTAAAAGAAATTGAGGAAGCGAACATCAACCCTTCCACTCCTGGTCGTCACAAAGTACATGGTGACCGATGGAGGTCCTTCCTTCGAGGACATGTGGGCCGCTTCCCTCCTACATTACTCCCCGTAAACGACCTCTTCAAACAAAAACTCACCTGTTCGTCCGGGCCAGCTCCATTAGAGCCCACGCCCCCGTCATTATCGCCGGCCCTTCTGCGTGCAAACGACGCCAACTTGAGCAAAGTCAAGTGACAACTATTTCTCGTATCTGTGCGGCGGAAATTCGGCGGACAATAGCTGCAGCGAATTTTCAGCGGGGTGACGTAGTTAAGGGGAATACGTAGGAGTGTCGAGGCCTCTCACCACCTCGAAGGGAGGAAAGGGGAGAAAAAGAGAGAATTCAATGACTCCGCTTTTCGGCCGACCCTGTCGCTAATGTATCCCGCCATTTGCTCCGCCAATGATGCGGCAGATAGGGAAGGAAAAGGAGGAGGCCCTTATCTCGGCGGTCGCATTTGAGGCCTCCTCCCGGGCCACGCACCACTCCGACGACTCATCTCCGCACCCAAAGAGCACCATGGGAGCTAGCCCCCTCCTACATCGCACCTCCTACTTCTCCACCTCCCACTGCACGCATTCCCCCTCCCACCGATGCCTGTAAACGGAGGCGCTGTGAACCGAAGAGAACGCGGTATGCCAATCGAGCGACAGCCGAGATTGTGTTCCGACGACCTAAATCAACACTCGGAATTAATGGAAAAATTATCACTTTCCACACGAACGGGGAAGTGTGGCGATTACATTGAGGATCTGAAACGAACGGCATTACTGCTCTGAATGTCCCGTTCATGAATTATATACGAATTAATGGAGTCTAAACTTTATAAAATATTTCCGGATATTGGGACTCGCATTTTAGCGAGACGTTTTCCACTCTTAGAATAAGAGTTCAAAAGCCGGCAGATGGCAATGACATCTCCCCTTTGTTCCCGTATGGAGAATATTATACATTCAGTACCAACCTGGTCCGTCATACAGGACGTTAAACGCGTGAACCCCGAGTGGCCTTTCGTTAAGAGTAAACAAATGCTGAAGCTAAGTGTTTTTCTTTTTTACTTAACGAGCTCTTCTTCAGTAAGAGGTGCAAAAGCTCGGGAAGGACTTGAAGCCATCGGTGATGATGATATCAAGTGCTCGAAAATGGGCACACCACGAATTTTGATCGTTCGACAACTCCATCTTTACAACTTTCAATTGCCTTTGCTCTTGATACAAGTCTGTGTGAATAAGTTACACGGACCCAAGTATTTGCTATGCACGAAAGAATTTAAATCAAAATTAAATGCTCACATGCGCATGTATTTCCTCAGTAAAAGAAGGGCATTATTATTTTCCGAAGGACCGACTTCTAGGAAATCGCAGATCCAGCGGCAGTGATTGTGTCCTGAGGCTAAAATTGTCAAGTTTGGGACATAAGTGAACTTCGTATACGACAGATGGATGTCATCCTTCGTCGAATCATTTCAGAACATATTTACCTCATTTCCACGATCACCTCGTTCCTAAATCTTGTAGAATAGTTATTGTGTGGTACGAAAGATTACTTACTCCATACAAATCATCGATTTACCGATTCCAAAGGCCGTTCAAATATCCAGAGCAACACTCACCTGTAAGGAAAGAAAAATGATTTCAGTAAGCTAACAATTTAAAGTCAAAAATATGGTTTATTTAAATAGAAACGATAACATTATCTGATAAAGAGCTTAATGGTCAACTCCAACCGGCTAAGGAAAATGATTGAATGAAACTAGTTACGCAAGATAGTTTTAAGCCCAGAAATATTTTCTCCCTCGGGAGAGAGAAGGCAACGATTTTGAATAGTTTTTCCACCTGACTGAGGCGAACCAGATATCTACATCGGAGACACCGAAAGCGACACAGAGAATGGAAGAGTCCCTCCTCACTGAAAAGGTTGAAATTCCGTCAGTCTTCATACTATTCCAGCCACTATCAACCATCTCTCAACAGCCTTATTCTGCAATACGGTGGTTCTGATATCTAAAGCGGGAGAAAGAGAAGCAATGGAGACCAAGAATTCAGTACTTAGTGATTTCTATAAGCACTTTACAGGAGAACTAGGAAAATAAAATACCCACACATAAATTCATGTATAAGCGTGGCTAGGTCAGAGAAGTACACAATAAGTACAGAAAGCAAAATGGAGAACCTTCCAAAGGTACGCAGCAGGTGGGAGCAATAAGGATTCACGAGCACAAATGCGCGATTCAGATACATCCGGGTTGAATTTTGAATTTCGGTTCCTTCTTCTTGTCCCGCTCCAGTTTCCTCATGACTCCTCTATGCATGGCAGTAATGAGCAGCTAGATGAAAATGAGCTACCGTGTGAACTCATTTCATTCCTTTTGATGCGGAGTTCTTTGGCAAGTGCGAGTCAAAGGCGGGGGGGATGCGAGTGGGTGGAAATGGCACGGCTTCCCTCTACCGCGCGGGCCACTCGCATTTTTGGGCCGAAAGGGGCGTGAGAGTAGGGATAAGAGTGCAACAAGGGCAGGAGCACAGAAGGAAAAAAAAGGGATGGAGTGGAAATAAGGCGGGAACTCAAAGAAGCAAACAAGTGAAGACGAAGAGCGAGATGCGGGAAGAAATGAAAAAAGGGGAGTGCGGCGGTGGGAGGGAGGCGGGGTTATATGAAAGGAAGGACATAAATTGAATTCGGGGATGTGAGACGCGTCGGTGGGCGGCCGAAGTGCTCTTCCTTTCTTCCAACAGAGTCATGGTTTTGTACATTAACACGCGTCCCAAAATGTTGGCAGATAGAGCTTCATTTCAATACGGGTAGTGGCATTCTCTTTACGAAAGAACAAGCCGAACCGAAGCAAGAATGTTCACGGGAACAGAATCCTACGTCAGAATTTTCACTTCTAGCATCCATGACTACTAACCACTTAAGAGTGGAGTACTGCTTTATCTCTCTGATGCCTACCAATTTATGTACATATTGTAATCTAGTAAGGCAAAGGTACAAATTCTGAGGTTTCAGGTGTGATTGAGTGGAAACGGAACAGAACTGCACTCGAATAGTTCGCAACTTCCACAGATAAGATGCTTTATCAGCCTGAAGATGCCGTAAAAAGTGAAACCCGGTCGCAATAAATGTTTTCTCAGTGGAACTTTCTCATTATTTAAGTGCAGTAAGGAAAAGGTTCTAAAACGCAAGGTTATTACATAATTTATTTATTTAAGTTCTGCACTACCTGGACAGTAATGATCTGAAGCATATGCGAGCACATAAATCTCGCACACACTTGAGTCAAATTCTGTAAGAAGATAATCTCAAAAGTTAAATTTGCATTAAAAAGAGGAATAAACTTATTTTACTATGCTACTAGAAGGAATGTAAAATAAGAATTTAGCTTATGCAAATTTTTAGCTCAATAACAACAATGTTCATGTAGTAACGACACATAGTTAAGTTTACTATTCCCTTCGGAATAACCGATTACTACGAGTTTAATTCCTTAGTGAGAAACTACTAAATAATATCAAACTCTTCGGTTAAAATCCATCGAAGGCTACTTTCTGGACAGAAAAGTGGAAAATACTCTATGATATCAAAACTCACAGAATCACGCGTGTAAACACAACCACCCAAGTACAGTATATCGCAAATAGGCGCAATTTTCCTGAAATGACTTGATTTCATGGGAAAAAAATTTTAATTTAC
The DNA here is from genome assembly GCA_933228895.1 of Platycnemis pennipes. Classification (NCBI taxonomy): domain Eukaryota; kingdom Metazoa; phylum Arthropoda; class Insecta; order Odonata; family Platycnemididae; genus Platycnemis; species Platycnemis pennipes. Next base: position 140,727,562 of record OW121849.1, on the reverse strand, counting down.
TCATCAGCTCCTTAAACTACAGTGAAGAAGAATTCATAGTTCAAAATCTATAGCCGAGGAATCATTCAACCATCCTGTTATGGGTTCAAGACATTCGACGACTTGGTATTAATAAATGAAAGTACGAAAGGGCCGATGTGTTGCATTCCCCGCTTTAAAATACAGACCGGAGAATAAGGGGTGTAACAGTTTCGGAAAAGGACGCAGGGACGATATAAATCTCAAGGCCGAGGAACTAAGGAGAGTGAGGGGATCTTAAAAAGTACATACTCGGTGAAAATCCATTCCCTCTGGAAGTGGGAGGGAACGGTCGAGAGAAAGAGAGGGCAAATTCACCCGGGGGTGGGGGGGGGAGGAAGGGGTGGAGCGGGGTTGAAGGAGGGCAAAGCGAACTAGAGGCGAAAAATGGCGAGAAACAGAAGCGGGATAAAAATAGAGACCGTAGTAGCAAGACGGCGGAGGAAAGACGGTATCGATTGTTTCCGGAGGAGGGGGGGAGGGGGGGGGGGAAGAGGCTTGGGAATAAGAACGTGGGGGGGGGGGGGGGCTCCCCGGGAGAAATCACGGCGAGGGACGGAATTGGGGCCAAGGGGAGGAGGGAGGGGTGGGAGGCAAAGGAAGAAGAGGCGAGGGAGACGAGGCTAATAGGAAGAGTCAATAACGGAGGAGGGCGAAGGAAGAAAGGGAGAAAGGGCGGGCCTACAGAGGAGAGGGAAGGAGCGTCGATATTCCCAAAAAAAAGAACGACATCTGCGGCATGAGAACACGGGAAGTAAATTTTGCCTCCACGCTTCCTCGTTAACGAGATGGCCTTGTCATCGGTCAAACGAAAGGGCATGAGGTAAGAGAACCATTCGGGTACAAAACCAAATACAAACCAAATGAGAAATCAATCGTGATTTAATCCCATCGTCGATGATTCAATCACGAGGACGCAATAGGGAGTGGATTATTACCTAGTGGGTGGCTGGGTGAGTGAGTATTGCCAGTCCATCCTTGGAAACCGTGTTCGAAACGAGGTAGATTTTGCATTGTAATCTTTACTTGGTGACGTACGGAGAGTATTCCAAGTTCAGTACCTGCCCCGTCCGTCGGACGGAAAGTAAATCCGCAGTCCCTAAGCCGCTTAAGTATTCGTTAAGATAAGGTTATTACGGATGCCGGGTTTCTCTCCAAATTTTACCATTCCTCCTTTCCTATTTGTGCACTTCACCTCCAAATCTGAGGGCTTTAAGCGCGGAACCACCACCAATTTCAAGTCTGGCGCGTGTATACGGAGCAAGGGAAATAGGCGTTGAGTCACCAAAATTCCGAAATGAAGAAAAAACTGCTTCCCATATACGGATGACTGATCCCTGCTAAAAGAAGCATACACAGTCGACATATACGAGCTGAATGGTATTAAGATTCCGAAAGTGCAGCGGGTGCAGGAGCTACATATGTAAGAATACGGAGTACACACAGATAAAATAGCATTTCCACATTGAGAATTATAATTTGGCAACGATATCACAGACATTTTTACCAAGTTGTACTTTTCATTGAAACTCTTCATATTTTTCAATTTAAAATGAAAGTTACACAAATAATACTCAGTAAAATAAATGGATGACTGCCATAATATGATCTGTGATGCATTTTGTGGTCGTTCAGTTAGCGATGCCAACGAGTCTCTATGGCTGTCCTCTCCACGGCGGAGCAACTAATTTGTGTCCCGTAAGAGCCGGTAATAAATAGTTCCACGACCCTAGTTTGCCAAACCCTAGAAAGGATGCGGTTAGTACCAAACGTAGGAATTATGACGAGACGATTTGTCGACAGGGCTTTGGTTCAGGCTCAATTGGCCAAGATCCGAGGAACTGCTGATGCTTGTGGCTTATAATTGAGAGTACGACGCGACCGACCCGTTGTCAGCCTAACACACATTGAAGAGGTATGAACTAGAAAAACATATTCACTTCAAGTTAAAAGAGAATATTAAGACTGATAGATACCATCTACAATACAATGATAAATTAAGGACAGAATTACCACACACATTCAGTGAAATACAAAGAGCTGCTGTTAACGAGATAAAGAAAAGAGGACAAAATACGCAACAGCATGAACATTTTACAAAAATTTAGTGGAAACTACCACATTGTTTTAGGTGCAGAACTAACGAGTCTTTCACTTAAACAAGACGGATGAAAGGGAAAAAGAGGAAAACATTGATGACGGATTTTAGTGGAACCAAAGAGCAATACACCAGTGTCACGTCAATCACCTAAAAAGTTCTAAATTAAATCATGCATCATGGCGATATACCCATCAACTGTCACCCAATAGCTCATGGTGAGAGAGGCTGCGTTCATGACATAAGCTCAAATGTAACTTTCCTTCCTGGAAGTCAACGGAAAGTCTATTACATACAAGGCAGTGTGATAGCAAAAAGAAATATGTAACAAATAAAATACTTCTGTAAATGAAGGGTTAAAAACCGAGGCAACAAGCGGGTCAGCTTTTAACGGCAGCAAAATATAAAACTGCTACGCCAGCCACTGCAGACGCCAGTGAATTGAGGGAATTCTCTCGAGACATAACGAAAAGCGAGAGTTAATTCTCCATTGGAGAGGGTGATTTGGTGAAGTTGAACGATGTAATAATGGTTTAAATGTATAAAAACACGGGTTACTCGTAAATATATTAGCGTTGAAAATGCGCACTAATTACCTTTCTTATTCCGGATTCTTTACAATCTCTGCCCTTTAATATTGTTATAGCAATCAATGTGCCTTGCAGTAATCTTAGACGCAGAAAAGGATAACAAAAATTAAGACGAAGGCGGAAGATAAAATAAACCAACTCCATCAGACTTGAATAGCAAGGTCTACTTCGGAGAGATATGCACCCCTTCTGTTTTGAAAAGAGATTCATGAAAATAATGAGCATCGAATTGAAATAATCAATTATATTATAATATTATAAAATGACAATTTCTTACAAAAAATAATTATTTGGAACGACTTTGAACATCCTACAGGAGCAAAACTCATCAAACTACAAAATAGGGGGATTATCGACAAGGATGGGATGGAAGTGGAAATTAGGATGATTATCATAGGAAGTATCTGAACTTGAATTATAATTACCTTTTTTTCTTCTACCAGATCGAATCATTATTTAATGCTAACGACGTGAAGACAACAGAAAATTTCAATGGCATCAATATGGAGTCGACATCGAAAGAAATTACATAATATATTTTCTCAAAGATGGAACGCTTGCATCTTGCTTGATGCAACCCATGAACCTTGATTTTCCAAATTTTCCTGTTTCTTTCTTCCACATATTTTCGTATTACATCATTCTACAAGACGCCTGAATATATACCTAACATTATCAGCATATTCTGATAATTAGAACTGTGTCACAACGTGGCTTAAGGGGATGATTTGTTCTTTACCACAGAATTTCTCAGCCTGAGATCAAATTTTATACAATCAGCGGAGGTTCCGCATAGTTTTCTGAATTGTATAATTCTAAATAGTTTCCTTAATCGACATCAAGTCTTTATATTACCTTGCGTCATCTCATCGTCAACAACATAAAATCCTGGCTGGTTAGACGCAGCTCTCCTCTCTAATGCATGCACGCTAGTCCTTCATTTTAGCATTAATATCCTTTGATTCGGATTTGCATCCTAATGAAAATCTTTATTCTATCACCAGGCTTATGTTCCCTCTTGAAAATAGGTGTTTATCCTGATAGAAAACCCTCCGCGTGGTCTATTCTACAGAATTCAAAAATCGATGTAGCTGCTGCTATTGCCGCCCATTTATCTAGGGGAGGCGAACGACAACTGAGGTCATTCGCGCCATAGAGGATAGGTGGGTAACTTGGTGAAGGTAAGAGCTTTCGGGAGACGGAGGAATGGTGGAGGGAAACCCAGCGTCGGCATTAGCCTGGTCCGCCTGGTCTTAACGAAAGGCGCGATGGGGATCAAAGGTCCCGTCCCGAAGGGCGGAGTACTGCGCTTGGGTATCTCCACTGCCCTCAACCGAAGCAAGCAATCAAGAGTTGAAATACAGTTGATTACTGTACTCGAAGATCTCTCCGCGAGGAACTCAAGAAGGGACCGGTATTCCAATGAAAAAATGCTCCTCGAACCCGTGCCCTCGAGATGGGAGGGCAGTAGTCTAGCCACCACACCAAACCGATCCCCTGGTTATTTTGCTTCCCGTATGAAGAACGTCTTCCCCTCGTCATCTACCAAGTTGAAAATCAACATTGTGGGCCACAAGAGGATTGAAAAATAAATGGGGGGATCGGGTTGGTGTGGTAGCTAGAGTACTAGCCTCCCGTCCCGAGGGACCGGGCTCGATTCCCGGCAGTGGCGGATTTTTTCAGTGGAAAACCGGTCCCCACTTGAGATCCTAGTGGAGGGTAATTCAAGTTCAGTACTCCGTCCGTCGTATGGGACGTTAAGCAGTGGTCCCCTTGGCGCCTTCCGTTAAGAATAGGCTAATGCTGACGCCAGGTTTCTCTCCATCCTTCCTCCATTTCCTAAAAACTCCTACCATTATCCAATTACCCACCTATCCTAAATTGTGTAAATGACCTCAGCTGTCGGTTGCCTCCCCTGAATAACCAACCAAAAAGAAATGGAAGTATGGCAGAGTAAAGAGAACAAGCGATGAGCAGAAGGTGGGGCAGGGCGGAGTGTAATGCAAGGGGAGAGAGGACGTGGCCACCAAGAAAATGGAGTTGAGGTGCGGCGAGGCAAAGGGGGCAAATGCGATGGGGACGTGGAGGAGGTGGAGGGGCAGGGCAGGTCAGATAAGGGGTCGGTCGGGGCGAAGGGAAGAGGATTATGTCGGCGGTGTGGAATGGGGCGAGGGGGGGGGGCGGAGGGGAAGCGAAGTTTATCGGGAGACTCCTTGAGGTGGGGAGTAAGCGGGGCAGGAATGAAAAGGGTCGAAGAGGACGAAAAAGGGCTCAGGAGAGAAGGAAAGAGATCGATTGATCGCCTTTTGTTCCAGACCCCAGTCGGGAGGGAATGAATAACCTCCCGTTTAAAGTATATCACGCGACAATAGCGTCAATGAGAAGTCCTTGACACATTTACCATCTTTTCTGAAAGGAATCCTTATTTTCTCTTTTACAGGAAAAATAAAATGTACGTAAAAGGAGTGTGCGTGGACCGGCTCGCAAAATTACTGACGGTTATAAGAGAGAGGCCATTGCCTCATCTCCAGCAGCCTCGAATATCTCGGCTTAAACTTACTAAAACCAGCACACTAAGTATAAAGCTTGAGAGTAAAACCCAGAAAATTCCATAGAAACAGCATGAAATTTTAACTCAATCATTCAATGGTAATCGCACCAATTACAAAGTTACTCTCACACAAGAGAATAAAAAATACACATTTAATAAAAGTAGCATAACTTTCTCTCACCTTAAATATCATTGGGAAAAACATTGTTCACATATGCCGTCTAAACTATTTAGGGTTAGGAAATATTTTTAAGAAAACGGATAATTTTCCTTATACAGAAGTAGTGAATTGTGGACTGTCAAGATGCTGACCAATATTTCATATCCCTCTACCCAAAAGAACAAAGAGAGCATCTCATACAGGGGAGCAAGTGAGGAAATGGGTTCCCTTCACCGCCAACTGCTTCCAAATCTGCTTTTCTCTCGGGCATCGTCAACACCAACGAGCTGTTACTCGAGATCGTGTGCTTCCTAACAGCACCAAAGACACCAAGTTGCCACCGTTACCTTCGCTTCTCAACGTTTACGTTGCCTAGGGTTGTTCTTGAAGGTCGTTATGACGTTGGAAGGGGAAAGATTGGCGGAGAGGGAGGCCAAAGGGAAAAGAAATGACGATCACAGGAGCACCTTTATCCGGAGAAATGCAGATTCTCAGTTAAATCTTCCAACTTGATATTAATGCATTAATATTTATTTGTAAATGAAATTGACTAAGCAAGTAACCGAAATAATTTATTTAGAAAAATATGGCCATGGGTTAGAGTTGCTCTACATTTTGGGATTTTTCTGTGCGGCCTGCATTACAACTCAAAGTTAAGAGTTAAAAATGAGATAATATTGTATATTCTGTGATATGCCTCTAATATAGGAAGCAAAAATATGCCAAAAAATTACCCCAGAGTAAAGAAAGGCTATACGTTCGATACTATCATGCCTAGATTTTTGGAGCGTAGTATTGGACCAACAAAGATCTATAGCATTCGACTGAGGAATTCAAATAATTACTGCACCTCTCCTTCCTAAGGAAGCATTGAGCAAGCAACAGTTTTATAAACAAGTTCTTCATGTTGATAGCGTGTCAGCCCCGTCAGTCCTCATCGTACTATGAAAATTTCTACCAATATGTATGCTAATCTATTACCTGAAACATACGAAAATAACTCCTATAGTTCTACCATAGTATTCAGGAGTAAATAGGCGGATAAATTGTCCTAAAGTAGGTCTTCAGTCTCTCCTGTCACCACTGCTCTCTTAATATATGACCGCCTGGAAGACACGAAAACTTATCCACGATTAGCTTTCCCTGTAGCTGAGCGGAAACTCCATTCATCAACCCAATATTCCTAGGGGAAACCAACTATTCGTAGAGGAGACCCAAGAGTCGGGTGGTGAAAGGAGGAGGCAGACAGGCACTAAATCATTCTCTACACCTGCCAATACATATATGTACTCCACTCTAGGAGAACTTGAAGCAAGTTTCCACTCGCACACACCAGCATACATCATACTCCATTTTAACGCTTTTCCTCACTTCTTCCAACACTTCCCAGCCTTCTTTCTACCCCAAAAGTTAGAAGAATTTTCATCGGTCAATAAACTCCTCTCATTACATTTATCATCAATATTTTAATATAATTACAAAACTAATACTCCTGATTACCTTTTATTTTTAGCAGCTGGTTCTCCTCATTGAAATGTAAAACAAAAGGAACAATATTGAGACAATGTGTTGCTGACGACGAAATCAAGAATTGAGTAACAATTTCCCACTAAATTTCAACAAAACCAACCATTTAACAAAACAAAAAGGTCGGTGTGGGGCGAGTCTAATGATCTAAATCTATGATCGGTAATGTTCGAATGTAGCATGAAAATAGTAATTCCTTGCTACTTTATTCACCACAAAAAAAAATAACTTCGTTTCCTCATCACTAGATAGCTTTCCCGCTAGAGGCTTCTAAGTATCGACTGATTTTTTTCTGTTTGCTTACTTTACTAACCGATTGGGAAACAAAAGGAGTGCCGAATAGTGGGTTGTCAATATACTGACTAATCTTTCACACCACTCCAAATAAAAGCAAAGATGTAGCATCTTATACAGTGGAGCAAAGAAAATAAGTTCCCTTCAACACCATCTGCTGCCAAAACTGCTTTCTTCACTACATCAACGAACGCTTCGAAATGAGTAGTTTGAACCTGGGGAACCATGTACGGGCATACTTGAGGGCAGAAAAAAAACAATTCACACGCATGGGGAAGATCACAAAATTGACACTTTTAGATGGATCTAGCACAAATTCGAACAAGTACTTCCAAACGTGGGCTGCCACACTATCTGCATGTATCACGGTCCCTACGGAAACTCTCCGCACGATAAAAAACACGAAACTAGAGCGAAGTGAAGCCATCTCCGTCTCCTAATTCGCTCTCTTTCGACCGTTCTCAAATACGGCAGGACAAAGAGAAAGGGCCCGCTACAGATGTTCCCAATCCAACAACCCAGCTCCGCCGGATACAGCGAATGCTGCTCAAACTGACTTCTTTTCCGATCCGCTTTTGTTGGGAATTTTATGCGTGGGGAACAATTACCCGGATGCTTCCGGCGTTCGGCATTGGAACAAGAAGTAAAATTCCTTAGTTCACTGAAACTCTTAGCTTGGAGTATCTTCCCTTTAGAAGTTCTTCTTAATGCCGCCGTATTGTAGGGGCATATCCCCTGGAGGTTATGGCGAGAGGAGAGCAAAAAGGCAGTGATGACACCCAGCCATACCGGCTTTCTCGTCCAACACAATTCTCCGCCTAATGAAACATTTCCACACGGCAGTTTTATTTTCGCAATAGGGTAACTTCTCGAGCTTACTATAGAATTAAGTCTAAAAATACTAATATTAAACTTCTTAGGTACTTTTTTTTCTTCGTGACTGGTGAGAAATTACTGAGAAAATGGGTCCTTAGTTCGAAACAAATATTTTAAAAAGCAACGAAACATTCCTCATTCTTGAACTAAACTAAAAGATAAGGGAATCCAATGCATGACATTTCAAAAATTATGGACATTGAATTTTGTCACGTGTTTCAATGGATTGATTTACAGGCGAAATCTTATAACCGGCGTAAAAAACGACTCATGGGTATATACTCATGAGGACAAAAAGAGAAAAAGACGCACGCTCGGATGGACATCTATTACTTGCTCGGTAATCTTGTCGAAAACATTTCCGCAACAATGGAGAGTGTTGCTTTCCCGCAACAATGCTCGCGCCACGTAGAACACGCGGTCCCCGTCACACAATTTCCTACGGAAACCACGAGCTTCTAATTCACTGCCTTTACTTCCAATCAGTCATGTATGCTGCCGTAATCTTACGAGTTTATTTATGATACCAATAAGGGAGATGAGATTGAGGAAGTGGGCAAATACAGCTGGAAAAACTCCATTTTTATTGCTTCTTTCATCACAAGAAATAAAAAGAAAAATGATGAATTATATTTCCTACATAAATAATAACAATCATTATATTAATGGAAAGAGCGAGCAACAAGGAAAGAAGTCCTAAGTAGGGCGGGAGGAGAGAAAGACGAACTGTAAACTTAAAAAGAATCTGCCACAACTTAAGACGCGATGGCATGGTGAAGATAACCGTCGAAAGAAAATTGAACCAGATAAATGGCAAATAGATGCCTCCAATGAAAAGTACGGGGCAAGTAGTGAAGTATGTAAAAGAGATAAAAATATCAGCAGAAAGAGGCTAGCTGATAAGATAGTCGAGTGGAGAGCTGCATCCAACCAATCTTTTTTTATCTTTTTAGTGAAGTTTAGAACAGCATATAAATACTAATGCTTTTTAATGCATGATGTGTAGTGCATGTTTAGTGAGAATTCACCCCATACCACACATCTTTATGGTGACTTGCAGGGCATTACGTAGATGCAGATGTAGATGAATCTCAGGGTTGCTGGCTTATAATGATGATGACTCATTACATAGAGCAGATTGCATGACTGAGTTATAGAACGATTTGTATGGTGAACTTTAACAATAACCTGATGAAACAGGTTATTGTAAAAGCGCCTTATTCGTTAGAGCAATTCATACTCGTCGTGTTTTCGCTGCTAATTGAGCACTCCACCTTCCATGCACAGGTACGGACATCATAGCGACCTTTGTGGGGTCTCCATCTCCCGTTCCGCCGCGGTTAAGAGCACGGCTCTTCCACAGAGAAGAGGGGTTCAAAAGGGTAGCAGTTTCTCCTCCCCACCCATCTTCCCTTTAAATTCACACGCCCGAACTGTTTGCTGCCGTGTGCTCCCATCGGGCAGCCATTACGGCGGCGGCAATGACTGGCCCCCAAGCTATACAGGGGTGAGTCCAAAATCCAACAGATGCTAAAAAAAAAGTACGTTCTCCCCTGTTCAGAGCCACACACAGTGTTAAACCAGATTCTATGGACAAAATTGTGGGGAAGTCCCGTCTACCAATCATCACCAATTTAGTTCAGTCTCTTTCTTTCCCTCTAGATCAATTCATGTTTTCTTAATTAAATACTTACCTATCCCTTTAGCTCTCTAATTCTTCTCTCCATCGACATGATATTCTGTCCATCTACATTCCTCCTTTTATCTTGCTACCAAGCATTCTCGCATCCACCATTCAACGTAATCTATCGGCAAGTCCATCCATATTCGTTGCCTTCAATATTCTTTCCCAACTACCTGTCTTTCTCACTCTTTTTAACACCTCATTTATTGGTCTCTTCATTCACGCAACCTCCACGAGTCAAGGAGATAGACGGGGAAAATATGGCACAGTTCCTAATCTATTTCGCGAAAATGATATTAACGATGTATTTGGATCAAAGGCATTTTAGCCCGGTTTACCCAGCCAAAGCGAAACTAGAATGAATGAGCTGAACTGAGACGGGAATTGAAATCATTTTTATAAAATGCGACAATTCCTCACAATACATACAATGAAAATTATAGAAATAAAATAAAATATGAGAAACAATACCTTTGGGCTTATATATAGCAAACATCTGAGAAAAATTTCACACAACAAATTTTCTATTTTAATGGGCCAAAATAAAATGAGAGACGCGTCATCCCACACTACGAGTTAAAAGAGGTCAATTAACTGAAATTTGATTCTAAAGAGAGAGGATATTGACCTTAGGAATGTTAGGTAAAAACTCTGATAAGAGTTTTGGTTCAGAAACAAGTTCTGATGTCAGTAGCCATGCCACTCGGGGAATCACCTTGAAAGACAAAACGCCGGAATAAGCTGACGTAAACATTATTCCTTCCACATAAAGAAAGGAAAAACGCAGGAAACTCTCTTCCCTTCGGCAGTTTCTTTGTGCTTCCCCTTTCTATCTCCCATGAGTTCCGAGAGCATTGAGAAAAAATGCTGCCTCGACGACAATTAAAGTTGAAAATAATATAGCAGGGAGCGAAAGGGCTGCGACAAAGAAGCAGGGACACAAGGTCTTTTTTCACCCATTCAGCGCAAAAATACTAAATGCAGTGAAAAGAAAAAACATGGCAAATGTGCGTGGAATGAAAGCGAGAAGGTGTCCACCATCCGGGCGGGAGGTGGGAAAGGTGTTTATTCTCGCCCCAGAAGCACTTCGCCCGGTGCTCAACATCTTCTCTACCCAGAATTCCCTCCCTCGTCTTCTCATCCCCTTCCCTTCCCTCCCCTAACATTCACCTATGCCATGGATTTTTCGACCACATACCAATGCAACCTTCATAAATACAAGAGCTAATTAAATGCATTTACCTACGCTCTTCCAATTAACTCTCATGTTTCCTCAGGATTTCATTCATTTAATATGATGGTTTATACAATGCGATAGTGGTTTTATATGGCAGTCACGAGAAGACGAAATCTGGGGGACAAAATAAAATGACAGAGAGGACAGATCGGCAATGCACTGGCGTTACATTCCGAAGGTTGCGGGTTATAATACCAACGGGAGCATGGGTGCCATAGTTGTCATAATTTTGAGTTTACGACAGGCGTTGTTCTATGAAACGAGCAGTTAGAGGACCTCAAAAATGAAAAATAATAAAAAACAATGTGAAGGCAACGAGGATTGTTGAGAACCATCACCACTTTAATAACGCTAATGATTTTTCAATTTCAAGAGTCTTATTTTTCTACAATGTTTTAAATTTAATCGCCAATCGCCTCTTTCAACTCTCTCCTCTTTGCCTATCTCATTCTGGAAGTAACTCGGTGCCTGAAACTGCTGAATACAATTATTCGCGAACTATCACTCCATTCATCATTCAGCGTTATCTATCAAAAAATCCATCCACTTTTGTTGTCTTCAATATCCTTTCCCAAATACCTGGCTTTCTCACTATTTTAAATATCTACTCATATATTGTTCTTTTTATGCACGCAAACTCCACGAGTGAAGGAGATAGACAGGGAAAATAAGGCACAGTTCCTAATCTTATTTAATCTTTATCTTTCTTATTAGCCATAAGAAATCGACATGATTTCCTATGGCTGCTGCTTGGTTAACATTTATATATTTAATTTATTAATGCTAAGTTACTTATGGACACTTAGGAGAAGTTATTTAGCACACAACAGCGCCCTTTATGACAAATGCATTTTAGAACCACGAACAGTGTTGTGTATTTCATTATTGTAGTTTCAATACTTCAAAACCTTACAAAAATACTGATTACCTCCAATAAAAGACAAGAATCTGGAAAATCCATTTTACAATTATAGTATTTGGCTTGAAAGCCAAAATAGTCAGCAATCTCCTTAATACTCGATTACAACAAAAATATCCTTTTTTGCTTCACTGCCAGGCTTTTTTCAGGCAGGCAAAAGTATCATACTAGGGAGACCGCGTCAGGCGTAGGTGAACCCCTAGTATGTAGTGAAAAATGCCCACAGTCATGCCACAAGTATTTCACATGCTTAGGCAAGAATCGATACACGAGTGATCCAACGTGATGTGAGACTATCTGAGGCAAAGCCTCCGGAAAACGAACATGAGACAAAAGAGGGGAGTCACTGCGCAGAATGCCTTTGCTCTTGCGAAAGGGCGTAATAACGCCTCCATGCTAAATGCCATTAGCCTCAAAGAATGGCCATTGAAGAGCATTTGAAAGTCATCCATCTATCTCTATCCATGGAATCCCTAAACTTAACTGCCGTAGTAAAATATCGACTGCGACATTTGAAATTTGAAATGACTGCTGCGCAGTCATGTACGCCCAAGGTCCTTAAAGTACACTAAAGGGACCTTGATATACACCAACATGCCGGATCATCTGCCAGCCGTTTATTCCGGAAATAATTTGATCAAAGTCGGCAATTGGTTCCGGAAGAGTGTGTAATGCGAAGACCACACAGACAAAATAATTACGTATTAAATAAATATATCGATTATATTTCAATACACTTCCATGTCATGCTCTTTATCAACACTCGTGTTCTATTATCCTTCATATATCTTACACAAATGAGTATTTATTTTATTACCACGTTCAGTATCTTAATACTATCTTCCATCCCATGATTTCTAAAAAAACTATTTTAAATGTATAGTATCGGTTCTATGAATTTCAATTTTAAGCGGGTGAGTTAAGCAAAGAGTACCCACAAGAAAAGTGATATTTTTCTTCAGTGTTTTTAATATGCTAATCCCAGAGATAATTAAGAAATACTCATAACACGACATTCTTGCTCAAGTTCGTACAGCCATCACCTATCTCAACAAATAAAGAACATATTAATTTTTGTCAGTGTGCACTGAATGAAGCTTATAAAAGATTTTTTTAATGGGATCATAATCAAATTCCGCTAATGAAGAAGCTAAATGATCACTTCTCCACGAGAAATGAGAGTTGATTGCACAAAACGCTTTAGATTTCGTCCAAAACTTTCGAAACAACCCTTTTTCTGATTAGTTAAAGAGTTATCCTTCATTTAAAAACAGCTGGATGAGAATGCGGAATAAAAGGAATGGGCCATCTGAAACCGGGGAGGGAATATTTTTTCTTTTTTACCTTATCGGGATCCCGGCTCCGATATTTAATCCGGGACGTGAAGAGGCTCCCTAATTCAATCCAAAGAACGGCCATAAAACCCAATTGAAGCGCAGGGAAGGATCCTCTCGATAAATCCGCTTTTATGGGACGACGGGGATGGGAGGGCAGGCAGGGGGAAGGATTGGGGGGCGGAGGGGAGGGCACCTTCGCCCGGGAGAGGCGCCTCGCAATTAAATCGCCCCAAATGACAAGAGGCGGAGTAATTAAAAGAGCGCAGAGACGTGGAGAGTTTAAAAAAGAGCAACAGTATAAGAACAAAGAACTAATCCTGAGTGATGTCCGCGACAGACTCTTAAAATACATGATACCTACGCTATGGAAAATAAATGTGTCTTGTACCGAGGTGAATCAGCAAATAAAGTGAGGCATACGAAAAAAATATAGAAGCAAAGATATAAAATCATAGGAAAATATATTTTCACTTCAATTACCGAAAAATAGAGAGATATTTAACCGAGAGAAATGCTATTCGATTTTTACAATGGGATTTATAAGTAAAGGTACGGTATGGAACGAAATCATTTTCACTAAACTTAGCAATTTGTATTCTGATGATTCGATAGTCGACACGCTCCCATAAGGAAAAGTGGAAGAAAGGAGAATAGATTTGTTAATACACCATGCGTAAACGTTTTGGATAAATATTTTCACTGAATTCATAGAAGTCACGGAATTGAAATTGTATGTTGAATCGTTGAAATGAATTCACTGAATTCATTTCAACGGCACGCACGCTGGCTACATATTCACCACGCACGCTTCAACGGTATTTTCGGGCATTTACTTTCTCAGCCTATTACTCGGTTTCCAGCCGGCCTCTTTGCTTTGCACTAAATAGTCGACGGGAGATTAGGGACACAAAAGGAATAAATGCCTCTGCTCTATTAATTTTCTGAATGGCCTTTTCTCCTCTCTGTCGTGTGCACGATAAGTGGAGGAACGAGCGCATATCCAGCCCGGAATTAAGCATTCGGTCATATTATGTACATTTGTTATCTGTTGTATTAGATGTGATTTATTACATTAAAAAGGGTGCTATTTGTTATATTATTACAATCACGCAGTCTTTTCACACTCGAATGGCTTGGTACGGGGTGAGCACTATCGTCACCTGGCAAAAACTAACCTTCGGGTTGAACACTAATTTTAAAAAAATTATCGAGTCTTTTCACCGAATCACTTATTGCAGTCACTTGCAATAGGAAAGAAAACCACGGAAGAACGCCTGGAACTCCACCCGCTTACCCATAAAAGGCGGAGCCATCATCGTATGCAACCTTTGGCGGAATGAAGACCGAACTCCAGTCCAAATGATGTCGACAAATATTTTGGAAAAAAATGATCCAAGTTTTCCGCGAGAAATCATACTTAGCACGGTCTTTTACGGATGAAGATCCATAAGTTTGGCAATCATTGTAACCACTATAACTAACACTAACTAATAGTTCATTCATAATTTTATTTCTGCGTGCCGTACACTGTCACAAGTCCTCAAACATAATTGAATAATTCATATGCTCAAAAATACTTTTAGACACTCGCGAGTTTCTTTCAAATCATCCACTGGCCTCGATGTGTCAGTCTTTCGTTCCACTTATTCTGGAGAACAAACCCTCAGCAGCCACAACAGATCTGCCGTGAGAGCACCTACACGAATGTTCACGACGTTCATAAAGGTATAAAAAAGACTTCCGACAGGTCTCGAGTGGATTAAAACATGATAGTACTACCGTTAAATAAAGTAACGATTAAGTAATTCCACAATTTTGTTATTGCATCCATTAAAGATATTATCAAATTTTATAAAGTTGCTTCCATAAGCTGTATAATCACATAAAGTTAATTCAATAAGCTACTAGAGCTAACTATCCATAAAAATACCGAAAGCAACAATATTATAATTATAGTACCGATATCGATTTTAGCAATATCAAGTGTCCTTCCAGCTCACAAGAACGCCATGGAAAAACAGCACGTAATCATCCTGTGAATATTGCTACACTGGCACCGGGAAGTGCTCATCACTGTAACGCTAAAGTGTGCAATATACACGATACGAATCTGAGATAGCCACCCAATGTAAACTGGTGCGAATTCATTCTTTGCGGAGAGAGAATGAAACTTTCACGACAGAATAACCGAATGAACTCTCCCTGAATCGAGCCTGCGATTCGGAAAGAGTAGCATCAAATAACAACACGTCTGGTCTGGCCAAGAACACCAGGAGGGGGAGAGGTGACAAAGGGATGGTAGAGTAAAGGGTCGTGGGGTGGAAAGAGCGAGCCTGGGGAGGAGAGCGGGGGCGGGGGAGATTTGGAGCTTCCAGGGACCAACGCTCTGTCCCCTGATGTTAAATGCATGGGCTTCGTCGGAAGCGAAAGGAGCGAAGGAGAGAGGGTGGAGGATAGGAAAGCCACTGGAGCGCGAGATGTGACGCTGCATCTTATGCTGGCCATGCTTCAATCTGCTGCCGTAATCTCGCAAGGGACGAAGGATGGAGAGACTGGCAGTCGGGAATGGGATGTCGGAGGGAGGATCAGATACAGCGGCATTCAGGAGGAAATGGGGAAGAGATGGACTGAAGAGGGCGGCGGGGAAATACTGACATCGACAGAAAATGTGCTTCCATCGCCTAAGAAGAAAAATTGAGACGATTTAACTTACTCCGCATCATAGCCTATACCTAAAAACACTGTTGCAATACGCTAGAGAAGATTTACGCAGACCTCTAGAGCAGGCTATAAATGGATCTTAATAAATGAACGCACATACCGATTAGTACATCAGCCCAACCTGAATTAATCACCATACTCTTTAGATTTCTAAAACATTAACATTTGCAAATGTTTATATTTTAGACAACGACCACACCGAGTTTCCATAAAACTTCTCTTTGAGACTGAAACATCTTTTCAAGGAATGCCTATTCCGGTTGTCATTTTAGAGCTAATCCAGCCCTCAGTTAAGTTGATAGTGCAATAAAATTAACGCACGTGAATATGGAAATGAAAGTAAAATGAAAATGTTTTCAAACATTCAAGCTTGGGGAGGGAGAGTAACAGAGCATTTACCGCATTTATAGCATTAAGGAAAGAGGAATCCTGGCCGTGTTTAGACACAGTGGAATCTCAAAAATTGAGTGAATGCCCGAATGCACTTGATTGGATCAGAAGGAAATAAAATTACGGATAGGATACAAGATCATAGCATTCAACGGCAACGTGAGTATAATTTCATACTAAGCACAATTCAATTTAAACATATCAATATTTTTCCGATCTTGCAGTCAATGGAACTCGTCATAGCAAAAATTATATTCTCTATCATAATATTCCATCAATATAAAAGGATTTGATAACCGATGCCTAGGAAAGGTTTACATTTTTAGCCAAAGAGAATTAAAAAAATCACGGAATTCGAGTATAGAGCTCCAGGAATCGGATGGCTTTTTATCTTGGATCTTGATAGTCGTTGAGGTTTCAAGAGAGCGTAAAAAGTAATCTCATTTAAGAAAAAATAAATAGCACAACACGCTTACGAGAAAGAGACGCGCTTGCTTAAGATTTCACAATAAGTACGATGAGGCGATTGTAAGAAATGAAACAGCGAGAAGAATTAAGTTTATAATACTTTTGGAAGTGAGATTGCTACTAGAGTAATCTTAATTGATTCGAGGACGCGACTGCGATCTTTCTCTTAAAATCGGACTCTTCGCCCACGCTTCATGAGTGAATGTAGGCCAGTGTTTCCCACCCGCGGTCTACATGGACCACAAAGATTCCATAAAAGTTTTGAAAAGGTCCACATAAATTTAGTTCGGGGTCCATAATATGAGGCAAGGGCAAAGAGAGGTTATGCCTATAAGGCAAGGGCAAGGGCGCACCAATGATAATAATATAACTTTATTGTTCTAAGATATTTGTCCTATGGTACATGTATTGCATACATAAAGTCTGTACACTATATGTATATTTTTTACAGTGGAGAACACACTTTACCGAACTGAATACAATGAAGAAAGAATAGCAAAAATAAAAAATTTGATAAATATAAAACAATATTATGCAAGATATGTTATTGCAAATGATATAATAAGAATAATTTTTCAGGATTCCTAGGTTTAACATGTGCAACATCTAGCATAACAAGTAAATCTATCATATATTTAAGAATAATTTCATGAGTATAAGGGTTTGACAGTATGTGTTGAACACTGAGACATGGCACAGTATAATACAATAACCACAAAGAAATGAAAATAGAACAATATATTGACAGGTTGCAATGGTAGTTAACAGAGAGAATTAAGGAACGGAAGTAACAGAAAAAGGAGGTATTCACTTACTAAAACTAACAAATACATGTATTCAAGAAGAGTACAGTAATAAAATATTTTCAACAAATAATATGAATAGCATAATGACTAACAAGCATACAGAAACAGGAACAAGGTTATGCGTATACAATTATCCTGAGCTACAATAATATTTTTCATACAAATATGATAACATTTTAAATTTAAATTGATGTATATTGATAGAGTTAACTATGTTATCGGGAATACTGTTCCATATTTTTAGGCCAGAATTAATATTTGACGAGTGATATACATTTGTCCTACACTTCGGAATTTTAAATCGTCTTTTGGCTCTAACAGGTCTGCCCGAATGAGTCAGGTTTCTAATAACGTAGTCATAGAGATATTCCGGGGCTTTAGATTATAATATTTTGTAGATAAAAATAGAGAATTGGAATATTTTTCTATGTTCCAATTGCATCCACTTTAACTTAACATGATGGGGAGTTACATGTTCGTAGATATTGACGTTGAAAATATATCTTACTCCGGCGTTGAACAAGGTTTGTAATTTTTTATGTGATACCTTTGTTAAATCCGTAAATACAAGTGAGCAATATTCAATATGAGGAATTAATAGGTGATTAACGAGTTTTTTGCGTATCTCAAATGGAATAACATGCTTAAATTGTTTCATCTGCGCCAATGTCTTATAAACTTTGTTGGAAATAGA
The DNA here is from genome assembly GCA_933228895.1 of Platycnemis pennipes. Classification (NCBI taxonomy): domain Eukaryota; kingdom Metazoa; phylum Arthropoda; class Insecta; order Odonata; family Platycnemididae; genus Platycnemis; species Platycnemis pennipes. The sequence goes on along the minus strand of OW121849.1, from coordinate 140,709,192 downwards.
AGCAACATGTTCTGTCCAAGTTAGAGTATTATTAATATTAACTCCTAAGTTCATAACTGTAGTTGCATAATCGATTTCGGAGCCGTTCACTATGATTGTAGGCAGCATATCGTAGTTTAATTTATTCACAAATTTTGCTGAACCATATGAGTACAAGCAGAAAAAGGAACCCTTGATGTAAGCCGAGATGAGTTGAATATCTCCGAAATCGATGGCTGCTGTTTGACTTTTTCCGCAATTGAGTTTAATGGAGTTTAAAAAGAGAGACTGGGACTGCAAAAGGATTCAAACTTGCAGGAAGAAAAAGACGGCAAGAGAGAGATGAGAGAGAGTTAAATGAGGAAAGTTTTAAGGCAGTCTGAAGACGAGGCGAGAGGTAGGGAAGACAGATTAAGCGGGAAGATCACGGGCATAAGATGAGCGGCCACAAGAAGAGGCGAAGACGGCATAAGGCACTTCACCAACAACCGCAGCGATAGGATTATTCACCTTCATTATTATCAGCGGCTTAAATTTGCAGCGCCCTGCATGCTTAAGTAACAATGGACCTGGAACGCTTCCTTGGAGAGCCAAAGCTTTGAACCCAATGAAACTGGAGGCGCCTTATTGAGAGGACACCGGGTTTGCAAACTGCCCGGACTACCAGTTAGAATATCCTAGGGAAATGTCGTGTAGAGGAAGGCAGATGGAGAAAAAGAGGCAGAAACCTAATCACACGACAGAAAACAATCAATACTGAGTGGACGGTTATTCATGACTCGGGAGCATTGAAGAATAGTTCTCAACCTAACGATAGGCCGTAATTTTCCCGTATCGTTGCGCTTCAAATTCATACGCTTAAAAAATACCCATATGAGAACGCTGCGTGCCACAGCACTCAGAGCGCAGACACATATTATGATGCCACGCGTGTCGCACGCGTTTAAAACCACTGGTTTTATATCACCGGCATTTCCAAATAAATTAACAAAAACATTTGAAACAATTTGCCATCAGAATAACTCTAGCGATTCCCGAACAACTATTCTCAACTACTAAAACAATTCCATGAATCATATATATTAAGTAAGAATCTACCAACAATCGCTAAAAAGTTAAAATTATTTCAAAAGTGAACTAAAGCTAGAAATAATGTCCAAGTTACAAGGAAAATTCGGATTAGTGAAAGCGATATTCGAAAGAGGAGTCAAAATGAGATAGGAGCGACATTTTGGATCACATCTATTTTTCTGCCACTACCCTATAGCAGCTACAATTTTGTCACGTTTGTTGCTTGAAGGTGCAATTGCGAAAGAAAAAAAAAAGAAAAATGCCACAGGAGGGCATTAGAACGAAAATTATTGACGTGAAGGGAATGAAGCGAAACAAGGGACACAGAAAGGTCACTTTTTGTGGAATAGGATTGGCCAAGAGGACCAATGACGAAAGAATCGCGGACGAGCTCCATTCTACTTGTAGGAAAGTTAAAAGAGAGAGAGAGGGGCCACGCTACCAAATTCACTCATCCGCAAGCATATCCATTAATTGTTTTTCCTATGACCGAATTATCAAACACTCACGTTTATATATTTTTTTGATGGGCCGGTAGCAGTAGTTACATAGTATCCCCTAAGTAGGCAATTAAATCCTGTGGGGAGGTGAACTAGGTTCACAAAATGTAATACAATACATATAATAGCAGCAATTTACCGTAAGAAGAAAACGGTGATCATAGATAAAATGAAATAACATTAGATTGCAAAGTAGGGACAAGGAATTCGTTTTCACCTTGATTATGCGGTCTTGTTAAGTATTATCGATCCCATGGAAACATACACTATAGAAAGGCAGTGAGCTCTAAGTGTTCGGGTGTGTACAATGAACGTCAGATGCTGTGAATGGTAGCAATGAGAACATGCACCTGGAAAGTACACGACACCAAATGGTTTAGGGTGCGCGCAGAAGTCAATCCTTTGGAGAAGATGAGTTGCTAGCGTACCTTTCGGAGCAGTTCGTCTTCCACAAGTAGCTGCACGCACTAAATCACCGCGAAGGAACCGAAAGACAGAGACTTACGGGTGGGAAAAGGCCGGCAAATTGGGAGACTAAGCACAAGGGCACAGCCGAGCTCCTTTAATTCCTTTCCCTGACCCTTCCTCGTGAAGCCCTTCTCTCTTTCCATCCCCTCTCAGATCCCGGTAAAAGGTATCAATGATGAACCGACGCACGCCTCGGATGCTCATGAATAATAAAATAACTGCTTTTCTCCAAGTAATGTGATTGTGGTCTCGATTTTATGCATTTTGGGTTTATTAATGCACGTTTTCCTAATTGGTGTGTGAAAACACAACGGAGACAACAACTTAGCAAAAACACTCGATGCTTGAGCAATGAGCTAAGTAGGCAGTTTCCTTTTCATCGGGAAAATCGCATTCGACAGAGATTGCTCATAGTAAATACAACTTCCTTTTTATATTAAATTCATCAAGACTGACATGGCTCCAGAAAAAAATACTGAAGTGTTTTTCTTGGTACTAGGCCAGATTATTTTCATTACACACTCCTCGTGGGCACACAATTTGCGAGAATGGAAAATTATTCCTAGTTAACTTGAAATTTGCCATATTCTATCTTGAAATTTCTTGATTTGCTTGGTTCTACAATTCCTTGTGCGGACCGATTTTTTGAGTCATCACGAAGTCCTGCTGATCACAGAAGGACGCATTCACATACTTTAAATTTATCCCTTTAGTCCTACGTGACCTAAATTAGTGACATTTGGATATGCAGAGGCGAACGACCCCAGAAAACAGAGCCTTCTCAGTCTTTTTTCGGGGAGACCTTCTTAGTCTACCGCCCCACTTATACCGGATACCAGCACACAAGTGGAAAACCAGTGGAAAACCAGCAGGGGCAGGGTAAAAAAGACAGGCAACAAGAGGGGAGGTATTAGATGAATGGGTTGCCGGAGGAGAACGACTTCACAAACAAACTCGTCATCAGTAATGAACCGACTTTGGCATATTCGTGGATCGCCCCTGCCTTCTATTAGTCAAACACGTAGGCCACTATTAACCTTTCTTCCTATCTAATCCGAGTTTCTAACATTAAATGCCCTTTGATGCCTTCATATCTTGGTTCTCCTTTTATGCTAATCACAATGCCTAGCCGGACGATTCACGACTTCCAAGTATTACTAACATTTAGCTCTTTATCTTTTCTTTCTCTCTGCAAGAGTCCTCCTTCCACTCAATTTCCCATCTTATAATTTCTCCGTTGAGTTTCTTTGCTCTCCTATCTCCTTTCTCCGATACGACCAGGTTTCTAAACCACAGGGCCGAGTTAGTGTTTTGATTAACTTTTTTAACGTCTTCGTCGAGAGACCACATCGTTCATTCCATCCCTTTTGCATCTGATTCAAAAGAAAACATTTTCTTCTACTTCATTTCCCTTCGACTGATTAAATTTTCATCTAGAAGATTGCCAAGATAGTTGAAATGTTTAAATTCATGCCCACTGCTAAGACATTTTATATACTCTTTTAATAATTCGAGAATTTCGCTTCCACATTCTAATTGACCTCTATTTATGAATAGACTCGCATCACACCGCGCATTTAGCGCCCTAAAAGGCTTAAACAGGAGATATTACAACAGCTTATAAAATCAACATGCCAGTTAGATACAGATATTTGTATCACTAGTACTTCATGGGACAAGGATCTTTTCACAACTCTATTCTTGCACAAAGAAAAAAACGTAATGAGATATCACATTTTATCCACGAAACCAATGTAGTCGGATATAAGGGAAAACAAATAAATACATTGGCCAAATTCCGAGATTCATGACTCAATTTTCTCTTTGAATTCCATCCAAGATTTAGAAGCATAAAAAAGAAGCTTTATCGTGCAAAAGAGAGGACTGCGAGGACACGAGTGATATTCGCTGCAGCGGAAAAAACAAAAAGAAGATGAAACGGATCTAAAGAGAGCAGACGCATTGGTTTGTTAGACTTTAGTTCAGAATACAACCCCAATATTGCTGTAACGTGCATGTAAAAAAAACTATTAAATTCTCTAATTCATCCAAAATTGATTTTACAGGTACCACTCAGTATTCTGATCATTACAATTCCCGACCGTTTCCGAGTACTACAATGGAAAAGGCACCCCACTCACATGCTCGACACAGCTGTTGAGAAGGAGTAACAAACGAGGGCTATCAGAACTCCTGAGTGGCGCCGGCCCTCACGAAAGAAAAACCCTCAGGGGAGGAATGTGGGGAACGGCATAAAAGATTGCGCCTCACAAGAGATCAGGTTGCGACCGAAAGAGGGGTGGGCCGGGATCTGGCCGCCGAGGAACACGGAAGGGTAGGGGGGTGGCCTTCTAACTTTCCACCCCCGTAGCAAAGGCGAGTCCCGCCACGTGGGATGGATCGCCGTCTTCGCGCCCAGAGGGAAACTACTCCCGCGCAAGATCGACCCATCGCAAAGGTTAGTGGTGAGATCGCAGTGCCCGCCCTCTGCTATCACTCACCTCCGTCCGCGGCTACGATAAAAGTGACTTCGACCATTCGCCCACTACGGCTGCCCCTAATTTTAATAAGGGAGCGCGGGTTAAAATTTAGACAAAATCCGTTGACTGCATTTGTAGCTGATGTTCACCGATGTTTTCAGAAATATTATATTAAGAACGCCCGTAGACTTGGCTAGATCAGATGAGCATAATAGGATATGTACGAGAAACGTACATAGAGTCTCTAGTGCACTTAAAACATGATATTATCCCTAATAACTCACATTAAAGGTAGCTTAGAAACTATTAAATAATATATTTTTTATGCCGAACCGATCAATAATGTTTGCGTAACAAAAATGATGCAAATAATTTTGTTTACATCGTAAATACGACAGGAAGAAGCTAATATAAAGTTGTAGTATTGCACCAGTTAGTTGCCTGTAGGTACTTGTCATCAATCATGAACATCACACAATCTCGAGGTAACTTACAGGTTATTTCGAAGATTAGATATTGATTAAGAGAGATCATCCGTTACACACAGAAATATGCCCAGCGTGATGAGTTTCTTTTATCTTCACGTCTATTTAGAGGCAATAGCACACCAAAGCTTCACCAGCAAAAAGCTAAGCGAAATATGGAAGAAGATTTCTCGGCCTGGGTGTGCTCGAGACATCCGATTCGGTATCTTCGTAATTTGAGAGAAGCTAATTTTCCGGAAATATCTATCACCCGTCTTTCCGTCTCCTACGCATTTTGAACGACTCTAACAAGCAACTCTTCACATTTGTAATTGACACGAGATATTTATGATACCCTTTAAGAAATTGAATCTCTCTTCCAAGAATTTTGTGGCACACATTACTTTAACGGAATTTCTGACGGACGAACTATTCACTTAATAATCGAAACTGGCTGCCGCAGAACTACTACTTTTTATAAATACTACTCACCTCACATTTTAAGTTACTAAAAATTCACTGTCTATGCATTGGTTTGGTTTCGTAATAAAAAGTAAATATTGTTTTATTTTACCTATTACAGGTTACGATAGTGTCTTTCATTGTCTTGAACGGGTAAAAAACATCGATATCTGTCCCACAGGCTGATAATTCATCATTAGTAGCTGTATTTCCATTGTGATTTTACTATGATACTAATTTACCTAAGACTGTGCTACTGTTTAGCCAGGCCAAACATTTTACGTATGCGATACACCTCAAGGTGAGGTTACGGTCTTGGCCACCCTTCTTACTTTTTTACTTGTCCGATTAGGCTTCCCTCTTCATTAATAAGAAGATGATCGGCGCTATATAGTAATCAGTCCTTAGGTTGGAAGAAATGCTTCGATTACTTTCAACACCTTTAAGGGCGTGATTGTAACAAATTCAGAAGTTGGTCCTGGTAAATATTTTTCGTTTTCCGGCTATAATCTCGCGGCACCCCTGTTTGGTATTTTCCCACCACACTGGCTAGGTAATTGGCCGATTCCATTTATTCTATGATTTTAGGTTAACAATAGGACCCCCAATGTAATTACTAACGCAACGTCTGTAAAACTGACATAAGCGCAAGCCTGGTTATAGTTCACCCCCAACCACGTATCTTTTCGGATGCTTTCAGCTTATAGCATAGATTTAGATCGCACAATGGGACCGGAAGGAAGAAGATTTAACAAAACTGATGGGGAAACGGGGCAGATGTGTTACTATGCCGCTCGGTTGGACCTCTGTGTACATAATTTGATGGGAGTAGTTGGGGGGGGGGGGAGGTGGGGGGGCAGATTGGGGCAGGATTTTTCTTTTGAACATCTAAGTTGACACTTTTCTTCATAATTTGGTATAAATATTTTTTCGCTAAAGACCGCTTACATAAAGTTTTTTTCCTACTTTATGGTAAAACTACGTGAAAAATAGCATATATTAATTGTTTAATAAATTTTAAAAAATATATCAACAAAATCTAAATTTTCCCTATAGTTGATTTGCAACATACACATTATTATGATGGTGTGCTTAAAAATTACCTGTTTCACATTAAAACGAAAGAGTAGCAAAATTCTTCCGTCAGTTTTCACAAAAATAATGTAAAGTAATTTTTGATCATTTTTTATGAACTTCACAGACGTCTGCTAGTGTAAAAAAAGCACTTAGAAAAAAATTCTTTCAGTATACTGTACAATGATTAATGCATATTCAGAAAATATCATCGTTTTTTCCGAAATAAAAAGTGAAAAAAATCATTTTTGTCAAGTTATTTTCGATTTCAGACCACAGTGCGGCGGTGTCAGCGCAGAGAAGTATCCGTCGCCAGAGTCAACCCGCTTTGCACGTCTGCGTTTTAGAGGCGATGGGTTGCCTACGTCACGGGGTTTGGGACGGAAGGGTATGGGATGCCGTCTCCTGCACGCGCCCAAATGGGCTAAGGGCTCAAGGATGACGATTTCGCGTCAGCAGGAACGAAAATGAAGCCACCAATCCTGCATAAGTAGGAATAACATTTCATGCAGAGCCCACGTAGGTGAGTGTGTGGGAGAATGGAGTTCTAGGCCACAAAGAGTACGGTGAAAGAAAAAAACCGGTTATCCTCAGGAATGCTACCATGTGATTGGATAGACTGTATCAAGATTTTAGCACATCTGTTACATTTCAACAAATATTTGCGTGCATTTTACAGCAATGGTGAAATATACATGGATCAAGCTCCATCGGCAAAAGAAAATCATTATTCTGTGAGACTGCAATTCTTATATAAAAACAAAAGCCTTACGCTTGAAGCATATTATGAGATCTTGCAATACACTAACCCTTACACGCCTAATAAAACAGTATACGGATATCCTACATCTGCTCATCAATGTATAGCATCATCCCATAAGCCATTGGCGGATTGAATCTTCCTCACATGATCTAAATGCCAGCACAACACCGTAACCCTCAACGGAAAACGAACCTGTCACCAATCCTGGTCGAAAGCATTGCAAAAAAACCTAGCGAGTAAATATTTTTTTTCTTCATTAAAATGAACCTTCATTGGTCCTTGCAAAATTTATGACTCGAATAACATGTTTAAATTGAATACGACAGTAATTAGTTAATAATTTAAAATTTTAATGACAGGGTATATCCTGAGAAGAAAGCAGACCTTTGACGACTAGAATATACTGGTCAGGTTTTCTAAGGTTACGAGACTTGCGGCGTTGATATAGGAATTGCAATCTTAATGATATCGAAATACAATGCATGCGACGTTACTTGCCCTGATAGTAGATAAAATCACCGAAGTCGAAGACCTCGATATACTCACCTAAAAAGAAAAAGAGCAAAATGATTAAGAGAACACAATGACTTAGACGTAAATTCTAATAATGATATTAGTACTAGCAACATTTCAAGTCATCGTAGGATAAAAATTACAATTAACTCCGAATTAAATTAAGCAATATTGGTGATTTCAAGTAACTTAATTTGGGACACTATTTATCTATTCTGTGCAAAACGCAGGCGATAAAAACAAATGCACTATTAAACATCAATAAAGAAATAAAAAATATAAAATTAAACACTTCCATACCATTCAACGCAATTTAGCTTTGAGGAATTCCTCAATTTCCTTTAAAAGAAAAATTCGTTTCAAAGACAAACTGCGAAAAATGAACTTGTGCTCAACAACGAGCCGCTTTGAAAAAATGCATCTTTGCAACATGTATACACTGAACTTGTGCACCGTCTTCTAGACAAGATCTGCATTGCCTACTCACTACTACTGCCTAATACCATCACTCTCCAAGTTATCTCGTCAAACTAACATTCCGAGTTACCAATCAATCACCTCAAATTTGGAGCCTAAAGCTAGATCTTTTTACGATGCTCTAATATTTTCCCAGAAGAGGAGCAATAACCTATGCTGATAATCAGACCGGCGGCGTTCCAAATAAGAGTTACGGAGAGAGAATGTGCAGTTTCCTTGGGATTTCCTGTTTTTGCGTCATTCCTAATTTCCCATGAATTTCACATAGGCATTTTTCCATTTTCCGGTTCCACCGATGCATCACCAAGCTTCATAATCTCATTGCACCGCCATGGGGGTTATTGTTTTCTAAAGCTGGACGCATACGCTGAGTCAAGGACTCACGGTTAAAATCTACTATATACCGGGTAGAGCTCTTTTTAGGGAATTTGAGGTCATTTCAAAGTGTCAAACAATTTCTTTTCTCATGACCACAATTAAAAGTTGGAGTGTGGAGATCAGAATAGTTACACCACCTAATTGAAAAATTATGAAACCTCACACCATTACAATGCCCTTCTTCCAACCAGGGAGCGGGAGAAGATAATGAATAACCCACAATCAATCTGCCAAGGCGAGCACAAACCTTAATACTTCAGGAAGCTCTAATATATGGATGGAAGGCGCTGATGGATTCCCTTGGCCCCCTCCTCCCCGAGCAAATTGGTACGTGCCATAAATTACGGTTCCTCGCCTAGATCACATTACCCACGCCATTAATTGAGCACGAGGGATGGGTCGTTATTTGTCGCTCCTAGCGACGCGCGGAAGAGAAAAGCACAGGTTTAGTGAGGAACTATTATTCATTTCAATCCGAGGGAGAATATTTACGCGCTCGTGACCCAAGACTAAACAAATGAAGATGGGATGTTGCGTCACTCTGGTAGCGACTGCGGAAAGATGAGCAGGATCCACATGAAATGTCAGCAAAAGCTACCACAAATGAACCTTGATATTTCGTATGCGTTTAAGAGGTACGATAGTTGAATTAATGCTTTAGGCCGTAAATTATTTTTAAACGAATTGAAAATCATTATTAGTAGTATATATGGAGATTTAAAAAATGGTGACTTCAAAATGAAATTGCATATCGCTCAAACGCTATGGTGATTACTATTAAATACAAAAGAATCGACGAGAAAAAAGTATGTATGCAAAACCAACTGAGAAAAATTTAGCACTGTAGCAGCACATCAGCTGTCTCTATTGAAATTGAAGGGTTAAAAATTATAACCAAGGAAAATTAACTATATCCCCAGGCCAATTGAAATAAATACTGAGCTAAACAATAAGGTTCAAAAATTATCAAAGGTTTTGAATTCGCAGCTCCAGAGGAGACTCATCGAAACAACAGTAGACGAAAACTCTACAATACTAACCTAAGTTCTAACATCTATTTAACCTATGAGTATAAACGATTAGAAAAAAACGATTTTTCAAGTAACGATACATTTTTTACGGTCTAACATTGTGAAGTATTTGATGAGAAAGAGAGGAATAGGAGTTTTATTTAGAACTGCTTACAAACTAAGAGTCATACCTTTTGACTTCCAACGAGAAGAAAAGGTACCAAATTGAATGCAAGCCAGAATGAAGAGAAACAATTGACGGATGCTGGCGAAGAAGAGCCGAGCTCAATAAATCTAGCTCTCTCTCTCTCTCTCACGGACTACTTTTCATTCTCTGCATCACGAGAAATTTATTGTGTGTCAACCGAGAAAAGATCCTTGCTTGAATAATAATTAACTTCCTTTAAGACTTCGCAGCCGAAAAAATCTTTTTCTTTCCCCACCTTGAGCTCTCTCCCTCTGTCCCACGTAGGCAGCGAAAAAAATAAGTTTTTCCCTTCCGAGAGAAGTGACGGTCTTTGGTTCTTTTAAGACTCGCTGCATAATTAATCAAACCTAATGAAGGGAAAAGATAACTAAAATTCAAGATCCCGTATTCACCTTGCCGCCTCATTACGGAAGGGTTAATAGCCCATCTCCCTTCAGCCCCTGCACCCCTACCCTCAGCACCTCGCACCATACTGCCCCATTTGCAACGGTCTTCCACGCAATAGGAAAAAACCGCACACCCGACTGCGCGTGATTAGATAAAAAAATACGTAAGCTCCAGAAGTAAAATATTCCTCAATCTGTTCCAAACCGTCAACATACCACTATTTAGGCGATATATGGAGCGTGACGAAGGGTTTTTAGCGATTTAAGACTAAAAACTAGCCAGTCAAAATGACCATCCACAAAGTTGAGAATACGACAATTTTGGCAAAGCCATTCCAATACACCCTCACGGAATTATACCCTTCTACAAGCTAGTTTTACGTTATGTACAGATTTTATGCATTAAGCTCGTGAGTATTTAAAAAGAGGGATGTACTCATTATCTAATTTTGAATGGAAACGCGAAGTGTAGTGTGAAAATAGAGTCAAACGTCCAGAGTAGATTAAAAACGCCACTATCTAACTATATAATAAATTAGATACCTATCAAATAGTCAGTACTTTACTGACAGCAAGCTATTCGGGTAATGAGCTCGCAATACGGGATCAACGTACCCATATAAGGATTGAGGTCAATAAAATAAATTTCCTAGTCGTTAATGTTCAAGGGCGATTAAGCACTACAATTTATTATTTCCAAATATTAACAACAAAAAGAGTCCACAGTTAATCAGATATTTGAATGTAATTCAAGCTAATATTAAATAAACATAAATGACAAGTGCCCGTAAATTTTCAGACACAGGGAACTCAATGTTTCAGTATTAACAAGTTGAGAATTGCCTACATTTATAAGAAATAAAAGTTTCTCACATTCTAAGCAAAAATAAGATAAAAGGGTGACTGAAAGAGAAATAAAAGTCACATGCGTAATAATTTTGCGTCGAGTTGTATGCACCGGGTATGTCTCGATGATATGTCCAGAAATATTTTGTAGTAGTAAACAAGGAATATCACTTCAATGCGAGATGAAAATACTCTGAATTACGAACAATTTTTAGTTATGTAGATTAAATGTATTAGGTATATTTTTTCAACTCACCGGTATTCATCTACAGTAAGGAAAAAATCCAGCTAATTTTATACGTATTTTGTGCCTACTTCTTCAGTTAAGGCTACAGTAAACAATATTTTGCAAGTTTTTGTGACGAAAAGATAAATAATTATACCTATTAATACCAAAAGTGTTAAATTTAATCTCAAAGTTCGATAAAGGAAACAGGAAAATATTGAAAGTATCTGAAATTAAACGCAAACAATCAATCAGCATTGAAGAATTCTGCAACGTAAATATATAAATTATATTGAGCCATGATACTAAGAAAAAGCTTTTAAAAGGATTGAATTGTTTCCTTCGCCACCCTAAATGCTAACTCAAGACTTTTTTCAGATCTCTAAATTTCACATTTTCCATTCGTCATCTAATTCTCGTCCCTGAAACAAACTCGGTCGTTTACATTACCCTCCTCATGAAAAGGCAATGCATTCTCGGTAGTTCGGATATACGTTATCATTGGTAGCAGAATTGCAAATAAATGGGCGGAGTTCATTCATGATGGAGCTTAGTAAGGGCGGTGCAAAGCACGCGGCGGTCATTTGAAAGCAATGAAACCGCCATTTCCTTCCTCGGTTCACGCGCAGGCGACATGGAGAGAAGGGCCGACCGAAGGGCACTTCCAGGGAGGGCTCGCGTCGGGAGGGAGGATAGGACACGCCCCTCGGCCCACGTCCGTCCCGCAAGGCCCCCAGGGTCCTTTTCGTGTCCCCTATACACGACCCTACCCCGTCCTCCGTAACCCCCTTAAAACCTCCCACTCCACAGGAAGCGACCATTCATTTCCTCTCCAGCCCATCCCCCCCATCCCCAAAACTCTCTCCCCTCCCCCTTCTCGACATGGCGACCGCACACCCCCTCCACCCAGGGTCTTAAATACATGCCCCTCGGATAGCCCTCCCTCGCCTTCATTCATTCCCACTCCAATACTTTCATCCCAATTTATCTTCGTCCCTAAGGAACCCTGAGGAAAAAAAGGAATCCCTCCTGGAATACAACCTGACCCAGGGTCCCCTGTTTCCGCCGCGGTGAGGTCCGCTGCCCCGGGCCCCTTACTGCCCTCCATCCATCTACCAACCCCCGTCCACCCCCCACGCCAACTCTGCAGCACCTCTCCTTATTCGCCTCCTCTTTCTAAAGGATAACGAGACATTTTTAAGGCATAGCCTAATCCACGTTAAAGGGAGAGAGTGGAAAATATTAGAAAGACGCAAATGAATTCACTTCATTTGTTAGGGAGGAAAATATGAATGCATAAAATAGGTCGCTTCATTCGATCATGGTGACACTAATATCATGAGATTAGACAAAGCATTGACGGTGACTACGATGCATAACCTCTTTATTTGGTAATTACTTTTTCACCATTTGGTTTTAAATATTTACAGTTAAATTGCACTTTTAATTCTTCTTCTCTCTACAATGAGAATTCTCTTCTTTGTGTAACCACTCTGAACTATTCGATTGGATGCATAGCATTATTTTTATCACGGATTAGTTATGCACAATATAATTTTCTAATTTTAGGTAAAATATTTTTGCAGTGGATTCGAGGAATAACCACTTTATTTCAGATATGAAAATATTAATCAGCGATGTAATAGCAAAATAAAACAAATTAAGTTCCACTACTCAAAAACAAGGAGTATTTATTGAAATTCCATACTTTTTATGCAGGATTAGCTTTTCAAATGGCGAACAAAATACATTCACGCATCATGTGTGTCACACGCGTGTATGTGCATTTTATATATAAGGCTTTACACAGCACTTCATCCGGCAAGCTAAACTTCAGTACTATTTGGAATGGATCAAAGTACTACACGATTTATCATATAAATGTCGCTTCTTCAATCCCTTCCCAAGGTGTGGATAAATTGGTACCAGGTAGGCTGAAAAGTAATGCACATATGCTTGTTCGAAACGAACTAAAACAAATAGCATGCTCAGACAAAATGTTAATTAAGATACAATTCTTAGGCTTCAAAATCATATATTTTTTTCCAACATATTCGTCGCTAAGCCTAACTAATTTCTTCCAAAGTGTAACAAGTTTTTTCATACCGTCACTGAAAAATTCTTCTGACTTTTCTCGGATCCAGGACACGATAGCAGCCCTCACCTATTCGACCGAGGTGTAATGATTACCCTTAAGGTATCTCTTGAGTAAAGGAAAAAAACAAAAATCGCACGAAGCACGATCGGGGGAATAAGGCGGGTGTGGAATCGGTTCAAACTTCAGGTTTCGCAGAGCACTCCAATTGACGCCTGTTGTTCTCGTCTGTAAAACAGCGTGGTACCCATCGTGCGCAGGTTTTACGGTATCCCAATCGTTCAATAATGAAGCCAACACGTTCCTTAGATATTCGAATATGGTTTGCGATACCCTTTTAAGTGATTCGCCGGTCATTTTGAATCAAATCGTTGACGAGTTGGTAATGTTTATCGTCTGTGGCAGTGATCGGACGTCCGCTGCGTGTTTCATCAACAATTATTGCTTTTCCAGTCTGGCGACCACGAAATTTAACTACCTATCAATTTGCAGTAGACCTATTAAAAGCATCGTCACTATAAACAGCCTTTAAGTGACGATGAATCTCGGCAGGAGCCAATTTTTCAGCTGTTACAATTTCGATAGCAGAACGCTGTTTCACTCGCGTTTATATGGCACTAGAACACATCGATGCCCTTTTCTACTCAAAATACACTAGGTGAACGCGACGCATTAAAACTGCGCATGTGTATAGAGGGGGAATGTTACTTCCGAATGCCACCAGGAGCGCTTCTGTAGGTCATTTCATACGTTGGTTGGTTGGTTATTTAGGGGAGGCGACCGACAGCTCAGGTCATTTGCACCATATAGGATAGGTGGGTAATAGGGTAATGGTAGGAGTTTTTAGGGAACGGAGGAAGGGTGGAGAGAAACCCGGCGTCGGCATTAGCCTACTCTTAACGAAAGACGCCAAGGGGCACACGGCTTAACGTCCCATCCGACGGACGGAGTACTGTACTTGAAATGCCCTCCACTAGGCACTCAAGTGGGGACCGGTTTTCCACTAAAAAATCCTCAATGCCGGGAATCGAACCCGGGCCCTCGGGATGGTAGGCCAGTACTCTAGCCACCACACAAACCCGATCCCCCCATCATTTCATTCGTGTTCTACAAGCACGCATGCATTACTTTTCAGCCTACCACCATACAATTTGGTGAAATGACTGGTGGAGGCTGACACATTGTGGAAATCCATTGTAGGACATGGAGTGATGATACTTTGCACTTCTCCACATAAAATCTTTTATTACAAAGGAGTCAACATGTTTCACTGCACTGCAGCATCATCAGGACTTTCCTGTCCTGTTGTCCAGGACATCAGTCCTGATGATGTTGCAGTGCAGTGAAACATGTTGACTTCTTTGTAATAAAAGATTTTATGTGGAAAAGTGCAAAGTATCATCACTTCATATCCTACCCTTACAAATTTATTCAGAATGTGTATTATGTCGTAGCTGAATGCTACTCAACCATGCGACGACAAGAGATGGACAAACAGCACCAAGAGGCGGGGTTTCTCCTTGATTTACAGAACGGTACGTTCACTTTATACAATGATGATACAATTTCTAACAGAAAGATAACCGAGCTACGTAACTAGGTTTTATTCTGTTTAGCCCAAGTAGGTTCGAAGGTACTGGAGGAGGCATAGTCATGCTAAATTACGAGTGACGATGAAGCTAGAATGGGGGTGCTTGGGAAGGATTAGAACCCGCCTCCTCCGTACAAAACATTGCGTTCTATACGGCCTCTTATGGAAACTGCATGTGTCACCATCATCATCGCTCAACAAGCCCAGCATTGGTTTGACGCAGCCCTCCCCTCGATTTTTCTATCGGTCAACATCTTCATATTGACGTAATTCTTCTTTTTACATCCTTCTCAACTTGTTCCATATACTTATCTCATACGAGGCCTTCTCTGCCACTCTTCCCGTTAATTCGTCAGTGTCTTCATCAGGCCATCGTGTCTCAATATATGGCCGATTCAGTGATTCCGTCTTCTTTTTACAGTTTTCAGCAGTCTTCTCTTCTCCCCACTCTTCTTAGGATTTCTTCGTTTGTCAGTTGATAGTATTAAAACATAAATAACAACGAACTAGTATAAGAGTAACTGAGTTCAGCGTGATGTAATGGAATGTTAACATGGTTCAAAAAGACAAAATAGCCCTATTGCACAGGTTTGTTATACTTCGACGCATTTCAGCTACTAGACCATCATCAGATACTGATGGCTTAGCGGTTAAAACTCGTCGCACATTCAATACACCTGTGGAATGGTGCTATAATGTATCTTTCAATAATAAATTAGTATTCAAATTTCATCGAAGCAGTGTCAGTTTGTCTTTCTAAGGCCATGTAAGGGAGGGGCTTATGTATTTGACTCCCATTAGCGTTAATTATATTACTAAAACTGGATCGAATATAGCCTTTTTAAACTACAAATCTGGCGAATGAAGAGATACAACCTATGTAAATTTTCACAGGTTTTATTTAACAGGTACATTGCGTTTCGACGCTGAGTCGTCATTCTCAAGTACAAAGTTTTCCACAAAACATAACACAATCCAGATATACACACACTTTGGCCGAGGAAGAAGGGAGATGGCGGGTATTGCCTTGTGAATAACTTTGTACTAGAGAATGACACCTTAGCGTCGAAACGTATTGTACCCGTTAAATAAATGCTGTGAAAATTTACACAGCTTGTATCTCTTCATTCAGCATAAATTTTCACCTAGTTAACGCCGAATCTATCGATTTCATAACAAACATGGCGCTTTTTAGCGTGTTTGCGCCATATGTAGTTTTTTTCTGAATTTAAAAAAAGGAAAACAATTATTATTCATCTTCGTTCCCTAAGTATTACCGCGTGCAAAAACATCTTAAACTGCCCGAGTGTCGCGTGTAGGAAACCCGTATGTCCGGGCATACCAAGATGGCCGCTGGCTTCTCAAATCCACTGCTTCCTCCAGTGCACGTAGCCTCCTTGTTTTTGAGACAGATAAGTTCTCGAATCATGTTCACCCAGAGATGTTCTCATCCAAGGTTACCAAGGCGACCGAGAGTGAGGAAGAGAGAGCGAGTGACGGTGTGCCTTCCTTCGCCCCTGACACCCCCCGCCCCCCCTGACACCCCCCGCCCCCACTGACACCCCCTCCCCACCCCTCTCCACCCACCCCTCGGGGCCCTACACGCACTTTCCCTCTGCCCACACATTCGCCTCGAATGCCTATCTAGTTCACCCTCAGTTTCTCTGACAAAATGAACCCTCCCAAGGACAATTTCACATACTTCCGCAGCTATCTATTCTACCTATCCATCTATTATCCATCTCATAAGAAGCACTCTCAATATTTCCGAGATTATTCAGTTATAATATATATCAACCTATTTATTTCCTTATTTAACCATTCCATCTTTGGCACTGATATGAACAACATCGAAATGTGGTATGGATATGAATACTTCAGGAAAAAGGACCTCTGAGTACCATTAAAGTTTTAATGAACGATTTTCGAAAAATGTTAAACATGGTGATTAAATACGGCTTTTAGAAACGAATCACGAAGCCACGTGACTGGCCTCACTTATGTAAAGGATGGTGCTGTTACATTTTCTCAGGTGTCATAGTAATCTTTGAGTCAAAACCTAATACAAGCACTTGAACATTTTTTCCAGCATTTTTTCTTTCGAAAACATTTTTGACCAAATATCTGATTTTTTCGCAGGGAGTTACTTGTAAAAATCCGATAGTTTTGGTATAATACAGTAAATGATATGCCAAAATTGCATTGCCTATGGGGATAAAATTCCCCAATGCAATTTACTACCCCGAGTTAAGAAATAGCCAAAAGAAAGTCCCATCTTCCCTTCTGCCCTCCGCCCCCAATATGGCCTCACCTCGATCCGCCTTCGTCAGCCCCCGTCCCGATAAGCCCCGTTCCCCCCCTCCCTAAATCCATACCGCAGGGCCCCCCGAGCGGCCTCGACCAATCTGCCCCCGCCGACAAAGCCCTCCCCATTCGACCCGCCCCTCCTCTCAATACCATCCTTCTCCATTTCCTTCCCCCCTCCCTAACACCCCGAGCCTTCGACCTATATCACATTTTCATCCGCACCATTTGCTTTGTCTTGTATTTATCGGCAAATTCTGCGAAACGCCACATATCTCTTCGTGAGACACCGACGCAAATTGCTCTGTAGCCTTACAACACAAATTTACAGAATCTTATTCTTTCCCTCCACCTACACACATACATAAACAAAAGATAGCGCCGCGCTCGTTACTTAGTTCCTGGCTTTGAATTTTTCCCCATCCGGAGTCCAGCATTACGCTAGTCCAAAGACTAGGTTCAAAGCTCATTCCGATTTTCTAAATCCCTTTTCCTTTTTCAAATTCGTTCTCCTTCCTACGGTTTCACTTTTCATATCGCTCCTTTTATATCTGTATTATGGACATAATCCCAACGAAGCATGTGGTCTTCAAAACTTTTCTCTCACAGCTAGTGGCACCACAATACAGAGTCTTATGCGTGGAATAAAATACCCACCCCGAGGTAGTTACTATTACAAACCACCTCTTATCTGATACGGCCAAAGTATAGTGCCTACATTTTTCCTTAACATGATAAGGGCTGAGTAAGTTTTAAAGGACAAGGACTAGGTTTAGGGAACAAATAAGATGAAGTTTCGACTAGTTCATCTAGACTCGTAGATCATAAATTATTAGAAGCCATTTTATTGTCATTAGCACAAAAAGGGATAATTCACTAATCATTTCTGCATTTTCTGTACATAGTTGACCTTGCCAGACTTTGTTACATTTGTAATAAGTGCTCTCTGCATTTTTAAGAAATAAGATATAAATGGTAGGTTTGATTTCTGAAAAATATTCCACAGCAACGGAAAAACTAACGGCAATGAGTCAGTAAATGATATAGAAACAATATCATTATTTTTTGAGAACCCCAGTGAGTCTAGTAGAAGGGTATTCACCAATATGTGACTTTTTGTCACCAAAGTAAGCGCGGAGACATCTTGTCTCCGCGCTTACTTTGATCTCCAAACCAATAACCCCACTCACTCTCCAACGGCATGAATCGCTTCCAACTCAAGCTTAACTCCTTCCTCCCCTTTGTCCCCAGTCTCAATTCTCCCCCCCTCTTTCCATCTTTACTCACAAGCCCTCCTTTTGTGGGCCGAGCGCCTCACTCCAGAATTAATAGCTTTTGATGCTCCTTTGAACTGACCCTTGGAAAATCATCCTTCGATTCGCCATTTCAGAAGATTCTAAGCGAATTCGTAGAGAATGCAACCGCCAATAAATGACACGGATAACACGGTTGGACGATAATGAATGAATATCGTAAAAACGATCACCAAGGGTCCGGAAAAAGGGACTCCTATTAATTTCAGAATTAGGGCGTAGTAGGAAACGAGTGCTCTTTTTAAGTTGAACAGAAATTGAAGCAATCACTAACCCACGATAACACATTTTTTTAGAGGCCATCAGGCAGAGAAATTAGACTGATTCCTCATAACTGAAAGCAGTTCCTCGGTGACACCACGAGTGGCTAACTACATGGGCCAACTATCATACTTACCGTACACTTACACAAATATTTCTCAGAAAAAAAACACTTAAAATAAGTTACTCCAAATTTTCTAACTAGCGGAAGCAAATTATTAATTTTAAACCGTTCCTCTATTCTTGCAAAGAAAGATATGACCTTCAAAATCGAATTATTATGAGCCACCTATTTTTAAATACGCACTTTTATTCGCACTTAAAATTCCTTTCGCATTGACATTTAGGTAGTAAAAAATGAAAGGCATAACCCATTGCAAATAATAGATCAGTGCTCTGAAGGAATAAAGAAAAGTTAAGAAGCAGGGTTATTATAGGATAGCTGAGGAAAATAATTGGTATTTTTGGCAACACAAATAGAGTTAAGGACCATACTTCATTGATAGGAGAAATTGTTAGGAAATAAAACGTTCATGAGAGTGATAAAAAGAAGAATAAGAGCTCCATCATATTACACCCAAGTAAACGCCTAGCAATTTTAAAGGAAACTGTCATGCCACAGAGGAGACGCCAGGTCAAAATAATCCTTCTTCCGAATGCAACGCGCGCAATGATTGAGAGAAGACATGCAAAGGCACATAACTTACGTGACTGAAAAGGATTACAATAAATCAGCAAATGAGCATCTCATTTAAGTTCCGAAAAATTATGCTAAAGAAGATACTGTAGTTGAACTACAGGACGTATTAATTTTCAATATTTAATACAAAAATATATTCTGCTCTTGGTTCTGCATCCCCTTATACTGGATACCGGATTAAAATATACCTTTCTTAAACGACTTAACATTTTTCTACTGATATATTTATGTTTACTCCCTACTTTTGCATTTCACGTATACATAATTCATTTTCCACCATGTGTAGCTGAAAATGTTTATTGTCATATATGCAAGTTTCGGAAAGCTATACTTATTTTCACTAAGCCAAAACCGTTCCATACTTGAGAGACAGGAGGTTTTTTTAAAGGGAATAATGGATCCTCTATTCCAATCTACAATTTAGCTTACCACAGAAAGCATAAATTCACATAATATCACAGAAATGTAAGTAATGACTACGCTTTTGATACTTTTATCCGGAAAATTTACATGCCTTCACACTTTAATACGTTTATGAAGGGCTCCGAAAAGAGCTTTGAAACTTTCCTTCACGCCATACTTGCTTTAAATCCCTTCGAAACTATGCTCCTCTAGATTTTGCGAGGTGTACGAAGGGCAGTGTTTAATACTGACAGTACGGATTACTTTGTTGCAAAATCACAACATAAAATCGAACAAGCAAAGCAACAGGAACTACAACACTGAAAAGTCTGCCTCCCAATATCCCCTTTATGAGCAAATAAACGAGAATAGTAAAATTTGAGACTTTTGGCCAAGGAGTGCCGATTCCTCCCTCGGCAGATCATGAAAGCCATTAAGATACAGAAAACACCAATGATCTTCAACAGAGAGAACGGGTATCCCCTACACAGCGCCTTTATAAGTCACAGCCAAAGTCAACGACACAGCCAATCAGAGCGCAACACCCAGACAGGCAACTTTATATAAACGAGACAGTAACGACATCCCGACACCTTCGACCTGACGACGCTGACAAGACAGTCAGCAAAAATGTTGCCAATAGGCCAACCTACGCGGAAGAAATCCTGGAAGCATACAGAGGGAGTTACTGAATGTGGCTTGGTATTTCTCGTAAGCTACGAAGGAACTTCAAGAAGGTTTCTCACGGTAACGAAAGAAACGGTTGATCTTTTCGCAAAAAAACCTCTGCTCGTATCAGGTAAAAATTGGGCGTAAAATAAATTTTTCCGCTATAACCACGTGCTTCCCTGATTTAGAAGCTCCATATTTTTTGCGTTGCTGCTCTCACACGTACGTGTAGGCAGAGGATCCCGGCACTTTATTAGCTCCAAGCGGCAAACGGTTCACGCTTCCTTAATCGGCAATAAGTGGAACATAAAGAAGAAGAATGAGGAGAAAGGCAGGGAGAGAGAATGGGAGCCGAAAATAAGCAGCGGCCCCCAATACCGCCACCCGAACAACGCCTCCGCCCACTCTAGCTCCGCATCGTGCCGCGAGGAGGGTCACAGGGAAAGGCGACCTTCAAAAGGCCCTAAGGGGATCGCATCAATACGGATACTGCGGCTGACCACCCTGGATCATTGCCCCTGGAGAGAGAGAGGAGAGAGAGAGGGAGAGGGAGGGGGGGGGGGGGGCGGACGGACGGGTGGCTGGCTCTACTCCACTTCAATTTCGGGCGGGCCGCCACGACCGAGCTAATGGGAGGTCTTCTCGGGGAAGGGCTTATGAAGGAGGCGTTGTAGGGAGGGAAGGGGCTGTGGCCGCTAAATCGCCATTTGGACAATTGGGGAAGGACAAACGCGTCCGGGAACAAATCGCTCAGGCGGAGCGAACGCACGGCCCACTCCTACGACTTATTTTTAGACCGCCCTTCATCCCTTCCGCTAAATTAGCTTCTTGCGTGTTCACCTTAGCAAAGTCGTTGCTGTGTACAGCACGTGAAGAAACAAGCGACCACGCATTACTCTGAGCACCCAAATTAAGTCATTAATGCTGGATGCATCCTCATTCTTAGAATGGAATTCATTCCTCGATGATAAAAAGCATATATCGTACTTTTGATGAAACGAGAATATTATATGAATATTTTTCTAATCCAACCTTGTTTTTAACGTGACTCACAGAAATGTGTTTTTGCTGCAAACATCTAGGAAGATCGGAGAATACCTTGGAGCTACCTAAAATGTCATCCACAAACTTAGATTTTCAATTCTAATACATTTGTGGCGAATTAACTACGTATTTATCTCTGATAAATTTCTCGTCTTAGTAACATATTACCTATTTCAAAAGAATCGGTTTCCTTTGAATAATTTCATAGTACGGAAATACATTTAACGTAGCTAAGTAGCCATTAATCGTATTTTCTCAAGCAACATGAACTCATAATCTACGTAACATTTTCATCCTGATTACCTTCACACCATTTCGTAAAAATAAAAACTCAAGAGACTAAACTCAAATGAGTTTTCTACGACATCGTATCCACCTTGAAGCTGGAAACCAGTTTTTTCTAATCAAGTCTAATTTTTCCAACGTAACTTACAATTCCTGTACACTGCCATGGGATAGGTATATATTGGGCTAAGTTGATAAGAAAAATTGAAATTGTTACATATCTAAGGAAATAATTACGCATTCACCTGAAATTTGCTGTTATATCACCATCCAAGCTAGCAAAAAGGTCACCAAATGTGACAAAAATCAAAGGCACCCCAGTGTCACTGTTGTTTCACGACTTAGCTCGACTTGAATTTACACAGGGTACAGCAATTACTCAATCATGATCATCGGGATGAAATGTTAATTAACTTGTCTTTAGTATGAATCCTCAAACAGAGATATTTTCAACACAAGTCTCAAGAGAAGTTGGATCTCTCCTATAGCTCCTTAATAACTATTACTATTCCTCCGGTAGGGTTTATTTTGATAGAGTATCGCTTCTCAGCTCTGCATTTTCCGAACGGTATCATCCATGAACTACTACTTTCTCCAGACTACGTATACTCCACTCATCTTCATAACATTTGAAGTGCCTTTTCCTCCTACTTCGTTTCGTATCCAGCATTTTACCTTCGACAATGGCCTTCAGTACGTACCCTCGAACGACAATGTACCGGTCATGTAACGCAAAGGTTATGGGTTCGGTTTCTGCCTCGGACGTCGATAGGTCATCGAGGTGTTTATCCAAGGTTTATATTTGACGGTGCAATATCGATTTAGCGTTTGGAACACCTGAAATTCACATTTTGCCCACCTCCTAATAACCGGTAACCACTTTTACCCTTCCCCACTTTGTTCAACAAAACATATTCATCTTCCATAATTCAAATAATATTAACCGTTGACGAATTGACTTCGTGGAATTACTCCATATTAAAAAGGAGTGAATGATTTATAATTTCCCACACTCTTTATCTTAACGCCGCCAGTTTCACCGTTTACACGTCATATTAGAGGTTCAAGGTAGAGGTAAAATAAAGTGTGGAAAATTACAAAGCATTCACTTCCTGTTAATTTCCATCATTCAACTCATTATCGTGCTCTTTCAATCCTATCCACGTGCTCATCACAAAAGCCTTTTACAAATGTTCATCATTTCCCCCCAGGTCTCAGAAATATTCATCGCCTGATCCTCTATTACTAGCACTCTTTTCATCTCGGCTATCGTCTTTAGCTCTCTTCGTGGGCAAAATTCTTAAGCTTCGCCAAAGCAGTCCTTTTCCCAAAGTAATGGGGGCGTTTACTCGGAACCAAAATAGCAATTTTGTACACGAAATTGTTATATGGAAACGAAAAGCGAATTTTAGTGAAATAATTAATCTTCTAACCACAGCCATTCACTAATAAATCACAAAATAAAATAAACAAAAGGTGACGCGCACCGAAAAAATTGCTTTGATAACATTGACGTCCTTTTCCTACCGTCCTTGACTGCTTTTAGGGGAAGGGCAGGGAGTGGAGGGGGGTTCCCGGAAGGTCTGCTCGCATAGATCCTGTCGCAATCGCTCCTATTGACAGAGTCAGCTGTGTCCCCTCCCCCCCTTTGCGATAAGGTGAAGTAGCTTCGCGGGCTCAATTATGATTGGACGAAGTCAATGACGTCAGAGGTTGCACCACGCCCACTTCTCCGAAAGGGTTAAAAACATCAGTTTTTCGCCGCTTTTAACTCGAGATACAAACGGAATCAAAAAACGAAAAAATACGGTCTTTTTATTTAACAAAATCTATCAGATCCTGAAATAAAATATATGGTAAACGACCCAATTGCTATTATATTCACGTAGGTCCTATAGGTATCAAAGTAGGAAAAAGCTGGCATATGTTCTGATCATTGCCTCCGTGTTTTTATACTCACCATTGTCCCCTTACTCGATTTTATTCCAATGATTTCATTCATTGGCCGCGCACAGGCCCACCTGCGGAGGTCACCTCTTTATTCGCCTCATCGGCCTTTCCGATATACCGCGGGCCGACAACAGACGCCGGCACCGTTCACAATAGGGTCGGAGTGAGGCCCCGAGGCCTGCTTTACGCTCGTCGCTACTTTTTTCCGGCCTCTTTGGGAGGAAGAAAGCGCCAGTGGTTTCGTCCTTAGCTCCATCCTCACGGGGCAACGGATTCCCTGCCCGCTCAAGTGACAGGGGAATGGCTTCGATGCACGGGCTGCAATAAGCTGAACGCAGACAGAAGGGGCAAGATCATGATACTATACCCTTCCTAGGCCTTCACGGATTCCATCAAAAAACCTCGTCGCAGTCCTTCTCCACCCGAACTCACACCACATATATAAGAGAATGTGGACTGCGAGTCTTGATGCTAACTTAGCAGTTACTGAAATTATAAACGAGCAGTTTCCCCAAAGATATTATGCATTGATCATACTCCAAAAAACGTACGCAGTCATATGCCGAGGAGAGATTTGAGTGTCTTCTTTCATATTTTTATCCAGCCCAGTATCCCTTAGTTACCTCATCTCCATTTGAATTCCAATTACTGTCCGTTTTCCCGCACGCTCACCTTGCATTGTTCCCTTTTAAAATAGCTTTTAATATCTAATCACGTATCATTACTTGTACCCTACAGCACGGGGAGCCGGCAGAAAAATGGCGAGGGGGTGCATTCAGTGCCGTCCCTCCCCTATGGGTACCAAGATGTGTCGCTTTATCACCGATTCAATTCGACCCATTCTCTTTGGATGCAGGTTTGGTGATTAACTGGTCATTAACGTTTTTCACTGGCTACTTTTTGGTTGATTGTGTGTTTTCCATAACTGCAAGAATTTAAAATTTACATACCTTGGACCACAGATCTAGAGATACCTTGGATAGACAACGTTCACCGAATGTGCACTGTGCTCAGTTCTACGAAAATATGGCCCAGAACCAAGAAGGGTTAACCTTTTGTTAAAACATTAAAACAATAGTATTTTTGTTAAGCAGTAGTTTTTCCACTTTTTCTTATTTGTATTAAAATCCTTTTATAAATACACTACTCCTATTTTAAATTACAAAAATAGTACGAACAATCATTTCCCAAAATTTCTCATGAGCCAGGGGGTTGCAAGTGCACCACCCGCTTGCAACTTCCTCCCGGCGCCCATGCCTACAGCCCCCTCGGCCTAGAGTCCTGAAATTTCAAGTCCCTACTGGGAGGGAACATGAAATCCTCTCTCAGGAGAAAAATTTTACTAGAATTTGGTAGAAAAGTTCTGTTAAAACTTTCACACAACACAAAATACAGCCCACAATGAATAAAAGGCTCAATGCTTAAGACATTAAGAAACTCCGAAATGCTCAAGAAACTAACATTTCGGCCTCATCTAGCGCCTGTATCACAAACTTTCAGCCCAAAAGCCTTAGGGAAGATTGCAAGTTTTCTTCAATCCCACCAAAAGGTCAATTTCCTCAATTACTAGCCTCTTGGGGTCTTCAAATTAGCACTACTATCAAAGCTCAACAAATATCACTGAAGTTAATTTCTCTGGAGAGGGCTTAGCCGCAGAGTTTTTTTTTCGGAGGAGGAATTCGACGAGTCTGAAGGCCCAGAGTAAGACGGGAAAGGCAAGGATCAGGAGGTGGCCTAGAGAAAGACTGAAAGGAGGAGAAAAGGAAGGTGGGGAGGCTGGCCGGCCAAGCGGAGAGTGGGTGGGGAAGAGGGAGGGGGGAGGAGAGGGGAAGGGAGGGAGGGAAAGGGTGAAGGAAGCAAGGGTGGGGGATGGGAAGGGTGATGAGGACGAAATTGCAGAGAGAGAAGAAGAGAGCGAGGGAAAATGGATCCCTCGCGAAAAGAAGCGGTAGGGTTGAAGGAATTTTTTAATTTTATTTTTCAATTTCAGGAGGTCGTTTCAAAGGGAAAGCAAAAATGGAGATTATCCAACAAAAAACGTTTATTTTTTGGCTTTTCCGAACGGAATTTTTTGGTCTTAGGAAGAAAGAACTCATTTCGAACGAATTTCAGGGGAAAAAATAATTCGCTAGAGATGAATATCGGGGAATGAGAATTGGAAACAGGAAAGTAGACTCTTGGGCCGTGCTCACTTGCCACCAACACCTTTCACTTTAATTTTCTGCTGTTCTCCCCTTCATTTGCCGCTAACGATCCAAATTTCGGGACAAGCCCAATGGCCTGTTGTCAATTTAATCTTCATCCAACTTTGGAGAGGCCAGAGAAAACGCACGGATGGACAACAATCCAATTTAATCTTAACGACATCCGTCTCAAACAGCGACGGAAACCATCAAGGACTGACGCCCGTTTTTCCGCAAATGTAGCAAAAGCTTCCATGACCGTATAGTCACCATGAGTGGGAAACGATCCCTGAAATCTAGGGCGAGAGCAGACAATGAAATTGATACACATGCCGTCGGGTTTATTGCGGTTGAACTGAATTGATACCCCATTTCACACTCATCAGGGACTCCATCTCGCCGACACAACTCAGTCGACTTGCAGGACGCAGTGAAAATACTTGATGAAGATTTTCAAGAAAAATGACCAAGGTTCTATTAACGACTCCAAAACTTAATGTGCCTCGGAACGGCACATTAAAAAAGTTAGGGTCTTACATCGAAATTAACGCTCCAATTCGCAAACCTGTATTCACATGAAAATACGTATTAGTCACGTATATTTGCTATCACTGCTCCAAAAAAATATTTCTATATTCCGGCCTCATAAATCGACCTATATTTAAGTTTTTCGAAGAACCTCTCAGTGGATATCATATATACGTTGACCAATTCTGACCTTATCACGTTGGTGCAGTGGTTTGAGTATTATTCTGTCACCAGGAGAGCCCTGGTTCAAATCTCGATAGCGGAAGATATTTGTCATGGTTAAGTCCACCCTCACTTAAGTTCTCTGTGTAAAGCATTCGAATTTATAAATGTGTCTGTCAGGTGAGACGTTAAGAACAGGCTGATTACGACGTGGGGTTTCGCTCCACCCATCCTCCCTACCCTTCTATTTCCATCTTGTACTTTTCCTCAATTTCTGAAGCGCCATTAAGCGCTGGCACAAACTTGAAAACAAGGATTAGACGAGGAAAATATTATTTTCCACGTCTAATCCTTGCTCACATTATTTCAAGGTCAGAAATGGTCAACGTATATATGATATTCACTGCGAGGTTCTTCGAAAAACTTAAATATAGGCCGATTTAAGGAAGGGGAGGAAAGAGGAAAATTACAAGAATTTACATTCATATTTAAGTTAAAAAAAATATACAACCATTTAATTTTAAAATCGAATGGTACGTTTGAAATGAGGAATATAACTTTACCACATTCGTTTTGTTTAAATCAGGAATGTTTATGAAAAAATGTATCTACGTTTATATAACTCATGAAAGCCACATGAATTAACCCGTTTATTAATTATTCTTCATTAATCTTAATCATAGGTGAATCTGCACATTTAAGTATAGCGTCTGATACTCTCTACAATGTTAAATTCGTATTATCAGTCTCTTTTATGAGTCCTTTGCCTAATTATAAAGTGAACATACACGCAACCTTTTGATTTGCTACTTCTCCAAGACAATTAATTTCTCGAAGAGACAGTTAAAAGTGATACGATGCGATTTCCACATTTAGCGAGAAGGATGAGAAAACTCAAAACCACTCACCTGAAACTACAATAAAATGCGAGTGCGAGTGCGATTGCGACGTCAATCTAACAAAACACTGACCCATCATCTGCAGAAATATTAAAATTACCTAGTAGTTACAAATGAAGAGGTAATCCAAATTCCGGTAGTTCCCACGGCAGACGTTCCAGCTTCCGTTAAAAGTTAACGAACAACATTCCTTCAGATCGCACTGGATATTGTCTAGGAGACGCAATATCACGGCACAGCACGTACCACAGCTGCCTTTCACTTTACCGCGATGAAATAAAAAAAATACCGCGGTCACACGGGTGATTCATTCCGTATGAAGTAGAATAACTAAAAACAATAATACGTCCCCTACTCCCGTATCATAATTCCTAGGACTAATTGAACCCCATAGCCTGTTGACTTCGTGCACACAATATAACATCCACTCTAAGATTACGTTTTGGGGAGATCTAAGCACATTGAAAGAAATATATAAGAACGATTCTAAACATGCGTTCGCGCACACAGTTTTTTATACATAATTAATTAAAAGTTGCCATGGCAGTAGCGAATAAGCAGTAAGAATAACGAACGGTGCGAATGAATGAATGGCAAACGGAAATATGCACAAAAATGCCCACGATTCATTGAACGAAAGCATGATATGAAAATTGGTTCAAAAATAAAGGCTATGACATCATCCTGTATTCAAACTTTTTTTTTACTTTTTCCATGATTTAATGATTTACGTGAAGTTATGGACCAGCAAGTAACGGATAGTAGGCGCACATTTCCAGATAATCTAATAAAACCAACGGACACAAGGGCTATTTTAGCTGCGATATTTAGGGCGATACGGCTGGCGCTCACAACCTAGCGAGCATTACAAGAGATGTTACACATTCACAATGGGGTAATACGTTTATTCCCGCGGGCCACCTGTGGGTTTCCCGCAAAAATCTCATTCCCTCGGACACACAATCTTGTTTTCTTTCCCAGAGCACTCCGGGACAGCAAGCAGGGGCCTCCGAAAGAGAAGAGCGAGGGCACTTCGACAACGACATCATCCTACCGTTGAAAGGGAAAGCGCCTCAGCTCTTGACAGGACTGCTAATTCCACTTAGGTAACGTAACCACGTGCAGAAAGCACACAAGGGTTAATAAGGACACGGGATACAGGTTAAACGAAGTCCGCTCCATTTACATCTGTCATGAAAGAATGAAAACGTTTCACGAAAAACATCCTTTTCAGAGTCGATTTCGATAACAATATAAATCAGGGAACATAAGGATAAAATCGCATCCTTGTACTCCTAATATAACGTGGGTTGACACACATCTGATGTATCATAGATATCCGATTTTTTATCACTAAGTAAGCTAATTACTATGTAATTAGAGAAGAGGATGCAAAAAATAAGACCACTCCCAAGCAGTACAACTTGAATTTCTAGCCCTAATTCAAATCTATATATTTCTAGTTCCTAGTTTACATACAAGGAATTCACGACCCTGGACGAAGACCGCGCCTATTTATGAGTGGCTGCCGAATGACGAAGGTGAATGGCTGAAATTAAAAGTAATCATGAAAAAAACGGCCCTGAACGAATGGAAATCTATGCCACATAAATTAATTATCATTCACGTAAGTCATTGGCATGAGAAAGGAGAAAAAATGGACATGTTCAACTTGGATGGGAAATTATTTATCACCGAATTTTTAACCTTTCATTTCCGATACAATTACCGAGTCAGCTGGTAGTAAATAAATGCCAACTTCTGTCAGGCTCTAAAAAGCCTTTCTTTCACAAAGGCTAGCACGCAAAGGAAGTGCTCCGGATGGTAACTCCCGAAGGGGCATGGGACTAAATGCGTGGCAGTCCGTGGAATCGAATGCGATAGTTGAGAGGACACGTAGACAGTGAGGTTGGAGGGAACGGAGCTAGGGGGAGGAGTTGTCATCGCGTGAGCCCAGCGCCTCCCGGCTACTCCGCCCCGTCCCGATTCTTACAAAACCTGAAATGGATCCCTAGCCGGCGAACACATTTTGCCACTCCATTAGTCTTCGTTAGGGTGTTAGCTGACGGGACAGGGGTTAGCGTGCGGGGGGGCAGGGAGTGGCTCGGGGGTTTATACCACTGGCTGATTCAATCCAGGGAGGGAGCTGGTCGGAGCGCCATTATTGAGGGCAAGAGATGTCGCAGTCCCTTCCTCTTTGGATGCTACGTTGCCCAATGCGGCAGAAAAGGAAGAAATAAAAATCGAAGGAGGCATTATGAGACGTATCGATACCAAAATATAAAAAAGCCGTAGGACTCAAGAAGTCCTAATCATAGGCTCCACGCACACTAAGAGGTTACATAGAAAATTTCCTTGGAAAGGAAATTCTATAGGCAAGGCGTTCAATTTTTTTCTGCTGTGTTCTTTCATAGGCAAGCAAAACAAATGGGTCCGGAAACTGAGATAAAGTAAACAATTTATTCTTCTTGATACTTTAGCATGTAAATAAATTATGATGACTCGGTATAATAAGAGTATTTTCCACCCTTAAGAATTCCATGCAAGCAAAGAATAAACCTCCGAAATATGTCCAAAATAAAGTCTTCGTTTAATTCATAATGAAAGCTAATCTGATGTCCATAACTTCTCGAGTATAGTCATCTATATTTATTACATGAACTACCACAATATTTTCTGCGTAATTGCGCAGTTCCCATTTCGCTTGACGCATAGACTTTCACCGATGAATCTTTAACCCAGGGAACCGAGTAGACGAATACGATGCCTTAGGCTTGAAATTACTTTGGTTGAGTGTTTTTTTTTCAGGCGTGGGAGCGACTGCATTTGACGTGTAACTGACGGGGAATAATAATACAAATAGCCATTATTTCCCCATTTACCACCGAAATTAAATAGCAACAACAACAAAAACACACTCTAATAGAAGGTCTTGGAAGGAGCATTGTGTCACACAAGTTACTTGAACGAAGTCGTTTAAATAAATCATCCACATATTTGGTGACTTTTCCGTGAAAGAAATTGTAGTGGTCACAGGCTGTTCCTGTGAATTGGGCTTGACGAAAGGTCTCTGAACGCCGCTTTCAACTTCAGGGAAAATATCGAGTGTTCTCCCCCCTAAGCCATAGTTCCGCAAACTCAAGGACTCATACACGCCAAATGCTCGCATCTGTCGTAATACTACTTTTCGGTGCCACTCAATGGGGATCTCTCGAGGAATATATAATGGCAATCTCTCGTGTTTGCCCAGAAAATATGCTCTAAAGCCCAAAGGAAGTTTACAGAGCTTTGCATCGAGAGTGATATCCCAAGTTCAAGAAATGAAATGGAAATTCGGAACCTTGGCTAAACAAAATAGAATGCGGGATGATTCGCAAATCAAATCCATTCAATCCGCGCGCATCAAATACCTCCAGTTCTTTCCGCGCGTAGAGTAAGCGCTCAACTCCACACCGTGTCATCTTGCTCCCTCCCAAACTTAGAAAGTAAGCCTTCTACCAAACTTGCCTCACGCCGCCTCTCTCCAACTCTTCGAAGGGAAACACGTGAGACAAAGCGACGCCGCCGCTACGCGCGCGAGGAAAGCGCCAGAGGTAAGGATCCCTAAGGAGTATTATTCAAATTCTATTAAGGGAGGGAGCGTGTGTCTGTTGACGCAGGGCGCGCTAGGGATGGGGGAAGGTGCCTTGTCGCGGGGCGAGCGGAGGCTGTCCCGGAGGACGCAGAATGGGGCAAAACGTTCGAATTTGCATCGGTTAAACTCTCCTAACGCAGCCGCTATGGAAGGGAGGGCTGCAAGTTTTGAGGCCGGGCTAAAGAGATTTAAGAGAGGACGGGCGACAGGATTCCCCCTTCACCCTTTGAACACCCCCTCAAGGCCCCAGGGGCTGAGGGGCCCTAACTATGGGGCTTCCACCGCCCCATGAGCACGGGTGGAGCCCTCATGGCGACTTGTTCGCAAATACGTCTTCCCCAACGGTCTTCCTTGTGAATATGCGGCCCATGCAAGCAATTAGGCGTAAGAAATATGTGTAAATGGCAATACATTAAAAGGTTTTCGGGTACGCTGTGACGGAAGTATTTAGTTTAAGAATTACGGAATGCTATGCTAGCCCAAATTATAACGAGCCTTTTCTAGATTCTCTTAACAAGGATGAAGACGAGGTGACGGGTATGCAAGCATAGAAAATCTGAACACAACGTCGAAGGGATGAATGCTCTTTCATAGAGTTTACGCATTGTCGAGGTATCAAACTACATGTAAGAGATCACTTGCAGAGCAAACATAACCTTGGGCATGCGAAAGCATAACCCGTGTGATATACGACTAGAACAGTGGCGTGCATTGGGGGTAAGCTAGGTAAGCTGCGCTTGCCCTGGCAACATAGCAAGAGGATAGGTAGGAGTAATATTTTAGAGTAGTCTGTAGTGCATGATGCATGTATTAATCCCTTAAATACTATAGATACAAACAATTTAGTTTCATGAGACCCTTTAGTAGCATGTTTACATGTCAATAGTGAATGCTTGGTGATCTTCCCTCCCTGCCACACACCCTCGCGGTGGCTTGCAGGGTATCATGTAGATGTAGATGCAGATGTCACCGAGTAAGGCACACGAGCCCTCCAGGACATTGTCTTCGCGCGATTTCGTGTTTTCTCGTCTGAGGGTGTTCCTAAACTTTAGCGGTCACTCCCCTTAGCCCTCCATTTGTTTCGATGGATTCCTCTGGGCCTATTCATTACATTCTTGCACGACTACCCTCGCATTCTTAGAAACCCTTGCATTTACACATTTGTCTAATGAGCAACCTCTGCACCCAAATTCGGACAGGTTGACATTCACCAAAAATTAACGAAAAAAATTAACTGAAGTTAGTTTTGTATCAGTTAATGCATAATTTTAACGATTAATTTTAATCGTTAATTTTTTGAATCGTTAATCCCAACTATGGTCATCCAGAAGGTAAGGATCTTACCTAGTAGTTATTACCGAGAAGTAACAGACAGATAGCGTTATTCACGATATTAAAGTTAAGGTTATAAGAGGGCGTGGTATGGAATAGTAGAGGCATAAGCCTACTTTTCTCGAAAGGTTGCAAGGTACCTACTTTTTAATGTCCCATCTGAAGGACATCCAAAGTGCCCGGAACACTTTCACCCAAGAAGGGGACAGATACCACTAAAAGCCACTCCACACAGCAGGAATCCATGCACTTGTCCTCAGGGTGGGAAGCAACCTTCAAACAACAATACCCGAGACAGTGTTATGCTTTGGTGACAGCGTGTACATTTCATATGTCCACAGCGGCTTACGAAGTTTGGACTTCAATAGCTCAGAGTCACATCATCCAACGCGAAAACAGCTAGATGTCTAACGGTCACGTACTTGCGGGTGGGAAATGGGATAGATTCGAGCTCGGGTCCTTAGGATAGGAAAGCAGCACTCTACCAACGGGGACACCTTCGAGAATGGGAATTGGTTAAGCAAAAACTGTTGGGGAAGGGAGAGGACCGCTCAGAGCGTGAACCCGGGGAGAGCGTTGTAGAAAAGAAGGTCTTCATCGGTCGTGCTGTTGGCTGACTGGCGCACACTGGCCCCCGCCATCATACGGATGCTATGAAGGGGACGCCGGCGGAAACAGAGGCGGCTTATTGAGGCAGTCCCCTAAATGCAGTTCCCTTTTAAACTCCAGAGAACATTAGCGTAGACTGGTGTTTACGGTGGGTCATTTTTCTTCGAAATGGGAGTCAACTCCCTCGAATTCGTCCAATTAGGCGCTGGGGTCGCGCGGGGGGGAAAGAGGGCGAAGGCGGAAGTCGAGAGGAGCGGCAGAGAAGACGTTACGCGTGGTGGAGTACAACGGAGTGCATACGTATTAAGGGGAAGTTTACGAAGGGAAAGGCGGGGGGGAGTTGCAGGGGGGAGTTGCAGGGGGGAGCCGAGGAAAGAATTGCGGAGGAAACGGAAAAGAAGATAAAGTGGCCGGGTGAGGGGGGTGGGGGGAAGGAAGGAATTAATGCCTTTCGACGGTCCCCTCCCCAAAAATGTCGCCCACTCAGGAGAATTTGCGCCCTTCCTTCGGCTGAGTTATCGTTCGTCTCGAAGGAGACGGGAGTTCAGGGTGAAGGGAGAGAGGGGGAAGGTGGAGGGAAGAAGGAAAGGCGGGACCACCAAGAAGCGGGGATGTTCCCCCACGGCGGAATTGCGAAATTTTCCCCTCTTAGGCACTCTCCAAATTAACCTGACAACATTCAGATGTGAAAAATCGGGAGACTTCTGAGAGGGAAAAAAATCGCTTGAGTTTCCCAAGTTCTAACGTGGGATGGATAGAGTGCATCGATTGGGTGTGTCTTGCGGGTGAGAGCGAAGGCGTTTGCCTCGACAGTCCTCTCACGACTCACTATCTTCGGAGACTAAACGGTAACTGACCACTCAGTATAGCAGTTGGCGTGAAAACAGAACGATAATGGACCCTTGTCGAGGAATTATATACCGGAACCACTAAAAATTTGCAATAGTTGAGCTGTAATTACAATGAACAGAAATCTTCTCACAAGAATCCAAGAAGGAATTTTCGAACACGCTCCGTATTAAAAGTGGATGACTTCCAATTCCAAAGAGAAAAAAATGAAATTAGGTTTATTTGTGTTTTTACTACGTTGATTCATTTTATGGACTAGTTTCGCCGGCGTTTCAGCTAGCGTCTTCAGGTTCGATATTATTTAATTCATTTCTTCATGCCTTCAGGTCCATTTCGGACCTTAAGGCGCTAGCAGGAACGCCGGCAAAACTCTAGTCCTCAAAATGAATCAATGCGGAAAAACCCAAATGAAAAATATCCAGAAAATCACCGCAAAAGCCTGGGTAGAATTATGTTTTAAGGTGCTCCAACGGCTATGACCCTACATTGCACTGCCTAGCTTAATTGAATCCTAAGAGCAGAACAACATCCATGCTCGAGTTGTTGTTCGAACCCACGGCCAATGGGGGTTACATATACTTATAACTATATGTAACACATAGTTATATATTGCATTATAGTGCATGTATTGTTACATATATACTCTTTATTAAATTAATACTTATATAATACTTTTATTAAGTTAACTTAATGCGGATTAACTGACACCGCTGCGATGAATTTCGGCTACGATACCTGTTTTTGGGTAGTAATAGTAGTCATTAATGAGAAGAGGTGCTCAACAGCTAAGGTCACCTACACCATTTAGGATAGGCGAATTTTTGCGCGGAGGAAATGTTTCGGGAAAAAGAGGAAAATTGGAGAGAAACCTGGCAAAGGAGTTAGCTTGCTCTTAGCAAATGCGCTATGAAGCACACGGTTTAACGTCCCATCCAACGGACGGAGGTCAGAACTTTAAGATCTCTCCATGAATTACTGAATGGGGACAGGTTAACCATTGAAACATCTCTGCTAGTACCGGGATTTGAACCCCGTATCTCAGAATGTAAGGGCAGTACTTCATTAACAACCACGCCACCCAGGTGCCCGTTCGAGTTATTATTTACCTATATTTTAATGCGCGTGAAATCTCCATCATTATCATCTGCCAACAATCCTGAAATTGGTTTGACGCTGCTCTTATTCGAATCTACTATGAACTAATCTCTTCATATTCAGGTATTTATTCTCTTTCACATCCTTCAAAGAAATATCCATAAAGGCCATAAAAACGCAAAGATTTTGTGCCGAAGACGAGGGATCTAATCTTCCCCAAGCACGTTGTTTTTGGCTTCATTTTCACGAGTACGCTAGCATGCACATGCCCCCTCCTGTACCTTTTACCTCAATGGGCCTATGAGAAATGGAAATGAAAAACGTGCCGAGACAGCCAATATTTTTAATAGCCTCCGTCTAAATTGACCAATCAAAAATAGGTCAACATCAGGTTTTTAATGTGCCAATCACCACTACCTAAAACAATAAAGGAATGGATTAAGAGCAGAGCCTTTGCAAGAGCAATACATATTTCCAAATACCACAAATATTATACTTCCATCTTCTTATCCCAACAGAAAGATTGTTCCGCAATTCCGATATACAATGAATGATAGTCAACAAGTGGAGGCTTGAGCATTTTTCCGATGCAAGGATGCAAGCCACGGCTATCTCACAAAGAAACTGCTACAGTCACCGGAAATACCTCTGAAACGTTTTGAGCCATCACTCGAGTCGTTTCGCACCATTCATCTGTCGATTGTTGGAGAGTAAGAGGGCTGCGGAGTGAAAGCGTTTAAAGCAGAAGGAGGCAGAGAAAGAGAGAACGGGAGGAGAGAGAGGGAAAGGCCGAAGCTCTCTGGGGAGGGAGGACAGCGATTGAGTTACGCCCATCGAATGGCGCGCGGGATGCCAACACGTCGTTAAAATCCAACCTCCCGACCACCTCCGTTGGCCAGCAACATTCCGGCGCGCATTTGAATAAAATACGCATTCATTAAATAGCAGGGATATTAATATTGCGGAAAAGCTTCAAAGGCAGGGAGGGGAGGGGATAGGGTGGGAGCGGGATTGGATTCCCAGCGGGGGAGGAAGGGGGGGGGGGGGGAAGGGGATGCTTAGTGGAAGGCCGATTCGTTTTAATTATTCGTTTGCCCTCTCTCTGCTCCCGACTGCGCCTTTCCGCACCCGCACACACACGCATTCCGCCCTCTCGCGGGGGATTTCTATATATCGCCCCCTGGTCGCCCGGATTTCCACCAGAGCGCGAAAATGCTTCGCCAGCTCGCAAGCGAGAAAGAAATAAGGGACGGGTTCGTTTTGTGTAATTTTCACCAAAGAGAGAAAGAGGAAGAGACAGATGGGAGGCGAAAATATTTAAAGCCCCAAACCACCGTTGCCGCCGTTATTTTACAACCTGTTACGTGGAGACCGAAGGGGTTTCTTCGTTCCCTTTTTCCGCAAATTAAAGAGTTCCAGCACTTTCGAATGGCTCAATTCCAGTACCGGCTGGAATCAAACAGATGCGTTGTTTGGAATCATTCGCCTACTGGCGGTTTTAAGGATTTGTACGGGCGGAACAGAAACCAACTTTCAACGGGAATGACACCCTTGTCGTTGGTTCCATTCATTGCCATATATTTGGGCGTAATTAATGAGACGATGATTACGTCCTAAATTAACACGATTCCAGGTACGAAATGAGACATGTAGGTAATATTTCCACTTAATACTTGTTGCACCTCTAACAAATTTGTGAGTTTATTTCATTCTCCATGTCCTGCAGGCACGGAAAAATATTATTATCCCCCATAAATACCATTAAAAACCACAACAAGAATTAGCCAGCTGCAAATCTACTTAAACCTTACTTCCCTCTTCTCCCCTTCACAACTTGATGGTCGCGTCTAAGGTCCATTTGATTCCCCAATTCTTTATTACATTGAGAAATTTCGAGAAGACCTATGTATACATTCTCAAGCCAACAGCCATGAATCGTAAGATCAAACAATTTATTAATTTTAAGAGTAAGGCAGTGGAAAGGTTCATAGTCCAGGCCTGAGCATGTTCATTCTGGTGAAGAGAATCACACATTCCACTACATAACGCACCATTTGTGGAATCCTTCGCTTGGCGACAAATC
This sequence comes from Platycnemis pennipes, assembly GCA_933228895.1. Lineage (NCBI taxonomy): Eukaryota > Metazoa > Arthropoda > Insecta > Odonata > Platycnemididae > Platycnemis > Platycnemis pennipes. The sequence continues at coordinate 140,671,899 of OW121849.1, read as the reverse complement.
CAAGGCAGTAAGATTAAACAGTAGGTTAACCGGATCGGGAACATCCACGGGTCTGATTTCTTAGAAAAGTGAGAACAGCTGACCATACAGGTAAGATACGTCAAGTCGGATAATACATATTCAACTCCGTATCACATTTCTCAGACAATTGGGCTTCAATGGAACGTTAAAGCAAGGATACTAATGGGGATATTTAAAAAATTAACTCTATTCAAAACGCACCGTAGGTATAGACTTGGACGTCTGCGTTTATGTCTAATCATGGATAATCGAATATCCATGAATAAAGCAAGTGGTGGGATATTCTGCATTGAATGGAGAGAATTCCGGTCTTATTCGCAAGGCAAGGCAAGATAGGAACTGGACTCGACAACTTAAATCCGCAGATTTCTTTCACAATGGGGCTAGCACTACAGGAACTCATGCTTTATATACTTTCACCATTCAATATCAAGAACAACACTTGAGAAGGCTTCAAGAGAGTATTTCCCTCTAATTCGGATGTAGAAGAAAATTGCTCCAAAAAATCTCAACTGTTCGGATGATTCATCAGAACTTGATGATATTCACTCTTATTGCCTACTTTGGCAATACCTGTGAAGTGGTAACACGGCGTCGCTTGAGCTTTATCCTGAAGATTAACTGCTTCTCACTCGGTTTACATCAATTAATCGAAATAATTAAGGGACTTGATATATCTCACCACCGAAAAGCCAAAAATACAAGGATAAAGGATCATTTCCTCCGATTACACTAATGGAAGAATAATGGGGCAATCAAAATATGGATTCAAAACAAAACTATTTGTGTTAAATATGAGGAAATTTTCAAACTTTTATTTCAATGTCTGAGTGGCTATGAGACCTGTCATTTTGCCCTAAACATTATTTGAAGTCCATAAATATAAGTTTAAATGCATATAATTTTGTCGTTAACCATCTTCTTTAATTCCAAATCTGATAGAGCAGGTAAAATAAAAGAACTCGCATTGGATCCGTGAATTACTTCTTGAGTTATAAGCGGAAAAAACTGATGTTTTAAATATTTCGGAAAAGTGGGCGTGCATAGGTCTCGAACGTCATACATTTGCCCAATAACAACTGAGACCGAGAAGCTGCTTCGCCCGATCACAATGGGTGACACACAACTGACACTGCCATTGAAAGTGGGTGCGAACCAGGATCTGTGCAAGCAGACATTCCGATCGCCCCCCCCCCTCTCCCTCCACTCCCTTCCCTTTCCCTAAAAACAGTCAAGGACGGAAGATGGATGACGTAGATACCCTTAACGCAGCTCGTTCGGTGGGTGTCACCTTTTGCTTATTTTAATTTTTTATTTATGAGAGAATGGCTCTGGCTACGCGATTATTTTTACCCTACAATTAATTTATCATTTCCATACAACGATTTCGTGTACAATATAGCGATTTCGGTTCCGAGTAAACGCCACCATTAAGGAGGGGGATATTCAAAGACATTCATTTCAAAGACATTCAATTTGGCTTCCCCTACGACTATGAAAATGATATTTGGAGACTTTTTAAGTAGCAGAGATGTGGCCTTCTGAAATTATATTGGATTTTTAAGCTTACACCCATTAAAATATGATTTTTTTTATTATTTCGTACTGAGAAATGAATATTTGCACGCGATTGGTTTCTGATATACTACAAGTCATGAAGTAATAAGGGTACAAACTAATGCGTTTGCATTGCAGCCAGCGTTTCGATCACAGAGGACAAGAGTAAATGAAGACAACCGGGCAAATAACCTCCGTTGAATATCTGTCATAGAGTGAAAATGGAGCCAAAAGGGCATTAATGACCCCGCAATAAATCTCGCAAATTTATTTCGGAGATTAAACGGAGAAGATACGCCGTGGAGAAGTAGCGAAGAGCGGCTTCCGCATTCACAGCGAGCAAGGGGGCGGCGTCACGGAGCGGAATAAATCTTCTGGGGAAAAATCATCATTTTCGATGAGTGAAAGGGAATAATTGCGTTGGGGCAATTTTTCCGCAGACCGTCCACATCCGAGCGCGGGCCATAATGACCGGCCACGGAGAGGACTGCTGGGAGGAATGCTTAATAAAAAAAAACAATGCTGAAAAAATAATGGAGCCGGGTGCCATTCCGTCGTTGATCGAGGGGAGTGAAAGCTACGGTCGTTTTAATTGCGGGCGATATTTCCGGCGGGACCGTTCATTAGCCGCGGACTTCTTTCCCCACCGAGAGAGGGATCCCTTCGGAAACACAATAAGGGCGGAGGCGGACCATATTTTCCGTCGTTATATACGCGGCGGAATATTCCTCTGAGGCAACCGAAACGAGATTATATGCATTTCTCACGTCATCTGCCCAAGGGCTCATCTCACATAGGAATGGAATAATAAAGATAGTGGGGGGAGCGGGAAAGCTATTAAGTGGGTAGGGACGGAAAATACGTGGATATAAATATGCACCTATACAGAGTGTTGGAAGCAGAGCCAAACTAAAGGAAATCATTACGGATTTGTGCTTAGGCTGTAGACAAAAAGATTTTCTTTCCTGGCAATAATTCGTCAAACAAAAGGCTAAAGAAAAAACTGTCCCTCAATACTTTCATTTAGAATTCTATGCAATACAATGAAGACCGCAGGGCTATACTTCGCCTCATCTGTGCGCTTACCCATTTTGGTGAGAAAGTTGCTTGGTACTACCTAACGTAATTATAATGAAATGCGTGGGAGTTAGAGAGAGACGGGGTGGGGCAACAGGAAAGCTGCAGCAAGAGCTGGCAATAAAGGGGTAGAATTTCTGCGAAGGCATCCACAGGGGAGAGAAAGGAGGCCGGGTGTTGGAATCACAGGCAGAGGGTGCGCCATCTCACGCTCATATATTCTCAAGACGGATGCAGGGCACCATAGTTTAGAACATATGTAAGATAGGTGTTTAAAAAAGACACTTAGGACACACTGAAGAATTGAAATATGCTCTTTAAAACACATTTCATACTGGAGGTAAATGATAAGGGTCATCAAACGAGAGCTACAATGTAAAGAATCAAGCTTACGCGCGATATCCTGCAAAATGTCTGAGAAGCAAGCGAACGACTGCCAACGCACATGAGCGAGTTCTTTATGGTCCTCTATTTTCAGGGAGTCGAACCAAGATCACAACTCCAGAGGACGCAGAAGTTTCATCAGTGAATAATCCTCATTCTGGAGAATCGATCGTGATGCCACACAAAATTTACAGCTGAGCAACTTTGATTCTCTGCGAGTGGGCATTAGATACCACCAGATAGAGGATAGAGTCAAGTATTCAACGTGTTCAACAGTGATGAATAGGGTGAGTCGCGAGGAAGAAAGTATGCAAGAGGGATGGAGAGAGGAAAATGGAGGATAATGCCGAACCCTGCACTGAAGGGAAGGAATGGAGCTCCATGTTGATTCAACTCCCGTCGATGGAGAGTAATAATGGTCACTGCTTTACCGGGCGAAGCTACCGAAGTGAAAGCGAGGAAGAATTGAGGGGCATGGTGGTTTCAAAAGGATAAAGGGGAGGGGTGATTTAAATGCTAAGCTGAAAATAGCCCTTTCTCCATACAATTAACATCGCGCCACGTGGAAGCGTGAAACCGCATGGTAGTGTCGCAAAAAGATTTACAGAATGGGAAGATGCCCAAAAATCAGCCTAACAAGACAAGAAAATGCCTATATAGCATTCCATGGTATTAAGGACGGTGACTTTCTAGCCAGCCAAACGGAATGTCGAGGGTGTGAATCCCTCCTATGTGAACGGTAGTGTACTCGTACATCTCAGTTTTAAGGTTAGGGTCAAAACTTAGGAAGTGGACGGAACGACATATCCTAAGCAGTTCAAGAGCCTATAAAGAGAATTCTAACACGAAATTCAATGCTTTCCACAGAAACGTAATCACTTCATTCTCTTTCATTAATTTTCAACTGTATTTTCCATGATTCTTCACTCACTTTTCTTCCCTTATCATACACAGCTGGGGCTTAAAAATACATTCCACAAACTCTAGATGAGCATTGGTAAATTACAGACACAGATCATACAGCCATGTAACAGTCTTACAACCATTCCGAGCAGTCAGAGGTCTAATTATGTATTGCCACAGCAGCTCTCGAAAATATAAAGTTGTTAGATAAACGTGCATTGCAATACAACATTGGCATGGATCAAGGATAATAGTCGCGTGAAAGTTTTGATAGAATTAATGGGTAGAATCAAATGAGCGAGAGGATATAAAAAGGGAACACCGGTGGTTGGCCGTAGAAGAATGTACAACTGAGCCCGCCAGGCGACTGCATACTGAGGATTATCGGTTTCGGCAGTGAATCAGGCACGTAGCCAGGGGGAAGGGGGGGGGGGGGGGGGGCTTCAGGTGCTTCAGCCCCCCCGAAATTTTTTCCTAATTTTGTTGTTAATTAATTTTGTTGTTCTGATTTTAGCAGTGAACTTGATTAGTGAGAAGAGATAAGTATGGGCACTGGAAAAGTAAATACCAAGCACTGAAAACTAAGGGAAGAGGTTTGTAACATATAGGCACCGAATGGGTAAGGCTGATTTGTTTCAGGTTACGCAAGACTTAGCCCCCCCCTCGAAGCAAATTCCTGGCTACGTGCCTGCTGTGAATGTGCCTACAATGCCCCTTCCCCCTTTTTCTTTTCGCAGTTTATTCTACTTTTCGCTCCAAATATTCTCTTTTCGTCCACCCTACCCGTTTACTCCATTCCTTCATTCCCACCACCTCCAGTAACATCCAGAGACCAGCCGCTAAATAAGGGAACGCCATCATTGAGCAGAACGCGAGAGAAAACCCCAACTCGTTTCCCTCCACACCTCCCTGCGCATTCGGATCCATCCATCACCATTCACTAGCACTGAATCCCAACCTTCGCTCCTCCACTTCAGAACCAAGCAAAGGATCCAACTTAAAAGCAGCTGTTGCCAACAGTGTGCTTATTGCTCCCTCTCCGGCCCCGGAGATCGTCAACGTTGATCGTCACACATTCTCATGGCAAAAACTGCTATAGTTCAGCTAGAACTATAGGTCTAAAATCAAATCTACAACATATGTTAAAAAAAAACACCTAAAATAGATGAGCACTGGGGAATAGAGGAATAGTGACGTGAAAAATCTGATAAAGCGGATGCAAATAGCCGATATGATATGCCTTTAATGAATACGCATTTCAAGAGCGGGAAAAAGAAGCAAAGTAATAAAATAAGGAACATATAATAGCTGTGGTGGAGTGAACTAAAAAATAGTAACAGGCAATCAAGCTACGCTAAGGCCTAATAAATGCAAATAGTAGCACCGGATTGATCAGCGAATAAGGGAGACGCGTAAAGGAAAGGGAGAGAGTAGGAAGAGAACAATCTTGAGGCAAGTGGAGGGGGAGGAGGGGCAAGGGGGAGCGGGTAAGATGCCGGGTTAAAGATCCTTAAGCCCTGAGGGGGGGGCGTGGAACCGTTTGGAGGCCATTATCTTTATCCGGAGCCCGCCCACAGCAGCCATCAACCCCCTCCCATCCATTTCCACCCCCACACCCGTCGCCATCCCCCACTCAAGGCCCTTGATTCTTCTCTTCCCACCTCCACCACCGAGCCCTGCAGCCACAAGGGGTTTTTTACATCCCCCTGGATGAGAGGGGAAGGGCGGGAGGACGGCTACTAGTACATATATTAAATGTGCGGGAGGCGAACTGCTTTTGTTCGCCGGCGATTATGAGCCAAAGGACCCGCCTGCTCTCAACGACCCGTGGCCCCGGCGAGGAGAGGGCCCGAGGAAGGGACAAGGGAAACGCATCAAAAGGATCAGGGAGGAAGGGCGGAGTGCGGGAGAGGAGAGAGGGGCGATCGTGAGGAAGGGAGGAAAAGGAATGAGGAAATCAGGAGAGATGAGTCATTTCCAGGGCTTCCCCGTGAATCGCCACTTCACCACAGTTTTCCCCACCCTCGACCATAGACAGGGGACAAGAACAACGATCATCTAGAGCACGGGTTCGTAAACTTTCAGAGGTAAAGAATCAAACCTGATCCTGAATAAAAAAACTATTCGAAAACAATGAATAAATGTTTATTAAAACGGAAAATGTAAAGTAACACTGTACAAGCAACGATATTATTTATTGTACTAAGAAAAGTCACAAAAAATAGCGTAGGTTGTTTTTAACGTAAGCAAAGAGCCGGTATCTCCTGAGAAAGTTTCTGTTGAGCGGTCGGTGTGTAGTAGTTTTTATACGGCACGATTCTAGTATACGGTATTCGATGGTAGTTTCAATTATTGATGCCAATAAAAAATTAGTGTTCAACCCGAAGGTTGGTTTTTGATAGGTGAGAGTAGAGCTTACCCCATACTTCACCACTGGCGGATGAAATCCACACATTCAGGATAGGGGGGCTAATTTCTTTCCCTGGGCCACCTGCGATTTCCTACGACTTTCCGACGATTACATTTTTAAATTTATTCAAAAAAGTGAATTTTAAAATTTAATGAAAAACCTTCTTTTGACTGGGAAGTTTAAGAGAAAAGGACCCTATCGTTCAAGATAGACGCGTTGGTAGGAAATAACATATTGGATTTGACGGAGCGAAGTGGTAGAGAAAGAAGTACGTAGTGCAGAAGTCAACTCAAATCGAAAATTCAAATGCTGAATGAAGAGAACTCGGGAAGCAAAGATGATGATTAACGTGAGGACAATGGGAAATGATAACAGCTGAGGATCACTGTCTTCAACGGAGGAGATTAAAAGAAATATTTTGGCCCACAAAACCTTGACTCTTCACTGTAATAGAAACCAAGAGTGTTTTCTCTAGATTTTTTTAGGACTAATAAGACCCAAATCTAAGCCCTCAAGTTAAAATCGACTCTCATACATACATCTACATCCATCTATGTCGCTGCAAGTCACTAAACAAGATTCAGAAGGATATTATTCCACGGCATTCTTCTTGAGTAATTTTGCCTTTTCAATTGTTAATTCATTGCTCCGCAGGAGAAACGAAAAACAACTCAGCAAAAGTTAATCACGTTAGGATAAATTAGGAGCAGATATTTTTGAAACATAACTTTGTCACCACAGTTTGATTTTCCTGAAAGACTACAAGCCAGCTTTAAAGTGAATATGCCATAAGGAATTAACGCAAAGATCTCAGCAGAGATCCCTACCTCCAGTACGCAGAATAATCCGATGATAAGCTATTTATATTTTTAGAAATTTTGGATTCACAAGTATGACCAAAGGTGAGTGAGGGAGAAATACACCACGAGCGTAAAAAACGACCTTTAAAGAAGATAATATCTGTTTTTTTAATGTAAAAATAATCAATTGTCGCCAGTTTCTATGGAAGAACAAAACGATGATCAATTAAATTTCTTAAAAAAAATTACGGCTTGGTCAATCCGAAGCCGAAAATAATCGTTTTAAATGTAATTCCGTGATCGTTTTTCAATTACTCTCTCCACAATACCATCGTTTAAAATGCGGCAATATACCCTCAATAAAACAGTGATTTGTTCCTTCTCGCTCATATAAGTTGGTTTAGCGCATTATATTATTGAAAAATGCATCCGCTTCACTACTTCTCCACGATTCGAAAAAATACACATTAAGGACGCCGCGGCAGGGAAGTTGAAAGGCAGATAACAGTGCTTTCCGAAAAATACAAGAATGGAAATCAGAGAACTTCCACTTTTCACTTATTTTCCGACGAAAGGGGAGAGGGAAGGGGAGCACTGGCATGAAGGTTGTTCGGAGAGGGGGGGGGAGGGGGAAGGGGAAGGGTCCAAGTGGGAACATGGCGCAGATATGGAGAAGGCAGGGTAAGGGGGCAGAAGGGGCAGAACAGCGCGCTGAATTGGACGCAAATGGAAATCCAAGAGCAGCAAGGAAGCTTTGAATATGCGTTCCCTCTCGGCGCCCGCGTGCGGGATTCCTCGGACAGGGCCGGATCAGAAATTTTCATCTCGTGGACCGAGGGGCGACGCTTGTGATTAAAATGCGGCCGGTACTCACTACACCATGTGGAGCAGATTGGATGCAGAGGAGATGACCGAAGGGAACGGAAGCTTTCATCCCGTAAACTCACCTGAAATTGGAGAAATTCTATAATTAGTGAAATTGCATATATTTCCAATTTCACTCACATAAGTTTAATAACAGCTGAAAAAATATAGCATTCACTTGATGATTCATTTAAGATTCAATCTTAGTTACAGAAATGATATTTAGCTCTACAACAATTAGAGAAAAATTTCTCACTAGAAATGCACTTGTCTAACTTCGTAGTCCACGTAGGTTAGTGAGGTTGGTTTATTAGGTATCGGGAGGAAGGACATTTTTAACAATTTATGAAAAAAATTAACCTAGAAAAAATGGTAATTTACAACTTGAAAACATTTGAACAAGAATAACTGAGGTCAAAAACTCTCCTACTTTCTACGCGTCATTCACAGGTGTCATAAATTCATAAGATTTCAGGGAAATACAAAGTGTCACACGTAATTTTATTTTCATTCCATACAAATATGTATCTCTAACTATTTCCGTAACGTATGGAATGCGTCTTAAAGGAAAATCGAGAAGAGAGATAAGTCCAACCAATTGTTGATTGTTGATCGATGAATTGTTGATTGCTGATGATCACATACCTTCAAATAAGTAGAGCAGATTAAACTGAGATGACTCTCTGTTTCTAATTTCAAGAAAGATACGAGCCAACACATCACTCATAAGTTACATATCGAAAGTCTCTCTTAATTTGATGCTTCTACAGCATCATTTGGCAAAAATTAAGAGTCCATTAAATATGAAAAATCAGGTAAATCAGTAATTTCACTCGTTAAATGGGCTAATGAAAATTAAAATATTCATAGCGTGGAATAAAATTAAATCCATTTTGAGAAACTGCGCTCAAAGCTTTTTTTATTCCCATTACGGCTCAATGGAAAAAAAGGCAGTCCTTGATCTCGGCTCCAATTTTTCATCCGAGTTTATAATTGAATATTGGGATTTTAACGCAAAAAAATAAAATATATAAAAACGCTTGAGTAAAATACTCAAGGGTTTTGCAAAACAAAAGCGACAAAGCACAAAGGATAGGTATATGTATGAAAAACTGGTAATTAATAAAATACTCTTAGTTTATAGTCTCCAAACGTGAACTGACAACAAACAGACCAAGACATAAGTAAGCTACTCAAAAGTCGTCGCAGGAAATATGAGACTATTATTTACTCTTTCCAGTGTAAGACGATAAGTCACCTGAAAATGTCAAATGAGTATGTTTAAACGCCTGGAAAGCTACGTTTAAGAGCCAAAATCTCGTATGTCCCCAAAACGGTACTAGTCAGGTGTTGTGGATACATTGTTCAGTGTAACTTCAAATGACAATGGCATTGTGCTATCCTAAAAAAGCAAGGAAAAAGAAACTAACCATAAAAAATTCACGACCAGTATAAATAAAATGAATAAATAAACAACACCTATATATTTTTGGGCCCATAAGTTAAATTAATTCACAATATTTGACGGCGAACCCAAATTCAATGATTCCAGATATTTTAATGGAACCTGCAATGCCCTGCATTCTCAATTACTTACATCAACTACCACACAAAAACGAGTAACATTTGAAGAAAATTCAAAGTCGTTGTACTCTTTTGTATCAGCTTCATAAGCTTAAATGAGTTTTAAAGATAGTCATCGCAAAAGAATGGAGTCTTAACTGTGCTTATATAGCAGACACCGTTATTAATGCTTACGATGCCTGTTATTGATAGGAAGTCTACCTTCTTATTCTTGGAATTATACCTTACTTATCGTTGCGTTCGAGAGCATCGTGCCATGTTCTAAGGCATTTTATTGTTTCGAACGCAAAACGACGGTGAAGCCGAAAAGACACTCAAGAAGAACATGTGCTGTTCGAGTCGCTCAGTGGGAAACCACAGAGCCAATTCATCGACAGTTGCTTTCCTACCTCAAAAGTTTCTCTAATAGACTTTTAAAATTAAATACTACGTTCAATAAAAGCGATGATAATATTAAAAGCACCAAATTTTACTTAATTAATTTCCACGAGCTTTTATGATTAGAAAAAATCTCCACACAGACTGGGCATATTTTATCACGCTCTCGACGACGAGATGGCTGGACGAGGATTGGTCAACGGCCGCTTTCGGTTTCCTCCCAGCTACGACACTTATTTGCCTTTCCCTTACTTTCACTACAATGAGGTTGGGGCCGCTTTTGCGAAGTGTAGTCGTAGGTTCCCGCAAAATGGCTGGGAATAGGTGTTGGGGGGCGCATAGGGAATGGGGGCACAAAACGAAGACTGCGAGGAGCAAATCTCAAGCGATAGCACATTCGAAACAACCAACTCACAGAGCGAAAAAAAACACTTTATCGCCTCTAGCCACCAATTCCCTAATTCACTGACCTCCCCCCAACCCTCTTGCCCACACGCGCAATGGGACGTAAGGGGGCGGGGTGTGTGGAGAGTGTGAACCCTCCCGGAACCCAAATTGCCCAATTTAACCCTGGAAGCCCACCAATCTCTCGAACAAAAGATCCAGCCGCTCTCGACCACGAGAGAGCCCATGAAAAACATGCATTAAACCGAAAATCCGCCACTAGCACTGGCGAGAGAATAAAAGGAATTGCGGCGGGAGGACACCCTCGGATTTTTCGCAAAAGCGTTCAACATCAGTTTGAGAGCCTCTTCATTTTAAAATGCCGGCTGGGCATTAAAGACCTCAAGTTAACCCTGCTACTTCCAGCTTCGGTCCATTAAAGTTTTCAGCGTCCGCTTCCATGAAACAATTGTGCTCTAACACGTGGTGGTTCCACAAAAACTAGTTAAAATTAATTTTGATAGAAGGAAAAACATTACCTTCACAGGCTAGGCAATGGGAAGCAAAACTATTTTTGAACAATACAATCCCTTTAGGTGAAAAAAAGTCTCAATTTCCTGTCAAACATTTGCTAATATGTATCCATTAAATTAAATAAATTGTAAATAATGATACGGTTAATTTTGAATTATAAGTGAAAAACCTGAACACACAACTGATCCACTACATGGCGAAGTTCTCAAACAAAAGTTCCCGCGAACAAAAAACGTTTTCGATAACATCTATACATACATTATGAGGTATAAAGACATAATCAATCACGATTTAGTAGTAATTTCTGTGGTACAACCAAATCTCCTTGCAACAACCTCTTTAGTTACCCCAAAAAAACAAGATAATACCTGGATACATCCATACTACAAAGATATTTTCTTTCTAAATTTTTCTGAAGAAATTAAATAATATACAGATATATTTCCTTACAGTAGAGTTTCAAAAAGAGATATATGAAATGGACAAATTTAAAATGGCAAGAATAATAACTTTACGACTAACTAGTGGCGAGTGAATGTCGCTCGGTAGATGTTGCGGTACCTTAGAACTGCATGCCTGTCAAGCACGGAACATCAACATGGTCATGGTGGATGGATGATGGATGGACAACGGCGAATGGTCCAAATTCAACTACAATTGATCCAGCCACAAACGCCTCGTACATATGATTCCAATTCGGTCAACGAGTCTGTAGACTGGCAGGCGGCCAACAAAAAACTTGGGCTACAACCGAAAATCATCTAACGGCAAGGGCATAATGGCGTCACGCATTCAATTCCTGGAGTAATACATCGCCGCAATACGAGGGCACTTCCTGCGCCAGTCGATTCCACGGGGCGGAGGTCGCGAGGGGTTCCTGAACGCTGATAATGGAGGGAGGTGGGCTGTTGCTTCGACTGAAGTCCCGAGGGCCGTTTCACTTCGGATATCGGGACGAAGGCGCGCAGCGACGGAAACGGCTTCATTGGAGGATAGACGTGGCTCCCGGAAATGGCGCCCCCGCCCTTCCCGGAGGATAAGAGGGATGAATACCACGGCATAAATCGGGAGGTATTGGAGAGGAGGGGGTCATTTTATCCCTTTCGCTGGAGGAGGGCACGCATTACCCGGAAAGGTCTCGCCGAATCCTCGGGAGGGATCAAAACACACATTAATGGTCCATTTGAGAGAGTGTCCAGCGCGAGGCACGGCCTGAGTTCGGGAAGTAGAATGGGAAGAGGGGATGGGAGAAGGGGGTGCACGTAAAGGACAGTGTAAATTCCACGGGAGAGAGCTGAAACTCCATCTTCCGTCATGCCAACCGCAATCAAAATGCGAAAAAGAACGCCAACAATGGTAATATGGATGATGGAAAAGATATGAATGAGAAAAATTATTTTTGGCAGTATAAACCAAGAATGAAAATATATGAATGGGGTGGAGCAAGAGTAAACTAGAAAATAGTACCCTAATTATTCCATTTTAAGTCAAAAGCCACCCTGTTTACGTTCACTTTATCAAAGAAACTCCAGGAAAAATCCACACCTCAATACAATGGCACTACCACTGAAGTAATATGACAGTGAAAGTTTGTGACTAGCTTAAGGTCACTTAAAAAGAAAACGAAGCACCATGAATAGCGTTCACTAAAAAAGCATTTCGAATGTTATTCCAAATGCTTCCTAATTAACTCAGTGACAAAATAAAGAGTTATCAGCTAGTAAACAAACCATGATATAAACATGGAAAAAAAATCAAGCCTTCCCGCGAAAGCAAGAGAGTTTCCAAAGACGAATCTAAAAACCGTCAAATATTTGAATAAGAAAACGCTAAGTACCTTTCTAATCAAAGAATTAATAAAGATTAATAAGACACCAGTGCCCTTAAAATTAGTAAAGAGCAGTATAATAAACATTTTACAATATAAGAAAATAATACAAATATAAGAGTGCAGTTTAATAAATATTTCACTCACTATGCAATACACATAAAAGTAGAACTTATGAACTTATTGACACGTAAAGGTATTTCAAAACTATCTGGGGGTCTTATGGGATTATCGGAATGTACTTGCACGCCGCCAAAAGTGGAGGTATCTCAAAGCCCCATAACTCCACAGGGAATGAGCCAATACATGACCTAGCATCCAGTAGAGTAAGGTGGGAAGTGTCGAGCTGTTTAGCCGTTAACCCTCTCCCCCCTCCACTTCGTACACACCACGCGGTGGGGGAAATTAGTCGAATTTCGGGCAAATTCTGGGCTGTTATGTTCTTCCTTCATTTACATACAGTGGTGAACGAATTCATTAAAAATAGAACGAAAAGTCATACAATTCTATTTTAATAGCTGAAAGTTTACAATATTCGTGTAAAAACGGATTGGAGCGCTAGGTGAAAATTTATCGAAGAGTTCGCTATGAAATATAGCACTTAATTTTAATTGTGACTTCAGAAATGTCAACGATGGACGAAGCAAGAAAGAAACAGTCAGCAGAATAGCCCAGGCAACGAGAGCATTCTATCAAAAGAAGAATCTACTTACCGCTGGAAATACAAGCGTAGAAGTAAGGAAAGAATTCATCAGAACGTACATCTGGAGTTAGTTTTATTATGGCAGTGAGGCATGGACAATGACAGCAGCGGAAAAGGGTGGAAGCATTAGAAATGTGGTGCAACAGATGAATGATGAAGTTTAATGGATCGACCAAGTAAGTAACAAGGAAGTCCTAGGAAGAGTGGGAGAAAAGAGAAGTCTTCCGAATACCCTGAGAGGAAGATGGGACAACTTAATCGGCCACACCACGAGACATGATGGCCTGATGAAGACAATCGTCAAGGGAAAAGTGGAGGGAAGATTGGCGAAGGAAGGCATCGTGCAAGATATATGGAACAAGTGATGAAGGATGTGGAAGAGAAGAATTACGTAAATATGAAGAGAGTAGCAGATATAAGGACTCAGAGGAAAGCTACGTCAAACCAATCAGAGGATTGATGACCAATGATGATGATCAGAAACGTAAACAGATTTAAAGAGCAGTTCAAGATGAATAAAATTATACTAAAAAGAGTTGAAGAGTATAAAGATACGTAAAGATGAAAAGCGCGGAGGGCTCTAGAACTTATTGACGACGCAAGAAGGAACAGGAACGCAAGTGACTGACTCGTGCTTTGGCTATCGCAGACCCATCATCTAAAGCGTCGCGATTTCATACAAAAATTGCCCACACTCTAACAAAACTTTCATGTATTTATCCAATCTGGATAAATAAATAGTTATCAAAGACATACCCTCTATTTTCATTTCACCAGCAACCCACTTACCCAAGAGTTTTCACGAAGCTAACTTTACGACACAGTCACATCTGTTGACTTCTGTCCCTTTTTCCGAGAGATACAACACAAAGATCTTTGTGAAAATTTAATTTGTTTCAATAAAAATATTCATGTTTAAATACAGTATATACATTCAGGAGTGAGGTAGGAAATCGACCTCAAGAAGTTATGCTTTAAAGATGTAACATTTATAACTTAAATACGTATGCACCCTTCTTAATATGGAGATATTGCTGCGTGTGACGAGCTCATGGCACCAAAACTTAAGACACGATATTAAAAGTTTGTCAGAGCATGATGGAATAACAAACGTTCAAGAGGAGAGAAGGGTGTGAGGCTATTGCATTAAATAACATACTGAGCGGTAAGGCTCCTACAACTGAATGTTAATATTTTCAACTCCGCCCTTATGAACATATCCATCTAGAAGATATCTTCGACGTGACAGCACGTAGATAAAGAGGAAGGGGAGGAAGAAGGAATCAACCTCAGGAGGAAAAATTAAGAGGTATTTCTTTACGTCTGCGATGACAGGGGCGGACGGTGGGGAATGAGGGATCAGAAGTAAACCACTCGCAGGACTTCTTAGCTGCTGTCGCGGACGATAGTGGGGTCGGAGGGGGAGTGGTCCAGAGAGGCTCTCAGCGAGAGGAGGTGGAGGCTCAGCAGAGATGAGGTGATGCGACCCACGGAAGGGAAGGGAAAAGCCGGGTGCGGAGAGTCCGTTTACCTTTCCACATCTATACTCCCGGGCCATCAAGCAATCGATCTCTGGCCATCCCCCCCTTTCTTCCCCAAAGCCACCCCACCCTCCCACCCACCCTGTGGCGAGGGTGGGTGGAAGGGTGGGGTGGAGGAACCCATTCTCTCGGGCCACATGCACCAACGCGACCAAAACACCACATCACTATGTGGTTGACTCTGGGACACGCGGATTAGAATATTGCACGGCAATATTAATTTCATAACGCAAATAAGTCGGCACAACGACTTCGCGAATCGAATCGACAATAATGAGGTCACTCCAAACCAAATATCGCATAATAATACGGCATATCGCAACGTCGCACAGCCCTGCACCAACTTCGTCAATTTCCCCGGTCTGGAGCCCTCTAATCCTCCTTCTAATATCCTGGTTTGAATGAATGTCGGTCGCATCCCCCAAATGATTACCGCTCGAATCTGAAGCATTCCCGGAATTGGACGGGTCGGCGAGGCGGCCTCCCACACGACAGACAGATCCACTCCGCGTAGATCGACCTTTCATCTCACAAGCCTCGCACTGAGGGTGCAAAGGAATGGGCACCGCTAAAGGGCACCGCACAACATGGACAACTCATCTGCCGAAGCCAGATTACTCCTTCGTTCAAGCGTCTGGCTAAAGTGAAATCATTCCGTGATGCAGAAGTACTGACTTTATCGAATAGAGTAACACAGATTTCATATAGTTGTCAGCTATGTGTATTTTCATAATGCTTGTCACATATTTCATTTAGGTAGTTTGTCAACTAATTCATATAGTTTGTGAACTATTTAATACTATTTATCTACTGTTTCATACAGTTAGACAACTAATTCCATCAAGTCTCTATTATTAACTTTCTTTCAATTTTTGAATTCTAATATTCCAATAAATTGAGTCTCAAAAGTCTGACAGGCCGATGCGGTCTACGACAATAAAAGTTTATTATTACCATTGGTGACACGTATTCAAGAAAAAGAAAACTGAGGTAATGATATGCAGCAAAAGAAGTGAAGCCAGGACCGATGTTAAACAAGGGAAACAAAAAATCGAGGAGGTGGAAGAGTTCTGTTACCTGGGAAGCCGAGTAACCAGCGATGGACGAGGTAAAAGAGAAATCGCTAGTAGAATTGCCCAAGCAAAAAGGGTATTTTACGAGAAGAAGATTCTGCTTACAGCTGCAAATACTAGCGTGGAAGTGAGGAAATATTTCATCAGATCATACATCTGGAGCATTCTATCATACGGCAGCGAAGCATGGACAATAACAGCAGCAGAGAAGTCCAGGCTGGAAGCATTTCAAATGTGGTGCTACCGAAGAATGATGAAGATAAAATGGATCGATCGAGTGACAAACGAAGAAGCCTTAAGAAGAGTGGGAGAGAAGAGATGTCTACTGAAAACCTTAAAAAGAAGACGGGACAACTTAATAGGCCACATCTTAAGACACGATGGCCTGATGAAGATAATCGTCGAGAGAAAAGTGAACGGGAAGAATGGAAAAGGCAGGCCTCGTATGAGGTATATAGAGCAAGTTGTGGAGGATATAAATGAGAGGAGCTACATCAATAAGAAGAGGTTGACCGATAGAAGAATCAAGTGGAGGGCTGCGTCAAACCAATCCTAGGATCGTTGACCGATGATGATGATACGTATTCAACTGGCTACCGATGTCAAAATGCTCTGAATATTTCCATACAGTGATATACACCCTTCTTTCTCATGATGTTCTTCTACCTTCACTCAACTACCTGCCTCTCAACTTTCCACATAAAAATCCTCTTATCTTCCTGATTATTCACGGATTACCAAACATTCTTGCCACCCATGCGACCTTCAAAACATCATTCCACGTTTGACGTTTAATTCAACCAAAGGAATCCATCACATCAGTGTTATTAAAACAGCAGTGACTTCGAAATAAAAATCCATAATTTTCATTTTTGATGCACAGAATTTAAGAGAAAAGAAAACATTTCAGACTCCATAAAATTTTTATATCTCTAAAGAGCATACCAAACTGATGAACTTAAAGCATTGAAATATCGCTTTACCTTGGCTACATAATATGCACAAGAAACAAAAATATTTAAAGCTTAACTAATGGATTATTATGGAATGAAATGGACTATACGTATGCAATTAATAAAAATGCTTTTCTTTACCCAATATTCAAATGTAGCAAATAATGTTTGTTTAAGGTATGAATACAACCATGTTGAATAATGATGAAATACCCTCAAACGAGATATCAATCGTACTTTGAGACACTGATTTAGGCAGTGGGGCATATTTCCTTTCCAATGCATTTAAATTATACGTTCCATCATAATGCCATTATATTGAAACTCAAGCGCAATACCATGCATTGAGCAAGACAAGAATGCTATTTTCACCTATGAAACATTCAACATGTTAATACCGTCGTTAAAACACATATAAATGAAATACAGTTCGGTAATTATTGAATAGGCTGGGCTTCATCGGATCGTAGAAGACATCTGACGCTATTCAGACGTATCAGAGGAATCTGTCCCTGGATATGTTTAGAAGCGCTATTGGTAAAGCAACGGTGCGAATGATCATTACGAAGTTACCTCTGCAAAGGAAACCCAACCTGTTGAGGTAAATAAAGAATGTGAGAAGGAAGAGGACACTCTCTTTGGGCCAAAACAATAGCGAACGGACATTCAGCATGGAAGCAGGAAAGCAACTAAGAGATGGGAGCCGTAGATATGAAAATTTAGACGAAGGGAGGCAGTAACGCGTGGAGAAGGTTTTTGCGGGCGGGCGAGCCGGAGAGAGAGAGAGAGAGGGTGGGCAATATTTACGACGGAGACGCAAGGTTCCGGTTTTATAGCCGCCAAAATTACACGAATCCCGGGGAGGAGCGGGCGGGTGGAGAAACGAGGGTGTTTAATGAGAAAGCGCTGGAGAAGGAGGGGCGGGGGGTTGCGACCCTGGTGGAAGACGGCGGGCGGTATTGGAGTGGGGAGGCTTCGCAGGAGAGGATTGCTGGCGAACCGAAAGGGGTGAGATAGGGGTGGAATGGGTGGGGGTAAGGAAAGGAGACCGCGGAATGGATGGGGAAGGGACGAGTGAAGGGAGGGGGAGGGGAACATCGAATGCGACAGAAGAATCAGAAGATAGAAGGCCAAGGCAGAGCGGAAGGAGCCGTTACACGGGTGAAAGAATACCATGTCTACGCTTGATAGCAACTTGAGAAAAAACCGGGAATAAATAGAGGATTTAGAAGAAAATTCATCGCAAATGGAACATCTTTTCACCTCACCTTGAACTACTATTCTCAGGTTTGCAGCATTAAGAATTATAAAAAGCCAATAAATGCCTTTAAAGAAAACGAACTTAATTTATATATTAATGAGAGAAAGCTCAACAGTTTTCCCTTTATTTGACTTGTCTGTATGATTATTAAAGTATGGGAATACACAATATGATACTTATAAATACCAAACGGCCTGTTGGCGCTATATCTCTACTTCAATATAAATATAACTTAAAATGGAGCGAAAAGAAAAGAAATATCACACAGATGGCAATGATACAATCTGGAAAAGATATTCCGCTATCAATGGGCCAACAGAAACGTCCGGATGAAGAAAAAAAGGTGAATGCCTATTACTATTTATCTCTCACTCTTGATAAACCAGAGATTGCTTCGCTTTGACAACTTACGTCGAAATCGGTGGCATTTTGAGCTAAATAATCTGAGTGTACTTTAACAACTGTAATAGTGGGATGAAAATATTTTTAATATTTTCTAAAAACGTTCTATTACTGATTATAGTTATTCCAAGAAAACTGAACTATTTTCGAGAGATTTGTATTTTCCTATTGTGTTAACAACGCTTGGATATATTCACTTTCCAAGTGTACGTTTTTCGCTGAAAAAATACCAACACATCCATGCTTACTAAGCACTCCTTGTTACCAGGTGACATCTCGCTTTAATTCTTGAAACACTCTCGCTGGAGACACTGGCACGGAAGTGATTACTCCACGGAACTCAAATTTGAATGAGATATTTCAGAAAGAAATAGTCCTAGACGAAGAATAATACAAAACTGAGAGATTTAAATCGGATATAACCATATTAAACGAGATAAGAAATGACGGGAAATTATTTTAATATCAAAGTGCGCACTATGCTTCTAAATTCTCTATGAAGTCGATGCCGAAATAATCTCTACACCAGCCAAAGAAAGAATACAGGTATACCTTATTTGAGTGAAAAAGTATAACATCATTAAACAATTGTTGTGTTTTAGCATTGTTAGCATGAATTATTAAAATAAGGCATGGTGATAGACCGATTATTTCAATCGCTTTAAAACAACTGCAAAAAAGTAACGCAATCAAAGTGATTATAAGAAAAATACTAATTTAATTACTCCTATTCCATGCTGTCCCATTAAGCACTAACACCAGTACCACCGGAGCTAAGTGTCGTAGAAGACATCTGACATTAGGCAACAAACTATTCACATGTCTGTTAGTTTATTATTCAGGGGAGGCGATCGACAGCTGAGGTCATTTTCGACATTTGGGATAGGTGGATAATTGGGTAATGGTAGGGGTTTTCAGGGAAAGGAGGAAGGGTGGAGCGAAACTTACTCTTAGCCTACTCTTAACGACAGGCGCCAAGGGCACAACGACTTAACGTCCCATCCGACGGACGGAGTACTGAACCTGAACTGCCCTCCACTAGGCAATCAAGTGAGGAACGGTTCGCCACTGAAAAATCGGCCACAGCCGGGAATCGAACCCTGGCCCTCGGGATGGGAGGCCAGTACTCTAGCCAGCACACCAACCCGATCCCCGTAATCACAAGCGAAGGAGGGTGGGGGAGGTTGATGGGGGAGGACGAGAGAAAGGGGTTGTTGGAGGAAGAACCGAATGGCACGGAGGAATATGACTAAAATTTCAGAGCGTTGGAAGTAAATTGAGAGCGAGCGCAAGAAGTCGACATAATTTATGCATGGGAGAGGAAACAAATGAGAAACACGCCGAAAGGTCGAGCGCGAAATGAGAGGAGAGGTGGGGTGCAAAGAAAAAAAAAGCAAACGCGCAAATCGCGGGCGAGAGACAGAGAGAAGCGGAAGGAGCGCTCGGCGAAACGAGGACTCGAGGAAATGAGTTAGTGGGGGGAAAGCAACGATCGGGTGACCTCCATGACATTCGAGGCGTCGATGGTCACCTACATATTCTCAAGTATTTTACCAACGTCGCCAGGCATGCGGCATGTAAGCCTGCCTGAAATTCATCCTAACCAATTCACGTTTCCTCCATTTCATTTTCAATTGATACCTTACACATCTTCTAATTTGTCTTAGCGCCACCTGGATTACACATTCTTCCACTCATTCCCCGGCCCGTACTTGAAAATTTTCCCTCGATCACTCCCTTATAGTGCCCATTACTCCTCACGTCTCCGTATATCCACTTATTTTTTGAAATCACGACTTCCTCTCGTCCTACAGCCATAATTTAATTGTCTTCCTCTTTACTCAGATCCATACCCGTTCATCTCCGAGCCCAAATCTCGAAGGTCCATGTTCCGTCAATCCACCAGGACCAGGTTTTAGATCAGTAGAACGCCATGCTCCATATTAACATATCACTTCCGTATGTATCTAGAGTGAGAACCTCTAATTAATACTCCCCTCTTCGCGAATGCTTCCTTGGCCAGAGTAATGTTTTGCCTGATATTCCCATGCATCAGTACTTTCATTTTCATCCAATGTATATCAAGATGAACAATGACGTTAGATGCAGCATCAATAGGCTCTGGTTTCATTCAGCAGATCTCGTTCATAAATAGTGACAGAAAATAAATGCTATTCAAAAATTCGTGAGGATATCACACCACAGTATGGAGGAATAAAATTTAGTAAAATAGTCTAAGACGCTAATCATGTCAACCAACTATCCACTAGCCGGAGCTAGTAGAGTAAAATGCTAAAAAGACATATCAATGAAGAATGTCTACCTTTAGGTGGCACATTCAGGGTGTTCGTCGCTTATTTCAAAAGGCATCCAAGTTGTCGAAATCACTTGGGGAGATTGTATCCCAGGCGGGGAAAGAGGAGCAAAGATATCGGCTGGAGGGGTTGTACATTTCGTGCGGCTAAGAAGGGAGGGTTTGAAAACAGTGCGGCATAACTAGAGTGTAATACGGCGAAAAAAGTTCTCGGCAATAAATGCATTTTGATGCATCAATATTTTAACTCCCATTTTATGTTGGATTTGTTAACAGATCTGTTTCATCCATTCGCATGTTGAGATGACTTTTCATCTGTTTCTGATCAGTGATTGAACTTTCTTTTCGACTGGAAGCATTAAAAAAAAACGTATAATGTAACATGCCTCAAGGCTAATAACCAAATATATACTATACCACTGGCATAAGGTACGATACGAGGCTAAAATACTATTACTACTAGGCTACCCCCACTGGCCACTAATACTAGAAATTGGAATAGGAAGTAACGTTGATATGAGGGGCATTCATAGAAAATTTTAAATAATTACAGATTACTGAATACCACAGTTCTGTTCATACATCAGCCTTCACACAAATGCTGTACCAGATCCTTCACCGAGAAAAATATTCGACAGCAAAGAAAATTCATTTGTTGGTGCATCTATATATGCAAGGGCATATCTAGTAGGTATATAACCAATTTGGTATGCTCCACGTAATGCTGCTTTAAGTAACGAATGTTTCACGGGCAGTGACAGGAATTGATCGTAGGGGAAGGGTTCCTGGAGTGATAAGTATTGCGAGACAGGAGCAGTGGGGTCTCGGGGGTCGGCAAAAGGGTTGAAGGGGGTATTCCCACGGGACAGGGAGTTGGGGGAGGAGTGAGGGGGGAAGCGAGGGTAAGGACGGGAAGGGGCAGGTGTTCGTGGTGCGTGGCGCCAAATTAAGGGCCCCGGATGGAAGGGAGGGGGGTCGGGAGAGAGACAAATTGCGAGAGAGATGGCGGATCGCGACGCCTCCCAGCGGTGAAAAAGTGAAGCCAAGGGGAGCAGGGTCATTTTTTTTGGCACGGAAGAGGAAACGGCTGCCGACGCGAATTCCTCGGCAGGTCCCAATAGCGGAGCGGCGGCTTCCCTTCGCCGAGCGATGGAGAGAGATCACCGGGAAGGTGCGACTCCATCCCTCTTCCTCGAGACACCTGCCTCCTCCCCCCCCATATCTTCACCCCCGAAGCCATTCACGTCGCAGCGAAGGGGGCGTGATGCGCGGTGCACCAAGGCGGATTGACGAGGGGGGGTGAGAAAGGAGAGGGTCTCCCATTAGAAATTCCATATAACTTGGCGATTCGAAATTACAAGCGCCCCGCAATTTCGATCCGGTGGCCCAGAAGTGCAAATCATTCCATTTCTCTCTCTCACGCACACAAAGAGAGAGCCGACGACGGCGCGAATTCCGCGGATTAATTTCCCCCGGGAAGGTGAGAGGACATCCCTCCGCAGGCAGACCCACGATTCTTATTCCCTCGCCTCGGATAGCGTCCTCGGACGGCAGTCTGGTCAAGCCGTCGCATCGGCATCCACGAGAAAATATAGAAAAACACACTGGAAAAAAATTGATTGCGGGATAATTCACTTCGCGGAATTTCAAACAAAAATATTCGATGAAATTTCAAAACTGCAAGGCATCTCAGCTGGTTTCGATACATGCATCCATTATCACGAGAAATTCCAATACGCTCGAAGTTTGTCGAAGTTTTTAATAGGATGTATCGACAGCTGCAGTCACCAGCGCCTCTACCAACTGGTAAGAGTGAATGGAGTATCATATGCTTGTCACATTAAAATGTTTGATATCTGTCAGAACACTGTACTCTTGATAAAGACGCGGAGGCGTTGAAACCGGTAGAGGTCATTAAAATAAATAGGTGTGGAAATATACAAAATCTTTCAAATTTCATGATGAAATTTAAAGTTAACAAAAACAAAAAGTGTGGAGAACTACAAAGTCTTTCAAATTTCACGATGAAATTATTCAACAAAGTGAGCTCATCGACAGTTGATTTCAGGCTACATTAATTTCGATTTCCCAAGAAAGTTTAAGGCATTCGTAATTCTATCGTTTTTTTCCACTTCTTTGTGCTTCACTCTGCTTAGCACTCAGATCCCTAAAGCAGGCGTATTCGGTCATTATCTGGGCAGCATCCTTCCACAAGCATCTCCTGTCCTCCATCGCATCCACCATACCAAATATCTTTAAGAAGACCAAGAGGACAGCCATAGTGCACGAGTAATCCATTACTTCTGAGAGTAGAAAATGTTTTCTCTCTTGAGGACGAGTTCTTTTACCACCAACCGACCCGGACCCAGTCTCCCGCAAAGGCATTACCACTCTTTAAGATAAACATCCAGTTGAGAACAGCTTAAACAAGGACGACAGGTTCATCCAGGATGAAATCAATCGAATAAAGTTCCGAGAAAGCACCGGCCACCTTCGATCGGCTCTTGCCACAGTATCTTGCCCTCCCCCCCACGGCGAGCACTCTTTCCGGGGCCCGTGAGAGGGCGTGGTGGGCCTGGGGGCCTCGTGAGCGTATTTGGCTCACGTCGGAGCCCACAGGCGAGCCCGCAGTGAACGCCGACGAAGCGGATAATCAATCACGGGCCTCATTACGGAGAGACAAGAGGCTTGCCCCGAGCTGTGCCAGAGCCAGCGAGCACAACAAGCTGCGGTCCATACGTTCCATTTCACCGAGGAGCCTAATTAACATGGATCGCAAAGGGCACCACGACGAGG
Source organism: Platycnemis pennipes (assembly GCA_933228895.1). Lineage (NCBI taxonomy): Eukaryota > Metazoa > Arthropoda > Insecta > Odonata > Platycnemididae > Platycnemis > Platycnemis pennipes. The sequence goes on along the minus strand of OW121849.1, from coordinate 140,648,132 downwards.
CAAAGAAGAAATGAGGACAATCTTTGAGGACAGAGAGATCGTTTTGCATTCTAAAAAGGTGTTGGTTTCTTCAATATCTTTGACCTCCAAAATCAAGACTTAACCAAATCACAAATGGAGGAAAATAGAAGAATTTTTGACGAAAATAACTTTTTGGAATATATCAACTTATCCAAGAAAACTACACAAGAGTAATTGATAAAATGAAGTCACCAGTCATGATTTTTTTCAACCTGCATCTCCGAGGACATTGGCATCTAACCCTTATACCCGAATATGACTACATCCCCCAATGACAATAACACGGGGAGAAAAAGAAATTTATGCCAGGGGTTAAAGCCGGGTCATAACGGTGAGAAGCAACCACCATTTCCACCCGCCGCCTCGTTTCGGGGATCACGAATTCCGAGCACGAGCAACGAGGTATTCGCCTGCAGTACATCATTTGGGGGGGGGGGTGTCCTCTCCGTCGTGGGTGACGTCAACCGGCAAGAAACAGCGCCCCAAGTCACGGAGAGGACCGAATTTCATAAGCTGCGGTCTCCACCTCCAACCCCTCGCTTTGCCGCTCCACTTTCCCCGCACGCACTCGTGCTAGGAAGCACACAGAGCCATCTCTTGTCACCCGAGCGCAATAATTCCCGTCGCGTCCTTTCATTAACACAGAAATTTAGAGCCTTCAACGAACCTGCAAGTCGGACCCCCCTTCCGCTTTTTTGCTCCTCTGCTGTTTTTGTCGCCAGAGTCGCCGTCCCCCGAATTCTTCCCTCCATTTCCCTTTCTCTCACACCCTCTCTCGTAGCTAACACCCATTAAAGGGATGGCAATCCAACATTTTCGCAGCAGCAGGCTAGCATTGCCACCAATAATATTACCGCAGCCTAACTCCTAGCTACTGTGTTTTTATAAGTTACTGCACATTGTCACGTGAATTAAGACACGGAGTGGATTAATAATCAACGAAGCTGACGGCAGCTTTTTAAAAGTATGGTGCGGAAGTAAAAATAATATTAATAGCCCGAATTAATACCGGAGACAAACTTTTGGCTCCATATAAAAAGCCACGCCGTAACTCAAAAGACTTCGGAAACAAAAATGGACCTATGATGACCTCGGTTGCAATACTATGCAACACCATCGACGAATAATAATTATGGTAGTTAAACGCAATGCTAAATTTACAACTGCAAAGTTACTTCAAACCGAATCGGATGGTGAAGTTGGTATTCATAATAACTTATGTCGGGAAGCACGGCAAAAACGTTTTCCAGGGCGAAAGTAGGACGAAACATTCATATGAAACTTCCGATTTTCGTTCTTGCGTGAGACAATGGTCATTCTGCAATGAGACGTTCCGGGGACTCGGAAGTTTGGTGCTTGTAGCTGATGCATGCGGGAGAGAGGACGGGAGGACATTGCGGCAGCAAGGGCAAGGGGTCACTGAGGGCACCCAAATTCTCAGCGAGGGCACTGGCGTCCGTTTCCCTCCAAGATATCTTAAGCGTTCAAATGTATCCGACGGTCTACGCTGCAAAACCTACCCTATATTATCAAAGGGCGATGTAGATTTGCATGGCCGCATGACTTGGTAGCTCTTGGTCGCATGCAAATGGTGCATGCTTGGTGATCTTCACCCCCTGCCACCCACCCTTGCGGTGACTCGAAGGGTATTAGGTAGATGTAGATGTGTGGTAATTTTACACCTAAATAAGCAAAGAGGATAGTGTTAACTACCTATTTTCAGAGACTGAAATCCATATTGTTGAATGTGGAGTCGTCGGCAGACTATTGCATGAAGCTCCAGGAGCGCGATGCAAACCTGAGGACTTAAATTCTTACGGTAGCAATATGATTTCAGATCAAGAACATATCCATCTTCTAATTCATCTAAGCTATCAACAGTGAAGTTGTTAATTAATAATGCATCTTCATGAGGATGAAAGGTAATTAACTGATCAGTGTTTATAAGGCCGTTACTTTTAAAGACTAAGAGCTGTATCAGTTATTTGCAAACACAAGAATAAAATTGATTTATTGATATTTCCTACACTCATTACACAAGCGAAATGAAAGCATAGATTGTCCGTATTAGAAACATATTAAAATACTTGAAAGAGTCACATAATTCAAGCAATGAGTCGCTTGCTTCTGTAGTTTAAGTGATGAAAGTATAGGAAATCACTTAATCTCAAAAATATCCTCTTCTTTCCACATCAACTGTTTTACCTTAACGTTGATACACGCTGTTTCTCTCATGCTATTTCATCCAGGCACTTAATTTGAAAACCCATAATTCGATACCCCCACTCCGAACGCTCCCCCACTCCAAACCCAACCGAACTCCCCCACCTCACCTACCAGGCCTTCCTATCACTCCTCTGTCCCCTCTCCAATTTCAACAAAATATATCCACTTTTCCTCTCCAGCCATGATGCTCCATTCAGCGAGATAGGACACTGAACACCTCTCTCCTTCATTCCCTGCCGGGCGAGACAAGGAAAAGGGGAGCGGCAAAGAGAAAGATATCCGAACCACGCAATATCTTCGGGGCCCATAACGCCAGCTTTTCGGTGGTGTTCCCTCGCCTCTAGGATGGATGGAGTGGGAAAAGGGAGGAAGGAGGTGTAGAGAGCGAAGGAAAGAGGGGAGTAATGGGGGACTAAAAAGTGGAAAAGGTGAAGAGTCCGCAGAGGAAGGAGTTGAGAAGAGGCAGGAGGGTGTGGGAGAAGCAGAGAGGGGAACGGAAAGATAAATAGAACATCGCATTTCCATCGAAGGCGAATCTGAAACTACTTCTCCCTCCCACGAACTTGTTCATTATTTCCTCAATTTCCAACCATTCCGGTGTTTATCTTTTGCTCTCCGATGGTTACTGCAAAGCCGCGGATCCATTCCATTTTCGGAAGAGTTGGATGAGGGAGTGCTCGGTGTCATCCACTGAATTGGACGAGGGCGAATATTCCCGGGCGATCGGGCGGAAACGCTGAGATTCCAAGAAAGGACTTGCCCGCGAGAGGAAACGGGATGAAAACAATGAAAGACTCACTCGCGCAGCGTATCCCATCTTCCCTTCCCAGAACATAACACGGAACATTTTCTATTTACCTTAAAGCTAAAACCTAATTTATAGTCTATCTAAAACAATACAAAAATTGCTCCGTGAGATTCATACTCGAGACACAATACAATACACCACGTGGCGTGTTAAATTGGTTATGTGTTGGGATGAATTTAGGACAAACACTGCCCTCTGAACTAGTCCCTATATTCCAAAATGTCCTTCATCCTTTACACAGTTAATTCTCTTCCTTCTGAGTACACAGTGATGATGAGTGAAGTCACCAAAATGAAAGACAACGCCGCCAACTGATGAATAAGTTGAAAAAATTTCAATTCGAGAACACTTGATCTCGTGCTCTATCCAAAACGTCTGACATAACGACTAGCTGAAGGTTTCACTGTGAGCTAATTTCAAAACTATGGAGTCATACAACACTCCTAGATATATTATTCCATCAAAACTCTGCCATTATTCGGCAAACCCTTTTGCATAGCCTTATAGTCTATTTTAAATAATTTCCAATAGAACGTAAATATAAAATCAAGTTGGGCATTAACCTAGAAGAATGAATACAAACCCGCCATCTTAGGAATAAAAGGGGCATTAGGGAACTACTAGGTTTATGAAATATTTAATGCATACTAAACTTTTTTAACTGCGGAAGCTATTTTATGACAACTGGCCAACATTTTAAGAGCGTACGTATCCCATTTAAATACTCTGAAGGATCATTTCATGCTCAAGGCAATGATAAACGATAAACAAAGGTAAGAGGTTAAATTAAAAGCCTCATTTGTCGCTGAAAATTACTTTACCCCAGATCGCTATTTACTGCCACTGTTTCCATTCCCGACGTTTTTCATTCACTGTTCCTCGGAATTTGGAGTTGTTCATACATTTGATCGAATTTCAGAAACGCCTAGTCTAGGAAAGCTTTAAGGGCGACCGTACGCCGTAAAAATCCTTTAAGTAATGCAGTAATTTCCACCTATAATATGCGAACAGGCTCGCAGCTAAAAACGGAAAATAAGCCAGCATTACAATTATTCTGGCCAGCTATCACTCGGGACCGGAGCTTATTACGCTCCCTTGGTGCGACTGAGCTGCAATTTAATTAATCGACGAAATAACCCGGAGCCTTTAGCCTTCAACGTCTGCAGAGCCTTCGCTGATGCGAGAGCATCCAAGTCTATTCCAAGTGCATATCGACCGAATCAACTGGATGACGTAGTTTTTCACAAAATTATGATGAATATGCCCATTTCCCAATTCAACGAGTTTTTCCACCGATTGCACCTTTCAGCCTTCATCCTAAAGACCTCAAATTCGAATTCCGACATTATGAGGGATGAAAAGCCCGTTATTTGCCGGCAAATAAAAAGGATTCTTCTCTCCCAATAGTTCCCGTCGTTTGACGGAGGTGACTGGAATCGAGGTTTATGAGAAATTACTTCCCAGAGACCGCTTTCGGCATCCTAACAGCCAACAATAATGTTATGAAAGATTAACAATGGAAGGAAAAACAAATTTATTTAATTGTGTAAGCAGAGGAGTTATAGGCATCAGTCAATACTATTCCCTAGAGGCCATGTTATCTCAGTAAGAACAGTATCAATAGGACCACACTGAGGCTCTCGCGATTATGATAACAAGCTTGCCTCCTTTGGGGTAATTAAAAAGGAGCGATTTTCTATTGCAAATCATACTTTAGATGACTATTTACTTGTTCACCAGCCCAGGCCTGAAGCATTGCCTTACAGTGAACGCTATTTAAAGATTTCTGCAAATCCAAAAACAGGTACATATTTCGGCCATTATTCCATTATTTTCTTGGGTGAGTAGGTACTGTATGCGTGAATTATATTCCACTGAGCTCTTTGCTTTCCTTCAATTCAAACTGACCCTCAACCAAGAATGCCAGCATGCGAGCCTATGCAATGTCTGTCTAGCAAAGGTTAATGGCCCAAGAGTTTTAAAAAACTAGTAACATCTTATTATTAGAATCGTAGATATATGTTATGTTTTAAGTCCATTGGTTTCTTTCTAAATGATCAAACATGTTGCTACGAAATAATATGGCAATATATTTTATGTATTACTAATCAAAATATATTGTTTAATATATATTTTTAATGGATTGCAGAGGTCGATAATTTTTATGCACACGACTAAGGAATATATATGACATATGAACATCTAAAAATTGTCGGCAGAGTTCAAATTACTTCGGACTTCGGGATGAGCTATCAAGCTTCAAAATTGATAAGGAAAATCAAATATGAAGCCACAAGTTGATTTTCGTTACCTGCCATAAATTTCCTAAGTTTTTAAAGTACAAAAAATACCGAAAGGATCAGATTAGATTACCATGACCATGAGCACGGATACTACTTCTCAGCGCTAGTAAATTCATAAATCTCGGTCAATGAGCCATCGTGGGTACAAACTTCTAATATAGAAGTTTAAGACATTCTGCACAATAATTACTCTAAGCGAGTGAATGGGGTTGTTACCTCGTAATCGAAATTGTTAGTTTACTCACGAAATGGTAGGATAGAAACGAAAAATGAATTTTAGTGAGAAATTAATATTCTAACCAGAGCCACTCACTCATAAATCAAAAATTAAAACACGCAAAAGGTGACGCCCTTAAGGATGCCTACGTCATCCACGTCATCATTGTTTCGAGGAAGATTGGAGGAGAAAGGGAGGGGAAAAGGAGGGGAGTGGAGGTGGGAGGTCTCCCTGCACGGATCCTGTCAATAATCCAAAACAACTAAACGATTAAATATTTTCGTATGGCGTTTTTGGCGTGACTTAGTGTTCTGAAGTTTATTTACTTATTCACAAATTACGAAGTAGTCGAATATTCAACGCCTTTAGAAATAACCCACATGGAGTCCAGCAACCACTTCCATTGGCAGAATCAGTTATGTGTCCCCCATTATGGTTGGGTGAAGGAGCTTCGCGGTCTCAGTTGTGATTGGACGAAGTGGATGACGCACGAGTCCTTTGCAAGCCCAGAAAGGGTTAAATACATCAGATTTCCGCCCCTTATAACTCGAGAACGACTCGACAGATAGAAGAAGGGAAAAATAAGGGCCTTTTTATTCTACAAAACTCTATCAGATTCGGAAATTTAAAAAAAATAAAAATATATAGCTAACGGTCCCACTTCAAAACGGCTTTTGAACTACGCAATGGGACTAAAATTCCTTCCTACAGAATCTGTAATAAAGAGGATATTTGCGTAGCAGGAAGCAACGCTTCACGCTTCGACGAGAGAAAACCCTGGAAGGCAAAGTGGGGCTAGTTTTGCATCGGCCGTTAAAGGCGTCCTTCTACGCGCCTGCGCTCGGAAGGCGCGACCAAAACTTACGGCGAATGCTTGAATCTTTCATCCGCCGTCATACCTCTCCCCGCCACGGATACCCACGCCGCGGAACATAAGCTTCACCACCGAATTTCTTTGATCCCTCCCCAAGCAGCCTCCTTCGTTCCTAAAAGGGTCTCCCTCCAAACTCTTCCACCCCGTCCTGCTCCTCCTTCCACCAGCCTACGGCGATCCCTTCATCGGGAAATACACTCTACTAATCTTCTTAGGCCCTTTAAAAAATAAGCGAAACGCCTCGCTATTTCCCCGAAACTCTCCTGCTGCAGAACCAAGGATTGCTTCAGGCTCCGTCAATTCCATTCCCCGAAAAACACAACACTCGAAAAAAATCCTAAAGGAAAGCATAATCCTCTCTATATTTAAATCTGTTTCCCCGGCCCTATATTGAAAATAAAGACTGACGGCGGACATTTCATTACAGAGCACTTAGCTCCCGACGCGAGATTCTTAGGCTTCCCCATGGACTAATCTTGGTCAATTACCTAAGCTTCCGCTGGTGGATTCCTCAGGGATGGGCAGAAAAGTAAGACAACCGCACTCACTGCAGGAATCACTGGTGTGTTCAGTTAACTCTGACAAAAGGTCTGGGGAATCTTCCAATCCTATCCACCCAAGCAAACTCTTCATTTTGGTATTCTTACAACTTATGAGCAAATTATCGCTTAGACCCGCTCTTTAAAATTTATAAGCAAACCATATGGATAAGGCGGGAACACATTCACATCCACTCCATGTCAAAGACGATCATCCATTACTTGATGGCCAACTTCTTGAAAATTTGTGGAAAAATCAAGTTTATTCATTCATATTATTCTTAAAAATCGCAAAAATAGCTTATCACTTGCCTATTTCCTCGAAACAGCCATAATTTTCGGGATGAAATTTCATTTTTAGCCTTTCACTGTCCAATCTCCTTGTGAATTCATTACTTCACGCCTGAAGGGCAGGACTGGGACAAGATGTTCTTTAATGTTGTTGAATATGAATGATTTGACAATGTGCATTACTCTTGAAAATGTTTTTCTCTCAAAAAATTACTTTTTCGACTCCCAAATAATTTTGGTATTTTGGAACACCCTAGCGAACTGGAGACCATCGCGCTTATTTATGGCGCCCAACGTGATTATTTATCCATAAATAAATTCAATATGATGAACCACGGCTCTAGAATCGAATGAATTTCTAAACTTCGAAGAAGAGGGGGGAGAAAATCATTATTAATTATACATAATCTTTCTAATCCATTACACGTTTCATGTATATCCGTGGAATGCAAACCCGTTCAAGCTATCAGGGTATAACGCTGGAAAGCAATATATTTGATCAGCTTACAAAATTGACCTTAAATTCTACATCATGGAAGTAATGCAAAACCTCCCGCTTCTCTCTTCTGGTTTTTCATTCATACTGCAAAGAAATATTTCAAAAACAATACACTATTCAACGCTGCTTCGCCCATATTTCCCCAAATATTTGCCCAAACTTGGGTTAAAATTTTCAGGCTACCAGAAAAGCAGGAACAAGACCTGTACCTAACTGTTCCACAGTAGATGGAGCAACTAAGCGGACCCAAGACCGAGATTGTTTCAAGGGTTGAACGCAGGAGTGGAAAGCTGAATAGGTGCTACTTCGGGCTCGTTTCTCGCCTCCCCCGCCGCCGTTTCCTCGCCACGAGGGAATGTTTTTTGCTCCACTTCACATCGCCAATCCCTGCGGCGGCCTCCGAATTTTTTCCCTCCTCCACCCCTTTTCCGAGGCTGCAGTTTTCCTCCGGGCTCTCACACCCTGACCCACCCTTTGCCGCCGCTGGGATTGGGAAGGGTGGGGCCCGCCTGCCGTCCGCACCCGACGATCCAAACTCTCCTGCCGCGATAATTGGAAAATCTTTCTCGGGAAGTTTTTCGGGAAGGGGGGTCAAGAGGGCGGAGACTGGCAGAACGGAGGTCGGGAGGAAATAATTTGTTGGGATGGAAAGCAGGAGAGGTCACCGGAAGGAAGAAGTGAGATGAGCCTGGAATGAACGACGTCTCATTGCCCTGTTCGAGTCCCGCAAATATTTTCATAACGAGGCTACGATACGCTGTAAACAACGTGAAGGGTGGAAAATGGGAAGAGCACGACTTACTAATAAACAGTCTCAAATTCAGGGTTAAAGGTAGACAGTTTCTTACGACATTATGGAATAATAGAAGAACTAGAATGGGAATTACTATCAGAACGCAGGTTAAAATTTAGACTAAATCTTTTAAGTAAATTCGATGCTGCTTTTTTTAAAGATGACGTTAGATATCTTTTAAGAACCCTGGCATATTATAATTGGTTTGGTCAGATTAACTAAATTAGAGAGATAGATTGTCATACCCATAGATTTAAAACGTCATTTTTTCCGCGTACCATAAGAGAGTTCAATAGCAAAGGGAATATGTAGGCAAAAAAATGGTTAGAGTAGTCTGAAGTACATGATGCATGTTTGTGCATCACTAACATATGCATGCTAGGGATATACCGATAAATATATTTGGGATAATGTTTTTGTAACCAGCAATCAATTCATAAATGTGTAGTTACCACATAAATGTGTACTAACCACTTAGTTGCACGTAATCCTTACATCAATCGTCTCTACATGAAGTAGTAGCATTATAGCTCTTAATTGCAAGTAAATATTTGGTGATTTTCACCCCATGCCACACACCCTCGTGATAGACCGCAGGGTATCACGTAGATGTAGACGCATGCAGCCACGAATTTGCACTGATCTAATTTCAGGGAAAGCGACAAAATCGTATACACCGCAATTTGTTCTCAGGACACTTCGAACGAGATCTCAGCCCAGTATTCACTGGATAATGACGCCGCCTACGTTGAAAGTGCAATGTTGTCGACCAAAGAAAGCACGCGTCCACATTTGTGCCGCGGAAGACGGTCCAACTAGATTTCGTCAGGGAAAGCGACAGCAGAGTTCGCAGGATACATGCAATTGCATGCGAACGAATTCACTCATCGGGCTGAAATGGTGGGGTGGCAGTTACTTCCCCCAATCCACCTTTGATTTCAAAGAAAAGGATAAAAGATTTTCCATATTGAAATATGAAAATTGGGTTCAATGTAAAACGAAATTTTCGACCCGACAGGAATTCAACTAGAGTTTACGTGCGGCACTACAAAAACGCACTTCATGACAACGCGTTGCAATTGGCATGTTCAATTTAGCAAAGTCAAACTAATATTGCCAGTAGAACAGATGCTTACCTACGTGGAAAGAACGGCATGAGGTATGGGGTTGACAGTATTCCTAGATCGTGCGCTGCGCACTTCGTTTTAAACAGTGATTTTACCCGATTCTTTTAGAATTTGGGTGTTATTTAACAGCTGTATTTAATTGCAAAATGTTGGCAAATTGAGGGTGCGTATTATATGCCGAAAAAACAGCCAACACTAATTTCGCGGAATTTCACTCTTTGTAGTATTACGGGAATGATGTCACAGCTCGGAACCTTTCTGTGCAAAAGGGCCGGGACAGGCCTTACGCATACGCACTAAAATGAAATAAAAAAATAGGAAAGAAGAGAAAAATCTACAAGGAAAAATGCAGAGAACGGTGAAGAACGGGCGAAGGAAGGGAGAAAGAAAAGGACGAAAAAAAGGAAAGAGAGGGAGGTTAAACAGAAACTTGGGAAAACCAAAGAAAAAAAGAACAAAATAAAATAGGTCAGTCCCGACCTAAACACTCGTCTTAGCGCGATTATAGTGGAATGGTAAAAACATATATTCTTTTCACTGCAAAGGGTATTTTACTCTCAAAAAATCGAAAATACATTAAATTTTTTTACATCTTCTATACAAAATTATGCCAGAGGAATTCCTATGCCTCATGCATAATATCCCTAAAAATCAATGTACATAAATGATTTTGGGAATGACTACAAAGAAATCACAACATGTTGCAGGTTTATTTTATATTCTTCACAATAAAAAAAATGAGGGCCAAGTACGAAGATTTCTTGTAGGAGCTGAAAAACAAACCCGATGCTGGATCATTGTTCGCAGTAGTTGATGTTTCAATCAACACATTTACTACAAATGCATTACATTCATTGTTTTACTTTACAACAAAATATTATTCTAGCAGCTCAAAGCAGGCAATTACTTTGTTTATCACGGAAAAGAGGTTCTTGTTTTCGTAATTGAAACAGCCAGTTAATACTAATCAACCCCAAACCGAAAACAGAGATCTCAACAATCGTTGAAGCGTTTATGCAGCCTAATTTCACATCATTCGCAGCAATTATCCTGCGATTAAACGCCAGTCTCTCGGAGCACAAACTACGTATCTGGTTGCCTTTGTGCCTCCATTAACAAAATCAATGCCATTTCTGGCGACGAGCACTCGAGCGCCCTGAACGCAAGCCCACGTCCTCGCCACATTTTCCGCCCGCACGAAACTGCTTCCCGAGGGCATGACGGGTAGGCATTAGCAAACTCTCTTCGAGCAGACCTTCGAGAAGTGCTGGCGCTCCTCAGTAGAGGACCTCTACATCCACAAAAAGGAAGACCATTGTTCGGAGGTCATTGTAATGGTTCTCTCATCACTGGCACAGAATCTACCCCAGAGTGCAGTAGTACCAAAAAAAAGTGACCAGTTAAGAGCTAGGATCATCCGACGGCATTTTAGCTCAAAGTACCGTTTATGCCACGGGTTAAGGTAATGGGGTCGTTTACCATGTTTTAGCGGCGAAAAACGGATGTTTTTAACCCTTTCGGAAAAGTGGTGCAACCTCTGACGCATATTGACTTCGTCCAATCACAACTGAGCCCGCGAAGCTGCTTTGCCTTATCGCAATGGGGGGACACAGTTGACTCTGCCAATAGGAGCAGTTGCGACAGCATATGTGCGAGCAGACCTTCCGATAACCCCCCTCCACTCCCTTCCCTTCCCAGAAAGCAGTCAAGGACGTGAGGACTAAAGCGTCAATGTTATCACAGCAGCTTTTTCGGTGGGCGTCACCTTTTGCTTATTTTAATTTTTGATTTATGAGTGAATGGTTGTGGTTAGAAGATTAATTTTTTGACTACAATTCATTTTTCGTTTCCATCTAACGATTTCGTGTGCAAAATTGCGATTTCGGTTCCGAGTAAACGCCCCAATTCTGCAAAACATAGAGAGTTCTAGAATACGGCGGGACGAAAGGCATTACTACCAATTTAAAAAATAGTGGACTATTCCATGCCATTACGCAAAGGAGGGCACAAGAAACATGACACACCATTCAATGGCTGTGCAAAACAAAGTACAGATTGTAAGCGGACTTTCTCAAAGAAATATATAAACAAATTTTATTGCTTTTCGTGGCTCGCGAAAGATTGAAACCCTATTATCGATTAAAAGCAAGATTTTTTATGTTATTATTGAATAAAATGGTATCATCACGTACATTTACCACGTTAATTTCTATCTTGTGCATATCAGCGGGCAACTCCATTAAGAGTTTTCGCTACTTTGAATTTGATGCAATTGAGCTTAATTTCTTTACTTGCAGATGGGAAAATTTTACCTATCTTGGCTTCAAAGCATGTACACTACGTACCTAACGTATGAACCCAGCTGCGTCAGTACAATGGAGACATCCGCGCGAGAAGCAACTAGGAAGTTGAGGGAGCACCTATGCAACCCAACTGTCTCAGTAGCCTACCACGAGATGTTTCAGCTCAGGCGCTACGTTTCTTTTCCCATGGTTGGCAACGCTGTCCCACAGGGCACCCTAGCTAAAGCCGAAGGACCGTTTCCCAGCACGCAAACATACATATCTCCATTCTACTCCAGCACCCACGCTCAAACCAACCCCAGTGACACTCTCCAAGGGATTTAATTCAGCAGGCCCCCACCAACCGCTTCCCCCACTCAGTTCGACCCTTCTCCGGGGATTCTGGGAGTATGAGACTCCTCCCCCACCTCCAAACCCCTCCCCACCATGGGGAGAAGGGATGGGAGGAAATGGATCCAGATACGGACTTCAGGAGAGATGTAAGAAGAGCAGTGGTGGAGGATCTGGGAAGAAATAAGCGGTCGGAGGAGCTTATGGCGCGGCGTGGCTCGAGGAGTTTCTTCTGAGGGAAGATGGTTTGGGGGGCGGGGAGGGATAAAGGGTTTCGGGTTAATTAACGCCCCGGTGAATTCTTCTCCCCCCCTCAGGGTGGGGGAATATCATCCCCATATCGAGGGAGGAACCTTTTCACAGCCGAAACTCCTGCTGTCCCGCTACCTTCCAGCCACAAACCACACACAACTCCCGAATAGAGTCTGCGAAGATTTTTAAGCCACCCTACGCGCAATATGGATATTGACAAATCCTAAGACTGATAAGAGAACTCATCTCAGCTTTAACACCTTCTGTTTCCAACTTCAACCTCCGTACAGCACATCAGAAACACCAATCGCCCACAGCATTTACCCTACATGAACATTTAATCGTAAAAATATCGCACAAAGGCGTTTAAGCAAATAGATATTGCGATAGCAAACAAATGAAAAACTTAAGCTGATAAAAGACTATAGAGGCGTTATTCGATAAGCAAAATTAAATATATACTGCGAAAGAGGTCACAATACTCGGAGTATACGACTTTTACCATTTAGGGAATGCGAAGAATTTTCATATGTCTGCATAGAGGCTGGTTAGAATCAGTAAAAACAACATGGCTGTAGGCTGAATTTCTCATTCACTCCATCAAAGTAACATCATCAGGCAAAGGTGGTTTTCGAATGAATGAGTAAGCAATTGAAAAGTATTACGAGTAATTCTGGCGGTCACCATTGGGGACTGGAAATCCAAAAAAGAGTCCTAATATCTACAAATAATGAAGTTACACCAAACACGTATTAGGTATATTTATGCTGAATGGATACCAGCGCGGCGAGTATAATTAAAAATCATTAAAGTCTGCCTTAAATTTATTGCATTCGGTATATTTTTGGAACTACTTTTAAAATATAATAATAATAATTTATTTCGCCCAAAAGAGACAAAATAATAAAGTAAACAAAAATACACCGATTTATCAGGTGAAACATCTAACAGTATTTCATAAAATAAACATATATGCAATTTCGCATTTTATAAGGCATCACTTCAAGTTCACAGCGAGTTTTTTGGGTCATATTAAGATTTTAATTCGAGACCTGCATGGCATATACGTACAGAATAGTATAACCGTGTTTTGTAAAAATCCTTGACCGGACATAAAGAATCACTCAGCTGCCAATAATCTCAAAGTCACGCAGAAGATTGAAGCCATTTCACAAGTGAAAAAAATGAGCTCAAGATTGACACTGCAACTATTCCCAATCTCAACGCTACATCGATACGACAGAAAAAGTGACAGAGTAAGAGAGATCAGCAATAAAAACATCCAAAAATTTGTTTATCCCACACACCGTCCACGACCGTTTATAAACAGAGCAACATTCTTCACTAATATTACGACTCCATTTCATCAATTACTTCCCAGTCTCCTTTTTTTTCAATTTCTTCACTTCCAGTCAACCTGACCTTATTTTCACGAGTGTATATCCATCATCTTTTGTCTCCCATCATTGCTGTAACTGGCAAAGAAGATATAATTTTTAATTATTGTTAGTCATACCTTTGAGGGGAGACTCGGGCGTCTAATACCTGAAGCAATCAAGTTGTTCTCTATTCCTGAGCCTAATTTCTCCTCAATGCGTTCATCATTATCACCAGTCGACAATCCTAAGTGTGGTAGCTTCCCACTGGATTCTCCTATCAGCTTACCTCTTCATATTCAGATAATTCTTTTCTTTCAAATCTTTAGGAACATGCTCCTTGCTCTAGTTCCAATATATGCTCGATTAAGTTATCTCGAAACCAGATGGCAAAAAACGCCATGTGTAATGAAATCCAGACCCAGGGTTATAAAATAAAGATGCAATCATCGGTTACTCTCACATCGGTGCTGGCGCTATGTTTGAACCCATACTTTGCACACATTTTGGAGTTGATGCCAGCTATAATGGGCACCCACGGATGATCGCTCTTGGGGGTGGAAGGGGGGCGGATCGAAAGCGGGCCCTCATCTCCCGGCCTCACAAACTTCGGCTCTCCCTCCGGAGGGCGAAGGGGCCCTTATCTGCGACACTCGCCCACGAGACTCTCAACCCCCCCAGGCATGTCTCCTCGGAAACTTTTCCTTCCTGCCCGCCCACGTGCGTCCTGTATCGCCGCCCCCGGCAGGGCCGCCGGGCGAGCGCCTCGTTACGCCGCCGCCGCCCCCTACCCACCCCTGCACGGCTCCCACGCTTCTCCATCGCTCGCGGTTAAGGCTTTATCTCCCTCGCTTCTAATGATCGCAGGGACGACGCTCCCTCCGCGCACTTACGTCCCCCAAGGACCCTCTTTCTCAGAACGTTTCTTGCTCTCTCCCGCTCCAGGTCTTGAAATTCCGGCTGCGTGTGCTCCGCCTCCCAATCAACTTCTCGCCCCAATGTGACACACCTTAAAATCCACGGTAAACGACATACGCTCGTGTGATTTTCGGGGAGGCAATGAGCGGCTGAAGGGGCATTCATGGCAACGCGACAGAACCACAGCTACCACCGCCAGTTTCGCAACATTGTACCAGATGACACCCGTGACGACAATAAGCTTCCCTGCCACAGACTCTCGCGGTGGCCGTCGGGGTATTGTGTAGATATAGATGCAAGTTCGGAGAGGGGCGCGCATTGGGGGCATAAAATATTACCATATTAGATCGCTACTGTAACGATTGAAAAGCTAACGTTACGGTGTTAGCGTCATTATTTTATTAAAGAACTCTCACTCACTCAGTGATTCAACCCGAAGGTTGGTTTGGATAGGAGAGGGTCACTCCGGACTAAGCCACAGTCGTGTGAATTTCACACATTCAGCGTAGGGGGGCCATTTCCTTTCCCTGGTCCACCTCGCAATCGGAGGATTTTTCGTTTGGGGGCGTCCAAAAGCTTCACCCGGATTTGAACCCGGGACCCTTCGATCAGTAGCTCAGCACTCTACCCACTGGGCCACCACGCTCCTACTCTCCTAAAAAATTCTGATGGGAATTATTATCAGAGCGTGGATTTGAATTTAGACTGAATCTTTTAAGTATATTTAAAGCTGAGCGAAAAAAAAATCATTATAGCAATTCGCTGGGAAATCCTGAAATATTTTAGACTACGGGTAGTTTATGACTCATTTTTATAATGTTAGTTAATGCTTACCAGGAAACACTGCTTGTAATATCCGAAAAGCCCAAACGTAGGTATATACTGTAGAGTTGTGTGTATCGCATCAGTTTCATCATTGATTCCTGGACGCCACTTAACGAGTGACGTAGTAGAGTATCGTGCCTTAAAGGCGGTAAAAGGAAGGAGATTACAGTAAATGGCAAAGAAATGTCATCCACATCTGCGTAATACCCTGCGAGCCACCACAAGGGTGCGTGGTAGGGGGTGAAGATCGCCAAACAGTCACCATGTACTTGCAATTATGAGCTGCCAAGCCATGTGGCCATGCAACTCAGAGATATTAACCAAACAGACAACTACACTGTAAAAAGTAGATCTGATTTTAAGGTACAAAAGCGATCTGAATTTCAGATGCAACAATTTTAAGACAGGGTATGTTGAATTTCAGCAGTAATATCTTGTCTAAAAATAAGGCAGGTGAACGACTGAAAATCAGACCATCCAGAATCCTGCTCCCTCTGCTTCCTGCTTAACTGCTCCTGTACCAACCATCCATGTTCCTGCCTCTTCCGTACCTTAAATCCGTGTTCCTGCCTTACAACCAGACAGCGCTTAAATTCAGATCGCACTGAAAATCAGATCAACTTTTTACAGTGTAAGAGCTATTACGCTAACTTATCCAAACCGACGGTACGATAACTATATTAGCGAAACCAGTCTATTAAATGGATTTAAATGGGAATCATTATCAGATCGTAGGTTGAAATTTAGACTTAATCTCCTAAATAAATTCCAAGATAATATTTTCAGTGATGACGTTAAAAATATTTTGCGAACCCCAACTTATTATGGTTGACTGGACCATAATCACAAAATTAGAGAAATTGATTGCCAAACTGACAGATTCAATATGTACTTTTTCTCTCGTACAATTAGGGATATGAATAGCGGTAAATGTGTCCAATACGAGTGAATCAATGTATAGCATAGGTAGCTGCATGTTGGTATAAGGACTTGAAGGTAACCCAACTAACAGCATGGTTTTGCATGCTTACTTTACTATTTTTATCCTTTTTAAATAGTGAAGTTTAGACTATAATATTGATACAAATCCTTTTTTATGCATGATATTTAGTTCATGTTTGGTGAGAATTCACCCCCTGTCACACACCTTTGAGGTGGCTCGCAGGGTATTATGTAGATGTAGATGTAGAAACCAGGAGTATGCATTTCGCCTCCGTCCTCACGAGACCTTACCGCTGGTGACTTCACACAAATGAATTCGCGTCCCAAGGAGCTCGAGGACGAAGGAGAGGGTGGCCCGCGCTGGGAGCGGCCGACCTTCGTGGAGACTCCCTCGCTCGCCAGCAATCGTCACCTGGCGGAACGCTGACGGCTGGCATTCCTCGGCTGTGAGGCAACGCACTAAAAGCGCGGGGAAGAGATTAGTGGGCTCGGACGAAGCGGAGGCCCGCCGGGGAATTGCTTCGCTGTGCACTCGTAGATAACTCACTAATCCGTGACATTCACTTCCCCTTGCCAACTCCTCGGGGCACAACACCCTTCACTCTGACACTGACGTGCACAACACTCCCTTTCGAGTGATGCGTACTTCTTTCGGAGCCGGCGTTCTCCACAGTAGGAGGTCCCATTTGGATTCATCCATACGTATTAGGAAACCCGAATTAACACATGGGTACCTGACGAATACCAAAGTACATGGAGAGGTCGTGAAGTGCCCGAATGAATGCAAGGGCGATAGCTTGACTGCCTCGCTGGATACTGGGTTTTCTGGTGGTGGAAGCCTGAATGCAAGAGGCCGAATGAGTAATATGGTAGTCGCCTGAGATCGTCTGTAGTCCACACTAGTGGTAAAACTAGCATAATCCATAAATAAGCGAAACACACGCATGTTCGACGGCCAAAATTGAAGCAGAAGGCTTGACAGTTGTCTGTAAGTTATGATTAAGGGAGTGCACTTTTGAAGAAAAAACAGACGACGCTGGCGTCCAGCTGGATAGACGAAGTGATGTGCTTCGTAAAGCAGCCGGATCCAACGAAGGCAAAGGATTCTAACCTCTGGGGCAGATTTAATGCATCGCACTGTGCACACACTGCTCCGCAATACCAAACCTTTATATTAGCACGTAAACACGATGGTTCTCCCGCCAATGAGATGTTTCGTTTCAACACAGGAATGCTGACATGGGAACCATACGGGTCGAATTCGTGTGGTGATAGTGTGTGCTGGCTATCCTCTCCGAAGGGCTGGGTTCGAGCACCGGCAGGGAAAGTGTTTTTCCGTGGAATATCGATCACCACTTGCTACGTGCGTCGTAAAGCACTTCTAGTTCAGTAATCCGTCCGTAGGAGAGGGCGCTAAACCCTCGGGGTCTTTCGTAAAGAGTAGAAAGAAACCCATTATACTTCTCTTTCGTTAAGAGAAGGCTAATGGGTTTATCTCTTCCTTTAATCCTTCCAATCTTGTCCATAGCACCTCTCCTTCCGGTTCAAGATGCGGGAAAAACATGAGAATTATTGATGAAGATTAATTTTGGGGTGGAAAAAGCCTATCATGGACTGATTAAACGAATAACATAGAATTAGTTCTTCTATTTATCTCTGTTCCAATGGATGAACATGAGTATATGCACCCAAATGATTTATTTTCACATTTTTAAGCTTTCCTCATTTGTGGTCACATGGATTTTTGAAGTTTCCATCATTGACGACAGACATTCAGATAATTTTTACGAATCTGATAATTTCGTTCGACAAAACGGAACAATTAGATTCTTTTAACAGACGATGTTACAGGGATGTATTGATAAGGATATTTTATGGCGGACTAGTCGCAACTCAAGTCGCAACTGATCACGATATCATGTCGAAACAGGAGAGTTCCACATAACGGAATACTAATCACAGCAGGCCACACAAATATGCATTTCGCACACACCGTATTCGCATCACACCAATGTAATGTTAATGAGCACACATCGATACAAACACACATCAATAGAAATTAAACTTATCATATCATTATTTGTGAGCAAACATTCCAGAAAAAGTATATACCCCAGCTTGAAATACGTGCATTACATGCAACAGTCAACGAAATACGGTTTGTCTGACACTAGTACAGAAGAGGACGTCTCTTTAAGAAATTTAATCGCTATCTGCAGCTCAGTGAAAGACTGGAATTCGTAGCCATAGAATAAGCATTGAGACTTACACAAACAAGTTGGCAGAAAGGGTCTGTGTTTCATATCGATATAAAGAATAATAATGAGAATGAATTGCTCTAAGGAGTAATGAAATATCTGAAATTACCTGGAGTATGCGAGTAAAATAATTAATATTCTCTTTAGAAAGGTAAACGGAATAAAATAATTTCCATTGAAACGAATGTCGTAATTAAAAATAACGCACAATCTAAACAATTAACCACTAAAATAAATGACAGCTTTGTTTCAATGTCAATTCATACCGTAATTTTGCGCCAAAAAACATATACCGTATTTCAGCACCGAACAATGGAATAAAATAAATATCCCGTTGAGCATTTAAGCCCATTCCACTGTTACGAATACCAAAATTAATCCTCGAAGATTTAAAAAGCGCACAGTATGCATGTTATATTCCCGTGACTGGTTATTGTCACGGACTGAAATAAACCTAAGCGCACAAGATGCATGATCAACACCCTTACAAAAATGTATAGTGGTTTATATTGCTGTATTAGACATTCTTAAGGCTTGCAAGAGAGTGCAAGCATATTTATAACGACGCTATTTTTGGCTCGAAGATATTTCTCTTATTCCAGCTCCGTCAAATACTCCGAAGAGTTAATAGAGAAAGAGTGATCTCCCGCATTTGTATATTTGCCGTAAAAGACGATAATTGCTTCGTGAGGTACTAAAATCTTCCCCAGGAAACTTTCAGATAGGACCTAAAACAACAAGCATTAATTGCATGTCTCTTAATCTGCATACATGCACACACATTTACACTAAAATTACATATTTTACGAATATGTTGCCCACGCAGTTAGGTTTTCAAACAAACAGATGAAGTAAAGGGTGTGAGTGCGGATATTGTTCACTATTTTCAATAATAATGGATATTTTTTCACCGCATTTTCATTATCGTTCGGTAAATATAATTTTAATACGTGACTAACAGTGATTTTTCATTCGTGAAATTCATGGAAACAAAATATTTTAACGATTGATCTCATTTAAGCTACTTATAATTTGAAATGCTACCCAAAATGAATGGCATGAATATTTTGGAAAATAATAAATCCATTAAAACCGGTTATGACAATGTGAATCACAATAATAGAGCCACAGAAATAAATGAAGTTATCACCTTCATGATGAATAAGCACGAAGAAATATGCGAGGCAAATGAATTCATTAACATAATTACGTTCCAATGCAGACGATATTCATAACGGTAGAGGAAAATTTTACATGATTACTATGAATACACGAGCTGTGCATGGCTAAATTTTTAATGACGGTGATTAGTATGCACTAAAAGGTCCCTGGAAATAAGCAATAACTGGTGCCTTACTTGGTAGCAGGAACTAAATTAGAGTTAATACGGAGTGATGCACATCTTGGAAAGCGGTAGGTACTTCTCCCAAATGCTTACAGCAGGGCCGTGCCTTACACGGATGCAATGCGAGCAGGGTATATACACGGACGGAAGCCTTCCGGGGACGACTATTTTATATTCTAATACCTACCGCCTTTACGTATTTAGCACTGGAATTACTTGTCATGACTTCATTAGAATTTATCAATGGGACATATAAATAGGCTAAGAATTGTCAGTTTTTTAAAGTTTGTACATAACAATTTACGAAGTGAACATTTCAGAACTATAACTTTGAAAACAAAATGTCCCTTTTACCATAAAAAGTTAGTTTTTTATCGCTGCAGGGCTTGAAACACGAGTCTTTTTCAGCATATTAAGATACTTTGAATACGTTAGTATTATAAACATTTTTATTCTTACCGTACCTTTATATTACCTACCCTTTAATTGTGGCGGCAAAATTACCTTTGCGCGCATGCGGCATTTGGAATACCCATGGCCCAGAATTACTGTAACTTGGCAAGACTATCGGAAGAACGTACAGTGAAGAAAACATTCGGAAAATACCTCGAAGGCAAGCCGTAGATTCGTAAAAATGGATTCGAGTTCCAAAAAAAAGAAGAAAAATTAAGAGATGGACGGTATTCGTCAGTCATCACTATCAAAAGGCAGCTCATGAGCAAGATACGTGAAAAACAGGTTTGATTGATCTGCTAGAATGCGTAAAGGGAAAAATCGGCAAAATTCCTGATAATAAATGCCAATTACAATTCGTATAAGATAAGTGAAATTGAATATTTTAAATAAATTTGAAGCAAAGCTGTTTGCAGATGATGTTAAACAGATATTTTTAGGACTCCTGCATATTTTAGTAAACAATACCGTAGAGAAATTCTACCATACGAATAGATTTCAAATGTCTCTCATTCAGCGAAAAATAAAGAGATCATAAAAGGCAGCATAATATTCGAGTAAGCCGTCAATAAATGCTTTACGGAAACAGACAGGGTATTGTTCAAATATTGTCAAAAACAGGTAATATTGTTCAAAACTAGGACAGGGTATAGGTACTGTAGCTTTTGGCTTCCGATGTACAACAACTATATTTATAAACTCCAAAGTAATGCAGCAATTATTATAAATTACTGATAGACGAAATTATTCTAATATCAGTACGGGGGACCCACAAAATTCAATGCGGAGATAATCCAGCTTTCAGAAAGTAAAGTTAATTACACGCACATTTTGCAATTATAGAACAGCCATAGAACCGAAAGAATAAACTGACAATTATCTACACGCCAATACCATCCATTACCCTCTTCCTTGGACGGTGGCTAAGTTCTTCCGGTTGCCCACAGGACACACTTAAGATGAAATACGTGAGTGATAACTACTGGTATATAAGTGTCTCATATAATCTTCTTACTCTAAACTCACGTTTCACAATATTATTTAACTTCCATTACACAATGCTTTTTCTCGCTAACGTGATTTTCCCTTCAATACATCGATCGATATATTCAAAATACAGCCATTATACATAAGCTGCTCAGTCGGCTTCTATCCCCAGCTGCATGCTAAGAAGTTCACCACCGCAGCCTCAATTTCTCCCAAGGGCGATATGTATCCTTTGGGTTCCCAGAAATTGATCGACAAGCATCCACTCGCTCCTTTGGCCGCCCAAACCTGTCACGTCCGTTCTAGCCCAACGTCAACTCGAAGGGGCGTGCAGGGAGGGGGGGGGGGGGGGAGTTAGGCCCCAAGGCCCTCGCCATAGTTGGGAAAGCCACCAAAAAAAGTTAACTGATTAAAAAAGTAACTTTTACGTTAAAAGTTACTTTTTCAGTTACTTTGGCAAGTTGGATGCTGTAGAAATAGAGGCTCTGACGGTTTTGTGTTTTGACAAAAAAGCGAATATTGAAAACTGTCATTGTAGTTTCTTCCATCCGTATACCATTTTTTAAAATATTTGAATTGGAGATTTTCGTTGTAATTCCATTTAGTGTCCAGAGTGTTGCTGGTCAGGTTTCCTAGTGGCTGCTGAAAGGACTCAGCGATTTTTCTGAGGTGGAGCTCCAATTCTGGGATTTTTAAGTTTTCGTGAATATAAGACTATCTGACGAACCATGGTGCGTCTGTAATTTGCCACCAAAGATTGTCATGAGCGATAGAAAGTGCTTTAAGGTTAGCTTTTGATATCGACCCGCACATTGCGATGCGAAGTATCCCTTCACAATTGTAAAATTGCAGTGGAAAAGGCTTTGCCTGCGCACCTTTTCTCGTGACTCCCTGGGGGCTGATGTGCTGACGAAGCAATGTTGCCCAGTAAGGCATACGTAGACTGGCGCATTGTAACAGATACGTTAGTTTGAATGAACCCCTCCCCTTCGTTACCCGTGATATCCGTTTTTAGGTGACCCTTCTTTCTCGGCTTCAACTGCATAGAATCGACGACATGATGTCACCGAGTAAGGCATACGAGCCCTCAAGGATATAGCCTTCGCGTGTTTTCGTGTTTTCTCGTCTGAGGGTGCGTTCCTAAACTTTGGCGGTCACTCCCCTCAGCCCCGCTTTTGTTTGGATGCATTCCTCTGGGCCAATTCATTGCATTCCTGCAGAACTACCCTTCATTCTTAGATACCGTTTTATTTTCCCATTTGTCTGTAGGGTGACCTTTGGGGCCAAATTCGGACAGGTCAACATTCGCCAAAAGTTAACGAAAAAAATTAACTGAAGTTATTTTTGCATCCGTTGATGCATAATTTTAACAAATAAGAGTTAAATTAACTCTTCTAAAAAGTAACGATTAAATTAAATAGTTAACAAGATTTTTAACGATTAATTTTAATCGTTATTTTTTAAAATCGTTTATCCCAACTATGGCCCTCGCCGACCCCCCACTCCCCGCCTGAGACAGAGGCAAGCCCCCTGCTCCCAATCCGAGCCCCGCCCCCTTACTTCTACCGCCTCCACTCCTTCCCGCCTTTGTAATTCAACTATGGCGCACCATTAAATGTAATTTTCCCTTCAAGAAACCATTAATGCTTCGCGTCTTTTATGCATTCCCATCAAAATTTCAAATGTTACACTTTGTGGGCGGAAAGAGGGTTGTTGGATGAGAGGAATAAGACGGAAAGAGAAGGGGATCGCGAATGGGAGGACTCCTGGAGGCCGTGACAAGAATTATATGAAACGGGTGGGTAGGGGGCGGCGAGGGCAAAAGTGGCGCGGGACCCACCAAACACGAGAGAGAGAATTCCTACGCTGAAGACCACTTGCGCACAAAAACTCAAACGAAAACAACACAACGCCGGAAGCGTAAGGAGAAGAAGCCAGGGGCATTGAAGGCCAATAACCGAGTATACTGCCCTCAGCCAACCAATATTTCGGCAACAAAGCATATCGCTGGTAAATTTTGGTGGGAATGATACGTCAGCAAATCAATAACTGCACTCCCGTTATTTCACTTCCGATGGAACAATATATTAGAATTCATTCAGCGGGTGGCAGAGTATGGAGAAAGCATCCCTATGAATCGTATGTTTCATAATATATTGAATAGAAAAAAATTGAATAAAAACTTGCACTCCCAATAAAAACTATCCCTCAAATAAAGAAAATTTCCATTTTCATGAATTCAAGTGATTCCACAAGGGTCAATCACGCGACTACTATTACGAGACCATCACTTAATGTTTTTGCAAACTGAAGATTCGAGTGTTCCACCACGGAAGAGCTACGAAGGGATTCATCGCCGTGCTTTGGACCCTTTAGAACAGAAAATGTTCTTCGCAGAATCGCAATCCAACAATCCAAAGGTTTTACTCATAGCATGAAAGACAGGAATAAGAACGACTAAAATGAAATTCTGCTGCCGAGGATCTAAGTGGGTTCGTAAGTTTTGCCCAGGTTTCCTTAATATTCCGGAGAAAAGTGAGGTATGCAGCAGGTCAGGAAGGCAATGATCCACATGACCCGAGAATTTCACGTGAAGGGGGTCTCACCACGGGACTACCTCACCCTCCAACGAAGAGCGTCTTCATCGATCTTGTTCACCGCGGCATTCATTCGAGTCAGCAGGGGGGAACTAAGGGGCGCGAAAAGACAAGAATCCCTTCTGAGAGAGATTTCAGAAAGTGTGTCTTGCTCGGTGCTTCCCCTGGGAGAGTTCCAGGTGAGTTTCCGCGACAGCACACGGGGCGAGGAGGAAGCGGAGTGATTGGGGAACAACTTCTCGCCTTCGGAGCAATGGGGATGAGAATAGCTCCGCCTTTTAATCCAAGGATTTGACTGGCTTTAGACTTACTCACTTCCCTAAAAAACTCGCATCTCCGCATCCCGTGAGTGGCCTCTATTCTCCTTATGCACTTGGTCTTGTAAACTTATTTTCCTCCTGGCCTTCCTCAAGAGACATTTCCTTCCATTATCCAGCTCAACAATGGCGCAAGGCGTCGAAATGCATCATGGGATAAAATATATTTGTGAATGAAGCGAGTGGTTTTATTTCGTTCCTTACGCAACATATGATTTGTCTGTTCCACGCAATCACGCCTGAACCGTTGAATCATTGAATTTCGGAGTGCCCCTTCTTGTCTGAATATAGCGCTATTTCATGTCACTTTTTATCTTTTAACACTTAGTACATGAACTTAGTTATCATGAAATCGATGGTTGGCAAGTTCACCTTGTGGAATGAACTCACGATGAATTGAATAAACTTGGTTATCTTCCACAAAAAGTTTAGTAACTTACCGGTTTCGACCTTCTCAGGTCAACTTCAGGGGTTTCACAAACCCCTGTAAAACTTGTTAAACCCCTGAGAATGTCCTGAGAAGGTTCAAACCGGTCGGTTAATAAAATGTTTGTGGATATAACCAAGTTTATTCCATTCATCACTTAGTTATTATATTT
The DNA here is from genome assembly GCA_933228895.1 of Platycnemis pennipes. Lineage (NCBI taxonomy): Eukaryota > Metazoa > Arthropoda > Insecta > Odonata > Platycnemididae > Platycnemis > Platycnemis pennipes. Next base: position 140,622,932 of record OW121849.1, on the reverse strand, counting down.
TTTATGCATACCTATATGAACTTCATGTCTTCAAATATATTCCGTTTCTCTTCGTCAGATTTTCCCATTTTCTCAGATCCTTTAACGGCATTATTTCACACGAATATTAAGAGGGAATGCTTTCTAACCCGTGAAAAGACATAACTTTGTGCTTAAAAATGTCATCTCAGCATCATTAAATTTCTTTTGGCTAGGCAATTATGTGCCAAGAGAAGTCGAAATCGACACCCGGTGACACAAAATGTAATGTCGCTTCTGGTGTGGGAAAGCTATTCCATATGCTTTGACATTTATTCCCACTTTGGAGCGTTATTTACTGTGCCTTTCATCTGGATGCGACGTCCTGAGTTAACTTTCTGGTGATTTTCATGTCCCGACGTCAGTCAGAGTGTCTCACGTTTCAGTTATCACTTCATCATATTTCTGAGAACGACGGATGAGTATTTTACTCTGACGAACGAAAAAAAATATGCTACGCCCTTTGCGATGTGAATTAAATTTTTGAAAATTAACGCTACCAAGAGCAGTGAAAGGATTAGACAAGAGAATGTGTGTAAATGATAGACAGCATAGCAACATCCTTCTATTAGAGCTGAAATTGCTTGCGATCCTGAAAATTGGAAGATAAAAAGAAGCAACCGAGCGACAAACGAAGAAGTCGTAAGAAGAGTGAAAGAAAAGAGAAAATTTTAAAAAGAATCTGAAAATTTAAAAAGAATAACAGGGACCTTAATGCGTCATATATTGATACATGGTGGCCTGATGAAGACAATCATCGAGAGAAAAGTGAACGGGAGAAATGCAAAGGAAGACCTCACATAAGATATACAGAACAAGCTGTGAAGTATGTGAAAGAGAAGAATATGAAGACGTTAGCCGATAGGAGAATCGAGTGGAGATATGTGTAAAACCAACCTTAGGATAGTTGATCCATAGTAATGAATCCTGAAAATTGGAAACCACGTGACTATTCCCGTATTATTTGCCAAAGATACCAGATAAATGAGCCTTATTTCCAATAATTCCAAATGAATGGCACGGAACACAGTAGCCAAGTTGGTATACACAAGCCAGATTTTTAATCCAAAGGCCGAGTGTCACAATCCCTCATCGGGAATTGCACCTTTTAGTCAAAATATTAAGCTCTGATTATGTGGTGAATTATAGCATCAACTGTTGGAACTGCTTAGAACTGATCTATGCACACAAAAAACATTCTCAAGGAGCGCAGGCAGGGAGTAGGACGATGAAATTATCAGCGAAAGGTACGCAGCAAAAGTAAGTAATCTAGTCTGGTTTTCACGGTTGATTGGTTGATGGGAGTAATTCCTAACATAAAAGTTCCGAAAAAATATCTTTTTCAGTAATACTCATTGCTAGATGCTCTCTTCTGCACTCGACATTTCTATCATCAATTTCGGAGCAATCGATAAATTACGAAGGAGATATCGAGACAGCAGATCACGCTGATGCCTCTACAGTCCTCAGATACGAATTATCACCCCAAGGGAAAAGGGAGGCTGAAAGGTGCGTGGAGAGAGAGGGGAAGGGATCGAAGGAGTACGAAGAAGAGGGAGAGGCGCTCTCCTAAAAGCCCTTTAATCAAGATTCCCTCTCCATCTCGTCGAGCGAATCGCCGCCCCAGAGATCGCGTCGAGTGCTCCGGGCTTCCATTCACTCGTCGCTTCGTTCGCTCGACGTTTCCTCGGGGAGCATCTCGGGAAGAAGGGGATGTAGTGCAGTGGGGGAGGCAGCAGGGAACAAGGGGAGGGGAACCAAAAGGAGGCCCTCCGGAGGGAAAACCGTATCTCTTTTCCTTATGCTGCAAGACGGGATGTTTATCGTTATTAAGTAACATAAAAGGGCCGAACAAGAAAACTCGCCCGCAGAGGGCGTCTCTCATAAGTAAGACGCCTTCTTTTTCCCCGAAACCTCTACAAAGTTTCGACCCCGTAAAAAGTTTCCCTCTAATGAAAAAACACCTTTCAGAGGAGTTTGAGCCCTATCGGATAATTTTGAGATGTCGACGCGGCGCCATGCTTGCTACAAATACTCTCCGAGGTAAATTGCCAAATATTAAACGGCAAGAGAAACATCTCAGGTTGATAGCGTACCACAGAAAACCATTTCATTCCCCAGAACCAGTATCACGCTTGACAATAGTCAACGTGATCCCACTGCGAGGTCAGAACACGAGAAAAGTTGTATTCACAAATGACGCTCCATCCGACGATACCTGGGATCAAACATACTAGGAGTTATGTCTTTATTTTTCACTCAAATCGAACATCGATCTAAAAAAAAGTACAACAAATGTGGGTCGACAGATTTTCATTACCGTTGCAGAGAGCGATAAGGTACACTAAGGTCCCAATGAATAAAAAATTGAATCAAATATTAGAGAATTTTAAACTAACTTCAAGTCAATGGCAATATATAATTGAAAATATCCAAAACACAATGAAGAGACAAATCAACAAAATACACGCAACAAGATGCTATGGGTTATTAAAGTAAAAAATCTTGCAGCCATAAGAGTATACATTTAATTTCTTTAATTCTCCAACAGAAAATGAATAACCAGGAAATGCTTCAGACATTTCAGACGCATTTAGAAACAGTCCTGATTTTTACCCAAAGGGTTGGGATACTAAGGTGGAACTGGTGTTAGATAGTATAAAAAACAACGTAATGAAATAAGGATAAAATGTAATACATTATATTATATAGTGGAAATATAGTAATGTACAATGATGAAATATTGTATAAAACTTATAATTTCTATGGAATATTGAAAAACTAATACGCCACTAGCTAATGAAGTTAATTAATAGCAAAAACAATTAGGTGTTTGTAATTGTAATGCAGAAGAAGGAAAACATGCAAACGATATCAGCGTCATATATCTGTAATTTATTAAATAGTTCAGTGTTAACTGGCTTCCAATGATCACACCTTCAATGAACCCACCTTTTCCCAATTAAGCTTACATTTTTATCTCCACGCTATCTCCAGACTAATGAATTAATCCTGCACCTTTGAACCAGTGTTGGGTAATATTCCTTCGAAATGCATTACAATGAAAACTTTACCTTCATCTTAAACTAGGAACTGATAGCAAATAAACTAAACAATTTCAGCAGATCTTCGAACTTTCATATAGTACATGTAATTTCAAAAGTGATTTCTATTACTTATCACCAATTATTTTAAAAGGTTAGGGATTAAAAACTATAAAATGAAATAACTATAATACGCAAGACGATTGAAAGTGAAATTTTTTGTCCATTTTAAGCTGTGAACTTTTTTCAAGGAGCAGAAACTATCACGTTTCCCTTCAATGAATACAATTGAAAACTTGCTTGAGATGGTAAGGCCATAAAAATCCTCCGAACATGATATAGAGAGCAAATTATGCATGGAGTACATAATAGCATGGGTTTATTTAATTGGTTAAAAAAGACATGACATTAGCTATTGGAGTGAATATAATGCAAAGTTTATCCCACAAGAGATATTCTACACCCAATCTTCACGCCTAGAAGTTCCTTTAGCGGGGGTCACTTTCACACCTCAATAATGGGATGTAATCTAGAGATTGATCAGTCAAATGCTCGGGGAGTCGGCCGCATCAAGAGATGGGCATTGTGGCTCTGTTCTCGGCACGAATGCACTCAAGGGATCAAGCAACATTTTAGTCTAGATGGTTGTTTAGGTCGTAATATAAAATTTATTTGAGGTATAAAAACACGGATATACACTAAAAACAACAATTTATCCCCACATGTTAAGCGAGATCGGAAAATGTGAACAAAATAGCAGTGGGAGATGGGAACCTGTTTAGGATAGATAGATAGCACAAGTTTTATGCTTATTCTACATGCCCCCATGGCACTATCTTTAAACACGCAGGCCTACGTATTTTTGAAGATTCCTAGGATGATTGGCGCGTTGAAGTCCTAATTAATTATTTTCATTGATTCCTCTAAGATTTAGTGCAGAGCCAGGCCCGTACGAGAAAACTGAATGAAAGAATCTTCATCTACACATCCACAGAATACCGTGCAAGTCAACATTTAGGTGCGTGGCAGGGAGTGAAATCACAACAATCATGCATTATACATCATGCTTAAAACGGATTAGTACTTTTGTTCTGGTCTAAACTCAGCATTTTAAAACACTATTAACATAGCAAAACATGTATGCACAAACATGGTGTTAGTTTGGTTATTAAAAGTCCTTATAGCAACATACAACTACCTAAGCTATTATACTATATATAACTATACTATTGAACCTATTTACAGTTATTCATATCCCTAATGGGGTCGTTTACCATATTTTGTATTAGCCGAATATGATAGAGTTTGTAAAATAAAAATACTTTATTTTCCCGTTTTTTGATCCGTCAATTATTTCTCGAGTTATAAGCGGCGAAAAACTGATGTTCATAACCCTTTCGGAAAAGTGGGTGTGGTGCAACCACTGACGTATATCGACTTCGTCCAATCACAACTCAGCCCGCGAAGCTACTTCGCCTTATCGCAAATGGGGGGGACACAGCTGGCTCCCCCAATGGGAGCGATTGCGACAGCATCTGTGCGAGCAGACCTTCCGAGAATCCCCCTTGACTCACTTCCCTTCCAATAAGAGCAGTCTAGGACGGAAGGAAAATGACGTTAATGTTATCAAAGCAGCTTTTTTTTCGGTGGGCGTCACCTTTTGCTTATTTTAATTTTTGGTTTATGAGTAAATGGTTGTGGTTAGAAGATTAATTTCTTCACTAAAATTCGTTTTTCGTTTCCATCTAACAATTTCGTGTACAAAATTGCGATTTCAGTTCCGAGTAAACGCCCCCATTTTACGAGGGAAAAAGGACATTTTGAATCTGTCGGTTCGGCAATCGATTTCTCCAATTATTATGATGGTCTTACAGAATGTCCTAATTCGTGTAACCATAATTTCAAACTGTATGCTGTATTACACGTAAAACTGCATTATTTTAGAGGGAAAGTGTATTTATCTCAACAGTAAAAAAATGGCACTTCAGATGCAAACGATAGAAATGATCACGGGCCGATAGGGCACGCCTGTCATGGTGTTCTCCACAGCCACACACAAAGGGTGCTGCCGGGATTCAGACCATTATATTTAACACAATATCTGCTGAAAGGACATGGAACGAATGGACCTGCGACCCTATTTACTTTGTGGTTCATTGCGGCCCACAGAAGGGACGACCCGAGCGCCCATTTCTTCGAATCGATCCCATTAAATGTAAAGGCCGTTTTACACGGTCATTGAAACTGCGCAAGTTGATGTTGATTCCGTTTGAGCAGTCGTCTGCGAAAGTCCGTGACGTAGAAAATTGCGAGGACGCTTGCTTGACAGCTTTACACGGTGCAATCGTCGGTGCAATATGTCAGTGACAATATACCATTCAGTAGCGGTAATACCGTCAATATATCGCATAACGTCATGATCTGTAAAGTAGCAATTAATGGGACGTGAAAGATGCGATAAATTACCACCGCTTTAAAATGTTTGAAGCCACAGTCTAAACATAATAGTGGAGACCCTAGTCCCATATACTTAGCCCAAAATTTGCACCACGAACGTACGGATGTGGGCCAAGGTAACAGTTTCTTCCTTTACGCACGAAATTTAAGCTTCCATGTGATTAATCGCTCAGCTCATCATTATAGCACTTTATTCCCTACCTAAGGAGTTGAGTGCAAACAAAAACACCCAACTCAATTGTCAAAAACCTATTTAATTGTTAGAATTCCCCAGGCAGTTCGTTGCCGCTACATCTGCACCATCTAGTGAGAGAAATAAACTTCCAACTTGCGCGAACGCATGTATCAGATTAGAACATGTTATAATTTGTTCGCAAGCGTTCTCGCAGTGGCGCTGCCTGTCCTCGCAAGTCGTCGCTTTACACGGCGCAATATTTCTTGCATAAGTGTTCTCGCAACAATCTGCGCAGTATCAATGACCGTGTAAAACGGCCTTAAGATTTTGAGAAAAGGCAATCATTTCACGAAGCCATCGACGATTCCCGAGGAAGAGAGCAACACGTGACTCACCAAGAACAAAATATTGATGAAGACATCCATGTCGATATCCCTGCGAGACGGAGAATGATGAAGGGTCTCTCCAAAGGGCCGAAGATACTAAGGCTTCCAGGGACGGCAGCTGACCTCACGCGAACACACGCATTCCCACGCGACGGCAAGCGCTCGACGACTGGGGCCGACCCAGTCTCCTCACCCGCACACTGTCGCCATCAACACGACGGAACGGCGGAACTATTCGCCGAGTCAGTGGCATTCCCAGCAGCCTTCCCTCCCCCCCTCTTTCCCCATGCATCCCTCCCCCCACCCCCTCCACTGCCGACTTTCTGCATTACGTAACCTATTCACTATGCGCTATGCGTAACCGGCTCAGTAAAAGTCAGCAGACGTAATTTCGGTTGGAGCGAAGGAGGAGTTTCTACAACGCCGTTCCTGTCAGTATGCGCCTTGTTGGTTGTCTCAACTGTTTTCCGAGGACGTATTTTGAAAATTCCATTAGCATTTTAAGCCGTAGTTAAACTTTGGGGAATGAAGAATTTTCGCCACAAAAGAAAAACCAAGTATACGGGGGAAGCATCACTGTATTGATAGTACAAAATATTAATAATTTCACTCGACATCTCTACTCTACTAATCATCATCATCATCTGGCAACAATCCTATGACTGGTTTGGCGCAGTCTTCCACTCGATTCTCCAAACGGCCAACCTCATCATGTTAACGTATTTCTTCTCATTTACATCCTTCAAAACTTATTTTATGTATCTCATGCGACGCCTTCCTTTGCCGTTCACTTTCCCTTTGATGATTGTCTTCATCAGGCCATCGTGCTTAAAGATGTGGCCGAGTAAGTTGTCCCGTCTTCCTTTTAGAGTTTTTAGCAGCATTCTTTTCTCGCCCACTATTCTTAACACTTCTTCGTTTGTCACCCGGGGGATGCATTTTATCTCATGCTTCGCTGCCCTGTAGTAGCAATCGACTGAATATTATCGATATAACGTTTTATAAATTTGCTAGCATCAAATTCTCTGGTAGAATAAATCCTAATTATAATTTTTATTCCGTAGCTAGTTCTTCCTCATTTGGGAAAAATTTGAAAGAGATTTAAGACAAGCACAAGAAAACAAAATGGACACTGTTCACACATTTTAGTCGAATTAACCCAAGCTTTCAATCCCAAAATACATAATTTTGATTATTATGATATGGAGTCAGTTACCTATTAAAGTTCCGATGGAAAGCATAAATAACATAGTGTGCTTAAACTTCTGCAATTTATACTTGAATCACACGCGTTATATTAGATGATGCTAAGGTTAGGCACTAATTTACAAATTGGAATCATCCATTGTTACTATCATATATATGTTTATTATATATTCTTATTGTAAATGAATAGATTTTTGACGTATGATCAAAGTGTACAAATACGTATATCAAAAAACTATACAGCTGAGTAAAACAATATAAAAGACTCACGATTTCGGTGTGGCGTGGTAATATATCGTTTAATTATAAAACCACATAATTCTCCACAGCCCTTTCGATAATAAATTAAATTTCATACAATATTCTATCCAATGCACCCATTTTACAATGGATTTATTTTCCAGAATTTGAGATTAAAGTGAAGTTTGCTCTTTAAATGTGGGACTTCATACAAACCCTGGAATTGAGGTACACATCATAAGTTATGCTTATTAACGAGAAAATCGAGATGGACTATCCCCATTGATACATACATACAAAAAGGATAACCATAAAGACCGACGCATGGTTGAAATAAGGCAGGAGAAGGAAAAATCCTCCTAAAGTTGCAGTATTTCTCTTATTGCACAACATTTACGCCATTACTGTACAGATTGACCAAGAAAGGATGAATCACGAAATACGACAGCGATATAAATTCAGTAGGCACGCGACATTAATGCGACGGAATACTTTAAGGTTGCAAACTAAAGGAATACTTACATCATCAGTAATTCAACAGCATTCCATTCCTCGCAACTACATACGAACGTACACAAATGCCACTACGTAACTGCATTAGGTGGCAGGATTGCGGATCACATCACAGTTGAAAGCGCAAATAGGTGACGCAGGACTTCTTCCCATTGCTAAGGGGTGTGACGACACGATGACATCACTACAATACGGAGGGGAGACCCCAACCCACGCGTTGTTAGGCAGAAGGACCCTCGCAACCATTCCCGAGGTATTTCTAGGATGAAGAAGCGAAACGTTTTTGCGAGGAGCCAACCAAATCATATGTGCGTGCCCTAGAGCAAATGATTGGCGCCGCTGGCAGAAGGCGCCTCCGTACCCGATCGGAATCATGACGATAGTGAAAGGAATATTGTCGTAGTTATCCGGGGAAGTGCCTAAGTTTAAGCCTAAAGATTTACCGTGGGGAAGGGACATCCGGGAAGTATGTGGCCCAGCCAAGAGAAAGCTAGGATTTATTGACAGAGTAGGTACTGGGGAAATGTGACAAAAGGGCGATGTTACTTTTCACTAGTCAGGCCCTACCTTGAAAATGCATCCAGCGGATGGGATCCGAATGGATTATGGTTGCTCAGGGAGATAGGTCAGCGAGAGGTTTATTAGTGTATCAGAATTAATAGAAGAATATTAATGGGGAATCTCTATCAATGCGTAGGTTAAAGAAGAGATAAAATCCTCTGCGAAAATTCAAATCAGATATCGGTTATCAATTTAGCTTTACTGATGTTAGATGTTAGATATATTAAAAACCCAAGCGTGTTCAGCTAGATTCGACCAGATAAATAATATTAGATACATAAAATTGTCATACGGCTTGTTCAATATGTCATTTATCTCCAATACTATAAGAAAACACAATAGGCTGCATAGCAGAGGGATAGGTACGTGAAATATTGTAAAGTGGTCTATAGTGCATGATGCATGTATCAAAATTACTAACCCATGATGGTAGGTATATACAGATAAAAATAATTAGATAAATGCCATTAACACCAATAATCTTTTTATTACTATGTATATACTAACTATCTATCTGCAAGTGACCCTTTTCCATGAAGTAGGCTAGTTTCATGTCAATAGTGCCTGTTTGGTGATCTTCACCTGCCACACAACCTCGCGGTGGCTTGCAGGGTATTGCGGACATGTAAATTTAGATGTTACGCTTCATTCATTGGCACTATTAATGATGCAAGGGTACTAGTGGGTATGCTCAGCGACTGGAGAACGGCTGGAGGGAAAGCAGGCATTAGTATGCTCTCAAAGGACCCCCAGGGCTTTAAATGGTCTAACTTTTGCGTCTTAATCCAACTCACTCTCTCTCTCACTCACTATCTCACACTCTCTCACAAGTGCTCGCACGCACATCTGAAGTAGGTAATGAAGTTCCCCCTGAGGAAACTAGCACTTCCAGGCTTCGAACCCGTGACCCGTGAACCCGTGACCGTGGAAGCCCAGTCCTCCATGAACCAAAATATCCCGATTTCATCGTCAGGACTGCTCGTCCCTTCTTCCATACTGAAGCGTGAATGCGAAATGTCCTTTGTCCACCGGCCGACAGGCTATAAACAACCACGCGCCGCCGTTCAAGACCGAAAAGAGAGCCAGGTCGTGCACTCGAGGGGGAGCGGGGGTTGGAGAAGGCGTGGGTGGGGGACTAAAGGGGGTGACGTCATCGTGGGTGGGTGTTCTGTTTCCTCTATCTCTTACACACCGGCGAAGCGGAGGGGGAATGGGCGACGATGAAGAGTGCAAACAAGAGAGTGAAGTGGAAGGGGGAGTGCGAACGAGAAAAAGAGAGAGAGACATGATCCCCGATTGGTGGCGGACTCTGGCGGACGGGAATGGAACGAGAGACGGAGGCGGGGGAAGAGGGCAAGGCGGAGTAAGCAAGCGATCACAAACAACACCAACTCGCCACTTTACTCAGGCAACTGCTATTTTTCAAGAGAGTCTCTCTAGTCGTATTTGTGCTGCCAACATGTAGGGCTTATGCAAACAACTACAAAAGGCAATTAATTTCGTCTATGTGCGTGTAAATTACGACACTAAATGTGTCGTAATGAATTTTTGGAAAAAGAATATTTCTCCACCTAGCACTTATACAATGAGTAATAGCAACAAATGTTGGAATCCATTAATTATTTTGGAATAAGACTGACACTGGATCTTTCCTGGGGTAAACACATACGTGAAATAATGGGTCAAGCTAATCGTAAACTGGGATTCATCAAAAGAGTACTGGGCAAATGTGATGATCATGTATGAGAAATTAGCTATTAGCTAGAGGTAGTACCCTAGTTGTATGTCAATAGTGAAGTTTTGGTGATCTTCACCCCCTACCACACACCCTCGCGGTGGCTTGCAGGGTATCCCGTAGATGTACTGCCTGCCGGCGCAGAAATTGTGTGCATTTCCGATTAGGCGTGCTGGTAGACCGCGTGTCGGTAGATATCCGCATATCGGCCCTCACGGCTGAACTCACTTTCGCCAGTATAAATACCAATCGATATAAACGAAATGCATGCGTTAAAGTATTGGACAACTACACATAATATTTGCTCAGAATATGCGTATCATAACGCCACCAAGAACAAAATTCTTCGAAACCCCAGTTTTGAAATGTTAACTTTTTATAACACTGATTGCAATTTTTTTCTATTTGAGTTACAAACTGGAAACTTAAACTGTGAATGGAAAACATTTATATATAAGATTCCTTTAAAGTTTGGCTGCAATTTAACGCCTTGTTATTGGTTTACGACAAATAAAAATCGGCGCTGTCCTCGAACACCGTCAAAAGCCGGAGCTTTTTACGTTACAATCGCTGCTAAGATAATAAGATACGTTATTAATATTATAATTTACCGTCCAATAACGCAGAATAAATAAGGAAAATTAAGATGTGTTTACTTTTTTTGTAAGCCATGCTGTTAATTTGTTATTCATATTCAAACTCGAGTGCACATTATTTTTGCGCCGACAATAGTTGCATTACTTCATGCAGCACTTGATCATTAGCCCCAACCATACACCCTCGCGGGGGTTTGCATGGTGTGTCGCTGATGTAGATGAATCGCAAACAAAATGTCAACTTTCGCCGACCACAGGGCGTGGAGGCATTCCTGGAGGGGAAATACTGAGTGAAGAAATCAGCTTCATGGGTCGTAACGTAGCTGAAATCGTTGCTTCCGCCACATTATAGAAACATAGTTAATGAGATAAAGTTCACAGATTAGGAGGATATTGTCCGATAACCCTCATAATCCAGGCTAGGGCTTCATGGAGAACAACTGAGAGCAGACTAAAGGAGTCAACGGAGTCCGTCCACCTTCCACCAGGATAAGCCACCTGCCGGAGATTAGAATCGTAAGCTCCAAATTCCTATTCCTTCGGGTCGCTCCGGAGATTCCTCCGAATGCAATAATGGCCAAGCGGCCGCAAAGCAGAATGCAAGTCAACGACCATGCCGAATGGACCTCCTCAAAAGGAATCCACAAAATGCCGGTCCAGGAAATAAGTCCATAAAAAATTATTTTTACCGTTTTCATTTTCTTCACTAGTATGGAGGAATCTAAAAACGTTCCTGGCCTTCACCTCTCCCGTATAAAACAGAAGCCACGTTATATCGGAACAAACTGACACATGAGCAATGACATGAGCCGTCAGTTTGAGGTGACACGGCTAATTTATGGGCATGAACGATATCCCTACTTGAGCACGGTATCGGATAAGGTAAGACGGAACAGTAGATGTCTTCAGTACAGCACACTGCTGAGACATTCTAGCGGGTTACGAGAAAAGGAAATTTAAGTACCCTTTCACGGGTAGTTTATCTCAAAATTTACATCGATACTCAAATATCAATCATATTTAAGCAAAATCTAAGGAAATTGAGTCTACAGCCTCTTAAAGTGACAAATAAAAATTTAAAAAATCTCCAATGGCCGTAAAAATTGGCAACCCTTTTGGAAATACACGTATCCGACGCACATCCTCGTCTTGCTCTTGCATCTTGACTACGCTCTTTTTTAGCTCGATTCTCCCAGAAGGTGGGCCCATTTGAGTGCGTGAGTGTTTTTCTGAGTGCTTGTGAGTGTGTTTGCGATCATAACCCAAGCATCCTGATCAGGGTCCCATCAGCCCTGTGAATGATCCCAATCGGGTTGAGTGTCTGTGGTTGGTGTTTGTTGTGGAAATACCCTCCCGCAAACCAACACAGCATTTGTTGACGAGTGTTACCAATTTTTACGGCATATGAGATTTTTTAATTTTTATTTGTCATATTTATGCTAGTTTCTTTGGATGCAACGGCTGCCAAGCAAGACACACTCATACAGATATGTTAAATCGGGTGCCACAATTAACTAACATGACTGACTTTTACGAATGTCACACTATATTAGTTGATTATCCGCACTCATTATTATAGATAGTGATTTCTCCTCAACCATAACAATGAGTGGAGATTTTTCAAAGGCTTACGCTATACTATGCTACGCTGTTCTTTGAAATGGCAAAAGAAGCCTTTATTATATTTTCTCAGGTAACCCCCAGGTTACAGTTATCCGGACGCAAAGAGTGGTTGTATGAAGAAGTCGAACTCATATGACATAGGCTCAAAGTCCCTTTATTTAATCTTCCTAAACTCCACTCTATAGTAAAAGTAAGTAAAAAGTACACAAATGATACCTGCCAAAAATATTACTAAAATCCAAGGGATTATTTTAAGGGTTGAGAGAAAGAAAAGAAAGCGGTTTATCTGCGGCGGAAATGCCGTTAATTTAAAAACTAGGATAATTACTATTATTTGTGTATGTCCAAAGGCCATTCAAAATAAATTCTAAGGCTTGCTGTTTAAAAGAGGGAACATTTTTTGAAGCAACGGTATATATACCGCATGAATGGGCAGCAGAGCGATCTTGTTCGAAACAGCAAAATTTAATAAAATTTCTTCATCCCACTCCATGAAGGCTTCAGTTGTATCGGTGGCAGGCGTAATTTGCATCGTACGCTTCAGCATATGGGCTTGAGAGGATTCCTGGAAATGTCAATCGATAGAAGGAATATCAATCAAACGTAACCTTCACTCCGATCAGAACATGAAGGATGCCAATCAGAAAACGGATGATTCACCGATTGCATTGTCCTCGGAATAAATGAGGATGTGAAAGAAAGGCTAACGAAAGATAAAAAAAAATCTACTAGTAGATTTCTCATCACGGAATATACTTAAATTGAACACTTTCGTGAGAGAGTGGCGTGACTGAGGTTGGCTTAACCATACCTCGATATGTAATCTTACCTCTGGGGTTTATTGGAAACTCCAAAACTTCGTACGTATTAAAATATAGCATGTGAAGAAATTGGGAATCTAATGCAATGGTAAAAATCAATGTTCCCCCCAAATTTCTTACAACTCAATAAATATTTCAACTGCAAGTATGCAGTCTGAGCAAGGTAGTTGCAAGTTAAACAATTGTATGAAAAAGCGGATAGCTTGGACCATATATATGTTTACAGAACAAACTTGAAATAAAAATAATCAGTTTTGAACAAAGAAAAGCACGAACAACCTGATAAATCCAGCCAATGAATGTCAGCCAAAAAAGACGGGTAAAGCAGTACATGGGACTCATAACAGACTGAGCTCCCAATCCCTCTCATACAAACACTTCCCGCAGGAACAACATATGGTTTTCACATTTGCAAGAACTCACCGAGCCAAAAGGTATGGAAGCCGTTACTTACGTAGCTACAACGACGCGCGCGGAAGTCAGCGACGCAAAGCGCGCGTCGTTGAGTGAGCGGTTGGAACGCAAAGCCCACCCTCGAATAGCACGCGTGAAATACGTCCGAGACCGCTCAGAGATCCGAGTTGCACGTGAAGCATTTCCAGAGTGCAGTTCACCGGAAGGACAAGAGAAGCGGCCCACAATGACCACCCCCACGGGGGCCCCGTCCACGGAGGGTGCCCCCAGGGTCTCCGGGAGAGGAATGCGCCCCTAGATAGCGCGGTGAGTGGTGGGCGGTGCAAGGAGAGTGTGGAATGCGATCATCAGCGCAATGAGATGCGCTTCCCTCCGCAGCGTAAGAACGCAAAACATTTGACCGAGGGCGAAGCTCCCCAGACATAGACTCAAAGGCCCAGGAGGATGCCAGTACAAAAGAAATAATAAATTGACAAACGTGGAATCAATTAAATAACTTGGTATAAAACTGAAACTGGATCTTTCTTGGGGAGAACACATACGTAAAATAATGGGTCAAGCTAATCGTTAACTGGGATTCATCAAAAGAGTACTGGGAAAATGTGATGACCATACACGAGAAATTAGCTACCTACTTTTCCCTTGTGCGACCTCATTTGGAATACGCTGCCAGTATAGGGGATACTTACAAAACAGGTTTAAATAATGAACTGGTGCGTGTGCAGCGAAGATCGGCAGGATTTGTGAAGGGACTGTACGAAAACAATATTCGCGTAACCAGTCTATTAAATGAATTAAAATGGGAATCCATGTCAGATTGTAGGTTGAAATTTAGACTTAATTTCCTAAATACATTCCAAGATAATATTTTTAGCGATGACGTTAAAAATATTTTGCGAACTCCAAATTACTACGGTACACTGGAACATAATAATAAAATTAGGTAAATTGATTGCCGAACTGACAGATTCAAAATGTCCTTTCCTGGTAGGTACATAGAATAAGGGATATGAATAGCTGTAAATATATCCAATAGTATAAATACTAAGTGTATCAATGGATAGCATAGGTAGTTGTAGATATAAAGACTTTACGCTAACCCAACCTACAGCCTGTTTTGCTATTTTAATATTTTTTAATTGCAACTTTTACATTGGAATATACTTACTAATCATTTTTAAGCACGATATGTAATACATGTTTGGTGTGAAT
Organism: Platycnemis pennipes; assembly: GCA_933228895.1. Taxonomy (NCBI): domain Eukaryota; kingdom Metazoa; phylum Arthropoda; class Insecta; order Odonata; family Platycnemididae; genus Platycnemis; species Platycnemis pennipes. Next base: position 140,607,931 of record OW121849.1, on the reverse strand, counting down.
TCAACCCCTGCCATAAACCTATATGGTGGCTTGCAGGGTAGTGTAAAGATGTAGATGAGGGTGACTGACCGGCACAGAGGACAATAGGAATATCGCGACCGCAGTTGGACTTAACAGCTGTTCTCTCAAAATTGCCTTTCTGTGGTTAGTGTCAAATAAACAAATTAGCATTTGATGCGTGTCAAACTACGTTGGCAGGTATTTTGACAATTGAATCATATTAAAAGTGGAAGTTAACTATATGAATAGAACTCCCATCATCGTAATCGGATGTAAAAAGAAAAAAATGCATACTATGGAGTCTTCCAATGATCTGTTAATCAAGCACATATTAGTGCGTTCAGCGACAGAAATGGCATCACAAGCGAAAAAATTGCCTTCAGGGGAGAGCAATGCGTGCAGTGAAAAGAGTATTTGTTTTAAGTATATAAAAATATTCTCATTCATTTCTTTATTTTTACATTTCATTTATTAATAACATGAAATCAAAGGGTGAATCTTTGGCTTCGTGGAAGGACGTCATAATGCATTAAAACATTGTAACTTCCACAAATTATTTTAACCACTAAACCGATTTCGTCTGTCAAGCTATCATCGGGAGGGCCCTGATTATGGTTTGACAGCCGAAACTGGTCGAGCGGTTGAATAAATCTGTGGAAGTAACACAGCTTATAACTCGTTTTAATTAACTTGATAATAACACCTGTGTGTTGAAAACATGATCAGTGTTACCTATACTTGAATACAGTGTGAAAAAGTTAGTATATTTTTCTTATTCTTCGTCTATATCTACCCTGCAAGCCACCATAAAGGTGTGTGGCAGGGGGTGAATTCTAACCAAACATGAACTACATATCATGCATAAAAAAGGATTGGTATTAATATTCTAGTCTAAACTTCACAATTTAAAAAAGAAAAATAGCAAAGTAAGCATACAAAACCATGCTGTTAGTTGGGTTACCTTCAAGTCCTTATACCAACATGCAGCTACCTATGCTATACATTGATTCACTCGTATTGGACACATTTACCGCTATTCATATCCCTAATTGTACGAGAGAAAAAGAACATATTGAATCTGTCAGTTTGGCAATCAATTTCTCTAATTTTGTAATTATCCTCCAGTCTACCACAATAAGTTGGGGTTCGCAAAATATTTTAACGTCATCACAGAAAACATTATCTTGGAATTTATTTAGGAGATTAACTATAAAATGAAAGGAATTCTTCATCACGAATAAAAAAATATTATCACATAGAGACGGCTTACAACATTAATAATACTTATCACCAACTAGAATTCTTGTACAGTAAAGGATGCCGATTTGAAAAGAGCAACATAAAAAAACACTCACTACTATCGCTACTTAGAATGGAGAATAATAGCGGCATCGGTTTAATCAACTTTTTAAGATCGTGAATGAACAACTTATCTTGGACTAAGTTAACGAGACAAGCGTGCATAATGGTTTTTCAAGCAACTACTATTCGTGGTATGAAAAGGGATAATGGCTGCAGACGGGTATTAACGATCGAGTTAAACAAGGAGTTTAAGCCGGCAGTATTATGGTGTACTCTTTACAGGAAAGCCAAGGAGGCCAGGATTACCTAAATGGAATTCTAGCCGAAGAGGAAATGAGACAGTATGAATCGGAGAAGATTAACTCGAGGCCGAAAAGACCGACGTAATAACTTAACATTACTCAAGTGTGAATCCTACACGTCCGATAGGGATTGTGCCCCGCGGCTTAACAGGGAGGAGCTACCCGTAACTTTCCTTTCCTGTCCCATTCTTTCCCGAGTCCCAGCATTCCACGCGGCTGCTTCGACACAAAGACCGTTCCAATGCTTTCCACTCACCACCCCGACTGACTCGCTTCGCCACACATTCTTTGGATCCCACCTTAATTCCCAAGGGGCCCCCGAAAGGATGTAGCGCCCCGCAGGGGACACGGTGCAAATAAAACGGAGGCTGGGAGGACCAGATTCGACGTGAGAGAAAATCATTCATCCCTTCCGGTACGAGTTGTTAGAGCCGAGCTGATTCCGAGGTGCACAAAGAGTTGGGTCAAATCGTGAACGACACAGAGTCCTGGGAAACATAGATAAGATGGAAGTTGACTGATCAATCCTTTTTTTTCTCTAGCACGCAAGGTAATAAATATAACAAGATCCATCCGAGGACCTTGGAAGGGCTTCACATAAATAAGAAAGCAAACAGACGAAAGATTTTGCGAAAAGGGCCTCAGAAAAGATAACTCATGTATGGCCTATGCAGGTCCCTATAGAAATACATACAAATATATATAGGTACAGGTCCCTGTAGAAATACATTGCCGGTGGCGGCGCGCCGCTGCGGGGTAAATCCCTCGCCTATCAATCCCAGGGTCGAGGGTTCGAATACCGCCCAGGGAGGTTTTTCACTTCCCGGGGCATGGATGTCTGTGCTTGTGTCATTGTTATTAGTTGAAATACCCGATGTAAAGACCACATGTGTTGTTTTCGGGTTAATGATAAATAAATTTAAAAAAAATTAACCAATTTCTTATGGTTCACCATGACGGAAAAAGAGGGTTGGTTTTATCACTTTTAAGAGACGAGGTCACACTTTCCTTTTCTTCCTAAGTCATAAAGGTAAGTCGTAAAATACTTTTAATTTTATCCCCAACATGCGGTAAAAATTAACCGGAGTAATTGGACTAAGGAGCACAAGAATTAGGGGCATTATTCAATTTTACAGCATTTTTGCAAGTATATAATGCAATCTATATGAATGTAGTTCACATAAAACTAAAAAAGACAACGATGGGATATCCATGATTAAAATATTGCATGCAGTTCTGGGACGCGTAACGCTGAATACAGTAAAATTCGAGCTAATCGGGAACTTATACCACATCACATCTCACCTAGGATGTGAGGGTGATCTATGATGGAAAATGTTAAAAATTCTGCACCAAAGCAACTACTTAACGAAACACCCCTCTTGTCTGTTTTTTTAAGTTAACCGTAAGTTGGTTAGAAAATAGACTAATGTGATGAATTCCAACAGCTTCGGTTTCACTGCCCATATAAGGTTATTTGAAGCTAGAAATAAAGAGCGTAACAACGACAGTTCTCACACTGAGGAAACACTAAATCAGGCATGATAACAGGCATTAAAGTACTGTTTCAAAAAGAGTTATTAAATGTAGTTGATATCGTAAGCCAGCAGCGAATCATGGCTTCTGAATCGGTGTCAATCCACACCAGAGAACCTCTCTATAATTACACTCAAATGCGGTGTAGCATATGTAGTCAGGTAACAATACTGATTACCTCTTCAAGGCATATGGCTACAGTAGTTCATTGAACCGAGAAAGCAATAACCCGGACGCACGTTGGAAGGTACCTATATATTGAAATGAGTATTGTGAGCACCTGCTCTTAGGCTGAGAATGAAGAGGAGCCCTCATGCAAACACCCTCACCGCGACATCCGTTCATCCCCTGAACAATGCGAAGGAATCCCAAGGGCACGGGAAGAGTTTATCAGACGCCTCTGGAGGAAAACCTAAATTTTCCCCAGGTCACACGTTACGGAATGGATATCTGTACCCTTTCAGGCCTCCGAAAGAGAAGGGAGGCTTCCCCTTTACTTTTCAACATTCTGCTCTATCATCGAGGCGTGAATGAGTCAAGAGACAAGAACGCGGGAACCTCTGTGTCACCGCTACTTCACCTATTACGTTCCCACTTCCTATAACATTCTACATATCTCAACTTCATCAGAAACGCAGAGGATGGACCAATATCAAACTTTCATAACGGGGGTAAGGACTACGCAAGAACGACATTTCACAGTAGTCAGATTTAAATTAGGAGAGAAAGAAGGGCTCATACACTTCTGATGTGGATTCATGGAAGCAGGGAGCAGCGTTCCAAGGTTAAGTTCCGTCAATTTTTACGAATTCACAACAATCGCCCACGGAAAAGCTTTTCTACCGAGAGCTCGTACAGTATTTATGTAGATGTATTTAGACGTCAAAATGTCCTGATGCCGAATGATCTCACTGAACATAGCACACGTATTCGGTGAGCTCAACAACACAGCGTCACAGGTTTACGGAATGTGAACCCACACCCTTAGTGACAGCAGACTAGAGCAATACCTGTTTTGATTATTTTAACTCCTGCAAGGCCTTACTCAACGCTTAATACTTAAATTGATATAATTTCATGGTATATGACAAGTTATAAGTATACCCTAGCTTGGGATGTGATTCATGTCAAGAAGTAAGAGAGACCACATCCTGACGCATCTTCGAGTTCACTACCGCTGGATACTAATCACCATTCCATCGATGGTAGCGAGTATAACTTACGAAAACGAATGACTCTTGACTTAGTAAGCCAATTGTTGAAGGCTAGGAAGCTTTAAAGTGGGATAAACATATTGAACGAATTTCGGGGGAACTTAAATTTATCCACGCAAAGTTTTATTTCCTACGAAATAAATGTCCCCAGCAATTCATTAAATCAATTTATAATGCTTTAGTGCAATTTAAAATAAACTACTGGATAATCTGCTAGGGAGGTGTGTATAAATATTCGCTCAATCTATTGCTAATTCTCCATAAAGCAATAGTGAGACTGATTGTTATAAAATGTCAATTTGAAACGTCCTTCCCAAATTTTGTGGATTTACAGTTACTCCATTCACGTCATCTTTACTTTTACGTTACGTTACGGGAATCCTTATCAGAGCGTAGGTTAAAGTACACATTAAATCTATTAGAGAGATTTCAATTAGATAGCTTTACTGAAGATGTTAGGCACAAATCAAAAATACCAGCGTATCATGCCAGATTCTACCAGATAAATAAGATTGGAGAGATAGATTGTCGTACTGATAGATTCAAAACGGCTTTTTTCCCCCGTACAATAAGAGAACAGAATAGGCAGCATAGCAAAGGGATAGGTAGGGGAAATATTTTAGAGTAGTCTGTAGTATATGATGCATGTATTAATCCCTTAAATACTATAGATACTAAAAATCTAGTTGCATGAGACACTAGGTTGCTTGTTTGCATGTCAATAGTGCATTCCTGGTAATCTTCACCCCCTACCACACACCCTCGCGGTGGCTTGCAGGGTATCATGTAGATGTAGATGTAAAACTACACGATGCCCTGCGGGCCGCCGCGAGGGTGTGGCGGGGGGTGAAGATCACCAAGCAGTAGTAGATAGATATACAACAGCAGTACTAGATATACAAAGGACCCCAAAAACGGAAGAGTGCATCGTGAGCGCCAGTAGCATATAGTGCATGTTTGGTGAGAGTTCACCCCCTGCCACGCACCTTTGTAGTGGCTTGCAGGGCATTATGTAGATATAGATACATATATAGATATACAAAGGACCCCAAAAACGGAAGAGTGCATCGTGAGCGCCAGGGAGAGAAAATATTTCTAGCCATACACAATTTATGCGCAGCGGTCATACGCCCATAATATATATTTGTAGTATAATTATCACTGACAGCGAAAGTGTTTAATGAATTGCCACCCTCATTGATTACAAGATAGTAAAATATAATTATAGGAGCTAAATAATACGACGAAAATATAAATGATATTCACGGGTAGCAATCACTTACTAGAAAGCAATTCAACATAATGAACTAGGGACCACGCGAAAGAAAAATTCTACGGTGCCAGTATACGGGATCCTTACAAAATAGGCCCTTAATAATGTATGTACTTGAAAGTGTGCAGCAACGTTCAGCAAGATTTGTAAAAGGGACGGTATGATAACTGTATTAGCGTAACTAGTCTATTCAATGAATTCAAATGGGAATCCATTCCAGATCGTAGGTTGAAATTTAGACAATATCTTGAATGAACTCCAAGATAATATTTTTACCGATGACGTTAAAAATATTAGCGAACTCCAACTTACTATGGCAGACGACCATAATCACAAAATTAGGAAAATTTATTGCCGAACTGACAGATTCAATATATCCTTATTCTCTCGTTCAATTAAAGAAATGAATAGGTAGATGTAAATATATCCAACAGTATACATAGGAATTTATCAATGGATAGCAAAGGTAGTTGAATATTGGTATAAGGACTTTACACTAAACCAATAAGCAGCAAGATTTACCATGCCTGATTAGCTATTTTTATCCTTTTTAAATTGTGAAGTTTAGACCAGAATATTATTACTAATAATTTTTATACATGATATGTGTTGCACATTTGGTATGAATTCATTCCCTGCCACGCACGTTTATGGTGGCTAGCTGGGTGGCTAGCTAATATATTATGCAGATGTAAATGGAAATAATTCTGTTCTTGGGAGCATCACGAGAGCGAGGGAATCAGTAAGTAGAAAACAAATACCCTTCAAATAGCCTTCAAAAATTAAAGGGATAATGTCCAGAAGTCATCAACCACCATGAAGTAGCAAATTATACGTTTAAAAAGTGATAAATACACACAATATGCTTCCAAAGTACATAAATATAGAGAAATATTGACTTTTCTCTATTCCTTATGCACAGGCAATTTCACGAGATTTTCATTGAACATTTGGATGAGATCAATAACAACATGATACTCATTTAACAACAAAATACTTTTAAAAATAAATGAAAGTTCATTTGTTGGCGAAATGAAGCTGAAACATAATCTAAATACGATATTAAACCATTTGCCGCAAGCTCTGCTACATGCGGAGTCTGCACTCACAGGTCGCGATGCATTTGGAAGTTGTGCACTCACCTGGAACGAAAGAAAGACAATTATTATACTACCTACAGATTTTCATTTCAATGCAAGGGTCATTCAAACATATTATGGATATTGCTAATAATATTCACATATAGTCGCATGATGGATGAGTTAACAGACAGATCCTCACGCTCAATCAAGGTATCTTAGGTTACCATCCATTAAATTACTCAATTCCAGGAATTATCTTGTCCGTCTTTAACAATCAAAATAGCAGTGCGTAAACGAATTATGAAAATTAAAAAAATACTGAAGGTCATTCTATACACTACTAGATAATATTTTCCCCGGAATGTTCTTAAAGGGACCACAAGAAGCTTTAAAAAATCTTCAAATTACCCTATAGACTCTCGTACTCATCATTCACACAGCTACGTAAGGTTAAAAACCCTTCGAACAAACACGTATTGCGTTTGCATCTTGCGTAACACACAACACATGCGTAACACCAAACAAATGCGTAAACACACGCATCGAGCACCTGCCTCAATAAATCTTGATTAGCCATAAAATAGCTTACTGAAAAGTACCTGTGCTATTATTAATTTTGTTGGCTGGCATTAACATGCTTTTCAAAAATATACCATGGATAAAGCAATGAAACTGGTATTTATTTATGAATAATGTTTAATACTTTTCAATATCAGCATGAGTGGATAAACTACGGTAAACAGCATGTTATCAGCGCTAAGAATAGGTTAACCTAAGAGAATGCAAGAAAAATGAAATTTTGCCAGACAATTTTAATTGTTAGAAGAGAACAACAACAGTCAGCTACCCCCGTTCACAGCGAAATGAGTATGACACTGAAGAACCATTTTTGGAAATAAAAGTTCACACCCTCTGGGCACAGTGGAAAAACATGACCAGTAAAAACAGACGTATTTTCAAATATTAGGAGCGAATGACGAACGGCGCCATTATCACTTCATTTCCTCCGGCAGCGCGCGAATTGACGCTCGCACTTAAAGGAAAATAACGGAGAGTCGAAGGGCCAGTGTACCGTAACTGGGTCCTAAGGGCCCTCGAAGCACAGAGCATGGCCTTTCGCTAGCTCGGAGACGAAAACGAAGGGACCACTCCGACTGATCGCGAGAGATATCATTGAAATTAAAAGAAAATTTATCGCACACGTCGCTTTAATGGGCAAACTATTTGAATGGTGCATTTGTTTCAGCATTCGCTTGAATTTGAACCCTATTGATTTTCATCCAACCAGGACCAACCACTAAGTACACGAAGAAATAAGATATAAGATAACGTCTGGCTAACAATAAATTCGAAACAAGACAGCACCACGCGGACGCCACCCACGCAGGGAAGTGGAGAAAGGGGGGTTGAGCGAGGGGCAGGAGTGGGGGAGGTGTTTGGTGCTGGTCGCCATGGCGATGGAGGGGTGACAGGAGGAGTCGAAAGCACTGGGAGAGTGGCGAGAGGGGAGAAAAGGGTTTTCATGGGGAACGCATAAAAGGGAGTACTACCCCTGTATTCTCGCCATAATAAGGCCTTGCCGCGGATGCCTCCCTTGCCAAACTCACTTTGACCCCGGGCCCGCTTTCGCTCTCCCCACAGACAGAACGAACTGAAAGACAACATAGGCTGAGGAGAAGGCAGAAACGCTCATCTACAGCAGTAGTTCCTGGGAGGAGCAAAAGCCGTGGCTCGGAGTCAACTTCCATGATTAATTCTTATAAGTGGAAATTCACATCAAAAACAACTACTTCAAACAGCAACTTACGACACACGATTTCTGGGGAATTGCACAAGAGAAATTATGCTGAATCGCTACATGACGACCAAGCTAGTTCATTCGAAACCTGTACTTCGCTAGAACTTTGGACAATTACAAAGCTCCATAGAGACATTAAAACAGCTGAATATAATTTAGCTGAGACATACCAGTGATTTTCTCGAAAACCCATTACGGTACTCCAGTAAGAATGAGCTCCTGAAAGCCATTTAATGAAAAGATACACTGGCAGCATACACACAAGAAAATATCCAATAAGTTTACGGTGGAAAACGCTCTTTTGTGGGGTTTAATCTGTAGCTTTATACTACTTCCACCCACGTATATATCGAATTTGGGTATAGAGAAGTAGGTACCTAATCCTACCTAGACCTAATAGTTGGATAAATAATCATTAACACACAAAACTTCAATAATTATATCCTATTGAATTTTATTCACGCACTCGGATAGTACATGAAATTTTCTTAAGAAAGCAAGGAAGGTTATTTAAAATCGTAGATATGCAATCTGTTCAATGCCGTTACTTTTCACATTTACGGTAAGGTGCTCATTAGCTACACGTCAAACACTATCTACTGACATCATCGTAAGACATTTGGTGATCGCCAACAACATACGAGGAATGGATGTTGTTAGAGATCTTGGCCAGAGTACTGCCCTCCCATTTGAAGCGTCCGGTCTCAATGGGGGCGTTTACACGGAACCGAAATCGCAATGTTGTGCACGAAATTGTTAGAAACGAAACAAGAAATTTGGTGAAAAAAATAATCTTCTAACCACAACCATTCACACATAAATCAAAAATTAAAATAAGCAAAAGGTGACGCCCACCGAAAAAGCGGCTGTGATAACATTGACGTCATTTTCCTCCCTTCCTTGACTGCTCTTTTGGAAGGAGAGGGAATGGAGGGGGTTCTCGGAAGGTCTGCTCGTACAGATGCTGTCGTAACTGCTCCGATTGGCAGAGTCAGCTGTGTCCCCCCCCTATGCGAAAGGAAAAGTAGCTTCTCGGGCTCAGTTGTGATTGGACGAAGTCGATTTACGTCAGAGGTTGCACCACACCCACTTTTCCGAAAGGGTTAAAAACATCAGTTTTTGGCCGCCTATAACTCGAGAAATAATTGACGGATCAAAAAACGGAAAAATACGGGTCTTTTTATTTTACAAACTCTATCATATTCCGCAATAAAAAATATGGTAAACGACCCCATTCTCAGCTGCGGAGGAATCTTGATCCCGAATAGGGTGCCGTGTCACAGCAAATCACCGTCTGCCGCGTTGGGCGCTACACCCTGGACCGCACACAACGCCTTTCGTAAACGACCCAGTGGTCGAACCCCTTTCTCTACGGTTCTCACCCAAAAACACTGTCGCCATCCACCCACCATCAACCGCGTGGATCGACACAACTGTCGGTCGCATCATCCTTAACAGCCGGCCAACAATGTCCTCTTCGTCAGACGAAATAACATTTTAAAATATACTTAAACCCTCCTCTTGCCATTTTAAATTTAAGAGCCTCGGTCGCTTAGAATTTCAAATAAACAAATAAGAAAGGCGACAAAGAAAAGCACTCATATCCGGCAAGGCAGACCGCAAAAAAAGTCCTCAAAAATATTTTTTTAATTTGAGGGTTCGCATTTCCGGTGACATACACATGTACTGAGTTTCATTGTGGAGAACGCAATTCGGAGAGTCGATCGTCATTTGGACTTAGTGGGGAGAAGCGAGATGTGGGTTCAGTCGGGCGAGAGGGGCTGGAGGGGGAAGTGAGGGAGGGGTTCATTTGGGGGTGAGGGCGAAAAGGAGGAAGGTGGGGGTGGGAGAGAAATGAGGGCAGGTGGCGGAAGCGTTGCATTTTCCGGTTCGGAAGTTTCTTCCGTGATGAGCGAAAGAGTAGTGAATAATACATTTAAGGTAAGCACACGGATTCAGGAAAATTATTAAAAAATGGGAAATTCCGGCAAATATTAATGACAAGAAAAAGGCATTCGCTTAAGAATGCATTAATATCACATTGCGCTGAAAGAATAGATTTTTTCAAAGATAAAATAACAACCAGTCGGAAAACCCATATAAATTAGGTAGGTAAGTACTGAATATGAGAAATATTTGGTTAAAAGGAAAATACACTCAACTGTTTCTAGATTAAAAACATTTAAAAGGAAAGATTAACTCTCACCAAAATAAATAACAGAAAAACATCAAAAATAATTTAACATCAACGGCGCGCAAAATCTGAGTTATCTGCTACAACTAAATCTATCATAGGAAATACCCCAATTATGCAAGAATTAATAAAGAAGGTATGAGACTAATAAGCAGGACCGAAATAATATTAAAGTTGATTAGGAAATAGTGAAAGGAAGCTTATGAATGTATTGTGCTCCATTAAAACAAATTTATTACACTCAAATTTCCCTAAGTCGTGGTTCTGAATCACTCATTCGTTTTGTATAGTCACAATTATATCCATTGGGTTATTGCAAGAGAGCAAGTTCAGCAAGAAGGTAAGAAGGCAACAGAAACACAAATATCCATAAAAATTCTCACCGTACAAGCCTTATAGAGCCCTGTAGTATTCTTATTTTCAATCGTAAAATGATCGAACTTTGACGATGATATAAATCCACTTAACAGATTGAACCTGTGAGCGATCAAGAATAACAATGTCAAAATATTGACGGGTCAAAGTATTCACTTAGTTCATCATCATCGGTCAACAATCCTAGGATTGGTTTGACGCAGCCGACCACTCGATTCTTTTATCGGCCAACCTCTTCATATTGACGTAGCTCCTCTCTTTTACATCCTTCACAACTTGCTCCTCATACCTCATACGAGGCCTGCCTTTTCCATTCTTTCCGTTCACTTTTCCCTCAACGATTGTCTTCATCAGGCCATCGTGTCTTAAGATATGACCGATTAATTTGTCCCGTCTTCTTTTTAAGGTTTTCAGTAGACATCTCTTCTCTCCCACTCGTCTTAAGACTTCTTCGTTTGTCACTCGGTCGATCCATTTTATCTTCATCATTCTTCGGTAGCACCACATTTCAAAGCCTGGACTTCTCTGCTGCTGTTAGTGTCCAAGCTTCGCTGCCATATAGTAGAATGCTCCAGATGCATGTTCTAATGAAATGTTTACTCACTTCCACGCTTGTATTTTCAACTGTAAGCAGAATCTTCTTCTGGTAAAATACCCTTTTTGCTTGGGCAATTCTACTGGCGATTTCTCTTTCACTACGTCCATCGCTGGTTACTCGGCTTCCCAGGTTTGATTGATTCAGACAGAAAACTTTATATTCATAAAATTTCACTCACGTTCCCCAACCTGTTCAGATACTAAAACATGCTTTAGTTAACCTTAGATTTTGGCTTGTCCCCTGAGAGAGGAAAATGCATAGCGCAGGGAAGCAAACCAGCGCAGAATAAGGCTGAAAATACTTTCAATGTTTATAAAATAATGAGAATGGACCAAAATATTATTAGAGCCCCTTTAAATAACTGGCGAAATACTCGCTTAGGAACCTCAGAATTAATAAGTTATTTAATAGAAACACCAGAAATTAACATCTTCATTCCATAGTGATTACGATATCTCCAGATGAAGAAATAAGCCACGTTATAGGAAAAGAGATGCTGATTGGCCGAAAGGAAGAGAACGAGAAAAGTGTTGGACGAGAAAGAACGAGATGATGCGGTGAAAAAAAATCGAGTAGGGGTAGAATTCCGAAGAGAAAGCGGATAAAGGACTCAAGGCACAATTGAGGTCAAGGTGAAGTTTACATGCAAGGTTGGCCAGGGTAGAAGAACTTAACAAATCGTTCCCTTGTTCCACAACTGATAATTGACAATTTGAAGTCACCCACTACAAAGGGGAATGGCGGAAGAGGTACGCATGCCAAGTATTGATTATAGCGACGGCCAGGAAAGGATTTCGCTGGGCGAGCATATTCCGCGACATTCAGCGAAAGCCGGAGTAACGCAGCAAGCAATTATGGTGATACTTGGCTGGCGGAGGACGAGAGTGAAGAGCCCGAGGAAAGAGGACCGCGAGAGAGGGCTGAGGAGATGGGAGAGGGCTAGGGGCTGTGCTGTGCGGCCCCCAGGGGCCGAGATGGAATGGGTGGGCCCCCAGGGGGGAGGGGGGGGGGGACAAAGAGCTCGGGGCGAAATGAGGACGAGGGCCGGAGTCTCATTCCAGAGGACGAGAATATGGAGAGGGGGGAAAGGGAAATAATTGGCAATGGGGTGGCGCACGATTAGGGGGGGGGGGGGAGAGACATAAAAGCCTCGCGGCCAGCAGGGCAAAGGGGTGATCGGGAAAAGGGGTGGGTGTGGGAAGGAGAGAGAATTAATGGAAAAGGAATGAGCGCCAGGGTGCGTCGGAAAGAGAGAGTGAGGGACACTAAGTGCGCACTTGGGCGGGCAGAATGGAGATGAGTGCGAGGTGGAGGGGTGGGGGGATCTTAAATGCTGGGTAGGAAGGATTCCATTCCGCATGACATTGGGGACGTGGTATCAGAGATAAGGCCGGCATCCCTTATCTTGCTCAGCAATGACGGTTTTTTTGCGGACGAAAGCATCTTAGAAAGGAAATATTACTATAGGCGAGCGGAAAATTAATGATGAATCAAGTATTATCATTCAAATGTAATTCGCATTGTATAAGCACAAAGGTTTATCTTACTACAACTATCTGCATTCTACGTTGAAACTGAATGTTTCGGGCATTTCGACAATTTCAAATAGAAAAAATCTATAACTAAGCAAATAAAAGAGACATCAGTTAGTGACCTGGTAAAATAAAGCCTTCGTAAAGGCTACTCGGATATCTGCTTCCAAAATTTCCAAATTAAATGAACGATGGCATCTCCACGAAGAAAAAATGCAAAGCATGCGCTGGGAATTACATAATTTCTTCGATTTCAAATATGAAATCCAACTTCACTTCGAAAAGCTACGTGCCGCTATATTATGAAAACGGAAGCTAGAATGGTGGAATGATTTGGTGGCTCAGAATGAAAATGCCCGTCGGTCAGCTTTCATATGCATCAGCTGAATTATCCGGAAGTTTTTTTTTATTTTCAACAAATTTCAAGCACAATTCATAAAGCCAATTTGAGGGAAGCTGTCTGATGAACGCATTCAACCAACAACGGCATGCTTTGTTTACGATTTCTCGAACATATCCTCTAAAAGATAACCTTTTTAATGCTTTTTTTAGGATCAGCAATAAATCACTTGACTACATTTCTAAAGTAAATGAAGCCTGGATAATGCAGACTTACGGTTATAAGATAGCAAAGAGTAAACCTTGGGGGCCATATTGGGCTTCTTTAGCTTCTAAAATTTTCTCATTAAATGCCTCCATGTTTTTCAATAATTCTTACCAGCAGCATAAAAGGAGCATTAAGTATAAAAAATAGAGAACATTAAAATTTAATGCATTTAATAGTTGTTCCGACATTATATCACATACTTGCATACAGTAATATTCATTTAGCATTCCTTTTTATCGCTAGGGACGAAAAATTAGAGACAAAATGGAACGATAAAAATCCTTTTACGACTTAAGAACTATAGTGTTTTCCTTCCGAGGGGAAATGTAACCTTATTTCCGTCAATTGAGGAGGCTGGCTTTGGGGCGTTTCTTTATATTCGTCGAGATAAAGGAGGAAAGCGGAGGGGGAGGGTGGAGATTTCACGGCGAAGGGAGGAGTTGGAAAGTCATAAGCTCTCAGAATGAAAGGTGACGCTGTCGGCGTCTCCAAAAGAAGAAGACGGCGGGAAAGGAGGGGCATAAATGTAATCGCGGGATTATCGAGTTACGGCGAATTAAGTTAAGGAGCATGAATAACACGGCGAGGAATATGGGGAGGAGTGGGAGGGTGGCGAAGAAAGGGGTGGGAGGACGCAACGAGGAGGCGAGGGGTAGGAACACGGGGGTTCAGAGAGAGAGAGAGATGGCAGGCCGGAAATGGTTCTAATCCGCGACCGGGAAATCTCCATTTGCACCCCAGATCGGTGGGAAGAATGCAGTGTTAGCAGGCATGTTCATTTCAAACAAAGACAATAATCAAACTTAAAAATATGGTGAAATAACATGCGTGGTATCATTTACCCAAGCTGCAAAAACAGAAACTCACTCTCGTTGGAAACATGGCACGGTAAGAGTAGGTTTGGCAATTATTAAGAGTGAATGATATTTCAGAAATTTTTAGGTAACGCGTGAGGGACGGCGTACATGTCGATAAAATAAAATTGGCAGTAACAAAATCACGCGAGGACATGGACGAAATAAAGATTTATTGAAAAAATAGAGCATATACTTATAATTTTACGACAAGAGATATCAAAAGAATAAAAACAAGAGGAAATATATTTTCCACATCATATTTCGTGGAATACTGGATTTGGCAGCCTTCAATATCGTGGCACCTAACTTCGAGAAGTAATTTAAAAGCTCAACACATTCTTCAAGTGATGCTACTTGTATATGATGTTAGGAAGGAGAGAATTACAAAAACACATCAAACGAAGACGAGGCGAAGCATGACGGGGAGAAGGCAGACGGATGGGCAAGGAGAGGAGGTGAAGGAGGAGGGGAGATGTGAGGTGCACTTAACGACGGAGGTGCCGTTATCGTAAAACAAAGAGAGGAATTAAAAGGCCCCAGAGGAGGAGTGGAGAGGGAATTGGGATAAGGCCGGGGACGGAAGTTGATGCCGTGGCGGAAGAATGGCTTCATTCCCGAGACTCGGAAATTGAGCCGGCCAACTTCACTTGAGTACCCGCCTTCAAATCCACCACGGGAGGAAGGGCTCAATTTTCTTGGAGGAACGAGCGACAGAACGAGAAAGATATGGCGCCCTGCAATTCAAAATTATGAACTTCCTACTCGGAGGGCTAGCAATGAAATTACTTTAAAAGAATCGCCATGCCTACCGGGAAAAGGACACAAAATTTGCGGATTAGAACATTCTCCAGAGGCAACAGTGAAGGAAAAAACCACCAACTCAGAGCAACCGCCGAGGACGGCAGTACATTAAATGCGTACGAGAGACAGAGAAAGGGATAATATGACGACGAATTTAAGTGATGGCGAGAAGAAATTTACAGAATAGAGAAACGACGCATAATAACGAAGTTTTTCAATGGTAGCACAGTAAGGCGGAATCTTTGCACCAAAACTTGCTCCAAATGGTTGCGACTCAACTTATCTAAAATAAAGTTTTATACGCCACAAAATACTTTACGAGTTGCCACAAGTGATCATTTGTATAACGGAAATTTGAACTTATAATTAGTCCAAAGCGGTAAGAGACAACGGATCGAGTTTAATTTTGAATTGGAGCCTTAGATGTGTACATCAGAATAAACGTGAGAGTGCATGATGATTTACCCAGTAAAAGATGAGAGGACACATCAACGGGGAAACGGAGATTTCTAGCAGCAGGGCACCGAGAACTTACTGGATTGGACTGGACGCAGTGACTCTGAGCTGAGATGTTAGTGGAAAGAACTATTGCAGCACTTGTCTCCGTTTACACATTTGTATTCTTATAGCTTCCGTTTAAAAAATAGAAGCTACAAGCATACAAAGAATACCACGAAAACAATTGTCATCAGAAAGGTAAACTTCAAAGAATAACGGCTAGGCGTCGGGTGCAAAGGGTGAATTATTCGGTGCTTCATAAGCTATAGCTGTGACAGGGAACGTTATGCTTCTGGCAGTATGAAAAAGTGTCTCGAGGGTTGAATGCTTTAGAGAAGTGGACGGGAGGAGGCAAGGAGCGAAATCGACAGTGGGAAAAGGGAAATTTGATGAATGGGGAATGGAGGAGCAATGAAATACACCCGGCGGGAGAGAAATGGCCGAGGACGGTGGCTAAGGCCGCTCGCTGTAGCAGACAATGGTAGGGGCTCGTTGGACATGAGAACACTTGAGAACTAATATTTTAAGTCACGCAAGAAGGGAAGGGGAATAGTTGAGCACACGCATGACATTCCACCAGTAAAGAGAGTGATTCAGCGGGGAAGTAATAACTCAAATCACTCTTTGCGCTAGAAAGTACTTAAGCTGTTGGGCAAGGACTACGTGGGTTAGGGAGTACATTGAGACCAGGATCCAGGCCAATATTCTAACGGGACGATTTTTTGGGTATTTCAGATGCCAGGCAAACTTGTGATGAACAAATGCGATAAAAAACGAATGCACAAGTGCTAAATTAAGTTCATACGGAAAGAGAACTACTAATACGAGGATAGTTAAGCTCATCGGACATCTACCCTGGCATAACACCTTCATAAAAAATATTATGGAAAGCAAAATTCTTTGGAAAACAAGCAAAAAAAATCCCAGTGAAAGGATCAGATTTCTTATCCTATGTAAGGGAGGGCTTTAGGTTTAAATGTGAAACCTCACCTATGAACACCTACGTCGACGCTGACCACCAAAAGGCTAGAAATTAATATACGCGGTGTTGCATATTGAAAATATATTTTGGGGGTTGAAAAATCTTTAGCCTTCAGTTACTTCCTTGCATCCGGGTGCATCAGTATAATCGCCGATTACCTTGTTGAGCTGGTGATATATCATAACAAAAGCTTTTTAATTCATTATTATTCAACTTCCTTGATACAATATGTCGTGGTGGTAACATTCCAATACACCAAAGGACGAAAAATGGCTTATACATGATCATAAATAACACCATTAATATTGGGCTCTTGGCTATAGGATGTGTATCACCGATGTACCAAATGATCAATTAATAATCCCAAGTTCCTGCAATAGCTACTGCCCTGCTTCAAACAGGGCGATGAACCAGATTTTACGGCTACCATCGAGAACAAATGTACAATCTGTGCTTCGGTAGATTCGCTTGCACACAAGGGTCACCTCTAGTAATAACTAATACTTGGCATTTCCAGCCTCTACCGAGCTTTCTGGGAGTCGTGGAATCCCAACACATCCTAATTGTCTTTTCCTTCTGGAGCCTATTAGTTGGATGGAAAATGGGAATCAATCTGAACGTTCTCTCATTCAATCCGACTCATTAAAATTTCGTTGCCCCGATCTACTATCGAGGAATAGATCCTAATTAATGTGGCCGACGTACTGACGAAAATCAAAGGTTTACGTCACTTTTCTCTTTCGGTGGACCTTTGGCTGGAGACAAAGCGATTCATTTTTAAGATGAATTTCCAAGCGGTGAGTGTAGGTTTTGATAGAGTATGAAAACTTTTTTGCAATTCATTTTTTGACCAACCTCTTTCCTTGGTTCTTTCTATATTCAGATCATCTTACTGCTTACCACTCCTGTCACTGTCAAAAATGCCTTTCTTCCCTTCTATTCCTTCGCTTTTCCTTATTTTGACAGTACATTGCTTTCAACAACGGCCTTCAGTGTCCTATAATCTCTGATTATTTGTTCCATCCATTGGCATTACACTTGTCTGCGGCAAACATCATCTTACCTACCTCTCCATGTCAACTCTCCTCTCCGATCACCGCTCTCTATTCTAATATCCTACCCACCACAGCGTCGAAGTGACACTGCCCACGGGGGGTGAGCCGATGTGAAAGAGTCATGATTTCCATGTGAAGGAAACAAAGTCTTGGAGTCGCACAGGATGATACTCCCAAACTCTCTGATACTCTACTCGTTCAAAAGATAAACGAAGGATGTTAGCGAGGCAGAGTAAGAAAGTGCGCAGGGTCGAAGCGGATAATGGACCGAGGGGGGCTTGATGAGATCCACGGCTAACATCAAGATTAAAACAGTGCCTATTGCCACTTGTGTAAAGAGACGGAGTGTAACCAAACTGGCCAAAAATTCAAGGCCGAATATAAAAAATGGTACAGAAAAACGTACAGATATTCATGAAATAAATTTCAATTAAAACGATTACTCAAGCATAAAAATATAATTACAAAAATATTTTTTCAAATAATCATGTGCTGAGACCATGGCTTTATCATGAAATCTACTTAAAGCATGGGTGAAGAAATTAAGGAGTTCCGTTGCTTTCAATAATACCTTTGTCCCACCATATCCGCTCGTCTCAAACCGTACCCTTACGGTACATACCGTCGTAAAAGGGCAAAATATTAATTTCATCCATCGCATTTATATCTTGAAAGGGGCTCATAAATGAAAGAGGTCTAATACTCCAAGTCAGAATTGTTGAACCTACAATAATATCACCAAAATACAGACCGGGATTTGCAAATGGCACACGGAAAATGCTATTTTCCTTTCATCAAAGGGACCAAAAGGCCTTAACCAAATCGCCAACACCATGCATCATAATTTTTAGGGTTTCTGTGAGCGCGCTCCGTTAGGCAAAAGTGAGACTTCCTCGAAGGCGTCGTTAAAAGAGCACTTTTGAGCGCGACGAAATAACGCCTCGGCAAATGCAATTGCGGAAAGGAGGAAAAATGGAAGCAATTCCTGTGAGCAGACTTTCTTGGTGATGAAACCAACTGGAGGGGAAAGCATGGCGGTTTCCATGGTAACAGCAGACGTTAAGGAACCTTGAGGAAGAATTTAACGAAGGGTGAAAAGAGAAATTCGAAATAATGAGTCTTTGTTTCTCCAAGAAGGTTTACATAAATCACTAGTAAAGCCAAGGAAGGGACTTTCATGATATATATATATATCTAGAATTATTAATTATTTTAATTAGAAGTAGCTGAGAGACACGATATGCCATAGGAAATAACCACAAATTATTTTCGCAAATGGCTAGGGCTAAAATATCCTAGTTTCAAGGATAATTGATTATGAATATAAGACATAGCAAGAGCAGGTATCCAGTGACGTACCACAGCGTTTTCCGACCATCGCTTCGGAATGCATTTATGCTGTTCATAAACGACATAAACTACTTTTCCTGATAGCATTTCACTTCCATTAGTCATGGAAGTCGAGGTGAAAGTTTTTGTAAGGGCTTAAATAAACTGCAAACTGGAGCATTCGTCATTATATTCACAGGGAATAAAATTAAGTTAGACGTGAAAATATTAAAAATCATGCTATGTCAGACAAATATTTACAATGAGTACTACGAATTCGGGAGTACCTACTTACCATCACGACTCATAAACGCTCCTATCATTATAGGCCACTAGGATATAACCGGTTTTAAATGTCATCGAGTACACCATTTAAACAAAAACCTAATGGCTTGAAGGTCCAGTGTCGAAGCGAGGAGGTGATGAGATGCGGTTACAAGCTATCCCACATAAAATACACTTAAGATCATAGTTCATGTTATCCCCCGCAGTGTTTGATACCTCTTCCACCACATGATTTACAGTAGAGCAGATCATGACTTGGGAAGCGCTGATTTCCTGGGACTTTATAAACGTCTCATGTCCGTGGCGAATTTCATCACAAGCTATAAAACATTTCATTTCTTTCTTGGCCTATTCTTGATAACAGTTACCGAAGAAAAAATATGCCACATCATAACGAAGGATCAAAACGACATGAGCGCTCAATACTTTAATCTCCTTATCAAGCATGAGACCGGGATTAGGAATAAAAGTATTAATGCTGATCTTAAATCTATAGTCATAACCTAAAGGCAGCTATGACCATAAAAATATGAGGGATTTCAAATAGGAAGTGGATTTGCTCGACAGGGACTAAACTTTAAAGAAAGAGCCTCATTATTATGGGGCAACAACAGCAAACTCAACGGTTGCATGAGGTATTTGAATAAAATATAAGCAATGAAACGTATCCCTACTTATAGATTCACAGCGAAGATGGCAATCATTACGAAGGTGAGAAGCGAAGCCTAGTAATTTCGCCAAAGGCAGAGAGTCAAGAGGACTTATGGTGGCAATAAAGGACGGACTCTTAGAAGGAAGGCCTAAAGGAATTCAGACACAGAATCAATAGATATAGATCTAGCATCTAAATTACAAACGCTATGAGCACTTATAGGTCGATATGATTTTCTGCTGCACAATACTCAATGGAAACAAGAATCCAAGATTTATGAGAACTACATGAACTTTTTTAAAACTGGATGTATATTTTATATCAAGTAAGTAAATACGCCTCCAAAAACATGAGAAATACATGTGGTAGAATACCATCCACGGGAAAGCCCCCAATGTAGGAGTTACTTCGAGCCCAGGACGCAGGAAAGTAGAGATCCTGATAGGTAATTTGAGCTATAAAATTGAAATAAAACTAAACATGCATTTTTTACACTGCCAATTTAGGACTATGAAGTTCTCCCTTACAATTAACTACGACAAACTATGCAGACAACCCTATCCCGGAAAGTTAAATTCCTCACCGGGCGGGACTCAAATCTGGGACCTCAAGTTTAAAACGTCAGAGATTTACCTGTTTGAAGACAGACGCAGGGAGGCGCTTGCACCTGATTGGTGAATGATTCCGTAGGGTGGAATTTGGACTCGGCACGCCGCGGTCACCATCAGAGTGATAGCCAAGAACGGGGGGGGATCGGACTGCTGTGGAGGCTAGAGTAATGGCCGAGGGCCCGCGTTCGAATCCAGGTGGATTTTTCATCGATATACCGGACTCTGAATATGACTCTGATATTTGAGTGTCTTGTGGAGAGCACTTCGAGTCCAGTACTTAGGTTAGGTTCGGTGGTTAGGTTAAGTACTTCGTTAGGGTTTGCAAATTTAGTGCGTCTGAATGGCTCGTTTCAATGTAATTAATTGTTTTTTCTTAAGTTTTCCTCTTCTATCTTTACTACGGAGCCCCTACAGATGAGATAAAACACAAATGTAAATAATGAAATATGGTTGCAATCAGCGGTTTTAACAAACAAAATTTTCGAACCTTTCGTGCTTGCACTCCTTGGATACTTATTCGAGATAATCCCGACAGTTTCAAACACAAACTCCCAAGGCGAACTTCAAGTGGGTCCTTCAGGCAAAGCACGGAAGGCGATGAGTTTACGACTCCTCCTCATTTCGCTCCCATTTCCGAGATGTTGGCAGCAATCCTTTATCGCCATTCCGAGCTTGTCGCTCTTGCTGGTAGTGGTAGGCTTGTTTTATAAGATTATATACATTCGGGGAAAATTTTATTGGAACGTTTTTGTGATTTAGAAGCACGGGTGACGGAATGAGGGGGATCGGGTTGGTGTGGTGGCTAGAGTACTGGTCTCCCATCCCGATGGCCCCGGGTTTGATTCCCGGCAGTGGCAGATTTTCCAGTGGAAAACCGGTCCCTACTTGAGTGACTAGTGGAGGGAGCGAGGGAACGAGTGGAGCATTTCAAGTTCAGGACTCCGTCCCTCGGATGGGACGTTAAGCCGTGGTCCGCTTGGCACCTTTCGTTAAGAGTAGGCTAATGCTGACGCCGGCTTTCTCTCCACCCTTCCTCCGTTCCCTGAAAACTGCTACCTTTGCCCAGTTACCAACCTATTCTAAATGGCGCAAATGACCTCAGTTGTCGGTCGCCTGCCCCCTTATAACTACCAGCTACTTCGGAGCGGAGGTGCCCGACCTCTGGAGTCGCGATCCCATTCTCCGAAGGGGTGCTCACCCGTCCGCAATCGTTAATCGCGTGACTCGCACCGGATCTGGGTCAGGCAGGGATTTTCGCGAGGCATTTAGGGTGGAGTGGGTGGAGGCGCAAAAATAATGCTCGGCGCCCCGAAGAGGAATCCTGCCGAGCTGTGGGGAATCATCTCACCTGCATGGCATTTTCGAAAGAGTAGGTCAAGAGGTGTACAACACTCAAAAGAGTGTGCGCGAAACGCGGCCGATAGCTGTTCCTAAGGTACAGCGGTAAAGAGCAGCATACGCGAAGGATATAAAAGCAAGCCAATTAAATGTAAACGGAAGAACGCAGTCGCAATGCTCTGCCAATCAAATGGATGGGGTATGTCTACAATTAGAACGAATCCCCTATACTTTTAAACATCAGTATCTGACTTCGGAAAATATTAATTTAATAGGAGTAAAGACAAAAATGAAAATACAAACTTATCCAAGGTTTACAGCTCTATAAATAATTACTCATTCAATTTTGTTTTGATTGAGTTTATTATTGTTTATTGTTCAGACAACGTAGTTAAGTGACCGTTTATATATTACCTAAGTAACTAAAGGGGGGTGAGGGTTAGGACTTCAAGATACGTTATTGCCAGAGGGAGGAAATTCAATCTCGTTACGTTGGGATAAAGGTACATTTTAAATGCACTATTTGTTAAATAACAATGAGGATATAAATAATGACTTTTGAATAAAGTATTGAAAAATAGATAAATTCCATTTAAAAAGCATGTCTATTTCAGCTATTATCAGCAATACGTAGGATGTTAATGGCACTTCTACGTATTAATGGGGAGAGGGGTTTTAGAAAAGCTACGTAGTGTAATAGTAACGGAGGGTGGGTCAAATAAGTGGAAAACTAAGAAGTAACAAAGAAATGGTGAGTAAGAGCTGTACCGGTCACAAAGCTTTTCGAATGCCTTCGTATTATTTATCTTCCCTTTTCCAGAGGGGATGGAGGAGCTGCGAGCCGTTTAAAGAGGAATGAGAAATGGAGTGTCCGCGTCGCGATTTACGGGGGAGCAGCCGGGGGTGGGGAAGGAGAGTGGCGAGAGAGAGAGAAAGTACACTCGAGGGATGAAAGAAACTCCTTGTGAACTGAATGCGACGCTCTCGAAAATGGAAGCACGATCGATTATTACTTTAGCGCTTCACTCGATTTGTCAGGGGACGGAAAAAAATGTGGCGTTTCCGAATAGATCATCTGACTTGAGAAAAATTCACTTTCTTTCTATGGATTTTCTAATGCCATTTTTTTACAAAGGTTTGTGATGGATAAATGGCGTCGATTTCAATTTAAAAAGCATAATTATACATTCTTAAACGAAAAGAGTAAGTGAGTAACTCATACCGCGATGGGGTCGTTTACCATATTTTTTTAATTGCCGAATATGATAGAGTTTGTAAAATAAAAAGACCCGTATTTTTCCGTTCTTCGATCCGTCAATTAGTTCTCAAGACACAAGCGGTGAAAAACTCATGATATTAACCCTTGAGGAAAAGAGGGCATGCAAAGGACTTGTACGTCATCCACTTCTTCCTATCACAACTACGAAGCTTCTTGACCTCATCACAAGGGGGGGCACACAGCTAACTCTGCCAATGGAAGTGGTTGCGACAGGATCTCTTCAGGCAGACCTCCCCTCTCAACCTCCGCTCCATTCCCGTTCTTCCTGAACAGTCAAGGACGGGAGGTGGATGACGTAGATATCCTTAACGCTGCTCATTTAGTGGGCGTCATCTTTTGCTTACTTTAATTTTTGATTAATGAACGAATGGCACTGGTTAGAAGATTAATTTTTTTCACCAAAAATTTTTCGTTTCCATCTAACGAGTTCGTGTACAAAATAGCGATTTCGGTTCCGAGTAAACTCCCCCATCATAAAAAGTTACAGTTCTAATTTAAGATGTTAAGCAAATTTTCCAAAGCTACTATGGTTTATGTATGGTTTAATATAAAATCACATTATTTTTACACTTCGGAACAGACTACCAGGCGATTGCAGATATTATACTAGGTAGAGATAATGTTAGGTGTTTAGGTGCGTCGACGGCCATGCTCATTCGCACCTCACATTAGAGGTCCATGGGAGGATTCTCTAAGAAGTGATCTTTAGGTATTTTCTCAACTCTTCAGCGGATTTTTTCGAAAGATTAAAGCCATTTCACTAAGAAAAATTAAAAGGTTATGCTTCTCTACATAGACTGACAACATATATATCGTTAAATCAACGTGGTTTACGAGTAAATACTCACTTTTCACCCACCGAGGTTTCGGAGGCATCGTCAAAAACCAACGCATGCATCGACATCCACCTCGCATCTCCACTACAGGTAGCGAAGATGGAGATGGGGGTGGGGGGGGGGGGGGAGAAAGTGGGTACAAGTAGCTACATCGGATTCGCATTCTAGTAAATAACCTTTGGGGTGTTCTGGGAGCGCCATAGAGGATCCATTAGGAGGCGTGGCTACGCCTTTAAATACACGCCGCCAGCCCATATAGGGGAAGGGGAGGGGGGGGGGGGTGCGTGTGGGAGGAGGGGAGGGGCACGGCGGTCGATGGGAGGGAGGGCGAAGCGGCAGAAAACACCGCCGAGTGACGTGGGAAACCGTGAAGAGGCGACATTGAAAAAAAAACATCGTATTGCGGAGATGATATGAGCTGCGCCATCCGGAATGCAGTCTCCCCCACGACAACGACACAAGAGGAGAGTTGAACCTACTTCTCGGCAGAATTTTTTTCGCTTGATGATATCAAGCATTTTAGAATAAATTCTCTCCGAGCAATACGTATATCACGGCCCTCCTCTCGCTATACGGAAAAATACGAAATGGTCATGTTTTTAAAAATTCTATATTTAAAACGCCAAAAATTATTTTTAAACATTTATGATTTTTAATGAATATGCTGAATATATGTATTCCTTACGTTCCGTACACGACATTTACAAGAAAAAGGCATTTATTTATTATACTCGTAAACGTTTATTTAACCACCTAATGGTCTGAAATTCCAAATATGTAGAAATTTACTGATCTTACATTTCATAGCAGTGTAAGATAATGAACCACATTAGAGAAAGCCAAAACACTATTTTAAGAGGGCAATAAACAAATATATATTTGATTATGAAAATTTGCAATTACTTTGGAAACTAAGAATAATGGCTAGACCAAATAAGAATTTAGACGATGTATTTGAAACTCATAGAGGAGCCCTTGAAAAATAAAATTGGATATACCTATCATCAACATACTTCACAACTGCACTTATTATTATGTGCGAGACAGGATTATCCCTGTCAGATACTAATGGCTTCTTTTTGAATAAACAAGATACTTAGCTTCAAATATTGATCCCTATCCTTGCCACTAAAATAATACGACGATATCTTTCTTATCAATGGTTACAACTGCTTATACGAGCTCACTCCAGAGTGCATAATGTTTGCAAAGAGACACACGGCTAGCGATGAGCACCAAAAAAATAAGTGCAAGGCAGAATAGAAGTACATTTATCTTCGAAATTTCTGTCATTCATCTTCGCGATGAAATCCAAGTTTCGGGAGGTATTTAGTTCCTATTCGCAATGCTCTAATAATTAAAGACTAGTCAAAATATTTCCATGCACAAAAGAAATATTTTATTTCAGAACCTATTTTCCATAAAATACTGATGTGAAGAAAGAGACAAGAGTGCGAATGACACAAGGGCGATCAAAATAATTTAAGTTATAAACAGTTTATTTTAAAACCATATTAGATATTTACTTCTACGCATATTTTCGTCAACATTAGAGTACAATTCAAGCAACCAATTCATTAAGAATTAATACTTCAAAATATTACAAATCCTAGAAGTAAGAAATGAACCCTAAAAGCAAGAAGTGAAACTAAGAAGAGTATCAATTGTGAATTGAGTTTTTGGCAAGCGCTTGTCTTAAGACTTCGTTAAATATCAGGAAACAGCCTTTGGTGAAGAGGCAACTAAAACCCTTGACAGCAACAAGTCAACCGTGGCAACAACTTTGGCGATGTTAATCATATTTCTTCACCATGAGTAATGACATCCGTATTCCATGTCACATAATTGTATCAAAGATACCTTTCCTATTGTGTTGTGAATTGTATTCAAATTACCAGTATTACATAATATGGCTTTGCACTTTTAGCGAAGGGAGAAAGAAAGCATAATTATCTCTTGAACGAATTCTAGAATGGGATCGCAAAAAGATACATATACTACTCACTTTGCTGAAGGCAACTAAATGTTACTTAAATCGGCGGCCAAACAGATGCACACGTGAGGATTGCTCCCTCGCTACCAATGGCGCATTTAGGCACCCGATTGGCGAACTTGAACAAGGCTTATTTCTATGTTATAACAGTCGCTATTTTATCAACCATTCTTCCGTGACAGCAATGAGCGACAAGACACCAAAAATGTCCATACAAAATAGAGAATAGCCAAGTATTTATTGTAGCGCAAAAGCCAATTTTAAACTAGTCTTCTCAAAAGAAGAAATGGAAATCTGAAACTCAAATCGTGGTAGATCAAAAATTGGAGATTCACCAAAGAGATGAATTTCTCCGTTCCTCTCGTAATAATGTCATTGAGGCTCGTCGTCGAGTGATCAAATCAGAATTCAAATGAGAACTTCAAAGGCCATGGGAAGAAGGAAAGCATATCCGTCCTTGTAATAACTCCGCGCTTATTCCAGGAAAGAAGGGTCTCAGGGATCAGATATTCCCAGTTTATAGTGCGCTCATCTTTTCTGCCTTGAGAAGGGTCGAACAGCGAGGGACGAGTGAATAGACTCCCCTCGCTCACATGCCAAGCCGTTCTCCGAAACTCCTCTTGTGAATTCAGAGGCGCTTTATGGAGACGGTGTACACGGATCCCCAAGAAGAGGATTATTCAGCCCATCCCGTGACACAGAAAATCCGATATCCATCTCTCTCCCTCATGAACAAAGTTCACGAAGATATAGCGATCTTTCACCTAATCACATTTCTTATCCTCGCATCCATTACTCGCCTAAGCCAAGCGAGAAATTCGCATATCGAGGAATCCCACAGCCTCCGCTTGCTGCCTCGGCGTGGCGGCTTGTTTCGCGTTGCAGGTGTTCTCCTTCCTGCGCCCAACGCTGCGTCGCTGTGTTATTTTATTCCCACGTCGGGTGCGCGCCACGGAGAAGTCATTTTTTTCTTCCTCGCTCGCTCCCTCTCACTCAACTCGCAGCCTCCCACTCTTCCTTCCGCCCCATCCCGAGATGGGGGCAAGAAGAATGTCAGCTGCAGGATATTGCGTCGACTTCTCAACAAACCTCTTCGCCACCGCAGCCCCCACACGCAACTGCTCCCTCCTCACCCCACCCCCCCTCCCCTTCCCTCGTCCGCGGGCACGCCTTCTACCTCGATCCAGCCCTCGAACGCCGAGCGAACCGGCAAACCCCCACGCCCTCTCGCCATCGCCAAGCGAAAATCACTCCTTGCCAACGAAAAATAAAAATTGACGATACTTTCATTCCGTAAAGCCTTCCTTATTATGGTCGTATAACGTAGTCTTTACACTGTTCCAAATTCATTAAAAAAATTTATTTATATTTCATTTAAAAGACGACAACATGGTTCATTTTTTGGAAAAACATTTAATACTAAGAGGTGATAATATTATTGCATAAAAAGTAATTATTTATCAATTTCTCTACCTGATATGAGGAGTTTTTGATTACTTTCTTTTCTTCCCTTTCCTACCCTTATTAAGTTTCTATAAGGCTTCAGGAGTGATCGCAAAGGAGTAACGCCTTCTAATTCTACCATCCCATGCCCACGTTCAATCCCTACTACAAGCTTGAAATAGTTAAATTTTCTCTTTTATTCCTTAGATAGAAGGAAAAATTAGCAAGAAATAGGTGTCAGCAAGTTCCGTTTGATATGTTCTCCGTTTCTTCCAATAATTAAATTGTGCGCTAGTCCCTTATTTCGAAATTCACTTCAAATCAGAGCAGGAGAGGATATTTGCTCCCAAGCTGCTCATCAATAGCACTTTGATTTCAAATTTACGACAGTGCATTTCTTTTATGTTTTTTTCAATCGGGCACCTAAGAGTGAGAGTTTAGAGACGGCGAAATTAGTTAAAGGCGTATACGCTCTCGTGGACTAAAGCATACTGCGAGAAATATTGGCGGTTGCAACACACATTGGTTACCTACTGGTACATTACTGATATTCCGCCTCTACGATGGAAGTTATACAAATAATTTTCTTGTGACGCCAGGCCGACATTAATCATTGTGTAATCAGACACTTAAACATACTATCAAAAGTCAATCCTTAAATATACGAGAACTCCTCCTTTAACAGGCAGAGAGTCCGCGTGACACTAATTAATAAATATCACTAAGGTCATTCAATGAAACTACGTATATCATTATCATCAATGCAATTTCTGCCTGCGAAAAAGATTTAAAATGCATCAATGAGAAAATAAGAGGCTGGCTATTGATAGATGCTCAAGCAAACTGTGCGCATTATTTGTTTTAACCATAATAGCATGGACCGTTTACCTATATTCTGGATAAATAACAAAATGACGACGAGAAATAAAACCGTTTACGCAAACAAATTGCAAAAGTTCAGGAAAATTTAAATTTACGCCCAAGACATCATCTTTCACATTCACCACGCTTGCAGTGTGCGCACTCTTTCGCCTAAGGCTCGCGCAAAGCATAAAAGTGCATATTTGATGCACAGATTCATCCCCGTGATCAATAGGTACAAGCCTAGTGGGGATTTTCCTTAGACGTTTCCGTAAGTCGTGAAATCCGGTCTTTTGATCATGGAAACATAAATCAGCACCTTAAATGCGCATTTGCGTGAGAAAAAATATTCCCTTTGAGATCAAGCTTTCCTTCAGTTCGGAGCAAGCTCGACAGGAGAGCATACTATTTGTTCCAAAGTTCAACGATAAGTACCGCGAAATTGGTATTTTTGTAGACCCAGGAAATGCAACGGAAATTCACGCGACGGTAAGATCCAATATCAAGCGCCGCGTTGAACTGCAGAGTCATTTCAAATACAGCTTTCTAAAGATAAACGATAAATACACTTCGCCACAGTGTCGTACAACACTAGGATAGAATTTTTAGGAAAAACACATTGTTTTTCTTTTAATTTTCTCAGGTGAGGAGAAACGTGAATTAATGAAAATTTTGAAGTTAAAAACAAGCACTATGGCAAGAGCTACGCGAATACGAAAAAATGGCCAATTACTGTCCGATATTAAGACAATCCGAGGAATGTTTCAAGCATAGGAGACATTGGAATTGAAGCCAAATGACACCTTGCGAAGAAAAAATAAGACAATGAACTACACCAGGATACAAGTAGCGGATATCAACAAACGCTCGACTAAATTTGGCTTGCATAGATTTTTTCCACCAGCGTTAAGAGCTCTGTTTCAAGGTAAGAGGTGCATTAGCGGCCAAATTATATGAAAAGTAAAAACTAGGGTAAAAATTGTATATTGGATGCCTGGAAAATGAAAAATGCCCAATTTTTCATAGTTTGGTATGCCGAATGACTGCCAGCCAATAAGAAATTAGAGGAAAAGTAAAAAAAGTATAACTAAGTATGTATTAGGCATTAATAATAAAATAAAAAGAAATATTGCCACGAAATAGGTAAGAAAATGTAGTGAGAATGGAAGCGATAATTAATGCTGGATGAAAAATTACGATATCTACGGCAACATAGCACGCAAGTACGTTGCTCGGTCATGCAGTGTTATGTTAACTCACAGTATTGCAGTAGAGATGTGACTATATAACAGCCACGTATTACGGTCTTGCATATCATTTTTCCTTCTAACTATATATTCTCCTTTTTGCCATAAGTTATAAAAACTCACTTACGAATTAAAGCAGCTTCATATGCAATACCGCTGCTAGACACAAAACCGTCATTATCCGAGGAGACCTTGCGTGGAAGATAGTCGTACGAAAATAGGGGATGGGGGCATCGGAACGAGAGGGACTTAACGAGGAGGAGAAGGGGGTGGATGTTGGAGGTGGTGTTCCACGACCCTCCACGACCCACCGGGGGCCCTAATGGGAGGCCTCTGGGAAGTTTATCCTGATATCGAAAACACACTCGACCTCACAATGAGCCACGCCAAAGTTTCGCGGAGTTGCCGAGACGACCGCAACCGAGCCAATCTCGAAAACTTCCGCCCCCCGCCGACACCATCTCAGCGGCCCCTTTCGCGGCTTGAACGGGGCAGCGACGCCCCCGACGACGCCGGCACGCGCTATCGTATTCTAAGCCGCCCGGCGACTTGTTTGCTCACGAACAAGCCCGGCCCGGTTCGCGGCCACCGGCGACAATGGATGCAATTACCATCTGCGGAAGCGATCCCTCCCTCAGAGATAACTCATAAGCGAGATGTTTGAGGCAGAGCGGAGATGGGCGAGCAGCGGATGACGGGATTATCTCGGTTAAACTGAGACCACCAAGTTTCAATCCATCGGCCAGAGATTGCTACACCCACAGAGCGGCATATAAAGCACCATCGCACTGTGGTCTGAAATCGGATATAGCCGGACAAAAGTCCAAAATTGCTTCTTTTGAGGTACACACTTGAAACTTGTCATAAACGCTCAGAATTGATCACTGATCATGGAACAATAAGCCATTTTTGGATGATCTCATCCGTTTTTGAGGTACAGAGGCCCAAACTTGGCCAAGTTTCCAAAAACACACCCGATCTTGCTTTTCTTCAAAAATATTTGAAGTTAAGCTGCTGGTGGAGTTTTGGAAGGATTTTTATGAAGTAAAAAACATTATATTCCGGTAATATGGTACTTTATCTATATTATCTGTTAGTTTCGAAGATTTTGGTTAATATTAGTGTGGTATTACGTCGCAAAATGGCGGACCCTTTTTCCGGGTAAAATTTGACATAAAGTAGACAATATCTTTAGTTTAAGAAAATTGCCACCGCAAAAACTTTCATGAAAGTATTTAATAAAGATATTTTAAGAATGTAAAGCAAAAATCTTGGAAAAAAGTTTGCGGCTGCGAAAATGAACGCAATTTTTCGATCGCGCTTCACGGCACGGCTCCGCGACGCGGGGCCTAGAGACTCGGTGACTCCGTTGGATATTTCGAGTTGCTTGGAACTAATTATTGAAAATTGTAATTTTAACCATGGTATACAGTCTCTATTGACCTGAAATACTATATTGAAGATATTACGAGGATATTGGATTGATCGAATTGATCACTGAACGCGTGACTCTGGTAAACACGACATTGAAATTTAATTTTGCTATTGTAAGTTTTACCTTTGCACATCCCATCAGAACATAAATCTTAGAAAGGAAAGAAAATTTTCCTATTGGTGGCTATTGCTGAGAAGTTGGGTTCATTTTATACAATTGCCAGTTAAATCAGCGGCCAGCTCTGGAGAATCAAAGAAACGTCTTGCCGTGTTACCGTCATTCGTGTTTCCTGATCCAGGCCTTGGCACATCCATTATCAACCCCATCCTTTCTCTAAATGCCTTCTGAATGCCAATATTTTTTTCTGTTAGCTGTGTTCTTAGGTTGCCGCGGGCCTATTAAGAGATTTATCATTATGTATTTATTTATCATTAAAGATATTTATTTTACCTTAAATACAGTTTCCAGCTTGTTTGGATTATTTCTCACCTGCCACTGTTTTATCTCCAGTCGATACGATATGTGCAATACGCATTCGAAAAACCGAATATAGCAGTGTAGGGTAGACAGACCAAAGGAATATTTAGTAACATCTGCTGGTCGATCTTTCATTGCCCTTAAATCATTCATCTGGGAAGCTTTCGCTCCACAGATGTAGCACCTCATAGTAGCACAATCAGTCAATGCATTGCATACCTAAATAATGTTTTTATAGATTTGTTTAACAATATCCACCACCATTTACTTGTCCATCAATTTAAAAATAGGAAAAATCCTTACCTTTCTATCTATCATACTCAGAAGCAAGCTGAAATTAACAGAATAATTTCCCCAATTCCAATTTTTTAAGCCGTCTATCTGCTTTTGTACATAATTCCTTTCCGCCATAGCAACTTCCTTGGTTTCTTTTAGCCACTGAAGGCGAATGGGCTGGCAAAATATGGTTGACGACGGGCGAGGATTTTTCCAGATAATCTCACCTAAAATAGTTCATATATTATTGGTACTCAACTGTACTGCTATCAGATTGGCCAAAGATAAACAAGGTATGAAACATGAAATGCCTTAAGCTCGTACCAGTTGCGTCATTCAGCAAACGAAGTGGCACCATGGCGCTCATAAATAAATATTCATCTGAAGTATCTGCTTCTTCCCACAACTGTTTATATTGCGAAAGGCCCGAAATCCCATCAAATCCATATTTGCAAATTAATGTGCAATTTACTTTGTTGCCGGATGCTAGAGTCGTGGAAACGCATGTCAGTATCCGCGATTCTGTATGGTTCAATAGATCTTGTAAACTCACTTCGCTAATGTTTTCTGTTATGTGTATCCCTTCGGGGTATGCAGCGCTTTTTGCATTTAACACTCGCACATAGCTAGGGTACAGGTTGTGCCCGTAACTAAGAGCGGAGCAATTATACTGATTCTTTGTCAGCTCAGTGGTGATCATCAGAGATAGAGCCTCCTCTGGCGACATCTCCGACTGCATCTCATCTTTTTTCCTCCACCTAGTGAGAATTCTTTTTGCTCTAGTGGGAGTGGTAGTCGTTACTTCCGTGAGAAGTTGAGCGGTAGCACTATCTCCTTCCTCTCTGCCAAGAGGCTGCCAATGCGAGCTCGGCAGCAGAGGAAGAACTTTCAATATTTTGGACTTTTCTTCTTTTTGACCTGTCTGAGGAAGTCCTAAAACCTTTTTTTGGTCGCCCCAATGAACCTAATGAATCAATAATGTTAAGATATAAATTCCATGTAAAAACCTTCGTCCAAGATATTGGGCAAAAGAAATAAATCAGAAAATACATTCCGGTCATTGTAGAAGTACCTGGTAGGTACTCACGGACTGCTTCCAGGAAAATAATTGGCTCTTTGAGCCATGCATTATTGCGAGCTAAAAATTGCTCGTTTTTTTGAAAACATTCTTCCCACCTTTTCTGGTAATATACCAAGAACCTTCATAGAAATTCACGGAGACTATCTAGGGCATCGAAATGATTCTCTAAATTCAAAGTCCGAGATAACAAATCCAGCAAGAATATTTTTTTATCGTGCAATGATTTTCCTTTCATCTCAATTATCTTGTTGAGTAGCTCCAAACGTGTGATCTGATATGATGTCATTTCAGAGCTGGACAACACAAAAAATCTGTGTATGGATCCGACAGATAAAATTATGTAATGAAAGTCGCACGATGAATACCTTTCACGATTATATTTTCCATAATATAAGATCGGCGAAAAAACGCCGTGAAGCTTTATACAAAGGAATATTATAAGCGTCGGAGTGAAATGCTAAGAATAAATAGCGATACTGAAAATTATATTCAAAATACTAACCTTGAAAAAGAAAGACTATTGAGTAAACCAGAAACACCGCTGACCAACACAGGAAATAAACAGCGAAACTAATTCAATGATATATATGTATATTCCATGTACGTGTATATGATATATATTCAATGACGAATCAATTCACTAGACACACACAGATTTTAGCAAACCACTAAATCACTACAGGCACAACACTCATCCACCAAATCCAAATAAGAACTGCCAGCTAAAATGCGTTTTTGAAGGGAAAAGGAAAAAGCCCTTCGGAAATACCCGTTAAATACCGTCATAGGCTGCGCGGTGCCATAAAAAGCCCCTTTTCGCACGTTCCTCCTCGGCAAGTGTGAAAAGGGTAAGGAGTAGAAAAAGAATCTCTGACTGTTGCCTTTCCTGGTAAATGTATAGGGTACCATTCGCGTGAAAACTTAAATTCTACACCAAAAGATGTTCCAACATGCGGCAAGAATCCGTAAGGTATCCAAACCAGAGCATGTATACCAGAGTCACGCGTTCAGTGATCAATTCGATCAATCCAATATCCTCGTAATATCTTCAATATAGTATTTCAGGTCAATAGAGACTGTATACCATGGTTAAAATTACAATTTTCAATAATTAGTTCCAAGCAACTCGAAATATCCAACGGAGTCACCGAGTCTCTAGGCCCCGCGTCGCGGAGCCGTGCCGTGAAGCGCGATCGAAAAATTGCGTTCATTTTCGCAGCCGCAAACTTTTTTCCAAGATTTTTGCTTTATATTCTTAAAATATCTTTATTAAATACTTTCATGAAAGTTTTTGCGGTGGCAATTTTCTTAAACTAAAGATATTGTCTACTTTATGTCAAATTTTACCCGGAAAAAGGGTCCGCCATTTTGCGACGTAATACCACACTAATATTAACCAAAATCTTCGAAACTAACAGATAATATAGATAAAGTACCATATTACCGGAATATAATGTTTTTTACTTCATAAAAATCCTTCCAAAACTCCACCAGCAGCTTAACTTCAAATATTTTTGAAGAAAAGCAAGATCGGGTGTGTTTTTGGAAACTTGGCCAAGTTTGGGCCTCTGTACCTCAAAAACGGATGAGATCATCCAAAAATGGCTTATTGTTCCATGATCAGTGATCAATTCTGAGCGTTTATGACAAGTTTCAAGTGTGTACCTCAAAAGAAGCAATTTTGGACTTTTGTCCGGCTATATCCGATTTCAGACCACAGTGCATCGTCGCAAATCGGGAAAACAAACTAGCAGGTTCTAACACGACAGTATACGATGGGTGGTAAAGCAGATATTAATAAACTCACATGACGGCGATATTAAAACTAGCGACTTTCTCACCAAGTCCAAGCTATGCAGGTATTTCATTAAAAGTACAACATGTTCAACGAGTGAGTGATTTTAGTACTGCCCTAAATTGCACTAAAATAGACATTCGCGACCTATTCCTTCGCCCACGCAATGTCCAGGATCAGGGTTCGCCCAGAGCCCTATTCATAACAAAGGATAAATGACCCCACATCAATGTTCCACATATATTTTGTTGGGTATAAAAAAACATGAAACAGTAAAATAAAAGAAAACTGAAGAGTGGCCAAACTACATTAAATAGAATTGGTACAAAATATCTGAATAAAATAGGTAACGGAAAATGCAAAGGAAAAACTGGAGGCATGGGATTAGGTAATCCACCGATAGGAATAGATTAAAAGTTTGCCTTGAGAAGGAGGAGCTTAGGAATGCGACCAGAGAGTGATTGAAGCAAAGTACGCCCATAAGTGGAGTTTGGGAGAAGTGCCTACGTGTGATGGAGCCTGGCCTCCGCAGCAAATCCTACCGACACGTGCAAGACTCGAGGAGAACTAGTCCACCGACTTCTGTAAGTACGTGGATGTGCGTACCTCGCATACACATTTACTGAGTCCTCGATTATCGCTATTTCCTACCCGCCACTTAAGACCACATATTTTGGGAAGTCAAGCGTTTCTGAATCGATCACGTCAGCACGGCACAGAAGCATGATACAGAAAATCTACTTACATTTTTTATAGCGAAACATAAGCTCCTTCTATACTCCAAAAAAGAAAGAATTCGAACGGGAGCTTACCTTTGGATCTTGGTTTCCTATTCACTCTTTTTTTCTGGCGTATGAAGCAGCGCTTCTCAACCAAAATCCATGCACCGAAAACTACTTACAACTCGGGCACGTGCAAGAGAGTTAAACATTAAAGTCAAGTCATAGTCGTTGCTAGCACATAAAATAGCTTTCAACGATGAGATTAATTTAGATATTTGGATAAAAAAGTAATAAGGCAAAAAACATAAAAAAATAGGCCTGGTCTTCACCCGTCGTTATATCGGTGAGGATCAACAAATCTGACTCATAAAAATTCAGGTTGTTTATAGTAATTGGAAGAAGACGTGATGTCGAGAGCGCAAGCGGAAGTATTCTCTGGCATAATTCAAATGATAAGCAATGGCTACTGCATTTACTCAAATATAATAGCGGATATACGACAAGATGTTTGTTTTGCACGGCACATGACGATTAAGCGATTAATTGCAGCTTTTTGCTCGAGATAACGGTTAG
The DNA here is from genome assembly GCA_933228895.1 of Platycnemis pennipes. Lineage (NCBI taxonomy): Eukaryota > Metazoa > Arthropoda > Insecta > Odonata > Platycnemididae > Platycnemis > Platycnemis pennipes. Next base: position 140,571,692 of record OW121849.1, on the reverse strand, counting down.
AATTTATCTTCATCAAATAATAAAAATAAAGAATTATCAAAGTACTTCACCGAAAACTTGCAGCATGACGTGATCTGTTTCGGCTTCTTAACTTTGACATTGAAAACATTTACTTTAGTAAACACTTAAAATTATGATACGTACGACTAAGAATAGTTTAAATCCTTTTATAATATATTTGTATGACTACCTACCTATGACCATGAATGACCGTAGGAATATGAGTATATAGGCAACTCTCACATTCCTACAAACACATGGAAACATAAACAAGTTCAACATCCTCAACTCTATCTCATGGAATAACTGATTAGAACAGCATTCGCAATGTGTTCTCTCACTTCTCAACTCAACTTCGATCCAAATGTGAGCCAACCTGAACTGGAGAAACACAATATGAAGAAACACTAATAAGAGAAGAACAGTGAAAGTGCCGTTTATGGCAATACTCTTCACCACCAAGATATTTCCAACTGCATAAGACCATTACTCTAACAAAATACGAATGATTAATCGAAGTAAACGTAAATATAGTTCGCGACGATTTTTAGCATGAAAAAAAATACGGAATGGAAGTATTTTGAGCTCTCCATACTTAACGTTAAATTAATCGAGTCGAAATAACTCATTTCATGCCGAAATGCAGAGAGATATAATGAATTGATAATAACCAATTTATTTCAGATTGCATTGCGCTTATAATGCATACGTTATGTCTTCATACGCTAAAAGTAAATTAGATCTCGAGCCTGGAAGGGGGTCGATTTTTTTCCAGTGCCAGAGAATTTCCAATTCGCACTGTGTGTTAATCTCAATCGCATTATGAATGCCGCAGAAGATCCACTGAACCGATGCTGCCCTCGTTGACTTCCACTCGCTCAAATGGAGACTACGCAAGGCCCCTAAGGGCGCGAAGTCTAGATGGAGAGGAGGGCTCGTAACCACGCGCGAATTTCATAGCGACGCTTCTGCCTTGATTGCGTTCGAATTAAGTTTCGGAACAACGGCGAAGCTGTGCCGGGCCGGAACTGGGCCCCGGGGCGGGATAGGCCCTCGGGAAAACGGGCTCGCGTGACTCAAGTTCGAACCTTCCAGTCAAGACGATCTCACGGGCGTATTTCCCTTCTATTCCGTTCCCTCGCCTTCCCGCCTGAGCGCCTCTCAAACCGCTTACAGCAGTCGATCAGATCCCCGACCCGGCAAAAGCACACGCGCGGAAATATTCCGAGGCCACCGGGTTCAAATCACTGACGGCAATGGGACCAACATCGGTCGCCGAAAGTACACTGATGCAAGTGAGCATTTGGGAAGTTGCCAACCATCTCCAGCTATCATTCGTTTTAAAGTCTGTGCCTGCACTAACGAGCGCTTAAGTACGGGACGAAAGGAATAGAGGGAAAGGAGAGAAGCTAAGGTACCATCTCCAGCATCGAATTGATCCACAGATGTAACGGGATTTCTGTCGTCAGCAACAGCGGGAGCAAGCTAAACCTAAAAAAAAAATCACTGAGCTAGAGTTGTATCTAGTATAAATGCCAATGGTTTCCAAATGCTGATCATACAATCTTGGGGTAAAATCGAAAAAATATGGCTTAAAATTTCGGTCGCAATTTTGCTTTGAGCTGCTGAGCAATATTTTTCATTGACGTTTCGTTGAAAAAGTAAACTAATGATCCAGAAAGTTACATTTGAAAAAAAATTAACCTCCGTCCTCAACACGAATACGATATGAGCTTCATCATTTATTTATGATTCTATCATAATACCACTATGTAATCATGCGCTAAAGGTGACTCAATTCCAATCGATAAGACGGAGAAAAAAAACTTTACACCACCAATTTTCTTGCTCCTTATTCAACACAATCTTCTATCGTATTTATTCTCCGCTCGCAAGGGTATGCCTGTACTCGAGAGGATATCATAAGGAGTACTCTCAGAACTTTTCATAATAGCCTAGTCCCTTCAACATAAATAACACACGAGGATGATTAAAATGAAATCTAAGAATTATTATGAGCCGAGATACTCGAGACCACAAGTTTTGAATACATTTTTTCGATCTTCACACGCCATGACTATAAATATGTGGACGTTCCCCTCCCTCTCTTTCTTCCTCAGTTGAGAATTATACCTAACACGGGATGCTAGGTACATAGATGTTTTGAATTGTTTCTCCTTTTTCACCGAGGTCACTGCCGCCATACACGATTAAAGTAGTAATGTCTTTATTCCTCCAGAAAATAACGAAGCATAAACTGAACTCCTGCTTGAATTTAGAAGGTAACTTCGAAAAATATCACAGTGCTTATTACAACTAAAATATCGTCAATTCTTATTTTTCTCTTTAGAATTAAGCTACACTGACAATAGAGTAGGACGTTGGTAGTTAACCAGGAAACCTCGTGTGACATGAAAAGTGAGTCAATTTCACTCTCATCTATTCACAGATACGAGAAAATCCATCGACTGCTCGTACAATACTCCGAAAATTGTGATAAGAAGGGTATGATCTCATGAAACAATTGCTTCTTGGAGTCGTGATAACAGAGCTGCATTCGTTGTCATGGCTTTAATTTCCTACGACAAGAACAAGAAACGACAAGCCCACGTCAGGCTGATAGGCTAAATGCACAGTAAAGAGCGCCATCAATCTTCTTCTCATTTTCCAGCGCCCGCGGAAATCTCCTTATCCGCTTTAATCTCCTCCTTCATTTCTCTTCTTCACTTTCACTCCAATGCTGAACTTCATCTTTATCTCAAGGAAAAGAAGAAAATGAAGTGGTCGCTTTTACTTCCTAAGCTCGAAGAATGTGAATTCCCTCTTCCCCCATCAAGTGCGCGCTTCAGGAAGGTGAAGTGGCAACGATACTATTTCCAAAGCAAGTACCTGTGACAATGAGGTAAATTATGGGCGTTGTATTACTCCATTATATCACCACCCTCGCTCGGTCGGGCGCTGAAATCATGAAAATATATGAACAAGTTTTACTCGAACGGGAGATCGCATCACGTGAAGTTTGATCCTATTCACACAGAACGACAAACAGTATGATTGAGTAGGTACACGCTCTCAAAGCACTCATACGGCGCTCATGATTATGTCGCGTAATAAAGAATGTCACTGGTGAACGGTGAATTATGTAGGAACAAGTGCTAAAATAGATGCATAAAGGTAATGGAGTCAAGGACCATTGTAAGCATCTGGCAATTTTGCATGATATAGCTATTTCTGTATCACACGACGCTGCTCTGCTGCAATACTAGAAACTGTGTTCCAAAATGCGCAAGTCTCGCGTGATACTGATTTATTCAAAGCTTTATAATAAAAGACGACATCAGAGCCCCAAAAAAATTATTAATTACAACAGAAGCAAAGAAAGAAAGCAAAATGGATTGACAAAAAGTATTTCAACAAAGAGGTAACAACGCACCTTTTCACATCGGTACTCCACTGGAGACATTTCGAATATTCCTGTCTTCGGATTTTTTCACTTAAGCTAATTTGAAGAAAATCCATCTATTGAAGAAAAATGCGGTTAAACCACAGTTCCAGCCTTAAAATCACTCAAAAGAACAGGGAAAGCCCGAAACAATCATTAGAAGATACGAGGGATTTTCACTTTTCTTCATTTTACCTGGGAGTTAGAGAAGAGGCAAAGGAGGATTACGCTTAGTACAATATACCGCATGAAATTGCCGCATTATTTAGCAAGGGACTAATTTGCACAACTGGCGGCTTGGTGCGATTCCTAACAAATTAGACGACTGGTAGTATTGTTATCATGGAGATAAGCGTAGAAGTCTGGGAATACGCGGCAATAGCGTTAATGAGAGAAGAATATGGGGAGAGTCGGAGAATTTTGGGTGGAGAATAATAGGCCCACGAAAGAACACGGATCGGTAATGGACTTAAGTATTGATTTGAGTCCTGTTTTCGTTAGAGGAGAATGGGTTATAGTGGAATGGTAAAGAGTCCAACGAGGAAGAAACGGAAGGTTAAGGCATCCATGAATGCGGCAGATGAGAAACATAAAGAGCAGGGACCTTGGAATTAAGCAAGCGTGAATAAAACAGTCTCAGAATGTGATAGAGAGCGCAGAAATATGATGGTGAGGAAGATTTAATTCATTGAAAAATCCAGTTACAGAGGAAAAAACGAAACAGAGGTCAAATTTGACAAAATCCACCTCAAACGAGTACGTTAAAAATAAGTGAGAGCCTCTGTCCATCAAACACGCTGGCACTATTAGCGGAGGCTAACGACACTTGACACCGTCGGTTGTCACTTATGCTATTCAGAACGAATAGACAGTTGGGAATATGTAAATTTACTTTACATATTCCCAACTCTGTTTACATCTTACCTCCGTTCCCAAATATGTAATTTGGGAACGGGGGTAAGATGGCATTAATCCGGTTTCTCCCCATCTTTCCCCCTCTCCCAAATCAGTATACACTTTACAGAATGTTATGGCCGATTGGTCCATGGAATAACGCCCCTTCAGATGGAGAAAGTGCTGCACCAAACGAGCTCTCCACGCGGCAATCAAACAGAAAACGAAATCGCAGCGAAAAATGCAACGGCCGGGGCTTCGAGACGTGATTAAACACATTTCGTGTGATAATAACGACAGATGAGAATTAAGAGAGAGTAATTTTTATTGCAAGATCTATAAAACCTAAGGAGGAATAGCCTCATCATCCACATTCTTGCATCTGCACATGGAATAATGCGAATGGGATAGGAGAAGGGACAAAGCTACATACGAAAAGAGTTTCGGGGCTTAAGGGAGCTGGATACCTGGCTACAAATGTGTTTTCAGACATTCCATCTTACTCTCGCTAATTTTGCTGGTCTAAGATAAAACGACACAATTATAACTATTTGATTCAAGAAAGATGCCGATTTGTCGCAAATGTTTCCGCTAACGCTTTAAATTCATTTTCCTTTCCCACGTCGGTAAGAAAATAAATAAATATAGAGAAAAATAGCCAAAAATTACCCATATTTGGGGGGCAGTCCTAGGATATCAGAGGAAATATGAAGCCATAAAAACGTTAACGACTTAGGATAATCTTTAAACTTCGAAATTTAGTCACTTTATGCTTTATTCTAGTGTATGATTACAGCAATCAGGCAAAGAGTGCAGAGCAACAGAGTTTCATTAGCATTGGATAGTGAAAAATAGAACTTTTTTATCATTATACAAGCATGCAGTAGTGAGGCGAAATCTGAAACCTGAAAAAGAATTTTTACCCCTCTTGATTCCTGTTCCCCACGGACGCACGTGGCCTCTGCCCCCCCTGACCTCCCCGACACCCGGGGGAGGGGGAAGGGCGCTTCCTCTCTCCCTGGCGACAAACGAGGTTTCGCCGGGGTGCGACGGGGGCGCCCCGCAGAGCGGCCGCGACGCCACCTCCGAGCAAATAGCAGAGGCGAGGGCGAGGCGGAGTCTTACGGGCCACCGCCGCCACGCTCCTCGATCCCGCCCACAGCACCCCGCTCGCCGGCAAACACCGCTTCCCCGCTCTCGCCGGGAGTGTGCGGAGAGCCACGAGAACACATTTACCGAGGCCGCAAGAAGAGGAGGAGGGGGTTGGATGAGGGGGGGGGGGGGAGGGAGGGGAAGGCGGCAGGCTCAAAAGGGGTGGGATCGGATTGAAGCTTTCCGGCAACCACTCTCGGCACTACAAGTTCCTCGGGGTTCCACCGCTCAAAACTTTCGAGACGCACCCTAAATGGGTATTAAATCTCAATTTCATTACATGATGCACTCAGCGGGAGCTCGTGAAGTGCAATTATTGCGCCCTTATGATGAGATTGAGGAAGGGATCCGAGAAGTCGACCGGCACAAAAAAAAACCTTGACGAGACAAGCGCGTGCGATGAAACTAACGTCAAAATTCTGCCGTGACTTTGCAGGGTCCTGTTTTTAAATCCATTCCCGGCACTAAAACCACCATCCTTCTTTTCCACCTCACTCACTTCCCACGCCAGGCCTTTGATCCTCCTGCTCTAGAAACTCATCCTTCCTTTAGAACTTCCTCTACGCCCATGACTCCCTTTCAGCATTAGTAAATAGTCTCTCCGTCCAGTAAACCAGATAGAAAGTCAGCTCCAGCATTAAACCAGTTAAACGCCTTCTAAGAAGTTGTATTAAGTCACAGCGCTTTCCTTTCTCTTCTTGCTTGAGCAACATTCCAAGAACTTAAAATTCCATAATCTCCTTTGATTCATATTTTTCACCATTGCTATGTGCGGCATGCTGTGTTCGTTAGAGACGGAACACTTTGTATAAAACCGGCAGTAAATAAAAAGAAAGGTTTCTTAAGGTTTCATTTTAATCTTGTCTCCTAAATTTCAAGAAATTATTTCACCAAAATATACATCAGAGCATAAATTTTACAACACCCTTCTTTTTCTCTTTCATCGTTGCTTCATAGCACTATTTCCATTTTACAACGTTGGCATTAATTTTTCAAGGGAATTTCATGGGTCTCGTACAAACGGAATGCAACGTGAAAAGGAATAAAAAAACCGGGGATGCCAATAATCATGTTCATTTTCAAAGTGACGGCACTCTTTCCTATTCCTCGTTTTGTAACTTTTCGCTCATTTATCTGTGGATTTCCAGTCAGTAAAAAAAAGTTAAAAATGCGACCCGTCCTTACCCTGCATGAGACACTGTATGTATACCAAATCTTCTGACCGAGCTTTTGAAGTTACTTGAAGCAACTTTTGAAGTTAAAACCTCAGATTATACCACAAACTAATCGCTCGAAATGGAACATAAACGGTCTACAAAACTAAATCAAATATTGTGCGCTTATTAAATGAATGAAAATGAATAGCAAGTTGCAGCGGTAGGTCGGAAGATCATCAAAATAACTACTAACACGACATTTTCCCAGTAATTAATTAAAATACCACAATTAATTTTCAATATCTATCGAATTATCAACAAAATCTGAGTGCTCAGTCATCTAGACGCCAAAGTAGGAACTAAATTACTGAGCGTGTGTCACTCACTTGTTCACTTAAAACTGCAACCTTTGTTCCAAAGCCTATGTGTCATCATTAAGCAAACTGCTTGACAGCAGTTTTTTCTAAAGACGCCTGCACCTAGAAACACGAGTTGAAAACTTGTAGTCCAGAGTACATGAGCCCAGAGTACAAAATATGCTTTATCCCACAACTCAACTCAAAAAATGAATAACTAATACCTACATTTGTGAATTGATGCCTTTGTTACGGAAGTTAGGATGAGCTTTCAATTAATACTGGACTCATAAAATCTGACACGCGATTGAAACTGACACCGAAAATGGAAAGGCACTTGAGCGTCCGGGGTACATCTGTAACACGACTCTCCTACGCATTCATTAGCTGGACGGAGCGCGGAAGTTCGAAGGATTGTTCCTCTCCACGCCGGCACGAATGTTCTTAAAGGGGTAACTTCGGCAGGAGTAGAGGGAGTTTGTCGCGAGTCCGAAGGAGAGCCAGGAAGGTGGGGACTGAGGATCCTTCCTCTTGTCAGGATAAGTACTTTAACTCCCGGTACGAATGGTCGAGAGTTCCGACCCGGCCCGTAATTGATGCAGAGAGCACTCACTCCGCCAGGCAAAGGGGAAGGGAGAGCAGCCGCCATCGCCCGGGGTAATGGTCGGATTCGGAGTGTGCCCTGAAAGCGCGCCGCCGCCGGCAACTGTCCCGTTCTTCCCTCTCCTTCCCTTCCGACCGCGGATCTACATCCACGCAATACACTGCAAGCTAACGCGAGGATGTGTGGCAGGGGGGTGAAAATCACCAAACAAGCACTATTGACATGCAAGGCATATTAGGCGCTACACCGGAACGTGGCCTGCGTACGGTATACGCACACTGAGCCTTCAGAGCCTGGATGGTTGCGTGCAAATGACCTTAGCCGTCGACGCACCTTTAAAAAACTAAAACCACTACTACTACTACTGGAAGGTTGCGGAAAGAGCATCGGCTCCCAAATACTCGAAGTTTGGGGGAAGTAGGCTCCAAAAGGTCTGCGAGAAAAGAATTCCCACGAACTTTATGAATTCCGTAGATGCATGATGCATACCTGATGCAAAATCGCTCCATATAATTACCCAAAAAACACAAAATGTATAACATAGGGGGTGTCCTACCGTTTTACCGGTCAAGGCTGGTTTTCATGGACAACTTCCACTCTCAAGCTACACTTGTGGTTATACCTTTCCCGCGCCATTCTCCTGTTTAGCTCAGCCTTTGACCTTCCACCCTCCTTGCTCGTCATGATGCCTGTCTTTTTCTTCCCTCTCTCTCTCTCTTTCCCACAGCACTCTACCCACTGCAATAGCTTCAACACTTCATCGCCATTAATGGTGCAAACAATTAGTCTGCCTCCGAAAGGCCTTCAGCAGCTTTCTCTCCTCTTCAGTAATTCCCAGCATCTGATTGTACACAAACCCTGGATAAATACATACTTTGAACTGTCCGAAACGGTACGTACTCATAAACAAAGCATGAAGTAAATAGAGTTATTTACTTCTACGCGGATAATGTATACATATTAGTGGATGAAAAACGACAAGCAATCAATATTTTCCATTTATCCGAGTTCAACGAGAAATGAGGCGTAGGAAGAAGTAGGAAAATATATACAAGGTATCAATAAAAAAACATTTTCAAGATAGATAAAGGTGGCTTAAGGAAAATTGCATGCTTGATAATAACATGAAATTAAATATAACGCGAGCACCGAGACAGCTGAAAAAATATCGCCCGACTATTGTGTTCTCCAAAATGAATAACATCGTTTAAAATGATAGTTAATTCTCGAACCCGATGTTCAAATAATAATAAACATTTTTATAAAATATATCTCACAATCAATTTATGCTGTCTAAACTCTGTCTCTGAACACTTTTGCTCAACTAGTCAAAGGCGAATGCAAGGCCCCAAGCAGAACCAGTACCGTCGAACGATATTATTTATTGACTGCAGCTTTACATGGCTGATTCCGTGAAGCTAGAATATAAAATGTCTCTCACGCCAGTATTTTTTCCAGATGTTGGAGCTGAGAACTAGGAGAGGTGGGAATATAACGGGGAAGCAGCAAGTAAATCTATCATTGAAACTGAATAACTCATCCCGGGGAAAATTCGGTTGAAGTGTCTGAAAAAGGTAAGGAAGCATTGAAAAATGCATTCATCAGCCTCTTCATTTAGCCTATTGGAAACATGAAATATGCGATTCAATAGATTAAAATCAATCTAAATTACACTGCATTGTACTGATTGAACTATACTGCATTACACTGATATCATAAACTTCATAATTATGGATTAAATCAATATTTAGAATCTTCTGTATCAAACGTTGACTGCTTAGAAAAATTCCTAGAATCAGGCCTTACTGTTACCTGACATCAAAGTTCTCAACAACAAGCAGGAAAAACTAAATCATGTGAAAATATTTCCTGTGATAAAACCTGAAAAAGCGGTTGAACAATTTCCGATGCCCCATGATGTGAATTTAATTTATGATTTCCTTTTGTTGAGTCCTAAGTTAAATATCAACAAGCATTACAAGAGTCAAACAATAACGCAAACTCATTAATTATTTTCGATGCTGTTGCATTGGGTTCAAGTTTCAACGGTGTGTTGTACTTGAAATCTATAATTTAACGTATGAATACTGGAGTATAATAGCATGAACCGTGATTGGAAACGGTGATTCCAAATATTTTCAAATCTTCCCGTAGATATGCTGTCAAAGTACGGATAATACAATCACAGCACGATAGGGTTATGACATAAATAATGGCAAATATAATGGTTTGCGCTTCATAAAAAAGGAGGAAAACAGAATACATCATTCAGAATATATTCCTGATTCCTGTCAAGTAAGCATAATGGGGTCGTTTACCACATTTTTTATTGCCGAATCTGATAGAGTTTGTTAAATAAATAGACCCGTATTTTTCCTTTTTTTCATCCGTCATTTATTTTCCGAGTTATAAGCGGCGAAAAACTGATGTTTTTAACCCTTTCGGAAAAGTGGGCGTGGTGAAACCTCTGACGTACATCGACTTCATCCAATCACAACTCAGCCCGCGAAGCTACTTTGCCTTATCGCAACGGGGGGGACACAGCTGACTCGGCCAATGGGAGCCGATTACGACAGCATCTATGCGAGGAGGCCTTCCGAGAACCCCCCTCCACTCCCTCCCTCTCCCCTAAAAGCAGTCAAGGACGGGAGGAAAATGACGTCAATGTTATCGCAGCAGCATTTTCGGTGGGCGTCACCTTTTGCTTATTTTAATTTTAGATTTATGAGTGAATGGTTGTGGTTAGAAGATTAATTTTTTCACTGAAATTCGTTTTTCGTTTCCATCTAACGATTTAGTGCACAAAATTGCGATTTCGGTTCCGAGTAAACGCCCCCATTTGACCCACATCAATTACACAGTCATCACCCCTTTCAATATCAAAGAACTCCACCAATACTAGGAGGTCCTTAGAAAGTCCCGGTCGTTCATTGACAGTCACAGTGAATGCCCCGATCACAGGGATCGAGAAAGTCAACTTTGACATTCTCCTGGTGAGAGAAAATTCTCTCAGGAAAATCTCTATTTCAAAAATGAAGTCCTAATTCAGGCCCTCTTAATTAACTCAGTAGGAAAAATATAAACATAATATTCATAAATAAACGTCTTATCTTAATGTCTTATCAATTAAAAAACGGCAGAAAGAATTTTGTAATTAAATAGCAGTAACGTATATACGCGGTCACTTGCAAGTATAAAAAGATAAGACTGAGAAAGTGAAACTGAAAAACACTGTGATTCAAAGAGAGAAAAACAAGCATTCACACAACCAAGATTTTCAGGAATTGTATTTAATACAGGCTAGGATGATATGTAAAATATTAGCATTAAATGAGAAACCTCGCAATCTCCTCCTTAAATTTCACGTGGTAATGTAAAAAAAAGGGGGACGGCTTATATGGACTAACATTTCACCCTTCCATAACCCGTTTCCTCCATCCCTCATCCCTCATGAAGTAGCGAAAATATTTTCACGTGAAAATGTACTCCTCACGACAATCAGTTCAAACATCCGCTCATCTGCACCGGAAGGCACGAGTGCCTTTATTTTTCCCAAAACCGCCGACGGCGCCGCAAATTTTCGGCGTGGTAATTCGGAAATCCGAATGGACGACAGTCGACTTGCCACCTAGAGAGCGAGGAGAGGAACCTGCAAGAGAGTGAGTGAGGGAAGGCGAGGATTCTCTGAATTAGAAAACTCCAACAGACGTGCCGAGAAGATTTGAGCAAGGAGAGAGAATGTGAGTGCAGGGAGCTCACTTGAGAGTAAAATCAAGTAACCCTTATCATTCCACACTAATCATTGGGTACAACCCACCAACTTCAACACTTTTGTGCCATTTTGAAGGGAAAATACACAACTTTCCTGCGATATAAATATGAGTCTTACGATACGATACAGTGACGATACAAATATGAAATCGCCGCTGGAATGTTTTTATTTCCCCCTTGAAAATAGCACGACAGTATCAAAACAGGTCGGGGTGTACCCAAAAAATAGTGTGGAATAGTAAAGTTTACTTGATTTTACTCTCAAATAGGAAAATCCACAAAGTAAGCACGCGAACCATTGATGAGCTCACATGAGTTGATTCTATATTTAGCATTCCAACTCATCCTGCGAGCCAAAGATATGATTCTAATCCTCAAAGAACCTACGGCTGCAAACAAGGAAGCACTGCATCAAAAAATAGTAAAAAAGTATGAGGCGTGGAACTCTATGGATCAAAGACATGGAACATCGGGAAAGCAGACCAGCGAAGAATTGAAGCCTTCGAAACATGGTGCTAGAGGAGGATGTTGCAGATTAAATGGACAGATAGAGCGAGGAGCGAAGAGGTGTACAGAAGAGCAGATGGAGAGAGGACCATAAGGAAAACCCTACGGCAAAGAAGAATCTGTTGGATCGGACATACCTTGAGGCACAATGATTCAGTAAGAAATATAAAAGGGAAAATTGAAGGGAAGGTCCCAAGAGGAAGACCAAGGGACAAGTAGGTAAGTACGTCAAATAAAGAAGGATGTGAAAGAGAAAACATATCAGGGCGTGAGGGAATTAACACTGAATAGGGCAGAATGGAGGGTTGCAGTAAACGAATCCTAGGACTGAAATACTGATGAAGATCCTCAAAGAAACGAGCGGATACCATTCAGCGGATACGTCACGTACCACCGCATGTCAGATAGCAGAGTGAAAATATGTAATATATAGTTTAAGCTATGCATTTGTGATGGAGGGGAATAATAAGTTCAAAAAACAAGTACCCCAGAGAATATAGAGGAAGTTGCGCAAATGAGCTACGTACTGTACTTCCGAAACTGCAATCGGTAGCAGAGCCCGAGAGCGCCGAACGCCCTTCTCTTGTCGCTCCGCCAGGGCACTCACGCACCACGAGGGGGGGGGGGGGGAACCCTTCCCCCAGGAGAGGGGAGGAGTATCCTCCCACTCGAGGGTCCTCTGATGGGGCGGGCGGGGGTAGGGGTGGCGGCCCCTAATCTCGGCCACTTTGAGCCTCCTGGGCGTCCAACGTCATTAGGGGGATGAATCGAGGAAACGCAAGAGGGTTATAAATGCCAAATGGATTCCCCCGCCGACATCCGCACATCGATTGGCGGGTTCGGATTGGTGCGGTGACCCTGGGCCTGCCACGCCGACGACCGGGGTACGATTCACGGTTTTGACGAATGTTTTAGGGCTCGTCACTACTCGTCAGCGAGCAACCACAGCGGCAAGTCAAGCGGCAGTGAAAAGAAACATGCGCAAAAACCATATGCAAAATAGACGAGGAGGACTCTGCTATCGTATCACTCGCTTTATCCATACTTACCCTGAAGAAGACTGTGGCCACAGCCAAGGAAACGTCGTTTATCGCAAATAATAGAGTGCCTCGGGAAACAGGATCCTTTTTTTTATCATTTAGAAGATATTTTCGTTCAGTAATTTTCCTGGGAAATTCAATATTCATCAAATCAGGCAATCCTGCAGAACATCTGCTTGCTCTAGTTCTTGATCCACATCGTTCCTTCGCTTCTCTACCAGATGCATTCCACCAATGTGGATAGGTTTTCACGGAGATTTTCCACCCATTTATGCCAGCTAAGACAGTTTGTTTCCAAACTTTATTTCCCTCTCCATCACACTCCAAACGACAAGGTATCCGAATATGCATTAGCTGGCACGTGACTTAGGATCAAAATTATTCAGGATAGCTGAATTTTCAAGGAGTAAAATAAAAGCAAGAAGGATTACATATGATGATATGTATATCTTGTGCCTATATATTCTTCTTTTACTGTTGTAACTGATAGTGACGGGCCCCTTCGAAGCCTAGGTCATAATCAATAACATTTTTTTACGAGTAATTAAGACCTATCTTTCATTGATGTCGATCAATTTCCACGAAGTCACGTCTTATACTACGCAGTCAATAGAGGTTTATTTAGTTTACGCCAAAGTAACTTGATATCATAGCAAAGAGGTTTCCCTGTAGAAAACTAAAATTCGTAAAAATCAGGTCGAAAAGGAAATTGAAAGTCAAAGTACAGCCATTCATTTGGAATTCCATACAAAAAAAACATTCAAACCAAAATTAGGCTCAAAACAAGAACGTGTTCCCAGAGACAAATGGAAGACGACAAACGGAGGATGGATACAACACACCGCAATACAATCCGAGGCCGGCCAAGCAACATGCAACTCGATTGAGAGATATGGGAATTACGGCACGAGATCCCGTGCCGCGGCCTTCCTCCCACCTCGGCCGACTTTGCGCCAGCGCCCTGCGACCCAACCACCCTCTCCTCGATAGGCTCACCACAACCCTCCCCCCGCCCTTGGGATCTCTCTCCGGGGTCCCGAAAACCAAATGGCTCGGGTGGAAGACGGGAAATCGAATATCGATCGCTCAAAGGGATGGGTTCCCGACAACTCCCTCATTTCCTATTTCATTTTCCTAATAGCCCGTCCCCTCGTCTCTTCCTCCTACGCCCCCCAACGCCCTCCGCTCATATACACGTCTCCCCGGCGAAAAATACAGATTTGATTCCTTTAATCTTGTTTCTCCACCGTTTCCTGAGAAGAGGAGCGAGATTTGACGAATGAGTCTGCATTTATGCCCGGGGACTGGGGAAGAGGGGAATTTTTCATCGGAATGCTTCGAAGAAAGAGCTTAAGCGCCGCACCTATTCATCTCCGAGTTGCAAATATTCCATCAACAGTCTCCTTTCCACCTCCACCTTTGAGAACTCGCACTCATCAACGCCGTAATTAATCCATGCCGGCATTCCTCCAGGAAGATCGAGATTTTTCTCTTTATGAATTCGTTCCTGTTATTAACAGCAGCCTTTGGTATAAACCATGCAGAATGACGGCTTGGAATGAGTATGTGCGATAAGCGGAAATCAAAAGCACGCACCGTAGAGCGTGGGTATAAAAATTGATGGAACTTACACGCGAAGCTTCAAGTGGAACACAAGCCAGCGAGCGAGAATACGTAACTAATTCAGGTGATAAAGTGACTGCAATTCTGTATTTAAACAGGAAGGCCAAATTACAAAAGGGAAAATTTGGAATATTTGGTGTTTGTACTCCGATAAGTCATTCAGCGTTTTAGGGTCTTATAAGTTATAACAATAAATCACATCAAAGTCACTATGACTGAAAAATGTAACGAATCATAAGAGAATGAATGAATACAAAACTTAACAAAATTTTATATCGCCCATATCGACAAGAAGATAATTAGGCAAATAAAATATTTGAGGGATACTTGACAAGAGAAATAGTTAGGTGATTGCATTACTACGAACGTGAGAATTATCGAACAATTAAAGGTATTAGTTATGACGAACACAGTCACAGGCATATATAATGGTGGGACATGTTTTTACTGCAATGACGACGGCCGCGCCCAGCAAAGCTTAACGGTAACTTTCTGCCAACCATTGGTGAGAACTCAACGTTGCCACCCCCTGAGTGATTCCAACTGTGAGCTACGGCACTCAACGGTCACGTGACATTTTAGTAAACAAAGGGATAAAATCGCTAATGCTCTGATTGAATCTTTGACGAAATTTGTCACGAGGGATGATGAGTTAATGGCAAATATAAAATGCTCTACGGCATGGAGTTGGAATAAAAAGGTTTCACAGGCTAGCTATACGACAGACAGACAATAGAATGCCGGAATAAAGTATTATAAAGTACTACTAAAAATGTTTTATAAAAGAACTACCATACGTACACTTTTATTATGCTCAAAAGCGATTACATACAGATAATCCTTATCGAGGAGGATTTAGCCGCTTCATATTTGTGTCTATATCATAAAATGTATTTGGGGTAACCGTTTCGGGAAATTGTATTTGTACACGATGAAAAACTTGAACCTGAGCATATTTATTCGCAAAAAATGAAATATTTATTTTAACTAGCCAACTGAAATTTGAACTCTTTGTCTTCTGAGGGTTTCGGAATCGACTGCACTTTAAAAACTCATTCTTCGTAAATAAAGGTTAGAGCAACAGCTATCGGACGAAGATACGGGAGCAGCCATTTTGTTTCTCAGCATATTTTACCTAGTCGCTGGTTCGAAATTTCCGGTGGAAAAAATGGGTCCTGATCCATATCATGATGCCTCACCAGGGAATGGGTATAGAACGCTCAGCAGAAAAATGCCACTTATTCCTCAACGAGTCTGCTGAACGCAACCAATGAGGTCTCGACAGATGAGTATTGAAACGGACCTACGGTTTGACACATTCCTAAAATACTAAAATTACACGCTATGCACGCGCATTTCATCGACAATTTCCTCTGCTGAAGTCGTTTTATGCCAAAAGTGGGGCAAGAAGAGAATGAATATATCTACAGACATGAGGATTTTCCATCACCATAATGTACACATAAGTTTTCATGGGCTTAAATTATATCTGTGTTTGGAAATGACTTAATGGACATGGGAAATCAGGAAACGCGGGGAGAGGAACGGGTGCAGGGTGACTGTAAAAAACGTTTTGATACCCAAGCATACAAAATATAACAGTAAGCTTTAAACTTTCTGCTAGAAAAAATATTAATAAATAAATAAAAATATTGCCCAGCCATCATAGTATGTTCCACTTGAAAAGGAAACTTCCATGAAAAGGAAACTTCACTACGAAAAAAAAGGCAAACCAAGATGCAGACAAGAGAGGACATAATGATTTTTTTCAAAAGATAAAACTGTATGAAGTATTTATGTTCACTTATCCATTTTGGAATCCCGAAGTGACCGAGGGTGAGGGAGGTCTATTGCAAGCGCGGGGGGAGAGGGGGAGAGCGATCGTCCCTTGAACGCCCCACTCCGCAGAGCATCCGGCCGTAAATGGACCGACGCTTTTTTTTTATTCATTCCTCCGCTGTTTTCCGCCCCTTCGCGCGAAAGGGACGACACGGAGGGACATTTTTATCCGATGTATCGCTCCCTTCCTTACGGCCACAACCGCCAACGCTCGTTTCAGCCCATCAGGGCGAAAAGAGCGCCCGTTTGGGACACATTATGTTTGTATTTGCGCGCAAAAAAAAACACCACGAAAGGAGTGTGGCTGCGGTCGGCGGGAGGGATTGAAGAAGAGAAGAAGTATGGGCATTAACGAAAGGCGAGCTGATAAGGACGAAAGAAGAAGGGACTGAAGGTCTGGTGATGGTTTTCTGAAGCAAATGGAGGCATATAAAGAGCCGCTGATACGAAGAGAAAGAGGAATCAATACGAAGCTAAGCGGAAGAAATTTGGATAAAAAAGAACTTATTCCAAAAGATGTTTACCCACACAGATATACCTAATGCAAAACAGGATACTGCCAAAGTTTCAAAACCAAATTATCGGAAAAAACGATACTAAAAAAAAAGTCAGACGCTCAATGAAAGGGAGAGTTGGAAGAGTGGAAAAGCGTGGAATGCGATATCAAGAGCCTCAGAAAACAAAAAAAAAAAAATATTCGACAAACGCGAATATAATGAAAGAATAGCCAGCAATAAGATCTGCTGAAGTTGATGGGGTACTAATGACTCTACGCAAATGAGTAGAATTAGCATAATAAATCGGTGAAAAGAATTTAAAAAGGTACCCGCAAGCAAGTACCATTATAAAGAATGCCAAAAAAGAGATTATGATCGAAATCAGGATTACAACCTTTATATTTAACGAAAAAGTATTGCCAAATGCATATTTGTTTAACTCCTTCCCCCAATAAACTAGTTTGTTCACAGTCTTCGATTTAATGCAGCCTCAGTTCTTGAAATTAGGGATCAGGGGTCCTTCATCTATTCTTTTTTTTGAAAGACAAATATGATATCTGAGATTCGATATGATAAAACCCTGAAGACCTGCATCTCCACATGATATTCCCTTGATTAGATAAATGACTACCATTATTCGGTTGTGCCCTGATGGTTATCGGAACCAATAATAATAACTAGAACAAACACACCTAATGCTTAACAGATGCCATAAGAAACTAAGAAATCCACAATGTTTTTCCACGAACAAATGCGAATAAGTATTACCTACTTGGGAGTAAGTGACATCGACTTCTACAAGGTCGGTGTTCAAAGGACAAAGTCGTCCGTCACAAAAATCGGAAACACAGACAGTAAGGCAAACGAGAGAATTCCTTGGAGAAAATGTATCACAAATAACAAAAGGCGTAACAGAGGGCCGGCTAAAAGGGAACTTTCCGCGATAACAACACATTAGAAGCAGCCCAGTTCTTCAACATCGTTACCTCCAAAATGGGTCCTCTTCGGAATAAATTAAGGACTTTTACGGTGATTCCAGTGAATAAACGTACAGAAGTATACAGATAGACGTGCCGGATACAAAGTAACAAATCTGGACACCGTTTAGGTAAAGATGAGTCGCTGAGCGTTAAATACTCGGCACAAATTATAACGGTCTACATGGTACAGAGGACACCAACGGGTAAATCAACGCGGCAGAGTTTTTCGTCAATTATAAATTCGTAAACAACCATCTGTGTAGTAGGAAGTCGGTGACGGCCTGTTCATAGCATGTTACTGGCGATAAAACAAACATAAAAAAGGCAAACAGAACATTCGACTTCAGGGCCCGCCCGGAGAGATCAGGGGCTGGTGTGGCAAACTAGGTCAATGCAACGTATTTCATTAAACGAAATTTTTACATCAACAGAACACAAAGCGCATTCCTTTATAATTTATTTTTGCAGGAGCTAATGGAAGAAGGATGAAAGATAATAGCCCCACTTAAAAATCTATTCTTAAGTAAGCCATCATGATTTAAGTTGAACGGCAATAAATAACCAGGATTCAAAATATTCCTACATGGAGCTACATAATACCCTGAAAGCCAACGAAAAGGCGTGTGGACAGGGATGAAAGTCACCTGGTATAAATTTTAAAGTAGAGAGAATTGAATTTACATTTACTATCCTGCAGGCATGCAAAAAATCTAGTAAACGCAAGCACTACTTACATGTAGCTGACATGTGTAGAGATACTCTTTATGGAAATTTTTATTTATAAATGAAATTTGTCCAATATACATATGGTGCAAGATTTTAGACAAGAATTGTGGTGCCTGCGACGTATTTCAACACGATTATTTTCCTAAAGTAAATCACCCTATACAGGAAATCAATGAGATTGAACAGTAAAGTACTTTAGAGAGCTAAACAAACTATTCCAATACCTGCTTTATAAAGAAAATTACGAGAGTAGTATCAGCTCTTCTCAAATTTGAATCATAGTGAATGATGGTATCGTTAAGCGCACTAACATATCATCCCTCGAGGACAGTGAGCTTGTGCCTCTTAGAGTAACATCATAATTGGGAACTGGAGGAAGAAATGAATGGCGAGGATTAAGCGAATAAAACCGAGAAGAGGAGATGTAGCCAGATGCGAATATTTCAGGGTGCGCGAGGGAGTTGGAGGGGGGATGGTGATTCAGGATGAAGCGATGGGGGAGGAAAGGAAGAAGGGGATGGAACTGGGGTGAAAGGGCGAGATGAGATGTTTGTGGGAGGGCAGCAGCGGCGATACACACGAGAGGGCGCTCGGGAGGGAGGGGGAGGAGGTCAATAAGCGGCGATGGAAAAAATGGAACCGAGGTGTCTCATAAAAGGGTGTAGGGGTGAAGGGGACGGGGGTTGAGTATGCGCAAGGGGAGAATTCGGGGCCCAAAGATGGCGTCGGCCCTTCCAGAGGGGCGGGCACGCATGTCCCAAGGCGGCGACGCAATGCATGACATCCTCGGCGTGCATATTTGGCGTCCCGCCTTAGCGGGTGAAATTAAAAATTTCCAGTTAAAACTTATCTCCAGGTTAAAACAATTACGTAGTCCAGCTCGCGTTGGTTGGTCAGTGTGGTAGCTAAAGAGGATCTTTCTGGCACGGCATCATTTTGGAAAGACCTGGAGCGGAAACCCAGCATCCAAATTTCTTTTAAGATCAGAAGATTTCAGGAAAATGCAGATTGTCCATTAAAAACGTGTATTACCTTCAAACTCAAGCTAAGGTCTGGACTGATTTCAGTTTGTTCAAAAAATTTATCTAGCGATATTTTAATGTGACCTTCTACTCGCGTGACAGGTCTTTGTGTAATCCATCATTAAAATTATGCTTTCAATATATCCCACCACCAGGATTGCAATAAAAGAGGAATTACACAGCAGATAATAGCAAAACTTCATTCTGACTCTGTTAACTGCATTGCCGAAGTACTGCATGACTTTTGGCAAAACAATTCACAACCTTTTGATTAAATTCTAATGCTACATGTTTTTTTCTAATCTCGACGTAGTGAAAAATTTTTCCGGTTTTAGTTACAGTAACTAGCTGGGTAGGTATACCACAGCTTACAAGAAGGAACACCAGAAAAAAGTACCCGGGTAATCATGTTTGAAGAAACTGTCATAAGTAAGAAAAATTGCTGGTAGCTGTTATAAATACATTAAGGACGTATTAAAATGATATAGAACTAATAGTTTGTGCAACATTTGTTAATTCCCGTCCAAGTCGTGATTAATGAGGAAGATTTGTATTAACTTTGAAATTAACGTTTTTTTTAAATTTTGAATATCAACAGCAATACAAAACAATCCTTAACAAATAAACGATGCAATTGTTTAAACAAGGCTCCAGACTACAACGATAACACTTATTCCAGTATATATTGCACATAATGCCTTGCTTAACATAACGGCATTTGCGAGGAGACCCACGAGACAATTAGCCACTGTGTTTTTAGTTACCGCATTCATTTCTTGGACTCATTCCAATCAATGAAAGAGGGATATCACCAGTAGTTAGCAAAATGTCTACGTATTTTACACTATGCGCAACTTGGTAAGAAATGGAATCAGCGGTGAACTTTGCAGGCGAGTTGCAATAGCGTCGATGTTAGCTTTCTCGTCAAAAGCTTCCAAAAGTGGATTTTATGCCAAGATGAATGGCCTAAGGCCATTCCTTGGCATATGGATTCGAGACCCTTTATAAATATTGAAAGTTTTCTTACCCCAAAGCTTGCTATTGAGGCCATTTCCTTTTATTAGATGCATGATCAGTCATTTTTTGCCGAACAGCACCGCTATCACCCATCTACAGACCACAGGCTCTTATTAAAATGCTAAGGGATGGGACATAAACGGATAGTGAAGATAAAGATGGTGTCAACGGGCGATAGTGTTCCGCTGATTTTTCACAAGATTTCCTTGAGTCTTCCCTCGAGTTTTTAAATTCTCAGAGGTCTTCCTCCCTCCTCCGCCACTTCAATTGTCACTCAGCGGAAGAACCTCGAAATTTTCAAGTATCCGAAAAATTCTAGGGGTGTGCTGGTAATCATCACCACCCAAGTTCTCAAAGAAAACTTCCCCCATTGCACCCGAAGCAGGCGATGCGGGCACGCACCTAGCGCGGGAGTCGAAATGTGGCAACAATGTTCATGGGGAGAGAAGGTGAGGAAGGGGTGGGGCAAAAGCGCCGGGTCCACCCCCTCGGAAAGGGGCAATAATGCACCATGAATTTGGGGGAGCGGTGCAAGGTGGAGGGATGAATGGGCCGTTATGGGTCACGTGACCACTTCATCCGGGGGGGGGGGGGGGGTGATGGGAAGGCGCGATGGAACATGAGTCGTGCACGCCCGCATCGCCGCTAGCGGACCTTGCAACATCAACATCACAAAACCAGGTTTGCAGCTGAAAATATGTAATTGCCAAATGCCGCCAAATTGGGTAAAACATATATTGCATCCCACTATCTCTCTCTCGACTTAATAATGTTTATTTCATTCAAAGCAAGATACTTCAGAGTAGAAATAAAACGTCAAAGCTCCTTTGAGGTAAGATATTCAAGCGGAAAATCCACGTAAACTTAGCGTACAGAATATTTTGAGACCACGATATCTCTTACAGCGACATGGAAGTTCAAGTGGGTCGAGTGCGCTACCGTTCGAGGGTACCGGGTTAAAAGCCAGGAAAGGCATGAGAGCGTCCAATCACATGATGTCTTCTGTGAACGAGATCTTAACGAGGAAACCACAGAATGGACAAGGAAAGCAACTCGCCCTCCTTCCCTGATGTGTGAATTTAACACGCCGCCGTACGGCGTGGAGAACCTAGCATCCATTAGAACACAAATTTCAACTTTCACGGAGAGAACAGTGATGTAATCGATCTTTTTTCGAGAATGACGGAGAAAAAACATGCTTTTATGGAAAATATAAAAAATAAAAACACATTCAAAGCTCCCAAAACGAAGAATAGGAAGCAAATAATTTGCACACAGAAAGGGATTCTAGGTAAGAAATGAAGGAGCATGAGAATTGCCACTGATCAAGCAAGAATGGAAAGGTGCCCATAAAGTGACAATGGAATGTTAATGAAGCAATTTCGATTAACAATTTAGTAGAAATTTCCATACTATTGACTTACGACTACTCTTCTACAGGATTAGAACAGTTCCAACTAGAACCCTTACATTGATGGTCAATTCGATTCGATTTTACTCAAGATAAATGATTTT
Source organism: Platycnemis pennipes (assembly GCA_933228895.1). Classification (NCBI taxonomy): domain Eukaryota; kingdom Metazoa; phylum Arthropoda; class Insecta; order Odonata; family Platycnemididae; genus Platycnemis; species Platycnemis pennipes. Next base: position 140,549,550 of record OW121849.1, on the reverse strand, counting down.
CTATGCATTTTAAATAGCCAATGGCTTCTCAAACATAAATACTTTAAGGAAGGCGGATGCCTTGCCAGAACACCTAATATTTTGTGGTGCTTGCTCGACAGAATGTGAAAAGGGAAATGGGGGAACGTGAGGGGAGTGATGTAAGTAGTTTAGCTGAGAGGAGAGGAAGGGAGAGGAAAAGAGAAGAGTGTGTAGAGAGGGGGAGGGAGATGGGAGGGGAAGAGACGAAGGAGGAGGGGACGGAGTGGGGGAGGCGAAGGAATTCCCGAGGGTGAGGGGAGAGTCGAATGCCAGCCGAAAAGAATGCGACGGAGGGGGTGGACGACGAGTGGCGGAGAGTCGAAGAGGAGCGTCTGACCGCTCCTTTGAATGACCCCGGCCGAGTCATCCACTGGCATTTACAGCTCTCACTGGCACCACGCTCTATTTGCGGAGTCAGAGGTCATGAAAAATTTTGCTTGGCATGCAATGATTAATAGTACCGCACAAAAATGCCGCCATACTTCGCTGTAAAAAAAAATAACAATGACTTTAGCAGGCGTAGAAGTATCACTGTGGTGCTGGTGCGGAAGTATTACGATACACGAAGTAGGATTTCCAGCATAGTAATATGGCAGAATCTTGTTTAACCGTATTTATTAGTTTTATGCTGCGGTAGGTGCTTGAGAACAAACTTCTGCCACGGTAACTGGGTATACAGCCTCGACCCCATTGAGTTAAAAATAGTCATTATACTCACTAACAGCGATTATGGTATATTCGAGAGAGAATGAGAATTACGCTAAAATGATCATACACGCCTTCATTGAAAAAATAAGGAAATAATAATGCAGCACTTATTTAAACGAAGCTATTCCTATAATAATATACAAATTAAAATTGGCAATGCTATCTGCTGGAAAAAAGCATACGGAAAAACATGCATACTTTCATCTTTTGAAACTTACGGGCTGACAATTTCCAATACCCTATAACTTTCATATCATGACCTACTTGCAAAAATATTTTTTCCTAATTATAACAGTTCTTACATTAAATTACTAAAGGTTATTTTATTAATATTATTATGCCTCTAATGTTAACTTAGCCTCTGCGTCTTGCATTAATAAACAATTTTTTATTTCTGTTTTAAAAATGCCCAGAATTTCTAATGGTTTCTTAATTAAATGAATATGAAAACCTGAAATAAAAACCATACCCAGCCTAATTCAATTAAATTACTCGTTATAAAACTATGTAAGAATGGCTACGAAAACTATGCACTCCGTAGAATAGCTACATCTTTAACGCAGAGAGACGGGATAGTTGTATCCATAATGACGGATTTGTACATTTCCAATACAATAAGGAATTTAAGTCTGTTCATTTTCTGCAATAAACCCTTTTATTGCATATATGTTACTCTAGGGAATGAAAGGGAGTGACAACAATGCAACAAACAAAAACAGTTATAACTACAAAAAGGACTTTCATGCAATCACTTCTTTCAAGGAAACTTCTTTCAAGAAACTCGTAAAGAACATAGCGGGAAATTTAATACAGTGAAATGTGCTTCGCAATTCATGAGAGATGAGAAACAGTAAGTAACAAAAATCCAATCCCAGTTTTAGAGGCACAATCGACTGCCTGATTTCTTTCCGGGCATTGGATCATACATTACCACTGCCATTGAATTTAAAACAACTACTAAACTAATTCATTTCATCCTTCACAACTCAATGGCTGATGCGTTCATGCATTCGTTAGATGCTATAGATTGCCAGAGTATAAATACTATAGATAGATGCTTAGATGCAATAGAACCCGAGGATATACCCTCCCTCAAAACTTCTCCCATTCCCAGAAGGCGCTTACCAAGCTTCTCTCCGATTCGTCCACCCCCGCACGAATAAATCACGGGAGCTCGCACAGCACCGACTCCATCTCCAACACACCCGGGGAAACAATTACGAGGAGACGCGAGTTATTCGAAGGCTCTTTGATAACGCGCGTCAGCAGATCTCACCCAAGCGTCCCCACATCGCGCAGCAGCTCCGGCATTAAGCAGCCCCGGGCGCAAAAGCGGTTATTTACGATCAGGAGGAGGAATCTTAGGGGCTGCTGGACTGAGGCGATCAATTAGCTGATTAAATACTAAGCTATCGTCGAATTGGTGCCCGCCTCCGGCGCGATAACGATGCGTGCTTTGCTGGATTAAGGGGCTTTTTTTTATATTTATTGCGTCCATTGCTTCTAATTCCCCTTATCAGATGTTTTGCACAAATTTCGAATCATCCTTCTTTATGAGTTGCTGAAATAACAAATACTTATAACAGTCTCTCACGAGACTTAGTACTATTATTACAGGCCCTATTTATAAATAGCTTAATTATCTATTTCCCAATACTAATGGTATGCGTAGCCGAAGGAAACAGATATAATCAAGTATTTAATAATTACATGTACCACGTCAAAAGAATATTTTCTATTCCTGAGAGCCTAAAGTCAATCACATTACATTTAAGCATGATATTAATTTTTAGTCTAAATAGATGTTGTCCACTCGCTAGAGCAAAAAAAATGGTTAATCTACAAGTATCAATGCACCAATGAAATCATTATTGGCAAAGTCTAGGTTCAATACTATGAATAGAAGCTTTGATCATAAATAGAATAACTATGAAGACACGGTAAAACGATAACTCACTCAGGCGTTGGATAATCCATCAATGTTAGTAAACAGAACGTCCGGTCTGGAAATAAATTAGATTTTCGGTATAATGAAGACTAGCTTTCGATGTCCCAAATACGCATGCACGAAGCTCTTTGTTTCCAATTCTCTACAAGTTTTACATCTCTGTACTTCATTACTCTGATTCAAGCAAAATATTCTAGGTGTTCCAAAAGAGATGGAATGCAGCATTACGTCATGTCTGCCCTGCACTCCAACATATTTGGTTAAGAAGCATAGAGGGACCTCCGAGAGATTACCAGGAGTCGAAATGAATATATAAAAACAAAATTCAAAATATGTAATTTATTAGCAAACTCACCTCATAGTATCCGTCAAAGGGGGCAAAATTTATGCTAAAGCACCTAAAATAATGACGTTTACGAATAAAGGTCCGCATAAAGGAATCGCATAGTCCCATTATAAAGCAAGTGTTTACTTAAGCAAAAGTATACACTTCCAGAAAACAATGTCAAAGCAATGGCCTTTTGATCAAACGTTCACTAGGGTAAAAAGGTTCGTCACAAATCACATTACACACACAAAGCAGGACGCAGGGAAAGGTTAAAATTCAAAATGTTTTAAAAATAAAGGGTTTGCCAACGTTAAAACAGTAAAGGCCAAAACGAACACGAGAGTAAACAATTAAATCGAGAAATGCTTTGACTACACTCAAGCTACTTGAATTATGAAGAGCAATTGACGCTGACCCAGGGACAGAGAAAAACACGACGTCACCCTCCCATTGGCACATAGACCTTTCATATGTAACGCGGGTCAACAGCTGAAACATTTCATCCTTGGCTACAACACAGTATGCAACAGTAACAGCGACAGAATGATTATAAGGAGTTATAAATTTTCTTCACATCATGATTCAGGAACTAGGAATCCGAAACCTGAAAACGTACTACGGGACCGAACGGCCAGCTAATATAGCCAACTCCTGGATAAATCTTTTCTTCCGATAGGATGAATTTCTCATAATCTAACAGCTCTACAGTGACACATCAAGGGATATACGTGGTTGAGCAAACAGAAGACTAGATGCGAATGTAATGAATAAAGGTGAAACAGGATATCATCGTGAAATTAGTGTGAAGGGAAGGGCGGATAGGTTTGTAAGAATAGAATGTGATAGTTTGATAGTATCTCCAAGCTGTTAGATGACAAGGGTATAAAATCAGTACCATATCAGAGGCTGATACAAAGGTAAAATCTCCAATGAAAGGCAAATTCATTTTCGGAATACGCTCACATCATGGTAAATGTAATCTTATTGTGGTAGGTTTGATCATTAGTATATAATCACAATGGCGGATTATGAAACAGATAAGTTTAAAATATCATTTTCCAACAACAATAATGGAGAGTACAATCGAATGTCATCGAAAGTGATCGAAAGGCGGAATTAATAGAAATTAGTGGGATAGGAGATGGTGTTTTTTGACTTCGTTCATACACCCCCGTGAGAGAGCATGACAAAGAAGTATAAATGATTTAAATTTATTTTCAATCATGCATTGCAAAAATCGCACAAATTCATGAAAAGTTTCAGCAGCACATCGCCACGCATGACGTAGTTTGGGAAACTGGAATGCGCCTGCCAACAATAGAGAGGTGCGTTCGCATGACTGCAGAGCATACCCTGCCACTCATCCCTTCAGTGGATTGCAGATTACTACGGGTCTTTAGCTGATGTAACATTCAGAAAATACCAATTGAACTACCTCATGACAACATAAAGGTAATGATTACAAGTTATATTAGCCTCTAAGATGACTGAAAACGATGCCGTATCCTTTCACTAACAGAATAAAGACAACATTCTTCGGCAAAATATTGAAGGTTACTAAGGAAGGATGCGAAACCACTTATAGAATACATGCTTGCATAAAATATTGCCATCTACAACATAAGTAATACGGATGATGAACTAGAATCATTGAAAAAATACCACAAGTGTGTAAAATGAAGACTTGTAAATTTAATGTTTGCTGTTTTGCAAATCGTAACATTAAACATTGAAGCCAAAAGCACATCAGTACAAGAGGATGCATGAATTTAAGGCTCATGGTTTGATCCAGGACTTAACAGGAGAATTACCAAAAACGCGGCCGATAGGTGAGGAAATATGCTAGCCGATTACGAAACGGAAATCTGAAGTCAACCTATGGATTTAGACGACTCTCTACCATTAAAGAGGGTATATTTCGGGTTAGTTCCACGACAATAACCCAGTCAGCCACCCACTACACACATGAAGTAAATATTTACGCCAATAACAAGTACTCGTAACGTACTTATTGATACACACAACAAGAAGCTAAGAATACACACTTTGAATTCAATGAGGAAGAGCCACTGACTGAAGTGCGTGTCATGAAATGTAAAGGGTAATCATATCGGAACAAAAGAGGGTTATAATTACAATGTGCTGGATACACATCCCCTAAATCTATCCGCTATTTCAGGGTACTCGAGTGATACGTAGCAAAATATTACTCAAGTTACGACTGCAAAGTATGTGTTCTTTGTTTCCCCCACATGAAACAACTGAGTTTACATTATTTTCTGTATCAGTATGGGTTCATTTGCGGACTAAAATACCTTTCCCACGCCTCATTAGATGAGATTATTACAGAAAATGAAATACAAATTTTTGTTGGCAAGAGATACCTACTGGCAGGCTGGCCATTATGCAAGATCGCTCGTGTATGAACGGTATTCTTCAGAGTTGGCTGGATATCGTTGGGGAAATCGAAAAAGGTAATCAATGAGTCATATCGATTGATTCCAATGGAGAATCCGTCGTCCTTCGCCTTCCCGTTCTATGTTCCAACCGATTGGATCCCGCCACTGCCACCATCCAGGGAAGCTCTGCACTTCAATTACGGGGATACAAACAAGCGCCTAAAAGCAATTACCGTCGACACCCAGGGTTCCAACGCCGCCGCTTCCCTCGTCCGCCCGTTTCCTGTGAGCGCCTCAAAAGGTCTTTTCTCCCGCACAAACCGACCAAACCCCTGACAATCGCCAAAAACCCTGGCAAATTCCCGCTTCCCGGGTTTAATTCGCCCGGATGAAAGGGAGACGGGCCGCCAATTGTTGCAGGGACAAAAATCTGCCAGGGATTTACTCTTTCATTCGTTTTAATTTCGATCTCGATGTAGACAGCCGAAATCGACTGTTCATCCTCGAAACCGAATGACGCAAATGAGAGCAAAGAAGTTTTAATACAATAGGTGAGGAGGTATTTCCCACAGCACAATAATCTGCTACCATTCTTCACCTCAGCGACAATCAAATGGAAACTCATTCCATTACCGGCCCCTAGACCACTAACTAAAAAATGGTTTCGACACTAACGACTTTCGTATTCTATTTTCCATCATTGCACCAAATGCGGAAAACCACCATTAGTTCCAACAATTTTATATTTTACGTCCGCAAGGGAACCCATAGGCTAACCATTTGAGGCTTCATGAGCGGTTTAATGTTTGGTTTCTAATCCACCATTCCGACATCGGCTTTTAGCAATAATGAACAATGCAGCAGTGAGGAGCAAGTATTATAATCAAGGTTGATCACAAAATACCACACTCACGCCTTTAATAAACTATATTGATACGACCCCTGTTATCACTCCAATTAGACCATTATAGCCTTTAAGTAATAACTTTGGCGATGTCAACATTTATATAACAGACTCAAGCAATGACGCGAACTGAAAACGTTTTTCGACTATGAATGAAGAGTTAAAGCCAACAAATAAAAATAACTAATAATGTTTATGGGGATTTTTATTAAAAATGGAATAAGAGCATGAACTAAATCATCAACATTAAATTTCATTCTAGCACGTATCGGAAAACGAATTCAAAGCCTCATTCGCCGGTGAACTGTACTATCTACAGGTATTTACCATAAGACCGACCGATTTTAATTCTTTCAACCCACAAATTGACTGACGTGCGAGAACGCATAAAGCGGCGAGCTTGGCATACCTCTTCGCACATCTGGGAATCAAGATGACGTGGGGCCTCTGCTGGAGAAGCCGTCGCAAATCAATCACACCCTTTCTCCCACACCAGTACACTCCCTGTCCGTCCAACAAACACTTTTTCACACTTCTCTCAACTTTCCCTTTCGCCCCCCAGATTCCCTCTGTTTCCGGAGCCCTTCGCCTCAACGCCCTATATCGGAAAACGCCCTGTGACTGATTACGACACTCCCATATCTTTCCTTTTCCCACCATGAGAGGTCAACTCCGCGACGAGTTTTTTACGCAGGCCACAAAAGAGTCATCCGCTGCGGAGATTGAAGGTGGCGGTATCTCAGGAAGGGGGAGGGGGGTGTAAATGCGAAAGAAAAATGACTGCTCAAATCGGCAGATTATGAACGCGGCATTAAGTATTAGCCGTTCCTTTTATTATTCCTCGTGATCATATATTCGTTCTGACTATTAAAAGGCAATGTAGCATTTTAGAGAGATAAAGGGAAAAGCAATTATGAATGACTAAATGCAGGAAACGTTTAATTAATAGACCTTTATCAACGTGATTAAGTTAAAAATTCATTAAATTTTACGTGTCTCTGTGGATCTCATGGGTGCACATTAATTTTTATGAACCTCTCAAATCTGATTTAAATGGAAAATTTTCCACACCGATTAATTTAGACCTCTAATAAACCCATTTGGTGGCACTGAGAAGAGCAGATTTAGCGGAAAAGTATTATTATTTGATCCAAAAAGTACTATATCACCATAAATTAGCTAGAAATACTGTTGACGTTCCTAGAATCGGCAAATGACAGCTAGGGGTATTTACGCAATTAACGATGGATAGGAATTTAAGTTAAGGCTGGTTTAATGCGAGTGCGCGAACAGTAAAGAGAAATCTGGCGCAGAAATTTGCCTACCGTCAACGAAGAGCTTCAAGCGGTTCAGAAATTAACGTTCAGAAATCGACGGACGGCACTTGTATTTATCAGGAAGCGATAAACAATAAACCGGTACAAAAATGAAAAATGTCGACGTGATAAGGGTCCCGAGTCTCTAGATGGAAGGATCTTCCAGATACGGAGTGCATCGTTACTGGAAATATTACGACACCATGAACGGACTGATAATAAGTGCTTCTGCGGAAACTGGTGCTACAATCTAGGTGCTAGAATTTTACCGGACACACCTATCCCCGGTCTCCAGCACCCCTGCAAGAAAGTTCACACCTTTCCAGTAGCCCTCAGATTCCCACTCTCACTAAACCACTCCATTTTCTCCTTGCTCTCTCCTTAAAAGCCAGCATCTCACATGTCCACTTTCGACCCCTCCCACGCCAGCCACCCCATCATTACGCCGCGCTCTTTTTATACCTGCCCCATCTCTGCCCTTGTCCCCTCCCCTCACCCCTTCGGAAGGGGCAGTCAACCACCCGACTCCGGGTCGAATCCAGGGCCGGCCGGAGGCGGCCAGCCCTCGCTCCGATGCGATAACTTCCCCCACCCACCAACCCCAATTATTCCGGCGGTATCTCCGGCTGCTTCGCACCGGCAGCATTGAGCCGCGCGGCCGTCTCTCCTCCTCCTTGAACTTCCCCTCCCTCCACGCTGCCTCCCTCGTTAAACGCTGAATAACGATTGTTTTGCCGTTAATTGCGAGGCCGGGCGGTGGCAGATGAGAATCGCCATAGCAGAGGAAGAGCGAGGCGCGCAAATTAGGGGTTGGAGATGAGAGTCACGAGGATTGCGGGCACACTAATTCTCCACTGAACTTCCCGAAAAATTGGGCGCAAGGAGACAGGTCACTTGATGCCTGCACTTTAACTGGTTACTCTATCAAGGTATCTTCCATCGCATGGAGCAAACGTTAGATGACATTAGAGTCATTTTTATTAATTTTCATCTCAGAGAAGTCTTAAGAAAATCGATGTATTTTACACGCAGACGTTCGGTACATATCAGTATACAAGCATGCGGTAGTTCTCGGCCAAATCTCAATGAAAGCGAATAAAAGAGGAAGAAAATGAACGCACTATTTGGTCTACAGAATCTTATGCCTCGCTAAACAATTCCGTATCATCAAAATAGTAGAACATTGTTTCACACTGACCAATTTCATTATCTGTGTTTGACCAGATTAGGGAAGCAATAAAGGACGTACTTACACCGATTTTGCAATGACTTTGACACAAAAGTCAACATCATTTGTTTCAACATGAAAATGGCTAAAAGAAATTTAAACCTAGCAATTTCGAAGTTCCTAATTATGAATGTAACACCAGAAAGATGAAGTAAGATCCATGACTGCAAGCTTCTTTTATTAGAAGTGCGTAATGCCAGCAATGCTGATGAAGACAACTGTACCTAACGATAATTTTTTGATAGCATTGAATTATATATTTTAGAATGGTGCAACTGTTTTCTCAACAAATTTGGAGCCATGAAAACGAATTTGCTCTCCTAACACCTCACGATGAAAGAGAGATATCACGATTACTCACTTAGATACCGATATGAGCAGCAAGAAACCATGGCATACACTTACCTGGAAAGAGAAGAAAATTCACATTAAATACAAAGTCACCTGGAAACTTAAATTAAATATATATTTCTAACCGCTTTAATAAAAATTCGATGCAATTCGATGTTACGCTAAATTTTTCATTCGCTGCTAGCCTATCAAAGCTCGGTACTCTTGTTTTCTTTGCCGCAGAAATGAGAGAAAATGTACGTTAATTCACCAGAGTTTAAAAATTTACGAGAGAAGAGGGAGACTGGAGGGATCAAGATGTCGGCGCACAAGTTACTGGAAAACAATCAGGTTCCATCAAATAGAAACTTGTTATGGGACGCAATATAGTCTATTCAATTTCAGGCGGAATAAAAGAAGAGAGTGGGGGACAGGGGCAAATAGATAGAGTGAGGCACTCTTCAGCAGGAGAATGACGACCGCCGTCTCTCCTCCCTGCCACTCTCCCACAATGCACCCGCGTGGCAGCCAAATCGACCATTGGCTCCCTCTCGGAGATCGAGGGTGAGGAGGGGAAGGCGAGGATCCCAGCAGGAAGAAAAATGGGGTCGAGGATTGCGGAGAATGAGGGATTTTGGAAGGGGTTTGGAGGGAAGAGGGAAAGAGGTGCATATTTCAGCGAAAGGACAGCTCTAGGAGGCAGACGGCAGGAGGAGCACGAAGAGAGGAGGGGGGGAACCGGTGGAGTTGAAAAGGACTGATTTTCTGGGCAGGTTTTATTTCGGGTCTCAATGCGAAGAAACGAAACCCGCTGGACTGGCGTACATAGATAGCGTTCACACGAGGAAAAATGAATACCGTATAAATATATGTCATAAAAATGTAGTTTCACGGATTGCGAAAAAATTGCGAAAAAGATGAAAAGATAGCTCGATAGCGAGATTTCCATAATATCAAAATCAAGAAGCAAGGTGAACGAGAGATTAACCAGGAGATTTTGAACAGTGGAACTCTTAAGAGTAAGCCTAACGTTAAATACACATTCTTTCCTTAGTAAATATCTTGAGCAAAATATCGTCTTTATTTTTGTACAGTACATTTTTTCAATCACTGAAGATCAACCGCGCTGAGGATATGGCAAATATATATGAACGGTAACAACTTAGCTACCACATTTTTTCAATATCTGAATACACAAGACCCATTAGAAAAGTTATATCACTCTGTAGTACATAATATTTTATTCGCAAGCGCACTTATCTATTATTTGCAATCATAAGAAACCAGAAATATGCACGCACACTAGAAAGCAAACGTAAGTGAGGTTATTGGGCAAAGGGTACATTTAAAATCATGCTTAAGTGTGCTCATAGCTCTGGAAATAAAATAATGACCCTAATTTCTATACTCCTTTAAAAATGAGGAACCATCTACTACCGGGGTATTTCAGTCATGAGAACTCGTAGAGTATCTCTTCGTACATCTGCACATCACGATACAATCCACCACGAGGGTGTGGGCAGAAGTAGAACCATCACGAGGCATGCATCAAAATCAAGGATTTAAACCCTATGTTAGTCATGCCTTTATTGGTTCTTCTGTAACCTTTATATTCTAAAATAAATCGCTTAACTCTAAAAAAATACACTAATTTATGTGTGCTACTTCAGAAAAGCAATCGCCCTATAGATCGGGAGTTGCAACAGCTCTCATAGAGGCTACGAGTACACAAAACACGTGTATACAGATAGAGGCTAGGATAAAAATGTTATTTAATACACTATTTCTACAATATTAATTGAAAACACCCAATCTGTCAAAATCTAGCAAGCAGTATAAAATGAATTATTATTAAAACTGGGTATGGAAGGCAGCCCTCAGCTGCTGGTGTAAACAACATTTTTTTTAATTAACAAGAATTAAGATAATATTCATTTCAATAAAAAGAAATACTTAACTGAATCACAGGAATTCCAAGAACTCCATAACTGTTTATTTGGGGGATTAAAAAAGATAATAAAAGACGATAGCATTTCACTGCTTTAATCATAGTCATTTTAGAACGATGAAGCTACTCAACACCACGCATGCTTCCTCTTATGTATTCTATAATGTTTCTTATACAGGCGAATGAAAATGAAAAACATCAAAGCTCGCATAAAATAATTAATTTTTGACTTTATCCCATTTTTTTGCACGGGTCACATTAGCGATGCGTGAAACTAATTTCTGGCGCTAGGTCATCGAGAAGGGAGAAGCACGTACATTATGCAACCAGGTGGACATTTCAGTCATGCGGGTGGAAAGATTACCCGGCGCTGAGCAGAGGGCGCATGCAACTATCACAAGAGAACAGTTGATGCCGCTTGCTCTCTCAGATTTGAAATTCGGTGCGCGGAACTAAGGGGACGAAAAGACTAGAGGCGCAGATAATATAAGGCGGAAAAACTGAAGAATTTCCTATGCAGTAATCCAATCAGAGAAAGATACCACTCCGGATTATTCCTTCGAAAAGAAATTAACACACGAAATACCCTAATCAATTTTGTAGCACTGCAGCGATGAATAACATCATTGCGGAAGCCCTAAATACCAACTGCATTTCGAATTAAGACAGGAATATCCACTTTTTACGTACCCTGTAGGGCTAAAGGTGCTGCAAAAAAACATCAATTTCGTAGCAATACGAGATAGATTGGGTGACGCAACCGAAAGTTTACATAATGTAGGATAAATGGATAGCAATGGTACAGTTAAATTTACATAAGGTAGTAATTATAGGAAAGAAGCATAGCAGAAATGAGACAGTCAGAGGTCTCATATTGCATAAAATGTTATACATGAGATACAGAATATTGCAGCTTTACCATGAACCCGTCAACCAAATAGAAGAGGAAATGGATCTACAAAATAGAAAAATATTTACTACTTGAAACAAACATTAAAATCCACGTCACATTACTCAAGGAATTTCCTTCATGCTTTCACAAATCAATGCTCAAGAGTAAATAGCCAACAATCTCCAGCCGAGCGAATGATCACGTTATATCAAAAATCACCTCGGCTGAAAAGGCTCTGACACAAATTTCACTCCATAATCCTTTCGTCGAGTATCATCCAGTCTACGTAATAATTTTCCAACTCTACCTCATAAAAACTTCTAGTATTTTCAAGCTCTTTCCCCATGGGGACCTTCATGTTTTCAGATCTATTTATAACGGTTTAGTTTGCTATTGTACGAAGGAATAAACGAAAATAGAATTTAATTTCTTCTTTTACAAGTAATTATTTCACAGAAAGATGTTTATTTTGCCGATGTAATTTTGTACTTCCATCACTGGACCTAATCCTTACGGTTCAGGATGTCTGGCTGCAAAATAATTGGGTGGAATGCACCTTTTCACATACTATAACTTCGTGATCACAAATCTGGGCCACCCATGGGAAATCTACAAGAACGAATCAACGTTCTTCTCCGAGCTGACATCACAACATCTTCAAGAGCGACTCTTTTGATATCAGCAAAACATATCCCACGAATTTTACCAGTATTTATACAACTCGACACAGCAAAAAAAAAACATGCCCACATTAAGTAAAATAACAAGGAGAGGTGGTAGCCGGAGAAAGGGGGATGGCAGGACGAGAAAGGGATGTTGACGTAGCAGGCACTACCTTCCTCCATGGAGAAGGGAGAGGAGGTCCTCCAATTAGCAGAAAGAAAAGGGAGGAAGAGGAGGCCCGCTGCCGCTGCTGCTAGCGCTGCTGTCGTGAGTGACGGACGAACGGGGGTGAGAGGGGGGCCTTCGGAAGGCGTAGGGTGGGAGAGTGTGAGAGGCTGCAAGAGGGAGGGGCCAGGACGGTGAGGAGAGGGATTGGGAGTGAATAAAGGAAGGAAGAGGACGACGGAAGCCGTAATTATAAACATACTCCCCGAAAGAAACAGTTGCCGGGTGCTCGTTTAAAAAAGCAATAAAAAGGAGAGGATGGGAGGATGACAGCATGGAAGAGGAGAGACGGATCCGAATCCACCCCGGGAGTCTCAAAACTCGACGACGAACAGAAAGGCTCACTTTTCCACCTCCACGTCTCTCGTTTTCCCGAACGAAAATAATCCGACTTCCATCCGCACCGAATCGACGTCGCTGCTGACAGCACGTCTGCGCTGTCTGCAGGACCCCGCTAGGATAAACATTCCGACGGAAAATAACACCACGGCTTAGAAATAAGCAAGCGATAAAAAAAACAAACGTGGAGAGGGGGCCGAGATGGACACGTGACGTGTTGGCATTTGCGTCGCAACGCGATTTAAATGTGTCACGTGATTAGTGAGGGAAATGAGGGAGGGAAAATAAGAGAAAAGAGGAGAAGAGAGATTGAAAAATCACCAATGAGTAGGTCTTATTCAAGGCGAAATGATATATTTTATGCGAAGAAACTTGTAATAACACCGCTCGGAAATGATTGATCAACAGATGAACCAATCTATAAGATAAACATTTTATATAAATCCTCTAAATAGAGGTTATAACGAATGAAGAGATGGAAACGAGAATCTAATCAGTGACTTACCAAGGTCTGGAATTGAAAGACATTAAATTATGCAGGCTATCCTCTCTCAGAATATTTATTTTACACTAATGTTTTAACCGCGATTTCATCGATTGGATTTGGCATCTGTATTCCCATGGAAAATAAAAAATAACGCAGAACCTCCTGAACTTACATTTAATGACAGAGATCTACCACTGTCCTAGTATGTAATGCTTTCAGGCAGAATCATATATCTCTCTTTTATTTTTATATATTTTAGTAAATCAATCTCAGCCATGTGATTTGAGGAACCTATGGTCCACCATTACAGCATACCTCTCCAGAACGTAAGCTGGACGTAAGGTAGTGACAAAATTTGGTCTCTCAAAAACGACCCCCCCAGGCAAATTACATATATGTTCGGACCAAAGGTTTTGAAATAAAGAAAAATAATTCTTTGTCTTTCCATGGCCAAAACCTTGGCGATAAATCTATCCCATTAATATTAGCTCCGGCGGTGTATTGCGGGTGAAAATATCGCAGTTGGCACGTAGTTCGAACGAAATGCATTTCACAAGAATGGCTACCTCTGTTTTTACTGGCGTTCATTGGGGAGAATTGAGTCTAAAGTGCGCTCGGTAACTCCAATGCTTGTGTCTCCCCGTTTACAGGAAGAGGGAACACAAACAATCATCCGCTCCAGTTTTACAAAAGTATCTTCCTCTCTCACCCCTTCCCCAAACCGTTTCCGATAAACGAATAACAGGCAGACACGGAGCATGGCAACGATCCCTTCCCAAGTAGCTTCTCGTTTTTTTCCGGCCGAAAAATTCAGTCCAAGTACGGTCGTTTGAAGGAGAGATACGTATATACCCACCACGGCAGCAACGGAACTCTTCCATGCGATCACAGGCGATTAATTGTGGGTAAGGGGAGAGGGGGGTTGACACAGACAGACGCCGATGGAAACGAGAGGATACAATGGCGAGGGCCACTTGCACGCCACCAACCGTTGGGGGATTCACAAACGAAGAGGCAGCGGGTGGAAACAAGGCGGTCAAACACGCGCCGGGAGAAACGAAACTATTTAGTTCGACGAAATAAAGGGAAAGAGTGGGATAAGAACATTCTGAGAGGCGCACAATTGTCAGCGCATGAATTCAAAGCAAGAGAATTCGCCTACAGCCTACATAAAAGCAAATGTACAACATGCACTCCACCATACTTATGTCACTAATCAATTCATTTTATTCCATTCATGCAAAATCGTTGAAAGTGAAATACAGCTAACATTCTGTTTGCTTAAATGCTGCTCAATATGCCGGTACATGCATAATTTAGGGTTCAAAGCTTTAGCTAAGTCAATCCATGAAGCTAACAGTGTATTCTATAGAGCTAAACAATCCGCCTGATGCTGCTATTACATAAGTGGTTGAAACAATTAAGGATGCGGTGAATACCAGGGAAAAGCAATATTCACTCAATAAGGCTCACATTTACTTTAAAATGATCATTTAGTCGTTCTTGAGGTCACATTTGTCTATACCATCAAGTCAATAAAATCAGTGCGATAAACTCTACTAATAATGAATAAGAGATACGATCAAAACCTTATTGGGCGGGATGTTTGTCATTGGCGAATGATTCATGAATTTCAAAACCACTTGAAGCATTAAAACCAAATCCCATACATCAAAGGACGCTGTGGTTCTCAAGCGTCCTTTGTAGTTAATACCTTCTCCGCAGCCATTTTCGAGAACAGATGCAACGAAAGCTTGAATAAAATTTGTAACGATCAGCATTAAATGACGTATGACATATAAAACGTACTGATTCACGCACCCGCTTTAATTAACTCACAAGGCTTTTAACCCTCGTACTTAAATGATATGCTTTTCAAGAGAATTACGAGCCATGTAATGATGACTAGCACTGAACCCAGCAATATTGTATTTCCGACCAACAGAACCACCTTGCATTATTTGTTTGTTGTTAGAGCCGCCACGCAGCTATGGAATTCCATTACAATTAATTTGAGGAAATCTCGCTCTGATCTCTTTAACGCTAAACTTTAATTTGTGCGAAGTTTTGATAAAAGAATATTATGATTTGTTATGATTTTAATTATTTTTGCTTTAAGATTGTTATTTTCATTATTGGTATGATACTTTTATTGTTTTCCCCTGAGGATTGCAGTTATTTATTTCGATTTTTCTCTTAATTTATGTTTTTTCAAAACACCATTGTATAATTGTTTATTTAACTCGCTGCCTTATTTGATGCATTTCTGTTGCTCAAGGGGGCTTGTCTCTGACTAACTCGTAACTTTGCGTATTGCGTGGAAATATACTCGATACATAGTGGAGTAATTTACCTAACTTGCCATCCTTCAATTATTTAAGCCAGTTTAACGCAAGAAAACCCTAAGAAGAACCAATGGTAAAAGGAACTATGGTAACGAGAGTAATATATTCATGGCATTAATCGTTTATCATCCCAAACGCAGTGTTTTTGAGATTCTAAGAAGCATCACATACTTATCAACAACGATTCGACTGTAACTGACAACAAATGCGCAAGTATAACAGCCATAATTCCTGATCTTGAGCGCCAAATCGAAAAAATATTGGAATTAGTTGGCCAATTCGGGAAACAGCAATACGAGGCGCCACCAAGGCCGCTGACTTCCAACAGCGCAGTAGAGGGGTATAACAATACGAGAGGTAGGCCATGTTATTGCTTTTATTCTTCCTCTGTCGTCTCTTGGGGTAAAACCCAGCAGGAGCAGAAAGATCAATCACGGGCGGCATGATTAATGGATGAGGTCGCGATATTTGAGCGTGGTCCAGCCAGGCATAATGACGTCGCATTCCGCGGCTGCCGGGCTGCGAAATCAGCGAGACGCATAGAATGGGAGGAGGAAACGGGGGCGCCCAGTGCGCTTCGGTAAATCAAATTAACAGCACGTCTGCACTTCCTCCCGCAGACGTCCCTCGGTAATTAATAAAGACGTGCGCGGGAAATGACAAAACCCCACGACGCCGACGGCAATGGCTGAATGGAAGCGAAATTACTTAAAGAGCCAATAAAAGGTCCTTTGCTTGCAAAAACGGTGAGACCATGGATTCTTGAGTGCGTTCTAATAGGGAGAACACGCACTTGGAGCACCATGACCTCAATATGCAGACGATAGAAAATAAATGAAACGGAGATTAAAGACATTGACTTAGGCTTAATGTAATTCTGACATGCAGGCATATACTACAAATAAGGAAGCGAAACTTAATCTGGAGATAGGCACACCCCTTGCGATTGAAGCGATGGTGTTGCAACTGAATGATGAACCTTGCGGTGAAAGACATCTCATGACAGATACTTCCAGGAACTTCACATGCTAAAGCACCACGCAAAAGAGCCTAATCAGCAAAGTTCCCAGTTTCCAATCACATGGATCAACAACATTTTCGTAAATCAAGAAATTTTGGAGCTTACGTCGAAGCTAATTGATCTCTGGTTATGACAACGTTCGTTTTAATTCATCAAAAAATTAAATACCTAATTGAAATTCCACTGTGTACTAAATATGCATAGAAGGAACTGGCCTATACTGGACACGTTTTTAAGATGATAACTCCTAACTTCACTGGATTTATTCGCAATACTTTTCACAAAAATGTGATGATTTTAATTTATTACGTCTACAACAAGTAGCAATTAGCTTAGATGTAATACTTCCCAGCAAATTGTACCAAGGGTACAAAAGTGTTCACAAGAAGACATTGCACGAAGAATAAAATTCAATGAACTTCAGAGAAATATCTCATAACTAACAATGACAGGTATCAGATTAAAATCTCTATATTCATTACCATATCATCATGAGTGAAGTGAAAAAAAAATAAAAAAAGTGAGAAAAGAAAAATTATTGCGAGCGATGCATGGGGAGAATGACAACCGGCTAAAGAACGAATCTTGCACCGTTGAAAATGCTCGCCGCGACGATGGAAACAGAAATCACGTCCCGAGTCTGAGAATCGATAAACCTCATAGAAAGAGCGAAAGGGACAAGAGCAAGTGCTTTATTGATAAAATGAACATAGAATAAATTGGGCACGGATAAAATATAATGCGATTAAATACAGACTTTGTGCGGCAGAGTTGAATCGAAAAATCCAACCTCTCGACTTGATCTCATCTCCAGCACTCAAACACACTCAGCACTTGTCTTTTCTGGGCTGGCAAGCACAATGAACTCCTTACCCCGAATGGAAAAAAAATCAGCAAGAGAAAAGATTCGAGGATTCTTCACTCACAGAAGTAATCTTTCAAAGACTGGAGATAAAAGAAGCGATTCGCCCCTCGCGTCGGACGGATAGTCAAGGATAAGTGGCAGTGGAGGAAGAACGGGAAAGATCCAAAGCTAATACTTATTCTCACTCTTTCAGGGAAAGAGTCGTATGATTTTCGATTCGCAGTCTTTTCAGCACGACGTAATACACTTGCCACTTTCTACAGGAAAGCGAATGTTAGCTCAAAGATAGAAACCCATGAAGGTATGCGAAGGAATTATTTAATCCATTGAGAATCGATTAAACCAGACCAAAAGAAGTCATGAACACACGGGTGTCTGAGAGACCATTAGCGGCTACGGCAACACGCATTTTTCGGAGTTAGTAACATTTTTCTTGTTTAATTATTAAAGCTTAAAAAATATTAATCAAAGAGTCACCGCAGTGTAAAAGATTTTGCGAAATTAGAGTTGTGCCACTTAAACAACACAAGGATGCACTACCCTTTATCAAATATTCTTTCACGGCAAAGCTAAGAGCCAGTATAGCAGGAAATTGTTGAGGGAGCCTCCAGAATCTTCGAAAGCTCTTTCGCCCTGCACATACGAAACGACACCCTTCAAGCAAGAACAGAGCGTCTCCGCCGCTCCAGGGCTGCACCCCTCGAGAACATCATGACACCGTATGCACTCCTCCCACCCTATTTCTATAATTCCCGAAGAAAAACGTGCCACAACAGAGGCTTCCATCGAGGAAGCGTTCACCCGAAGGAGTCTCTCGCGAAGAACGAACGCACACACTTCACAAGATTCTGCGAGCGAATGTATTTACGATGCCAAGCGCACGAACTTGTCCTAGCCGCCAAGACCCTATTCCATGGCATTATGGCTCCTTTCCTTACTGGCAACACCTACTTCAGCAGCAAAGAAACCCGAAGGATACTATGCAATAACCAATATAATCATCAACTGCTTGTTGGGACATGAATATGAACATTCGAATTTCTGCAAAAATTTTAAGGTGAAATTTATCAAATGATCACGTAACTGTTACTGATTAAACCGCGATTACGTGGGAAACTACACTGCTGCAAATAAGTCGGTACTATCATCACTTTCATATAAATACAATTTTACCGGCAAGTAAAATAGATTATGCCTGTTGATGGGCAAAGTGCATCCTGCCAGTTTTGCATGATATTTATGACTTCAGAATGCAAACTATTTTTTTTGCAGAAGGTACTGTAATTGGCTCACGTTAGTCACCAGGAGTACGACCAGTAGAAACAGTAGGACACTAGAAAAGGAATTTTTTGGTGATATTTTATCAACTAGCCACAAAGCTCAGAAGGAATGTAATACTGCACATCATATAGTAGTCTTAGGCTCCAATAAGTTAACTACGAGAAAATTTATGACACACGAGATTTTGGATGAAGGGAAATAACCAAGAAAAGGACATGGTAAAAGTAAGATTTGGTGAAATGAATTAAATTTCTGAGGATAAAGAAAAGATTTGGGAAAACAGGAATAGGAATGGTTGGGAGAAATAGTAGGGGAGAAGTAGTAAGGAAGTAGGGGTGGATAGCCCTTACTTGAGTGCTGTGTGGAGAGCACTTCAAGAAAAGTACTCCCTCCATTAAAAAGGACGTGATATCCACATTGGTTCCCTTCCCTAAGATTAATCTAACACCGACACCGAGTTTCACTCTATCCTCTTCCCGCTCCCCGAACAAGTCCTAGCTAAACCCAAAGAACCGTGGTCCCTAATGATGACAGATATACATCGCGTCCCAACAAATAACTCTTCACTGCCATCAATCCAGTACAGTCATTCTGGCAGTACAGTCAGGCTGGAACACCCTCCCATGGGGGGTTGTGTTTGGAACCGTCGGGATTATCTCGAATAGGTAACCAGGAGTCACGTGATGTAAACAAGAATGGTTTGCAATTTTTTTTGTCATCTAAATCGCTCGCTACAATATCATTAATTATTTTCACTTGAGTTTTTCTCACGTCTCGACTATAAAGCCCCTGGACCCTTATTGGCACTCCCTCGCTCTCTCTCTCTCTCTTTCCTCCCGTGGCGCCTAATGATTTTAGAGCGGATGAGAGGGTTAGAGTGTCTCGCCTCGCCACTGGATATCCTCGCTAATGAAGAAGACGGCGGCACACTCAGAGGCCCAGAGGGAGGTGTCGGGCGCGGTGGAGGGATGAATGTCGTTGCTTCCGCTAAAGGCCCACTCGGCACCGGCATCGAACGCCCTCCACCTGACACCCACTCGTGGATAACCTCGGAGATTCCACGGCATATTACAGCATTATTCATCGACAGATATTCGCCTATTCGTTGAATAACGCACGTCATTTAATATGGCCTTGCCACATCGCATCTCAAAAACTTGGAATTTGAATTACAACACAATATATCGCGAAGAAGACTCTAGTAACCATGGAAAGAGCAAATGCCAGATATCAGCTGAAGTTCAATAAAAAGAAAACTTACATATTGCTGTGCAGCAGGAGAAAAGAGATCAACACCAATGCTAAACTAGGGAAAAAGCTAGATGCTAAACTAGAGGAAGTGAAAGAGAACTGTTACCTGGGAAGCTGAGTAGGAATGGTATAGAAAATAGAAAAGCCCAGGCGACGATAGCATTCTACCAATAGAATCTCCTTAAAGCAGGAGATAAAGGGCAAGAAGTAAGGAAACAATTCATCAGAAGATAAATCTGGAGCATGTTTCCTTATGGTATTGAGGCATGAACGACGCCAGCAGCAGACAAGACAAGGGTGGAAGCATTTGAAATGTGGTGCGACAGAAGAATTATGAAGATTACATGGATCGACGGAGTGACTAATGAAAAAGACTTAAGAAAAGTGGGAGATAAGAGAAGTCATCTGAAAGCCCTAAGAAGAAGACGGGACAACTTAATAGGCCATATCTTAAGACATGATGGCCTGATGAAGACAATTGTCAAGGGAAGAGTGAATGGGAAGAATGGAAAAGGAAGGCCACGTATGAGATATATGAAAAAAGTGATGAGGGATGTGAAAGAAAAGAAATTCGTAAAAATGGCTGGTCGATAGGAGAATTCAGTGGACTGGCAAGAGACTGGTGGATAGGAGAATTCAGTGGAGAGGGTCGTCAAATCAATCTCAGAACTGTTGACTGATGACGATATTATATCGAAACATTCAAATTAATGACATAATGCCAAAGTTTTACAAGGGGAATTCCTCATTCTTACCACCTTTAGTTTTTAGTTCAATCGACATAAAACAAAGTATTCAAGCCGGCTAGTCATGGTGAATGATTTCTTTATCGGAGAAGAAGCTGCTTTTTAAAAGAAATATAGCGCTTTCTACTGTAATGATTTACCCGCTAGTTCGTGACTGCTTTCGGAAATACAGCACAATTAATATTTTGAGTATTAATTTATTAACTATAAAAATGGCATGTAGTATTCCGCAATCCAGGATTTAGTACGAGCACTCTCTTTTTCACCGGTTGGTGCGAAAAGACTTATTCCTAATGACTCCCAAAAACAAATAAATCCATATTGTATCTTTATCCCATTATTAAAAAAAAACACTTCTCACACATTTTTACCCCTCTTACAACCAATATTTTTTTCAACAAAGTGCATTGAAAATACACATTTTATTAAGAATGCTGAAGTTATACACTATCCCAAAGGTTAGCACCAATATGCTTAAACTTGAAACCGGATACAATGTGCATGCGGACAAATTATAGATACCTGTACAGGCACACCTCCATTAGATTGCCCAGGCACACTTCCACGATGTGCTCAGTGGACCAGCTACGAGTTTGGAGATAGGGGGTCCAACTGTTAGAGGGCAATAGTCTGAAAAACTTTCTACTCAAAAGTCTCCTTAGCATGAGCAATAAATATGTCAATATAAAAAAAAACAGTAAACTACCTCAAAGAACATTTTTAGCATCAAAAATATGTACACGTCAATATGTAGTCGAGAATCGAAAGGTTTATTGCCATTAGTTAACAGTGACTCCTATCAAACCGTAAATTTGCAGAAAAAACAGCCCATCTTTCAAACTAGTGTGCGCCGCAAAAAGGGGCTTCACAGGGCTTTTCATCATTTAACCCGACATTAGTGACTGCCATCGACAGCGCAGCGAGCAGAATAATTGCTCTCTTGATGGAATCTACATTCGCCGATGGCCTAGTTATACTTTTCGGGTCATCGAGATTACCATTTGCAATGGATGCGACGCACGGATCAGACGACTAGTCAATAGGAAACGTGATTCGTTTCCAGAGAGATAAACATGTCCACACCATTAGGTTCAGAATGAACACGAATATGGAGTATTCTGGAGATAGAAAATACCCTTCTGTTTAACAATTATTTATTCACGAATGTTACTTGATTAGTTTATATTTGTCCTCGCCTGCTAACCTTAGGGTCGCGGGTTCGATTCCCGCCTGAGTGGATTTTTCACCACTCAGGACATGGATGTGTGCGCTCGTCTGTTGTAAATTGTTAAATACCCCGATGTAAATGCCATAGGCGCTGTTTTCAATGGTAATGGAATATAAAAATAAAAAAATTAAAGACTAAGCATTTCATGCACGGTACATTAAGAACATCATTCGTATTCATTTTCAGATGCCAAGCCGCGAAAAAAATGTATCCACAACGCCTTTCATATTTAAACCTCCATTTAAATACGCAATCGAGAGCTACTATGTCACTGAAGGCCAATCACGCGTTGATGACAATGTAATTATTCACTGCATTTTTAGAATAGAATAAAATGAAATTTTAGAAAAGCCAAATGCAGAGTCAAACTTGGGATTTAAGTCCATTTATGTGCCAAAGTAAGATCCTAAAACGTAGAGCCTAGACTGTAATATAAATTTAACACCATGCCGTAGAGAACACAATAATCTACATCGCCCATACTCCGTATTTTAATTTCGTTCACTAATGCATGCTCTTCTCGGGACAGATGATTTAAATTTAGGTTCAGATGCCGTTGACCTCGGACACACACTTCGGAGATTCTTTCATTGGATTACCTTCACTGCATGAGGAGATTCACCGTAGGAGTCGAATCATGAGCTTCCTCAGGAATTCGTGAGCAGCCGATGAGAAAGGCAAGGCCCGTTCTATCGAATACGAGGCGAGAGGCACAGAATACATTCCGGGGAGGGGGGGTGTGTGAGGAGGACTATCGAAGGCTGAATGATGAAGTTACTGAGAGATATATTTACAATTAGTCCGAAGTTTCACAAGCATATTCTGATATCGGGAGCATAAAAACCAATATCGGCAGAAGACATTATTTATGAAATCTTCTGCGACAGTATTTTTCGTACAGAAACCACACAAATTTACTCCATACACGTCAAACAATAATCCTGCTTCTTTTCCGGTTGCGTATTCATCCGGGATAGAGTTACAACTCTAAGATTATGCACGAATTTAGCTCTTAAGGGCAAACATGAAAAGTGATCGCATAACTAGCCATCATTCCTATGATTGAACCCTTTGATGTAATTCTTCACTCGGTCCTCCCATTACCTGACCCTATTATATTACCAATTTATTCTCTTTTACCTACATGGCTGGTGATACGGATGCATTTTGAGCCTGCCATTGTTGCACATAGGGCGTAATGCACTATCGGGGCGGGACGACGAGACGTCCTTCAAGCGGAGGGAAGGACGACGGAGGAGGCGGTGGCGACGAGGGCGAGATAAGACGGCGACAATGGGCGCCGAGGAGCAGATGCGGCAGATAGGTTGTGGTGCTGGGGAAGAAGCAGGCCGCGAGCACAGCCAACAAAGGGTGCAGTGGAGAGAGGAGTTGAGGGTGGGGGGAGGAAGGAAGATGGGGGGAGGCTCTCCTCCAGACGGCGTCGATGAAAAGCGGTGGGTGGCGCATTGTGGAGCTATTTTCTCTTTTTCGAGGAAGCGAAGAAAGAGAGAGAGAGAAAGCGGGGCAAAGAATCAGCGATGCAAGATATCTCTCTCTCAGCTGATGAGGGAACGGGTTGGAGAAAAGAAGTGCAAGAAGTAATTGAAAGGGGAGGCAACCGCGGAGCCGAGATTGCAATCGCCATTCACGAGATGATGCCTCCGCGTAATGCGCCAACGTCGGCCGCCCTCCCCCTCTCCTTCTCCCCTCCCGAGGCGGTCTCGCGACCTGCACTCGCGATAGCACTTGATAACACGCGAAGAGATATGAGCTAAGGGGATGCGTTACACACTCACATCGCTCCAGTGCTAAGAGTCACCGATTTAAGCCAACTTTAAAAGGGAAGCTAAAAGGCTGTATTCAGACTGGTAAAAGAAAAATGGATTCAACCTTGATGAACATATTCAACAACCTTGGCCGGAACTAACTACATGTAAACTCCAGCACACCTGTCCTAGCGATATTAGTCATATTTCTCCCACATCATCCGCCACATGACCGTCAATTTAATAATAATAATAATAATCTTGCCTTCGATAATTTGTTGAGATAAATTAGGCCAATTACATCATCTATTACACTTAACTCAGTACAGGTACATTTATGTCCTAAGCATTGAAAATCTTAGCCAAGCGGGATTGAATCAACTGAAATTGTTTACTCTAATCGAAGACTTCTACTTGTACACTCTTACATTATAATTATCAGAGACATGTAAAGAGCATGTGAATCATTAACAAATGATATGCTAAGGTGTGCATTCCTAGAAAAAATGTAAAGCTATGGCAAAACATTAAGTAGTGTCTTCCAAAGTTTCAGGATACATTAAAAACAGGAATTTACACACAATTTCAACCTAATTTATACAAACATCAATTATTGAAGGTAATTAATCTTTTACAAAAGCAATTCACACTTTGCCTCTTTTTAAAGAGTCAGTTATACTTATAAGCTGCTCTATCAATAATTAGCATAGACAACTAAGAGAAAACTACCTCACAACTATGCATTTTTGAAATTTACCTACATTTTCTTCAAAATGCTAAGCATTAGGGCAACTATCTGATCGCACCGATTCAAATGATAATATCAGCATCATAAATGTGTGTGCTAGTGCCCCTTAAGGCATTTTACTGTGGTCATTAGGGTGTCCCTTATTTTCCTACTTCAAAATTTTTGAATGCTCACCCTCCAATTTTGTTCGAATGACTCTAAAACATGCATTTACTAAATTTTGTTGAGAACGGAGCATTCTAACCCGTGCCAACTTGAGTGCGAACTCGCATGAAGAACAAGTCTGGATTTTCCACCCAGCGCTGAGGTCTGAGCTTGTCCTTAGGGGTCACGCAGAAACTACGATTACAACTTAGGGGGACGAGGGGGTCGCGTAAAAACCTACGGTGGGTAACGATGGGGAGGGTTCACTCAAAGTACCGCAGCTGTTACAATGTGTCTGTTTACGTTTCTTACTCGTCAACATCGCGTCAGCAATACTACAGAGTTGGACATGGGGGAGGGTGCACGGGGTGATTCAATGGTCTTAGTGGGTATTTTTTCCCTAGATGGAATACAGATCTGTGAAATTCTGCTATAATTAATTGTGAATGCGAAGTATCAAAGATCGAGGAAACATATGCCCGCAGTCTTTTTCCATAGAACTGCGAGGAAGAAGATGATTTTATCTGGAGGAAAACTTGTGGCCCTATTGTCCCCACAATACAGATTTCCTCGCAAAACCTCGTTTTCCATCCCAGAATAACTGATTTCATTACACGAGGAAACCATGACAAAGGTTTTTCGTTAATGAAGGAATAAAGAACTTGATGCTAACATTCCACCGGGAATGGAACAAGGTAGGCGGGGTAGTTAAAGTGAGGTCGGCTCTGGCTAGCAACCTCATCGGTGATAACAGCCCCCGCAAGGAATCCAGGAATTTGGGCAGAAATTCAAGGCCCAAGAACGAGGAATTCGCCTTTCAATTACGATTCCCACGAGCGGTACCCGGAGTCAACCTTTCACTCATTTAGCGGCTGCCGGGAGCGTCGCTCTGTGCCCCACAAGCGGGGGGAGGTTTACGGCCCCACGGACCGGCGGCAATCCTCGGAAAAAGAGCCCCCGCCCCGTCGGGGATGCTAAGGAAAGGGGCGCGCCCCTTTTCGCGTGCTAGGGGACGCCCGGGCGTCCCGGCGTGGAGCGTCGCCGGAGGAGGGAGAGGTGGTGACATCTGACGACGTGAAGGCCCTCTGAGAAGGCGCAGGAGTAATCCAAAGCCTCATTCCAAGATGCCATCCATTTATCAAGTAGCACCCTCTCTCCTGAACAACGGGTCATAAAATTCCTCATCGCCCTTGCACAATCAGCCCACACAAAAAACACTCATTTGAATTTAATCTATAGCAATAATAAAAGTCGAATTTTGTCTCCAATCTGCCCATCCGTTCGTCTTAGCGTCCGCCCCACCCCCCTCTATCTCGAAAACTGTTTGCACCAGAGAGATAACGTAATGAAAGAACTGAGAAAACTACTACCATTACTTAAAGGTCCGGGTTCAATTCTTGCCGACAATTATGTGCTTAAATTCAAAAGCAATAGTATTTACAAATTTAAAAGAGTGCCAGACTTATTTCTTTTACTTACTAAAATACTAATAATAAACATATCAATCGATTTACTTTATTCTTTATTTATCTAACATGAAAAGTTGTAAAAATTTCTTTTCTCCACAATCGTTTCACTTTTTTCAGTCGAACCTTCACTAAATTGTGTAATTTATGTCGAAACTAATTTGTTTTTTTAAAATTTGTTCTTTCGATCGTTGTGAAGACCATTATAATTCTTTCTTACGTATGAATACATTGATGATACGTAGTTGGTTCTTGAGACATGCCGCAAAAAGCAGTGTATTTTTGGAAATGATGTTAGAAGGTACTGGAGGCAACATCGCAATTGATTCGTGAAGCCAGGTCGGCCACTGAAGTCGTCACACGCCTACCGGCCTACAGCGCGCGCATCTCACGAATCAAGTGGTTTTTGCGGACAGGTTAATGTCAACAGGCACCTTCAGCTAGTATTATATCATCTCGGAAAATTTAAACCACCAATTAGGAATGGATGGATGTTGCTTCTAACTGAAACCCGCTGTTTGGCAAGCGGAGTTCGATTCAAATATTTTGCTTCAAAATTAGTCAAAAATATCACACTAATATAAATTTACATCAGATATTCGATATACGTTGATACGCTAACTTACCCACGAATGAAGCGTAAGCTTTGGTTGAGTCTGTTTCTTAGAACTCACCAGTCCCATTCATTATTTATGGTCGGTTCACCACTGGAAGTTGGGACAAATGGCAGTCCGCATCTAGCTAGGGTATCGGGCCCTGAGACCCCTTGCTTAAAAGAACTCGCAACTCTGATTGTCGTATATCTGTTTCAGCCACAGAGCCTGAACTTCTATACGTAGTTGAATGAGGTGCCACACCATACATCCCTCAAAGAAATGACGCGCTACCTATATTTTTCAAAACCCTTCTACGGAGGCAGCTTAATGGATACTGAGAGCAGCACCACCTTGCGCGGACTCTGTTCAGGACATATTTTTTTCGGTCCGGCCAGGAAATAATTTGGGGCCGATCACTTTCGGAGGCTCCCCACGGCAAATGATTAACTTCCGTCAGGCCGCTCTCAGCCCGTCGGGGATGCCTGTGGATGCTGTTCGGCCGTCCAACCCAGCAGCAGCGTGGGCTGGAGATCACTTAATAAGCGGAGACAGTTCCCCTCTCGAGCCCTCGTATACATGTCACCAGGCATCGTTTTAAATCCATTTCTCATTCTACTGCCTTCGGCCATCGGCATCCAAGTTTGGCGATACTGTCCGAGGGGTATTCAATATCACTCGCATTCACATTGTGGGACACTTGCAAGAAAAAAATGCACTAAATTTCACCCTTCCATGGAGGAGCGAGGGATTTTTAATATGAAACAACAATAGACTTCATAAATTCGCATGAAAAATTTTAACGTCGCTTAAAAAGCATTCGGCAATTCTCCCAGTGCTACTGGACCGTTTGCAAATGTCCACGTACTCGTTTGCAACACGAATTTTTCGGGCTTTATGGTAAAAATAACCAAACCAAAAAATACAGAATTTAGAAAAATCTTATCTAAGTAGGCATGTGAATGTGTCAAATTTTGGTAATAATGATTCCCAACTAACGAGGCTCATAACTAATGTCTTCTTTGACCACTTTAACGGTAAACAGATATATATCCTGACATCCATAACTTCATCCTTATCATCACAGCATATCAAAATGCTATTCGAATTTTAACATACTTCCATTTCCCTGAAAATGAATGGGTCTGGAAGAATTTATGGCAAGTTAAATTATCAGTAAATATTAAACCATCATTAATAAAATTCCTGCGTTGCAGAAATTCAATGGACGCATGAATTTCGGTAAAACGCATTAGAATATTACTAATTTGACAGTAAATTTTAGCGGTTAACGAGGATATTTCACAGTCACGTTAAATATGATGAACTGCAATAATAAAGGTTGCAGTTAAACAAACTGACAATGTATCGCACGCTGTACATATTGCACCCACAACAGCGTCAGGGAATTCTCAAAAAAAATATTTGGCTTCTTTGAATAGTGGATAAGATATACTTTTTTTAATCCTTCGAGTGCTGCTCATCATTTTTGCAAAGGAAATCCTCGCGGAAGATTATTTTTTCTCTAGGCGTATATATTATGAAATTGATAGAAAGGTATTATAAATAGCAAAATACTCTGAGCAAAGAGAGAATATTATTTTAACAAACAAGGGGAAAAGAGGATAAAGGCTATATATTTGAAAGAGCTACTAGGTATGAATTATGCTTACCTAAGGTTGAATCTATCATAAAACGCAGCAGCTGAAATGGAAGTGACATTAAAAGTAACGAATAGTTCACTAATCACGCAATCGTTCACTCCTCACATGAGTCCATTGAAAAAAAAAGAGTCCATTTAAAAGAGTATCGGATGACAATGGACTGTGCTCCCGTGCGCAAAAACAGCGGGAAGAAACATTGACAGAGAATTCAAGGGAATATTTCACTCCATGGAAACAGGCTGAATTTCCTCAGCAATAAACATTAATTCACACAAATCTGACGAAGCACTTCGGTCGGGATTCATTTTACTTTGCCGCGCATAAATGCAATGCAGCATCTGAAAACATGGTCGGTAATTACCTAGGTTTTCGCAATATGGTATGTCTATACAATTCTGATTGTAACGTTCAGGCCGTTGGGTAGAAGCATCACAGTGAAACCACTTGACCATGCACGTAGACTACGACTTAGACATAAGGACGTAAATCTATCAATTCAATCCTCACTGTGCACAGGTAGCACCACAAATCAAATGCATCTTGTATTTCCTTTGACGAAGCTGTAACTCTGTATGTCTTATTCTTGACATCGTGCTCAAATAAGGATCATGCTCTAGATGCAAGTACCTTCAAATATGCTCAGCTATGAGCAATTGCTTGCACGTGACACTAGAAATTTCTTTTATCAAAACATCTTCTAAGCTTAGGCGTCTTCAATGACTTTTCTTTATTGCCCCGTCCACCGTTGGTCACCCTTGCCTTTCAATTCTTTAATATCTTAAGTTTTTTGTTTTCATAGGCATATATTGGTGATCTGAGCTCTAATTATTTACCTGCATGAAAGAAGTATTATTCATTTTTTTTGCTAACCTACAAGCGATAAATCACCAGCGTTTGCAATTGCCTAACAGACAAATAAAGTGGAAATACTACAGAAGCCATCGTACATACATACATTAAATCTGAGGCAAAATTAAAGATTTAATAAAAAACTAATAAATTTAGCAGTAGCAAAACAGATAGCATGGGCCTGTTACCTCACGTGCAAAACCATCCTTTCTAGCTTTAGACTGACTGTGAATGTTCAGGTATACGTATTTCATGTGCTACGGACTGGTGCATACGGCGCTACGTCGAGCACTAGTTCACTCTGCAGGCCCTCTCCAAGATCTCCAAGATTACTCAAAAGGAAGAATGCCGTCGGGCAGGAAGCTAGATATATACGTAGTGATAGTCCTGTAAAACTGCTTTCTTCGCCTAAATATTAGAAAAAGAGGCATTTTTTAACACGCACACTTACGAAAACAGGCCAAGAAGTTACTCTGAAGACGAGAACCTATCCGAAGTGCTTTTGTAGCACATTCCTTCCTGTATAATTCTTGAGTCAGTACTCTCCAGGTTTACCCCATGCCGCGATATTTAGCAAGCAGCAGGAGACCTCACGTGGAGTATTTATTTCTCACGACAAAACCAGAAGATAATTAATGAATCTGGGGGAAAAAGTTCCAACATTCATTCAGTAAAATGTCAAGGAATAGAATCTCGTAAACATCAGTCTGTGACGGGACATGAGTCATTCATCACGCGACTCTGTGGGGGTGGTATGAAGGATATAGGTAGTTTTTGGGGGAGGAATTTTGATGGAAGGCAGCGGGGTTGTGGAGTCTGGAAGGAGTGGAGAGGGGGCGCGATGCAAGTAGGATCCATTTTAAAGGGAGGGTGGCTGGGGAGGGTGCGAGCGGTGGAATCTACAGAGGGCTGGGGGGAGGGAGGGACGGTGAGGGGGTGGCTGCGAAAAAAAAAACAAGGCGAGCAAGTCGAGCGGGGATTCCAGGCGCACGCACATCTCATAGCGCACACACGGAACCGCACGCACGCACCGAAATGAGAAGCGAGTCACAAAAAGCGCCACTTGACAGGTGCACGCGAACTCGGATTCAAACGTACAAGCGGCGCCGGGGAAACTCAGACCCTCTTCCTCGAGATAAATTAGCACAAGGCTCTGTGGCAGCGCTGGGCGCGATGAATGGGGGGAGTCACTACTTGCCTCCTGGAGGTTGAAGGGGAGGGTAAGTGCACGAGGGGGTGGGGCTGAAGGGAAGAGGAGGAGGAGGGTGTTGGTGGGAAGGCGCCTTGTCGCCTTATTCTGTTCCGGACAAGTCCCAGCTCCCGCCGCAGAGCGGATACTTAGACGTTGTCGACGATCACAAAGCGTTCCGTCAGATACGCGCCGACGCGGGCAACACGCCCAGAATGGTTCAGCTACCGTCGACGTCAAACCCTCAACCTCGCGCGAGATTCCATGAACTATTATAATGGACTAACTTTAAGCGTTCCTCTCGGACATTAGTCTAGGGCAGATTTATCCACTGAAAACGTACGCCCTCTCCCCTAAATATATCTCAGCCATATAACAGTACGCTGGTAAGGGTTCACAATTAAATGGAGTCAATGAACTCCAAAGACTTTGATAACTATAATTACAGAAAAATTAACTCCAATTCTTGAATCCAGGACCAAGAGAAGGTAATAGTCACATTACAGCCCACATCTAAGGATTGATAAAGGTACGCACAACTATCTCACAAACTTGGGCTTCTTAGGAGAAACTAAGATGTAAATATTTGGAACCCTGCAAAGTATCCTAGCATTCTTTTTATGCTAGCAAGAAGTTCTAAGATTAGCATTTATTGCCATGCAACAACAACTCTTTCGTCAAATCAAACGGCTTAGGACGAGCGGTGGACCACGTTGGTGAACGAATGTACATCAGGCAGAAAAGGTAGAAAAATTAAGAAGTTCTTAGATTTAAATCTGGATAATGAAATTATCTAATGACAGAGAATACTTTTAAAAACATCGTATTTATCAGTTTTTGCATTCCCATTTCTCATTCTCATGTCAAACCATAAAAGGGCACTGCAACTGTAAAATGCTCCGTTAAGTTACATTTAATATCAATATATAGAGTTTATTCATATAAATAATTAAAAAATAGATTAGAAAAATTAGAATTCTATCAGTAAATGGCAATTAGTATTAGTTAATCCAAAACTTTTACGATGGTAAAATAATATAATTGCCAATAATCAAAATTAAGCAACTAATTAATAGAGAAATAAAATGATATTGCAGGTGAATATGTTTTGTGGAACAGGCTTAGAGGAACAATCCATCAAAACGATCTATGCAAAAAAAATGAGTAGGCAGTGTTTTAAAAATCACGCCGTTAGAAATAATCAGTTTCCCAGCCGCACAATGACAGTGGTTTTGGATTGCGCCGATGGGAGCGGCGAGGTGCAAGAGAGGGGTGCAGCAGAGGTGTGCGGCAGACGCTTGCCCTCTCGGGGCGCCCTAAATCTGTCTCTCCACGCCCCCTTCCCCCACACCCGAAGTAGGACACGAAACAGGGGAAGGGGGGAGTGAGCGGGAGGATGAAGGAGTCGAGAGAGAGAGAGAAAGGAATTCTCGAGATTTGAAAAGTTGAAGAGGCGAGCCAGGAATGGTAGTTGGGGGGGGGGGGGGGTGGGGGGGGGGGTTGGCAGCGGAGGGGGAGGGGAAGGAGGATTCGCCCCCGGGACACAAAAGGCCGCTCCGTGGGACAGCAGTGCTCTCGTCCCGTCTCCTCCGCGCACAACTCTCCTCTGAGTCATTAACCGTAAGAAAATTCTACGAGAAAAAATACTACACGAGTCAACCACTTAAAAAGTAAAGAAGCGACTGAGAATTAGACTGTGGGAAGAGTTATGGAAATTATAGTTAACTAGGAAATTATGCCTGCGAATTTTTCTCCTGAATTGCATTCATAGGATTTAGGTACAACTACAGCTTCGTCTTCGCATCATCATCCTATGGCATAGTGAACATGGGTTCCGCGGAATTCAAACCCACGAACTTTGGGTTAGCAGGCCAGTACATTACCAACCTGGGTACCGTGGTCGTATCATGGACGGGAACACCGTTAAAATAGCGGGTATACCGCTTAAAATAAAAAATTCCAGTGTAATAGGTCTCCTTCTATTTCTTTTATACATAAACGATTTGAGTACCGACGTTAATACTTTTTACAGACAATGCGGTAGTTTACAGGGGTATATCAAAAAAAGAAGTCAGAGAATCGCTTAGCAAGGATTTAGGCGTAATACAAGCGTGTTTCGGCAAATGGCAGTTAGAATTCAACCTTAAAAAGTGTGTAGCTATTAATTTTTGGAGGAAGAATAATTTGATAGAGCATTCCTATAAAATTAGTAACACGAAGATCGAAAGCATTGAAACCATAAGGTATTTGGGTGTAACAATCACTAAAGATTTATGGTGGGAAAGACACGCCTGGGACATATGCGGCCGAGCCAGGAGAAAGCTAGGATTTATTAAAAGAGTATTTGGGAAATGTGATGAGAAGACATAAAAGCGATGTTACTTTTCACTAGTTAGGCCCCACCTTGAGTATGTAGCCAGTGTATGGGATCAGAATGAATTAAGTTTGATCAGAGAACTAGATAGTGTGCAGTGTAGAGCAGCTAGATTCGTTAAAAGGTGTTAAAATAGGTTAAGTAGTGTTTCCATATTAATACAAGAATTAGGGTGTGAATCATTATCAGAGCGTAGTTTAAGTACAGATTAAATCTATAACAGATTTTTAAATCGGATAGCTTTACTAAAGATGTTAGATGTATATTAAAAACAACAACGTATTATGCTAGATTCGACTAGATAAATAAGATTATAGAGATACATTGCCATACTTATATATTCAAAATGTCATTTTTACCCCGCACTATAAGAAGAAAGAATAGGCAGCATAGAAAAGGGTTAGGTGGAAGAAATATTGTAGAGTAGTCTGTAGTGCAAGATGCATGTATTAATCCCTTAATTACTAGGTATATGATAACAATATAGTTGCTTGAGACCCTATAGTAGCATGCTCGCATGTCTATAGTGAATGCTTGGTGATATTCACCCCCTGCCACACACCCTCTCGATGGCTTGCAGGGTATCGCGTAGATGTAGATGAAAATGAGAAGCAAGAGAGAACAAAAATCGATAAATACAGCAATTAATTTCAATCGATTGTTTCTTGTTAGAGGACTCAATATTACAAAAATAAAACGGCTAGTAGGATATCATACTGCATTACTTATAAAATAATGCATATGTACAACACGAAGAGTAATACTGGATAAGAAAGGAAATGTTGTACGGCAAGTGGAGGCGAAAATTTGTGAATGTGGGGAAATTATGCAGTTTAGGTCACTATCAATCACATACCATAAAGCTTAAGTACTACAGATGATGGCTAACGACATTTAAGAATTGACGTCAAGCTAATGCCATTATCCTTGGCAAAGAGACCAAACCACAGCTGGAAAGTGTCAAAGTAGCTATGAAAACAGTTCTTTACATCCAGTACGGAGGGCACACAAAAATGAAGAAATTTAAAGATATCTTCTGAGATGTAAAAATACGAAGGCGACTAAAACTATTTGATTCAACTTGATAATAACCATTCTCCACAACAAGATCTTCGCAAATGTGCGTCATTGTTACACGTACATGGGAATCTCATGATTATTATGCATAGAAAAACTGCTCAAAAGGATCTTTATTCAAGACGAATTCAGTTCCTTGGAAAACATAAGCAGGTAAATCATTCAGTCAGCCCTGGATCTCTACTCTAATGAGCAGTGAAGTATTTCAAGAAAAATTACAGGACAAACTCTTTGTTAACATACGAATATTTTCTTTTAAGATAACACGTCTGAAATCGGCTGCAAAATTGGACTAAAAGCAAACATAAACTTCACTGGATCAGATATTAACTTAATGGAACTACTTAATTAGGAAATCACTAGCGGTTGCAGAGAATTTTCATGAAGTCCTCAGTCATACAGACAAGGAATTGGAAAAAGTACAAAAACTGTAGTCCAACTCCATAGGTGACTCATCAAACGCGCCAGGCATTGTGGAGGTGTCACGTTGAAAGGCATTAACTACGAACCGAGAACTCCTAAATCCTACATTTGGGTTAAAAACCGAAAGATATAAAAAGTCTGAGAAAATTTTGTGAATATATCACGACCGTTCATATGATGAATTTCTAAACATTTTGACTGATTTAATTCATCTGCACCGTCATTTATTTTTAACATTTAAATATTAATTGCGCAGCCGGCAAGGATTTCCAATATTTCGAAATTTATAGATCTACATCTTAAGTGCTTCCTCGGTTTGACTAGATTTCAATTAAACAATTTTAGCTACAAGCTCCTAATGGGATTCATTTTCAAAGTTATCGTCCTACATATTTAGCACCATCTCTGGTAACCGGGTAAAATAGTTTAATTATCAAACATCTTTTTTTAAGAATGGTTCTATTTTACTACTCGATTTCTATTTACCCCCTGCATAATATGTATTGTTTAAATATTCTCCACAAAAATGAACTACCTAATAGTAATGCAGCGGAAAAGATTAGCATCATTTAAAAAATGGAGATTTGAATTTCACAACTCATTCTCCAATAAGCGAGCGCATTAAATATGATTGAAATTGATCGTTTAACAATTAACAGCTGAGTAAGAAATTTTTCGAACATTTTTGATATTAGCATTTTTTGATACTTCAATGTGATTTCCCTTGAAAACCTTAGTAATATTCACATGAAAGATAAATACAATGCCACCTGGTATCAAATTACTCCTAAAAAGTAGACGAAATGAAGGGTGGCATGAAAATTCCAGTTATTTCAGGGCTTGGATTCAAAACTTTTCCACCTGTCCCGTTCCATCGACAGGACCGCTGCATCTACCATTATTTGCCTCATCGACTTCGATCGAAAGGCCGTACGGCCAAGGGCAAAGATGAGAAAACGAATTCCATTGTACTCGATTGTTCTGACTGACCGAAAAGTTGTGCAATTGAACTCCAGGAGACCTTTCAGCAGCAGCGACAAATGAACAATTTTGACACCACACTCAGGCAAACTATGTTTCACGATGCTCACAATTCCTATCGCTTTATTCCTCCAACCTTGAAACCAACAACTGTCCATTAAATCACAGCCTTCAGGCGTACATTGCCTTTTAGTATTTCCTGCATCCACTTTATCTGTCTCCTCCAAATTCATCGCGACATCCTCCGTTCCTTGGCCACCATATCCAACACTTGTTCGCTCATGTGGAACATTTCTCCACATCTCTCCACTTGATTTTTTTCGATTCTATTAACAAATACATATCGTGACCATACGTTAAGCCTCCTGCCTAAAAAGACCAAACAGCGAAGCCACACCAGGCAACACCACATATATAATTTTGATATTTAGCTGTTGAACCAAATATTATTACACGACATATATTCGATTTAGCGTACTGAGAGCGAATTTGCTATCACGAGAGGGAAACAAAATGAGAAAGCAGTAGACTATGGCCAGATTGCTATTACAAAGATTGCCGTCTTTGGTTGGTCCATTAGAGATGTGGAGGAGAGACATACGTGAAGGGAATAAAGGAAGCCTAAGAACGAGAGGAATGAGGAAGAAATAGGATGGAGAAACAAAAAAATACAGAGAAGCAACGAGATAGAACAAGAAGAAGATGAACATTGCACCTAATGAGTGAACATTTTCCTTTACGAGATAACAAACTACCTCTCCGGATGAAAAATCAACATTGTATTGCACTCGTTGATGTTTCATTTTATTCTAGTGCGCGTTAGAAAAAAGTGGCTCCCCAATTATAGGATTATTATTTCTGAAATATGCGCTGATAAAAAAATTCGTGGTTCATTACAATGGGCACTGTGGAGGAAACGGTAACTAGGTTTCACTACTTCCCATTAAAATGGCGAAAAACTTCCAGAGCCGTGAATACTCCTCCCCAACATTAATGTAGGCTAAAATATCTTCCATTATTACGAGAAATAATTTATTATCCTAAAAGTAATTCCAATTTAAGGTACCACCGTGAAATCACCCTACTTCCTTCCGACTAACTAAGGTCTAGTGGCAAACGTAGTTCCTACGAGGAATAAAAGAGGGTGGAAACTGTGCTGGGGAATATTCAAGTAGAGAGACAACGGGACTCATGAGGGAAGAGATGAAGAAGCACTTCCTTCATTAACGTGATACGACTAAACTTCTGAACAGAGTAAACGAGGCACATCTGGGTCGGGTCGACTGGTTGTGAATAAAAAATAATTTTAGAACCGACTCTTCCGACACCGCAGGAAGCGTCCCTTTTCCAATCCCCTTCCTCTCGCCATCGACTCCCCCCTCCCCATCCCCCCAAAATCCGCGAAAGAAATTAACTGCGCGTCCTGACACGCGAAGACTATTCACGGATCTCCGGCAGTCCCTAAAAGATCATCAAAAGGACCATTTTAGTGCCACGGCCGCAAGGAACGACAGAAAAAAGACCACGAAGCAATACCGCTCCACTCCACCTGAGTTTGACGGAATGAAACTTTTCGGTCGTGAGATAAAGAGGGTGGGGGGAGGGGGTGGAAGATAGATGGGGGGGGGGGAGATCAAGGGGGAGGGGAACAGTGGATGCGCTCCGACGGGAAGTCGCGCGGACGGAATCATGGGGTCTTGAAATGATTTTTGAGAAGTCAGCCCGCTTTCCGGAGCGAAATTTCGAGTCCGAAAGCATTCACTCGAATGCGTTCACGCCGTTCACCGCCAGTCCTTCACTCGGAAAGGGTCGCTAATTGCTTGGAGGCTGTTATACACACAGAGTTCCCAATCATTATCACTCATCCACGTTCCAATATCAGCGCCCAAAAGAAAAACTGCATTAAGCCTCGGCACCTTAATATATATACGGCTAAATATTTAAACTGCATCAGATATGTCGTGACTAATTTATTTCTCAGTTGACGCTCGCATCAAGTGACTGGCAACCTAACGTGTTCCAGAAATCGGAAATGTCGAAAATTATGGAATTGACGGACTGTCAGCACAAACTGTCGAAGAGCGTTAACCATAAACAAACACCTGGACTAAACAACAGAGAATAGGAGAAGTATACAGTACTATATCTCTTTCTGTTTGGATAAATTCGAGAAAAGAAGAATTGATGACCACAGAAGGAAGAATGCCAGGAAAGTGGAGATGAAGAGAATGATCATAATATGGACCAAAGTGATAAAGCAAAGATTGAAGTAGGGAGCACACAAGAAAAATTAGGGTAAAGTAAGTTAGAGAATTATAATGATTTTACAAATAAATATTTCAAGCAAGCAAGTATGTTTCAAAACCTTAGGACATGCCAGACCATGGAAAGAATACATATATGAGAATATGCAATTCTTTTCCAATTGAATGATCATTTTCGCTTCTATGAGCAGTGAAAATTTTCACGCAAACATTTAGTTCACGAATCCAAGGGATTTGATAGTTTATATGCTTATATTGTAAGTACAAAATTAAATAAAACTATAAAAGTTAGGAGCTAAAGGCAGATGATGTATGATAACGAATATTTTCACCTTTCCGATTTATCAAACATAATAATTACTTTAAAACAAATGGAAAAAATCATTCCAATGAAGTTTCGAAATGCCAAGGCACGGCTTTTCTAGCATTTTTTTCTCAGAATGACACAAGTTTAAACTCAGCATAAGAGGTCTTTTTCACTTTATAAATTATAACACTACAAAATAAAATCGACTATAAATTTGGTATATATTTTTTTTTAAATGACATGGTTACAGAAGGTGCAAAACCAGCGTTAAATAAATAGATTATTCCTAAAAGCGGCATTTGTTCTCACCCCAAGTGCAACAGAAGACTCAACCCGATAAAAGGAGTGCTTCATAAAAGAAGTGCAGTGAAGTCACAGTCATGCGGTCATTGCATAAGGCAGCCGTAGCCGTATGGAGACTAATGCACTAGGATCCTGAGCCATTACTCATTTTATTTGGGGAATCATGTGACGGTGGTTCCCGAGGCGGGCTACACAAATTTACCG
Source organism: Platycnemis pennipes (assembly GCA_933228895.1). Taxonomy (NCBI): domain Eukaryota; kingdom Metazoa; phylum Arthropoda; class Insecta; order Odonata; family Platycnemididae; genus Platycnemis; species Platycnemis pennipes. Next base: position 140,510,725 of record OW121849.1, on the reverse strand, counting down.
CTTCCTGACCAATATACCTGCCGGTCCATTGTCAATTTATAATCGCAGTTGTTTTTGGCGAGGAGGGGCGCGGGGAAGGAAGGGGGCGGCGAGGGGGAGGAGGGAGGGAGTGGAGGGGAGGGCTCCAATGGCGGCGGCGGCGCTCCGGCTGGCTCCCATGGCGATCAATACACACACAGCCAAGCAGCCTTGGGCGCGGAGAGTGTTGCACGGGAGGGAGCGAAGATTGTTGGGGGACGGAGGGGACACTCGCAGGGGCGGCGCGGGGAGCGGGGGCGTCCTCTCGCTGGGGCTGGCACACGAGGGGCAGGACGGATATATAGCGCCCCTTTGTGCCTCTTCTCAAAGGCCGGGAGAAGAATGGGGAGACTTGGCGGAGAAGTCGCGTGGGGCACGACGCGGGCGGGTGAGCAGGGTGGACGGCCTCTACGACGGCTCGAGTAGTGGCCAATCTGGCGACAATTACGACGACGTCAAACCAAGGCCGATTCATTCGACCACTGGACAGATGGTGGCAGCTCGCCGCCACTCCACCTGAAGCGATCGAGTTGGTGCGGTGGCTAGAGCCCCATCCCGAGGGACCCGTTTCGAATCCCGGCACTGGCGGATTTTTCATCGGTATACCGGTCCCTGCTTTGTGGCGAGAACTCGAGTTCAGTACTCCGGATGGGACCACAACCCTCCTTTCCTTAAGAAGCCGTGGAGAAGGTGGAGAGAAACCCGGGTTTCTCTCCACCCTTCCTCCGTCCCAAGGACACTCCTACTTTTACCCAGTTGCTCTACAATCCTCTCTAGCGCAAATGGCCTCAACTGTCGGCCACCTACCCCAAATAATCAGTCAACCAACTTTTCCTGAAGTTTCAACTGCGTCGAACCCTGTACACCTTACATCTTCATCTGCGCAATACCCTGCGAGCCACTGTGAGTGTGTGGCAGGAGTAATACCCAACCGTAATTCCCAACAATGAGAAATTCATTGAAATAATAAATTCCTGTTTGGACTTAAGAACAAAACGTAATGCATGCAACGAACTGCAGCTACAACAAACCTTTAAGTGATACCTTCTATCCATAGCCTACCAAAAACATATCTCTCATAAAAAATCCATCCGCAATCCATTTTCAAATGATCATTGCTTGGGTGCCAAGAGATTTGGCTTTCATTAGCACCCATTTTCAAAACTAGTACAGTATTGCAGAGGGATCCCCAACTGGATGTGAGGAGGGAAACAGCCCCGCCGCATGGGACGATAACCAGTGGGCCCCTTGTTGATTTCCTTGTGAGCAGACTAATTCCGACGCCGGGTTTCCCTCAAAACTTCCCACTTGAATTCCCTAACTCATCACTACTATCCGCGGACCGAGGTTCCTTTAAGTGCATCATAAGTTGAAACTTCTAATGATAGAACTTAATTACATGTATACTGTATAAAATCGTAAATCAGCACACAAAGCACTGCACTTGACACGCAACATTAAGCGATACGTTTCGCCGTTGAGAAACCTCAAACTAGCACGTATCAACGATACATATTCTGTTTTCATCGCTTCCCTTGATAAGACGAAAGTTTCCAAATGGAAAGAAAAACTTTTTGTTTACCCTGTAATTATATTTATATGTTGGGTAAACATTAAAAGCAATAAATAAATAAATGTAAATCAGAATAAATTGTTCCAGTAGCCATCAAATTAGAAACGATTTCAATGAAACTGGACAAAAGGCATATATAACTACTTATGTTAAAAAATTAAGTGCTATATTGCTTTAAAACTAAGACGAATAACATTAATTTAAACAAAGCAGGAACTTCATACCCGAGGCTGCATTCGATTACGGAACCATTGAGTTGCATGTCCGTCACATTAACGACACGGTTATTAAGACTAATATTAATGATAGTTTCGATTAATATTATAATAATATTAATATTATTAGTTAATTTCTCTGGCATAGGTGGAAAATGATGTTGCAACAGGGTATGTATTTCCTCAACACTTAAATATGTTGAGCGTCACAGGCATTGGTTCGCGTGCTCAAAACACATGCCAACGACGATGGGAAATTATATCCTCAGGTGATGGATGCTTCTGACGCAAACTGCGTTCCGTGTGGAGAGGAAGAGGAGAGATAAAAAGCAGAATGCGGGCACGGAATATCGAAAACAAAGGGGTGCGAAGAGGGATGAACGAAGACTGGAGCATGGGAAGGTTGTCAGACCCCTCACTCTCCGGCCCAACGGATAATAATGGGAATCCACTTCCCCACAATCACCCAGCGCCCGGCGCTCACATCTGAACGGCATCCCTCGCTCACCACAACCCTCGGATCCCCACGAATACCGAAAATCATGCCATGCCTCTCTCCCTGACACGTGACGGGCATTCCCTCACGCATAGAATGCGGTGAAGGGAGAGATGGGGATCACCCCATCCTCCCTCCACAACTCCTCCACTGGCGACAGCGGTCGTGAGCCGACGATCGGTGGTGCAACGGTGTGGAATCCCATCTGAACAATGCCGCCCCTCTCGACGGCCCTCGGCGATCCCTAGCTCCTAGGGTTCCTCTTCCCTGTGGCACGCGGTGACAGGCGTGCTGGGACGAGGAATGGACTCTCCCATCAGGATCGTGGTAAACGAGCCAAACCGGTCCAGAGGGTGTCACGAGAGCCACCGGAAGGAGAAGTTATGACGAGACTGGCGGGAATTTGATCGAGTATCTTTAACGTCGCGAGACCGATTCTGAGAGGTCAGCAATCTCTAAGCCTCGAGAGCGACAGCTAGGTGCTGATGAGTCGGTCCAAAGGCAGAGTTCGCATAAATACTTGCCGTATAACTACTAGCGACAATAAGAAAATATTATACAACAAGATATTATATAGACAATACCATGTTTTCAATCTTTATAGAAAAATTAGGCACGCACATCATTCAAGTATGAATATGTGATTCCATTCTAAAGGTTACCAACCATGTCAAAAAAACGTGATGATTTCTAATAGCTTATTCATTATGAGTGAGAGGGTAAACTTTTTAATTCCACAGTAATTTTACTTCACACTACGATCATGGTTTCGTCGGTTAACGTCATCTTCAGACCTGAAGATGACGTGCGAAATGACTATTGCTCTTCTGTCAAAACTTTTATTCATTCAAAATAATTGGGAGGCAATTGTATGTAATTCCACTCAACGATAAAATGCATTCCAATCACCTTTCCAAAGAGGCAGGCGCCAGACGTCCAAGGCGAGAAATCACATCTCAGGCAACCAATTATCTCAAGAGGCTAATAAAGCTGGGAGCCATGCCGCAACTTTGTGAGGCATGCACCGCGGCACCTCATGGACAGTAATGAAGACTACCGAGACTCACACGTGCAGAGCAAGTGACACGTGCTCATTATAAGGAGATAGCTTCCGTATTCGCTATGCAGTTCATGCTTACAGTCTGCGCAAAGTGATAGAACTCTTAACCCGGTGATAATAGTGACGGTGTTCACCCGATATTGCCCTTTTAAACGATTTGACAGATTTTAAATATTCCCCGCTGACCTCATATTCTTGTATACCCCATTATTCGCCACAACCCAACATTTGACCTATCCTTTTGTCTAATCCCTCTACCTCCTATGATGTATCTCATTGCCCCACCTCCCTTCGCATTTTAGCCTGTTTACACCTCAGCGTGCCTACAAATTCCTTCCCCTCACTAAACTATCCCTACTAACTACGCTTAAACTAACATAACCCCCACCCCCCAGTCCAGTGCACTGCTCAAGGCCTCCCCAATGCGCTGTCATTTTAGTTCCTTTATAAATTACACGATTGAATTGAAACCGGTGGTGTCATTGAAAGTTGTGTGGACAATTACAAATTTTTGTTCTAATTGTCAACTATGGAAAAATTCCACAAAGTAAAAGCCGAGGCTGCTTCTATGAATACAATTCTTAAATTAAAGAAATTGGGAGTTCAAAATGTTATTTTTATGAGTGTGAATTACGCGGCAAAAACCTTTTCTCAAGGCTCATTATAAGGAACAATTTTATTCCCTCGAGAATTAAATCTAAATATGAATTGGGGAGAATTCAGCCAACCAAACGACCACCCTACTGCTCAGAGAATGCGCTCATTCAGCCTTTTCACACTAGAGCATTCTCTGCACCAACTGCTGTTTTCAGGATCTAATCCCTCGAGGCTATAAACGGTCAGAGTTACAGCGGGACCAATTGAAAGCCACGCTTCACCTTAGCGATTAAAGCCCAAACCTAGCGATTTTGTCGACGAATATTAAAGGAGATCGGGCTCACCTTTCACGTCAAAGGCAAGTTTACACGCGGGCCCAAACAAAAACAAGGGGATCGAGCATCACTCTTCCACCTTCTCTCTTTCCCTCCGTCTCAAACAAGCCGAGTAATAACAATAAAACATAAAGCACGCATTATCCGAGAGACGACGCCAGTACGAGCGCTTAATTAGCGCAGCCAGAGAAAACAAAAGAATATAAACTGGAGCGAGTTGGGGAAGGATAAGCGTCCCCTGCAAGGGGTGGGTGGGCAAACGAGAGCGGGAGGGACCGGAGGCGGAACTGGGTGCCGTGTATGCGTTCTCCCCATTCGACAGCACGACTACGGCACTTTTTTCCGGAGAGGGGAAAAGAAAAGGATTTCGAATATTTTTTCCAACGGGGGGAATAAAATTCACCGTGTGAAAAAAGAGAGGGCAAACGAGGAAGCAGCGGAAGTGGGGAGAGGACGTCGCCAAGCGACAAAAACAAGGAAGCTTCGGGGTGTCGCAGTGGGCGGGCAGCGCAAGGTGCGACATTAAACGAAAAAAGCAGAAAAAAGAAGAGCGGGAGGCGAGGAAGGGTTATGGGGTTAAAGGGGGCAAGGTGGGAGTGGGGGGGAGGGCGAAGGGGTGTTATGTTATTTGCACGTACATCCCCCGCGCCCTCTTAAATCTTTCTCTTCAAACGAATTTTATACTCTGGTATCCCCATTGCCCGCGTACCGCCACTTTCTCAGGCTTATCTGCTGCAATTACTAGAGAGAAACAACGAGCTACCCTTGGCCTGCAGCTCTGTTTTGCGGTTTCCAGCTCAGCGCGTTCATTCAAAAATACGGACCTTGCCCACGCAAAATGCCCGCGCCAACATCCAAGCCAGGCGCACAAAAGGACTTCGACGCTCCGCTGAAACACGCCGCGGCAGATGTACGCCCTGCCCAACCTGTCGCCAGCATTTTACAATAGCCTCTTCATTTCATCATCACAACGGCTGATAGAGCTTGCAAAAAGGCGTTGATGTAATGGATACGAATAACGAGAATCATCGTGTTGCGATGGAATGTAGATCAATGGCATCATGTTTTTAAAGATTAACTACAACTCATTCACACATTTTGTCACACTTTGAAAAACATAAATGGGAGTTGCTATCTGGAGGAATTTTACTCTTGAAACGCTCCACGGTGCCTCTTTCTAAATGCCATATGGCTCGCGGAAACACAACTATAGTGATCGGACATCATACTTCCTATTTGGGCGATTATTTAGAAATAAAGTATTCATTCATTTCTCATTAAAAAGTAACGGATATACGCAAATTAGAGCAACAAAGTCTTAAGAGACCTATTTTGTTCTAAGTTTTTAGCGCTGAGACACACAGGGGCGACTGCAGCTTTGGCTTTTGAGTATGCAAGGGAATATAACGAAATGATTTAGGCAGACCCCAAAATATTCCTATTCCTGAATTTTAGGGCACACCTTATATACCACATTAGCGTTTCTATATAATTTCAAACAGACGGTTCTTAACAATATCAATGTCATGCTAATCATACCATAGTATCTTAATTCCACAGAAATAAATGAGCACTGTCAATAGTTCATATCTTTAAACGAAGAGATAAACATAACATGTCATACAAACAACACCTTAAAAGGAGTTAGTGCTGGGTGAAATGAAAACAATTCACACCCCTATGCATAAAAGTACTGGTCATAGGTACGTGGTCCCGGTACGTGGTATGATTACGGTCGAAAAGGTATAAAATAATAATCTAAATAGGCACAATATGAGATTTAAATTTGATAACTAATTACTGCGAGGAATTTATAACCAATAAAATCCAATACACTTAATTCCAAATGATTCATGACGAGGATCAAACCTTGAACTCGTGCGATGATTTTGCATGAACAGATAATTTCAGAATGATTACATTTATTTATGTACTCTTCATACCACTATAGAGTTAATGACAGTTCTTGTAAAAAATATATCAGATGTTGGACTAGCTACACAAGGTAGAGAAAGGTCGCACACGCTAAAACCCGGAAGAGATGAAGTGCCAGAATTAACAGGAACAACGGTGCACAACAGGTCATGAAATTATGGTATTTGACAAGTTGCGGATTAATGTTATCGAAACAAGAGCCATCAGTGCTATAAATAAATCGATAAAAATTCGAGTCATCTGATGCTGAATAACGAGATATCAATTCAGAAGATTTCCCTCGATTTTTCACGAACTCCATACAATTCTATGTTTCCCTCTTCCTGCTGACACAATTAATTTCAGCCCCCTTAACCTCAACATCGTCTTCCCTTCACATCCACTGCCTCCCGCCTCTCCTTCCTCTTCCCGAGTCACCCCACTTGAATACGCGCCTCTCCTCTCTCTCTCTCTCTCTCAGGCAGCGAGGAGTCAGCAGTTACTTACTTGTAGTGGCTCTTCGAGGTGCCCGACGAAATAACCGCAAAACCCGAGGGGAACAAGATATATCCCTTACACTTTTACGCGTACATATGTGCCCACCGCGCATTTAGGCGTACGCCTGAGACGGGCTTAACGGTTGCCCGCAATGGAACTCCGGCGCAGCGAGCAGCCGAGTGCAAATCCGCAGCGCAGAATAACGAGGGGCTCACGACTACGGGGAGGGATGGAGGAGGAGGAATGGGAATAAGAGATGGGAGAGGGGACGGGAAATAAAGGAACAAGAGAGCATGTGACGTCGGCGGCGGCGTTTAGTATCGCTTCCGGGAATAACGGGGAGCAGTAAAAAGGCATGGAATGGATGGTAAAAAGAAAGGAAGAGCCGAAGAGGTCTCAATTTTCAGGCCTGCCCTCGGTAAGGAAGAGCACCTTCACCTTTTGATTATACTTCCCATCCTCCTCCAACGGAGCATCGCACACGCCTCCTCCCATCCCCAAGTCACCGCCGCGGGAAAAAAATCTTTCATCGCCTCCTCGGCTTTTTTTCTTTAATGCTTCCAGAATTACGCCTTCGCGCCTTCCCATCCGACGAAGGGCTCTCTTCCCTCCCCTTTACGACACCACCACCCATCAAGGTTACCCCTCTCGCGCGAACGTTTTTTCGGCCCCCTTACCTCCGCAACTAGCGGTCGTTCAAGCGCCGCCATTCAAGTCTAAGAGAAACGACCAAGACACCCTACATACATTTAGATTCTCCCTCTTGAAATCCGCGGCGAACTGACGGAAGGCCTTTCCAATGATGCGGATAAATTTTACTTCGTTCCTCGCCTTTCACGTCCCCTTCAGAAACATTGTTTCGTCATTGGAGGATCATTGTTCTGCAAGATTTCTGCTGTTGCCAAAGGTAGGGTGTTAAAAAAATGACTCTACACTGAAATATGCTACATTTGGTTATAAAAGAGACTTCACTCAAAAGAACACTGGACATAAGGATGGAAGACAGCAAAATATTCCTGAACGCGATTAGGGATGGAGCTTATTCCTGATATAACACCTCAACACAAAGTGCAAGAGAACGGAAGCTACGACACCGGAAAAATACGTATTGCAATATGGCTTCTTTTTCCTCTCATGAACGCACGCGCGCTATGGGACCAAGCACTTGAATGTTCACGCATGAACCCTTTCCTTAAATTTGCCCTAAATTAAAATCTGCCCAAAACCACCAAAAACAGGGGTGTAACGTACAAAAGTGCAAATAAAGCTCAAATAAAGCATGTAAAGAGTTTCACGCTGGCGTTTTGCCACACCACTGTGCCTTTTAAGAATTTTTAGACAAGAAGACTGATTTCAATTATTCCATCGTGCTTCCATTGCAGTGTATTTTCTTCCAAATTCTACATGTATTTTGTAAGCAATATATTCTCGTATTATTACTTTACCATGAATATTGCACATCGTTCGTATAGAATAAAGGAAAGAAAATTTCAAATATGTTTTCATTTCTCTCCACAGTCTGAAATTTGTACTCATAAACGTATTGGTTGGTTGTACTCATAAAAGTATTTGATTGATTGCATTTTATATAGGCTTATAAGAAGGAGAGGCATTACCATTTCATTCTCAATGGTGCAGAACAACGATCTTACATTTCAAAGCCCAAACCACGCATCAGAAAATTCATGTTACTAGCGACAGATGAAAAGATACCCTGAGAGCGTATCTTACGCTACTTATTTATCATAATTCTATGATTAAAACGATATAATTTCCCGATATAAGATTCGATCCCGCGACCTTTAACATAGATCTCCATGCTTTCGAAGTGATTTCCACGGCCGGTTAAATGGCCCATTCCGAACGTCAGGGTAGATAAAGCGTAAACTTGATAGTACATACTGACCTAATAGGATGGGAAGTGGCTGCGAATGCCTAATTAAAAGGAAACTGAGGGCCATCAGATTTTGGGCTATAGTTGTGTAAGTAGACGAGTTGTAAGTTTAGGTGCTGCAACAGCAGAGATTTTATCACGCCACACAGTGGTCAGAAATAGGAAAAAGCCCAACGAAAGTCAAAAATCCTTCATTTGAGGTACACACTTGAAACTTGGCATACACGCTGAAAATTGATCACTGATCATGGAAATATAAGCCATTTTTGAATAATCTCAACCGTTTTTGAGATACAGAGGCCCAAACATGGCCAAGTTTCCAAAAACACTCCTGATCCTCATGAAAATATTCTCTTCGGACTATAGAACAGCTAAGGTTAAATAGGAAAAGAAGAGGAAAAACCCCTTTGAAAATACCCATTAAATAACGTCAAACGTCATGAATCGCCCCTTTTCATTCGTTCCTCTTCGGCGAGGGTGAAAAGTAAGAATTAAAAGAATCCCGGCTGTTGCCTTTCCTGGTAAATGTGTAAGGTACTCTTCGCGTGAAAACTTAAATTCTACCCAAAAGATGTTCCTAATATGCGACATGAATCCGGAAAATATCCAAACCAAAGCAAGTTTAACACAGTCCCGCGTTCAGTGATCGATCCAATATCCTTGTAATATCTTCAATATAGTATTTCGGGTCAATAGAGACTGTATACCATGCTTAAAATGACAAATTTCAATAATTAGTTCCAAACAAGTATAAATATCTAACTGAGTCACCGAGTCTCTCTCGATCCGGCGTCGCGGAGACGGGCGCCGAGAATCGCGATCGAAACATTGCGTTCATTTTCGCAACCGAAAACTTTTTTCAAGATTTTTGCTTTACATTCTTAAAATATCTTTAGTAAATACTTTGATGAAAGTTTTCGCGCTGACAATTTCCTTAAACTAAAGATATTGTCTACTTAATGTCAAATTTTCCCGGAAAAAGCGTCCGCCATTTTGCGACGTAATGCCACACTAATTAAAAAAATCTTCGAAACTAATGATTAATATAGATAAACTATCATATTATCGGAATATAATGTTTTTTGCTCCATGAAAATCCTTCCAAAACTTCACCAGCAGCTTAACTTCAAATATTTTTGAAGAAAAACGAGATCGGGAGTGTTTTTGGAAACTTGGCCATGTTCGGGCCTCTGTATCTCAAAAACGGATGAGATCATTCAAAAATGGCTTACTGTTCCATGATAAGTGATCAATTTTCAACGTGTATGCCAAGTGTCAAGTGTGGTGTACCTCAAAAGAAGCAATTTTGGACTTTTGTCCGGCTATTTCCGATTTCAGACCACTGTTAGTCGTCTAGCCTAAGATCTTAATCCTGGGATAGACGCATACTCGTGCCTTATGAGGTATTCGAACCCGTGACTGCTGGGTTAGCAGACAGGCGAATTACCGACCTGACTACCATGGTCGCCAGAGAATTATTGTCAATATTGTCCGCTCAAAGATACCATAAATTAAATTCACACCAATTCACCATTTTACGATCGCTTGACTGGTAACAAAAATGACGTTGTTCCACCACAAATTTAAAAAAATGAATCCACTATTAAAACGACGATGACGAAGCAAAACTCACTCTAAGTTCTTAAAACATAATTCGTACAGCGAAGGGAATGAAACCTCATAATTAAAAAATCAACAAAAAAAAGAGACGAAGGCATAGCTAAAAGTGCGGACGAAGGTAACGAAGAAATATTTTCCTGTAGGACGTCACAAAATAAGGGTTCAATACGGAACGATTAAAGGAGTGTTTTGATACCCTTTATCCCTGCGTAAAGCCACGGAGTTAATTTCAGAATGGCGCCGATCGGCGATGAAATGGAATTTTTCCCACCCTCTGAGCGCAACCGCGACGCTCAACAGACAAACTGCTGGGCAGCGGTCGGCTGGGCCCTCAGATCTTTTGGGATCCATGGCACGGGCCAAAACAAAGCCCCCAGACCCATCCAAGCCCGTTTTCAGAATAAGCCTCGCGCCACCCGAGAGTCATATTTTTCTAATCCGCGGTAAATCGGAACTAAGCCCTTTGATTTCCGGACCCGCGGGCGACTCGAGCGCCGAAACCGGCGGATCAATGTACCCTCCATCCACCCATCCTCCCATTTCCAGCCCACATTTTCTGTTGACGACGACGCAGAGAAGCCCCTGGAGACTGTTACCTAGAAGGGTTGCCGAGAAAAAATATACCGCCAATGAGATCGCCAACAGGAAGCAAGAATGATCGTGCAGCATTTCCACGAATGCTACTTGCCTGTGGTGCACCTCACAAAGGACGTGTTTGCGAATCACCATCGTCTGCAGTGATTTTCAGGAATGGCTCGCGCGAGGATAGTGATAACACGCGATCATCAGCGATTTTACTTAACACAGATTTTTTAATATTTGGCACCCAAATATTTGCATTTTTAAGCACGATAACTTTAGTAATCGTTAACTGCATTCAAAAGAAAATCACGCAGACTCGGAAGGAACACAAGAAGATGATATTGCCCCAAAATAGCTAATTTTCACTGGAATAACAATACTTTTTGGCAATCTTGCATCGAAATTTGCCCTTCGAAGCCTAAGGCTGGATGAAGCAGCAGAAGTAGTAGTCGCTCTAGCAGAAAATTGCAATTATTTTGAGCAGTATTTGATTGAAAATATGCACCAAGGAGGAGCAAATGACAATCAATAGATGAAAATCATTGTTCATGCCAGAAGTATTATGAATTACGTTTCGCAGACACATTAGTTTTTCATTGCCTTCGTCATCAGAAATCGCACGCGTTTTCATACCAAAGGCATTATTGTGATTCTAGCGTCAAACTTGTAACCCAGATGAAAATGATCTCAAAAACTAACTTGAGAAGCGTACGGCCAAAAATTAGCAAACAATTGCTAAAGCATTCTATTCCCAGAAAACTTTCAATCTACCAATGTACCAATGAAAAAAATGTAAAAAAGTTCCTTGTAAAGGCAATCTATCACATGAAAACTACCGAATATTATTCTCAAAGTGCACATCGCACAAGCCACTGACAAATAACAGCATAAGTATATACATAGGTGGCCCTACACTTAAACATGCATCGGAACACGTGCCGATGAAATTAATTACGATTTGATCACACGTGTACTTGATGTGGAGGCATTTCACTCCCGGCCCAAAACTTGTGTCAACGCAACTCCCATCGGTACCTTTTAATAACAACTGGTTTAATTTAGAAATTTCCCACTAAAACTACAACGGATCACGGATAATGTTGACAGAAGAGTTGAGTAATCTGCAATTTCTACGTGAGAGCTTGTAGGGCCATAAGTACTGATGAAATAAGTACCATATGAGAATTAATCTGAAAAAATGGTAATTTCCTGAAAAGCATGGCATTGAGTGATACATAATGTCAAGATATAATTGCGTTGGATTCAATCATTTTTTAGGTCCGGAAACAAGAGACAGCGAAGGAAAACTGAGCGATTCAAGCACACGATAGTGAATCATATTGGTCAGCTATTAAAGATTCCACATTGCATTTGATTTTGAACATGATATTTCAGTTATCAGTTAAAAATATGAAAACAGTACGTATTTTGAAATGAGCGTATTAAAAATTCATATTCATTAAAAAATAAACTGGCTTAGTGATAAATAATTTTAAAATTAGATTTAAACTGGCTTCGTTTGTAAAATTAAAACAGATGACAAGCACCACTGACCCAGTTAACCGTGAAAGACGCTAAACAAGTAATCTAAACCGGAGATTTACTCACAAAATTGACTGACTGAAAGACTTACAAAATAGCACTGACTGACCCAGTTAACCGTCCATGTGATAGACGAAAACAAGTAATCTACACCGGAGATTTACTTACAAAAGGCGTTGAAATGGTTTCCAAGTTGTTCATTCCACATGAAACTCACCTAATGGAAGAAAAGAAAAGAGGATTTAGTCAAATGCACATGGGAAATGTTACCTTCATAGTGCAGAAATTTATTCACGATAGAATAAAATAAATAGGGTAAAAGTATATCACCATTTCTAAAGTTCACGCGAATGTGATGGAGAGTTTTTGGGTACACCCGTAATGCTCGGAATTTTGGTAGCAATAAAAGCATTTTAATTCCCACGAGGATGGAAAATTGTCCTCTGCGCACTCGACAAGCCCAGCCGAGTCCGCTCGAAAAAAAATAAATTCCCATGCCTCTGTTCTCAGAGTGCAAGCGAGAAGGAACACGACTCAGCGCGCACCAAACAACCAGAATACGATGTAACTAACCTTGCGCATTGCCTGCAGATGACTGCATTTCAGTCTAAAAGGTCATATGCCAGTAACTGATTACTTCGTTCCTGACTCAGCGTACATCACCAATTGACCCAAACAAATTCATCAACACGATACATCTACATTTAAGTGTCAGATTTCGAGCCACTACAAAGGCTTGAAGCAGACTGAAAGAGTTGTCCATTCCATTCATTCCACTGGACAAGATCATAGCCACATAAAGAAAAGGTACATTAAAAATAGTTAACATGCCGAGATCTCAATTATTGAACAGGCATTTAAGACGTTAAGCTATAAAAATGCTTCGACGCATGTTTGACGAAAACTTATGCCAAGAAACATGCGAAATATCTAACAGCTAAGAATTCACAAAAAATAATTTTATTACTTAAAATACTAGTATTTTCAAATTTTAGAGAACATTCTGAATCAGATTTAGATGTAAATGCATTAAAAATGTAATATCTTACAGCAGAAACGTATGAGCGAGATTCGTGAACGGAAAAATTATAACAGGTCATTAACTTTTTATTTTGAGAAATTAGCTACGTTGCATCGATACTCAAAAATAACCATAGAACCCCATTAAAGAATTTTAGAAATATATGGCATTCACTTTATGCCGAGATTTCAGAAATGGTTTGCACACATTGAGGATATTAAATTTCCGACCGTCTTGTAAAAAGAGGGTAGGCAAGGCTAAGAAAACATAACCAGCATATCAGATTGACAAAAATGGTTCTCCGCAAGACCTTTATTAGTTAAGACCAAGCCAATGTAGGAAGGCTAGTAATAACGTGGATTAATCAGTTCCTAAATTGAGTTTTCGATATCAGACAGAGTATGGCTATTTATAAACAGAAAAATGGCAGTATCCACACCAAATGCGAGATTCTAATTGGCGACATTAGGATTGCCAAACGGTTACATTGTCGATAGGAATGGTACAAATATTGACTAACAGGTCTTATTTCCGTACTAAGTTATCCGTGTCAATCCGTGCTAACTATGGCGTTGGATACGGTATAGAGATAAACCAGAATCGCGAAAGTTTCTTACCAAAGCTGAATAGTTCCCACTAGCTTTGTAGCAGAGCTACGTTGGGTATGTTTACCGTTGGTATTGTTACCGATGAAAATTATTCAGGGGCTATTCCAAGTAAATTTAGGACCAAATTCCTTTCCGATGAGATTGAAAATAATTTGAACACGTTGAAAATTACGGTCGATTCAGCCACCAAAAAGATGGTTGGAGAAAAAAACTGCACGGATAAATTCTTTCCAGTGAACAATAACATAATCGGAGTCATTAAAAGCAGATACTTCGTCGTAATGTAATTATTATAGCTTGTAATATACCAGTTCTCAACATACTTCACACATTTTACCAATACTATTCTTGTCTATACATACCTATAGTGAAATCTACCGTAATTGATTCAAATTACTGTTGAATGGCTATTCAAATTCTTTCGTGGTTTTTATCTAAGAGCCTTACGTATGTCTAATTTATATATTTTTCACATTACAAAGCGACGTATCGAGTAATGAATAAAGGTAATGCATGTTTGATGGGGAATTACCAGCTACCACACACCCTCGAGGTGGATTGCAGGTTACTAAGTAGATGCACTTTTTATTTTGTCATTTTTCCTCCCTGCCCTGAACCGGCACGGAACTGCAACTCGCTGAAAACTTTGAATCTTGGAGGAGAAAAGACGCATTCCGTATTCCGCCAACGACTTTCCGGTCTTTCCAAATGATAGCTTCGAGAACGATGCCAGAACATCAGCGTGGGGGGGCAATGGCCGACTTGCAAGGGATCGCAGACGGAGCGACCACGGCGTGACAAGGGGCTGGCTACCGGAGATGCCGCGCCACTGCAGCCGCACCACCGCTTTTCTAAAGGGAGCGGAAATCTCCACTTGGGTCCGGAGTGCAGATGCGGCGCTGGTCACGGACGGAAGTGGCGGCGCATCATGTCTCGTCCCTTCTCTTCGTCTTCGGCCAAAGGGTGGTGGGCAGAGGGGAATGAAGGGCGTCACATCGATATTCCGCCGACGGCTTTAACGAAATCAAGGCGCTCACACTGCAACAGCAGGAACGGGAGGAGAGGACACGGGCCGCATCCATTCGAGCCGCGCTAGCCGGGTGCAGCACTCACCCCTTCAAAGGGAGGCGGTCGGACGAGCCACGCATTCCTCTACGGGTGCGGCGAACAGGAAAAGGTGCGGTGCCGTGTATTTTAACGCGTCAAAAGTCTTACCAAGCCTTACGCATTTTTCTGCTACTGACACACGATCATTTTTTGTGTAGGTGTTCAGCGATCATTTAAGATATAGATTTTAGAGACAAGAAAACTGATAGCTCTAGTTTTCATTTTCGCCACTCACACAGTCACTTTCTTCGTCCCTTTTCGAATCATTCAAGACATTGGTTTCCTATTTTTCACATCTACATCTAGACATCTACATCTACACGATAACCTGTAAGCCACCGCGAGGGTGTGGGGCAGCGGGTGAAGATCACTAAGCATTCACTATTGACATGCAAGCATGCTACCATAGGGTCTCAGGCAACTAGATTGCAAGTTTGTACATAGTAAGTAAGGGATTAATACATGCATCTTGCAGTACAGACTACTCTAAAATAATTCTTCCACCTATCCCTTTGCTATGCTGCCTATTCTGTTCTCTTATAGAACAGGGGAAAAATGCCATTTTGAATCTATCGGTACGACAATCTATCTCTATAATCTTATTTATCTGGTCGAATATAGCATAATACGCCGGTGTGTTTAATATGTGCCTAACATCTTCAGTAAAGCTATCCGATTGAAATTTCTCTAAGAGATTTAATCTGTACTTTAACCTACGCTCTGATAGTGATTCCCACCCTAATTCTTGTATTAATATTGATACACTACTGAACCTATCGTAACACCTTTTAACGAACGTAGCTGCTCTCACAGTTACGCAGCTCTGCTTCACAGCTACTTGCTGTTTACAATAGACGTTCCATTACTGACCTCTGCATTCTAAATTTGCTGCCGTGCACAATGATTGGCTGCCTTCCGTGTCCATGTACACTACATGCAAAAATCTTGAGAAGTCACTCAATGCATCAAATACAACTGGCTTTTACGAAATGTATTGCTTTGAGATAGGAGAAACTTTGCAGATGTAGGTATCTGTGTTTTAAACAAACTATAAAGCAAAAATATTTTTTAAAAAACGCACCCATCACTATATAATTGACATTTTCAACATCGTGGCTTTCTTTAATTAGAGTGAAATGAGATTAAATTTGGAGATTACACATTACAAGATATGAGAAAAAAAGCGTTCAGAACAAAATTAAAATTAACTTTTGATGGACTAACAAACAATATAGGGACTCTAGCTGGAAGGACGCAGTAAGAATCACTACAGGTATACCCTCGCTTCAAATATGTGAAAATAAGAATATGTAGCAAAGTCTAAGAACACCACACGAAAAATCTCTCGTGCGGCTATAACAGGATAATTTGACCATCAAACGTTCAAAAAAGGGAAAAAGATCCCCTAGGGGTAGATTAGCTGGGATCCCTATCTACTGTTCGGTGTGGGAAACGATATGGAAGCAGGAATTGAGAGATAAAATGCCGACATAGTTCATCATAAACCTTCATCTGTTTAAAGCCAAATCGTTGCGGACAACGAAACTATTTCTGAAATTAATTCTACATTTGTTGCAAACGGGCTTTCAAATAAGATATAGAAATAATAGGAAATGAATTAAGAATTACGATAGAAAAAGGGTGAGGTCCCTAATTTAACATTGAATCACTTTTCCGCCTGGGAAACTAGGTACCTTATATTAATCAGGGGTTTATCAAGCCAGCCCTCACAATCAAAGGCGCTTTAGACCTGCAGGAAGGATAAATCCAGAGGAAGGATTAAAAGGTTACCGAACTACCTCCTCTGCATGTGCGTCGAATTCCTCCAACTCTTTTTTCCCCCTATAATTAACACACTTTGGCCCATAGGAATGGGTCATTGCTCTTCTTAGTCCCAATACGGAACTACTTGATCGGGGAATCGGGATACTCTGGAAAATGACTCGCTAATCACTGCACGCTGGCCATCAACACTCACGCGACGTTTCGTACGTCCTAAGGCGCGCAGCGGGCAGACAGGATGATGGAAAGGAGGTATGCCGGTCAGTTGAGGTTGGAATCGCAGTGTCCACCTCGTACTGACCATGGCCCGCTGTTGTACCCGCCTGGAGGGGGAGACAGCCACACAGGTTCCTTCTTGTGGACCCCGCTTTGCCTTGCCGGCGAGAGTTTGAACGCTTCCATTGACAGTGAGAAGGAGGGTAACTAAGTTCTCGCCCGTTTTTCGGCATTCCAAAATGCAGGTGGTTTATTGTTGGGTTAAGGATGAACCGCGACTGCCAACCCTCCCCGAATCTCTCCCTTTATTCTCTGCTTTCCATCCTTTTGAAATTCGGGGCCATTTATTTCGCAGCCGGTATTTTGTTACCAAAAGGGTACGCCGGGATACTCCGTCAGGCGGGAGGCTTCTTCGCGGTAAGTTCTCCCCTCGCAACACTCCTCCCCCACTCCCAAGGGCCTGGAATCCACCGAGAGCACCTGTCTGGGACAAATGCTACTCCCTGACTTCTCCAGTTTCTTCACCCCTCTCCTTTCTTAAAATCTACCTCCTCTGAAAACACATGAGCCGATATCTTGGAAATGAATTCACGTCACGACATTCATAATTTAGAAAACATAATCTATACTTTGCCACCATATCACAATAGCTCTATATCACAACAAGCTCTATCATTTTGTTTCCTAGCGGGTGACGCGCAGGCCGAAGAGAAAATACAAATAACATTAGTAATTTCCTATAATAATACCAAGCACTTCTATGCGTGGAATAGACATTGAAAGTTATCATGAAGTAGATCCTACCGATACAGTGTTACTCACGATAATCAGTGAAAAAATCGAGAATTGGATTAAGTCGATAATTCAATAATTTATAAATCAAACTGTAACAGCGAAATAATGCGTAATTAATTAAATTTACGCAAGGAACTATTGCATGGTAGAGGAACACATAATATGACATACCCACAAATAATTTCTATGCACACAATGCTTAAGGTAATATATATGACGAAGAAAATAGTGCAGTGAAAGATCACTATGATTAGTCTTCAATTTTAACAATAATGATAATGAAGACGAATGGAAACTTTGATCATTAACTCGTCACAATCACAAATATTCCATCGCACAACCCATGATCACACATATAATTTTGATAATTATCGTTCTCTATCTAAGAATGATTGAGTACTTGATTGGCGCGTCACTCTCCTGGTTTATTAGCGGTAGTAAACACTAAGTCTGATCAGGCTAAGAAGAGACATTCCACTGTCAGAAATCAGAAAGGAAAACTTTAAATCGCAGAAACAATTTGAGCAGGTAAAAAAGGATGCACCCTATCCAAAAAATATGACAAAAGAAACACAGAAAATCCTTGGGAACGAGTTTAGAACAATAGAGTAGTATTTATGGATTGGTATACAAAGATATTGACGCCACTTAATAAACAAAAAAAGGAGGAAGTGATTGCTAAGATTTTATCGGAAAAATAAAAACTATGCCAAATACACAACACACGTTTCATAGTATTGGAAGGAGAAGAAAAAAGAAATTTTCAGAACTATATGATCGAAAGTTTAAGTTCTCTTTCGACTACAGTTACCCAGTCTCGCTGCGATATACTACTAAGTTTTTTTTCTAGCCACCAAAGCATTAAATCACTGATAGCAACGGCACCGGACCTGAAATAGAATATTGGAACGATTGAAGGTCAAAATTCCAAACCATCCGCACTGCATGCATCCCTGAGCACCATTGGGGAAATATGGCCGAGAGTAACGTCAATCGATGATCGAAGCGAGGA
This sequence comes from Platycnemis pennipes, assembly GCA_933228895.1. NCBI lineage: Eukaryota > Metazoa > Arthropoda > Insecta > Odonata > Platycnemididae > Platycnemis > Platycnemis pennipes. The sequence continues at coordinate 140,491,840 of OW121849.1, read as the reverse complement.
CCGCCACAACTGTCCACACTACACCCCGTCACGATGAAAGGAGAACGGAAAATATGGAGGGGCGGAAAAAGAGAAAAGCACGGTGGTCGAAACGTATTCATCCTCTACAGCGGAGCAGTAAACCATGTGTGTGCTCAACCTTGGAAGAGGATGACTCCCCGTAAAAGGAGAACTCCCGCGGCTGCCCACGAAGTCTCGGGGGTGAGTACGAGGGAGAGAAGCATCGACGGGGAGGAGAGCCGTGTGCTGGGCCACACGAATAAAAGATGCGAGGCACTCCATCCGCCATGTGCGAGGATCGAAATATAGAGGGGGGGGGGGGGAGAGTAGGGGGAAGCGAATACGGAATAAGCCCCGAGTCAAACAGAGCCTCCGTTTGGGGGGAAGTGGATACATATCGCGGCTGTCAGAGCCGTGGATTGCGGTGCTCAGGTGGGGCCCCTGAGGCCAGCGGATATCTCCTCGCCGGTCGCCTAGCAACTGCACGTCGCTTCCCTCCGGCGAGACGCAAGTTCGAGGATTACCATCAAAGCCCTTCCCATCACTGAAAGGAGTTGAAGATGGAATTTACTGCTTTGTAAATGAAACCTAAAAGATAAACATGAGGAAATATCTCCGGGTAAAAAGCATTTTCTAGGCACAACGATATTGTATTTCTTTATTGTATGTACCACGAGTTTATTCCACAGGCCTACGTAGATTGGCATTTCCGCTGCATGTTAAAATATTGTATTTAGATGATTTTATATTCCTCAGGGCTCTCGTTTATGTTCCACGTTACCTTTCTGAACATCTTTCCAAGGGAAACCAGGAAGGATAATATCGTTATGATCACGATTGATCGAAATATATATTTTATAGAATATTACTAGAAATAATAAAGAATTGGCCATTCTCCTACAACGCAGACACATGCAACACCCCCGAATAAGCCACATCGTCCAAGAACTCCATTCATGTTCATTAATGACCACATGTTGTGACTAGATAGCATGACAATATGACTCGCTAAATGAGAACAACTGGATTCCATTGATGGAGTCTGGTATTATGACCAAGAGTTCAAATGAAGAGTGGCAAGCCTCTAGGATGTAAATGCAGTAAAAATTCTAAATTTAAGATTCGTAAAATAAAATGCATCGCGAATGATTCTATTTATGGCTAAAATGGAATCGAATAAACCCAATCGGAAGGTTACATAATGACCTAGACCATGCATCAATGGATTCATTAAACTTCTTCTTCAGAAATACAGGTCAAAAATCCTAGAATGACCACCTTAAAAACGGTAAATTACCTAACTTCTGACATTGATATCTCGAAGAATTTAACCGATCAGGTTATAGGTGTAACAAAAATATCCTCAGCAATTGCCATATTAATGATGTCGCAGAGAATAACATGAATTGGAGCCAAAATACTACTGAAATACGGATACACCAACAATGACTTCATGATTCTGGTACACAGTAGAGGTACACACATCAAATTATACATTCAACGTCTATACAATGGATCGGTGTAGGTAATTTTTTTTACTTAAAATTTGAAAATCCGCCTCTGGTTACAGCTTTACTAGAACACAATGAATGATTAAGTGAACCCAATTCACAAAAAAAAACATTTAACAGACTGTGTTGAAAATGTCCAGGATAAAAAGGTTTTATAGAGCGGGATTCGAACTACAGACATTTGGCTTGCCTGGCCATTACACAGGCTCACATGCTAGTCAGGATTCCATTCCCAAAGCCAATCTTACAGCTTGTCCTTTATGCCCTGGGGTCAAAGATTTAACGTCCCGTCCGACGGAAGGAGTAGGGACTGAAATTGAAGAGCTCTCCAAGCAGCACTCTCCAGCAGCAGGACCGGTATAGTCATGAAAATTATTTGCTATTACCGGGTCTCGCACCTGAGCCCTCGTTATAGGTAGCCTGGGCCTCGATTATGGATCTTCATAAGCCATACGCTAGCGTTATCGTTATTTTTGTATTTAATTTACGTCAGAGAGAACGTGATCTCAGTTCATTTTTCGTACAGCACTTCAAATCGCTTATCACAGTCAGTGGAGCGAATTTTATAGACGGTTATTGTTAACCCTGCGCTACTCTAGGGGTAAGCGATAACGATAAAGATTGCGATAACGCGAAAGATACATCCGTGATTCCACACCTGGACTCATGCCAGCTCAACTTCTTGATTCATGGATTCTTCAACCTTCATATATCATTGTTTTTTTAATGCATGATTTAAAGTAGGCCACCAAGTTTGAAACGCCATTTTTCCCTCAGCTGGATAAAAGATAACGAACAACGGATCTGCTGTAATCAGCTTTAGATTCAGATCATTGGGGTACAAAACCTCTGCAACTTCCAGCATCCCCTTCCTCCGGTAGCTTAAAAAAGTGGCGCCGAATACTCGAGGTGACTCCGCAGATGAATGGCAATGGGTGCAAGCTCCGAAATTACGAATCTGTGCCAGAAATGATGCGAGCCTCGAGTCCGGCCCCGATATGTATAAATCGGACTGCAGCAATCACTTTCCCCCGAAAAGGTAATCTTCGGGCATGGCTTTCGCCTCAGGATAATCGCATTACCTCGCCGAATCAGGGCGCGCGAAAATGAAATTGCGCACACAGACAGCACCTCCCTCCATCTCTCTGCAGCCGCACGGAGGACGCACCGCGGCACCCGAAGGGGAGCGGAAGGTCTGGTGCGGGTGAGGGGGGGGGGAAGGGGAGCGGCACGGCGGCAAAGGGTCACTAGCGAGGCTAGAAATATTCGCAGCGACCCACTGCGTGCAATTCGCTACGACCATTCCCGGGATCGAAATATTAAGGGTGAGAGGGACTGAGACGTCGTGCAGGAGTAAAGAGGAAGTCACGAAATGTGGGGTGGGGGTGGTTGGGACGTCACCGGATATGAAGCAACAAGGAGCGAGGTGGGAAATGAAAGCTGAAATTCAAATACCCCATCGTAACCATCAGGATAATCCGATTTAAGCGGTATCGAAGACACAGCGGGCTACACGTGGGCGGTGCTTTTAGAGCGAAAAATACAATGGGACCATTTTCTCGGTCGAACTGTCCAAGGTATTTTATGTAAGTACCACGCATGGCAATGTCTCTTTATTGCAAATACGGCACTATTATTGCTTTGGCTGAAAAAATTAGATTATGGATCTAAAAGACAAGCAATAATCGTTTGATTTACTGATCGACTCGGCTGGTATCCAATTTAAGTTTTATGATTGTGAAACAATAATAGTATGACACTGGGCCAAATAATATAATCATATCGTGCACATTTAGAGGGAAATATAAAAAATTTACATATGTAATATTAGTTCATTAATATTTATTGTTTTGATAGCTAATTTCTTCACGTCTAAACCAGTTCCACATTCAAAATGAAAAAAAAAATACTTTTGCGCCCTAGCGCAGAGGTCAGAATGGTTAAACCACTTATCCTTTCATGGAGTCCATGACCCTCTATATCGTACGCCGGACTATCTGTATTCGACGAAGTGTTTTTCAAAGAAGTAGAACATCGATGGAATAAATCCTTCCTAATATATACACAGAAGAGTAGAACGCATTGGTAGTCATAAACTTCCATTGTCAGTAGCAATGCGTGAAGCCCCAAATTAGTGACCTAGGAACTGGAGGGGGGAAGGCAGGGTAAAACTGGGTGACGCATGAAACGTGAGAGGAAGAAGTGGAATGGGTAGAGGGTTGCTTTTTATAACGAAGTGAGGAGCGCTTGAAAGTGCGATAAATTGGAATCGGACGGGCGCCGTTAATAAGGGGCAGGTCATCACGCGGTGAAGCAGCGAATTGAAATGTGGCGAAATGAATTGTGGGAAGGGTGGATAGGGAGAGGGGCAGGGGATGTAGGAGGCAAGATTTGGTGCATTGGTGTCGGGGATAGGAGGTGGGGGGGAAGAGGAGAGGGTGGAGGGGAGGGAGTGGAGTGGAGGAGAGGGAGTGGAGAGGAGGGGAGGGAGACGCGAGCATTGTGGCGGAGTAGGAACCGATTGGCTTTGTTTAGCTCTCGCGCTAATTGCACTTGTATAACGAGATCAGATTAGTGCCTTCGTGGCTAAGCTTCAAACTGTTCACCCAAAGGGCCCAGGGTCGATTCTCTTGGATACTGAAATTATCCGGTGATGTGTAGCCAATTCAAAGCATACTACAAGCCCAAAATAAAACTTTTAGCTACCATGTTTCACATCATGTGACAAAGTTTCCTGATAAACTATTATTCATATCTCGTTGGAAAGGAAATATCTAATAAATGTTTGCATTTTTACCTATAGGATGGCATGGCACTAGATAAATAAGGATAAACTTTAGAACCCGTTACGCACTGTACCCCTATTTGACTTAAAACAAATCAATCTAAATCCTTTCAGTGTGAACCTTATTGAAGATGGGGCGAGGACATTCACGTAACAAGTTCTGTTGTTGATTCAGATAAATGGAATGAATGACAATGTAAACAAGATTCCTCACGACACCATTAACTTAGTAGTACTTCTTTATTTTTCGAATTGGGTACATTGGACGGCAGAAACCGACATTTCAATCCAACGTGCAACATTTTCGGTAGTCGTGGCGGACCAAAGCCTACTTCAGTCGATGAGGACCTCATTCCTCTTTTTTCTACTTCCATTTATATAGATATTTAAAATAATCTGAGATACTCTAAACAATATGATTTATTCAATCACCCATTCTCTCTCAGTTAATGCGACTGAAATGTAATACCGGTAATTTACCTTATTTCCGGTTATATATTCACGATTTTTTAGATTCAACAATGCCGAAGAAAAGATGTAAGTGGAAATTGCATTGCCATTTCTCATTGATAAGATAGCATCAAGTCATTTGCTTCCCTCTCTTCTCGTTTCTCGAGGGATTGTACTGCCAACCTTATAAACGGCAAGAGGGTATGGGCAGAGATAATGCCACCTCACTCTTTATCGACATCATTGCCATTTTTAAGGAAGCCACCTTCACTCTGTGTGAAAATTCGAGTCGTATGCATCATACTCCATTTGAAAATTACCACAAAAGATCTTAAAAAAGTCTCGTATATCAACAAATCACACAGCCATCTAAAATGATAGAGAGGAAGTTGATTTGAAACGCAGAAAAATCAATCTGTAAAATATCAAGAGATACTGAGGTTGGCGAATTGCACCCAAAGCTCCATTTACGATTCCACATTATCTTGATGGCCACGAATATCAAGTTTGTTCCACTACTCAGAAGGAGAAAAAAGTTTCATTTCATATCATACTAATTAGAATGTTAACGACAACAGAGTGTTTTACTTAGGGGCGGAACCTTTCATTGCCACCAAGGAAACCACATTATTCGACCCGAAGGCCGGTTTGGTAGGTTAAGCTACGCTCACCGTATATTATGTAAGCCTCATGGTAAGTGGAATTCACTCTTCAGTGAAGGAGTCTAATTTCATTCACCCAAAACATTACAAAACGTGGGTTGAGGTGGGATAACCCAAAAGAAGCCTCTCCCGGATTCAAACCTAGGACCTTTGGACAATCAGACCCAAGCTCTACTCACTGATCTATCACACTGACACCTTCAAAAGCCTTAAATTTACCATTGATTGACAGGTGCACAAGGAATCACTTATGCTTAAGCGGTGCAAGTCAATAAGAGGGAATAGTCATTATGTCCAGGTCCTATGTGGTAATAGTACAAGAAAGCTTTTTTTCCAACGAAAATTGATTCACCTGATCACATGGATATTTCATATGATGCGCGTTACGTATATGTCTTCAGATAACTCAGAGGCACAAAGAACACCCTGGAGTGCAAGGGAGAATACAATACACAACCAATTGGAACTAAAGGAAACGAATAACATTTGCCTCCAATAATATTTCACTCCAATATTGCCACTCAAAAAATTAGGAAATAGGAATTTCACATGAATCTGTGGCAGTACTTCCAGCAGGCATGACTCACTAGTAATTGATTAAACAATAAAATTTTCTATTTACTGGTAATTTTTAGATCTACGCAGAAGATAAGATATTCCTTACAAGTAATTAAATTCATATTTCAAAGAAACACAGCAAAAATGCCAGTAACATTCTACAACTTTTTACAGAATCACCCATTTCATCGCGTCCCACCATCTACACCATAATTTAATATTTTGTGCCGTAGTTTTTTTTATAAATTGGAAAGTCAATCTTGGGCAGGGGTTTCACGAGGTGCAGCGAAACGCAACGTGAAAAAAATACAATAGCGGGAAAGCCGGCCTTCCTAACAAAAATAGAGCATGAGTGATGGAGTCTACAGCAACTCTTTCAGAGCTCGTTTTCAACTAATAAGCGAAGCATTCTCCACTCGAGATAGGGCCCACAGTAAAGCCCACTCCTCAGTACGATTTCCTCAATGCATGGATCAATAGATGAGGCAATCCTCGAGAGCAAATTGTTGAAAAGAATTTGGATTGACGGGATGTCAAGATGCAGAGAGAGAGCTACCATTTGATATTGAAAATAATTTATGGATACAATTAGAGATTTTTAACGCAACAAACGGAAATATTACATCTCAAGTTAAATTATCTACAATATATTTTCAATTTGCAAATGTTTCAGGGAATAGAGAGCACTTATGCTGGGGTTACAATTCAATAGAGGATTATCTGATGAGAATATAACGAACATTAAATGCAGGGAGGAATGATGGGGGAAAGAAGTCTCCCATAGGTATTTTCCCGACAAATGAACTTAACATAGGCTATGCATTTAGAAAGCTTTAGATATTCCAAAAGTATGTTAATACACGTTCAGAGATAGTTACCTATTGATAAATCCGAGCGGTTACTTTTAATTGAATGCATTGATCCAGCGCAGGAAAGTACTCCCCTCAACGCGTACGAATCCACATCTCCTCGCTCAGCAGAAATGACAATCATTCTACATGCCTCGATAATGAGGATAAATTAACACAGGTCATCCGCTATTCTGATTGATAACGAAAAAAATGAATTGGAGATATTTACGAAAAATTCTCGGGGCCACCCATCAAGCTTATTTATCCATTTATCAGTTCATTATAGCCACTTACACATGTTCTGCGAACATTTTTGCCATCAGCGGCCCACTTACATATGCATCGAATATCAACCTTAAATAATTCATGCGCTTTTCAATCCTCAGTATTTCGCAGTGACGTGGGCACCGAATCAGAGCGACCCATCGTGGTCGTGCATTATTAGCGACACCCGTCCTCGATGGGTGACCCCTCTTCCCTCCCCCCAGGGGTCGCGCAGAGGGTCAGCGCGAAATAACAGCCCACGACAGAATGTCGATCATGCAACGCCCCTGGCGGAAATCACTATCCGAATTTCTCAAGCTAATTGTCCACCTTCAACACTATGGGGGGCATAAGGACTCTAAAGGCCGTTTTACCCGGTCATTGAAACTGCGCAAGTTGATGTTGATTCCGTTTGAGCAGTCGTCTGCGAAAGTCCGTGATGTAGGAAATTGCGAAGACGCTTGCTTGACAGTTTTACACGGTGCAATCGTCGGTGCATTATGTCAGTGACAATATACCATTCAGTAGCGGTGATACCGTCAATACATCGCATAACGTCAAGATCTGTAAAGTAGCAATTAATTAGACGTGAAAGATGCGATAAATTACCATCACTTTAAAATATGTTTGAAGCCATAGTCTAAACATAATAGTGGAGACCCTAGTCCCGTATACTTAGCCCAAAATTTGCACCACGAACGAACAACTGTGGGCCAAGGTAACTAGTTATTCCTTTACGAACGAAACTTAAGCTTCCACGTGATTAATCGCCCAGCTCATCATTATTGCACTTTATTCTCTACCTAAGGAGCTGAGTGCAAACAAAAACACCCAACTCAATCGTCAACAACTTATTTAATCGCTAGAATTCCCGTGGCAGTTCGTAGCCGCTACATCTGCACCATCTAGTGAGAGAAATAAACTTCAAACTTGCGCGAACGCATGTATCAGATTAGAACAAGTTCTAATTTGCTCGCAAGCGTCCTCGCAAGTCGTCGCTTTACACGGCGCAATATTTCTTGCGCAAGTGTTCTCGCAACAGCCTGCGCAGTATCAATGACCGTGTAAAACGGCCATAAGAGTAATGGAGACAATTTATCTGCCAGGGTGTTACGATGGAGGAAAACGGTAATAGCAGTCGCGATGTTCACTGTAAAATAGATTTGGCGAAAGAGTTGTTTAGCCACAGGAAAGCGTCAGTCGGTGTATCGTCCAGTATGCTCAGCAAAAAGGACTGGTGACGAATCAGTCCTTTCGCAGCGCAACAATGTATGACGGTGAAACGTGGAGAAGTAGAGGATGAAATTCGACAGGCGACTTCTGAGACGTGGGCGTCGAGAAGGAGCGATGGAGGGTGGAGGACGAAGAACGAAGTGCTGGGGATGGGAGGAGAGGAGAGAAACTCGATTGAATAAATCATTAGGTAGAGTAAGTGGATAAAACAAGTAATAATGGGGTCGATGGCGTATTGAAGGACTTGCTGAAGGGTGGATAGATTGCTTCCACTAAAGGGATGAATCAGGATTATCTTGAAGATTTCGAGCCAATCCTATCCAGCAGATCACTAATAGGAATAAACGTATCACATTGATGTATTTACGGCATGAGGATGACGGGTGTGCCCGGGCCAGAGCCAACATCTGATCCCGCCCCTCCCTCCTCGACTTCCGGTCCTTGAGCGGGCGCGGGACGATTTGGGGGAGCTTCCGTTTTGCCCGGAGACGCGCAGCCAATCCGGACGCAGAGACTGGCGGTGAGGAGGACATCGGTGGGGGCGGTGAAAGTCATTAAAAGGGCAGCGCCGGCCCAGCAGCAAGCCACTGGAGCAATAGTGATTGCGCGCTTGCGTTACAACTTGGGTTTGACCATCGGCGGAAGGAGGATGTCACCAGCAGGATTACGGGTTCGACGTGAGTGTGGAGAGGGGGGGGGGGATCGAAGGATTACAGGGTTAGGGATGCTATCCAAACTGTGAGTTGAAGGGGGGATTTGAGAGGGGATTCACCCTCAGGATGGGCAAACACAATCGGTACCTACACTCTGGCACGAGATATTTTCATACACTTCACAGGTTTCTTTTTCCCGATGACGCAAGTTTTCCAAAAATTACAACCATTCCGCATTAAGTTATTCCATGTGCTAGACACGCGGATTTAATCAATGATAAGAGTATCTGCTGAATTATTACAATTTGAATCCAATGCAAACTTAAACATTGCGCAGCTTATCAGACAGCAGATCGGGCTGCTGCTAAATGCAATGAAACTGATGTCAGACCATGTTAGGGATTGAAATGACCATTAAAAAATCAAACTATTCCTAAAATGTATGGCTGCAGAGCTGATTTAAGCCACTCAGATTAGAATAGAAACTGTTTTTATTCATATAATTAACACATTCATGCGCAATTCATGGCATAAAAAGCCATTCAACAAATGTAGCAATAAGCATGGGAAGAAAACTTCTCAAAAAGATAGAGGTACCACTATGAGCCTGATATTTTTCAGTGAGTGAGTAAAATGAAATTTGAACCTTGCCATTTGTCATTTAATCAAGGGAAAAGGAAATCCTTAATTAATCAGACTTGTTTAAAGTCGTAAGGAAATTCGCGAGAGCGAGGGAATGAGCGGTCATTGCAAGTCCTCAGCGCACAATGCCATTGTGAGAACGAAAAATGTTACAGAGCGCAACGGAAGGAGAACGCTAAGGACGGGCCTCATTGCGAACTCGTCGTTTCTCCAAGAAACTCTTCTCAGAAAAGGAAAGATTCCGGAGATGGAAATGGGGAGAGTGAAAAATAGGGGGGTGGGGGAGAGGAAACGAGAGGATGATTATTATATGGGAGGTTAATGGTTTTATGCTCCACTCTCCCGCCACGCACCTTTTACGGACGGGCCTAGAAAGCCCGAGAGGGAATTAAATGGACCCGGTAGGGAGGGCGGGGGGGGGGGGGGGGGAGGGGAGGAAGGGACCAGAGTGAGTGGGTAGGACGAAGGGTGGGAGGGGTCCCGTCTCCCCTCGGCCCCCGCCATTTCCTCCCTCGAGCCCCTGGATACAACGAACAGGCCGCCACCAAACGTCCCCCTGTGCCTTTTTATTTCACTCTTTTTTTTTAAATTCCCCTTCCCTCAAAAACAAAAGGCCATTTTCATTCAGCTAAGCACACCGGCTGCCAATTCTCCCGGATGATTAAGTGGGAAAAATCGAGGGGCATCGTCGCAAATATTTAAACCTTTATACATTGAATAAACTACGGCACGCCATACGCCCGAAAAGGGACGCACAGAGAGAGGCGGGGTCAGTCGGAGCGGTTACCCCGCCAGCGGATGGACGACAAAAGCCCCCCCCCCCCCGGCCACTTTTCCTATCCACCCTCCCGTCCGCCCCCTCAAAGCGATGCAGAGTGAGCGGGAGACGAAGTGTATGCGGAAACGGGGAGGAATTCTGGGGGATTAGTTTTGCCTTTTTCCGTCTGAAAGACCCCCTGCATATGAGATGCCCTACCTAAAATGGTGTCCGTGGCAATGCATTAAAGATACATACGTGGTCGAGTGCACAGAAACACAAAGCGCGGAAAAGAATAGCATGCGAATACATCAGCATCCGGAAAAATCGCCACTTTTCACCGATCCACGGTTTGGATTTTTGAACGGGAGGAAAAGGGGGAAGTGCTTTCAAAGTCCTAGGAATGGCAGTTAAAAGCGACGGAATCGCGAGAGCGACAATGATTCGAAAAATGTATTTATTCAAGCGAATTTTTTAAAGATACATTCCTCATGTTTTTACAAGCAGAAGCAATCATTCCAAAAACCTTTAGAGGCTAAAAGGATATGTAAGAGTAATATTTAAACTCGGCAATTTTAACACTGGGATATCCAAATGGCTTTTCAATCAATGTACTCCCAGAATGAAGCCAATTTTTTTTTCACGGTTAACACGAAATTGTTTAAAAACAAGGATTCGACGTTTCTTTGAGTTGCACCATAACGATGAAAAATACTTCTTCAATATTAGTGAATGAAGGGAATCGTGAAGAAATGATTCACATACCGCATTAGGTATACAGTCAAAACATTGGTATTGATACAAGACAACAATAATTAAAATATTTGTTTCACATAACCCTCTTATATCGTAACAACTTAATAATTTAATTTATACGACAAAGAGCTTGCCAAGGATTAAGAAAGAATATTAAATAAAGCCATTTAAATCGAATCTGGATGATTAATGCAAAACATTTTCAGTTCATTTAGCGAGCAAAGCGGGTCAAGTAAGGGACAGATTTTTGACATGAAAATTTATATCCGAGCATTAAAACTTTCATCGTTAATAATGTAAACAGCACATTCTATTACTGCCAATGGTTCTAGTATCAGAGCTTTCTCCAGCCTATATTGCTCGACACAACTACTCACATGAAATTTGGATTAAATACCGAACCTAAATACATTTCGGTATAAGTATGCTTGCAATATCAAGTTTGTACAATAGTTAAACATGCTGCGAATAAAAAAGTTTCATGCTTACAAACGAATTATATTAGATAACGTGTCAACGTTTCCAGCATGTGCGTTGGTGGTCATTGATCGAAAATCAAATGTTAATATGAATAGAAAACATTTGCAAAGAATTATTAAGAGAAGAATAATCACGTTGCTGACATACGCTTTCCGTCTCGACGGTACAAACACGATGACTAGAGGAGAAAAAAACAATCGTTATGCACGTAAAATTTCAAGGACGCCCACATAAATTTCTATTGAAACGAGTTTGAGATAAAGGGGAAGAGATAAAAACACAGGAGGGTCGAGAATTGGAATAGGGTCACCAAACGGGCGTGAGATAAAACTCCCATGCATGAGAAGGACCAAAGTTTTATCGCCTCAAGGATCGAAGCGAAGACCTACTCGAGAAGCCATTACATCAGATCTCCCTTCGCGCCACTCACCCTCGCCCGTCTCGTCACAAGCGATGCACTGGGGGACGAAGTTCCTCTCGCCTTTCGGGGGAGTGATGGATAGATAGCAAGCCTCCCAACTCATTCTCAGGAGGGGGTGGAGGAGAGTGACCTCGCGCGGCGGGAGAAAGAGGTGAGATGGAGGGAGTGAACGCCAAGGCGAGAGGGGAAGACGGATGGACGAAGGAAACTAGAAAGGGATGCGAAGCAACAAATGCGGGATTAATGCGATACGAATAAAGGTTTATTTTCAGTACTAGTTCATAATTATTTAATTTCACAAGCCAGTATCACAACTGGCTGACGCCAGTCGTGATACTGGCTTTAGTCACTAGGCTATGAAACTATCCTCATCAGGTCAACTGACTTAGCTTGGGTTGACGCAGATCTCTATCGCTTCTCCTATCAGCGGTGACATTATAGTAGTACAATTATGTTTTTAGGCATTCAACTACTAAAGTTATAAAGCACCGCCTGACATAAATATAGCATTCCTTTTTATGTACCTACTGTTTATGTATGGAGGGAAGAGGAGACTTATAGTCCCAATCTAGCCCCAATAAAGGCGCTTATCTATCTATCTATCTATCTACTGTATGATATACGATGATTTACCTCACCGCCGAAATGGCTTACCAGATACACTATTGATACGAATGTAAAGTATTAATTTAAATACATTCAAAAAGGTAATATTGGTTTTACTAATTGAGCAGTGAACAGATTACGTAAGAAATGATGCTTTACTTTCCATGGAGGAATCGTCGTACAGGTATGTCGCAAGCTGTACTTCCATCCATTAAGAATACACAATGAAAGCGAGCATGGAAGAATGCATAGCTAAGGGAGTCAGAATGGGGGCGTTTACTCGGAACCGAAATCGCAATTTTGTACACGAAATCGTTGGATGGAATGGAAAAACGAATTTTAGTGAAAACATTAATCTTCTAACCACAACCATTCACTCATAAATCAAAAATTAAAATAAGCAAAAGGTGACGCCCACCGAAAATGCTGCTGCGATAACATTGACGTCATTTTCCTCCCGTCCTTGACTGCTTTCAGGGGAGGGGGAAGGGAGTGGAGGGGGGTTCTCGGAAGGCCTGCTCGCACAGATGCTGTCGAAATCGCTCCCATTGGCCGAGTCAGCTGTATCCCCCCCTTTGCGATAAGGCGAAGTAGCTTCGCGAGCTCAGTTGTGATTGGACGAAGTCGATATACGTCAGAGGTTGCACCACACCCACTTTTCCGAAAGGGTTAAAAACATCAGTTTTTCGCCGCTTATAACTCGGGAAATAATTGTCGGATCAGAAAAAAGAAAAATACAGGTCCTTTTATTTTACAAACTCTATCAGATTCGGCAATTAAAAAAATATGGTAAACGACCCCATTAACCCAAAATGCCCTTGGTAACACCCTCGGTTCCATTAGTAGGAAATTCAAGCGAGCACCAAGCAAGCAATTGGAAAGATTTGGTACCAAAGGTGTCGGAGGGAAAGTATCCGTGTCGCCTTTTAAACACTCACCAATCGGTTTGTCAATTTTCACTTCACTGTAAGGAGATTAATGCCTGACAAGCGAGAGAATCTGGAGAAAAGGAGCTCAAAAATAAGAAGAGCGAGAAAATCTCCTGAGATGAGGGAAACATTAAAGTCGCTTTGTAAGCTGTTAATTAAGACCTGGTTTTGCGCTTTTAACGCATTAAAATTTGGAAAGGGAGCGTGGGAATACATTTTAATGCCTTATCACAAACAATAATATTTTTTCCGGCCTGAAGCTGAGAAAACGGATTAAAAAACGAAGAGGATTTTCATAATTTTGAAAGTTTTCGAGAGCAGAGGAAAATAAATCTCACGGAAAAACGAAGGAGGAGGACAAGAAGCGGAGTTTATGACAAGAGGGAGTTGGAAATGCCAAGCCGCGTGCAGTATAAAGAGAAGGCAAGAGGAATCGCCAGATGGAGTGCGCATGCATTATGCAAGGAGAGAAAGGCATGACGGGACGAAGAGAGCGAGAAATCCTGAAATACGTGGCGGAGCAAGAGCACCATCTGCCGCGTAGGCAGGCGTGCGCTCCCTGGACGCGAAAAGGGAAAGGGCACGCCCCCCAGGGCATCTGAGGGAGAGCCCGAGGGACACGCGCTGCCGTGACCTACTTCCATTCCCAGAGCCACCCCCAGCTATCCACCAAAGATTTGGCAAGTGAACCCGCATCGACAAATCTTCGACACAGGCAGGCGATCCGGAGATGGTGTAGTCTCCAGGTCCAAGAATCACCTGAGCATATGGACGAACAGGAATTGCTGACAACGAATCAGCATGGATTCAGTGACAGGTGATCATGCGAGTCGCGAATGGTTTGATTCGTATACGACATTTTAGTTCATGGTGACAAGTATATTTGAGAAATGTATGCGATTAAGTTCTTCATGGCAGTACATGGATTGTGACATTAAAAACGTGCATAAATCAAGGAATTATATATTGGATCAAAATATTATGTGGGCGCGATCTAAGGGTCATTAGTGACCACAGTTCGTCTCACTTAGCGTCCCTCAATGAAGTGTCATTGAGACTATTTCATTTCGTTAATAAATTAATGTTAAAAGTACGAAGATAGAGAGTAGAATTCGCCTCTTCTCTGATGACACGCATGTATACACGGAGATTATAATCAGAAGGATACTGAATCACCAACCAAGGATAAATATACGATACATATCCGTCTGGAGATTTTTCCAAAATATGTAAAAAATTTTATGCTCATAGAGCGTTAAGTTATTTTCCTTTAAGTGATTACTATCTATCGAATGCAAGATCCCAATGTCTTTTCTGTACTATAAGATTTTACTTGGTCGCTATGCATGGCAAACAAGTGGATTGTAATTTGCAGGAGTAAAAATGTTTCCTGGACCGAGGTACTAACCACGGACCTCTGGTTTTCTGAGCCAATGCGCAGATTACCACGGTACTCAGGATTCCTGATCAAAAAGCCTAAGAAAACATATTTCTTCCGACAATATTTAATATCTTTGGTCTCTCTTTCCAGAAATTATTATAATCATCTTCACAGTTTCCGTTAGCTCTTTTAACGTAAATTGGATTCGGAAACAATGGAGACACATCTCATAACATAAAAATACACGAGAAGAGAACAAAAATATATTTCAACGATGTAAGCGATGCAGAGCAAACAGCCTCATAACAACTCCCCCTGCAGACGAAGTCATGATCACATCCAGTAGGAGCTGGGCGACCAGCGTTCATTCTTCCGGGAAGAGGGCGAAGGAGAATGCGTCGGAGAGAGGTGATGGTGGGAGACGTTGAGGGGAGGAGAGATGGTCGCCACGAGGGGAGGATTTCAATCTTGGCGAGGACGGTGGAGGCCTCGGGGTGCTGATGGCTCGAGGAGGAGAAAGGCGGATGCCAGGGGAAGGGCCTCCCTCATATCCTGGTGGGGGGGTGAGGGAGACGAATCCTGACGAGGAAATGAGAAAATAAAGCACTCGAGAAGAGAGGACAGAGCGAGTGTTTGTGAGGTGCGCGAAAGGAGATCCAGAGGAGACCGAAGGCCATATGAAATGACACACTCACTCACACGTGCACCCTCGTTTCCACGGGTGGACCATACGAGGTCCTTTCGATACACGATGGCAATACTGCCCCACCGCATGAAAACTGACCAACTGATCTTTATCAAGAGAACACGAGAGATTGTACACACCACAAAGGACTGGACACTACATTTACAAAGAGGCGTAGTATGTTCTTTTATGATGAAAAAAATTCAAATGAACATTATAAATGTACGAGGGCAATCAAAATAAACGCCTCACAAAGTGTTCATCCAATATTTATATAGTACAACAATGATAGAGCGTACATCTGGAGCATTTTTTACGGCAGTGAGGCATCGACAATGACAGCAGCGTAGAAGAAAAGGGTGGAAGCAATCTAAATGTGGTGCTACAGAAGATTGATGAAGATTAAATGGATCGACCGAATAGGTAGCGAGGAAGTCCTAAGAAGAGTAGGAGAAAAGAGAAGTCTGCTGAAAACTCTAAAAAGAAGACGGGACAACTTAATCGGTCATATCTTAAGACACGATGGCCTGATGAAGGTAATCGTCGAGGGAAAAGTAAACGGGAAGAATGGAAAAGGCAGGCCTCGTATGAGATATACGGAACATGTTGTGAAGGATGCAAAAGAGAGGAACATACGTTAATATGAAGAGGTTGGCTGATAGAAGAGTCAAGTGGAGGGCTGCGTCAAACCAATCCTAGGATTGTTGACCGATGATGATGATAATGAACGACAATAGAAGCATGATGCAAGGCTCTCATCTTACTTAGCTAATTTAGATGAATAAAAGTAAAAGGTATAGAGAAAAACGGAGATAAAAGGAACTATGGCAGTATGGGTTTCCGGTGAGACTTAGGAACCTTGCCAAATTCCTAACGTGCGTGCTGCACGCCATTATTCATATTACAGCGTCAAAAAGTATTCAAAGTAAATAATAAGCTACACAGAAACCAGGTATTCATCAAAAAATCACGGCTACGCATTCTATTATTAAAAGTATTGGACTAATTTAGGAGCAAGTTGTGAAGGATGTAAAAGAGAGGAGCTACGTCAATATGAAGAGGTTGGCCGATAGAAGAATCGAGTGGAGGGCTGCGTCAAGCCAATCCTAGGATTGCTGACCGGTGATGATGATGGACTTATTTAATGGAAAAGACTGAGTTGGGTCAGTAATTCAAGTATCGCGCAATGGGGTGGTGTAAGATCTGTTGAATTTCGGGAAAAGTGATGAAACACTTCCAAGGAGGCGGTTTCGAGGGAAGACGGAGAGAGACACTTTGGGGGCAAACAAACGCACTGCGGACCTGGAAAGTAGCCATCGACGGCGGCAGGGCTCATCACGATCGATGCACAAGACGAGGGCTGGCACATTTTGCAACATAAGGTTCCATCAAACGCCACCGGAAAGATGGGATTGAGGCGTGAAAATGAAAGAGAGAAAAAAGCAGGCGAGTGTACTGATGGTTTTAAACTGAAATTTCCTCCGTAATTATTCCTTGTGCTACATTCTTCGTTGGAAACCCAATTAAAATAAAATCATCAAAAACGGCGAACTATAGGTAAGGAGAGAACATCAATTATGCTATCTAGGTATTATCGCCTGAAAAAGAGAAAAACTAATCAATAGATGTTTGTGGCTTCCTAATTTTGCTCACGCCAAGGCTTAGACGTGGTGTGGATTGGAAATTACACCAAATCCCCATAAAATGCATTTTCATCGATGATAGTGACTTTTCAGCCGATAAAGATGTAATTAATGCGAGTAAAGATGCTAAAAATGCGCTTAAATAGCAAGGAAAACGAAGACTCCCCCTTTCACATAGGTTAGCATGTATAAAAATTATTTTATGAACGACGACCTCAATTGAGTATTTGTACTGCGCAGAACTATTATCAGAGACAGCGACATACAATCCTCTCAGAAATGCCTTACATTTGTATTTAAAACGAAATTCTATGATTCGGCAGGAAACATAAAGCACAGTGCGATCATTGTGATAGAGTTTTGGGAAAAAAAGTTAGCCAACTATACGACCTAGCCGCATCTCCTAAGCAGAGAATGAAAAACTATTATGGGGTCCGGATCGACGTACTCTGACCAAAAAATTACTACACGGAAGAAAAACTTCATTATTCAATAACAGAATTTCCAAAAGTAAAAAATCCACGCTGATTTCCGGCCAGGTACTTTGTTACTTAAGCTTCCTTCCAAGGCTTCCAAAGTTCCAAGGCTTCCTTATCAAGTTTGGAACTCTAAAGGCCTTTAAGACAAGACGTTCCAAGGCCTGCCGCACATACAATTGTCAAAGACAAGCCGTATTTGTGCCAACTTCCACGAGATTAAGGGCAACTTTAAATACTAAGGTGCTTGAACTAATTCAAGGATTGCGAACCAGCTGCGAATGCCTTAGAGGAGTCACTCGCTGAAACGGGGTATAGCAGAATACACAAACAAACCATTATAAAAGATATGAATGGAAAAAATACTGCCTATTGGAACTGACACGTTTCCATTAAAAAGAATGTGATGGTATATATATTTCCCATTAAACGTGTTCACATATTCCCGGCGCTCACCACAAAGTAGGACACCAAGGTGAATTCAGCCCAACTCGTCGAGGGGACACGGATAGCACAACCGCATGAAATTTGCGATCGCGCGAGGATTCTTCCACCCGAGTGACGAGAGATCGGCCTGATCAAGAGAGAGAGGCTGGCGAATCCTCTCCGACACTCTCTCGTTCCGCATCAGAAACTTCTCGACGGCTTCGGAATCCAAGTCCTCTCCATCCCTCGTGCAATCATGGCGGCCCACGAAATCAACTCCGTCCGTCCGCCCACCGCGTGTCCGTCCGGGCCTGCACGCTAGTCACTCAATCCGCGTTTTTCTCCTCCAGTAATGACCCGTCGGTGAGCCTCGGGACAACGGGACATATGGAGGGGGTTGGAACGGCGAACCGAGAGGGGAGGCATATATATATGTGTAGGTCCGTGTCATTTCATCGGTGTCCCATTACTGACCGTAGGATGGGACGCTGAACCGTGGTTCACTTGCTCCTTTCGTTACGATTTGGCCAATGCCGACGCCGAGATTCTCTCCGCCCTCCCATTCCCATCCTTGTGTCTTTCCGCCCTGTCTGAGGATCCTGAAAGTGCGGATACAGGCTTGAAAACCACAAAGATACAGGCGTCCCGTTCAGGCGACAGAAAAGGACGCGATCGGTCGGGAGAGGTCACGACGAGTCAGGTCTTGCGGGTGATTCGAAGGCAGCGGGGGTAAGGGATGAGAAGACATTTGAAAAGTATCCTAATTTACTGGGCACTACTGTTAATTAGCCAACCAAGGCACACTTAAAATCATCGGTGATTTATGCTAGGGAGGTATAGGGCGATATATTGAGACACTCCTTTGATAATGGTATAATGACACCAAATAAAGTGTCCCGTTGATTGTTCCAAAGCGATTCTTTATATAATGTGCACCTTAATTAACATGGCTCAGGACTTTTAAAAATTCGGAAAAAGTAAAATAGTAGTGATTTACTGAATTCGAACATGCTGTCATACAAAAAAGTGAACATACGTTGCAAACGACAGCAATAGGAAATGAATTCACTCGTCGGCCACCCGATGTCTTTTCACGAAATCGGACAAACGTCAAGATTGCCTCCTTCTTGGAAAGGAACTTAAATGAAGGACACGATTTTAATCTACTGCGGCTGTAAAGGAAAGTATGGAGCACCCCCTGACGGCCAAACGCTACATTACTTACTTTGAAATGAAAAATCTATCTAAAATATTATCTACAGAAATATCCATTTCATGAGCAGAGTCAAAGTCGTGGAAAATAAACAAATCACAACGCTGTCACGGAATGCTTGAGTAAAGAAGTTTTTCTTTCAGAAAAAATATCGACTACCAAAGGATAAAGACTCTCCAAGTTAGAGGGTAAAACTAAAGGTAGAATCTTGTACGGGGTACTGATAAAACAAAGACTTAGTAATTTTCGACTCTTATTAATTAATCTCTTCGACCGAATGAAAGAGCAGGTCACCATTATCAAGAGGACTACAAAAACTGTGGATCGGTAAATTTATTTATAAAATGGACGAGGGAGTAGGGGTTTATTAGGCAATGGAGACTCGGAGGAAAAGAAGTGGGAGAAATTACGAAATTCAGAATGGAGATAGACCAGGGTCAAGGTTTTGGAGAAGCGGGAGAGGATGCAGAATTACGACGTGACTGAGCCTCGGGAAAAATTTCGTCACAGTTTTTCCGGCTGTCATAACTTAAATGCAACGTACGACATTTTCACAACATCTATTTTTACAACTTCGTAAAACTTATGCAAAATGTATTAAAAAGTTTTGGAAGAGTGAATTTCAAAAAATGTCATTAAAACTTGGAAAACTCATTGTGCATATGAGGCAATTATTTTAAATATTTTGACATTCTATTGACGATAAATTTTCTAAACGTTTGACTCATGTATAAGCAATGACACATGTGGCATGAATCATGACTAAAATGGGTACACCACTTCTGTCAACAACATTAAAACAGTCTGTAGTACTATAAAGTAATTTTACAGCAGTGAACGAGAAGACAAAACATAATTGAACACTATATTTAGGAATCTGTCCACCAATCATGAACGATGAATAATTACCAACATGTCCCTGGGTTTACTTAGAACGGAAGGGGAAACGGATGAGAGGTGGGTGGGTGGTATTCAGCTCCATCGATGAAAAAACAATGAACGCATCGCATGGCCTTTGTAGGAACTGAGTACAATAACCATTTACTCTTTAGCAAACTCGGAAGAAGAGGAAAGACCTAGGGTGACACGGAGTGCAATACAGCCGTTTAATGACCACGGTCATTGTTTGGAAGACTAGTAATAAAATGGATGCATAATAATACATTTACGGGTTATTAAAAAACAATGACATTCACATTTTAGGTCAACATACATGTAGATATATCTAATTATATGTTACGCATTTAAACGACATCAAAGAAATATTAGAAAAATTATAAGCTACCCATTTCTTCGTGGTGCAGTTGGTTTGACACCTTCAGGTATTTATTTTTTTTTAAATTCATCACCAATTTTTGCACGCAACTAATTTTGACGTAATCACAGAAAAGTGCTTGAAAAAGGTGTTGCCCAGCCTAAGCCTAAGACGAAAGAGTACCGATTGAAATTTTAGACAGGATGGTATCCCCCCTCCCCCAAGTTTTCCAGCTCCTAATACAATATAATATCTAATAGAGATGTGTAGAACAGCGAGCACCCTATCTGCAAATTTTAACCTGATTTTATTTACTTGAGAGGTTAATTAATCGCCCTCCAGCTAATACCTCTTTTGAGGTTCAGGCAAAAGGAAGAAAAATGTGATGATTTTCAATATTCTAGAGGGTTTTTTGATGATGAGATCTCCATAAATTTGAAAGGGAATCTATGGGATTAATTGCAGATAGATGACCGCTGTCTTAAGGCCGTTTTACACGGCGAATGATCATGCGAATGAAATCATGCGCATGAAATTCATGCGTCGTGTAATCGAAGAGGCTGTTTTACACGGTGAATGATCATTCGAATTAATTCCTTGAATGTTATGCGCAGAAAGAATGTGCAGTGGTAGGCCTATCGATATTACATATCGATTCACGGGAGATTTCCGACCAACGCAGCTGTATCGATGTTCGAAATTGGTCGGAATGGTTTGTTTACGTCGTCTGCATCGTCGGATATACGTGATAGATTAAATAAAGTATAATGATGGTATGGTGTATATTTAGTAATTATAATATTCATTACTCGAAGATTTCTAGATACTGAGGTTTAAGTTGATCTGAAGTAAAGTAGAGCTCTAAATGATGGTTCGGTATGATTTAATTTTCGCATCTACTGCTACAAGTGCCCATTACAATGGTGGCTGTCACCATTTAGCCGGAGAAAACTAGAAGGAGAGAGGAAAAATTGAGGTTAAGATATGCTAGGCTTTATTAAAAATGAACTGTTATTATAAGACTGTGAGGACTATCGTAATTAATAAGAGAGACGCTGGAGCAATTTCATACTATATTAAATCCAGCCAGACATGGTTATGAAAAGTCGGACACAACGTCGAGAGAAGCAATTACTGTGACAAGTGATCCTTATTCAACCTTTGATATACATGTTTATAATATTGACATTTTGCAATTAGTTTCCGGCTGGCGGTCACGCTAACAATAAGATTTTAAGGGATGGGTGAATCGTATCCTGACCGTATACAGTTATAACGTTCCCTGATAACTCGGCAAGAATTCATGAAGGTATAATAAGTTTAATTATGCATGAAGTGTTTAGGAGTATCTATCAGAATAGATAGTGCACTATTTAAAGGTTACATACGTGCTATTTATCCCAGTTCATGGTAGCTGTGATAACAATTACAACAGGTGACATCCGCATGAGAGACAACGGAAAAACGCCCTTGGAGATACCTATTTCAATGTAATGTTTTCAGGTATAATTATCATGTTCTGTTCTAATACTTTATTGCTTAATACCTTTTGTCACCAGAATTATCAAAAGAATCGAATAGCTACATACATAATATATTATTTTCAACTCAACCTTCGTCCAAAACGTGATTAATTGAAGAACTTCACCAATCAGAATTACATCAGATTATATATACCCTATGGGCAAGCCAATTTATTGTATAAGTACGAAAAGCTCCGAAAACCAATTATAATTGCATTTCGTCTTGTACTTGTTTAATTCGAATCCTCTTCTACCCGCTCATAAAACAAAGACGGACGTCGTGCGCTCGTATCACGTGATCATTCAAGGAATCATGCGAGCAAAATTAGAACATGTTCTAATTTTGATCGCATGATCATGCGAATGAATTTCATGCGAGGAGATTTCCGTATTACACGACGCATGAACTTCATGCGCATGATTTCATTCGCATGATCATTCACCGTGTAAAACGGCCTTTAGAAAATTAGATTTAGATTAGAAAATTGGGCCGTTGTAACCGGAGGCTACATGATAAGAACAAGATTACCTGCTCCTATCACCGAATACAATATCAGAATTAGGTGCGCTTCCAAATATCAGTAGAGGAAGTAAACAGTATATATGTATGTATTTTAATCATACCTAAGCACAACGCCACTCTCTTTCATGAAAATGCTCTGATCAGCAGGAATTTGAATCGAACGATACTACATTCAAGCTACTCATTCGTTCTACTAAAGAAATATTTCCAAAGATTTTGCTACACATGAAAATTACGCTACGGTGTAATTTAAGCATTCCAGATCCTAATCATACCATCTTGGCTCCATAAGCGTCTTTTTATACACTTCGTCTACACATTGAACATCCAGCTTCTCGTCTATCTTGCCAACACGGATTTCACAATGAGTACGATATTTGTGGGAGAAAGAATTTAGATAAAGGCCCAGATATTAGATGAATGAGACCGACGTTGCGTCACCAACTCAAGTTTAATTGCAGGCTCAACGGTGGGAACTGAAGCAGATGGAGTATCTAAAAGCCGAATTCTACCAGCACTAAACCTATTGTAATCGATATAATAATAGCATAGTACACGAGGAAAAATACAGGGACGGATTTTTATCCTAGTAAATAGAGCGTGGGACATCTATCATAAACAGAAGCAGTGAAAGAAAAGATGAGAAGTCCCTGGATGAATTCAAATTTGGATTCAGGAAAAGCAAAAGTACAAGAGAAGCAAAGCTAGTCAAGGAGAAGAGAATAGTGAAGAGAAACAGGAGTTCGTTGACTACGAGAAGGCTTTTGATAACTCGGATACATTTCAACGCTAAGTATTCTAAAATAAATTGTAGGGTCATATATGACCCATCAGTAAGAGAAGCAAAATAAAGAAGAAAGGAGTGAGAAAATGTTGTGAACTATCATACTTTTCTCGATAAATCCATCAATGAAACCAACGATAAGGTTTAACGATAAGGATAAGTGAATAGTGGGTAATGGCAAAGGCAGTGAGAGGCTAAAAGACGATTCTGGTAAGCACGGAAAAGACAATGGCCAGATATTATCTGAAGATCAATAAAAAGAAAACTTAGGTTATGAAATGTATTAGAAGAGCAGAGGCCTACAGCAACGTTAAACTGGGAAAACAAAAGCTTGATGGGGTGAAAGATCAGTATTATTTAGGAAGCTGAGTAACTCTCGGTGGAAGAAGCAAGAAGGGAATAGATTATCCCAGGCAAAGAGGGCACTGTTCTAAGGAATAATTTACTTGCGGCTGGAAATACAACTTTGAAAGTAAGGAAACAATTCATCAGAATTTATATCGGATCATGTCTATTTATGGCATTGAGGTATGGGCGATAAAAGCTGTAGAGAAGTCAAGGTTGGTCGCATTACTAATTTTTTGCTACAGAAGAATAATGAAGTTCCATTGGATCAACCGAATGACTTAAGCAGAAGTCCTAAGAAAAGCGGGAGGAAAGAGAAGTCAGCTGAAAACTTAGAAAAGATGAAGGGAGCATCTGGCATGTATGGAGACATGATGGCCAGAGGACGATTGTCGTCGAGGGAAATATGATTGGGAATAATGGACAGAGAAGGCCTCGGATGAGTCGTGTCTATCAAGTAGTGAAGGATGTTAAAGAGAAGAATTATGAGAATGTGAAGAGGTTGAAAGGGAGATAGAGTAGAAGCTGCGTCTACCTTATCGGAGGACTGTTGATGATTGTGTGGGTTATTAGGTACTATATAATCTTTTCCGTAAGATAATGAAACACATTCTAGCCCATTACTGCCACTATGTTTCCACAGTGACAATATTTGTCTAACTGAATACGAACACAATGAAGGAAACGGGCATTTGCGCTGCATAGCGGACGAGAGCCAGCGAGCAGACCGGGCACACCTCTTCACATGCATAGAAACGGCGACGTCCGCATCTCGAAGGAAATGCCGTCCTCAAGTAATCCGATGCGAACGTCTCGTGTTCCGCGAGATGGTGGTGGTGGCAGACGGGGGGGGGGGGGCCTTTCTTTATCAGTGAGTTCCCGCGCAGGCGAGGCCACACACACAGCCGTCCGTTTGTCCGCCCAGATCACTTCCACGAGATCGACCCGACCCCTGAAAGAAGGCGGTGACGACGTAATCGAAGAAAGGAATCGGAATGAAATGGACGTGAAAGCGGAGGGGACGCGCCGCCGCCATGTTGGAGAGGGGAGGGGATATCTGGAGGAGGGTGGGGGTGGAACCACAGATCCTCCCCCTTCCCCATCCTTAGTAGAATCTGCCACCGCTAGGGGATGACTCCAGGTATGCACTACCGTCGGTCACATAGCCCTAGAGCCACAAACGGTATGCCATAATACATATAGTACCGTACGTACATACAATGCTTCTTCCAACGTCACATCATCAATATGATGGACTTAGAGTACACAATCTAAAAAAATCATTTAAGTATGCTTGCCATCCATGTAAAGTAATGTTTTAAAACAATTACATTTACCTGTAATACATTTGGGACTCATACAGCCAAAAAAATTTAAATTTACACGAAAAATCTTAATTAATGATTCCTCAGGTACTTTTCATCAAATCTTTTATCATTCATTTCTTCCCATGCTAGAATAGAACTTCATTTTAAATCTCATATTCTTACTATCAATCCAATTCGATCCTAATGATATAGACTGTTATACAACGATTGGGTGATATGCTCTTTACGTCATCCGATAACCAATCCACCATATGTTCTAGGAGACATTCACCACGTAATACCCCACTCTACTATAAGAAAGTGCATAATTCCGAACTAAGCTTTCAAACAATTTCGATACACCAATGTGGCCACCATAAAACACTAAAACCTATTATGTCTGTAATGTAGAATCCAAGATCCAAGATCAAGCTGGCTTCATCCGAACCTAACATAACACAATATTAGGCGCTGGATACTCATCCCGTATATTTCCCAAGTATGAAGAGGAGGCGGAGGGGATGAGCAGCTAAAATCAGGTGCCGTATTCCACGTCCCGCAACATATCGTTGAAGCCTGTGTTTATGTTATGTTTTATCTACACTTCGCTGAACGCCTTTCAACCTCCAATATTTGTTCAACGTCCAACAACCAATTAAACCAAACCAAAGTTAAAAAGTCCAGCAACCAATAGTTGTTCCACGAAATTTGTCATTATGCTATAACCTGCAAGGACTGCAAGAAATTCAGACAAAATTATTAAAAACATAAATAATTACTAGTTACTAAATAAATAACTTATATTTTAATCTACTGATTATGTGCCGAGTGAATGTTATTAATTTCGTGTTTTTTCCCAACAAAATAAACACGGTGTTCCGTTCAGCGCCTAAATTACACACATTCATGTCGATCATATAATTATGTAACTTTCAACTACAGGAAAATAGTATAAAAATAAAATAAAGCTATGTTCTATTCCACATATGCATAATTAAATACTACTTGATCGGTTTCGAGATTTTAAGGCCATTAATAAGAGCTGACTCAGCTTCCTAATGCACAGGAAGATAATTCAAGGATACAGATCATTAACAAGAGCAGACTCATTTCTTGTTACACCTTTTTTTCCACCTGAAACTGTCAAAACCGGTCGGTCAGTATTTAATTATTTGATTATATTTATGTAGAATAGAAGTTTTATTTAATTATGTAATGTCGCAATTTCTCAACGTTGCTTTTCCTGCTATTTCTATGATACACGAAATTGGGTTCATTAAAAACAGAAACCTTTGAAATGATTGGATTTGAGGGAGAGAACGGAGATGGATGGAGAGAAGATGTCTGACAAAAGTGGTAACATTATGAAAACATCTATCACCACTGGGTAGCAGGGAGGAAGGTGAACCCTGATCATTTAGCTGATTTCGCCGACACAGGCTCCCCTATGTGATAAAATTAAGAAAACGGGAATAAATAATGTTAAATGAATGCAATGGCTTAAACACCATGAACATAATATTTTTAAGAATATGAGATTTCCGAAGTGAGAACAAACAAAATTTCAAGTTAATCCGCAATCTATTTTGCTTGGGTATAGGTACACCAACGTAAACTCAAGCTTCAAATTCGAAAAGAGAAGTGAAGGCACGCCACTACTGGCTTTCACTGAAGTGCGCTACATTTTTCTAATTGATTTCGAGATCTTTCAACTGTAATCTTTAAGCTTCAAATACGAGAAAATATACACAGTAATGAAGTGAATGCACTTATCAACGAAATTACGACAAATTTAGAAACAGTGATCCAGATTATCAACGGAATGAATAAACAGGCAGCTTCAGTGTTTATGCGTCTCTCAGAGACCAATGGAATAAAACCGATGCATCATACTAAAATTACTTCACAGAAACAAGGATGAGCGTAAGTTGAGATAAAAAAAGCATTTAGCCGGAATTTTCAGGACGCAAAATATGAACATATTTCCGTTTTCCGACAGCTGAAGCGATAATGCAACGCAAGTTAATGCGATGGTCCCTGAAAGTCATTTTGCGCCAAAAGAAAATCTTGACGCATAACCGGGCCCCATATCTGGGACTCTCAGGTAAGAATTACTCTAGTCTTTCAAAATCTTTATGTCAAGTTCACACGACATACCATCACTTCACATGGGTCGTTAGACGCTTAGGGTTCGGTTGAGAGATATTCCAGAAGCCAATACTTTATTATAAAAGAGAGCGAAGAATTCCCTTCCCTTGGGGGAATGCTTTCCGTTTCTCTTTTACTTAGAGCCAAAAAATCCACTTCTTCCACGGAGAAGGAAATATCGGTGACCGTTTCTACTGAGGAAAGAGTAAAAAAATCTGTGCGAAGAATGAAAGAAGGATGGAAAAATTCTGAAGAAAAGTAGAAAGAAGGAGATGGTTTTTTTTGGGCTCGATGCCAAGAGGGCTTCCTCCTCTGCCGAGTATCGATTCTACGAAGGCACACCGCGCGCGAAGAAAGAAAGTCCTCCTGCCAAGAGCAATCTCTCCCCCTTCCTCCCGCCGGATGGTGGAGCCCAACCCCCCGAGCACCCAACTCCCTCCGAGCAGAAAAAAGCCAAGGCAGAGGTGGTGCTCACGGTTAAAAGGGGCTGGGAAAAGAGCGAGGGCTGGGGGAGGTGCCTGCTCCTGGGAATGGCGATAGGACGACTATGAAGGGAACATTCGAGCGAAGGCGATAACCATTCGGAAGAGCAAGGAGAGAATTAGTCGAGGAGGAAACTTTATTGGAGGAGAGGTGAATGCGGGAGGGAAGGCAGAATGGAAAGGAGCATTTCGCCGGGGAACGCATATCACGCGGTAATGACCGTCGCGGGTACGATCAAAATCTACTGGCTTCGGTGAATGTAAGACATGATCAGGCATTCGAAGAAAGCTTTCTCAGACGTAATAATGAGTAGCGATTCTCAGGCGTCCTCTTCACTCCTTATTCATCTAGGGTAATGAGCACCAATGAAGTGAGGGTTATAATAATACACGAAGTATTCCAACCTTATTTCTATGAATGTAGCGTTTTTCTCAGAATATTATCTTCTACTGGAATGTTTCAATAAATTTTCTATAAAAGTGAATGGTCCTGTGCCGCAGAAAATCAGGCAATACCGGGCCAACACATTTTCACCGCTCTAAGCCCGATTTCTTCAGAGGCTATATGATCGGAAGTAGGATAACGGGAGGGCCCATTTCCTCTTCTAATGCCACACAAGACATTTTTCGCATCTTATCTCACTGCCCCTGCGTTACGTAGGGTCTTAAGTTATCACATGATAATCATCGAAATTATTCACTAGTTCAATAAAGGAGAAGATGGCACAGTGGTGACGGATATCAGAAAATAAAATTTCAAGATATTAATCCAGGTATTCAGAGCACCCTCTTGTTTTCGCGAGTTTTTTTGCCCACAACGATTGTAACTAAGTAATTTTATAATTCAGATAAAGATATCTTTAAGCTAAAGAAGTTGGCACCGATTTCCGTAGAAACATGAATGCGATACATGGGAGACGGGCGACATTCGTAGATAGACCTGTCGCTCCAGTGTTCATGATTATAAATGTTTGGGCTATTTTCGTATTTAGTTCTCTTATTATAGTCAATTTTTTCAATTTTACCCGAGTTTTCCTGAGACAAAACTGGCTGAGAAATCACACACGAAGGGGGGAGGGGGGTAATTCCTTCGTCACCTACCTACCAATCAGTTCACCACAAGTCGCCAGCAGGGAGACTCAAGTCCCTTTTTTACTTAGAGAAGGATCTTTGGGCGACCCGGAGGGCGGTAACGCCTCCTTCACTTCCTACAGATAGAGCAGTTACTATGTGCCGCCTCACAAAGTATTTTCTTTTTCGCTAAGAGAAAAAAGAAACTGAAAACGGAAAACAATAGACGTTATCGAAACTGGGAAGATAATTCATTAGGATACGTAGTTTTCACTCATTTTGTATGTTTATATGGCACATTGCAAGCAAAGAATAAGCGTACTTATTTTCAACACGTCCATGCATGAATGGCATGTAACCACAAATAATAGTATGAGATTAGTTCATTGAAATAATGATAGTTTCAAAGAAGAATGAATGTCATGTAGAGCCGCCCAGTTTCGTAAGTGAATTTTTTTCGACCAACCTAAAACCGTTACTACTACAAAAAATTGGATTGTTTCCGGAAGTGGAGTCAAGCTGTTAAGGTGGTTTGCAAGGCACCATGTAAATTCAGACGAAAACTATTTTTCTAGACATAATGTTTTGTGTAAAAAACTAATTCAAGAATAATATTGAGGCTTCGCCTAGGGGTGAACGACTCCACCTCTAAGAACAAAGGTTTCCAATCACACACGCACACGGGCTAAGTAACACTCACGGTCGAGAGGGTAAATGCAAGAGGATGACATTGAAGGGAACACAATGGTAAGGGATTGATTGGCTCTGCACCTCTCCGCCACCAATTCAACAAGTTGTAGAGAGAATCACGGGAGGGTATGTGTTTGTGCGTGGGTGTGGAGGAGGAATGGGAGGAGGAGAAGGAGGAGGCGATTACACACATTACACGCGGTGCATTGCTCTCATCCAAAAGGGATCTCCCGTGGTTTTGCGGGCGAAGGATGGAGCCGACTGCGCCCCCCATACCCAAGCACTCAATTCCATCGGCCTCATCAAACGCGTTTTAGCTAATGCCAACCAACGCGCGCGTCACTCCTCTTTTATCCCGTTCAAATAAAAAAATCATACTCGCAGGACACTTAAATTATAAACTTTATCAAAGCCACGTTCGATGCCATGTTAACCCTGGCGTGCGGATGCAACACACCAATGTTATAATGATCTGAAACAGCTTTTCCTCGGCCTACCAGGATACCAAAATAATTAGCAAACTACGGAGAACCCTCTCATAACGCAATGCCTTTCAGGAAAATGAAAATAAAGACAATTATAAAAAGCAAAATTCATTAAAGGAGATTAGAATGAAGGTAAAAGGGTACATAGAACTAAGAACTTTGTTTTATTATTAAATGTATTAACGATTAATAAAAAGATTTTATTCAAGAAAACATTTAATGACGACCACTGAGAACGAAAATAATGACTGGTTGAAGCATGATTAATTATCGCTCTCATCGTGAGTTTTCCGTCGTCAATGCTCAGCGGTGAATCTCGCATGCGAATAGTGAGAATCACCATAATTTTTAAAGAAACCCCTGCAATACGATAAACATACCTATTAAGCATTCAGTTCACGGAGGGAATACGATTTTCGCATGATTTGAAAACACAGACACAGAATTTGATGACCTCTCGGTAATTCTCATGTTCACCAAGAAATATCGAGAGGGAATCCAAAAACGATAAAGTCAGGATCAACCAACGTGAACGCAATATAAATAATGCTGGAGGAAATCATTCCTTATATTCATCTGTCATTTACGACAGGCACACGCAATACTCTTAGCGAATTCCTTTATTTCAAGAGTGGAAGATAACGCAGCATCAAAAATAAAGCGTGGGGATAGACAAAAAGTGGCATTTTCTTCTTAAAACGACAAGGGCGGGTCGCAAGGAAGGGGATTTAGACACGTAAACGCTGGGTAATGGGAACGCGGAAGTCTTAAGTCTCGATAACAAGGAGAGAATACTGGCGGAAGGTGATAAAACTTATTGAGGAAAAGAAGACAGCATAAAGAATGACGAAAGTTTCACCTTATTTTACTGATTGAGCGGGAAAATAAACAGTAGTTTCAAGTCTGTCGGGCACGATTTGCATTCATAATTAATACCTAGCACTACTATTTTATAATGGTCATAAATGTCACTGAAGACAATGAAATTGGCCATGCTGATTTATGAATAAGAGTTTCCACCACACAATGGCCAATAATATGGAGCGTATTAGTTGAATTATATTACTTGCACCAACCTATCCGAATCATTTACCGAAAACTGTACACAAAAGTAATAATGCCTAAGTAATAATTTAACTACAGGTCCGCGTAGTCAGATACAGAATATCTGGTATCAGATATAGAAGTACTAGCGGTAGTTGAAGATATGCTTAAGGCTATTCAACAAGGTAGTGAATATACGTGGCGATATCCTAACTACGCATAAAAATATAAGACGATCATATTGAAGCACGAACGTAAGTTCAAACTTATGATCTTTTGAAGGATGACCAAGGAAGTTACACTGATTATTTATGATATCCATATTATTACATAAAAAGCAAAAGATAAGCCTATATTGATTCGTGGTCATAACGACAGGTAGTACTTAGAATCGGAAACTTTCATAACAGCTTTATATGACACACCTAGTAAAGGATTCCACAGAAGCCGCAACAAAATGAAAGTAACAAAGTTAAGTAAAGCGCGCTGGAGGAGACAGGTAATGTGAAATGACGTCAGGCGATTACCAGCTTTAAGTGCAACTGTACGATATGTCCAGCAAAAATAGAGAAGTCCACGGAGTAAGGAATGGCAAGAATTTGAAGACATAAAAGATAGCCAGAAAACCAGAAAAGTAAAGCAAAAAAATAGATAGAGCCATGCTCTCCGTCATAAAAACAATATTATTACGCAGAATTAGTCGTCAGAGAGCAGAAAACAGTTGGCGGAGTAAATGAATGCAAGAAAAACACATTACGGACGCAATGTTAAAAAGTACTTGAATAATTAGAATTACATATCCCAATTAAAGTAGAATTTTACAGAATTGATATAAAAAGTAAGATAAGATAATATACGTACTACGTAACCACCGTAAAGAATGAACGAGAAGGGCTAATCGGAACATTATACTCGTAGCAAAGTACTTGTATTGATGAGACATAAAAGAAGGCGTTAGGGAAAATTAGTCTAGGATTTAAAAAGCACTGTTGACACAAGGTAATGAAAACATATGCAAGGTACTGAAAAACTATAAACACACTTTGTTTGTTGATTAAGCTTCCTGGAGGCGCTTTACTTCAATATTTTGTGAAATGCCATTGGCATTCCAATCATAAATACAAAAAAAATTAACTGGTGAAAAAATTGAACCACTATTTGGGCTACGTTGTAAAATTATAGGCCGTTAATCCTACATTTACTTTTCTATTATGGTGAGAGAGTAATGAAAACTTACTCCCTATATATGAAAATAAATTAAGAAACATTTCATTAATTTCATTGATGTTATATGCCACAAATATCACAGTTGAACTGAAAAAACGGAAGGTCAACAATAGCTGAAATTCCCAACAACTCAGAGGTTATAGGAGAAATTGCAGAAGAAAAACTAAACAATTACCGTAACCTTCATTCAAAAAAAATAAAAATAGATGATAATATTTACATAAAGACAAAGACGATGACATCAAATATGATCATTGGTACCGGAATGAGATGCTCTAGAAGTAAAAGGAAGGGTTTAAGTGATCGTAAATATTACATTACCGAAGCAAATAGCAAATATCCTACGCATACTTCACTCATGGTTTCCATTAATGGCGTTCCTTGAGCTCAATCAGGAACAAGTAGCTTCTCCTCGGAGATTCTTAACCATTTTCGGCCACTATATTCTACAAAAAGACGAGGAAACCAACGTTTCCACGCGTGGCAAGCACGGACAACGTTGCCCAACTCAAGCGAGAGCGTCTGCGTAATGGGCCAAACTCACTTTCCCCAATTCACTGCGGGATGGGGGAACCAAGTCCAGGGGAAGCGCTGCCTAGTGGGCGCAAAATCGAAACCCAACACGATCTATGGGCGAGGCTGAGAAGGCCCTTCGATTAAGGCCGACATCGAAAATCTTTTAGGGAGTGAAACCGACTCCGGCGAAAAAATAAAGAAAGGGCGGAATGAAACGATGGATCGGGCCTCGGCGATAAAGCGTGCGCGAGTACGATTTTGAGGAGCGTGGATTCGGAGTTGGGAGGGGGGATTGGTGGGAGAGGAGGGTGGGGGTGGAAGGAGGAGTTGGAACAGCAGCTTGAGAGAAAATGAAAGAAGAGGGAGGAAAGGGGAGTGGGAGAGGAGGAGAGAAAGAATGAGATAGGAGAAACAGTGGAAGCAAAGACGAGAGCGCCCTGCCTCGTGAGCGGCGACACATTGAATTATTCATGCCATGAAAAAGAAGGGGAGAGAAAGACAGACAATGGACGGAGAGAGAGAGGTGGGGAGGATGGGCGGCGTGGATTTGAAGGAGGAAAGAAGAAAGAGGGCGGGGAGTGGACGACGAAGGAGAGGTTGGCTCGTCGTCCCCCGAGAGTGTTCCACGTTCCCTCGGACTGGGAATCGCCCTCGTTTGGGTTAAATGGACGACGTGAGGCAACGAGGTTTTTATGGATGAGAGGCGACAGCGCTAACAACCAAATTATGAATAAATATTCAGAGAAAATATTTCCACGATGGACCGACAAAGGTGCAGAGAGGGAAGGAGTCATTGGTACTTTCAGCGTCAAGGAAGGGATGAAGTGCTTTCATTATTCCTTTCAGTCCCTTCCTGCATTTCCGGGACTTGCTGGGGAAATAAGAGGCACTGGCACCATTCGGGATAAACATACTGTATACGAAAAACGTCGAGAAAATTTAAGAGAAGAAAACGTTGTAGTTCCAGAATAAAACGTATTGACATAGGAAAAATAGCATGTGTTATACCTACGGTAAAAGTGAAGGGTGGAAACATTCGAAATGTGATGATACAGAAGAATGATGAAGATTAAATGGATCAACAGAGTAAGTAACGAGGTAGTCCCAAGAATAGTGGGAGAAAAGGGAGTTCTTCTGCATACCACAAGAAGACGGGACGACGTAATCGAGCACATCGATCAAGACAATCATCGTAGGACGAGTGGAATAGTGAACGGGAAGAATGACAAATAAAGGTCTCATATAAGATATACACAGAACAAATGATGAAGGATGTGAAAGAGAAATAATGAGTAAAAATGAAGAGATTGGCTAATAGGAGAATTGAGTGCAGAGCTACGTCAAACAATCTCAGAATTGCTGACTGAAAATGATGATGATGATACACCTGTGGCATAGGCACGTCATACACCGGGACAGGTTGGACAGGTTATCTTTGAAGAGACTGAAGAAAAAACATTTCGCAAATATTCCCCAAAAGACTCATGATCGTACTTAGTGGTAGGCACTAGGCACATTAAGTTTAGTAGTGTACCTTAAGTCTTCGGGAAGTTGACAAGCTCTAAAAAATAATTTCAAAAATGCGAAGACAGAGGAAACAGCTCAATGAATCAACAATAACGCTAGTAACAAATCACATGAGGAAAATTTTTTTTAATGCGGGAAGTTTTCTGGAATCAATTTTACTTGGAAGGATATTCCAGATATAAAATTAAAAATCCTACGGAAAATAAATAAGAACCATTCTGCACAAGACATGCAGTACAACAATAATGAAAAGGCATCCAGAGCAAGTTCCCCAACGAGCATATTTGAAACACGTTCAGGTAATAGTATCCTAAATAATTACTCTGTGAGAAGCATGATAAATGGCTCATTTTTCCGCAGTTATGTTTCGCTAGAATCCTAAAAAGGAACGGACGGTTTTCACTTATGAGTCATTCACAGAGGCGACAGACAGCTTGTACAACTGTCACCATTTAAAATAGAAAGAGTTATAGAGATAAGAGATAGTGAGAATTTTTCAGTAAGGGTGGAATGAAACTCGGCGTCGGAGTAAGTCTGATGTAAACGAAAGACGCCAAAGGGTCCACAGTTTTACGTCCCATCCGACGGAAGGAGTACTGCACTTGAAGCGCTCTCCACATATCACTTCTGTGAGGACCGATATCCCGATAAAAAAATCTCTCTCACTACTGGTATTAGAGTCCATACCCTCGGGATGGGATGCTCTGGCCATTACACTTATCCGATCCCTTTCATTGTGGATCCTTAATAATTTTCACCCCAACAGTTTACCAATAAACGTGATCCAAGGTGCTCACAGTGCACTAATAGATTTAGCATAGATCGAGCGGTGCTTCAAACTATGATGATTTCGAAAAAATGACCTGTACAACATTGTGAGAGTGACAGAAAAAGAGGACGACATAAAATGAAAATATGGAAGCATACGTATCAAGTGAGTGTGGTATCAGGAATTTGCTTTTATGGGAGATGCGTGATGAAGAGTCACTTATTGGTTCATTCTACCCCGCAGTACCTGCAGCACAAGAAGCCATGGGAAACCGAGAAGAGTGGCAAAGGAGAGCTTTCTTTTTTTAAAAAAAAAAGAACAACGAAGACCTCCTTCAGGTGAGTACCCCAGGGGAGCCACCTATGGACATTGACGAAACAGCAGAATCACACAAAAGGGGAGGATTGTAACGAAACGAACAAAAGAAAAATTCCTGAATAATTAATGGAACCGAAGCTGAGGGGTGGAAAATAAATGACGCGATATAAAGGCGGGAGAGTGCACGCGGCTTCGGGAAAAAAAAGAAATTTGAAAGGCGTAAAGTACACACACGTGTGTGCACAAACACACACTCGCGCGGACGGAGAGGGGAAAGAAAAGCTATGGAAAGCGAAAGAGAGAAAGGGAAAGAGATGGGATGGAAGCGGAAGAGATGAAGAGAGGACGGAAAGCGTTGGAACGGAAAAGGAATGATACGAAAATGCCCGGGAGCCCGGCAAAGGCCACAGAGGCTCATCCGCGAAAGGAGAGACAGAGAAGCTTCCGTAAACGAAGAGTGTGTGCGCTTTACAAGTGGGGGAGGGTGAGGAACAACAAAGAAAAAAAGTGTGTGAATGCGTTCACGAGGCTGCTTGTTGAATCACCTCGGAGAAATTTTGTTACCAGCACTACGGATGAGCATCGTCGGTTACAAAACAGACGTTATAGGTAGCACCGCCACGCCACCGGGATGCAAAACGATATTTTAGACCGAAATAAAGCAGCCCCTGAATGAATGGACAGCTGCAAACTAATAAATAGAAGCAGTATAGGGCGATTTCAATATTAAAATGCCGTATTTTAGGATATACATGCAGTTTTCTTCACATAAATCATGATTTTAGTTCTTTAGATCTAAATCGAACCTATCATAATCAATATTTCGAGATCGCTACAAATCATTCCAATGATTATAAAGGTTAAATTGAAGTAATATTAAATAAGGATAAGAAATATAAGTGAGAAAATACCAGACTCGGGTCAAGTTATAAATTTTTCTCTTCCCCGTGAAATCGCAATAAGCTTGCATTTAACCTTCCATCGGGCGTCCCAAGAAACATGGACAGAGGCGGCTCCTCGAAACAATAGTCACTGAGTTAGTAGCTGAATTCCACTTCATATTACATGGACACTAGATGGCGATGAACAGAGAAGTACTTGGATCAATTATTGAGAGACAATACCGTCCATAACATTTTTGCCACTTTCTCAACATACTCAATGTCTGTTATAAGCCGAACACTATCCTGTTTTCTTCTCTTCTCATCATCCACACATTCTTATCTCCAAATATAACAAACTGCTAATTTCCCAGATCATTTTCCTTCGTCTTTTCCATTTCGTTTAAAGAATAGTCCACCTTTTCTTCCCTACTGATACTTTACCGCAAGTGAATTGCATCAAGATTAAATTTGTGGGTAGCTATGAAATTTACAGACGGAAATTTTCTGTCATTCGTCTAATAATATGCTGCCCATCTCTGCCTTGATGTTAAATACGACAGTAACCCAACTTTGATTCACCTATCCCCCAATAAGGATTACTAAGCAGAGCTTTCCAGCAGTCTCCTGTAGAAATCTATCTCATATTACTGCATTAAAGCATGTTACCTGTATCCTCAGATACCGTCGAAAATTTTTATCCTCTCCAGCCCCTAGCATTGCCACAAAATACCCCATCCTCATAAGAGGTGTATTATTCCTCTATACGAGCCCTATTATTCGTAATGCTTGTTTCTCTAACAACCGAAGCTGCGTCAAGATTTCCATCCCTATCGCGGACACCTTGGCTCCTTTGTAAAGGCACTCAACCCCGGTAGGCCACGCACCGAGGTATCTGGGTACACTGACTCACTTAGCCTGCCCACGTTTGTTTCCGAGAAAAGTTTTAGTTTTATTAGTTGAATAGTAGTTTTATTAGTTTATTTAGTTTAATTAGTTGAATATTCAGTATTGCGTCGGAAGATTTCGGTAGAGAGTGACTCTATAGAGTTGAATTGAGAAACCAAATGTGCGGACTTACACATGTCATGTAAATCCATGTGCGTCATGGATTTTACGCTTGTACTGAATTTCAGAATACGTTGATTTGCGATATTAACCGAGTGATTCAGGATTCGGATCCCGCTAGGCAAAAATGACTTTACTTCTGCTCACCAACGCGATTCCATTTCCATTCAATCTCCGCCTTTTCACCAGCTTCAGTGGAGTCCAACAACTCACCGAAAGAAATATGCTGGATGCACTAACTTAGTTAAAAAAAGTATCGCATTATAATACAAATGGCAGGTAAAATGCTGTCGTTGCGACCAAGAAAACGTTGATTTCAATGCCTGACGTAATATCATCAACTGCGAAAATGAATTGCTCCACATACAAATTGCACACGAATTAATGTCACGTTACAGAAAAAAGAGAGGAAAGGAGACCCCTTGGGTCATGAGATACTACCTGCAAATACATTTTAGCACAATCCATACAGGCACGTGTAAATAAACTATGGGCATAACAATAACAAACAGTTGCGTTTGCTGGTCTAAGCATAATCACTGCACAGAGCCAAAGACGATTCCAAAGTAAACATTATGCGACTAACGCTTGTATGAGAGCTTCACGGAACCGGACAAGAGAATAGATTGTTTCTACAAGTAGTTAGCATGAATTCACAATGCTCAGATAAATCATACACGATCACACGAAGCCGTTACTCGTTCGAGAGGGGCCACGATGCTTTTCGGGAGTCATCTTGGAGCTCCGTAGTCTATTTGTTTTCCACTCACTCTTCGGAGAGGCGTCGAGTTCATAAGGCCGCGACTGCGAAACGCGGGGAAGATAGGGGCGGGGGGAGGATGGAGGAAAGGCAGCGCGCGAGAGAGAGGAGGAGGTTATTTATGGATGATGGGATGGGGCGGGAGGGATAATGGTCCCACGTTGGGCGCCACCCCCTCACTCCCCTGCAAAGCCCCATCTTCCCATTCTCCCCCAGGACTGGCGCGGGAGGAGATTAAGACAGAAATGAAGAACGGGGCGGAGAAATAGAAAGGTGGACGGAACGGGAAAGATTAGTGGGGCGGAAGGACGAGAAAGCAAAGCGGACAGTTTCTGCGCCAACTGAACGAAAGGTATTTCCAGCGATGGAGCTGATTGGTGGATTTCTAATATGATGGGACGGTGTCAAGGGGTCTGGTTTGGTCCTGGAAGAGGAAGGCGGTGGGGAGGGTCGGGAAAGGTTAAAAGGGAAAGGCGGTAGTAACACGGGGGAGTGAGGGAAATAATCGAATGAAATATATACGCCAAGCCACTTTTTTCGTCCATGTTTGCGTTTTTGCGGAATTTGAAGCTGAAGGGGAGCACGGAGAGGGAAAATTCATTAATTAGAAGGGTTTTCCTTGTATGGGTGACCAAGAAAAAAGGCGAAGAGAAAAAAATGGGCACGGGCGTTTGGACGGTTCCTGAGCACACACTGTTTGGTGTACGTTTTGCACAATCGCGCCATTCCAAACGCTTGAAATACGACCTAGGGCCAAAAAATATTTAAGCTAAATAACGACGATGTTGGGATAACATTCCAAGAGAAGGCAATATATGCAGATGAACATTATGAAATTCGCTGGAAAGGGAATTCGATAACTAATCATTCCCCTTGGGCTCCTCGTCTGATTTATTTTTCCCATACAGAAGGTCCTTGCCGTTAAAGCTATGCAGGGAGGAAAAAATTTCATAAAAATCCATTTGGCGAGATTAAATTTTGTCGGATTATGGAGAAAAACGAAATAAAAGATACAGAAGAACGTGAAGACACTGATATTTCCGCTTGGAGCATTCTGTGTAGTAACTCTAAAAGCAACTTTAGCGGTGCGGATCAGAAGACGCATTCAAGGGAAAATGGCTGCAATAGATAAGCTTCCGCCATCCCGCGACAACATCCGGAAGAATCAAAGGCTCGAGAACAGGTGTTTCGAGGAAAAAGAATGAACAAAGAGATAGGATGGGTGCTCGGAACAATGGTTGCAAAAACAAGTAATCTACTGCTTCAGATAAGTGACTCAACGCATAAGGGAAAATACGAATTTTACTGTTAACACTAAATTGATTTTATAGAAGGATACGGCAGCGGAGAAAAGAATAAAATTGTTCAAAAAATTTCCTTTTAACATGCCGCAAACCAATTTCAATCGGTGTAGTCCTTCCAGTTTCAATACGGGTTAAAGAAATCAATTTAGAGATGTAATAAGCACTAAAGGCCCTCCTCTATCGAGGCAAGAACTAAATTAACTTCTCTAGCTAACTGACGAATAAGGTAATTACTAATCTATAAAATATGGAATAAGAAATAAAAGATACATTTACACGGGTAGAAGACCCCAACTAGGCTATCAGTCTAGGCGGAAGGAGACGGTTGTGAACCTACTGTCAAAGATAACGGCGCACAACTCGCTTAAAACAGTGCGGGAGAAAAGCAAAAGTTTTCGCAAGGCAGATGGCCTTCGAAATATTAGTAATAATTTCTTTATGATTCAATTTACCTATCAATATATTACTTACTTTATTTACGTAGTTAATATTACTTTATCGAAGAAAATTCATATGGCCCAGAGAAAGCATGCATTTTTCTCGCTTTCTCAAATTAAAACCGTATTAAACCTATTCACTCTGGCTAAAATAAATATAGATATGCTATAAATCAAAAGTTTTAATATTTCTTTAATTATACAAGATGCCACTAGGCATGTCTACGTAAAAACTAGGAGTTTTTTCCTGATGGCAATAACGTTAAGGAGAATAAGCAGGGAGAAACACCTATTCACATCCAATATTAAACGAGGTTTGATCAACGAGGAATGCAAAAAGTTAAGTGAAAACTAGGAGTAACGAGAATATAATGAATTAAAAATGACTTATTGAAATATCAGCGCCCTTAAATTGCCCTTAACCTTAAAAACCTTATAATAGGCGTCCAGAGGTTGTTGCTCATGGTACCATCAAGACCACTATAGGCATCCACTTCGTTTCAAAATGATCTCATTTAATGTTTAGTTTGATGTGAAATATTTTACAGCATTTTTGAGATGAAGGAAAAGCATTATCGACTTTTCACGAGAAGTCTTAAATGCTTGATGATTTTCAGACGGTTACGTAGCCTTCACAATAATGGATTCCTCTAAAATCTTCCCTAGGGGGCTGAATG
Organism: Platycnemis pennipes; assembly: GCA_933228895.1. Taxonomy (NCBI): domain Eukaryota; kingdom Metazoa; phylum Arthropoda; class Insecta; order Odonata; family Platycnemididae; genus Platycnemis; species Platycnemis pennipes. The sequence goes on along the minus strand of OW121849.1, from coordinate 140,451,317 downwards.
CTAGGAGAGAGTAACTCAAAGTTTGGCATTAAAACTACGATTTTGACATTTTGGCTACGGAACGATGAAAGTATATAAAAGCTCATCAATCGAAGCACAACAAAATAGGATAGCATTGGAATTTGAAGCCAATATCAAGAAAAGGATGCAAATTTAGATTTCCGGGTTCCCGACACTGAAGGACGGAAGAAGGTGCCGTTCAAGCATATTGATGATTACTTAAGTAAGAGGCTTTCCGTGTAAAACTGATCTAACTGACAAAATTCCACTCAGATATATCACTCACTCAGATTGTATTGGATCGAGTTCTCTCTTTTCCGTTCTCGGTTCAATTTCTTGCGAAATGTTTGAATCCCAAAGCATGAACGACATTCATTTTGCAAAAACGGATTTTATTTTTAAGTAATTAAAGATAGATATCTGCTAATGTTGATGCCTGCACCAACAGCATCGGATTCGCAGCAGTGGGTTGCTATTTAAACAGTCATTGGGAACACATTAAGCCCAACAAATCCGAGGGTTCAGACACGTGCGTCACTGTTGATAGGAGAGGGAAGAAGAGGAGAGGAAGGCGGATGAGAGAGAAAGAGGTGATTGGAGGAACCGAGAATTATCACGCGCTGATGCTATGTATAGATAGACAATCCAAACGATGAGGAGGAGGAGGCTTAGTGGGTGGGATGAGGATCGAGCACCACTCCTGAAAAATACGCCCGACGCAGCATCCTTCGGATATCCAATGCTCTCCAGTTCTCTCGTCCGCCAGACGCTCTCTGCGCCCACTCTTCTTCTCATTCCGCCGCCGCCGACCGTTCTCTCTGGCGTTGTGGCGGGGTAGAGAGAACAAACAAGGGGAAAGCGACGTGTTTGGCCGGGATGGGAAGTGTTGATGCTGACTGGATGGACTGGGAATGAATGATTACGCGGGAGATAACAGAGGGAGGACCCACGCCATATGCCAGAGCGGTTTACAGCGCTGCAATAACACTGGCGGAATCCATTCTCACCGCTACTTCATATTCCCTCCCTCATGTCCTGGTTTAGCTCATTCAAGCAAAATGAAATGCTGGAAAGAGACTTATACTGTATGAATGCTGGAAAAGCAACGACAAGGTAGTAACTCATCGGAAGACATGGAGGGGGCTTTAAACGAAAAGAAAAGTTTTTCCAGATTTTCCTGAATTTTTAATGCATTATATGCTCTCAAATATTACAGAAAATAAATATCCTTTCAGCTAGTACGCCAGCTCCTTTATTATTTTATTCCGAGTGTCGTCGATTATTCTCAGCCAGTTGGCGTTGTATTCAATTTTTGGGCCTTTCATGGACTTTCAAGAATGAATAAAGAATAAGATTAGTAAACGTAGATTACGATGATGGCACCGGTGCACCACTAATCTTTAAGGATAATTGTTTTTTTTCCATGAATTTTTTTGGCTAAAGGTTTTTGGTTTCATTCTCCCTGGCTTTAAATGTCTGGAGAGCTACCTATTACCTCCATTAATTGCGAATTATTTGAAAAGCCGATCCAAAGAAACCAGAATTCACCAGTTTAGCGTGGCGCATACTGAAGCTGACATATATGAATCCGGAACATTTACCACAAATCGTGCTTTTCATCGAGCTTTTCCACAAATCTGTAATGTCTACATCGGCAACATAGCTTTTGGATGAACTATTAGCGGCTAATGGACTTCAGTGTCTATTTGTTTCAGGGGAATCTAAATAGTCACAAGGTACTAAACAACTTCAAATGGTAAGGCAATGAACAGGATAGACTTCGGCAAATTTTAAGGGGTTCGCACATTCCCCCAGTTTTGGTTGATTCACAGAACATACGAGGATAAAATAAGACAAAATTGAAAATATCTCGTGTGCTGATATTTATCGATTATTCCTGATATTTAGAACGCTTAGAATTATAGAATACCAGATTTCCTTGTCTTCCACTCGCATTGGTATCTCAGACTCAGGAAAATACGCCGTCGTCTCACAGAGAGGAAATAAGAACCTGCCGAGAGATGACGGGGGGCGCTCGAAGGCGTCTTCGTGTGGATGGAGGGAGGAAGGCGTATGAAGAGGGATAAGGAGGTGGGAGTTGGCGGCGTAGACGTATTCTTCCCCTTTCCTTTCCCCTGCGATCCGGGAGACTGAAAGTCCTTGGGGTTGAGATGAGGGATGGAGGCAAAGGGAAGGGTGGCTTGGAAGGGTGCGAATTCAGGGGCGTGGCGGAAGACATTCCCTCACTCAGGCTCATCCCCCTTCACCCTCCAATCCTTGGATTCGCAGAAAGAAGGCGTCTTCATTTCGAGTAATTTATGCCCAAGCGCACCTTCTAATTATCGGCGCGGAGGGGATGAAGTGGGGGGAGCGGCGGATTGGATGCCCTTTGCGACCTCTGCAAATAAATCTCCGCCTGAATTATTGCCACTGCCCTGAAATTGAATTTTTTCAAGGGATCTTAAGAGTGAGACGAGGGTGGAAAGATATTTGTTTAATAGGGTTTGTTTTTTTGGAGTCTTTATATTTTTTCTTCACCGCAAACAGAGACAGGGGAGGGAAAAGACAGTGGAATCAAGAAATAGTGAAAAAGGTACTAACCTACGTGGTGAAGACGATGCGAAACTGAGGCGGTGATTACAAATTACCGCGAGAGGAGAGAGCATGTAACCTAGCAGTATGTACTTTCCCGAGCTCATGCATTCATGTTTAACGACCGAGGATTTTTTTTTGCTCGAGTGGTCTACTCTGACTGGCTCTCTATCCGTACGTACGTATGTGTACGCATGTACCTAGACCGGAGTTCTCAACACGCAACTGATTATTAAGAATTTCAATCCGTACTGTTATCACTCGAATATTTTCGAATAAAATTAAAAAAAAGGCTCCATTGAATATGAATAAATGTACGCCTCCAGGATGAGTACTAAAAATATGAACTGCCGTCCACGTGTAATAGCAGAAAACTATTGGACCGGTCCAAATAGAAATTCAACTTAAAAGAACATAGTTAATTCCGAAAAAGGTTCGCTATTCAACAAGAAGATCAGGGAGGCTGTAAAAATAGCAAAAGAACCAAATACCATCAATCGAGAGGACGGTTATACGCTTTAACAACATTTGAGACAGAATTTTTAAATTTGAAAATTCAGATAAGGAGGCGCAGCAACATGCAATGGACTATAGAAAATGCACACGGAGAATTCAGAATAGGTACTGTAGAATTTGATATAGAAATTAGAATGTAGTGATTTTTTTCAGAATGTACATGTTTTAGCACTACTAACTCATGCAAGCCCAAGGAAATATAAGTTCATAATTTACTTTATTAACGAAAATGACTAACTTATTCAATACTACTACATTAAGAACATTTAAGTGTTACGTAACCGCATTTATTACATCATAACGTAACTAATTACGTGTCTCTTAACTGAATGCTTAATATTTTCCTCGGATGGGTATTATTGTGACTCTTCATGTAAGTAGTGTATAAAAGTGTTTGTATGCTCGCATTGTAGTAAGTATTCTCTATGATTGATGATGCGTGCCTGGTTATGGTTCACCCCCTGCCACACACCCTTGCGGTAGCTTGCACGATATTATGTACATTTAGATGCTATAAAAGACTAAAAATATCTGAGAGACCTTCCACTACATTGTGCCTAATTCTAAAGGATAGAATTGACGAGGATATCACACTATGGAAATCATAACCAACAATATAAAAATACAGATTTACGCTGTATTTATTCTATATATTTTTTTTTTCAAACTAGCAATTTTGGAATGTTTCCTTTACGTTCTCAGCGCAAAATCTCATTCCTGGTCGGCAACGGAAAAATTACTACCACCACTAATTCATAACACACACGTTCGACTAAAACAGAATGAATCACTACATCTACCCAACCTTCTCACCTCAAAACTGCTTTCCAAATAACATCTAGTCATTCTTCCTTTTGTGCATTAAACAGAAGTGATCTACTGGCGAACTGAAACTGAAAATTATTTGGTTTGACCCTCAATATATAAACGAAAGTGCCATGAATACTGCGAATATGAAAATTTACAATAGAAATCAGCAGTCCCATATTTAAATGAAAAAGTATGAATCAAATGGATAGAGACAACGACCAGAACAATCTCACACCTATATTACAACGGTCGACTTCAAGGAGGAGAGGAGCTTACAATGTATAAGTAATTTTAAACAAGTCATACAAAGAAATAGAATTGGTCGTTTACAGTAACGTGGCCCCTTTTAAAGGTCAGGGAGTTTTATTCAAAGAAGGGAAGAAGCATGAACGTAAATAATAAAGACTCCTAGAGTAATCAACACTGCTTGATGTTTGTTCAATCCACTGGGCGTCCTCTACCCGCTTTCCTCAATCCACTTTTCCTTCCCCTCATCTCGGAGGCCGGCAAGGTATTCCCACTCCTCCTGGGGTCTCCATTATTTCCCACACTCCCCCACCTCCTTCCCAATTCCAGTGCGTCATCCTTCGGCGGGCCGCCACCCACTCCCTCCCAGAGATTCCGCGAACCACTCTCCCCACGCTGACCACTCTTGGAGGGGTCGAAACACTGGAGCACCCCCCTGAGTACCTCCCGCGCTCCGATCTCGTCCGTTACTCCGTCCTTTGCAACCTTGCGAGAAGAGAACACGGAGGGCAGTACCTTCCCTCGTTGAGAAAGAGGCCGTCCCGGGATTCTCCTTCACAGCGCCGCGATACTCAAATCAATTAAACGTCATCAGCCTCCCTTCCTCTGCGCGCTCTTTCCGCGAGGCGCCTTCTATTTTTTCTCCTCTCTTCATCGCTCCCTTTGATCCACCCACACAGCCTCGCCCGCCCGCCTCTCCGAGCTCCGCTACGCAACGTTTCCCCCACTGCCATCTACTATGCCAGGTGAGACAAGTAGATCAAGACTCATGTCGAAAAAAGATTAAATATGTGGTGCTTGTTTACTCATTTTGATCGACCAAGCCATCCGCTCTGCCATTAATAAAGCCTGAAATAGAACTACGTTTCGCGCGGCTGGTCTGTGGGGTACCTCAACATTCATCCACATCTATAATATACCCTTCAAGCCACCATAAAGGTGTGTGACAGGGGGTGAATTCACACTGGCTTATTGCATAACATACTTAAAAAAAGGGATTTTTAACTATATTCTAGTCAAACCATAACAATTTCAAAGAAGATTTAAAAAAAACTTAATCTAAACGACCCATCGCTCGTAATAAGTACCGTTTTATGTCGATTATTCATAATTACATGAGTATTTGGCTACACAATCTCTTCGTTTTTCCCATTTGATAACTACCTTATCAATTTCAAATTTTAGATTAAAATACGATATACATATCCGCCAAACAGTTTTTCTTCATAATTTTCTACAACCACACCACATCTACCATTTGCGGCTCTTTAGACATGACACGGCAACCGCAAGCTCTTCCGCTCCAGATTTATTTTATATCCCTGACTACATGACGACAATTACAGAATCCCATTAGAATAATTAACTCTAATGTGATACGTCAAAATTCACTTATGCAGCCATGTTAGTTTTACTTAAAGAGGGTGCTTTTTTGTTCTTGGCGTTATTCATGCAATAAGATCAGACAATAAGTTGCGGTTATTACTCTAAGAAATCATTCCAGTCGAAGAGCAAAGATCCGCCAGCCAGCTATTTCCCATTCTTTCACAAAATCTCTAAATAATACATTTATGGGAGTGTATGACCTAAAGGTAATTGTAAGGAATTACACGAGCAAAATTTTGCTCAGCGTCAAGCCACCATATAAAAATAACTCAAATAACCTATTGCAAGTGGCGGATTAAATGAAAGATGCACTAGACGTCCATGCCTGAGGCGGGACTCGAGGCAGTGAATTTAAGTTCTTAGGCCGACGGTGTAATGCATTGGTTCCCAAGGCTTGTGTGCAAATGAAGATGTTCTTGGAATGTATGGCCAAAGTAAAAAAAACTATTCAAGCGCGACGAACAAGTAAATTTTTATAGAAAATAAAGATTGAGCACAGGAGAAGATAATGATTGAGTCTAAAAGGATTGAGGAGGAATTCAAAGAATAATGGAGGAAAATTACACAAAATTTATTCGTCACAAACCTTGAACTCTTACAACTCTCGCAATGTTAGGCATCTTGTCCTTAACTAGCATTAGTTTCAAAACTATTCCTTGATCAACCCAACCAGACACCCTAGAAATCAGCATACGCTGATATGCGCATCCTATATGCGATTAAATACAGGAAAGAACATGCTTAATTTGATAAAAGCGGATACCAATGGCACTATGGGAAACCTTTATGCTGGAAGAGAAGCTGGAGATATGTGGTCAAAATCACAACTCCGGAAATCAGGATGCTTGCTTCTAGGACCGCAAACGGAAGAGTATCGTTAGTGCTTCGCGTGTAGAGCGAGACGCGGGGGCGGACTACACATCTTGCGCTCCTCAGCCTTCCTCCTTCCACCAGCCACGCCTCTCACCCGCCTCCTCTCTTTATTTCCCGACACCTGCACTCGACCACTTATTTCCCTACTTTAACCATTCGTTCTCCCTCAAGCGTTTTCCATTTCCTCCCGTACGCGTGGAACAGTGGAAAAGGATGATGCTGGCCGACTATTCCCCGCTCTTCTCCCTCTCATCTCCCTCCCAACAATCGCATCCCCCGTCCACGAGGATATTTCGTCGCGCTGGTTCACAGGACAAGTCCTCAGGAGAAGGCAGTGCTTACTCTGTTTCTCCACCGCGAGTCCGTGAAACGAAAGTTGTAGGCGTTTTATACCCCTAACTAAATGGTGAACTATTTTTCAAAATAATTTTCTCCTGCTTCTAATTTTTAAGACGTGACCGAATAACTTGATCAAGAACTCAAGCTCAGGAATAAAGAAATAAGGCCTATATGAAAATCACACAAGGCTTACGGCAAGGGTATACCTGTCCTTGCATTTCCAGCAGTGCTAGGTTGCTGGGCACAAGGCACAATGAAGAACTGAAGAACCTTAGGTACCTGGCCACATAAAGTTGACGAATGTGATGAAAGCTGGGTAGCGATAGGTTTCGTACTCACCTGCAAGAAAAAAAAATGAAATTTAGAAATTTGAAATCTTGCATAGCACGGCGATGAATATTTTAAGCCTTTAAATAACTAATGCATGCAACAATCACACTAGAAACAGCATCGATATAACTTAATTTAGAAAAACAAGACATTTATAAGACAGATTACCCTAAAATATTCCATAAATAAATATAAAACTCTATTCAAATGCTTTATCATCCTTTTTCAAATAACATATTGCCTAATTATTTGACTCCAGAGTATTGCTATGCAGAATATGTAGGAAAAGAAAATGTATTTAAGATAATAGGAAAAGAGTAATGAAATACGCTCAGCTAAAGAGACCCAGCGTGGAGGGAGGAACCATAAGAAAAATAAAAGCAAAGACGAATAGGGTCGTTCCATCAAAACCTACGATAGCTGGTATAAAACTATCAATCAGGTAACGAATTCGCATGAATGAACAGATTCGGTCTGTAGCAAATATTCTTTTTTTAACAAATATACTAATCCTACTAACTGCCAATAATATTTGGCTTCTTTATTGGTAAAATGAGATTTGATGGTTGGTTTACCCAAGTCATACTACATTTACTACACACTACACTTACTACAAACGACATTTACACTACACACACGTCGACTTTCCACGTTACACAGTATCCACAATCGCCCAATTCTTCACTGGCATAGCTTTCTCCCCTCCAGCAGCAGTACAGCCTTTTACATCTTCCACCGAATTGCTTCATCTAATTACTTTGCCTTAACCTCGTTTCCTGAGCCATTTTCAGGGTGTTTCCCAAAATGTAAAACAAAAATATTGAGTCTTTATAATGTTTTCATAGATGGTAACCCAGTTTTCCAGGTGCAATTCTTTAATTCTTCTAAAATGAATATTTCCTTCAGGTGGAAAGACAAAATTTGAAGAAAAAAAATTAATATCATTGGATTTAACAAATAAAATACGTATAAATGTTAATTCACAATTAATAAACGGTTATCAAACACTAAAAACCAACTAAACTACAGAAATTTGACCTCATTACAAATAAAAATCCGTAATTTCATGTTCCTTTATTTGTATAAACGCGTTATAAGCAGTAACAACAAAATACTCACAGTATAAAGTAAAAAAATTATAAAAAAATATTCCTGCTCGAGTGAGAGGACATGAAATTCTTTGAAGTGGTTAGTACTCAAAATTCCCGTTTAATTCCCGTTTCTAAACGTAATGCAGGTATTTTCTCAATTTTCAAGGTTAGTAGATACCCAGATATTTCCTCATTTACCGGTCAATATGTATCTGCTTTTCTTTCCAATCACTACACTCAAAGGTGAAACCAAACTCACCTAAACTTTCCCTCACCCCCTTATTCGACTTCTTCTGAAGCTCTTTTGCTGTAAGTAAACGACTTTATGGGTATACCGCAAACATCCTACGAAATTCTTTCTCTCCCCGCTGACTTTCGCCAAACGTGAAAAACCAGACATTTACATTGTTCCTATTAGTTTAATGAATAACCTGCTATGTATAAATAACGCTGCACTAGATAATGAAGTTACCTTTCACCCTTTCACACGAATTTCATCCCGAAAATCTAATTCTTATTTTGTTGAGAGTGCTTAAAAAATTTCAATCACGTTTCTCCACAAACAACAGCATACCTACCGAACCAATTTTAGTGAATGAAACCTTTTTTCCCTTCAACTTACTTAGCAACATCAAGCATACTAAAAACACATATCTCACGCAAACTACTGCAGACATTGGAAAACGCTACAACCTGAGTGCTCGATAGTATTACTCTACCCCTTCATATATTCTTGTATACTATACCCAATACAATGTTTATCCGATGTGTGAAAATTATGTTAGCTACTATACTTTGGTAAATATGTTTTATTTTCAACATTTGCAAAAAAAGAACCATGTGTGATCTATCTTACTTACATAATTTACTTAATACTGGAGAAAATCGTTAATTAACTAGCAAAATTAATTTTGTAGTGCCTAGTAACAATGCAAGGTTAAAAAGGAAATTTAAGTTGAGCACGGTTAAGTCATATTACTGAGAAACTCAACACTGAATAGATTGTGCCCATGTTTTAACATGTACTGTGATAAAATTGATGTATGTCAGCAAAGAAGTCACTTTTGTAAATTGATAAATGTATTGTTTCTTGATATGTTTCGAGATTTCTGTCAAATTTAATCGATTCCAATGTGTTTTGCATTTTCTTATTTTTTGTTTTCTTTGCCCTGTAATTATTTCGTTGGGAAACGTTAAACTCTATAAATAAATATGTTAATGGCACACATATAATGTTTAGTTAAAGCCGACGGAGTCCTAGAAATATCAGTCCACAAAAAGATCGTGATAAGGCATTAACGATCCCCACACTCTCTCGGTTTAGAGCAATAAGACACCGCAGGCACCCTAGCATTTACATAATATATGAATATTTAAACTCTAGCCAACGATCGGTTGATCGTGATTCTTACTCGAAATCATATGCAAAGCTTGTGACATTAACACCATTAGCATAACGACCTTAAACAAATCTTTCCACTTTGATGCTATCTGTATTAAGTTTCAACCCCATTGTTAAACCTGTCAGGAGCACAAAGAGTCGAACTGCGATCCTTTCTTTCGTAGAAATAGAGGCAACAACTCAAGGCCCGGGGGCCCGTGACAAGGACCAAGAACTGTGGGACCATAGTACGGAATGAAAGCTCAGAGAGCTGAGTGCTGCATCGGCGTGCATTAGGACGATGTTGTCCGCTAGGGGCGTAGCTGCACGAGTGGCTCAATGCACGGTGGGACGTAAACACCGTGGAGACAAAAGGGATCCACTAACTACAACGACGGGGTCAACCGAGTAAACGGATTCCTCTCGCGGGCACGCGACCTCTCCCCACCAAAGGCTCCATTTCGGGCCACGCCCCCCGGACCAACTAATCCCAATCTCCTCCACCCACACTCACCCATGGCGGTCTCCGTCCGTTTCGGCGGTCGAGCTTAGGGTATACATTTCCAGAGTTCCTCACTCAAATAACAGTAGCAGCACCGCACGGTAAGGTATGGATGACATTATTTCGGCCAAATTGACCTTACGAAATTTCCTTGATACGGTACGTCGTGCTAACATTTCGCGCCATGCTCGTACCTTTCTGTGTCTAATTTCTTTCTCCTACCCAAAAGATGCGTCAATCTAGACTTCCTATACGTGCATTTTTTTCCTATTTTCCTCCATTTCCCATCCCACTCATACTCGTCCATAACCTCGGCATTGATAGTAAAATGATATGCTACCCTTTGCCATAAAAATGACGAGACGTAAGACTATATTTATCCATGCCATTTACATACTAAGGCTAATTCCATCAACCTGTCCATGTTTTATTGCCATTTATTATCTAAGAGAGAAAATCATGATAAACATGTCAGTAAGACAGTTTTTAAGGTTTTATTTCTCTAAATTTCAATATCATTCAATCATTCACTTCCACAGAGCGATGAAAATTTTACCTATATTGGTTCATATCTAATTCTGATCCAAGGACTTCAAAAATGAATTGGTAATTAGTTAATTAACATACCACCCCCTCTCTCCGTTCCATATTTCATGAATACATTAAGATAATAGGCTGAAAAAATATGCGATAGGTTTGGAACAACAATTTCTTTGAGTGGTGCGATATATGACTACACAGGAGCTATTAATTAATTGCAGAGTAAGGATGGTAAAAGAAACAAGCCTTAGATTAGTGCATGGATTGCCATGTTCTTTATTTAATTGACAAAACCAGAAACATTTGCTACGATTTTGAGCAGTACTATTTTATTCAATCACACATCGATTCGGAACAAATAAAATTTAGATTTCAAACAATGAGGTGGGATGAACAGATATTTAAAAAAACTGGAAGATAAAATCGAAAACTCCAATCACAACCACAGTGCTAAAAATACTTTGCTCCCACGGCTGCGGTCCAGGTTCATTTATTTCTCATCAATGCGGAATGTTGAACGGATGTCCTGGCATTCGGATTGCTGGAGAGAAACGGCACCCGAATGGCATATTGAAACAAGCCGCAGGGAGTTTACTCACGCCTCTACCCCGAGTTCCAATCATGTGTTTAGCGATAGCTACGTTATGTTTGGAGAAGATTCTCCTTCCGGTCTCAAACGCAGGGATTTAGCGATGACGACATCACAAACAACAATGAACTCCACGGATTAAGACTTGCTGAGGGAATTCGTTTATGTAATCTCGTCGGCTTCGTAGACAACGGCAGGAATTATTTGCATAAAATTTCCACACATGAAAGTATTATGAACGGATACTGTCCGTGTGTTTAATCAGAGTTTAGGGTCGTCTATAGATCTCCTTTTGCCACACCTCTGCACCTCTTTGCGTACACCGTAGATAAAACCATTACTCTACTCTCTCCTGCTTAACTTGGTTAATACGCATCATTCTAGACTATTAAAGCATTATCATGTAAAAATCGAGGCCTAGAGACTACATCGAGTGCGTCCTGTATAAGAAGGATCCTAAGAGGTCCAAGACGGAAACACGCAAGAGACGATCTACATTTTACGATCGTAATCTCCGACGGACAGCCTAAAACAGACAACCCCCGGCACATTGTTTTATGCTCTCCAGAGGAAATGTCCACAGAGTCGAGGATTCAGCGCAACTCCAAGGCACCATTTCGCAGTCCCACCTTACATTTCCGCAGGGCTACATTCCTACTTTCCCCGCCTACTTAGGGGCTCGGTCCCCAGACAGACCCCTCTCCTTCTACCGTCTCGCAATAGCAAGCGGGTGGACTGCGTCAGAGAGGTGAGAAAGTTCTGAGATCAAGTCGCTTAATCAAGTCATGAGGGACGCAATGTATAATTCCATCCGATGCATGTTTTGCCTCGATCTTTCTCCATCGAAAACTCAAACGGTTCGAGCTTGGTGTTTTTCATTACTAAGGCATTTTTCATCGCATCTACATGGTAACCAGCAAGTCTTCGCAAATTTGAGTGCCAAGGGGTGACTTAACATCAGACACGGACTGTTGTCGCGAATAAATTGATCCCAACTATATTCGCGGGTTAACTTTGTGTTGTATAAACTTACTGACGAAGAAACCACATGGAACTCCTAACGGCACACTACCGTCAAGCGGAAAAAACATCAGATCTTAAACAAATATAGGCGGTTAAAAATACAAGGCGGGAATGGAGTTTTAAAAGGTCTTGTGTTACAACGCATGTAATTTTATCGAAGAAATATTAAATACAACAATACTTGTGTTGCCGTTCTAAATATTTTTCTTAAATCTCTAGCAAACTTTCTGCTTTATGCGCAACGAAGATTATGCGTTAACGACAACTGCTCATTTCACACATTGAGTCCGTGATATACCACACATATTAAACAACCCAGAGCCTCTTTTGTTATTAGTCTAACCGTCGCATGGCCAGGGAGCGATCGCACCGCTTATAGGTGATATCTTATTCCTTTTACTGAGGGTGCCCTCCGATATCATTAGGGCCGCGCACACCGGCGGACGTAGCTACCGCCTTCGGCCAGTTGTTCAATGGGAGAAGAATCAGCAGCACGTAGATAAGAATCAGAATCTACATCGTACTTCACCGATAAAGGAGGAGCTCTATTTTTTGGACTCAGAGGACATTCAAGGAAACATAACCTCGGTTAAAAGGCAATATAATAGAAAAAATAGGGAGAAAATACACGATAGAGGGCATGGCTGTGAAATCAGAAATGCAAGACAAATTTTTAGGGCTCATTATTCACAAAAATTAAGTATTTCGGAACGGCAGGAAAAAGTTCACGTTAATTCTATAAAAACTACGATGAAAAATTTGATAATTAGAAGAAACTAAAAGAGTAAGGGTAGTGGATGAAAAGAACATTTAGCCAACATTAATGAAATACATTCTTTGATGTCTTTCTTCAAACTCTAGAAAAAACGCTCAAGAGGTATAAAAGAAGAATACATTACCGACAAATACGCTTAACTTAAGGCTATGGCACGTAAGCCCATTATTCACTATTTACCTGAGAATAAAGCATTTCCGATAGAAATCACATAGAATGGCACGGAATTCGTACCCAGCATAAAGGTTCAACGTTGGAGACTTCACTTTGTGGCACCACGAGATTAGAAAATAAAATTTACTTTGTACATTCCACACTTAAGTTATATTGACTTCGACCATGGTTTCGACGCTTGGACCATGGAAACCATGGTCTAAGTCAATTAAACTTAAGTGTGGAAATGCATAAAGTGAATTTTCTTTTCCAATCCTGCATAAAGGTTTACCCATTGGCTACAGTATATTTCAAAATCCAGTGACGCTCCTCACTCTTCTCTTAAAGATTTCAAATAAGTACCTCCCAACATATTCTGAGATAAACAAGGGCTTTAGCGAAATTTTTTCAATAGCTGGGCCTCACAACTAAGCCATAGAAATGAGTGGAAGCTGGCAAGCATAATTTTTCCTGAAGATAATGCTCCCTGTAAGTGTCATTGTTCAAAGCCGTCATTTTTAAGAGCACGCGATATCAGCTCAAGGGACCATTTTTAGCGGACACGACGGGGCAAATTAACGCACTACGCATGGCTGAGGCAACACGATACTGCGAACTAACGCGTCGTATTTTCTCGCCAACTAACCTCGTACACTCTATTCAGGTTGAGTGACGTGACACTATCGGATACCACTCCAATGGCGTCCACTTGGAATGCATAATGGTTCACCGAGCGCTCTGCCTCACGTGATGAAGCAACGCTCGAGACTGCGACTGTAGTATTATTCGTTTTTCACGCGTAACTCCTTTTATGCAGTAAATTCCACATCCACAAATTACTCATTAGATTTACAAACATTCATATTTATGTGTAGCTCTAAAACTTTAAATCAATGAACTCATGGGAAGCAATAACTTTCTGCATGCACTGATTAAATTATTCAATTCCGTATTGATCTAAACATTTGCTAAATTTGACTTTGGCGGAAGAGGTTCCGCGCATTCGAGGCAATGAACCTTGAAGTTTCATATACACGCATAGTCAAACAAAAAACAGAAGAAATCAGGGTACAGAAGAGCTTCGGTCAACAGCAGATCAATTTAATTTGCTCCTAAGGACACTGCCAATATTGTACAATAGAAAGTCGGGCCTCTAAAACGTTCACTCCGCGGAATAACTCGTATGCCTCTGTAGCATCTTTTCTATCAAGAGAAAGCCGGCGTAAAATATTGTTAATCGCATGCACAGCATTGACATTTTCTCCACTGCTACAGCTGGCATGAGGCAAAAATGTAAATGAATAATTAAGAAAGTACGCCTTCACACTAAGAAATCCTCAGCTTCAATGCAAAGACATCGGTAACCGATGAGATTGTCTACACCATTAGCCCTCCTCACTGAAGCCTCAACAACCCTCCTCGAATACAAGCTTGGTCCCTCAGGGGAGACTCCATCTCCCATTTCATTCCTCACGACAACGGAATATTCAAAGTTCTCGATTCCACAGAGACATTGAGACATCAGGTACTCAAACCCTTGAGGTATTAGGACCAGTGCGAACACGTTTTCAAACGTACAATACGCATTTACAATGAAGATTCTGGATAAAAAAAACTCAAGATAAATAATTCTGAACAACGCCCAAATTACATAGAGCCATTTTTCGTGGACGAAATGAAAATTTTCACGACAAATAGTATTTGTATCGTGCGTGACACATCACACTTTCAAAGTATGCTATCAGAGGAGCGAATGCTTACCGTTAATTTCCATTACTACAGTCATTCGCTGTGATCTAAAAAAACACGTTATTTATTGTAGGTCTTATTTTTTAGGACGGCTAACATATTTTCAAAACAAAGATAATGTCGGATGCTTAATGCGAAAATGATAAATGGTCTATTGGCTTCCGACGGGCAAATCAATGGCCTTCCACGTCGTCGACTAGGTAAGCTTATGCGCGGGACAATACTGGCATGTAAGGGGAAAACTCGAGGCGTCTTGCCTGCACGCTCATTTGAAGAGCGATGGGGAAGGAAGTTTGAGCAGGATGGTGAAGGATCACGGGGAGACAACTGCAGACACCCGACGCGAATCGAAAGCAAGCAGTCAGGAGACTAAGGGTGGGAGAGAGAGCGAGGAGAGGATGGGGTGTAAGGAGGGGGTGGAGCGATAGGGTTGGGAGGAAGAAGATGGAGGAGGGAAATTTAATTATACGGAAGGGGAGGAGAAGCTCTCTGGAGAGAGGGAGGGAGGGAAATAGGATCCACCGTGGGTGAAGCGGAAGCCTTTCAAAAGGCGAGCGGGGGAGAGAAAAGAAAAAAGGACAAGGAAGGATTCCCTTTCTATGCTACAAAATCTCGTTGTTTCCTTGGCGAAGTGAGTACACAAAAGTAATTCCCTAATTGGAATTTTTTTGAATAATTAAACAGGATGTTTTCATTCTCCCTGAGTCCTAGGAGAAAACTGTCTATCACCGGAGAGGGCGATAGTTCTCGTTTCTAAAACAACGGTTTCCTCCTCTGAGACGCAAATACAAGAAAGGCATTCATCGTGAGCAAAATCAAAAGGTAAAAGAAGAAAACAAATATTTAAACGCCAGCAATACGTGCCACGAAGTATTACAATTGCACAGCTATCCGGAAAAACCTTGAAATTTGAGCCAACAAGAAATCATATAAAATAGTTAAGTTATAAATAGTTAATATAAACACATAGTTACGAATTTAATGAAAATAGCACAATTACAAACTTGGAAAGATTTTCCAAGTGCATATTTGTAAATTACTAAATATATCAAAGTCATTTTTTGATAGATATTTATTGATTTAAGAATTAATAATAACATTTATTTTTACTTAAAAAATTTCCTTTATAAATAAATACGATGTGTATTACCAAATGTTTCATATATAATAACCAAGACCTAGACTAATCTAGACTGACCTAGTCACCTAGACTAATATTTTATCATTTACATCAAAATATTTAAACACTATATGCTATGTTCTGCAATAGTATTCAGATTACAAATGTTGACAATTTATTCACAAATTTTTCTTGAAGTGAAGAGGAAAACAAAAAAGTGGAGGATGAATTAGAAGCGTCTCTACCAGGTTTATAAGAGGATTTTGTTTATAGGAGACCATCTTCACCTGGTGAAGATGGTCTGAGAGAGCACTTCTTCGCGTATGGAACGAACAAGAAATGAAAGGAGGATATACCCGCGGTACATGATGAAAACTTATGCGCATGACGGTACTCCCAATAAAAAAACCATCTCAAAATTAACAGGAGGAAAACATGCAAGAGTGATTACATTCAGTAAACTCTCGAAGAGTTAAAATGATGACAAATGAGATCGATAACTCTTAGGAACCCATAAAGAGATTGACAGATAAGCATACATAGATTGAAAGGAATTAAAACACGATTTTTTTACAAGTTGAGTGATATTCATGATACCAAGAATACG
This sequence comes from Platycnemis pennipes, assembly GCA_933228895.1. Classification (NCBI taxonomy): domain Eukaryota; kingdom Metazoa; phylum Arthropoda; class Insecta; order Odonata; family Platycnemididae; genus Platycnemis; species Platycnemis pennipes. The sequence goes on along the minus strand of OW121849.1, from coordinate 140,434,695 downwards.
CATCATTTACTCCACCTAACCGATCAGAGCTGCATTCTAATGCCTCTCAAAGCTCTTGTCCAGTTGCATAAACGGGAAAGCAGATGAATGAATTGACAACTTCTACCATCAAATATCATTTCCTTTAATAAAAAGCTTTCAAAATTGCAATACAATGCAAATTATGGGCACTAAATGGTGTTTCCATTGTCTACACCAAGTAATTGTCTACACTCTGAATGATTTAGAGTGTATGTTAGTTTAAAAAGAAAATTAACTAATGCAAATGAGGACAAACCTATAATCACACGCTGGAAAACAAGAAATGTGCATGGGAAAATTGGGAAATACTAACTCTCGTTCAGCCAATTCCCTAATTATAGGATCATTCACTTGCATGTCACTATAAACTGGCAATCCAGTGACAGACTCAAGTTTCGGCAAATTAACAGGAAAATCCCGCCAAGCGTTTAATATTTTTTTACCAAAGCCCGTCACAGAGCAAACGCTAAAGAGGCTGAGAAAACTTGCTCAGCAATGCACCAAAACTGAAACATTTAAAATATTGGAAAAATGCTCCCTCAGTGTGTCGCACAGCCTTTATTTCATTCAATAGAACAAGCGGCCTACTACAAGGATGAATGAAGGGAGTTAAATGAGAAGATGACCAATGAGTGAAAGGCAATCATTGCACACGACGTACGAGACGCCTGTATGCCACTGTAGAAGACGCGCAAACGAACGACGGAAATAAATGGGATGGAATTAAACCGAAAAGAGAGGAACATGAGCCGTAAAAAGACCGAAGAAAATCAATACCACCAAGCACGCACAGGGGCGAAACGGATGGACTTGAAAGGCATTTCTATCTGCCCTCCCATCTTCTAGCCCTCCCCCCCATGTAAAAATACATAGGTACTCAAGGAAAGAGGGAAAAGGGTGGAAAGAAAGAGAAGCGGAAAGAGGCACGGGGAGAGTCAGCCATTTGCCATCTGCGACTACTGCGACTTTTCAGCTCTCCGGGAAAGCATTAGCTTTTCAAATGAATGGCTCCAGATTCACACGTATTTTTTTGTGTTTCGAGAGTTCGAAATTCGTATTGAGCTTAGCATTAATATACATGAGCTGTCTTCCTTCACATATATAAACGTAAAAGTGCGTGCGTATATTTCACCTATATATTTTTTCGTGAACAAAAGGGAAGGGGAATGGACGTGGGGGGAGATATGTATGCTCTCTTTGAAATGAGAAGGGGAAGGGGACGTGAGTCGGGGGGTGGGGAGATGAGAGGAGGAGATGGATGGTGACGCATAAAACGATAAGAGTAGGGAGAGGCAGCCAGTGCACAAAGGAGAAGGTGGATGTGGGGAGGGAAGGCAGCAGGAAGGGAGAGTAGAGGGGAGAGAGAGAGAGAGAGAGAGGAGTAAAGACGAAGGTAGGACCATAAACTCGAGTATTAAAACGGATTTAAGAGGGTGATGGGAGAGGTAAAACGCCAAGAAGGCTCTCCATAATGCCGGCATCAGGAATCCCGAGGGTCGTTGCTCGAATCTAAATCTAGAGAAATATATTGGAGAGCAACGCACTCACGTGGCCATGTTGAAGCCTGAGCCCAAATAACCTCAGAGCAAAGGAGTCAATAAACACGGAGGACACAATGGATATAAAATCATTTTCCAGCATGAAAACCTAGGTGGCGAGGAACATATGGAAGGGGCGAACAATGCCCGTGTCTCAGCTGATCTCATTTTCGAAAACACACTGTGCAACAGAACACCACAGAATTTGTCATTACTCAAAGGATTTTCATACAAGGTGATTCGACTGTAGAGCTCCAGTGTGGAATGAAATATACGATTACATGTTTTCATACTATATGAAAACTTCGGGCATATTTATTGGAGAACCAATCAATACATTTTGGGCCCATTTTTCATCAGCAAATAAACAACACGACTGACTAAATGCATATAGATGTCTTACCTAAAACAGGGCGTCCTATGCGTATGTTCAGGAATGCGAATGAATCATGAAGAGGTGGAGGTATCACGACCACCCAGCGAGGATGAATAAACAATAAGAAAACGCATAGAGATTCGCATAGGATTTGGCAGCCAGTTGCGTGCGATTATGGCGAGTAAACCGTGCCTCAGCGACTGCCGTCTGAGGGACTGCTTCGACACGTCTTCGAATGTTAGTCGAGAAATAGAGAGAAGTGAAGACGACACGCCCGCGCATTAAGCATCTGCGGTCGACAAACTTGCGCGCAGCACAACAGGTGACAATGGAACACAGAACGCCACACTGGACTGTACGCCCAGGGTCACGGCATGGGGGGAGCGAACATTCGAGCATCGGCGGCTGCAGACGTATAAAAGGTATTGGCTTTCGGATCGCCTCGGACAGGAAAGACTTCCTCCATTCTCGCCTTTCATGGACACCTTCTCGACAGATTCAGTTCTTGCGAGTGGAAAGCACGACAGAAAAAGAGCATGTCGACAAAAACGCCTGTCACCTCGAGGTGAAACTGCCGCTTTGGAGATTCCATTCGAGAAACCTTAACTCCAGGCGAGAGTCGCCTTCAAAAGGGACATGCGGTTTCATGGAGAAGTAAAATCCAAAAAAAAAATTGTGTACAGCAAATATGATGTGGAAAGGTTTTATTAACATTAGAAAATGTATATTTGCGTCAGATGTATCACCTTGTGGTACATTGATAAAGTTTAGTAAGCGGTACTAAGATAATATATTATATTACACGAATTAAATGTTCGTAGAATAAATCAATTAACTCATAAAATAACGTTAAACAACAAGCCTCGTATTTTCTGCGATTCCAATGTTATAAAGCCCAGCTACTATTTTGTTCCAATATCTCAAAAGTGTTTTTGTAGTATTGTATTATAGAATTGTATTATTTCTGTAAATACCTATTTGCTTTAATAGAGATATACCGAAAAAATGAATCAGAATATCTGTTTCACGTTAGTAAAATTCTAGAAAAAGAGTAAAGTTCGAATAAGATAAAAATTTGATTCAACCCCTCTGAGACACTTAAGCTGCAGCATTTGTTTTTGAAATTGGATTGGAAGGAGCAGACTCTCTAGGTCAGGTAAAAATTACAATAAGCCATTCTTCTAGTAAGTGGACGAAAACTATATAACATTGAAGGAAAGTCACGCAAAAAAGGGGAGGACTCCTAAATGTTACAGCCGCTAAAAAACAATTATCAAAACATCGGAAAATAATAAAGATTACTGAATCTACAAAATCACACAAAGTATAATAAAAAGAAAACATTGGATGTTAGGTACGTAGTAGATGACAGGAGGCCAATTTTACACTCCAGAAACAAAACCTTGAAGAACTTTGCCTTCTGTTTCTGTAAAGAAAGTCAGATAGCCATCGATGAACATCGTGTAAATGTACGTTAGCCTAGGCATGAAGGAATAAGAATTTTCATGCACATTGGAATACAAGCACCGATACAAGGAAACACTTTATTAAAACATATATCTCTGTCACGTGAGTTATGGGAGTAAACATGGATAATTGACGGGAACAGAGAGGTCAAGGCTGAAAATATTGAGAATATAGTGTTTTAGAAGAATGATGAAGATAAAATGGATAGACTGAGAGTCAAACGAACTTCTGGAAAAATGAGCGAAAGGAAAACTCTAAACGTAATATGTCTAAACGAAAAGTCTGAATGTAATATGTGCCGTGATATACATGTTTATTGAAGGATGCAACTATTGAAGTGTGTAAATGAGAGAAATTATGTTTGAATATGATTCTGTTAGCTAATAATAGAATCTAACAGAGAGCTCCATGAAACCAATATTGGGATATTAATAAGGAATTTGATAGGAGTGAGATTTATTTTTTGCACATTATATTGAACAAGTATCGGAACACGAACATCCATAATTATGGTGATAGAAAACGATGATTACATACGTATTCTTGAATCTATAAAAAATCATCAACATACACATTTTTTTCATTGACTTTTCTGGGCTAAGCAACAAAAGGTAAATTTAAAATTACACCAATAATAATATAATTAAATGAAAATAAAAGCATGCATAATACAGCCATTTATGTGCACGGCCGATGGCAAAGTTGAAAGAAAAAATGGTATAACATTTATGAAAGGGCCTTTGATGCATACGTTTACTTTTTTAAAAATAAAAAGTAAAGAAAAAGCGATATGATGATAAAATTGCTGAGATGTTTCTAAAACGAATATTAACAACTGGCTCAAAATATCAAAAATAATAGAGTTGAATGATGCGTGTTTTAATAATAACACAACTTTAGATAGGGGTTATTTATACATTTTCATTAAATCCATATATCGAATAATCCGAAATTACTGACTGAAAACTTTGAAAAGAAGGGCATTGGTTTCTGATCAATTATATTTCTTAATTTTTAGGACTGGCGTGAATCTCCTACAGCATAGACGATTTCATATGCATTCAACTTGTGTGGGTTGCGTATGTTGCAGGGGCTTTAGGCGCAAACCGCATGCTACGTATACAATCCAGATGCTACGTATACAAGAACTGGAGTGAAATCTAACATTATGAGAATGAGAAACGCCATCACAGGAAAAGTAAGTAGGGAAGTACTAAGCACTATTGCGTTGAGTTGGGGCCGTCCTATAATCATTCACCTACTCTCCCAATCAACGCTAAAAGCTTCTGCGTTGCCTCTTGCATGAAGGAATATCGTTCACATAAGAAAAAATGCTTCCTAAATTAACTCTGGCTAAATAGAGAAATGGTAATAGTTTTAAGCAACATAAAACTCAATGTGATTACATAGCAAAGTAAGTTTTTCGCTACGAATATAGTTAATTTCGAGTACATACATGGTTGACAGAATAATTAATGACTTCCGTCCCAAAATACATTTACATGCAATAAATAATAAAAATAGGAGAAATATGAATTACATATTAAATAGTAACTTACTTAAGCAGTACAGTTTCATTGAAAGTAAATAGAATCGCTAAAATAATCACAGCCGTTAACTTTGGAGCCTGTCTAAAGATTGACGTTATTACAGAGTTCTCATAACAATCGCAAGGAATATAATTACGTCGTTAATCTATTTTAAAAGCTATTTTATTATCCTAATTGCACGAATAATATTTATAAAATATGACTGCTGGATTAAAATTTATATCTTCTCTCAGAAGTATCCTTGAACGAACAATAAAACATTCGAGTATTTTGTCCTTCGTTGACACTTATGAGACATCTTTATTATTTTTACTGTTTTCTTCTCAGCACAAAAATATACTTATGAATGTCCAAACCTGCAATAATTGGAGAATAGAAACAGAATTTATTATCATGAATCAGGGAAAGTAAATAACGATACTAATTATTTCATCAAGTTGTAAAAGCTGAAATACATATATTTTTACCAAGGATAAAAATTGTAGTAGTCATACGCGTTTTGTAGGTAATCTGTCAAATAAAAATTTTACCGAAGTAATGAATGGAAGCGACTTTGTCTGTCACTCGCAGTCCACAAGAAGAACGAGCACGCAGCCGCCGAAAAGTCAATAAAAACGCCCATCAGACCCCGAGACAAAGAGCCCCACTGAGCTCACATTTTTGGAGACCAGACTCTAATTCGTCACATCCGCACCGGGAGGGTGCGCTTCAAGAGAGAGGGGAAGGGGCGGTGAGCACAGCAAAGGGATAAGGGCGGTGCATGAGGGGTTGGTGGGACGCAAGAAACGGGCTGATGGGATGGGGAGGGGGTGGGCGGGTATTCAGGTCGCCAAACTAAGAGACGATGAGTGTCTGGTCTCCAGAGGCAACAGCTATCCCGTTAAACTACCGAGTCGGATGGCACGGGGGAATTATTTAAGTCAAGCGGATCATTCCTCTGGTTCTGGCTAGGCGGAAACTTCCCAAGTGCGCGTCGTTAACCCAGGGCGTGCTTCTAATAAACTCGAAAGGAGGGATATGTCAAGAGAGTAGTTGGACTGACTGCAAACACCTCCGAACAAAGTTTTGGGTCTGAATGGCCAACCCCAGAGTTGTACCTTCAAGTGACAAACATACGAGTTTGCTGATTGGTTTATAACTTGGGAGAGGTATGTCTAGCAATTCCGCCCACCAAAACTCGTCCCTTCCTTTCACCGCTGTTCTCTACAAATTTCAATTTCAGTATCCTGGGATGAAATGGAAATCTAGGTCTTACTGCTCCCGAATACGTCAGCTATTTTCAAATCAGTGTATTTGAGTTCAAAGGTTGAATGTCACGCGTGATATGCACTCGAATCAATATCGCCAATCACCATCTTAACATAGTAGGCACACACCTGGCAATGGTGATACACAATGTTTAAGTAACAACCATATCATAGCATCATAAAATTGAAAAGAATTACGTCTCACATTCTTCGGGGTCTCTTATGCAAAATTTTGAGAAATAATTCTCCAAATTGTGAAAACCATTCCTTTAATTATGATAGCGTAAAAGGGAATAGATATTGTAAAACGATACGTTGAATATAAGGATGGATAAATAAATGGTTTCATAAGAAGCAGTAGAAGTGATTTCCTCAACAATGTTCGGACTAGGAGGTAACATATCATCGCACTTTCGCCGAATTGGATGAGTAATTCATTTGCTAAAAACACGTCCAATTTCACTGGTTACTCTTGGCTAGTACTTTCAGCTATACTATGCAAATAATGGGTTATACGATGACGAAGAATTTGGACTCCATGCCCGAAATCCAGAAGTTCAACCAAAGCTGTATCAGAGTCTTATCAGACAATTACTGAACCCAAGTTGAGTGCCATTTGGAAGGCAGTTCAAAGGCAGCGCTCCGCCACTGCGGTCGTAAACAATGGGCCTTCGAGAACCCACCGCTTAACGTACAACATACTAATATAAACTGTGTTATATTGGTAATGCTATTTTAAAATATGTTATCCTCACTCTTCGCCACTGCGCCGCTCCTTACACATTTTATCCGAGTTTTGGGTGTCATTGCGTTACTATTAATCTTAGTACGACTGAATAACTTGGCGTTCATGCCAAAGTAGCTTAAAGAATGTCTTACAGCTGTAAAATACTCAACATCTATTAGGTAAAATAACAAATCGTTCATCCTTAACAAAGATGCTGCTTATTTGTGTGGACCAATTGATTTACTAAGGTGCAATACAAACGGATTCGTGGAGAAAGATACCGCGCACGTTCACCGATTAGATCCACGCGTAAAGATTCCAACGTTTCAAACACCCTCACTCTCGCAAGAGTTACATATTACCTCGAAGTAATATCCTGTTTCTCTAGCTCTACTCAAACATTCCACCACACGGCCTCGTACAATGACCTATTTCAAGGTGGAGACGCCTCTGGCATGCACTGTATCCGGTGCCATACGAACCGATCACCATATGGCAAGTAACAGCATTCGAGGGGGTAGAGAATCGTAAACCTATTTTCGGAGGGACGCTGGAGTGATAAGGACTCGTCTTGGAAGGTCGAACAATAAGTTCAATTTTAGCTCATTTAGAATGTCTCCAGGAAACCCAATGAGAGGGAATTCGTAACTAATTTTACTACCTCGTACATTCTTCGTCGCACGTAAAGGCGAATATCAAGAAAAATATTATTAAACTAGATATTAAATATTATAAATTTAAGTTAATAAACATATGATGATTACTAAATCAAGTAAATACAAATTTGTAGACACTCAGATACCACAGTGTTCCATTAAACGCGAATTAAAAATGAACACATGAAGATTTAATAAAAAAAGGTATTCTCCTTTAATTTAGTACTAAGGCACGCCAAAGTACATTATAAAATGCAGTTCAACAAAAAGGAACAGAAGTCAACGACATTTGATGAGAAAAGAGAAGACTTAATGAGGTAAGCCGGTTATCAGCGATTAGAAACCAGCTATATTTCATCGTAGCTGTGCAACCTTAAAGTAGAGGAAGATGCATGGCAGAGAATTTTATTTTAAATAAAATTCATAAGCTTGAAAACACTATCTGAAGCCAGCAGGGGAGGATTTTCACTATTGCCCAGTGTCAATCAGTACATTACACAACGGAAGCGATCCATTACCAGAGAGCATTGCTTATAACTGCAGATAGAGATGAAATACGCACATTTGAACTCAAAAGGTGTTATCATGCAAGGTCTTACTCATAGAAAATACGGCCTCCTAAACTTTGGCACCCTGAGAAGACCGCATCAGAAATTCCACTCCATCCAGGCAGAAATTGTTGTGGCAAGAGAATCTACGTCTCCGTCACATTGAAAACGACCCGTGGGGAATGAAACGGGAGAATGACTCTCTTTTATGTATTCCTTTTGCGGAAATACTGGAAGTTTCTTTCCCTCCTAAGTTTGAGATCCAATTTACGTCACGCTGTTCAATAAACCCGACGTCTTCGAAGCTGCCTCATAACTAATTTCCTAAGAGACAGCAGCCGAGGGAGGATACAATATAGGGGATGCTACTGCGTGTGTAATTGGTGCCGTGCCGTGAATAGATGCTAGTTAATTGTGTGCTCCGTCCTTCGGCAATTGCGAAGACGACTACGGAGAAGGAGGGAGGGAGGGGGTGGAGAGGTAAACAGAGGTGAGGGGAAGGGAAGTGCAGCGATGGGACGGAACGAAATTGGATTCTCCTCTCCAGCACCGCCTCCGGAAAGATTTACAATTAAAGCCACGCAGCTGAAAGTCCGTCGTCAGTGTGCGAGGGCAAGTTGCGAGCGCCTCGCCAGCACGCAAGGGTAATCGCGGCAATGCTCAGCGGCGCCACAACCCTCCACCCCTCTCCCCCCTCATCCACAGACGCCGGTCCGCTGTCGTTGTTGCCCTGCCACTACCATGGATGGAACGACTGCCGGCGCGAAGCTCTTTGAAAAATAGTCCCCATTTAATTCCCTTCTCCCAACTGACTTCAGCAAGGTTTTTAAAACATTTCCTAATTACTTTTATCGCTAGATACTTGGACCAACTTACAAAGGTATTCATTTTCTATCTTTGTCCTCTTACTGCAGAGTGTTGATGTATTTTTACGTAGTCGCCATACTCGCAAGCCACGCAGAAATTATCATAAATAAATCATTTATGGAAGGTTAAATTTCCTTCACTTAAATACAGGCAATGATATATCGTTTACATGATGCATTTATACTCAACCTTTCAACGGATGAACACCTCGCTGTAAATTGGTTGTACGCCCAGCTCGTCACATTAAGTGATGCTCTCAGGTCAAGAATCTTCAGCATATATTTTACACATATAAATAAGTGATAGAAAAGTGAAGATTCAACACCAAAGAGTTTTTGTAATGCATAAAATGAGCATGAATGAAGAGTTTAACTTGATGGATGAATATCTATCACACTCACCAGCCTTCAAGATTATAAGCTCTAACCATTAAAGAAACAGCAGAAGAATATATTAAAGAAAATTATCCAATTAAACAGGTTCATCTACTGATTCATCAAAACTATTGAGTAAAGCGGAGTTAATAGTCTTGAAGTAAATATTTTGAAACTGATAGTCGTAAAATCACCTTTCGCAAGGTATAGGTAAAAGATAGAATAGGAAAAAATGGGCAATCTTAAGGGCAAAAGACGTCAATATAAGATAGACGTGCTAGATATTAAATTTAATAACGACTAGATAATGGCCACTGAGTCAGCTGAGCTCTAAATAAGGACAAACGACTAAATGCAATAGGTACGCATCATTCACCCACTAAATGGCCACACTGTCAGTTGCTCATCCCAATTTGAGTGACGCAAGATCATAAACCATAAAAAAATGGAGAAAATGAATCGATCGATCGATAAAGAGGCTTCAAATATTCAAAAAGCATTTGGATATTCTGTTACATATTCTATGTGATTTACTTTATGACATTTATGAAATGCAACTATCATACACAAAGTATGTACGAGACAATCAAAATTAAATGATACAAGTGATGAACATATAATATCTAGAATTAATAGAGAAATTAGAATGTGGTGGCAACAAAGGTAATCCTTTTTTATGACGTAATCCAAATGGTAACACTGCCGAGTAGTTTCCCTCGAAAAATACAAAATATAATCAATATCCGAGAGAAAATGGGAAAAACACATCTGTACGTACGCCAGATTATAAAAGGGGCATTTAAGCTACATAAAATGTAATAACTCTCACTTTGGATTCAGGGACTTTGTTTCCTTTATCGGTCACACGCGAAGTAATGTTAAAAATGTTGCCATAGAGTTCACCAATTCATGCGGCACCTTTTCATTTCAAGCTACTAAGTGATTACTACTAAATACATTTCAACATATCATCCGATTATTGGCGTGTTGGCTGAAATTTTCGATCACATGATTTTTCCAGTATTGCTCGATCCTCCAAGGGAAAGGTATCCACACTTCGGAAACTATGCAATTTGGTATCCTTTCCACGCCTCGTTAAATAACATACAATTCTTATTCAAGAATGTAAACACATGATCAATAACGTACGAATACAAGCGATTTGGGTCGAAGCCCATATCACACGCATTGCGATAAAATATCGAATCCATGGAATGGACTTGGACACGGACTAAGAAAAAAAACCTGTAAGAAAAGCTGAGCGTCCAGTAACGCCAATCCCCAGTCGCTAGAAATGTAATCATGAGCAAGAGGGGTCTTTACACTTTCACGCATCAGTCAACAAATGAATGACACGCTCCAAAAACAACCGACGAGAGCTCCTACAAAAATGTGCCACTCACATGAGGCAAAATAACATCTTCAACTAGCAAGTCGGCGCTTGAATTACAAGAAGTTTCATGCATAGTGTGACACTAAAGCTGAAGTGTTAATAACGAACGCCACTTCACAGTTATTAAAACGAAAACGCCACCAACGTGACGTCGTTATTCATTGCATGCGACGAAGGTAAGAGGAAAAATTCAGCGAATTTTACTTTTGAGGGATGTGGTTCATGAATGTGCGTGCAATGTTTTATCCATAAGCTTCAACACGGAAAAAGGATTTTGGAATCAGAGGCTTTTCGCTCATTTCTCTTTCATATCTAATACTGTCGTCTTTCTTCTGTTGTACCACATGTAGGTACATCACTTTTAACCTTATCGTTTCCACTGCTGATGTTGACCACGCGTCACCATCAGGACTGTGGGGGACTGTGCTTAAAACGGTCGGGATTATCTCTAACAGTAACCAAGGAGTCACGTGGTATAAACGTGGCATGATTTGCAAATGTGGCGAGTTAAAACCGCTGGATACAACCTTATTCTTTGTGTACATTTGTGTTATATCTCATCTGGGGCCTCTTTAGTTGAAATAGATGAGAAAAACTCAAGTGGAACCCGTTAATGATATTGTAACGACCGATTCCGACACACAAAATTTGCAAACCACTCGTGTTTGTATGTACCACGTGACTCCTTGGTTACGATTCGGGATTTGGGCTATTCGAGATAATTCGGATGGTTTCAAAGACAACCCTCAAGGATAGCAAAAATCCTCCATTCTATCATAAAAATACCTCACACTGCAGTTATATTTTGGCTTGGAACATGGTTCGCCGTGGGCTGAGAGAATTGCTTAAATTAAAATTAAACTTATCTTCATTTAATCTATGGATTTAGGACTCCAAGTCCTCCCTTACACTTAATAGATTGGACGATACAAACATCCATGCCCCAGACAGTGAAAAACCCGCGACCCTGGGATCGACAGGAGACCCCACTGCGGCCACCTACCGACATAAGCAAGATGGCCCGAAAACAAGATGAAAGCTGCACATACGAGCAATCCGTATATTTGATAATCAAGTCCACTTTATACGAACCATAATGTTTATTTTTGGCTTGAAAGAGGAGTTCTGGGCTATCATTTTAATACTCTTTTTTTAAGAATTCCCCAGCGAATTTCGTAAATTACTCTTTTCCAGGAAATTCTCATTAATTGCGGATATGAGTTTTTGGATACGTAAATTTAATTCTAAGAATATTAGCGTTTGAAGGTTGCGCAGACTGATCTAAACCAGGAATCTTCGTTGTACATTCATACTACTTTAGTGTGTACTCGGAACAGAGAAGATGACCAAAAAAGTCTACTACGAGCACGATGGAGCTCATAATTAATCCACTTATGCACTGAAAAAATCAGTAAAATTAACGCCTTTCCCACAGAATTTTCATTACGATAATGAATATACGAATTCACAAGGATTACCATCGTATTTCTAAGTTAAAAAACTTACGTTTAATGCAATGTTTTTACATTGCATGTTAATTCACATTCCCATAGAATTTTCATTGCGATAATGAATACACGAATTCACAAGGATTATCATCGTATTTATAAGTTAAAAAACTTACGTTTAACGCAATGTTTTTGCATAGCATGTTAATTCACATGGCTCATATTCTATCCACAAGCATCACATGGCCATGGTAATGCAAAACACTTATAAGTATGGCTTGCAGAATTTTAATTAAGGAAATGCTTAGTAAAGAAATGAAATGAAAAAACGAACAAAAGTACTTGAATTTAGCAGCTTTTACGAAAATTGAATAAAACTCGAGGTAAGGCAGCCGTCCCACGACCATAGTGCTAAACGTCGACTGGCAACATCCTGGAGCCATCACTTGCTGTTTCCGCTTCAACACTTATGCCTCCGTGGCCTCCCTCCCCCGAGCAAGAGGGCCACTGGAAATAAAAACAAAACAACCCCGAGAAACAATACGCCTCGCCGCGTCACTCAAGGAGCTGCTTCTTCACGCCGCTGCCATCTCTCGGCGGCCACTCGAAACAGCGCCTTAGTCACGGCTCAAGTTCTGCGTGCACCCGCGATGATGCCCGTCGCGTTGACAAAGGAGGGAGGATCTGGGGCAGTGGAGGAAGAGAAATAAAAGATCTCTTCCCTCCGGCCCGCAGCCCGGTGACATGGAGAGCCGCTGCGGCAGAAGGATGCTTCCGCTTCGGCGCGCAGAATGTGACACCTCCCGTCGCCGAGGTGATGGTGCTTCAAGAGGGGTGGCGCGGGTGCTGCGACAGCTACGACTCCAATGCACTGCCGGGGACAGAGTCCACGAGGCTATCCCTTCCCACTGCTACCGGCCTATGATGAAGACCATGGACTCTCGCATGGAGCCCGAAGCAGTGTACAGTATTCAGACGAACTATTTCCCACAAAACCGCCCGTGTCCTGCCCAAACAGGCAGGGTAATTCGTTGACATTCGAACTTTAATATTGAATTTTTCTACATCGCGATAGCGTCACTTACCTCCAGGATTAGCGCTATCAGATGATGACGCAGATTGAATAATATCTCATTCAGCGTGATACGGCATGACGAATATATAATATCACGCCTCGATGCATTGCGTTCGTGCCGTCCACATATCGCGTCGCATTCTCACGTTCATCTCGCAATGCTCTAGCGCAGGGGTTCTCAACCTTTTAGTAACTGCGTACCAATTGAAATTTTTAGAAATTTTGGCATACCAACAGTCCTATATTTTTTTTAGAAACATATATTTACTCCGGGTAAATTGCCCAATGGCTTGTTTTATTTTTATTAAATTACTGAGAAAACTTGATTTTTAACTATTACTGCACTTGTATTTCGGTTTTTTCAACCCTATATCATGACAACAATAGATATATATAGGTACAGATTTTTTTTTCAATTTTTTCTTTCTAATTTTTATTTAAAAATATATAGAGATGCCAGCGCCCGGCAGATGGGCAGCAGAGTTAAGTTTGCGTGCAGAGGCCCTCACTAGTATATCGCTCGTAATCGCTTGTATCACACTCGCGTACCACCTGAAACGTTCCCGCGTACCACCACTGGTACGCAACCCACGGGTTGGGAACCCCTGATCTAGCGGGTCATTCTGAGATGGACTCGGAGTGGGGAAGCCGGATCACAGCTCGGTTGCGTTAGTTCAACACCCAACCCTGGTAGGCGAATGACGCCGTCTAGTCTCAGGAGTTAACCCAATATTATCCTGCGCAATCGACAGCGGCCCCAGCACACGGAAGAGGCTGTTCAAGAGTACGCGTTGGAGGGAATGCAGCACCAATGACTCATCTTCCAAGATGCTCCCTAGGGTATTTGACGCCGTCGGATGTACTTATTAACCCTCACTTACTTCACTTGCAGAAACGCACACGTTTTCAAAAAAGACTGATAAATTCCCCACTAAAACATTTTCGAATGCTAACGAGCACCACATGCGAAGTAGGTACTGGGCTATGATGGAAAATGTTTCACAGAGTTTCACGCATCAAGAGGGATTTGAAGCGCAGATTTAAGTGCGATAAAAAGCTACAAACAGTGGCAACTAATAAAAGGCAACAAGAAAATGAAATTCATCACCAAATGATCCAAATCAGTTAAACCGTGTCATGGCTTGCAGCATGAAATCACTTGTTCCATCTCTGATGGGAAACGCTAAACCAAATTCCTTTGAAAAGTAGAGCTGCAGGTTGCAGAGACAAAAAAGAGAAATTAAAACAAATTTTAAAGATGTGTTACCATTAGCGTCTTCAACGAAAGGGTCTTCAAATTATCTCTTACACCGTAGAAAAACATCCCAAGAGCAACCAACTCAACGAATTCTTAAAATTGTCAGGAAAATTACAAATAATAACTTGAGGAAACACGGAACTAAAACTCGAGACAGCTTGAGAAAAAATAATGCATCATAAAAATGAGTTCAAACAATTTCGAACTCAAATGAATGAATAAATTACATTCCTCCCCGATACGCAACTTTTAACGCGATTTTTATTTGCTCGATTTTAGAACGTTTTCAAGGCGTCTTTCAAATTTAACAATTTAAAAACAAACCGAATAATGTCGTTCTCAGACAGCGGCATACTACCTCATACATTGTGCTTATAACCGTGGAAGAAAGAAAAAAAAATAAGAAGTCTACGCTGTATCTGTGAGTTATGATGTATTCCATCCTGAATCGAGAAAATGTACCGATATTTCGGTCATAATAGACATTCTGAAGTTTAATTCATGCCTGCCTGCGTCTCCTTATAATGAGAGGTGTTCACAAAATTCGAATATCCAAAACCTCGAACACGAAGGAGCAAAATGTACAGCCTAACCCTAGATAGCCACACTTTGGAACAGCTTATCCCACAGAAATTACGCTATATTGCATTATTGAAACCCAACGGCCTAAACACGCTTGAGGGACGCAACAGATAACCTTCACTCTAACACAAATCCTTGTTCGGGGGACGCACAGTGTGACTACTTCTTTGCCGACGAAAATTGTATCGGACAAAAGCTGAAATAAGCAAGAAGTTTCAGGTCTGAAACCAAGAGGGATACTGCATAAACCTTCATAGAGTGTTAGGTCGATTGCCCAGCCACACATGGCCGCCGGGGGGAGGGAGGGGGGCCGCCGAAAATCGACCAAAATGAAAGCGGACATCATAAATATCCGCTTCCCGTTTTAACCCTCGGGATCACAGCACCCTCCCCCCCTGCACGCCATACGCAGACTTCCTCCCACCCACGCCCCCATTAGTCTTCTGTGTCCAAGAGGGCACTCTTCCATCTCAAGCGCACAGCTTCCCCCACCAAGAAAAAATTAACCCACTCTGCAGGCATACTTGTTCCCTTAGACCCTTCCATTCATCGACGATTTTACGAACATAAAGTTTCACTGACCAACTGATTGGACCACAAATGCATTCATCAACGGCGCATTTTCATTCTGCGATGACCCGTCTACATTTTTGGTCAATATGGAGCCGTGTGTCTAAGTTTTGGCTCACCAGCGACGACTTGCATCTCCTTCAAGAGAAGCGAAGCCTCCACACCCTCCATCGCTCCTGTTGGTGTCGGCGATGCCATTGGAGGGATAAACCTCTTTCAATTAGAGGGACTTGCGATACATAGTATGTCAATCATGATTCGATAAATTGACTTAAATTGGACAAGAGGGAATATAATTTTAATCACTATCACCACCATTCTATGAGTATTACACCACTACTGGACACCGAATAGCCTAAGCTAAAGCTTGGTAACTTCATAAAAGTCCCCGATCAGAAGATAATGTGACCACTTCTACAGCAAAATATGTGGTTAAATATGGTTTATTTCAACTCAAAATGTTCGTATTGCATCAATGGTATAATAAACTTCTTGACCACCTCTACCATAATTACTCAACATTATTCCCTTAAAACTTTTGGAGTCTCCTCAGCATCTGGTTACAGTGCATTACGTTCCATAAGTACTTGCTGTATGCCTCTAATATTCTTCCCTCTTTCACCATACTTAAAAAATTCATTTGTCTTCGGATTTCAACCTCATTGCATCGCAAAGTCACACCAAAAAAGTTGAAATCTATATTTTTTTCATTTTTCGCAAGGTCAAATATGTAGTAATCCTATAACGTCACGCATCATATTCAATCATCATAATTACCTTATTGTCCTTTATTTACATACTAGATTATCACAAAACGAGGTTTTTGTAATGCTGCTACACCCATCGAGAAACTTAACACCTCATGTCCTTAGTCTGTCTGGTTAAGCAACCCTTGTTAAACCGCAAACCAATATTCATAGTTTCCACACTCATTATCAATCCATTTTCAACAAAAAGCCATGTAATTCAAAGCATTTCTTCCATATTAAGGAGCAATGGTACGTAGGGACAAAAATACCCCCGCATTATCAACTCCTATTCCTAAGATCTCTTTAGCACTCTCCTCTAAGTCTCCGAAGCAAATAAAGACCTGATGATTATATTCCAAACTTCATTCTATTACAACTTTACAACTATATGGTATCGGTTTGCTCATACAAAATATCCCATCAATTTGGCAGCCGACAGTCCGACTTCTAATATCCTAAGAATAATTTTTAGAAATACCGCGTGAGGAAAAAGATATAGTCCATAAGCCGTAGGTGAACGTGTACCATATTAACTTCGGCTTGTACATGACTCAAATGTCCCTATATCTTCCAAGAATGGAAATACAGGACACATAAAGGTGCTTAATTCTCCAAAAAATAAAGAATGATGGCCTAATGAGATTATTTCTAACGGACATCACTGTGGCTCAATAATGACTCTTTCCGAGATAGTTGAGAACTCTTGTGCTACATTTTTGATGCCCAACTCTCAAACAGAACTTAATTAATAGTTTCCAAAAGTGTTTTTTAAAGATAAATACAGGAAACTACGAAAAAGCACTAGAGGACGATTAGTTTGAGATTTCAAAGCGGTCGTTCGAATCATCTCAAAGCATTAAATAAGAAATCGTTCCATTATTCAAATGGAAAACTATTTCAAATATTTTTAAAGGTTTATCTACGTACTTCCACGGGCTGAGATATATTACCCGATGCTATTAGGGGTTGACCCTGCTAAGGAAAATAAAAAAAATACATCAACGAATAGGTTCTTGTATTGAGAGCCCACTGGGACAATGAAACGAACTATTCATCATTCGTCGCTGAGCACATCTCCAGTGAGCAAATTATATAAATATAAATTGCCTTTAACCTTTAATTCTTTTTTTATTTTGCCCCCAGTTTCACCATATTCGTAATTGTTTCTCACATTGGTATATTTTTCTTTGAAAGAGGAATATTTTTCACTGAACATAAATGCCCATAACTTACATTGGTTCCTGCAGTGTTTTGGGATGGAACAATATTTCTTAATGACCCGTGAGAATGACGGACGGTCTCAAGCCATTGCACGGCGCCATTGGAAAGACAGAGATAAGGCTTCAGATGCCGCCGGATACATTTGTTCATCCGCAGCATTAAACCCGTGTTTAGTGTAGTGAAAACAAGGATGAAATATTGCGGCAAGCAGATAACCGAGCCAATCCACACGGCTCCAGAGGAGACTGTCATTTCCAACATTTTGTGTATACCTTAAGACGAAATCTATTTCTGAAGTTTTCAATAAAAAGTAGACCCTTGCGGAACTTAAGGGCTGAAATATGAATGACGCATTCCTAGCACCGAATTCGGTATCAACACAAACATTCAAATACCTGATAAATCTCATCATGGGTGGAAACTTTGAAAGAAGTTGTTTCCCATCGTTTGAGGATACAACAAGAGAAAAACGAGAGGGTCGGTTGATCTGTGTGCGGTAATCCATGAGGTGCATCCAGAGCCAACTCGCTCAACCCCCCCAGGGCAATTTCATGGCCCTTAGGCGACGACTGTTTCGGTCGTAACTACCCACGGTCATCAAAACTTTGGCCATTTTCCCACTCACGGACTGGAGTAAGGCGCATCTTTCGCGAACTTAACCATTATCTTCAGTTCGGCCATCAACTGCACACGGACGCAAAAACACACTCGCAGTCCTTGAATTTCTAAAAATAAGCCCCGCCTGATATTAATCATCTACATACATAGTGCCTAGCAAGCCACTGTAAGGGGCTGTGGCAAGGGGCAACTCTAGACATTACCGCTTCGCACCCTCAATCGTAGAGCTAGTGGGTATATCACCAGGTATACTGACAAGTCAACTGAAGGAAATAAAACAGCGTCTAATTTTTAACTGCCGTGCGGGAGAGACAGCGCAGGATGTGAGGTGGGGGGCGTATGCACATGCAAGGGGGGGGGGGGGGGGCTGGTGAGGAGAGAGAAAGGGGGAGGAGGGCGAGGGTGGGGGCACAGGGTCGGTCAGTGGTCACTCCTCTTCGCCGCAATCTCGAGCGGCGAGTGACGAGGAGATGGCCGAGGGAGATTGGGCGACGCGACGGTGGCGCCACGGACGCCGATCGCGTGACTCCGGGGAATCGCAAGCAAGCGAAGGCGGGCGGGGGGGAGGAGGTCACGCGATGCACTTATTCATATCCGAGTCTGTTCACTCACACTGCTTCCCCCTCCCTCCCCCCCATTCACGGCCCCCCTTAGGACAACGGCTGCTCGAATTCGAACGTTGCCGACTCTTGAATACAATCACCTGCGTAAACAGTACCCATGTCTACATAAATTATCATTTACCCACAAGCCAAATGGATAAAAAAAGAAGTAATTAAAGACCGATCATAGAAGGGGCATACGCTGGTAGCAAAGTTTATAGTGTGCCCATTAATATATATACTCACCCAATAAATATACATTAAAAGTACCCTGAATGCCAGATAGGCCACAGCCACCAACTGTCGTTAAGTAATGTATGGAAGGAAAACCAGTCCGTGACTAATTATTAAAGTTCGCTCCTTCGTAGTTTTCTAATCATGGAACAGCATGTACATAGTGCTTGTTTAAATGACAGCTCTTTTTCATTATGCTAAATGGTAGGTACCATAATCGCTATAGGTAATAAATTGCGATGGCAGTAAATTCGCCAGCAAAATACGCTCGAGGGAGATTTTAGTGTGCTCATTAGATATAGATGCCAAGTACACAGCTGAATACAATAGATTAGATTTAAAAGATGGGGTCATGGCGGTAGGTAGATAATGTCGGCGGATTTGGTCATGCAGATAATGGGAGGGGGAATAAAAGCAGACAGCGTCAGATTTACACTACCTCACTGTTCTAAAGACCAGCCGTGAACACCACAGCACCAAGAGGCAGAGCACCAGCAGGTTATCAGGGCTGTATTTAGATTTAATTCTACGAAAAAAGAATACTCAGACGCGATAGTGAAAGGTAAATTACCTTCTACTATTCAGTCAACGGACCGTAGATGGAATGGTGGGTTAGGGAGTTTCTCCTTCAAAGATCGCAATTAGCTACATCTCTGAAGGTGAAGTACTAAAGCCGGAGCCCGGCAAAAAAAAAAATTTTAAAGAGTGAAATCGGTATCCTCACTTTTTCACTTTCTTTTTCAGGCAAAACGCATTTCATACTTTCAGGACTGGAATTCTCACACTATCTGTCAAATTCGGTAGGGTCGGGTCAAAGGTCATGGATGACATATCCATGTAAGTCCAAGCACACCCCCGTTAAATCATCACGTGGTGCAACTATACAGTAATAGGATAGTTGTGGCATGAACTGTCGGAGAAAAGGACAGTACATTTAATGATACTACATAATATATCCAATAAAAATCTAATCCCCTGTATAGAGTTTAATGTGCTTGTTTGATATTGTAAAATAGCTATTTAACGCCTGATATCGCACACCTTGTGGGTCAAATTTGAATTTCACTTAGGGTGGCATAAAATTACAGTGTCTCTTCGCCATCCAAATATTCTCACGAAACTCCAGCTAAGGATTATTTCACAATATGTATCTAAATAATCTAGTTCAGAGTTAAACTATATAACTGTGGGTAGTACTAAGCAATACCATTAAACTATTACGGATTTTACGGTTTACGAATGTGACTTCACGGAAATAGGTATTCTGCGGAATGAACACTTTCTAAATAAACACAGAATTTTGAATTCATACCTCTCATTCTCACTTCAGATAGAGTTTTACCTACAGCACGTCTTCGGCAGGCAAATCATCATAGGAAATATAGGTAGACCGCATAGGTGAAAATCTTACAACGATTACGCGGTATCGAACGTTGAGCGTATTCTTCGCTATCATCACCCGTCAAATGCGCATTTCAAGCTGCCATCAAATACGATGCACAGATCTACTTCTACAAAATACCCTGCAAGCCACCATAAAGGTGTGTGGCAGGGGGTGGATTCTCACCAAACATGCACAACATATCACGTATTTAAAAGGATTAGTATTAATATATTAGTCTAAACTGCACTATTTAAAATATAAAAATAGGAAATTAAGCATGCAAAAATATGCTCTTAGTTGGGTTACCTCAAGTCCTTATACAAACATGCAACTACCTATGCTATGGATTGATTCACTCGTATTGGACATATTTACTGCTATTCATAAGCCTAATTGTACGAGGAAAAAAGGACATTTTGAATCTGTCAGTTCGGCAATCGATTTCCCTAATTTTGTAATCATGGTTAAAACTTTCGCGGGTCATAATAGATGCATGTTTGTTCTTCGGGTGTACCCCGCGTAAGGGAATCCCTTTGATAAAGTGACCAGCAACGGCCACGAAACGTCAGGTATCACACCTGGTATAGTACGCGGAGTACACCCGAAAAACAAACATACATTTGTAATCATGGTCCAGTCTACCATAGTAAGTTGGGGTTCGCAAAATATTTTTAACGTCGTCACTAAAAATATTATCTTGTAATTTATTTAAGAGATTAAGCCTAAATTTCAACCTGCGATCTGACAATTATTCCCATTTTAATTCATTTAATAGACTCGTTACGCTAGTATGGTTATCGTATCGTCCCTTTACAAATCTTGCTGATCTTCGCTGCACACGTTCAAGTTCATTATTTAGAACGATTTCGTAGGGATCCCATACTGACTGAACTGACAATTATATGTTCCAGAACTTTGCATGAAATGGATGTGAGGGATATAGGTCGGTAGTTAGATGGCTCCTCCCTATCACCACTTTTAAAAATGGGTGTTACATCGGCTGCTTTCCAGTCCATCGGTACGACGTGTTCGGTCAGGGATTTATTAAACACTATTCCAAGGTAGGAGGAGATTTCGGAAGCTAAGTCTCTATATACGCGGGAGGGAATTTGATCAGGACCAGGAGATTAGTTAGGGTTTATATCTTAAAGTAACTTTTCAATACCATTTCAGGAAGTTTCAATTGGTTGCATCAGCCGCAGAAAGAAGTCAGGTAACACGACAGTTGAATAAAAATCTTGAAGTACATGAAGTAACTTCACCAGAAGGAACCTTACCGTGATGCCGTTACTACAAACATCTAACGCCCCTTCTTCCTTCAGTTTCTACTTCGTCTGTAATTGCGCACGTTTCCAAACAGTTCTTACGGATAGAACGCTCTATAATTCCTACCTACTGGTTGGTGCCCACCCATCACTACAATGCTTCTCACACCCGCGGTGAAGGGCGAAACATCACCCCACCCCCTCCACGCTTATTGCCCGCTCCCCGCCACCCCTGAGCTTAGAACCCCGACACCCCGGTTCCGCTACCGGACATCACCCTCCCTATGTCATTCACCTCTTGACCTCAACTCTTGTATTTTAAAGCAACTGCATTTCGGGTTCACATTAAAACGACGTGCCTCTTTCATTGAGCACTTATATCACTATCTGGCGGACTCACAATATTCTAGGGAGCAATTAAGATGTCAAGGCAACGGATTCGATGAGCGAACAAGCTAGGATTTGTATGAAGAGATATTCAGGGTTTTAGTTAAAATTCATGAATCTATAAGAGGCTTACGAACGGAGTAAGCCTCAAAATGGCTTTCAGTTAAAATCCGATCATTCGGCACGGAATGCTTCCCAGCTCTAGCCACCCCATCGAAAACCACAACGGCTTTTCTCCGTATTTTCCCAATGTCCCACATTCTCACACTTATCACGGCTTTTAAGAAAAATCTCTTCAAAATACCACATTCACTTACTTCCTCTGCCCCTTCAAATTCACTACTGCAGTGTCATTTCTTTCCGTAAAATGTCCTTCTTTGCGACGATTTCCGCCATCCTTCAACAATACCGTGCCTCCGCCAACGCTTATCTCACTGTAGATTACCACGCCTCTTTGACAATTATTCACTTTTCTCAATCTTGATATTTGCCTCGTGAATTACCTACGCTCAAGGCCGTTTTACAAGAAGCAATAAATAATACAGCATAAACTACCATAAAACCGTTGAAAGTACATGGATAAATGCGCGGAAATAAATAAAGTTATCACTTCCTTACAGTCGTCCATATAGTAAATAAAACTTGTCATAATTTTCGACCTGGTTTTTTAATGAAACCCGAAATCTCGTTACTCCGTTGCATATAAGAAGAAGTGGGGGCCATGCCCATTCACGTCTGGATTTAACTCAGTCTCAGTAAAGGTTCTCTTTTAGTAGGATTTTCTTGAGATAACCACCGACCTAATATGCTGACATGAAAACAAAATCGATATGGGATAAATATACGCATGGCGTTCCAAATCCAACTGCAATACATTCTTCAGGACTAAAATTAATTTTAATAATTTCCTCAACCAATTCTTTTAAGTTAATTTGAAGCCTATCTCATTCCCGACGACTCAGAAAATATTTTGTAAACACCCTTGGTATTACTCTGTACTAACTTTGTAGTACCATGGCAAACACTCACATATTACAATAGATTCTATCACTTAGGCAAGAATAAAGCGATGGAATTCCTAACGAATATGTAGTTCAAAGATGTTGGCAGTAAGAGATCATCCCACACAGCACAAAATATCTAATAGATATCTACAGGATATCTTCAATGTCTTAAATATCTTAAATGTTTACAAGATGTCTATAAAATATCTTAGATGTTACCAAGAACTGAAAATTATATTTTTTATTCATTTCATGTTACGATTCGCGAAAATCAGGATTAATTATTTTCCAAGGAAAATATTTGTTTTATAAAGAAAATTTTGTTGGTATTGCTACCAATTTGAGGTTCGTGAAATAACGCACAACTCGGCGACAAACAGAGCAACTCAATCCTATCACCTACACTCCAAATAAATGGATACATCTCAATATAAATTAATTATGAATTTAAATATTTTATGTCACACTAGTGTTTTGATCATGAATTACTCTAATGTTTCTAGATGTTATGAGAAAATATATTTCAGAAGCAATGGATGATGGTATATCCTCAATAATTAAAGACTGGCTAAGAAATGGTGAGACGAGGATGCCTATACCCATGTAGCACAACGGTTTGGCCAACGTTGGGAAATTGCGGCATTTGCTCGGTTATCTTTCAATGGTTGGGAAGCGGTGCAATTTGCACGGTTATTTATTAGCCATTGGACCAAGGTTGGGAGATTATGAAAGGAGGGCTACTGGATTCCAGTGCTGCGCATAGCCACGCAAGCTGGATAACGTCTCATTTTAGCACTTTCTCTGTGCTCGGCTCGGTACGCGGTTGTAATACGAGAGTTTTAGCAGTTTTAGCTGAGCAAAAACTCGTCAGATTTCTGGTTGTAGTGGGTTCTATTGTTACGACTTTCCGAATTGCCGAAACACTAAATTTTTACCTCCTTGATAATCGTATAAAAATTCAGAGCGGACTGGTAATTCAGTTCTAGTTGAATTTAAACGATTGTTTTTTTAAATATTAATACAAGAAATAAAATTCTAGGATAAAAAGTATGTCTTTAAACAATTGTATTTTAATTTTCAATGATGAAATTATGACTCATGTTATATATTTAACTTATCTTCAAACACTATACAGTTTAGAAAACTTAATGCACTATCATCAACGAAAAACCACAACTTTGGTGCACACGAACAACTTCACCGCGAATATTCATTTAATAGTTCGCGGCTTTGAAAGGTATCGACTATATCGATATAATCGCAATGCTAATCCACTTCAACATTCAAAATGGCAGTTGTGATGTGTTGTTTCTGCGTTGATGGTTGTGAATAATATAATCGTGTAAAGCCAGCTCAGAGGCAAGCACCCTGGAACGGAATTGATCTCGAAGCATAGCGTTTTTGTGAAGTTCGTCAGCTAACTTTAAAATTGGAATTGTAAGGTACGGTGAGTAAATTTTTCTTTACAAAGCGAGACTGCTGAAGAATATTCACGAATTTGTCATTCTTTTTGCTTTGATCTGCCTTCCATATAGTCCTCATTGAATTCTTAATATAATAAGTGACAGCATTTATTTATTTTTACAGGCATGTTATATCATTAACGTATAGGGGAATTAGGAATTACCTAATGAAAATTCAGATCATCTTTCAGCTTTGTGACTAATGTGAAAACCTTTGGGGAATTGTGTGTTTCTTAGTGCAGTGATGACTTTCGATGAGATTTCAAAGAACTCCCTCTTCCAAAATTCTACTGTTCATTTTGAGTGGACCATTGCTCTTTTAAATGACCCTTGGTTTCTGAATAACCAGATAAACATTTTAAAATTTAGTGTTGTGCAAGAAGCAAGCTCGATTGCAACTGCTGATTCTCATGCCATGCGGTGTGAATTTGGCTTATGTCGCGTTGGATAGTGCCTGATATGTGAAATCGTATTTCAAGTGTGTGTACATAGGGCAAGTGAATGATATCATTGAAATTTGAATTAGTACCAATAAATATTTAAATATACAGCTGTTTTCGTTTAAAATCGTGCATGGTGCTTTCGAGTTGTTCCTGAAAGCTATATTATCACGATTATTGCTTATAGCCGTCAATTTGTGGAAGCCCATTCCGTCATCTGCTCTATACTATCTGAGGTCGGGCTTAAACATCAGTATTCTTTTAAATCCAACCTGATCTTCAGTTATGGTGGCTTCGAGAAAGGTGAAATTAATTAGTACAGGGCATTTCCGCATTGGCATATTCCAACTAATGCTTTGCCTAATGGCAACACACAGGTTAATAGGAATATATGGTTGTAAGATACGAGGTGAATGGTGGGGCCTATTGTTGGGGCATAACTATTGGATAGCGGTTGACAAAACGGACAGGAATAACATTTCACCAACCGTTGCACGCAACCGTTCCCCAACCTTGGTGCTACATGGGTAATTAAGGAATTAAGTTACATGAAAACCAGTAGTTATTTCTTGCAATATTTTCTGAGGTCCATTGTAGGTATTAAGTAATGTCTAGAAAATATCTTGTGAAGATATCTGGAAGATATAGGAAAAGCGGACATTCAGATATCTAGAAAATGTCTAGAAGATGCTTAAAAGTTAGATCAAGATATTTCCTAGACAGTAGTAGAAGACACTGGAGATATTTTGTGCTATATGGGATAATACTCCACTTAGTAACGGATGAAGGGTAGACTTAACAATGTATCTGAAAAAGGTTCCTTGCTAAACTATGCATGCTGACTAAATCACCCTACATCCATGATGAAAAACATTGTGAAGAAAATTCAAGTAAATGCTTAACCTATTGATGAAAGTTATGTTCCCATAAAGTAACTACGAGTATTTTGCACTTGGTGAATGCATAGCTGGATTATTGCTTCCTGCTCAGAGATAACGTAGAATTTAGTGCCAAGCGGCTTTGATTCACCGTCTGCTACATACCCTCGAGGTGGTTTCAGGGTATTATGTCAGCGATTCCTCACGGATTTCTGGGGCGTGTGAACAGATCCCACCGGAGTCTGGATTGTAGAGGACGGGAGCATTGGATATCCTCTCCGCTGACCCCTTGGGCAGAGGAGGGTAGCGTAAGCAGTAGCCGACGACGGGGGTCACACTCACGAAAGGAGGGCGGGCGAGAGAAGCCCTTTGGTCCACAGGCAACGGTCATTCACCGGGAGAAGGTCCTCCGCCACGGGCGAGGGCCATGCATCAACCTCGGTTCGGTTGCCCTACGCCCCCAATCAGAACTCTCCACCACTCAAGGCACAACCATTCACGCAACGCAACCCCCAATGCATCAAAACACTACAATCCCCGTTTCCCTAGCTTAAGGTACGGCACCTGTTCCGTACAAAGAGACCCAACGGACTATTTTTTATGTTTAGGTTAGGTTTGATTAGAGAATTAGACGACCAAATTAGGTTAGTCAGAGAAATAGACGGTGTACAGCGTATAGCAGCTTGGTTCGTTAAAAGGTGTTAAAATAGGCTAAGTAGTGTATAAGAATTAATACAAGAATTAGGGTGGGAGGGTGGGAATCAGTATCAGAGGGTAGGTTAAAGTACAGATTAAATCTAACGGAGAAATTTCAATCGGATAGCTTTACTGAAGATGTTAGGCACATATTTAGAACACCAGGGTATTATGCTAGATTCGACCAGATAAATAGGTTTAGAGAGCTAGATTGTCGTACTGATAGATTCAACATGTAATTTTTCCCCCGTACTATAAGAGAACAAAATAGGCAGCATAGCAAAGGGATAGGGGAGATATTTTAGAGTAGTCAGTAGTGCATGATGCATTTATTAATCCCTTTACTATAGATACTAACAATCTAGCTGCATGAGACCATATACTTGCTTGCAGGTTATCGCGTAGATGCAGATGCAGATGTTATGTTTGTACCCTCAATGGGGGCGTTTACTCGGAACCGATATCGCTATTTGTACATGAAATATCGTTAGATGGAAACGAAAAATGAAATTTTGGTAAAAAAATTAATCTTCTAACCAGAACCATTCAATCATAAAGAAAAAATTAAAATAAGCAAAAGGTGACGTCCGGCGAACCAGCTACGTTAACGATATCTACGTCATCCTCCTCCCCTCCTTCAGTGCCTTGAGGAAGGCTGGGTGGGATTGGAGGTGGGGAGGGAAGGTGGGGAGGGAAGGTCTTCCTGCACAGATTCTGTCGCAGCCAGTAAATAATCCAAAATCAACTGAAAAACAATTATTTTCGTATGCATTTTGGCTTGACTAAAAGCGTGCAGAAGTTTATTTGCTTATTCACAAATTACGATGTAGTCGAATATACATTGCCTTTAGAAATAATCCGAATGGAATCCAACAACCACTTCCATTGGCAGAGTAAGCTGTGTGACCCCCAATGCGATTGGCCGAAGGAGCTTCGCAGTCTCAGTTGTGATTGAACGAAATGGATGACGTATGAGTCCTTTGCACGCCCACTTTTCCGAAAGGGTAATAAACATCAGTTTTTTGCCGCTTATTACTCGAGAACTTATTGACGGACCGAAGAACTGATAAATACTGGTCTTTTTCTTTTACCAACTCTTATCTGATTCGGCAATGAAATATAACTATGGAAAATGACCACATTGTAAGCATTCCCATCGGGAGGAAAGGTATATAAGGATGGGAATTGAAGGGAAAGAGTGAATAGTGGAGAGAAACTAGGTGCGAGCATTAGCCTTCTCGTAACGCCAGGCGCCAAGTGGACCACCGACTATCGTCCCATTCGACGGACGGAATACTGTACTCGACTACTCTCTACATATCACTCAATTAAGGGCCATTTTGTCAAAGAAAAATAATTTTCACTGTCGGAATTCGACCCCAGGCACTCCAGGTGAGCAGCCAGTACTCCAAAACCCCTACGATTCCCGACGGATTTTTTATATGGAAACGTCTAGCCATTGGTGGGGGCAAAACAGCCAACTCTCTCGCAATTAACACTCATAATCCATGCATCTCCGTAGGTTAAAGTCCAGATTAAATCTATTGGAGAAATTTCAATCGGATAGCTTTACTGAAGATGTTAGGCACATATTAAAAACACCAGCGTATTATGCTAGATTCGACCAGATAAATAAGATTAGAGAGATAGATTGTCGTACAGATAGATTCAAAATGGCATTTTTCCCCCGTACTATAAGAGAACAGAATAGGCAGCATAGGAAAGGGATAGGTAGAGGAAATATTTTAGAGTATCCTGTAGTGCATGATGCATGTATTAACCCCTCAAATACTATAGATACTAACAATCTAGTTGCATGAGACCCTTTAGTTGCTTGCTTGCATGTTAGTAGTGCATGCTTGGTGATCTTCACCCCCTGCCACACACCCTCGCGGTGGCTTGCAGGGTATCATGTAGATGTAGATGTAGATCTCCCTCCGCAACATGGCACTATTTCACGAAAGAACTATATCTATTTGAGCTTTCTAATTAGAATATTGCATTGAATGCCGACACAAATATGTTCTTAACATTTTTAAAAACAACAACGCTGCAGATGCTGGTATAGAGGTAATTTAAATATATCTTAATTAATTTTACACGTTTGCATGGGTAAAAATGTTCAACTACTAGTAGTCATTTCATAATTTTCATTTCTTTGCACATCTCCACAACAGCAAAATAAAAGAAAAATAATGGGATGCAAGAAAGGTGCCAGATTCGGGAAGCAAACGCTAACATGGAACATAACCGACATTTTCATCACTTTATTTCCCAAAAACACTTCAACGAAGGCTATCTGCGAATTTCAACAGAATTAGTGAATTGACTAACAAAAAGTAAGTGGCATCTTTAAATCGAACCGCCAGGAAATTCCTGAAGAGGATTATATGTCAAAGCGATTAATATGAATTCTTTGAAAGTAGACAGATTTTTTTACGAAGCACATCAGCAAGTAGGACAGTGTATGTTTTATCCAAACGAAATGCCTGCTAATGGTAAGTACAACATCGTTCAAACTGGCGTGAATTATAACGCATGTGATGCCACTTTTCAGATAAGAATACTTTTTATGGATTACAAATGCTTAACATAAAAATTTTAAGATGAGATTTTCGTGGGAACTGAAAAGTAAGCAATGACAACAGGCATCGACTACATTGCACATTGCCAATAACTACTCAATTTTCTCCTCGGGCAATGGAGCCCCTTTTGTTCTGGAGAGTGGTGTTTCCCTGCTTTTCCTTCCTACTGTCACTCCCCCTGACCGCCCGCCCAACCCCGTCGGCGCAGCAACACCCCACTGCCAATCACTCCCCTTTCCCCACACAACGACCCCAGGGACACTGTGAGGGAGGAGGAGCATCGCATTTCAGGCCACTGCAGGCCTCGGATCATCGCCCCGCCCCGTCACACGACCCCGTCTGCATCCGGAGGGAGGGTAGAGGGGGGGGAACAGCCGAGGCCTTCTTCCCTTTCCTTCCACGGCGCGGGTTGGGGCGGAGGGTTGCAGATCGGAGGGGGAGAGGTCACTAGCCAGAGGAGATTGGGGATGCGGGGTCACGCACGGATCATCCCTCTGGCTCATCCCCTTATCAGCGGCTTCAGAGATCTCAAAACGACTCCAATGTGCGCTCGCAAAAATGAAGAGCATATCCTACTAACACTATTTATGTTGTCGAATGCATGATCATCTTTAAATTTAAAACTAGACAACAAAGTTGATGATAAATTCTTCAATCATTCAACCGTTGTAAACTTTAAAACATATACAGAGATACTATTATTTCCGACTCTTTCAATGTTTTTGACGCAATATTAATAAAGTAATCTAATTTAAATCCCCCTTATTATTATTATTCTAACTAAGAGAAGGGCCTTTATAAATTACGGTCTGACTCCACTCTCATTTTTACCTATTGTATACTGTTCAATATAACTATACTCAAGTGTTATAATGTCTGTGTTCTAATCTAAGTGTTATAAGCACACAAGGATGTAAAATGCGCATAATAACCCTAGATTTGATCTAATAATTACTGAACGCTAATACAAGACATATGCTCACAATAAACAATTACTTTAAAGTCATTTGGAGGTTAGTAGTAGAATTCATTTTGCGGATGAAACTGCAGGGAAACACGGTAAACATTAATTTCCACACATAATTTTATTCAACACTGGCGACTAGTCCAACGGTTCCGCTAATGGTCCTCTTTATTCTCCAGGGAAGCGTTTTGGAGGGAGAGCCTGAAGCGTGTCTAACGCAATAAATCGGAATCATTTTTTTGCCGTTAAGGCATTAAATGAAGAGTGGAACGTTTTTGGACCCGAGCCAATGGCGTTTATAGGGGTACACTAAAGACTAAAAAGAGATGACCTGAATAATATATGCAGAACTAGTTCATGACCCCTTCGATTTAACTTTGTAGCTGAGGTGCTTTCGCCGACATAACGAGATAAATGGATTTAAAGCATTTGTGTAAGATAAAAGCTCATGAAGAGATAAAAGCTAGGGATGGCCTATTTGTCGGGATTCTACACTATTCCTGTATCAAAGAAAGGGATGAACACATTCACTGCAGCCAAAAATAGATACGGAAAAAATTTACAAGTCTTCTATAATCGTGGGAGTCGAGAAAACTCCATGCACAAACATTTTTAGCTTTCCGACTCCTATTTCTAATTCATCTCTTGAATATGAGAAACCAAAATAGAGGATGAATCCAAACAGAAAGAGTAATCCAAACAGAAAATATAAATTTCACTGCATCAAGTTTAACGTGATGAAAATTTGTCTTGGCGACATGTTTCAGAAATAAATATAATACTATCTTTTTTTAGGCTTAATCTAAACGAATCCAGAAACAGCATACGTCATCATCTCTATGCCTTTACTAAAAGGGAGGACGAACAGTGGAGGCAAAAATAAAGACGACATAACAAAAACGCTCCTAAATTCGACTTCAACTCTTCGAATTTGGCAAATTTTTTCGACTTTTAAACTTTGGAGGCGCAACTACTGAAGGTGGCATGGGCACCAAATATCATAGCATCCCACTGATTCTCAGACAATTTCACACGAAGAGAGAGCCGAAGACGAATACGAGGGTAGAAGTCAAAGGATAATGGTCGAAGAAAAGGAATAGAGAGGAGATAAACGGGAGTTGATCCACGTGAAGGGACCGGTGCCCTTATCCTGGGGGCCGTCTATAGTCCGGATCTGGAGCGAACCGCCAAATTGGTCGACAGAACTTTAAACCAGTTTTATATTGACTACGGTGCTACAAAACATACCTCTTCAAAAATTTCCCTCGTCAAACATGATTTTCTTCAATAGCGTCAGAGTACACACAATTGGTATTTTATTAGTAGGATAGGAAAAAAAACGAACTATGCCTCGGAGAAAGTATCCATCTAGGCATAATATTTATCCATAATGCTTGAAGGCGCTGACACCTATTTTCGAATTTCTGTCAGACGTTCAATGGCTGATTAATTCTCAACCTTGAAAAGAGAAGAAATACTTCAAATATGGCACACAAAAATACTAGCGCTACTATTTCCGAGAATTAAAACTGGCCGCCTTCCATATAATGACCGGGAGAAGGGGGAAAACGGTTTCTGATTTCCCTCTCAAAATCGATTGATTTTTTTTACTTAGCTTCTCTATACAGGGTAACGAATAAAATAAGACTTTTAGTCAATTCCACACTTTTTTATACATCCGACCTAGGTTTCAACAAATTTTTTTCATTCTCAAGGTTAAAAAAAAATTGTTGAAACCTAGGTCGGATATATAAAAAAGTGTGGAATTGACTAAAAGTCTTATTTTATTCGTTACCATGAATATTGTGAAATTCCACAAGTTGACGCCTTCAGTGCTATCTGATATTCTCTATACAGTATGCTTTGGCCATAGGAGGGATTGCAATATTTATCATGAAACAACTATACCAAAAGATGAGATTCTTAAATGCCCTAATGAACTCAACAATCGCAGACCGATACCTATCAACGTGAAATTGGCTAGAAGCACCACCTTAGCCTTGCAATTGCGTTACGCTTCAATCTAAACGTAAAATATGCACGGATTATAGGGTAGAGAATTATTAACACCCAAAAACAAAGGACTTAGTGAACGATTGCATTAAAATGGGATATGGGTTTTAAGGTTACGTTTACCATCCAGATTATACCTCACTTAGCTAATCATTCGCCAAATATTCAATTCTTCATATATTACGATACGCTTCAATGAGTACTAATCCATAATGGTGGCAACTGAAGTCACACTATATTCTTCGACCCTTGAGTTATGGAGAGAGGGGCATAGGATGGGTAATGCCATGGCTAAGAACACAGAGTCAGGCTCAATTTTGCTGAATTAATCAATAAACGTGGAAAATGGAAATTAACTTTGTAAACTTGTGCCTAGGAAAGTAATTGGAGTTAACAATGTTATTTTCTATTTCCTCCCTAAAACCCCCCTGGTCTGATTTACCTCTCTCTCCTTTCAAATGTTCAGGGAGAAAATATGATGGAGACAGGTAGGGCTAAAACGATAAATTATACCTAGCCGTATGAAAAAAAAGAATCTTAGACATAATCTGCTATCAACAGTGGAAAATAATGTCGTTTTATGCACTAAAATATTTATCTCTTAATAGAACCCTTACGACCCGATGCCCCGCGAGAATCCCTCCCGAGGACAAGGTGGTAAATTGATTCAATATGAAAAGCACGTTCTCTCAGCGAAAGGTATCGACTAAACGAAATAAGAGAATCACCTTGATAAAGGAGAAAAATGAATTCGGGGGTTAGAGGGAGTGAAAGGGAAAAATATGAGCTGACTCATCGATCCGAATTGCCAAAGTCGCGTGCTTTTTGAGCGTTCTGGAATTCGAAATGAGGGAATGACAGATAACCCAAGAAAAGGAGAAGCGAAAGTAAGGGTGGGGAGAGGAAAGGGGGGGGGTGGGTTAGGGGCGGGGGGAAGAGAGTGGGCGAAGGGGCGTTCTACCGTAGCGGCGACACACGACTAGGCACCCACCTGGCGGGCGAGGTTGAAAGCAGCGATGCAACGGAAGTCAATACGCGGGAAATAAGTTGAAATCGGAAAAATGGGGGAAATCAATCGTAAGTCTTCCATCTTATCACGAAAATCATAGGGGAGGATAATCGGCAGCCATGAGCATTGGATCTCTGAATTGGCGGAATACACTAGGAAGCTATAAATCCGGGGACAATTATCAAATACGGAAGAACACGCTCACCACACTTTAGGGTGAAATGGGTTAGCAGTTGATGTTGCGTAGGAGAAGGTGTGGAGGGCATTGGGAGTCAATGGATTGACCCCGTGACAGGAGGCGTCACATATTTCGGTGAAAGCTGGTACGGTTCTCTGTGGTCCTGTGAAACATTATCTGCCTTACTTGTCTGCCAAACTTCCCGTCATGAGCAGGCATTTTTAAACGTCTGTGGCCGAGCTCTGTGACGCCCCTTTGCAGCTACGAAATGTTGGCACAATTTCATTGTTAGAGGGATTGAGGGAGAAGTTGCCAAGGGCCATTTAAATGAGGGAGATTAAGAAAATACCGGACGACGGAT
The DNA here is from genome assembly GCA_933228895.1 of Platycnemis pennipes. NCBI lineage: Eukaryota > Metazoa > Arthropoda > Insecta > Odonata > Platycnemididae > Platycnemis > Platycnemis pennipes. Next base: position 140,400,947 of record OW121849.1, on the reverse strand, counting down.
GACAAAGAGAGTTTGAGAGAGAAGATTTCTGTTTCACGAGTACGGCCTTCAAGATATATTTCTTTCGGGAGAGAAAATGTTCCCTTATCACTATTCCTTTACTAGAACCTCGATTCAAATCTGCCATTAATCGAAATCAATCGAAAAAAGTCAGGCATCAGAGGAAACGCATTGCGCCCACCTGACTGAAGTCTCGTTTTATTAGACTCTGCGTTCGCAAATGAAGTGACACATAGGCACAAGTTTTCAATCTTCGATCTTATTTCAGCGGATTTATTTTGAATTGATTTTGATGACGAAACCAATGAAATCGGAAAAAAAAATTGGGAGCCTCATGTCATTAGTTCTTAAAACATTAGCTACTGATACATTTCTCGATTATGGAGTAAACTTAAGCAACACATAAACGTCGCAACCTCTCAGTTAAACTCTTCTCATACTGCTTTAACAGCTCACTTGTTTTAACAGTTCGATATTCTACACCAGAAAAAATAAAATACTTCTGAGTGTTAAAATAAAAAAATACCGTGGTTAGCTGTAATTGAAACAGTAACTTTAACATATAATACAAGTTCAAATGAGCACGCACAATGAAATTCATGATAATTTTCTAAAATTGAAAATAACTTTTTCACATTCGTGCGACACATAAGCAGGGGTATAATTTTTTTCTGGTAGATACACGGAAAGGAATAAGAGATAAAAATTAAGCGTGCAACTTGTTTTTCCCGGACATAATATACTATTTTCCGACTAACTATAACAAATTCGTTTCTAGGCCTGACTTTTGATACCTCTTGTCGCACGCCAAAGACATTCTAGCTGCCTCAACGGAAATGCATTAAGGTTGATAAATGGACGGACTAAAATTTCCGAGAGTTGGCAGCCCTGGTTTTACGTCGGGTGAGGAGGAGCGCGAGGATTAAGGCGGGGAGGGGGATGAAGGAGAGGGATGGGGTGGAGATTAAAGAAGGGGGGAGGGGTAGGCGTGGGAGATTAGCCTTCTGCCGCCGCTGAAATGAGCGCCGTAACCCTCAACCACTTCCCACCCAAGCCCCGCACCCCCACGGCCTCCATTCCACGCCAACCCCCCTATCTCCAACCCCCTTCCCTTTCTCATCCGTTCTTCCTAGCACCAACCGGTGATCAGAAAAGGATACAAGCACCTGATCCTTTCATTTTTAAACCAAAAAATACCCTAGGAGTCACATGCCTCGAAAAAACGACCCTTAGAAATTAGAGGGGTATAAGGGGAGGGTTCGTAAACAGATTCACAAAACAAGTCGGGCAGAAAGAAGACAAAGAAGAGCTAGGTATATAGGATATGGGAGGCTAAGAGGTTACTGAAGGAACCATTACCAGGAAGATGGAGTAAGTGATTGCTAGGCGACAGGGTTAAATCGTCGAAGGGGTAAGAATTTGTGCAGGCCGATAAATGGGATGATATAAGGCTTTTTTCAATGGGGTAAAAACAGACATGGAATATGCGGAGTTGATCAGAGAAATATCAAAAGAAATGATATACCTGAGATAAAAAAGCAGCATATAATTCCCTTCTCGTATATTTGATTTCATTGGTTGAATACAACATTCCCTGGCATCAGTTGGGACTTCGCCATTTGCAATGCAAGCACGGGATAAGGAATCAGCCAAAAAATGAGCCAGAAATTTAGACTCGTGGGGAAAGAAGGAAAATCAGTTGCCTGTAGACGATAGTGATTACATCAAGGAGAGGGAGAATATTTGCAAAAGAAGAGGAAAGAACACAAAATTGAAGATAAGAAGGGATGTAACCTCACAACGGAAAGGTTCATACGTAAACGGCAGTGGAAAAGAGAAAAAAAGAACACTGAAATTCCACAAACTTCTTAATAATATTAAGAGTTAAACATTTTAAACTTAACCTTAAGCATAAAATTTCAATAATATTAAAAAGTTTATGTGAAATTTCTGTTTATTTCTCTTCTTCACTATGGAAAAATTCCCCCAAATTAACCTGGAAACAGTTTCTCATAAACGGCAGTGTACAATATCAATTCTTTCACCGTATTCACATATACGCGAAGCAGAAGGCTCCGAAGCGTCCAAATAGCATTGAAACAACGAAATCGAGCGAACAATGGATGAGGTTCGGCAGACACAAGATAGACTTCTGGGAAAGGATTATTTGACGCGGTGCTCGACTGTAACCAAGGGTAGGCGGACTCAAATCGTTTTTATTTCAAAATGAATTATGAGAGAACCTCGCTTTTTTTCCTCTCTACTGAAAAAATAGGTCCTATACCATATCGTCCCTCGTAAGTTACCGAACTGAGATATTTGGTTATTAGAATAGGAACGTTTGCGTTCATAAATCAGTTGACTGACTCATCGTAGTCCACGTAAGCATTGAAGACAAAGGAAATTTAAAACTGCAAAATGATCGGTGAGCTCAGCCAAGGACAGTCCTGAATGCCCTTCGTTGATTTTTCTTCAGAGAAGTAAGGTACTTCTTTAGAAAATATCTTATATGGCCCCTTTCTGTAATTCAATTTGCAACGGTAGCATATTAATTGCATTCAAATTTCATACTAAATAGTATGAAGAGAGGAGAGGTACCTTTTCCGAATAGCTTTTACAACCACCATAGGAGCCGAAAGGACAAAAAAATAACAAATACCCACTTCTTCATATTCCATTCCTCCTCCGAAATTCACTCAGAATAACTACTTTGATTGAGCCTATTTTCTCGAAGTGGTAGTGAATTTATTTATTAACCCCCACTCAAGAAGGTTTTAGAGAAAGATGAACACCTGGGCAACACACCAAAAATTAAAGAGGAACAAATTTATTAGGTTGTCATGTGTTGCCGTCATTAATTGCCTGCATGAAAATATAGCCGCAATTGTAGTGCCGGCTTTAAAAGGGTAGTTAATATTAGATAAATGTACACTAAATATTAAAACCAGGGAACTGCAGCATTAAGATTTGATCACTCTGTAATTCGTACCTAAGGACAGATGTGTAATGAGATAGGACCAAAGGGCACAAGATACTATTGCATAATGCAGGGGGGTCGGCGTCATGCTTCTCCAGACAGGAGGCTCCCGCTCCGACACCCCAACACCCGACACCCCAAACCTCTCCCTCGCATGACGATAGGGGTCGCTGGCACGAAGCCCCAAAAGATCCGAAAGCGACACCTCCCCGTCCCACAAACGCAGAGATTTTCCATCCGAAGCCTGGGTGTTCTTTCGCGCGCTAGGAACACACTGCAGCCACACGCACAGGGGCACCGCCTACGCCAGACAAACACACGGCCTGAAGTTAACTCCGGAGAGATGAGTTTGGAGAGGCAAGACACGCCAGTCAACTGTTGGCAGAAGATGAGCATGGGAGGGGAGAGGACTGACGCGGAAAAGACTGGGTGGAGGCGGTAATAGTTTTCCATAGAAGGGAATTTTGTTTAGCGGCAGCCTTTATGAAAGGGGGCGTTGATTGAATTTGGGCCCGCTGAGCGATTTCAGGCGGTGGCCTCGGCAAGGCGAGGTTGATCGTGGAGGTGGTCCACGGGGGCGCGGACGAAATTGGGCGCCAGCACCGTCGTCGATTCTTCACCGAGAATGAATTTCCAACACAATGGGCTACATGAAAAATCTTCCCTCTAGCGAAGCTCGGTTGATTCTATGATGAGTCACTCCGGGGTAATCCAGTTAAAAAGAGACTTTGAAGACTATAAATTGAACGCTTAAACGTCACGTCTGATTAATGACGTATTTTTACGAATTTCGTTTTAAAATTATGGCAAGTCTTATACCTTTCGATTATATCCTATATCTGAGCATGAAAATACGCTTGCTAGCGTCAAGAAAATATTTGATGACTTCCATATTTCAGCGGCTTTCATCGCCCGAGTTGATACAATCTTAAACATTTAAAAGAGAGTATTTTAGAGTTTTCATTAGGTTAACCATTTGTAAAAAAATTTCGCTGGCATCGAAATCAAATTAGTTTTAACACACGGGAAAACATGAGATAAGCAAATGTAACTATAGAAAGAAAAAGGATTTTAGTGAGGAAACCGGTTAGGTACGCAAACAACTCTAACAGGGGCATTTCTTGGAAACACTAGGCACCACTTTAAAGAATTAAAAGATCAGTGACGGATAAGGAAACATTTAAAAATCTTCCATTTTTTAAGGTCCCAAAATTGTGCACAGTTTGGGGGACTAAACTGAGTTCTCAAGCTTAGACTCTGGGTTTATTCTTCAATTATTTGACACAAACCGGGATAGACTAGTAATTATGATCTTTTGCAGAAAAGTGACCGCTGTACTCGTCACCCGATTTGGCACTACGGGTTGAAACCAGTCGTCCTATTACTAAGTTCTTATGGAATCACTTGTGAACGTTCTGTTTACTTATATTCATTTACGAAGAACTAAATGTGTGGGCAAATCGGAGCAGTAATCCCATACCACCAATTTTGTTGAAGACACGCTGATTTCTAAAAGCGTCGGGACATTCAAAAATATGGAAACGAAATACACTTACTTAAAAACACGCACTAGCCATGGAATCGAAGGTAACTGGTAAGACACTCACCTGAAAAGAAACAATGAAAGTACGATAAGTACCTCAATATGATTCAGAAATATTGTAGTATGAATGATATCCTACTTTTATTACAGAAAAGAAAGCTTAGCGATCATGAAATTAAAAATAGGAACTGACAGCTTAGAAGAAAATATTAATTTTCACTTTAAAAAACAGCAGAATGATAAAGAACTAGGAAATTTAAACGTGCAATTTAAATTACAGGAAAGTTTAAATAGATCTGATTTTAATTTACTTTCGTAATTAACATTGAAATGAAGTGGTCTAATACAATATTTTTCCATATTTCATAAAAAATTAAACCTATCAGAGTGATTTTTTTGCAGCTTCTTTCATGCCAGGTTTTCTTACTGCTACCAGCACACTACATCCCTTAGAAAAAGACTCACCAAAGACAAAGCCGGACGTGTACGGGATATGGAAACTGGAGGTTTGATTCTTTTCAAACGCCAGTCGTATCACTATCATCAAGAAAATCACCATCTGGATCTAGATAGTGGAATCCAGACTCGAGATGTGGACCTTGTAGTCCGTCACGTACGGCGACGTGGGCTTACGCTTAGCTCAACATTCATCACCCGCGAAGCCAACCATACAACTTAACCAATCGGTCATCCATGGTTTAACATAAACTCCGTTTATCTCTATAAAACCATACGTTAGCAGGGGAGTTACGGGAAGTTAGAAGTATTGAAGATCGAAAAATTCTTCAAGACGACTTAAACAAAATATCGGAATGGGCTAAGTTAAATATCATGGTACTTATGTTGATAAATGCAAGGACAAGAAAGAAAGTGCAAAGGAAGGCTGCTCAATACGTCTTAGGTAGGCATGAAAGATGCGGCAGCGTGAATGATATGCTGAAATGTTTGAGCTGGGAAAGCCTTGAGAAGAGGCGGAAAGCGTTCAGACTAGGGAATCTGCACAAGACGTACAGAAAGGAAATGGGATGGGAGGAAATCAGCAAAAGGCTGCTCGAGCCACAGGCACTGTGGCTATAAGGGTTCGGCAACAAAGAACAGAAACAGGAAAGTTTTCTTTCACAAACGGAACGATAGAAGAGTGGAATGCCTTACCTGCAGAAAGCTTAAACCATTTCTCAAAAAGTCTCAAGGATTTCAAAAAGAGACCTCGTCTCACAAACTGTAAACTGTGACGAGAATTTATATTTTTATTTTTGTATTGCAGATCTTTTTCCAATGTGCTGTAAGTTTTATTTGAGAAAATTTCTACTTCCTAAGTAAAGTGAATTGATGACCATCACCACCAGGCATTATGCCTAACGTAATGCATTGAGTAATGAATAAATACTTTTGAACTAACACATATATTAATTGCCAATGGTATGGTAATGGTATGATATAAATGTCAATCGTACCACAGGTAGCAAGATATTCACCGTTTGGTTAAACTAGGTTTATGCTTTCTGGTTGAAATACGCCCACGGCGACAGGACGCGTCATTTTTCCACTGGATGGCTACTGCGGGAGAATACTCTTTTGTATTCGATCCATCTAGAGATACGCTAGCGGCGGCAAGAAGCAGCAGAGGGGGAGGAGTAGAGCGACCCAAGCCTCAGGCAGGGAGGGGGGGGGGGAGAGACAGACGCTAAAAGGAGAACTAGCTCCCCGTAAGCGGGGAAGAAAAAAAAGGGGCTCGGAGACACGTGTGGTGGCGGAATTTACGTCTCCATTGATTTGCATTCGGCACCTTAGCGATGGTAAAGGATGAGGATGGAGAAATGTTTTTTTAAAAACACCTTAATATAACCTTCCATTCAAGACGGTCACCATGCACCACACAAATCCTTTCAGTTTGAGCAGCAGTAGGCATCCTTCCTTATTAGGACTGAGGGTTGACCCGAGAGATGAGGCCGGAAGGAGGAGGAATAGGGCCCGGCGAGGAGTAGAGGTCTCTGCAAGTAGAGGAGTAGAGTATCTCTGCAAGTTGGCGACGAAGGACGAGAGGGGGCGCGAGTGGGAGGCCAGGAGAAGCCCTGGGGCGAAATAGGGGCGGGAGGGCGGAAAAGGGGAAGAAGTTGGAAAATGGTCCGTCCGAGGGGGAAGGAAGAGTTTGCGAAGAGTTTCCCGAAGGCTCACAAGGGGGGGAGAGAGAGAGAGAGGATAAAGGCACACGGAAGTGAGTGGGCGGTGTTTCAAGAGGAGGGCAGAGCCCTACGGAGAAGAGGGGGGGAGGGCGGAGGGCAAGTCCCATTTCGGAGAGATCAAGAGGGGTCCCCTGCACAACTAACTCGGCGCGGGAGGGCGCACATACAAGTGGTCTCTCTCCTCCCCCTCCCAGTCGCCCGTGGAATGGAAACGTCTGCCGCGAGGAAACTATTCAATGCGCTCCGGAATGAGCGACACTCGGTTCTACGTCCGCCCAGTCCTCGTACGAGGAAGGGGGCGCGTCCAAACCCGAGGTCACGGCGGTCGTGTCGGAGGTGGGCGAGGTGCGAGCATAATGCGAGGTGTCCGAAACCAAAGTTGCTCTGCGGAATGATCAGCTATGAGTAGCACGAGGAAGAGAAGCTACCTCACCCATGTAAACCAATTCGTGGAGTAAACGTGTCCCTTCACGACGTGACCTTTCTTTCCTCGAGAGACACAACGAAGTAGGACTCACCGATATATAGCGCAACGAACACAACTTGCCTGGCGGCGTGTAAATTTTTTCACCCTTTTATTCGCTTCTAAAGAACTCGCCCAGGTCAAAAATTTAATGTAACCATTGCAAATAAAAATGCACATCTGTCACTAAAATAATGCGTCGTGCTAGGTAATTAAACGAGAGTAAAATAGGGACATTTAAAAGAGTATAATCGTCTTTTTAACCTCGCAAAACAAGCCACTGATATTGGGGCCACACAACCTCACGCAATAATTACCTAATTAAAAACAATTTTTGACTGATGGCAGAAAATTGTCTTCCTTACGATCTTACAGACTACTCAACCGTCTTACGATTCCTTGGGAGTAAATGAGCCTCCCAAAACATGTATCCGAGGAAAACGACTTGAATACTTCTATTTCTATCAGATATGATGAAATCAAGAGCATTTAACATGTTTTCCAAAGTCTTCAGAACAGAAATGACCTTTGGCGCCCACAAAGCCGTTTCTCCAGTGTTACTTTCTTCGATATTTCTAACCCTCATGTAATTCGCGCATTAAATTTCACTCAAATTTTATCCAGTTGCGGACCAACAACACAAAAGACGTCCGACCTGAGGTTATTTTACAGAACTGATTCAGCTGTAAAAGGCGTAGGACTCCTACTCATGAGGACATATATACTTGAGAAATACTGCTTGAATTTTCTCCTTCCGAATAACTTATTTTTCAATTAAAATGGGTCCGATGGTGCGAGGCCTCTGCCACCCCCACCGGATCTTTTGTTCCACTCCTCCCACGCCGTTCCTGCTCCTCCCCAGTCCCCAGGTCAACACAAGAGAGTGGGAGAGAGATATGCGGAGGAAGGAAGGGCGCGCAGCCGAGATGGAACAAAAGGGATAACGCGAGATTTGTTTGGACGTGGCAACAGCAGTGAAAGGGAAAGGCCTGGAGAAAGATTCATGGCCGAGGTGGGAGATGGGGCGAGTCCAACGCAGAGGTTCCCGTGGAGGAGGGGGAGGGAGAGGGGTGGACGAGCGTGTGCTCAGGGGTTCAAGACCGCTCATTAACCCGATTCGCATCGAGGTATCCCCTCAAGGGTTCAACCCCTTCCGACATGATTAGCGGTAATAGAAAGGCCCATTCCTTACATCAGTGGGCAAGATCATTTGCAAGAGGAAATTTGGTCCACGAGATCATTCTAAGTCTTCATCTACATCACCCCAGTTGTAATTATACGAGGAGGAAATAAAAATAACCTCTCGCAAAATACGGATGCACTGACAATTCATGCAGGTTAACCCCAGGGATGAAATAAGAACAAGGCAAGTATTCCCAAACGCTACTATGGGCCGTGTTATTTTCGGAGGTGAATTGCAAAATGAAATATAAGGCGCGGGAAATTCCGACGACTTTGTTGATGACTGAGCTTCAAAATTAAAGAGCATAAAATAATTGTGCGTTCATAAGATTAATCCGTCCGCGATTTTACGTCTAAAGCTAAATTTCGAAAAAGACGAAGTCATGACTGGGATTAAGGTCTGAGTTAAAACGGTAAAAAATAGCAACGTGGTAATTTAAGCCATGTATACAAGGCCTACTAAATAAAGGGTTTCTATATTCTGCTACCGTTGAATCTTGTTAAATGCGATAGCTTCGATAGTGGCTGCATCATGAACATTCACGCGGCATGCATAATTCATAGGTTTATCAAAGATCCGATGCGTTGCACCCGCGTCATATAGGACACACAGAACGAATACCCTCTCGTTTTAATGTTTTCGTAATTCCACAACACTTATTTACTTACGACGTTTACGCAAAGTAGTATTTTTTATTTATAAAGTTGGTTTCAGTAAAGCGAAATATTACATTACTTTCATCGAGACAGACCAGATAAGGAGATTTTTGCCACAAAAATAAGTTCCGCAGGACCTGTGTATCGTGAAGTGCATTGAATCACAGGTTTTAATGATCTTCACCACACAACTAATCCAAACAAACCAAACAATCATTATTTTTGTGGAAAGTTGCTCTCCATTTGTTCCGTCACAACGTAAGAATTCCCTCCCATCTCTCCTGACACTTCCGTAGTTATGACTAATTTGAGGTTTCTAAAACATAAGATTACTCAATCATGATATGGCTATCAACTGAAACGTTAAAATTAAAGGAAATATCGCGATTTAATCACGCGATATTAACAACGTTATATCATGGTGCAACGGCAGGAGGTTAGAATTAAATCTACGAGGAAAATCTCATCTTATCAATTTCTATGAAGTTGATACGCTATACATTTGGATAGGGACAGAAGTTGATTATTCAGAAAATGCCACATTGCTTTTGGAAGGGCATCGATTGGAACCTCTAGTGTCGAAAGTAAAATTCTAGGATACGGTTACTAAAAAACCAAACCGAACGGTGCAATGCTGGAAGAGATTTCATCCTTATCCGCGAGTAACTCTAACTGAATAATTCGCCTTATCTAATTACGAGTCAACGATAAAAAATAAAAATAAAAGGGGAGAAAAAAATGTTCCCAGAGAGAAGCCAAAAATGTGGATGAAAAGAGTTATAGGAGTCATTCCGCCAACATAACGCAAAATATTGTATATGAAACTCCATGGTGAGCATATCAGTCTCACTTTCCTGAGACACATCCGGGATAAAGTATCTGATAAATCTCAAATATGTAATGCAATGGAAGAGTGAATGCTATAGTCTCCGCTGTAAACAAAGCAGCAAGATTTGTGGCATGTAAATAAGAGGCACTAGTAGTCTAATCATGAGAGTACTATCCTATCACTTCGGTCGATAGGGCATGTTCAAGGCGTGAACCGTACCCGACTTAGAGCGACCTAGTGCCTGCCACTCACGTCTAAAATGGAAACAACTACAAACTTTATTGCATGTGATTCTTCGCAATGGACTTATATCCCGAGCAACATAATAAGCCTAACTCATCAGAAAATAAAAAGTGAAGAACATAGAGGGATAAAGAAAGTCGGCATGTTCATGATGCAGCGGAGTTGGGGGCTTGAATATTTGGCAACTGGAGGGCAATGGAGAAGAAAGAGATTTTTACAATGACATAATTACGGGTTGTACAAATGGTGAAATAAAATATTTAAATAAAGGTGTTATATACTCTAATGTAATCAAAACAGGGGAATGGAAGATAATAAGAGAGCGAAGAGAAACGTATAAGCAGCACTAAACAGCAATCATGCTTCTGAACGGAAGCGACACAAACCCAAACTGCGTACTAAAACTTCCTCCAACACAACTTCTTTACAAGAGCATTCAGAAAATGTTAAAGGGAGAAAAATTCCAGAGAGGCTTCAAGAATTAGGAAATCAAAGAGGATCAGTTTGAAGGGCCAGACAAAAAGGCTCGAATGAAGTTTAAGTAACTGAACGGAAATTAACATGGGCAGTTGAAGAAAGGGAGGGAAACAAGATCACGGGGACAGAGATTGGCACATTAAAATGGCATTATTTTACGTGACCCAGGGAGATCAGACCAGTCAAGTAGTCAGCTGAGAAAATGATGAGTTCAAATTATACCTCATCCCAGAATATCTCGGAGGTGTTGATCCGTACAATCAGCATGCATTTCACCACAAACGGCAACCGAAGAGCGAATCCTTGTAGAGGCATAATTATTTTAGTCGCTTGATCCGAAAACACAGACTAAAGCGAATGATTTGGAGTACTGAGGATTAAAAACCAAAGTATCAAGTACATACCATCGCCATATCAACTATTTCATGTAAATCCATAGATCATTAAAAGTAGCAATTCTTCGAAAAGATACATGTGAAGTAGAAATAAACAGCAACGATTTGAATGGTCATATAGAAACGAACAAAAAAGATGCATTACGAACAGAACGCAAAATTACAATCTGAAGATACGAGTCAATTACATCTGAAAATATGAGAATCGAAACTAGAGGTCATTTATAGTTCAAATTCCTTTTACATGATGTTCCACGTGGTGATCACTTAGTTCCAATCCAAAAGTAGATTGTTAAGAAAGTTTCAATTTGTCTCACGCACGCAACATAACTTAAATAGGAGTACTCGCATAGAAAAGTAATGCTTAAGCCCCCATTATACATTTATAAATTGGTAAATTGCTTAAGTTATTTCAGTCATACCTATGCAACAGATCACAAAGAGTTGCGGTTGAAAGTTCCCTTTCGCCTCCGGCTAATGTCACATCTGGCGTGCCGCAAGGGTCTATTTTAGGCCCACTTCTTTGTAATGTTTTTATTAGTGACTTACCTGGATGCATTAAATCTGACTGCCTCTTGTATGCAGACGATTGTAAGATTTCCGCCAGGGTTAGTTCGTTGAATGACTGTGCCATTCTACAAAGCGACTTGCAGAACTTTTTCACTTGGTGTAAGGAATGGAACCTTTATCCTAATCTTTCCAAATGCAAAGTCATCTCTTTTTCACTTAAGAAAAACATTGTCCACTTCGACTATAAAATCGATAGTGCCACACTAGAACGAGTGACTTCTATCACCGACTTCGGTGTCAAAATTGACAGCAAACTTAACTTCAATGCGCACATTAGATCGATTTGCTCTAAAGCTTATCGCCTCTTGGGGTTCCTAAAGCGGAATCTTGTTGCTAATTTCTCCATCGAAACTAGCATTCGTACATACTGCTCCATTGTTCGACCTGTTCTGGAGTACGGAAGTGTCATATGGAACCCACATCATAAAACATATTCAATCGCCATTGAAAAAATTCAGATGCGCTTTGTGAAATGGTTAAGCCTCAAATACAATGGTCCTGTTTATAATATAAATGACTACCCTAATTTGTGCAAGCTTTTTCACCTTACTCCTCTAGAAGTCAGAAGGAAGGCTGCTGATGTTATTTTTCTACGCAACATTTTGAACAGGGCAATTGACTCAAGCCAACTCCTCGGCTTTGTAAATATAAAAGTACCTACGCGAAGAACTAGGCATACTCCACTCTTTCGAAGTCATTTCGGGAGAGTGGACGTAACGCGCTTCGAACCGCTAACCCGCATGATGCGGACGGCGAATGACTTCCTTGCCCAGAACCCTAATTCAGACCTGTTTTCTGACACACTTACTAGTTTAAGGAGGAAAATGCTTGCCTCATTTAGTGATTTTTAATGTATTTATTTAATTAATTTATTCTATTATCATTATTATTTTATTTATGACTTTGTTTGAAATGTAATTGTGTTTTTATTACAACGCTTGTAATTGGGGGATACCTGTAAGCGTTCAATAAATTATTATTATTATAGTGGGGAAGACATCCGGGGAATATGCGGCCGAGCGAGGAGAAAGCTAGGATTTATAAAAGGAGTACTTGGGATGTGTGATGAGAAGACGAAAGAGCGATGTTACTTTTCACTAGCTAGGCTCCACCTAGAGTATGCAGCGAGTGTATGGGATCCGAATGAATTAGGTTTGATCAGAAAACTAGACAGTGTGCAGCGTAGACCTGTTAGGTTCGTTAGAAGGTGTTACGATAGGTTGAGTAGTGTTTCAGAATTAATACAAGAATTAGAGTGGGAATCATTATCAGAGTGTAGGTTAAGGTACAGATTAAATCTATTGGAGAAATTTCAATCGGATAGCTTTACTGAAGATGTTAGGCACATATTAAAAACACCAGCGTATTATGCTAGATTCGACCAGATAAATAAGATTAGAGAGATATATTGTCGTACTCATAGATTCAAAAGGACATTTTTCCCCCGTACTATAATAGAAAAGAATAGGCAGCCTAGAAAAGGGATAGGTAGGGGAAATATTTTAGAGTAGCCTGTAGTGCACAATGCATGTATTAATCCCTTAAATACTATAGATACTAACAATCTAGTTGCATGAGACCCTATAGTTGTTTGTTTGCAATCGGTAGTGGTGATCTTCACCCGTTGCCACACACCCTCGCGGTGGCTTGCAGGGTCTCGTGTAGATGTAGGTGTAGATACATTAGCACACCGATTACGTTGACGCTTGAATATCTGAGACAAGGCCAGGGGTAAAGTCACTGAACTGGATTCGACTCGGAGGAGGCATCGAGGCTAAAGAGGGAACGGGGACGCTTCGTGGCAGCCTCAGCCGTTGAAAGGGAGGGGTGATCGGACGAGGGGGCGTTCCCGAGGGAGTTCACTCTCGCAGATGTGGGAGAGGGGAGAAGATGGGCGTGGTTTTAGGGGGGGGGGGGGAGAGACCGGATCAAAGGGCACACGGGAGGGGGAGGGAAGAGAGTGGTGAACGGTGAGGGATCAGATGAGCCCTTAAAAGGAAGGTGGTTCCCTTGCTTCGAGAGCAGTCCAAGCGTGCGTTTCGACGCCTAGCCGATATTTCCCCCTATACCAAAGCGACTAAGGCTGAACTGACGATTTTTTGTACGTACGGAGATATGAATGGAATTGTCGATATAATGAATCAGCTTTTATTTTCGCACTGGAGAAAATATTAGGAAAAATAAAGAATACCGTCAAAACAATATAAGACGCTATTTCCGATAAACCGACATTGCTGATCTACTCTTGTAACATCCATGATGTGACATCTACACCTACGCTACACCCTACATGCAGCCGCGAGGGTGAGTGGCAGGGGGTGAAGACCAAACATGGACTATCGACTTGCAACTAGGTTACTACATGGAAACATGCTAGACCATAGGTTCACAGAAAGCTGGATGGTTACTATATGCATAGTAATAAGGGGATTATTGGCAATGATGGCATTTACAAAATGCTTTGTTGTATTTATCCACCATGTATGGGTTAATAATGTTAATAAGAACCGAATCTGATACGCCATGTGGGTCGATAACACCTGATAGGGGATCTTTCACCCAGCATGGGTGAAATTAGAGAAAAATCTGGAAGCAGTCTAATTATTGTGACAACGGAACCACGCCACTATATCGAATACTCTTTCGTAATCGTGTGTTATCGCTTCGAGGACTGAATTTCGTACTGGCGTGGCTGAGATTTCCAAGGAGGGAGAGAGAATGCGAGAGTTGTCCGAGGGGTTGATTTTCCTCTGCTGCCCCACGGGGGAGCCCAGGGTGCCTCCCCCGTCTGCACCTCGAAGCCATAAATCCTCGCCCCAGATCCACGTCTGGGTGCCCCCCACCCCTTTCTAAGATGAGGGAAGACGATGCCCTCCTGCTCGGAGAGAGGGGTCCGCCGGAATCAGTTCCGCGTATGGTACTCGGCAACGAAACCAGACTTCCCCCGGCACTCTCCTGTGGAGGTGAACGAAATTTGATCCGCTCTTTTCAGTTAAGTACCAGCATGCAGTTTCCACAGGGCTCGAAAAGGACTCGACTCAAAAGTACACATTCATCGCACATGGATACTAAAGGCACCTCAGAACCATTCCCTAGCAACCAAAGTTTGTCACTGTTTGGCCAAAGTTTATTTCTATCTTATATTTCCCAAAAGTGAATCGGACACGCCGAAATGAAGTTACGAGTTTTAAAAACAACAGTGTTGTTTAAAACTTTAGCTCCGATTAGTATTCCTGAAGCCAATCGTAAATTTTTTTCTGGAAATATTTTGAATTCCCTGGAGTCCACATCACTCTAGTCCTAGAGAATGAAGGACGGTTCCATTTCTCAACCTCACGAGAAATATGCAGGAGATCCTTTAGGTTCGACCGACTTCTATACCCTGGGTCATTACTCATCTCCCATTTCAAGGGTCAGGGTTCTTATCCCGAAAGGGGCAGAACATTTTCAGCCGGAATTGGAGACGTAAAAGTGTTACGTCCCCTAAAACGGCTAAGTGCCGCACGAGAACCCTGGCTCCTGAGAACAAAGGAATAAAGAAGGCTCACCAGAAGAAGCGGGTGGCTGCCCTTGCTTTCTTTCGGAGTTTTCTTGCGGGTGGCGAGGGAGAGTGTGATAGAGGGGAGTAGGAGGAGACCAAGGAATGGCGTGCCCACCTTAAGGTGGCGAGAGTGAGAGCTTTCAAAGAGCGTTGCAATCGCCCTCTTCTGTGTTTCCAGAGGTTAGCGCCTTGAAAGGTACTCCAGCGCTCACAAATTTCTTATGAGACATTCACTTTCACGCATATATACTTACGTAGATCAATAAAAATTTCAGTGGACTCTAGGATACGCAACGTTTGTCCACAGCTAGATAACACAGCAACCTACTAGGTGTAGTAAATATTTTCACAGAATACTACAGGAATTTATAACATTTACGTATTTAAAATTTCGCGAAAAACTTTCATATTCATGAATAAAGATTTCAACTCAACGTAACTTTTTGAGTTGAATTCTTTCTGAAAGATCAAAATGGTGTGATACACGATTTCCTGCGAGGGTTAAAAAACTAATACTACTCCGGTTAGTACAAAAATTAAGGACTTGCTACTTTCGCAGCGCCAACTTTCGCTTTCAATTGTTATTACAAATGAAATTATTATTAATTAACTTCATCCTTTTGCGCGAGTCTACTATCCCATCCTAACCCATATTACAGGTGTAAGTTCCCTTTTCAAAAACCTTTTTTCTCACTGTTTGTCGACAGTGCACCTCTGTATGCCTTGCCTGGTCGCCTTACTCCCCGCTCCATCCCCTCGCCTTCCCTCACCCACGCATAAGAGACAACGGACGATGTCCACACCACAGCTCCCCTTGGCAGAGAACGGGAATCAATTAATAACCGAAAAATGTCCTCCAAACGGAAGGAATGGGAGGAGGGAAAGAGTGGGGACAGACTGGCAAAGGAAAATATCCTGGTCACGGTCCGCAGCAGAGCATATACTTTGGGACGCCATAGCGGCCATGAAATGATTTTAAGCTTTCCGAGGAAAAATCTAATATAGTCAAAAGTTGAATTTACAGGTGACGAAACAGCCTTTTGAAACCCAAAAAAAACTCCTCGATACGATATCAGCACTTCGCAATGACACAAGTGATACTGAAGAAAAAATAGAAGCTTTGCAACATTTATTAACGCAAAAATCACTTCATCAGAAAATGGGTATCACCAAGCGGATGAAATAAATTCAGTTTCCGTATACTCATCAAAGGTCTAGGATATCATTCAATATCTATGTTTTTGAACGCTCAAATATAACAAAATACGCAGCGCCTTTATCAGCAAGAAACAAAAAAGATAAAACTACGAAATATACGCATAATAAGACGAAATCGTTCATTCCATTACATTTGCTACTCCAACCTTCAAAACCCAAATCACAACCAGGCTCAAAGAATTAAATACTTACAATGAAGACAAAACAAAATGAAGCGACGCTTAATAATACAATGCCAAATCATGTGCTGAAAAACAGGTATTTTCACTGGGAATAAACGCAGTATAAAACAACGGACGTGATCTCTCGGCAAAACCAACCCACAAAACTAACGACACTGAATCTGCGCTGAAAAAGATTACCATCTCGATTTCTTTTCACGACTTTCCTCGAAAAATTCCTTTGTCCCTCCCTTGGGAATTTGCCAGTGCGCACAATAATGACATGAAATAATAATCGCAGGAAAATTGATTTCTAGGCGCACCGATCGCTTGGATTGTATCACACCCTTTAACATAACATTAAAACCTTAAAAATACACCTATTTTCCAGTCGGGGTTGGAATTAGCGACCCCAGGGGCTCTAAACTACAAGTATACAATGTAAGTACTGCGATGAGAATACTTACATCTAATGCACACCATTTTTTCCTTCAGGTACTTCAAAATACAAGCGTTTGGTAACGTAAGCATAGAACTTGATCGACGATAGTTTGAAATATCTGGATATTATCACACGAAAGAAAATCCTATAAAAGAATAATGAAATAAATGTTTTAGTCGAATTTTAAATGCTATGCCAATGATTTATAAAATATAAATTAAGCCTGATTTGCGAGATACATAAGATACTTCTTTTCATACGAGCCGCTTAAACAAGTAGAGAGTTAACGTTCCGTTGATTGAATAAATACGACATTAATATTATACTGGTCCACGAGTATTTGAGCTTAGTGCCGAAATTTAGACCAATATTTCCTTATTCTATGCTCGGAGGAGTCGAATTACTTGCGATTGATTATTCAGAACGTAATCCGCCGAGTCTCACCCTTCGGGGCTTCGGTGGCCACGGATTTATATTCCACCCCATGCCTCTCTCTCTCGAACACCCCACCCCCGACTGGCGCGGCCCTATCTACCTCGCCCTCCACCCCACTCTATTATCCACCCACCCCCACAAATAGAGAGCGGCCACATTCCTCACGCCCATATCTCCCCCCCCTACCCCCTCGACTGTCACCCCAGCGGACACCTTATGCCGCCCTCCCCACCCCACAATGCGTCACCCTCGAGGAAAACGCACGCACAGTACCCTCCCTTCTGATCCTCGGCGGAGGTTACTCACCGCCGCCCCCTCATCGCACGCATTCACTCCCCACCCTTTAGGGGCCGGAGGCGGCTTCATACCCGCCCCCATTTCCCTCAAAATGGGTGGACGACAAACAGTATCCAACTACTACCCGCCTAATCATTGTTGATACCATGATAGCCGGCAATGAAATCTCTACATGGATTAGTTGCTAGCCAGCCTTGCTTATAGCCTTGCTTCCCTGTCTCTTTTCCATAATATTCGTAAATTAGAAGGTCTCGCATGCAAGATACATATTTAAAAATGCAAATACAGTTACCCAGAAATGCACGTGAAAGAGAATCCCATTACTAACATGACTAACCGTTCCGCAGCACGTAACATTTTTCAAAATTATCGGGCCAGGAGAGGAGCCTTAGCTGCTGCCAAGGGAGCTAGATATAGGTATAAAGTATTCCCTCTATCAAATGTAAGTGAACATATACATTGTGGATGTGAAAATGAAAGTGCAAAATGAAGAAATGAAAATTCGCACTAAATGATAACCACTGACATTTCAATGCTTTGCATTTTTTATCCAACCTTCAGACTCAACAAATTATTTTTTATTACTCTATGAATCGCAATTACCTACGTTCTACGGCCGGAACATTTCAAGGAGTCCTGAGGTCGCTGCGGCAAGGATTATTCACATCTTCTAGATGAGATCAGGGGATAGCATCTCGTCTTTGGTAAGGACGATACTTCTTTTGTATCACTGAGAATGCGTCGGATGGCCCGATAAAGCTTTTCCAGCAACGCCTACTCCATGTCACGATAAAAGAAATGCAGAAAAAAGAGCATATATTTTTAGCTGCATTCATTTCAGCCCATGCAAAGAGGCTCACGAAGTTTTCATTCATTTAAGGTAATTATTCGGAATGACGCCGTATCGGAAGCGCTTCATGCTACAATGACATTCGATTCAAAGATTTTCAAAATGAAGAAGGAAATTCATCCTCATATCCGAAGTTGAGTGAAGACAAAAAATTACATTAGCAACACTACAAATAGCTACTGCATGTGACTAGAGACTACTTTGCGCCGAGCTGACGAAATCTCCCCCAAATCTTGCGGGACGGCGAGTAGCCACTGCCTTTTTCCTACACCTCCAATCTGCGCCGTAGACCCCATCCCCCTGGCCACCATGTTCTACCCCACTCCACCCGGTGGCCATCTCCTCCCCTTCCTCCCCAAAAGACTATACTTCACCCTCGATATCTGCACCCCGATATCTCTAACCCTCCCCACTTCCTCGCGCGCCACGGAAGTTGGAGAGTTCTTTCGAGCCGGCCACTGGAGTCGAGGGAGGAGATAGAAATCCACCCTTCCACAACTCAGCTGTCACTACCCGACGGTGACCTGCATTGGAAAATCGGGGGCGATAGAACCGACGAAGCATGAAGATTGGAGACCGGAGACGGCGCTGCGGCCACAACTGGAAGCCACACCTTCAGCGCGAAAGAACGGACCCATAAAAAGCATATTCCTAGATGAACATTAATGTTCCAAATAGAGGTGAGCATGGAGTAAGTCACCCAAAACTAAAGAACTATTATTTACAATCGAACATCAGGACGCGCCACGTGCGCGAAGTGGGATCTTAGAGATAGGTGTAGAAGAAGAGGGTAGGTACTGAGGAACCGAAATAGAATTTTAAAATTCAAGTTCTTCAATTTTTCTGCCAAACTCAGCACATAAAACAAACATGCTTTTGTATCAAAGCCTCATTTTCAAGGGAGTTACTAATATGAGCCCGCTTTGAAGGAGAATTTCTACATTTTGCACCAAAAATAACATATGTGTATGGAATTGTTAAAACTCATAACTAAGACGCGTCTTTGAATAAGATGGAGATACTGGAACTACAGATAGTATGACCCTATATTAGTGACAAAATGTTGAATCAAACGTTATTAAAATTTACTAGGTCACAATGAAATTTTAAGTGGAACTAAGAAGTGATATTTTGTTCTTACTTCGTTATGGGTCAATTGCAAAAGATTAAGTCCGATATAGTTAATTTCATTCAAAAAGACAGAATTTTTCATTTAAAAAAATCCCTTCATTATCCACGTTTTTACGGCGGATGTGACTGTTTTGATCTTAAATATCTATTAATTTTAATCACATTCCTGGCGATGAACAGCATTTCGTTCAGATGTAAGAGCTAAGCATACTCAAGCACTACACGAGCATCAAATAAAACATACAGTGAACAAAGAGGGTTCGGAAACTAATGGTAACTAACTAGTGCCAGCACAAAGATATATCCTCCTCAACCTATGACCTCCATAATCAGACATATCCGACGGACGAAGTACTGGACTTTAAGTGCTCTCCACACAACATCCAAGCGGGGACCGACATAGCAATGAAAAATCTTCTCCACTGGCGGTGATCGGAACCCGGGCCTTCGGGATGGGAGGCCAACACAAAATTAAGCCTGATTGGACAAGTTAAAGGACTCGGTAGTGATCTAGTATTTCTCTCAATCCGGCACATGATTTATTTTCAAGATAATTTACCTTAAAAGCGAAAATAAATTTTAATTACAAAGTGAATGGTGAAATTACAAATGCATTATGACATTTCCTTCGACTTTTAAATAAGGATACGAATACACGGAAATCGAGTCTAATATACGCTGAAAGAAACTCGCTATTACATAAAAATGATGTAATGCAAATATTTTCAAAAGTTTCCTTTGTAGTCTTCACTGAATACGAAAGAGAGCCACATCCGTATCTCACTCCATTTAGTGACACAATTAGCGACGTAATGAACAATTAAAGCAACAATATGCTTAGGGAGACTTCTCTGTCCAACAAAGGAGTGTCATCAACCTCGTGTTTTCCTCGTTTAGATCACTGATTAAACACTAAAAATGACCAGAAACATAAAGTCATTTATTCATGAAACATTCATACAATGAGACTGCCACATTCCAAGTTTCAAGCTCTTTTAGCCACTCCAAATGAGATTGAATCATGATGTCCAGTCTGGGGACTAATTGAATCCAAAGGAATAAACGACAATACACTTGCTGCTATAACATCCATTCAGAATTTCTAATGTTGGCGAAACAGAGAAACGCGCAGTGAGAAGACTGATAATTGGGAGACCCTTATGCCCCAAGCCAAGGATTGGATTATAAATATTTGTTAATGTACTCTAAACACTGAAATTTTGCACTACGTTGGAGAGATTTATGCTCGTCAAATGCATCAAGGGACAGAGCACTAATGGTAAAGACAGAAAGAGAGGTCGTTCCTCAATGACTTTGCGATTTGAAGAGAAAGCAGCAAGAACAATGGACCAAAATACGAAATAATTATTTCTGAAACTGAAGAAGAAAAAGGGCAGGTAGCACGTTTGGAAAAAAAATTCCCTTAACGGAGAAAACGTCAGGCAGACACTGGAAGGATAATTTAAAAACTCAAGAGAAGAGAATTCTGAATGCCGTAATAGAGTTGAAAGTGAAATTCAAATCTCACAAACTCAAGACTGACGCGGCAGATATATTTATATCCTTAAAATGCAATAACGGGACAGGAAGGTTGGAAAAAACGAGGGGGAGAGACACTTGAACAAAGAGATAAGAGAATTCATTCATTTCATTCACTATTACAATACGAATATATCTCGGTAAAAACAATCTATAGAGCATATCCTTTCAATCACTATCCTTACAATCACCTTCCCTGATTCTCATGCCCTACTTCTCCTTCTACTCATGTTGGCAACTGGACATAATATGCCCAACACCCTTGTGGAGGGTTTATATGGAGGGTAACTCTAGATGATTATGTATCACCCTTCCTATTTCCTGATAAATCTGGTTCTGAATATCCTAACATAGGACTCAAATTGTGACAAAATCATATGTGTCCCATAAAGTCATCCCTTCTCTTGCAAAACTTTTCATCAGAACCCTTTCATCCCATTCTTCTAAGTAACCCTTCAGTATTTACGCTTTCAATCCGTTTCATCTTCATCATTCCAAAACTCTACATTTCAAATGATTGCATTTTCCGCGTAATTTATTGTAAAATCTCCTTACTATGAGTTTACGTCCATTGCGAGGTCAAACAAAAATCCCTTTCTTCAAAGCTTTTCTTTTCCAGCAATAGGCAGATTATTTTATAATGACATCTAGGCCTGCGCTATTATACATAATAATTTCTTCTCGCTTCGTCCAGTGACTATTTTGCTTTCTCGACACCTCTCCAACCTTTGGCTTTACGATTTTAAGGTTTTTTTCTATCCAGATTATTAGCCACATACGTCGCACTTATAGAGACCAAAATGCTTTCACTTGAATGGCATAAAAGAATTATAACCTATAAGACAGTGAGATAAATACGAGGGAAAATTCCGGCGAGCATCTTTGGGGTAAAGAGGGGAGGAAAGGGATGCCCAGTCGGGAGGATTTCTACCTGCAGCAAAAGCGGCGACATTTCCCTCCGTCGAAGATTCGTGAATGGCCAGAGCCCTCTTGGCCCATCGTGATAACGCCCGCAAATAAAATATGAGGGTCGCAGGACCTCTCCCCGTGAACGGGGAGAAGAAAGAACGATGAAACCATGCATACTGAACGGGGAAGGGGACATTTGGAAGGAGAATATAGTGGAGGAAAGAAAGGGGAAAGGTCGCCCCCATAATTCGCCGGAGAGAATTCGTTTTGACAGCAAAATTATGCCTTTTCACATTCGAAAACCACAATTCAAGGGGCAAACGAAAGTGAACTATGTAAGTATACAAATTCGAGAGAATATTTATTGTAAGTATTGCATTGCCTAAAGATCCCTATTGGTATAATATTCTACCACCAGAGTAGACCCAGAGTAAACACCATCTGGTGTTCTACCTTTCATAAAATTCCTCATCTCTCTATCGTACAGTCACGCAACTCCTTTACTAAATTTGCAACGTCCATCTACTCTCTTTGATACACTTTTTCCTCAATATTCCAGATAAATGGAGGCCGGGGAAAAAATACATTACCGAATATCGGGGGGAATATAAAATAGAAAGTAAAAATAAAAAGAAATATAAAAAGAGCAAAAGGTGACGCCCACCGAACGAGCTGGGTTGAGGACATCTACGTCATCCACCTCCCGTCCTTCACTGTTTTTTTTAAGGGGAGGGAAGTGTAGAAGGGAGGGAGGGGGAGTGAAAGGGAGAAGGAGGCGGAGTGGAGGTTAGGTCAGAAGGTTTTTACTGCACAGATCCTGTCGCATCTTGTAAATAATTCAAAACAACTGAACAACTAAGTATTTTCGTGCACATCTTGGCGTGGCTAAAAGAATGCTGAAGCTTATTTACTTATTCACAAATGTACATTCGACTACATACAATGTAGTCGAATATGCACTTCCTTTCGAAATAACCCGAATGGAGTCTAACAACCACTTCCATTGGCAGAGTCCGCTGTGTGTCCCCCAATGTGATTGGGCAAAGGACCTGTGCCGTCGCAGTTTTGATTGGACGAAGTGGATGACGTACAAGTCCTTCACACGCTTCCTTTTCCAAAAGGGTTAAAAACATGTTTTTCGCTACTAATAACTCGAGAATTACTGGATCGAAGAACGGAAAAATACGGAACATTTTATTCTACAAACTCTGTCCGATTCGGCAACAAAAAAGTGATGGTACACGACCCCTTTGCTGTTCACGTTCGTGGATTCTGGATAAATGTACACAATAGGACTTCGCATTGAATAAGTTAGAAAGTTTTATGAAATATAACAGCGCTTAAGAGGAATGCTAGGGCCAACTGTGTTGGAATTATGGCAGATTTATTGGGATGTGACGACGAAGGAGAGTGAGAGAGTTGGAGGGGACAGACGGAATGGCTGGCCGACAGTGCGCGAATTTCTCCACCCTCGGCATATAATAAAAAGGGAAGCGTCGTTGGTGAGTGCGGCAACACCCTTCCGATCCATTAGCGACCGATCGGCGCGAAGGACGGGCGAAGCGATCGATGGGTGGAGGGCGAGGACGAACGGGAGAGCCACTTGCCCGTTGGACGGACGGGTGCAATTCTTTTCGCTACGAACAGCTGCGGTCAAAGGGGCGAAGGAGATGCAGCACGCTTTCCCAGGGCCGGCCGGACTCGAGCGGGCTTTCGGAAAAAAACAGGCAATAAGAGGGCGAGAGCCCACGAGAGCACACAACAACTTCAAGAACGATTGTGAATGAAGAAAATTGGATTTTTATTTTCTTCAAGAGGGATGGACAAATTAATTTCAACCAGTTTTCCCTTCTGCCATTAAAATTTTGAATTGAAATCAATAAAACAGAAGCAATCCTCTTCACAATGTTCATATGACCATACAAGATCCACTCCCAAGTATAACCTACGTATAAAACAGCAACTGCAAGAAACAAAGAATTTTTTACGAGTAAAAATACGGAAGGGTATGTTAAAAGGTACCTGTCTCGCCTCTGATGCATAGGAATACACACGAAAAGTGCAAACGGAAAGTTATTGGGTCAAGAAAGAAAAAAAATAATTTTAAATATTTCAGCGCGTATTACGGCTAAAAATGAGTGAAAGAATGTAAGTAATATAAATATTCCAGGAAATACAGTGAATTCATTTCTAGTCATACTAATCCTATTGGTGATCGGGTTGGTGTGGTTGCTAGGGTAGGTACTGGCCTCCCATCCCGAGGGTCCGGGTTCGATTCCCAGAAGTGGCGGATTGTTCAGTGGCTGATCGGTCCCCACTTGAGTGTCTAGTGGAGGGCATTTCAGGTTCAGTACTCCGTCCGTGGGATGGGACGTTTAGCCGTGGTCCCCTTGGCGCCTGTCGTTAAGAGTAGGCTAATGCTGACGCTGGGTTTCTCTCCACCCTTCCTCCGTTCCCTGAAATGTTGCTACCATTACCCAAAATTACCCACCTATCCTAAAATGGCGCAAATGACCTCAGTTGTCGGTCGCCTCCCCTGAATAACAAACTAACTAATCCTATTCCTTATTTCCTGACCAATATGCAATATAAATTGGAAATAAAAATGGTAGGCAGCACATTTTCAAGTGCGTATAATAAGAATATAATTTTTTTAGCAGTTATTAATACAATTTTATGGTAAATTAAAAAAAACATACTTAGACGTTGATGTGTTGCCTATTGGGCAACTTTAAGGTCAGAACTCACATGCGTCCCTAAAGAAAAGCATCGTATTACTGTACTAAAAAACATCGAATAAAATACTATAATTCATAATATGTTTTTACTGTAAACCAAACTGCATTAAAACACAGTTACTTTTCGCGTTCTTTAAATAGGCAACGTAGCTGAAATAATAAAATAAGAAAGGGAATTTGTAATACCTTGCTCACGATATTACACACTCATTTTATTACAAGAAAACTGTTATAGTTTACACACTTACGTGCTCACAGATACTCTAACGACCAACAAACGGATTGTGAACCACCCCGCACGCACTTACCTGAAAAATAAAATAATGATTATTTAGCGAGGACGAACGAATAGTCTTCAAAATTTAGCACTATAAAATGCAAGGCAAAGGGTTAGGTAGATGAAAAATGACTACATCTGAAAATCATGCTGCATTTTTGGGCATTACTAACATATACAAGCTAGAGAAATGCCGATAAATATATTTAGGATAATTTTTTTCTAACCAGTAATCAATTCATTAATGTCTATTTAGGTACTAACCATCAATTCGAACGTGATTCTTATCAATAACACCTCTCCACGAAGTAGTAGCACTCTTATTTGCATGCAAATAGTGGATATTTGGTGATCTTCACCCCCTGCTACATGCCCTCGTGGTGGCTCGCAGGGAATTCGTAGATGTAGATGCAGATATACCATACACATACAAGCAATATAACTTATAAGAGCATAACTTTATAATGTACACGAAAAACCAATCGATCAACGATCGATGCAAACAGCGTAATAACTGACTACTAACTAAAGTTCAGTCATTTTCTACGCCTTGCTGGTGTAAACACGCCTGATACAGTATTCCAAATACCATCGCATAAAGGCATTGACCAACAATGAGCCTTGGGAGTCTCATTTCGGTGCAGCGGTAGGCAAATCAAAGTCCACGAATGTCACTGTACGGACTCCGGGACGCGCGAGACACTTCAGGCGCTGCCTGCAAAGCGAAGTGGCGTTTCCCATTGAATGAACAAGAAATGAAAGATCTCTCGTCTCCGCATCGCATCCGGATACGAGCAGCGTAGCGCGCAATTGTTTCGAAACTAAAATTTTACCATTTATTAAAGAGAAACACATATTTGCATTTATTATCCCTACCCGGTAGGAAAGCAGCAGCTAAATTTTTGCCGAGCTGTCCTCAGAAATCCATGACACATAACTGTTCACCCGGGTGGGTGCTCAGCAGCGGATAAAATTCAACGCAGACGGATTTCACGGCGAGGAGCGAGAGGAACGAGAGTAGATGCAGCGACAGTATAAAACTAAAACGCAAAAAGATCTAAAACAGAGAAAATTTTTAATAAAATCCTCATTTCCTAACGAAGACTAACGGAAAAAAACAACCATATTTTGAAGCTAGAGATGCGAGCTCATTTTTACAACGTTTTCTTTGATGCAATCTCCAATAAGGTCCTATTCATATTATTCGCTTTTGACTTCCCCAATGTAGAATGGAACGAAACGCAGCTTTCTTCCCTTACACTAATTAAGGGATGCACAAGACTAAAACTGGTGGTAAGGGAACCGCAGAAGATATTTGTGTCAACCACTGAGGAAGATGAGCAGAAGAACACAGCAGGCATTGGCATGTGTAATCGAAGTAAATCACGCTGTGACTAGCATTTTAAAGACTGATTCCAAATTTACCGCGCTGCGTTGGTTCGGAAGCGAATCCTGATAATTTATCGACAGATCTAAGAGTACTATAATGTACCATGCGAGGTATTCTTTTCAAATTCTGGCTCATAACGTGGTAACACGATAACATGATACTTTGGTGTACGGCGAAAACAGTAATTACTGAAGTTGATGCGATATTTTTAAATTTTTAAAAGGCATTCGATAAAGTCCCTCATGATAAATTAATCTTGCAGTTAGAGATATTTTGTATAGATAACGACGTTGTATGTTGGGTAAAAGAGTTCTTAAGTGGGCGAGAGCAGAGGGTTGTCATAGATGGTATCATGTCGGACACAATCACAGTCATATCGGGAGTTCCCCAGGGTAGCGTAGTAGGTCCGCTTCTATTTCTTTTATACATAAACGATTTGGGTACCGTAGTTGATAGTAAGCTTAGACTTTTTGCAGACGATGCAGTAGTGTATAGGGGTATATCAAAAGAAGAAGACAGGAAATCGCATAGCAAGGATTTAGATGCAATTCAAGAGTGAGATTCAAACCTAACCTTAAAAAGTGTGTATCTATTAATTTTTGGAGGAGGAATAATTCGATAGAGCGATCCTATAAAATTGGTAACACGAAGATCGAAAGCGTTGACACCATAATATATTTAGGTGTAACAATCACTAAAAATTTATCGTGGGGAAAACACATCTGGGAAATATGCGGCCGAGCGAAGAGAAAGCTAGGATTTATAAAAAGAGTACTGGGAAATGTGATGAGAAGACAAAAGAGCAATGTTAATTTTCACTAGATAGGCTCCATCCATGACTATGCATCCAGTATATGGGATCCGAATGAATTAGGTTTGATCAGAGAACTAGAGAGTGTGCAGCGTAGAGCAACTAAGTTCGTTAAAAGGTTTTACATGTTGAGTAGTATATCAGGATTTATACAAGAATTAGGGTGGGAATCATTATCAGAGCGAAGATTAAGGTACAGATTAAATCTGTTGGAGAAATTTCAATCGGATAGCTTTACTGAAGATGTTAGGCACATATTAAAAACACCAGCGTATTATGCTAGATTCGACCAGATAAATAATATTAGAGAGATAGATTGCCGTACTGATAGATTAAAAATGGCATTTTTCCCTGTACTATAAGAGAAAAGAATAGGCAGCATAGCAAAGGGATAGGTAGGGGAAATATTTTAAAGTAGTCTGCAGTGAATGATGCATGCATTAATCCCTTAAATACTATAGATACTAAAAATCTAGTTTCATGTGACCCTCTAGTTGCTTGTTTGCATGTCGGTAGTGCATGCTTGTGATCTTCATCCCCTGCCACACACCCTCGTGGTGGCTTGCAGGATAACGTGTAGATGTAGATGTAACAATTTCCTCACAAAAGAATCGATTTCAAAGTAAGATATAATAGAAGAAGCTACAAAGCAGGAACAAAATAGAAGTGTCATTGGCATTAATCACTGCCAGCAGGCATATTTCTACAACCGTTATTTTCGTTCTACTCCAATTCACTCCCCAAAAGATGCGTTTTCTTACGCCTCACACCGTAGGATGCATTTTCTTCAGCATTGTGCAATCAACCTTAACCAAATTCCAAGGTCATTGCGATTTATATCGCCAACATCTAAGTAAAAATGTTCAACATGGGATTTCGGTTTGTTTTCTAATCATTCCACGAATGGCTTTATCTGTAGGAAAAAATCTTAGATGCTGAAGTAAATTCCTCCGCTTGAACAGCGCAAAGCACTAAAAATAACGTACGACGGAGTGAACAACAAAAGCCGCGCATCTAGACCAACTTCATCCTGCTATCATTCGTCATTCATGATCGCATTTTCAGGAGTCCATTGCTTCTTCAACCGCATCGAAAGTTCTCAAAGCGCAGACGTTGGAGCGAGAGACGAAAAGATTGCAATGCTCCATCAGCGAAAGGAGAGGAAAGACAGTCCGCTCTATGAAGGGAGAGAGTAGAAAGATGCGGAACTTAAGGAGGTTGATCCGAAAGGTTAAAGTCATATCATTTTTTTACATTTTCAGCACTTCTAGAACTAAAGTTCCTCTATCTCATAAAGTAAAGATAAATATACTAACCCATACTTCTTTTTTCGCAAATTGCATTTGAAATTACATACGATTAACGGCGAGAATGGCCATCACATGGGAATTTAACGTCTAAAAATACCATAGTGACATGTTATTTTTGCAAAAAACTGACAGTTTATGCGTAATTTCACAAGGAATAAAATGACACGAAAAAAAGGCATCAACCCAACGTATTTTACGCTAAATCCACCAATTTCTGCGCTTATAGTAGACGAAATGCGGTAGTTGACTTTAAGTGGCGCTGCGGTCGCTGTAGCCAAAATGGTTGGCGTATGAATAATATCATTATTAATGAGATATTAAATAATATTTCAAGTAATATTATAACATAACATTTGATAATAATATTCTGGTGTTATACATTAGTAAATTCATTGAGCACATGCATTTATTTCTGTAAAGTAAATGCTGAATTGACTCCATCGTCTAGCTGATTAAAATCATCATAAAAAATAAATCCTTCGACTTTCCATCGTATTTCTTCTGATACTTAATACTTTCAATAGCTTAGGTAATTTTCTTTGTGAAGTAAGGATCACTTCGCAGGCATATACTCGTACTTAACTTAATAAGATTCCTTAGACAACTTGACTCAATCAGTCGCGAGCCAACCTCCTTAACGGGGGCGAAAGCCAAGGATCACGTCGCCAGGAGTATAAAGGAACGATTTACACTTGTACTCACCTCCTGTCACCTTCCCATTTTATAAACGCACGGATTTTCCCGTCATTTACACCATCATTCGAGGGCCGAGAGTCATAATTGAGGAATCCTTCTGAAGCTTAGCCTGAGACCTGGTAGCTAAATATCCTTAAGTAAGATGCTTTACAAGTGTGTCGCATGCTATGGCATTTCTCCACAACAAAAATAACCTGAAAAAATTCGAAACCTCTAACAGATCCTACGAAAAGTTAGAAGATCCTTAGAAGAAGAGAAAACATCTTTTCTTCAAAAGAAAAAATTAGTTTGTTAAACAAAAAAAATAACCAAGATAGCAAAGTTTTATCCTTGCCTGGAAGCAAGATCCAGTTCCTTGGCTATCCTAAATTCTATATTCACCGAAATTATTTTTATTTTCACCCTTTAAATGTTTGATAACTAGTTAAAATAGCATGTAGTTTCGTCTATTTCCCATCATAACTAACAGGCCTCATAAGAAGAAGGAAATGTGGTGCTACTTCCCATTCACGTAGAAAATGTTGAATGACAATACAGGATTTTATCTTCACATCCGGATGAAACTTAATCCTGAGTTTGAAGAGCGGATTGCCTCGAACGTCTTCGCTAGGTTTATTACCATTCCTTACCCAGATGGTTGAAATCGCCCTTTAAGAGTCAGAATATTATTTTTGCACCAATGCAATTGTTTCCAACAAATTCTGACACCTGTAAGGCTGCATCCAATCATGTTGCTTCCTCCGAATCAGCAGCATTTAAAAATGCTGGTTGTTTTTATCTCAATGGTATTCGCTAATGATAATTACACCAAAAATGCATCAGACAGCAAACATCGAAAAATCAGTCTTGTACCTCTGCTATTCATGTATTCTATAAGTTTGCACAATTTGTACAATTCTTTCCATTCTTCCTTCAAAGTAATGTATCCTTTAGTTGGACTACCTCAAGAGCATAGATTTTATACTATATTAAACCTTAGGGGGTTTTATTTTCCTGGATCACGTTTTCTCAAAATAAAATCATTATATTTTTCCTGAGCTACTCAGCTGATCATCACAGATGCTCTTCTCCTAACATGCCAGTCGTAGACACCTCGGCATACATCAAAGACCACGTGGCTCTTAGTTTTCCTCTAGCACTTTCAGTTTCATTCACGTGTGCATTCTTCCCGGTCTTACCATTACTTCATTTCCACGTCAATTACTCATTTATTTATTCCAACCTGCTCCTCTTATATTACTTCCTCCTGATATTTCATGATAAGCTGCTTTTCAAAGGTTTGCGCCGACTCTATTAGGCACGGAAGTAGTCCCAGAAATTTCTTACCGCAGAATAGCACTATTTCCTAGTTTACCAATATGTTTTAGTTTCTGCTCGGGGTCCATTTCCTCCATTGTAAATTATGGTCAACCCTGCCACCAGATGAAGACATCTCTCATTGGTCTATTGAATTTTTCACTTCCGGCGTTTGCTCTCTATTAGTTACTCATTTATTTTAATCGCTTTATTTTATTTTTACAGTAAATAATTGGTATTTTCTAGATTTCCTACCACACCGGTTTTGTCCCCGTTATGCACTGGCATAGAAAGCTTCCTTTCCAATGGTTTTCTTCTTCATCAGAGTGCTATGACAACCTTAAGCATATCATTCATATAATATTGCTGGACCCATGTACAGGCAATAAATTTTACTTTTGCGTTGTTTGGGGCAAAACCACCTTTAATAATGAACTCTTAAGTCGCCTTCGTGCATATTGATATATGTACCTAACTATTTCTATTATTTTCATTATATATTCCAAGAAATGAGCGAGAGAGAGCGTGTTTTATATCAAGCCGAGAAACATAGGCTAGTCTTACTAAACGATTGGTTGGTTCATGATTCTAAACTACGACATTGACCCCAAGGAGTCAAAGTCTACGAAGTTGTGAATATTTCTCCCTATGCCACCAATTCGATAATTCAACCCCGGAGTGGAGAGTCATCCCCTGCCACACACCCTTTCCGTGGCTCTCACGGTACTGTGTAGTTGAGGATGAGCACTGGAGTTCCGAAGAGATGGAGGAAGATGGAGAATATAACAAGAGCCCGGGACGCGGAAGGGCGGAAATGAATCGAAAGGTGAAGTATGGATATGTAGTGGACGTGAGAGGGGCGCGATGTGATTCGGAACTGGGTCGGACGTGACTCCAGTGAATCGAAGTCCCCCCCCCGCCATCGTCCCCAAGAGATTTACGCGAGCGAAAGGGACGTGGCCTCCTCTTTGGCGCCACTCGTAGAGAGGGGGGGGGGAGGGAGGGCGCCAATTTCCCGTCTTCCCCTCTACGTGCTTCTTAGAGATTCCATTCCAGCGCAACGATCCCGGGAAACGACTCGCAACACAAACAAGAGACCATAAACAGCTCCCCTCCCCCCGCCCGGTAGAGGTCTCGTGGATGACGGCGAACACGTGAGTACACAGCGAGGGGCTCCCGAGCGAGAGAATACGCCGAAAAACTAATTAATACCAAACGACGGGATTGGTCTCCAGCGTATATCGGAGACGACTACATTCCCACGGTACCCAGCAAGCTACCTCAAGGGTGAGCGTTAAGGGGACACTCCAGACAGGCATGTACTGCTGTCGCGAACGCCATACTATTGTTGGTAACCACATGAGGGGCCATCCATATATCACATAGCCCTGAATTTACACTTTTTTGCTCCCTCTTCCTATCTATAACGCTCCTAAACATTCTCCAAGGACCCCTTATTATGAAACTCTTTCAATCAACCCTCAATTTCAGTGACTGTCAAAAAATAAGATGATATGAAAGTGATTATGAATGTATTGCATGACACATGACCGTTGAAACGCGTAAAGTTTAGTGGACAGTACAAAGGAAAGTACATACTCATCTCTGCATATTACATCCTCGGCAAAGTCTCGCCATAGTCAAATTTGTAATAATAATGTGACCAAAAAAATCACCTTCAAAGGATTACTTATCACTATCTTAAAAGAAAAATACGCTGTACAAGATTAATAAATACGTCTTTTGTCAACTTTTACACATAACATAAATTTCCTCCGCCGAAACAATCGAGGTCTGAAAAACACATACGGACGGAATTCAAATAAAAATGAATTAGGATATTGAAGACTGGAACAACAAAAGAATGGACATTATTTTAAACTTTTCCAAACCAAACAGTAGTTACTAAACTATTGTTTGTGCGACATCCAACTCCATGGAATTATTTAGACTGAACAGGTCTATTACCTACAAAGATAGTAAACGGTCGATCACATTTCATAGAAAATTTAAAGTTATGCTCACACCAGCCGTGTTATCTCCGGTGTCTATCATATATACATGTGAGGCACCCATTGCTTTCTGAGCATTCTTACAGGCCATAAAAATCTGAACTGATCCCCAATATCACATGGTCAACGCGGAAATTCTCTGAAATCCGGTCAAGAACCCTTGGGAATAAATTCTCGCACATTTCTTGTGCCAACTAGCATTCTACACATCCGTTCGTCCGCTCACCGCAGCGGAGAGCCCAGTCATTCGCTTTCGTTATCAATAATAAGGCGGAAAATGTAGGAAGTCTTCCTTCAGCTCTGGCTAGCGCCACCCAAGTCATTTCCCCTGGGAAACACTACGTGCAATATTTATGCGACACCCAACTTTCCCACACTTTCTCGTCTAAAGTTCTATCAGATGCCGAATATTTCACTGGGAGAGGTTGGGTCATATTCCCATTCAACGTGTCGGCGTCCTCAATAAACATATAGCTTCACAATGAATCATGCTAACTATGTCATTCAGGTACTGTTCGAGCCGGGCTGAAGTGTACGAATTTTATTATTTTTGATTTCCCTCCTTTTTTCCTTTTCTTTTGAGCGGTCGCCTTTCTTAGTCTTTGCCAATGTCTCCAACTGGCGTAGCTTTCTTTTTTTTGTTATTTGCGCTTCGGATAGACGGAGCGCATCAATTTACCTCGACTCCGATTAACCGACGGAACGAGCATAGGGCCCGGGAACATCATTGTCTAAGGCATGAAAGTTCGGTAAGTGAGCGCCTTCCCTAATTGCCAGTCACGTCCCCCTTTTATTTCCTTTTATAATTTCTCGAGTCATGCACGACCCATTCCCATCCCTTTTTTTCGTTTGCATTCTAATTGGAATGGACTCAGTCCCGCGCTCGAACAAGAGGAATTAACACACACGCCGACATTTTAACCTTAATTTATTCATATATTACATCATTAAACTACAGCCTATTATTCCCTCCACTAAAAATTGTTAACTAATGGATACGTAACGACATCATAACAGCTGCCGTATAACACCCCAGAAAGCTTTCATTCCATGAAAGTGTTTGAGAATGAGAAACGTGATATTTACAAACCTTCAGCTTCTCATGACTGTGGTTTCACTGTCAAGTTACACTGTGAGGAATTAATTTAAGACCCTCCGGAGATTCTCTTTCACTAACCCCAATCCCTTAAACAACATTCGTCATACTATCCTAACTCCAACGCTTCATTCCTTCTATACTTAATTTATGCCGCCAAAATTTACCTCCCATCTTTCTTTTTGGGTCGGTATCTCCCCGAAAAGCCTCGGCATTCAAAAATCAACATCAAATTGAATACCATTCCTCCATGCGTATACAAAGGAACGGTAATAACGAATACATACTACATCTAAAGAAATTACACAACGACCTAGTTCAAGCCTCCTCATCTCTTCAGAATGCTGCAAACAGACTTTAGAATGTATAAAAATACTTCACGACTAATTACTCTTTTCCCTTTATGTTTTGTATTCACCTTTAATCGCAGAATACTTTCAGCACTAATTTGCACTTATCTAATAATGAAACATATGTCAACAGACACGGAGAAAGAATCTAAGTACGAGTAACTGCATCGAAGTCTGAGTCAGGACAAACAAAAAATAGTTCAATGCACCCGGATT
Organism: Platycnemis pennipes; assembly: GCA_933228895.1. Taxonomy (NCBI): domain Eukaryota; kingdom Metazoa; phylum Arthropoda; class Insecta; order Odonata; family Platycnemididae; genus Platycnemis; species Platycnemis pennipes. The sequence continues at coordinate 140,366,713 of OW121849.1, read as the reverse complement.
AATTCGAGCACTCAAATCTTCAGCGATAACTTCGCTTCCGAGGCAAGCCGGTGCAAATGAGTGTGTTCTGAGCGAGAAGTAGCACATACATTCAGCGGCATTTCCTCACGTCAGAACTTGGGTGCTGCGGAGAGAGTCGGACAGAGGACTAAGGAATGGATTTCGAGAATCTGCCGTATCCAATGGAGGACGTAGGCACAGCTCCCGCCCGTCCCTAGCGCCTCCTTCAACTTCCCAAAATTCCTCCCCATCCCACCCCGTCTGCCTGAAGCAGCGCCCCTCCCCCGAAGCCAAGGCAACCCTCCACCCCACCAACCCACCCGGCCGCGCACCTCCCCTCGTCCGTGTCTGAATATTTCAGCGTGTGGCGCTGGGGTTTCAACGGCCCCGGGGCAAACAAATACTCCCACATCTCACCCCCCCCCGCTTCCCGTCAGTATCTGCCACACACCCCCGCCGCTGCTTATTATAACACTCGAACCGCCCCCTTCATATCGCCCCTTCCTCTGCAGTCCGCAGCGTGCCCACGCAACACTCCTGGAAGGCCCTTCCCCGTGACCTAACCTTTCATTTCGCTCCCCTTTCCCATTTCTCGCACGCCCTCCATTTTTAATTACATTTAACTTCAAGAAGAATGGACGTAAGAAGCGGGCGCTCCGGGCTGGCAAACCCCTCTCCCTCACCTCCAAACAGACTGACGCGCACCCCTCCAATCAAATACACTTTTTCATTCTCTCCTAAATCCCCCTACCGCTCATTCTTTTTCCTGACGTGGAATACTCAAAACAACAGCGGGATAATTAAAACAATTTGCCAACAACAAACGCCCGTTAATAATAAGAGGAAGGGATTTATCTCAAAGGCAGAGTGTTAAATTTATCGAACAAAAATGTATATGCGCAATGCGCCGAGAACGACTCCTGGAAGGGCAGCACTAATATCTCTAAATGATTTAATTGCAGGTATTATAGGAATACATATACTTGATAGTTGGGGTAGGACAAAGCAAATGATTTGAAGAAATGCGCAACAGTATTTCTATCACGCACACTTCGTAAACATTGTTGCAACACAATTTTCGCGCATTATTATTATTGTCCTGAGAGTAGAAAACACTGGTGCATATACCTTCCTACAATATACCTTCCTTCAGGTAATTTCTTCTGAAGTGATACGAACTAAGTCTTTTTCACCGGTTAAAATCATTAAATTACCTGAAAACACAATCCAAAGAATTAAGAAATTTGGACATTAAATTCAATGTTATCACCTTCTCCCAAATTACAAGACGATAAAATAGCACTGATAAATCAATGAAGGATTTCACGATTGTCTTCCACTGACAGGCTGTTGTTATGTGCTACTCGCAATATGTTTTCAGTTCCTCTCGTGGCAATTCTCAGCCAAGTTCAATCACTCCAAAGCCTATGACTCACTCTATCTATTTCAATTAAGCACCTAAAATTACCAAGTATCACAGCAAGCAATACTTTTTTTGTATTTTATATTGTTATATTTATTTTTAATTAATGATAAACTTAGCGTCAAATATTAAGTACATTGGATCAGCAATAATCACGTTTGAAAACGGTTTCAATTCCATAAGAGTTCAAGATTGTTTCCTGTACAGGTAGAAGTTAAAAAATCCGGCCATCGATAATCCGGTTCCTACGGTTTCCCGGCATGGATTTCGGAACGCATTTTCAAATCCACCGCGTTGGAGCGCCACTGTTTCCAAAATGGGTTGTTTTTGTTTTGATGGCACTATAAGTCGATAATAATTGCTGTTACCAGTTGGTACAGTATGGGGTCGTTCACCACATTTTTGGTATCGTCGAATCTGGTAGAGCTAGTAAAATAAAAATACCAGTATTTTGCCGTTCTTCGATCCGTCAATTAGTTTTCGAGCTATAAGCGGCAAAAACTGTCATTTGTAACCCTTTCGGAAAATTGGGCACGCAAAGGACTAGTACGCCATCCACTTCGTCCAATCACAAATTCGGGCGAAGCTCCTTCGCACGATTACAATGGGTGACACACAGCTGACTCTGCCAATGGAAGTGGTTGCGACAGGATCAGTGCGAGCAAACCTTTTGACCCCCCACCCTCCACTCCCTTTCCGTAAAAACAGTCAAGGACGGTAGGGGGATGACGTATATATCCTTAACGCAGCTCGTTCGATTGGGCATCAACTTTGGCTTACTTTAATTATTGCTTTATGTGTGAATGGTTCTGTTAGAAGATTAATTTTTCCACTAAAATTCATTTTTCGTTTCTATCTAACGATACCGTGTACAAAAGGAAGGTTTCGGTTCGGAGTAAGCGCCCCCATTGTATAAAGTGCTACCCAGCAAAATGGGAAATTTATAATTACTTTTTTAAATTAGGAAATCCTTCCCATACCGGTCTTCTAGTTTGAAACGCTGTACAGGTTATGATTTTCTGTTAAATATAAACAGCAAATACAACCATCGAAACTCCGGCAACAGCCAGGTCCGGAGGTGTTTTGGATTTTTGAATGCCAACTTGTATTTATTTCCCTTTTATTTGATCTATTTTTTGACCCCGATGACTAGTTAGGACATCATCCGAGGGCAATTAGAGTTAGCGATAAAATATTGAGGTGTCACGGATGGATCGGCAACAAGAATAACTCTGAATGGGATATGTTTATTGATTACAATTGGATGCGGTGGCACCCACAGGCACCAACCCTCGCGGATATTGTCCGTACAGCGAAGGGTGAGCAGAGGAGTAGAGAGGAAGCAGATTGCCTAGAAAATGCCTTTAGTAGAATACGATAGATAACCTTCATTAGTAAAGCCTTACAGCCTTTTGAGGTTTTGAAGATGAAAGCCCTTTGTACTCTCATCCCGTTAAATGTTGAAATGTAAATACATTTCTTATATTTTTTTACGTGACGAACAAGACTTCATAACGTTTTAACTCGCAATTTTTTATGGTTTGCGATCCAGGTTTCTGTCAAATGCGTAACTTACGTTAGAACCATCTGCTTTTTAGGTTATTTTTCGAGCGTCCAATCCTAGAGAGATGCCGTAAACTGCATTGTGTTTTTTGGAAATGATGTTAGAATGTACAGGAGATAGCATTGCAGCTGATTCGTGACGCAAAACCGGCCATATTATTTGGCACATACATTCGAGCTTATTATTTGCACTACTGCCCGATAAAACGGTTATGCACGCGGTAAAACTAAGAATAGTAAGGTGAGCTATGGAATGCAGAAAGAAACACGAAAACTATACCTACAGCAAACATTAAGGTAAGGTAAAAATTTAGTTTTATTTACAATATATACGTTAAAATGAACAGCAAAAAAAAGTGCAAATACGCAAATGATCGCATGTATTTATTTGAAATGGATTTAATTTATACCATCCTTTAGGAATAGAATTAACTCCTAACGGAATAAAATGCACTATTACTTTCGTTAAATATCCTTTATAAAGGACATTTATGAATGTGAGATTAACGCCACTGTGATGAATTAATGCACATGCACACTGCTATCAACATTTTCACTCGTAGACGAGCAAGCGTATGTCCTCTCCTGTACTTTTTCATCAGCTTGGTTTCCCACTGCCAGAAAAGCTATAAAATGTTCCCATTTTTTTAAGGGCCGCATTCAATTAGTGGCGTTAGTCATGGGTTTAAATTCGCAAAAATTAGGATTAAATTAGAATTTCGAACTAGAATTTGACTCAACAATTGCTGCAGAGCACAAGAATGTGTTCGTATCTTTATAGAAAATATGATAAACACTCAATACCGTGGTTATTCATAATAATTTTTTCCCTCCCGTAGAATTTCAATGGGCACCGTCAGCTTGTATCCAATAACGGCTGACTAACCTTGGTAAAAGTTTAAACCGAATGTATATGGAACTATTAATTGACATAACGGGAAAAACTAAATCCTTGCCTCAGGCGAAAAACACAATATGTTACGAAGAGAATGGAATGTAACCGTGCTCCCACCAATGATCACAATCACACTCAGATTTTAATAGTTAAATCATATGACAGTTCCTCCTTTGAAAACCATGATTCAGCAACGCATTGTCTTTTTCATGCATTTGGGGCGAGGGCGCATGATTCCAGTAAGATTTTCCAGGTAAAGCTTTTGGGTTTTAATGCTATCGGCTCAAATACAAAGAAATAAATGACAGATCACCCCCACCCACGTCCAAGCTAAGTGTTTTCTGGGAACCAGGCCTGGATACCATACGTGGCAAAGGGAAAGGAACTATGTATATGGAACTATTAAATATGAACTTTGGAAACCTGATAAGTAATTTTACGGGTCATTTGGTACTGTGTTGGATGAGCTCCACCAACACGGTTTATATCCTCCTTTAAGTTGTAAACTAGTTAAAACATTACGGAATGCACGGGTAAGGAAAATTATTTGGAGTAGTGTTCACGATTTACTCCACTTTGAGAGTCGTCCGTCAGATGGGATGCTAAACGGTGGACCCCTAGTAACCTTTCGGTAACAGCAGAGAGAGTAATATTAGTTTCTTCTTGTGCAATGATAGATAATAGTAAAATATTAATTAATTCTTTCCCGGCGAATTATTTTGGCGAAGTCTTCTCAGGATATCCACCGGGTTAAATATTTATATAACACCAACGTTTCCACGGACGACTCGTCCATCACCTTCAGGGTGAGTGAATTAATTACTCACTCACTACCCCTAAAGACGATGGACGAGTTGTCCGTGGAAACGTTGGTGTTATATAAATATTTAACCCGGTGGATATCCTGAGAAGACTTCACCATAGAAAATAGTAGATGCCAAAGTCCGAGTTGTCAGGGAGATAATTAATTTGGATTAGTACCTAGCTTTAGCCTTACTTAGAATGTCTGCATCATAGTATAATGTACATACAACCATCGAACGCTTTCGACAAAAATATTTCCTTGAATGTTAGACATATTACGACTGATATCTTCATGATATTTACGCAATCTACTCGCAGGACAACATTGCTCTTTTTCATGCGAAGCTGATTTATAATGAATGGCTGAGTTTGGAAACATATTGTTTTAGTTGAATAAGCGTAGTGCATGCTTGACCCCCATGACACACCCTCGAAGAGGCTTAGGGTCATGTTCAGAATCTCAACTACATCTCGCTTCTGCTACTTAAAATTCTTCTTCGTCCTACAAATCACTACTTCGTATCAACTCGGTATGTATATTCACCCTACAATGTTGGTTTTACTTCTTAGCGCCACGCGGCAAGCGCACGCGGTGACAGCTTCGAACCACATCGAGGAAAATCTGTATACCCTTTTGAACTCGTAATAGAGATTATATGACGTAAGCAGTGGAAGTGAGAAGATTCTGAATACTGCTCAGACATTCAGAACCTCAATTCAGTTCTCAACGTCACACTGAGAAGTAATACCACCTTTGGAGGTAGAATCTGTTCACAAATTTGAATCGAATTAGAGAGTTCATGGCCTAAGTAGTAAGTTAGATAGATTTGTTGACGGCCGCGGCGATAATTGTATTTGTGTTACGAGTTTAATATAAGACCAAGGATAGGAATCATTATTAGAAAGTGGGTTGAAATTTAGGCTAAACCTTTGAAATAAATTGGAAGCTGTTTTGATTACAGAAGACGTTAGATATAAATTAAGCACACCTGCATATTATGCTCGGTTTGATCAGATAAACAAGAATAAAGAGATATTTTGTCGTATCGATAGATTTAAAATGTCATTTTTCCCGCGTACCAAGAAGAGAGCACAATAGGTAGAACAGCAAAGCGTTGGCGGTAGAGTAGTGTGTAGTGCATGATGCACGTTTGAACTTTACTAACACATGCATGCTAAGTAAATGAAGATAAATACACTCAGGATAATGTTTTTTCTAATTATTAAAGTGTAGTTACTAACCATTTAGTTGCACGTGACTCCTATACCTAACTTTTGTCCATGTAGAAGTATCATTGTAGCTCTTAATTGCATGTCAGTAGTGCATGTGTGGGTATTTTCACCCCTTGCCACACACCATCGTGGTGGCTCGCAAGATATTAGGTACATGTATATCTACATAAAACCCTGCAAGCCACCATAACGGTGTGTGGCAGGGGGTATATTCTCACCAAACATGCACTACATACCATGCATAAAAAACGATTAATATTAATATATTAGTCTAAACTTCACTATTTAAAAAGATAAAACTAGCAAAGTAAGCGTAGAAAAGCATGCTGTTGGTTGGGTTACCTTCAAGTCCTTATACCAACATTCAACTACCTATGCTTTGGATTGATTCACTCGTAACGGACATATTTACCGCTATTCACATCCCTAATTGTCCAAGGAAAAAATGACATTTTGAATCTGTCAGTTCGGCAATCAATTTCTCTAATTTTGTAATCATGGCCCAGTCTACCATAGTAAGTTGTGGTTCGCAAAATATTTTTAACGTCATCACTGAAAAAAGTTATCTTGGGACTTATTTAGGAGATGACAATGATTCCCAATTTAATTCATTTAATAGACTGATTACGCTAATAAGGTTATCGTATCGTCCCTTTACAAATCTTGTCGATCTTCGCTGCACACGTTCAAGTTCATTATTTAGACCGATTTCGTAGGGATCCCATATACTGGCAGCATATTCCAAATGAGGTCTAACAAGGGAAAAGTAGCTGATTTCTTGTACATGATCGTCACATTTACCCACTACTCTTTTGATGAATCCCAGTTTACGATTAGGTTGCCCCATTATTTCACGTATGTGTTTACCCCGGAAAGATCATGTGTCGGGGACCGGGTTGGTGTGGTGGCTAAAGTACTGGCCTGCGATCCCGAGGGCCCGGGTTCGATTCCCGGCAGTGGCTGATTTTTCAATGGAAGACCGGTCCCCACTTGAGTTCCTAGTGGAGGGCATTTCAAGTACAGTACTCCGTCCGTCGGATGGGACGTTAAGCCGTGGACCCCTTGGCGCCTTTCGTTATGAGTAGGCTAATTCCGACGGCGGGTTTCTCTCCACCCTTCCTCCGTTCCCTGAAAACTCCTACCATTACCCAATTACCCACCTATCCTAAATGGCGCAAATGACCTCAGCTGTCGGTCCCCTCCCCTAAATAACCAACTAACCAGATCATGTGATTCCAAGATTTTTAATTGATTCCACGTTTGTTAATTCATCATTACTTATTTTGATTTACTTATGTAGACGTAGTAGAAGTGAGACTGTGGTTGAGATCCTGAATATGGCACCTAAACTGGATCTACTGGATACGCGGATGACTCTCCTCACCATGGCCCGCCGCAGGAAGATCGCCGCGGAGAGCCATCGAAGGATGGAGAGGGTGGCTCTTAAGCAAGGCGGAGCTCGGCCCTACCCCCAACTCCGAAGCCGTTTGTCCCCATTTGATAATTTAAAACGCATCGCCGCCGTTGAGAGGCATCCTCCCTCTTCCCGAAGCGGAAATCCATAAGCCCACCAAACCCTTCGACAGCCGAGCCCATTTGGATCGCGCAAACACGGAATGGACACGGAGGGAGTCCCAGTTATGTGTTTTCGGCCATATCGGAAATCCAGCCCCAGCGGCTTCCCGGATTCAGCCGACTCCCTCCCCCACCCCCTTCTCCCGAAAACGATCCCATCCTGATGAATACCCTTCACATAAATCATTAAGGCCCTCCGCGCTCGGCCGTCCGAGAGCCCTTTCCGTCCACACAGCCGGAGAGGAAGGGAGGGAGCGTCGGACGCGAAGGCCCCGGGCAGAGGTCCGCCGTCGGCGACACCACTCTTCGGACGAACCTCTTCGTGACGCGATCGATCACGTTTTCGCTGTTTTTCGGCCATTCATCATCACTAGTCATCAATCCTACGATTGGTCTGCCACAGCTCTCTAATCGATTATTCTCTCGGCCAACCTAGTCGCATAATTCTTCTCTTTTACATACATTGGGAAGGTAATAGATAGCAAACAGCGTAGGCGACATGGCGGCATTAGAATAGGTATTATTATACCAAGGACTTCAAAGTAGCTAACACTACACCTATTTTTAAAAACAGTGATAGGGAAGAACCTAGTAACGACAGACCCATCTCACTCACGTCAATCTTGTAAGATATTTGAGCACATTGTAGTCAGTTCGATCATGGGGCATTTGGATAGTCAGGGATTGCTCATAAACAGCCAGCATGAATTCCGAAAAGGTGGATCTTGCGAGACACAATTACTATTAATCGTATACGATATTTTAGTTTACGAAGAAAACAGTACTGAAGTTGATGCGATATTTTTAGATTTTAAAAGGGCATTCGATAAAGTCCCTCATGATAAATTAATCTTGAAGTTAGAGATATTTTGTATAGATAAAGACGTTGTATGTTGGGTAAAAGAATTCTTAAGTGGGCGAGAGCAGAGGGTTGTCATAGATGGTATCATGTCGGACACAATCAAAGTCACATCGGGAGTTCCACAGGGTAGCGTAGTAGGTCCGCTTCCATTTCTTTTATACATAAACGATTTGGGTACCGTAATTAGTAGTAAGCTTAGTCTTTTTGTAGACGATGCGGTAGTGTATAGGGGTATATCTAAAGAAGAAGACAGGAAATTGCTTAGCAAGGATTTAGATGCAATTCAAGAGTGAGATTCAAACCTAACCTTAAAAAGTGTGTAGCTATTAATTTTTGGAGGAGGAATAATTCGATAGAGCGGTCTTATAGAATTAATAACACGAAGATCGAATACGTTGAAACCGTAAGATATTTAGGTGTAACAATTACTAAAGATTTATCGTGGGGTAGACACATCCGGGAAATATGCGGCCGAGCGAAGAGAAAGCTAGGATTTATAAAAAGAGTACTTGGGAAAAGTGATGAGAAGACAAAAGAGCGATGCTACTTTTCACTAGTTAGGCCCCACCTTGAGTATGCAGCCAGTGTATGGGATCCTAATGAATTAGGTTTGATTAGAGAACTAGACAGTGTGCAGCGTAGAGCAGCTAGGTTCGTCAAAAGGTGTTACGATAGGTTGAGTAGTGTATCAGAATTAATAAAAGAATTAGGGTGGGAATCATTATCAGAGCGTAGGTTAAAGTACAAATTAAATCTATTACAGAAATTTCAATCGGATAGCTTTACTGAAGATGTTAGGCACATATTAAAAACACCAGCGTATTATGCTAGATTCGACCAGATAAATAAGATTAGAGAGATAGATTGTCGTACCGATAGATTCAAAATGGCATTTTTCCCCCGCACTATAAGAGAACATAATAGGCAGCATAGGAAAGGGATAGGTAGGGGAAATGTTCTAGAGTATTCTGTAGTGCATGAAGCATGTCTTACTCCTTAAATACTATAGATACTAACAATCAAGTTGCATGAGACAATATAGTTCAGGTTTGCATGTCAGTAGTGCATGCTTGGTGATCTTCACCCTCTGCCACACACCCTCGCGTTGGCTTGCAGGGTACCGTGTAGATATAGATTATAGATTTTGATGTATAAACTAGAAATTAGCTTTTTATAATAATTTGTGCATGTTTTAACACTACACATAGTGGCAGTATTGTCACCATTGGTGACAATACTGCCACCGTCAAGTAAGGTCATTGACAAGTATTTAAGTAACTTTTTAAACGGGTAGTTTTTTGCATGTCTACATGGTGGTGAGTGTTCTCTGCGGTATGTAATACATAGCTGGTGATGGTACACCACCTGCCACGTACCCTTACGGTGGCTTGCAGGGATTTATGTGTATGCAGAGACATATTTCATTAGTTGCTCCACAAAAATATTCCAGAACCTTCTCCATATAGGAAAACCTCGCATGAGGGCTCATCACACCGATCTTCTCACTCACTTTTCCCTCGATAAGTATTCATTTCATTATTACGTCTCTAGATGTTCCCAATATGATTAAACCGTCTTCTCAGTAGTTTTATTCAGGCTTCTTTTGTCTAACATTATGCATTCAGCCTCATTAGTCATTACTTGGTTAATCCATTTTATCTTCCTCTTATTATAACCGTAACACTATGCATCAATTTATTCCTGGTCTCCTTTTATGTCTGTTTATCTTCAAAGGCAGCAATTTCCGAATGCCACAGAGCCATAAATGAGTATGCTTTAGATGTAAGTTATGAAGGTAGTAGGAATTAGAGTCCTAAGAAAACGGAGGACAAGATGGAAAGTCTTATTGGACGCACTTTGAGATATGACAGTCCGCGAAGAGTAGACCAGCGAAAGGCGAATGAAAGGGGCGAAAAGCATACAAGTATAACACTGAGATTATACGGAGGAAAGAGTGACGGGTATAAATAGGAATAATTACATACACTAGTATGAAGTGGTCAACCGATAGAAAAAAGGTAGGAGTGGAGTGCTCCATCAAAGCAATTTCATTCCTGAAAAAGTGAACAGGGATACTTTACTTTCGGCATATTTCCTACGTAATGGCTCATTATCATCGCTTCTACCATTGTGTTCTTCAATAAATTCACCTGCTTATTTTTTATGATACATTTCATCTATTCTCCTATTCATAGGCCTATCTAGTATAGTTTTTTGACAAGAACCAAATTCCATGTCTGAAACGCCAATGTTAAGCAGATAACTAACCACAGAAAGAAAGTGAATTTAGGAAAATGGAGCGAGAAAAAATTATATCCATATACTTTTTTTACTGCCCGACACCATAAATTAGCATAAAAAACAAGCTGGACGGGGATTTACTGGATTAACCCAAGTAATCGCAGATTTTTTCCAGAATTCCAGGGATGTCGTGCCAACCATGAGACCTGTTCCCCGGATGAAGGCATGCTGTGAAATCGTATCAACCGCAAGATTAACCGCTGATTATGAAAAGAATGGTGAAAACTCCAGCACGATCATAAAATACGATTTCTGATGCCCGTTAGCAATGGAGTTCCATCTGGTAGCAAGACTCGCATTTTTCTGCCATCCAGTACCTCAGGTTTAACTGGCAAAATAATACCGTGGGTGAAAAATTTGTCTAGTCGAATATTATACTACAGTTCCATTAAAAAGACAGCGTGGAAGCCCAACGGGTATTTCTGGGAAACCGCAGGCGGCAAAGGGAAAATAATCGACATCCGTACCCTGAAGCGTGAATTTCAGTCGCCGTTAGGCTTAGGTATTAATTGCTGAGCCTCACCAACCTTCAGGTCTAATACAACCTTTGCTGTTAAAAGTTTACCTTAAGTACTTGTGAACTCAACGGCTTATTTTCCCTTCCTATGCATTAAGTCTTCATTCATGTTTTCCATGAATGCGTGAGGCGTTCGTTCATACTTTTGGTGTCTTAATGAACGTGGGGAGTTTTTTTGCAATAAAATAAATTCGATAAAAATGCCATCGACCACAGAATCCAAATATAGGCCCGTCAGTCTGACTGGTAAGGAGAAAGAACATGCTTTGCAAAGCACACACGGCGTGAGTAGCTCACATATCAGGTCACAGATAATCAAGTTCCTTTTGCGTTACCCCCAATGGATGACCAGGTAAATGGCACTCGGAAAGTCTGAGATTAGCTCGAGGTGTCCAAAGGCCTCCCCAGGATCGAATCTATTTTGGATGAATGTGTCCAATCAGCTTCCACTCACATGAACTAAGAAGTTTTAACAGAGCTAAATGACTGCATTTTCAGAACCTACACTGATTATTGCATGCCACCGCAAAAGGCGAAAGCTTTGTTATTAAGGAACGACTAGGTTAGAAATCAGGTGTATTTTATGGATAGCATAAGTGCTTTTTGAAATACGATCGCTGGTAGCGGGTGGGAAAAATATATCCCGAAAACTTTCAGTTTCACACAAAGGGTATGATAGCTATGAGAAAATAGGGATAACAACAATGATAGGGATTTCATTCTTGGAGGTCGTCAAAGTCATCACCTAAATATAAGGACAGTCGCCGAACGGAGTAGCGGAAGCGGCCGGACGCCAGAGGCTGACATGAGACGACACCCAACACATCAAAGGCCATGCGAGTCTTTCCGAAGGGAAAGAATAAGGAAAATTTCTACACGTTGATATTCGACGATAAGAGATTGTTCTGCTCTTCAGCACCATCGCCACAAGAAAATGCACAGTAAGGTTACTGATAGATACTAAGATAGATATGGAATCATACTACAATATTAACATCAGTATTACTCCGTTACGCTTGACATCAGTACCGGTTTTTGCAGCTAGCATATTTACGAAGATAAAAACGTCTTTTTATAACTGCGTTTAAATATTAATAACTGATCTAAATGCACAATAACTACATTCCAGTATAAAAATTCTTTCCTACGGTTACAGACTTGCCTCTATTTTATACTCTTCCACAAAATATTTCCCTTTCATTTCTTGTAGTAATATTGGCGGAAAATATTACAAAGCTGATCCAACAAGCAATGAAAAATAATTAGCAAAGTTTAGAATTCAGTAACGAAGGCGAAGGTAGGCCATTAACATTCCTTTTCTCAGAGTAAGCACGATAAATAAAAACTAAGAGAACCCATTTTTTTCCAGCCGATGCAACGAGAGATCAAAACAGTGACACGGGAATACCAGGCGGCGACAAGGATGAATTCTTTGTGCTCCGGCAGCAGGTGTGCTGATGATGATGGGCGACGACCCGATACATCGGCCGTGCAGATTACGCCAAATACATCGCCGAGAACCAAATATTCAAGCGCATACGGAGTCCAAAACTTCACCATGGTGTACTTGGATGCCGCAGTCATCTCGGACAGCAGACTAGCGCTGTGCTTAAGGCGCACTCACGTGGATAGGACAAAAATACCTTCAACATGCCCATCGGTGCGACAGACTGCTCCCCTTCGGTTTTTTTCAGGGTTCAACGGATAAAATGCTCCGTGCGTGCGGGGGATGGGGGGATATGACGTGGGGGCTGACATGATCCTTCCCCGGTGCGAAGGTCCCCCCCGGGGGCGGGGGACGAGGCCCCCGGCATCGATCTGCCGCTGCGGGGAGCATTGAGGGCCGCTCTGGGGGGTCGGGGGCGCCAGGGGGGATGGGGGTGGGGAGGACAACGGGGGCGGTTGGGTGGGCGGCTGCATGAAAGGTGATCGACGCGAGCGACATCAATACAACCGCCCCCAACGTGGCCAGCAGCGCGGAGTGAAGATCCTTTCATCTGCTAACTGACTCACGTTCTGTACTCTGTGACTCGACAGAACAAGGGTGAAAAAAGTTTTCATTTGCGTTGGTGTCATGGTATCTTTCTTTGTTTTGCCTCTTTACGACGAAATACCACCAAAAACTTACTTGTGAGTCCACCATTTTGCAAGTACAGTAAAAACTAGAATCTTTTGTCAATACATCGTCACTTGGAATGATTAAAACTGGGATCGTAAAGTATAAGGATAATAAAAACCTTGGAATAAATATCGAGCAGAGTCAAAAAAATAATAATTTATGAAGTAAAGTGGTTGACATTCTTTGAAGGAAAATTTTTAATTTTCCTCTTTTTATCATCGAGAAGAATTAATTAATACCTAATGCCATCACTGACTTTCATCCTCTTCTTTCCTTAGAGCTCTAAGCACCCAGTCAAGTCAATTATAAACTCAAACCAATCGATGAAAAAACCGGTAGTGATCGTAAAATATACGCAATGTAAAAAGGAACTCCAAAATTTCTGTCCTACTCAGGACGCAAAGACAACAGTATCAGTAACAGAGACAGGAGTACAGTCATTGGTTTGAACCACCTATGTGATCGCTGTTATCTTCCAGTATTTCCACCCAATTATATTCCTCGTCCTGGCCTTGGCAGTTGGAAACGCTAAGAAACACTGAATCCTCCAGAACGGTACCCATTCATCGAGCATACCTAGTCTCACATGGGGCGAGGACATCGACCCCCACTCACGTCAAGTCATTGCTTCAAATAGAGGCACATAAGACGCCCAACCTTGAGCCTTGAGTCTTTGAGCCTTTGCAAAGGCGTAAATGGCACATGGGAACTGTCAGGATTTCACAGAATTACAGCCTATGAGAGAATTCGAAACTGTTTTCCCATCAACAGGTACGCTACAAATTTCTTTAAGGAAAAGTTATGGAAATCTTCGATGATTCCATTTGGAACTAAACATAGTTTAAAAAGAAGAACAAATTAAATTAATTGCAAATTTTCGACATTTTTTGTTAATTCTCCCAACTTACAAGTGCAGAGGGGCTAGCATGTAGTACCATAATTGAAGCAACAAAAGTCTGATGAAAGTAAGGTGAAATATCTAAGAAAATACGATGTTTGAGTAGGGGTTCTACAACTACTCTTCTTCACTGATCTTCACTCTAAACTGGATAGGCACCTCACTTGGTTCACGGGCAGAGAGCCAAGGAAGATTTTGAGAAGAAGATGTAAGCAATAAGCAAGTTCACCCTATAGTTAGATTTTTAAGAGGGATGTGAGACTAACTACTCAAGTCATTGGTTCAATATCATTCCGCTAACCTTATCACTGATGAAATTTAACAATCAAATTAACATTAAGAGTCAAATTAATGAATCATGACGGAAATAACTGATGATCGAACCCAATTAATTCTGTGTTCAAGCGTAAGCTTTGGCGTTTTGGAATTTTTCGATATTTCTAAGAACAAGGCTCATTGTAATATTCTGACGACATGTGACCGATCAACAGTGAAAACTGTATGGACGTACTCATGCTGCGATATTTTCAATTATTCTCTTTTCCTACGGCCAAAAAAAATATTAAAAAACCTAGCTGGCATCCCATCACCGAATAAAAGCACAGTCAATGCAATAGGCGAACTAGTTTTTCAGATATATTTGCACGCAATCCAAAAGTAGTATCTGCTATTCTTGATGTGGGACACTTTCCTACACCGGCACAGCGCCTCATTCTGTTCGCAGGTCTCCCTTTCACTGTAACGGGAACCGCAGTTCGTTACAAAGCCCTTGTTAAAGCGCTATTTTGGGAAAGTGAAGGACAGAAATCGACCCCGGCCGAAAACCAGTGCCCCTCGACCCTGACCGGAGCGGAAAACCTATATTTCCACGCTCCGTTGACGAGGAGGACGGCTGGAAGCAGAATGAGAGAGCGGAAACTAACTATCGATAGCTACATACTTCAACGAAAGAGCATTTGACACGGTATTCTGGTAAGTGCTCTCCAGGCAGTAATGAAAACACTTATCGAAATTGAATAAGATTTATCGATCCGCAGCTTGAGATCACAAATGCTTCAAGGAGAATTTTAAAACTACCGACCTGACCTGGGAGATGCAGAGAGGCTAGATGATTCAAGAAATATTATAATTTATCTTAATTTATATAATTCAACATAAGGTTCCGACTCCAATAAACGATTGCTGACGACAGAATGGAGCCAATATTAAGTCAATATTGATGAATAGCAACACAAAATTTCAAAGAAAACGAAACATAACATTGAATCAACATCTTCAGCAATGGTATACACAGCGAGCCTATTCACGCGCATGAAGCATACAGTGTTAAGAGCATAGGGTTTAAGAGTATTAGTGAATAAATCAATGTGTTCCTCAGCGGAAAAGGACATGCGATGAGTAAACTCTTGAGGGAATCTGAGAATTAATTCTATATTAAATGTGCTCTCAAGCATGAAAATCAAGAATTAAAGACAACATGATCTTCTATTCAGAACGGCATTAACCCTTGAGATAGAAATCGCACACCAATATGTAATAATTATCCTTTAAAAGTAAGAATGTCATCATAATGCTAAAAACGTATGGAAATAGAAAGCAGCATTAAACATTCGTTTACATGACGTAGGCTGAACAATTTTAATTCAACAGAAAAAATAATTTAATACTCTCGTTTATGGGATACTAACTCTTCAGCTCCGACCCTTCTGAGAGGAAAGTGCTTATCACAACGTCTTTCCGTCTCCCACGCCAGTGGCTCGTCGCAAGCATTTCAACGGATCACATTCAAGAGAAGTGAGCGCCATCTTGAGACCCGAGATATTTAAATGAGAGCGTCCAATTGGAAGGATTGTAGCTCCTGCGCCCCAACTTCTGGCACTTTCGGGAAGAATATACAGAGCAGCATTTTCCCCCCGAAACGGCCGAAGAATACAATATGAGAATGAGCGCGCTGCCGAGAGGAAATTGCTCCACTATTTTGGGCAGCCCTTCTCGAGGACCGCGGAAAATAAGTGATCTTTCAAATGAGGGTGGATGAGAACTCTGGCCTGTCTCTGAATGAAGGAAAGGTTTTCCAGGAATTAAGTTTTGAAGGCAATCGATATAGGATGGGGGAAAATACACGACGGTCACGACTAATTCTTTTTCTCCTACATCTGTGCGTGTCAGAGATAAGGAGGAGAAAAAAGGCGAGGTATTGCGGGAGGGTCGGAAATAATAAATGTGGAGAGCGGGAGACGGAGAAGAAAAATGTGGGGGGCAGGAGACAGGACGGAAGGAGACAGAACAGCCGAGACTCATCTACATCTGTACCTACGCTATACCCTGCAAGCCACCGAGAGGGTGTGTGGCATTCAACAAACATGCACTATTGAAATGTAACTAGGCTACTGCATGGAGATATGCTAGATAATAGAGTCACATGCCGCTAGATGGTTAGTATCTACGTATTATGTCCCATACATGATAAAAATGTGTTTCCACAAACTACTCCCCTAAAAGAGACGCTATTTTACCACAAATGTCTACGAAATTTTCCCTTTCGACGCCCATCGAAATAACCCGCTTCATTCGCCCGTCCGTAAAGCAGGAAAAGGTTGTCAATTCAAATTCAATCGAATCATGATTCATCTACATCTACATCTACACGGTACCCTGCAATACACCGCGAGAGTGCGTGGCAGGGGGTGAAGATCATGATTCTAACAGTAGATATATTTGGCACTTAAGTTACATCCACATAGTTTTTTTAATTTAGTGAAACATAAAATTCTGATGACTTGTCAGGAATATCAACTTACATGCGATACTCTAATTTTCTGTACTTTTCAATGGGCCAAAATAAAAAACTAGTAAAATATAATCTACTTTGGCTTGGCCACCCCTTTTTTTCTGCAAAAGCATGATAATCAAAACGAGTCCAGGCATACAGATCACATTACGGAATTGAAGGTAAAATCGATTCTTTTTAAGTATAGGCATTAACAGAAAAGATAAATGTTTCGTTTTTTACACATATATCTATTGCTAGGAGGGTAAACATATGTCCGTCTCTAGTTTTACACCTACTTAGCGCCGACCATTAAGAACTATTTCCCGTAAACAACTCATTATGAGGCAATTACATTTCGTTAGATTAAAAATGTACCTATCGATATTTTCCACACTTAACATAACGGCTTTCATATTAACTCTAGACCCTATTCATCTAAATCTAGATAATTCGTGGCCTAACTGAATAGATAAGCTATGTATTTACTATAGGCTCGTAGAAAATAGGTTGAAACTCATTTAGAAACGCGCACATTTCAAATTCTATTTCGGTAACTCCTGCATTGGTTACAAAAAGAGGTTACAAACATTGGTTACAAAAAGCCTTACACCAAGAGTAAGCAATACCAATGAAAAGCAAACGCTGATACAATGAGAAAATTTAAACTAAATGCATGGCACCATGAAAAACCACCAAGCCCATCTTATTACCTTCTATGAAGTCAAATATTTCCTACGGTTAAACGAGCTAAGTATCCGCTCGACAATCAACATCTACATCTACATAATACCCTGCAAGCCACCACAAAGGTGTGTGGCAGGGGGTGAATTCTCACCAAACATGCACTACATATCATGCATAAAAAAGGATTAGTATTAACATATTAGTCTAAACTGCACTATTTAAAAAGATCAAAATAGCAAACTAAGCATGCAAACACGTTCTGTTAGTTGGGATACCTTCAAGTCCTTATACCAACATGCAGCTACCATCACCACACTCGTATTCGATATAGTTACCGTTGTTCATATCCATAATAGTACGAGGAAAAAAGGACATTTTGAATCTGTCAGTTCGGCAATTAATTTCTTTAGTTTCTACATATACATATGTTCAAAAGTTATCACAGGTGCTATATAATTTGATTCACCTCGGGTGGTTAGCCTGATTTTTCTAACAGGATATATCAAATAAACAAGTTAAAAAACAAGAAAGGAAAATTGTTTAGCAGAACCATATTATGCGGGAAAGCGGTTAATAGATTACCAAAAAGTGGCAATTTTTTATTGACTAAAAATGCCTATTTTACCTTTTTATGCCTTTTGCTGCTGACATCGCTTATTTAAGGGCCTAAAAAAGCAATACTATTCTCAACGTCACCAAAGTTCTCTTTCGTGCGGAGCTAGTCTGTTATTTCAGTTTCTTTCTTCATATTTTTTAATCTATCAAGGTTGGAACAATGTCATTAAACATGCACAAAGAAAAATCATCCAAAGTATTATTATATAAAAATTAGGAAAACAACTATGATATTTATACGTGATCCGTACACTCAATGGTAACAATTGCCAAAAACTTGTTTTGTAAGCTTTATTAGAAGAATTTTAAGTTTTACTTTAAATAGATACTTCCCGAAGTTGCTCAGCCTTTACAGCCAGTATTGATAATCATGGGGAACATGGCTAAATATTTCATTATACTCTGCAGAAAAATAATTGAAATACGTGAGGCATGTGACAGGAATAATGTGCGCCTCCGATACATCAGTTCGAACGTCATTTTCACCCACTCAAATGTATATTGCAACCGATTTTGCTCATCTTTTATACTACGTGTCAATTCTGTCTATAAGAACATTATGTCATCATAGTGCATGAGTAGGTTTTCTAGAGGCAACAGAATATCTGGATGAACAAGCGAACTGCAGTCTCGAATCTAAAGCTGTAGAGATATCTCGGTGTTAATGCAGATCCTACGTTTATCAGATGTAATTTTGGTTAACTACAATCGATCATGTCATCGCTGGAGGCAAGAGAGTCATTCCAATTTAAATCGACAAATTTTTCAGAAATATCTTGCTTCACCAAATCAGCTTTCAGCTAAAATTGGTGCACATATACTGTCAACCTTCCTGAGCCAAAATCCGTTCCCTGTTTTAGCGGAAAAATTTCGCCCCTGAATATTAGGCAGGCATGCATTGCGTTAACGCCTGAACATCGTCTTTTACACTATTTTTCTACAGGCTGCAGCAGACTCGTTTTACGTGATTTACGCATGCAAAAGGTGTCAATAAAAAGCATATGAAGTCTTCGTGTTATCAAATGCGTTTTAAATGTACTTTTCACCCGAATAAGAGTCTATTTGTCGCTGTAAATGCAACTTCCAAATTTCATTTTTTTCACAAGTTTAGCCTAAAATTACACCAAAAAAAATTTTGAAAACTGGCCAGTTCTCCTTGCCGTAACACTCATACGTACCTAGTGTATGAATATTTTAATAAACATGGAATGGGAGCATTTCTCACTGAGAAAAGATCACTTGAATTTGAGAAATTTGGAAAAAATTGGTTTTGCGGAGCTAAAAAAAAGTCCATGTGGGACAGGGTTTAAAAATTATAAAAGCATTGTTTTAGAATGTCTCAATATTGTACTTTTAGATACAAAGATAATTATTTTGTGTTTATTGGGGGGTTTGGGAGATACGGTCAGTGTAAAAACAGTGCTCACCTCCCTCACGCATGGGCCTAAACCGACTCTAATTCCAAAAATACTATACTTTATCCATCATTAATCTTCATGGGATTGGGTTTAAAAATTAGAAAATCATTGCGATATAAAGTCTAAATGTTCCTGAAGCAGACACAAAAAGGAATGTTTTGTGTATATCAGGGGTTTTGGAGATATAGTCGAAGTAGTCGAAAAGTCGGGGTTTTCGAGATATAGTCGAAGTCATATGTCTTGTTATATTTTATGTAATGCTACTGGAGAAAATAAATTCATTCATTCAAATTCAAAAAATTCATTCAGTAAAAACAGTATTTAATTCCCACAGGCAATGGGGCTACACAGACTCGCATTCCAACAACATTAAACTTTAACCATTATTAATCCACGTGGGATTGGTTTAAAAATTAGAAAATCATTGAATTAGAAACTCCAAATGTTTCTGAATCCGGCACAAAAAGAAATGTTTCGTTTTTATGAGTTTTGGGAGGCACAGTTGATGTAAAAACGGTGTTATTTTTCACAGGCAATGCGCCTAATCACACACATGCATTCCTACAATACCATTTTTTAACCTTCATTATCTTATTTAAATCGTTAAAAAGTATGAACAGTGGCACTGACGCTTTGTAGTACCGACACAAATTTATTAATGGATGAACAGTTGCCCGGACGCTGAGTTGGTTTCGGAGGAGGTTTGACCAGACCTCGTGGAAAAATATCAGTAACCAATTGAAAATGGTTATTTAAAAACAAATTGAAAAAAAAATGTTTATAGCTAGTTCATATCTGACAAAAGGGCCTGTGCGTGAAAGACAAATTGAAACTAACATAATATATCAAATAGGCTTGAAACCTATAAGCCCAGCAAAAATTTAGTAAGTTTTTATGAATCTAAAATCACATTTATTGCCGCTATTTATTGATTGTGAAGGTAAGATTACTGCTATTTTTGGCGGACAGTTGAGTGAATAAATTACGAAAGATTCGCTTACCGTCCAGAATTTTTATTTCTGAGACTACAAAAGTTATTTTAATGTGTTAATTCGTCTCATTGTTGCCTGTTTTTCTTTCTGATCGGCGCAAAAGAGCTCTCAAATGTATTTTTTTCACTTTCCAAATGAGCAGCTAAATGAAGCTGAGGGCTAAGTGCCGGGCTCTTCACTATGGGCCTCATCCTATTTTTGTACCCCGCATTCACACCACCCTGTACAACACGAATTTCAGTCACTAGTGCCTCGTTCCCAAATAACGGTAAGTTACAGCAATATCCTACAATAATATAAGATGTTTCCAGATGAAGTGATGCCATCTTATTTAGTACTGTCCAGGGAAATTGCAAACACCAACTATAGAATGATTGATAGAATAGTGAGACAAGCTTTGAATAAGTATTGAGCACACAGATTTTTATGCATATTTATACAGTAGAGCACCGATAATCGGTTATCTACAGTTTTCTGTATTACTAATATTTTTATTATCTTTAACTATTTTGAATTTTCCTTTCTTCAAGATTCCCGTGGCCAACAGAAAATAGGAAGTTTTTAGATCTAATAACGGATAGCGAATCGTTTATGTTAAAAGCTGGGCAGGGATTGAGTCTTCTACCCCAAGATGGTGCATGTCACATGCGTCGCACATACTCTACACAGATTAGTAGTAAAGATAAGATCCAAGTTTCCCTATGTAAATGCGGTGATTTCAAGCGTAATAAAAGTATTTTTGAAAGCATAATTCCGCATTGCTATTATTACCAATTATTTATTATTATTTTTGCTGTTATTAGCTATTATCTGTTATTATCAGGGACTTCGGTTGCTCCAGGACCAAAGATGACAGCAGAAGAGCTTGCATCATTTAAGCAATGCCCAATCATCTCGTGTGAGGTTGAGAAGTCATTTTCATTCTAAAAAATAATCCTGACTGACTCTCGGCATTATAATGTGACTTGAAATAAGTACATCTTTTGTGTTTTATGTTTCTTCAATTTATAAGCCAATTTTGTTTGGAGTTTTATGCTCTTTGCTCTCCATAAGTTTTACCAAAAAGTAATCGTGCATTCCAGCCCAAACTTTAGATTTCAGATGCTTCTTTGTGGCAATAAGCCACATTATGCGTCTAGCTGGCCACGGTAGCATAGGGGTAAAGTCTTCACCTGCTAATCTTGGGATTACGGGTTCGAGTCTTGCCTGGGTGGGTTTTTCACCACCCAAGGCGTAGATGTATGTCAAGTTCTGTGTGTCCGGTCCCTGGAATACCTGATTACAGGCTTAGCCTTTTGGGATTCCAGGACCAACAGAATTGTCCAAAATGCAAAAAATATTTTAAGCACCTATTTTAAGTGCCTTTTTCTTCATTTTTAGTGCCTATTTAGGCTACCTATTTCTTCATTTTTAGTGCCTAAATGTCCTCAGCTTAGTAACAAGCGACGCGAGATAAAATCGGATATTTCGGCATGGCCATCTTCTGCCCGAGGTAATCGAGGGGAAGAGATTGCAACTGCCCAGTTGTGGATAGGCCATTGCGCATTGATACACTCTTTCTTATTCACCTAAAATAAGATACCTCCCCACTGTGATACATGTGATAAGTCTTTAACTGTTAATCATATCTTGTCGGAGTTTCTTAAGTACCAAGATGCTAGGAATCGTTTTGAACTGAGGGGAAATCTTTTATACGATGAGAGATAACTCCAACCGACTCAATCGGGTAATATCCTTTCTGAAAGACATATACATCATCGACTCGGTACAATATTTTTTGCACCCAAGAGTAAAAGCATTGGATGCAAGATAACTCTGACAATCGCACAAGTATTTCAGGGTTGATACAGTCCATAACGATTACAACATTTTAATAATAGATCGTGGTGCGAAATGACCTCTGCCGTCGACGCACCCTCAACATTAAATCCAACCTACCCACGAATAAGCATTTAAAATGTACTAATGAATAACAAAAGACCAATTTAAATTGTTACATAAAATCAATTTTCCACTTTCGCACGAAATTAAGAATAGATACTCAAGGTCTATCCGCGGAAAATTTGAGATGAAATTCGCTTAAGCAAAATTCAATTTGCTCAGCACTTAGAGCAGTCCAAGAGAGATCATCTCCAGCTACAACAATGCTGTAAATTTAAACTGCTCAAGCTCAAAACAATAATGAGAAGGATACTTTTCGATGACACTTTAAGGTTAGTGTCGCTCTAGTTCGGAGGACCGATGGTCGACCCTCATCAGTAGTGTTGGAGCTCGCGATGCAGCTAATTCGAGGCCATGGCTCCAATGACAACCATAAAAAAATATCCTGCAAAATCTCATCGCGATCCGGACACCAAATTCAGGAATGAAACAGAGTGTGAGTCACGTGAAAATTCGCGGATGTGTCCACGATGTTTTTAAATAAATTCAATAAAGATGAAAAGCGAAAAAATAAACTGAGTGCTGGAATAGAAGTGTGGGAAGCTGGGAGGATGCGAAGTCGACGGCTGTGCGGATGTCGAGAGTGGGGGGTGGGGAGAGTAGGAGGTGGCGGCGAGCGAAGGATGATCGGAAGAGGAGAGTTTATTTATGCGTTCGTTGTCGATGGCAACGTTTTTATCGCCCACTCGCTATCCGTCTACTAGCCACTATAAAAAACAACGTCGTGTTTATGAGTTGATTTACGAGAAAAAAATCAATGTGATATTCGGGATATAAAAAAACAGGCACAAAAAAGGGGAACTCACTTGTTTGGGACGTGTTTGGATATTCATTAAAAACAGGCCCCGAATTTTAATAAAAATAGGGTACATTTCAATGCTTGCCATAAGTGCGCCTAGGAGCGAAGAGGAGTGAGCTTAGAATAACCGTGAGAATAAAGGTCAAGGGGGATGAGGCGAGGGATGAAAATAGGAGGTTTGCAAAAGGGGGAGGGGAAGGGCATGCACGCGAGAGAAGGCATTAATTCCTCGCTCAACCAAGCCCGCTCGACGATAACAGACAAATTTATTTTATACCGAAAAAATTAGATCTTCGAAATTAAATTTTCCCTCGGTGATTAGAAAAAATATTGGATGCAGGGATCATTACGTTGCATTGCCTGCACAAAGAGATGCTATTGACTGATCAATGAGGACGCAGATTAAAAAATCATATTAAATTGTCCTCGGGCAACTTTAACGCCTAACAGAAAACGCATTTTACGCTCATACCCATCCACTCTTCATAAAACTATTATCCAAACTTAACTTAATTAAAAGCATGAAATAACATAATGGAAGGCGTCATTAAAAACCACAGACCTTTCTAAAACGCGCAGATGCTTCGTGGTAGAAATTAAGCGCCTATTTATTCCATTGTTACCGTGGGAGAACGCGAAGTTAAGACCCTTCTCTCTACAATAATAGGGGTTAAAAGCTATGAATCATCTTTGCTCTAAAAAAATACACATAAAAGAGAAAGGTTTATCATAAAACAAATACCATGCGCTACAGACCCACAGCCACATTCGGTAATTAGCGTGTCTCCCACGGCGCGTAGGCTACCAAACCACCTCTTAAAGTAGTTAAGGTTAAGTGCATTAAAACCTATGCAATATAGGATAGGCCTCGCAAATTATTATATTCTCTAACCTCTTGAGTTAAAAAATATAATTTTCAGAATATAGTCCGATACAAAAATCAACTACCTACCATTTTCTTATAATGTATTATGCACGCATTTTCAAGAAATGAATATTTTTGCCCTGAAATTGACGATTCCTACCTTACAACGAGAATCTGAAAATATTTCCGAACTAATTCCATCATGCGCATAAAAGATCTAACATAAAATAGTTGAATTTGATACCCTATAATGAGAAACTTTGAAGAATACATGTCTTTTAATCAGGAGTATCAATAGGAGAGAGAGACGTACGAGAATACGAGAGAAGTTAAGCTATGCAAGTAGACAGCAGTAAGAATTAGATGCGATATAAAAGTAGGAACCTAAACATCCACATGAACTGTCTATGCCACAATGATACGCATAACTGGAGCAACAAAGTTGAAAAGTTTGAGTCCAAACGGTTGTGAATCTCCCAAGCGAGATTCCAGTGTGTCAACTAATTGGCGTCAAACTAAGCAACATCATATTTGTGAGTTAAGGCAGCGAGGTCAGGCGAGGCCGAGTCCAGTCATATAATTAATTGTACCTATTACACATATGCGCGGATAGCCGTAGAAACTCAACTGGCCACCGCTCCAGATATCATCAATGGATGTTGTCGTCAACGTTGTATCTCACGTTTACAGCTGAGGGAGTTGGGTGAATTTCCAAACGTGTGTATGATTTGACAACCCATTGTGTACCAACAGGCAGTTGTCACTTATCCTACTAGTGACCATGTTTTTGGGAGAAAACATCTACATTTTACTTTTTAATCGTGTTTAATTAAAATTCACCCTATGATACAAACTTTTTAAAATATAACATCATTTTTCTTTAAACTTTATTTTTCAGACTTTAAAAAAATGTTGAATTTTTGAGCGAATATCTATTCTATGCCTATCTCTGAGCTACTTCTTTCGACCCAAACTGCTTGATATAAAACGCTGGTTATTTTCTTTCGTTAGTTAACCATTCATAAGACGCCTTGTAAGAAGTTATTTTCAACACTCAAAATAGGCGATTTGAAATTTGAATGGTACATAGGATTTAAAAGGTGCAGCAAGAGTGAAGAGAAACCTGGCGTCGGCATTAGCCTACTTGCTCATAGCGAAACATGGCGAAAGACACCAAGAGTCCCTCGGTTCAACGTCCCATCCGACGGATTAAGTACTGAACTCAAAGTGCACCCCACAGAGCACTAAATTAGGGGCAGATAACAATTGAAAAATATCCGTCGCTACCGGGATTCAAAGTCAAGCTTACGGGATGGGAAGCCAGGAATAGGAACCACTCCAACTCAATCCCCTACTTTCATTTCTTTCGTGTCAAAGGCTCATTAACGCGAGTTTTAGGGAATGCATCACAGCCTATGCGCTTTTTACAGCTTCAAAATATCCCGAATACTATGGTGAGGAAGCCCACTACGCGTTAAACTCGTTCTTGAGATCATCACCCTTCAGTCGGATAGTAATGTGGATACGGAGGAGGGGCAATCAATATCTCCCTCCTCAGGAGAGAGTGGCTCAGCCGCCCAAAGGCCTCCACCTCTTCCCTCCACGCGAAGCCCCAATTACGTATTCCGTGTGCGGAAAAAACTGCGGCGTCCAAACGCCTCTCGAAGTCGCCGAGACGTCTGTGACGCCCCTGCGGCATCCAACCCTCCCCTCCTGCCCAGGCCAGGGCGATGCCCAGCCACCCCTGAACGGAAGAGACAAGGGGAAGGGACGCCTCTAAGACGTGGTCGCAATCATTGATGGGCGACACAGAAAGGCCCTCGCGAAGATACTCGAAGTCACGAAGCGTCGCGACGTCGGTGATATGCGCGCGGAAAATTACAAATCAACGCAGCAACAAGGCGGAAAAGCCTTCAATTTTGAGCCCTCAATAAGCTACAGCTGAACGTCTCAAATGAATAAAGACACTTCATCAAGACAGAAATCGAATTCCCGCAACTGAACTATTTTTGACAAAAAATATGAAAGAGAGCTAATACAGAAAATTCCTTATGGTGTTAGGAAATTTAAAGTGAATTACATGAGTAATATTAATGAAGATAAATAAATTAACAGCATTTAGCCAAAATAAAAGGTAAGACGAAAGCAATGGCCAAAAGCCAGAGTAAGACGAATACACCTTAGCCTTCACGTCAGCCTTGGTCTACGGCAAGATGTTTTTACCTCCCTCAGCATACACCACGATCAAAAAGGTTAGCATAACCATACAGAAGTTTGCTTACGAGAAAACAAATCTTTTAATATCAAATAATAAGTGACACCTAACGTTGAGTGCATAATGGTTACCTTACGTAACCTCTCTCAAATCGATAACTATTTACATGACACCAGTGAATAGTAGTTTAGGGTTTGAAGAAAATATAATGAACAGCGGAAATGCACAGGACTGCTATTCATTACGAAGGGTAACAATCCCATGGTAAGATGCTCTTATTCCTCATGCTTCCAAGGATGTATTCTTGTATTGTCGCAGTCACATCGTAATAGTTAACAACGAAAAGTCCACGAAATTATAGGGTAGGTGTAAACGCTCTATAGCCGATTTTAAAATTAGTTAATGTATGCCATGTACGTTTACCCTTAGCGGATCTATTGCCCTTGAATTTATTGATTGCATAATGTTCAACCATTACAGAGTATGGAGTTGGTTCAATTTATATACGAATTATTGAGCTGAATTTCAATGCTGAGCTTCATTTTGAGCGTGTTTACTGCACAAATGATAAAACGAGCATTTTAAGTACGAATACAAACACAAAAATGCATGAGGTAATGTTGACTTCCTTTGAGAAGTCGTAATTTAAAAGCCTTAGTCAAATCAGGTTAAGGTTTCCATAGTAACCCACAATAAAACCATGCACTGGACGAAGATAGATTCGCCGATTCGGACGTTACAGTCTTTCACTGAACACTGGAATTCGAATTTGAAATGTGTCAGCTCAGGACACTCGAAAGCCGAGATAAACCGGGCGCGTCTCTCATGAAAAAGGGAACATTATGGCGACATCTTAAGATTAGTTTCTCCACTGCCACGAGCCTTCTCAAGGCAGTTCAGTGTCAAATTTGGGTTCCTTTCGGCACATGCTACACAGAGAGCAAGCGCGGCATTCAGTTCCTCAGACCGACCAAATTGTCGGCAATCGCGGATTTGCACGGAAGCCACGAGTCTTGTCGCGGAAATCGGAGGATACTACTACTAACTTTTAGAGCAATTATTTCATGAAAAGCGTGCATCTATGGGAATTCATTATTAACTCCATGCTCTACCAAACTCTTTGTCAGCATGCGCCATGAGTTTCCCAAGTGACAAAAGCTGAATTATTTAACGTGCACTACCTTCGCAAAAATCTGGTCCACCACATATTTCCTTTGAAAATTAGCAACTCGTGATTCATAACACCCATGCCTCCAGGCGAAAACACGGATGAAACATTTTCAAACTTTGGTAAATCAATTATTGCGCGCCTATCCCGCATCACAAATGAGGTAAGGTAAGCATTCCGCGGTGACTTCC
Organism: Platycnemis pennipes; assembly: GCA_933228895.1. Taxonomy (NCBI): domain Eukaryota; kingdom Metazoa; phylum Arthropoda; class Insecta; order Odonata; family Platycnemididae; genus Platycnemis; species Platycnemis pennipes. The sequence continues at coordinate 140,338,862 of OW121849.1, read as the reverse complement.
TATGCCACTCTGGTCGACAAGTCATGCCTGGTCCCAATTTTAGTTTTTCAATAACAAATTTCAAAAACCCTTCTCAGCAAATTGTTTAGCGAAGAAATTATTAAACAATAACTAACCTCGTCTTTATTTCCATGTTACATGCACCGTGCGGAGATTACCTGCCTTGTACGATTCTAATACAAATTTTAGTGGGATTTATTTACGTGGGATGAAAATTCAGATTTGCATCCCACGTGATAGCAAACATACTTTCTGGAAGGTAACGCCGTCACTTTACAGTCACGCTAGATTCAGTTCCCAAAGAACAATTAATAAATAATAATGTGGAAGGAGTGTTACCCTGATCACAAGAACGGGCAATAAGGCAAAATAAGGTTAAATGAAAAAAGTTTACTGGTAACTTTGTGGAATTTAATCACGACAATTGATTTATTCCGAACTTTTACAAACCACAATAAAATTGAAAACTCACGCGACTTTCCAATTTTATTCATTGTGGTTTGTAAGAGTTCGTAATGAATCAATTGTCGAAAGAAGGTTAAATAGTAGGAGGATGACCCGCTACGCGGAGTGAAAAAAAAACGTGAGCACGTAACCCCGGCAACTGTCGAGGGATAAGCTGCTTTTGATCAAGTGGTGGGTGGTTTCAGCGTTCATTTCCCAAGACGCCAGGTATGTAAGTGGACCGAACAACGTTTTCGATCCTTGAAGTCAAGGTCCCTTATTTTTGAGGAATTTCCCTGGGCGTTGAAACAGTAGTTCGTGCGAGCGCTGAAGTGGTTTCGTGCTTCACTTCGTCCCTGGATTCGAGTGCGATAGTGTTACGTTTCTGAGGTCGGATTCGGTCCCAGTTCCAAATTCCACATCCGCAGCCCGCTTCATCCAAAGGGGTGGGGTGGGCGCAGCGCTGGTGGCAGAGACGCCGGTAGACGGGGGCGCCCCCGGCACCCCTTCTCCCCCTGCCATCCACCACCACGCGGCGCAAGAGACGCATTCCTCTAGGGACTGCGCTGCCGCCTCCGTTTCTCGCTCGCTTGACAGACAGACGTCTGGAAGAAGCCTGGAAGGGCAGCTCCCACCCCACAAACCCCCTCCCAACACTCCTCTCTTCCTTGCTTCCTTCCTTTCTCTTGCCTTTCCTTCTGTTGTCCTCTCGCTTTCCCTCCCACTTCACACACTCCGCTGCTTTCGTCGCTTTTAATACGTCCCTCTCCCATTGTCCGCCGCGGAGGAGTTCTGCGCGGGTATTTACGACGAAAGTTGTGGAATGTAGAGGCCCAAGCAGGTCGGCGAGAGACAGGATTAACTTTGACTCGGCACTTTTCCCGTGAGACGACGTCATGATTCTGTCTACTCTCCTGCCAGCTGAAGTTGACCCTGGAGCGCAAGGTGAGCGAAAATAAACAAAATTCAACTCGAAATAAAACCATACGACCTGAATGACTAAGAGAATGAGTGATGAAGAGCATGAAGTCACTGTGGGCGATGGATTATGGAGAATGTCACACGCGGAAGGTTGTATTTATCTTGGTATCACCCTCAACCCTAAGCCCTCAACCAAGGACACATTATTGCTGAATTTATCGAAGTAAATACAGAAAAAGCTCAAGAAAGCAGTTTCTGGCAGCATCAGAAAGCGATGGAAGCACGAATTCTTGTGTTTGTAGAGCCCTGGTCAAGATATTCTTCTGATAAAATACGCAGCTCATAAAACGATACGCCTGTATTGCTCCCGTCATTTTTATGCACAGATATTCTTCACTGCAATCTCTTAACATGCCCTACGATTAATAGGTGAAAATATACCTCGCAATTCCGGTGTTTTTAAAAAGAATTTATTCACATTTTAAAAGCAGTGGAATTGCAAAGTATATTTTCTCCTACTAGCAATGGAGTTCCACTACGTATTGGCCGCTTCCATCGCTTAATAATCATGACCTATGATTATTAAGTAAAATCGCTAGATTAAATTGCGTTAATTTCAGATATATTTGTTTCTCTTCAGTAACAATTAGGCGAACGAATATTCTTCCATTTTAACTTAATGTTTTCGTTAATGACGGCACCTGGGAATGCTTATATGCAATATTTACCGATTATGCATTTCCTAACCTTATATACTACTAGCTATTAAATTTGACACAAGTCATACGATGGGAGTAGAATAACCGAGCGCGTTCTGATTTTCCCCAAAGACAAATTAATGCCATCATAAACGTCAGCAGGAAAGTCAAAAGTTCAAATCGTGATTTCAATTAAATCCCTGCTCTGACTTTCGCAGGCCACTAATTATGTCATTTGCTCGATAATAAAAAAAAGAAAAAGAGCCAAATTAGCTGATTACTGAAATTACTGAAATTACTGAAGCAAGTATGTAATAGTTACTTAATGCCGATAGCTTGGAATATACTGAGGTATTCCTTACCGCACTACCCGGCAACTCTTCTTGGATAAGGCTCCAAAGCTTCTACGCCACAAAGTGGTGCAGTAAATGATTTGTCATTTGCTCAATAATTAAAAAAGGAAAAAGATCTAAAGTATTTTCAAGCAAGTAGGTCATCATTACTTAATGCCGAAAGCTTATAAATTACGGTGATATTTCTCATTGCACTGCCAGGTAACTCTTTTTAGATGAGGCTCCAGATCTTCCGCGCTATAAAGGAGTACGGTAATAGAATAATTTTTCCAAAGTTGGAAAAACGGAGGTCACTGAAATGGGGAGTATGAAAGCACATTCCAACCCTAAGACGGAAAGACCCGATTCGCCGGAGAGCGGCTCCTCGAAGGTAAGGACAGCGAATCGATTCTCCAGTTCCAATCGACCATCCCCCATCCAGCGCCACCCCCCTTGCCGACGCACAAATGCAAGAGAAAAAAATATGATGAAAAAAAGGACAACCACGGTGCTCGCACAGACTGCGGAAACTCAATTTTTGCCCGAATTATCCGAAAAAGGGCGCTGCAAGGGTCGCTCTCAGCCTCATCGCCTCCGTCCCTTCCCCGCCCATCCTCCCCTCCCCCACAACCTATTATTCCCCATATTCCACCGCGGGTGATCCTGTTTTCAACAAGTCCACCCTCCCTACCAGCTTGATCGGAAGCGCTGCAATCAGGGCCACTTCAAAGAGAGAGAGGCGGAATATCGGGACAGCGTTTTCGCTCGCCCGATTCACTTACGGGAACACTCTTCCGTCAATCCGCGCGCGCTCCGATAGCGGACGTCATTTGAGGCACAAATCGCACAATGCCGCAATTTGGCCACGGCGGATGTGCCCGCGCTTTCCCTCCTACGGATTCCGCGGAGACCCGCTCCGATAAATATTTCCGAGAGAGTATGAGGAGAAAAATGCCCAGCGCAGAAATATCACTCGCGGTAGTTCACGTCATAACGGAACAAATGATAAAGATAAGCGATCTTGATGACACAAGTAATCCGTCCCTTAAAAGCCCTTTCGGGGATACACTATTCATAGTGCTGGCCTCCGATTACCGAAAGACGACGCAAGAGGGTCCAGTTTGTCTCCATTAGTGCAACGCGACGGCCTCCGGTCACACTGCGGGAGAGCACTCTCAGGAATGAATGGAGTTTCGACGTTGACAACACGTTTTCGACACCTACCTACCTTTCTTCCACGGCGCGCAATGAAAAATTCAAGAATTTTGGTCCTACCGAACGCTTTTATCGGAGGTCGTTGAACTAACGAATGCCAACCGACTGGCACTTAAAAAAACAACAGTTTTCCGAATCTTAAAAAAGAATACTAAACTCATATGAACGATGTGTTAACCGAGACATCATAGCAGTGCAAAAAGTAAAAAAATTACAAGAACAATCTGTACTTCACGTTTGGTATAAATTATGTCAAATTAATATCAGAGCTATTTTCCATGCAAGTGATACTTCTAGGTTGATCCGAATAACACAACTATTCGGCTAGCGTCATGGAGATTGAGCAAATACATTTTAATTTCCGAATCCTAGGCTTCTCGCGCTTTGGCACTGACCTACGATTTTCCTCCTAAACACACCATCACCTAAGGTAACGATTCCAAGAAGAGGATATTTTGGAGAAAAATTGAGTAAATATTAATAGTAAAATTCATAAAGAAAAACATATGAGAGAATTTAGCATCGCTAATGCCTGTCAAGATTTATTAAATAGTGAATTATCAAGGCGTTCTGAATTTAGGGCTAAATTAAATGTATAATCTATATGAAATTTATAATTTATAAGAAGAGCTCTCAGTGAGAACCCAATAGTTCACCACTTCATTGGTAGAATACATACGAACACGCTTGAACTCGCTACAGGGCTGTATGATACATCTACAGCCTAAACTCAGCAGACACAGTAGCGACATGGATAAGTGTTACTACGTAATTATAAAATGTACGAAATTGCAGAGGAACACTTATCGAAATTAGGTGCTGGCGATGAAATGAGAAACGCAAGACTTGAGAATTGACGTCGTGAATTTCAGTGATTTTGAAATCAAGTAACGATTATTTTGACATAATTATAGGACTAGAGAAAACATGGAAAGAAAAATTCTTTTCTTGCATTGGAGTGCTGACAGCTCATGTTACAAGACTCGCGTCAGTTCGCAGGTTCAAATCCCGCCCAGGGATGGATGTTGTTCTTGTTATAGGGTTGAAATCTTAGACAACCCGAGCGATGGAGCAGAAAAGGAAGTAAAAATGGAGAAACATGTACCAATACGTTCCAGATTTCGGTTGCGTTTCATATGACAGCAAATGATTTTGCGAGCAACTATGTCCGGAGTATCGAAAAGAACAATCAACATCTACTCAAATGACTATTTAGGGTCATTTAAAACGAACTAAAAATCATAATCGAATGAAAAAAAATCTGCAAACAGCCACAGTAAATTTTTTCAGAACCTAATTTCTTTTTATTCATGAAAGAAGTGTACATGCAACATAAAGCCGGACACCGTTACGATTTCCCTAAGCCTGTCTTCCAAAAGATAACTGTAGGGAGAATTACAACTTCCTGCGCCTGGTGTGGGGGGTGGAACAATGGGAACGAGGCCCCTGCTCTACCTTGAAAAACAATATCGCAACAAAGGTTTCCACGCATGTGGGCACACACACATCCCTAAGGAGCCTCCGCCCCCTTCTCTTTCACGGGCAGCACGACACCGTCCACGAGGTCCACGAGAAGCGTCTCCACCGGACAGACGGGCGGAAAATGGAAGTCCAAGTTTTCGTCCTCCGTCCCACTCCCGCCCTTCCTTCCGTCCATTCCGCAGAGACTCGGCCTCGGAGCGGAGGCGAGGGAAATGGCGATGGGAGCAGGTGGTTTTGAGGGAAAGAAGCATGGAAGGAGAAGGAAGTGAGGGAGGAAGGTGAGATAAATGGAAGGGAGAATTCGGAGCGCGGTGAGGAAAGTGCGTAGGGCATAGCGAACGGGCTTTTTTCATCGCTAATACTAGACTAAAATTGACTCGCATAAAAAATCAACAAAAAATCGGGAAGAAACAATTACTAACCCCTAGGGTGCAATTCAAAAGTAGTAGGTAATGTTGTAAAAGATTTTAAAAACAGTACACACGAGTTGCGTTTGTCTGCTACGCCTCATACCATTTGCTACTTCAGAAATCTGGCCTCCGCTACCGACGACAACAGAACCAGGCATTACAAACGTGTGCTAGGAAATAAGACGGCTAGCATATGAGAATATGGCAGCCAGGACTCCGGCCTAGTTCATCAGGTAAATTCACAAGGACCCGCGCCTCAGAGTGAAGCAAAATTGAAGTTTCGCCAATTAGAATCACGTCCAGAAATTCTGAATTTACAATAACATTGAGTTCATAATATGAAACAAAACTAGGCAAAGAAACAGGAGATAAAACACGAACAACTGTTAAAATGTCCCTCTGCTGAAGCTTCAACCAAGAAAATAATGGATACCAAGCACAGATCAATATAAAAAAATTCACCGATAAGGCTGTCACAGGATATTTGTGGAGACATTTATTTCAGGATATATACCAAGGAGGGAAATAAATAAGCAATAGGATAGGCTATTACGTAATGTACAAACGGAAATAGCAAGGATGAAAATATGCTTCGTGTTTGATTGGATGGAACATGAAGGAATAAACTGTGAGCAGTTTCGCTGGATATGAAGCTGTCGTTCGCGATCCCATGGAGAGATCAAAAATCTTAAATGGCCTGGCCCCGCTGATTTGAGGACATGCCAAGGAGAATCTGTAGTCCGGAGTTTCTCATACTACTATGGCAGTGAGCACGGTGGCGCACCCTGGAAAGGAAAATGTGATGCGGCCTGTTCTAAATCTTGAAAGCAAAATTCAAGACTACCCGGTTCTGTCTTCACCCCGCAATTCTTAAGGAGCTTAGCCTGAGCTGGCATCAATCATTCAATCAACGCGAAAAACCTCAAGCCTAGGGATTTCACAAAGCATAAAACACAAAGCATAAAAAAACACAATTATTTCTTAAAGTTAAACAGATATTCTACAGGGAAAACATTATTCACTTTGACCGGGACTCGAACCCGGACTCTCTGATCAGGTACGCTACCAGTTGAGCTACCAAGACATCTTCATCCTTTGTGGAAATTATAAAGCCACTGTAATTTCCCCACAGAAAGAGGACGGTCGTCTAGGTAGCTCAACTGGTAGGTAATAGAGAGGAAATCAGGGGGTCCGGGTTCTAGTCCCGGTCAAGGCGAATGATTAAAAAAATTATTCGCCTTGACCGGGATCTGTGTAAAATCTGCTACTGTGCAATTTCAGAGGGTAACGCCGATATAGTTTTCGAGCTAGTTCGCAAGCTTTGAAGTTCTGAAAATATAGTTTCATCGAGGAATTCTACACCTTGCGATTTTAAAACGCTATAAAGAAAAAACTTGAAGTAGTATGATCCCCACAGTTTATTACAACCGACCAATGTTTCGACGGGACACCGTCATTATCAAGGTTGAAGGACCTCGTTTTTTCTTTATAACGAGAAAAGTTCCACGAAATAAAGCCTTAAACAATCTGTTTCATCTGAAAATGCCTTACATGAAGTAGCTTCTTCATCTACATCGTTATAATACCCTGAAGCAACCGCAAGGGTGTGACAGGGAGTGACAAAAAAGACTACCCCACTCAAACACTATTTGCATGAAACCAAGTCACAGCACTGCCACCTCGAGGAAAATATGAAGCACGCAACCACGAGACAGGCACAATGTTAGCCACAAATGACACCGTTCTTTCTCTTAGTTCAATCTCGCGCTTTTATCCACTCTCCAAATAATTCCATCCTCCCAAAACAATGTCTACCCGGTATCCTTTGCCCCGGGCAGGACGCCAATCTCATCCCCCGGTGCTCGCACCAACCACCAGCACCCGCTTGTTTCGTTCCGTCCTTCATCGATGGGATTGTCGAGACTCCAATGGAGCCGCTATTCTCCTCATCAAATTAGTCGATTTTCCTTCGTGCACTCCGCGTCGTGTTTCATCTCGGCATAACGCTCTATTCAGTACCGGCGCGCCATTTGCCAAGAAGGCGTCTCTTTCGTTTTCACCCCCGGGGCGTTTCTTTCTCCGCGTCGTCTCCTCCGTGCACGCTTTCCTTTCTCCTCACTTCTCTCGTCGCCAGTTTCAAGTGGAAACGGGGATTCTGTGACTTGCCGCATGCACGATTCGGAGGGAGGCGTCCTCCAGAAGTAAAACGAGTGCATTTTTTCACGCAAGATATTTGAGCAGTATGAAAGGGCACAAAGGAGGCGTAAGTTACTCCTCTCTGTAATGAATACCCTCGCAGGTAATTTACTCCGAATTGAATTTCGCCAGCTAATCCCATTCAAGTAGGCGTCAAAGTTTAAGGTGAATAAATCATGTTGCTGAATAGGGAGGGAGTTTCTCTGATTCAAAGAAATTTTCTTTAATCGCGCTCAGCACGCTTCTAGCAAGGTCGGCATCGCTGACATTGGATGTCATGTTTGCGAAAAGATTTTTGTTCCGAGAAACCGAGGGAGCATATAAGAGGAGTTTAAATAATTCCTCTTCTTCTTTCTCAGAGCAACACTGACCTACATACAAGCTCTTATGTGATCGTAACAGTGCCATGAATACGTTCAAAAACCCGTGGTATGTACATTCCACTAAATTTCACCACAAATTTTATCTTGCATTCACACCTTTCCATGCAATGGGTTTCAAATCACCTCAACCAGGTATTCGCTTATAACCCGCTAATAATATATCGGCTTTCACGCGACTTGGTTCGATGTTAAACACCTCACATTAAATTTTAGACTTCATAGATGATATAAGCAAGTCATTAATAATTTTATTATTTTTGGGTCGGGATAAAGTTTTAAATATGGATACCTGACGTCTAATGCATCTGATGCAAAACCTTTTTACACGGTTATTGAAAGTAGACAGTCGCGAGAATACTAGCGCAAGAAAAATTGTGCGAACCCGTGAATGCTTAAGTCCAAATTAGAACATGTTCTAATTCCACACATGCATTTGCTCAATTTTAACGTTTTATTCAGAAGACGGTGCAAAGGTAGCCGCAACGAACTACCACCTAACGATTAGATAGCTTGTTGACGACTCAGAAGGACTTGCGTACATTTAAAATTTTTCGGTTGATCATTAATACGAATAATCAAGATCTTGGCGGTTAACCAAGTAGAAATTTAACTCAGGCAATCCTTGTTAGTTGTAAATAAGAGGTGTCACGATTTCACTGAAATAAATCTCATTTCAGTTGAAAAAAAGTTATATCATTTAAACCTAAGAAACACGTCACTGTGCTACTATTTAGCCGGTAAAGTAACTAAATATGAACTGGTTTTTCACGGGACTACGATATTAACCATTACTGAGGAAAAAAATAACATGCAGTAAGTACTCCAAATAATATGAACGGAATTTGGCAACTGTTTACAGGGCAATGAAAAAGTAGGGAAATATAAAATCCTGGTCAGTCTTACAACAGAGATTGGAAATGTAGGATGTGTTTAATATTGTAGATGCGAAACGAAATGATAAAACGGCCAAGTTACTCACACATCAAAAATAATTTAAGCTTTTTTTGTCCAAAAGATGTAGCACGGTGTATAATCAAAGAGGAGCAATCTTAAGTATGGAGGAGAAGGTTATACATAGCAGCTGTTCGACTATGGACGCATCATGAAAACTCATCGTTAAGAGAGAATGCCACTCTCACTTGGGAATAGACGACTTTGGTGATGAAAGAAAATTCAGAACGTTACGGAAAGAATTTCCTTGGAATAATAATTATCAATTTCTGAAAAAAGGGAAGACTCACTCAATGCTCTCGTCCTCAGGGAGCTACATTTTGCTTTATCCCACTACGCTCCACCAAAAATACGCAATTATCTCCAATCGGAACTGAGCACGTATCAACACTATTTAACATAAATTACTGAATAATGGCGGACGCACAAGACGCAACGGGAAATATTACAGAATTTATTTTTGTTTTAATAATTGGTTTGGGTAAGATTAATTTCGACTGAGGAAAAAAGAAACATCCAAATAAATTACAAATCCAATAGATACATATATATAGAATGCAAACGCATACAAACACAATATTAACCAAATCGTGATGAGCGACAGATTAATTTGGAAGTAAGAGGAAATAATGGAGGGGTGTGGCAGGACGTGCTAGACAGCCGCCGCAAACTAATTGAAACTCGCCTAGGCAACGCTCACAATAACAGGGATACGCAAGAGGAGAGGCGAAGGGGCCTTTGTTCGATGAAATTGACACGATCGGCCCTTTGCGCCTCGTATGCCGCTCCGCTTGGGGCGGTGGGCCCGATAGGGAAAGGGAGACAGAGGGGGGAGGGGGAGAGGGGGGCGCCTGCCCCGGGGCGGAGGCCAGGAGAGGGCGGGGCGGCCCCTGGGCACCATGAGCAGAGCGTCTCCGAGGAGGGAGCACTAATGACATCTCCGCGACGACCCGCCCCCTTCCCGAAGTCCTCCTCCGCCCCCGCGCTGTCCCCAGGGCGTGCCCCGCCCCCACTCAACGAGCAACTTCAATGGAACATCCTATCTTGGCTCAACTTTAACTTGATAACGCTCTGCTCTTCCTCTTATCGTGGACAATGTGGCGTTCAAATTCCGGACCCATCGGCATTGCCAGCCCAAGACTGCTTGCCCGTAATTTCTCACTCTCCTGTGTAACTAGTCATTGCTTCTTTGTTTCTTTGACTCCAGCAAGTACGGTGGAGATCCACCTCCAGCCATACACCATCAAGGAGACTCGCAGTGCGCTTCGGCGATAGTCTCGGCTTCACTAAATACTAGCGTATACGTATCGAGAGGCGTGGCAGTCTCTTCAGTAGAGGGACTTCGTATTTTCCAGCAAATAATTTGATCAATTTCAGGGAGACATATCCAGAAAACATCGTAAGGCCTTATGGTGTGATAATCTAAAATTACAGATTCACTTTAAGAGACAAGAATACGAAAAAGCAAAGGAGAGAACTTAGTCAACACAGGACTTAGGGATATATAACGGTAAAACAGCACTCGCCCTAAATCAATAGCCAGAAACATGATGGTATTCGAAGAAAACAGTAGAATTTCATGGTAGCGTCTTTTTGAGCTCAGCATCTTGAAGCCACAACGAGGCATTTAAATATGTCAATCCATGAAGTAAAAAAAAGTGAAGCTTTATACAAAGGAGATATATGTATGCTATCTTCCTTCAGGATGATGAAGAACTTTCTATTCCACCAAAATGTTACAGTGGAATAGTTAATATTTAAAGATAAATTCAAGATACCCTGCTCCGTCAAATACATAAAAACTATTTTTTTCGAGTAATCTCATTGTTCACAATCAAGATAAAAGAATATATTCTACTTCGCTGATCGAGTGAAAGGAATGAAGACATCAAACCTCGAGGAATGGAGGAAAAATTGAAAACAGTGCCACGAGTAGACTCAAGAATGATAAGAGAGGAATGATGGAGTGGGACCGAAATCCTCAACGGGAAAGAAAGAGGTGGATCGACGAACCACAAATGGGGGACGAGATTCCGCGGAATGCTGGCGAGGAAGATAACGAGGAAAAGAGTGGGGGAAGAGAATCTATTACGAGCAGCGGCGGCAATTTAAAAAGATGGTAAGCTCTGAGATTTCGCCAAAGAGACATAATATGCCTATTTATTCTAACACTAACACGAATTGAGGTTCCACATTGCATGCGTCACATGGCAGGGTAATTTATTTTCAACAGTGCAAGCGAAGACTTCTTCCATTCAAGTTTAAGTGTGAAACATGCAAGTAGTGTCATTTTCAGCTAAGTACTTACTCCGCCCCAATTGCCACACATGCGCCAAACACGACTTTCAATTAGATGAGCACTCACCTGTAAGGAAATAAAGAGTATGAGTGTGATACAGAAGAGCTAAAATTGCAGGAGAAAGATTTTTTCTTTCCATAGCAAAATTTTAGATACCAGATTTCAAAACAAATAAATTTAAACCTTAAAAGAGAACTTACATAGTTGAGAGCTTAATTAAGAAATGGTTTTATGCTACTCTGCGCGTACATAATAATCATCGCTTGGCGTTCATGACATGGTATTTCTTTCATCATGCGTGATATTTAACGCATGATGAAGAAGATATTTCATATGAGATATGCCATAAAGTATTGAAACTGCTGTAACAAAAAAAACAACTACATACTATACTCTTAATAATAAACTGATAATGTTCAGAGGCGGACAGGCCAGGAAGGGCGGGCAGGAAAACCAGCCGGGGCCCGGGACTGCCTCGGTTAATCTTGGGACCCTTCAGCGCCTTCCGTTTTCCTAAGACTCGGCAAGCATGTGAACGGTAAAATAAAAGGACGCGCTTAGTTCTTATGAGTGCTGAGAGACTGTAAGATTGTTAACTTTTAATGTAGACAAAAATATAATTTTAGATGTGTTTACTCAAAAATCAGAAGAACTGAAAAGACTGCTGTGTTAAATTGTTAATTCAACTGTTTTGTTTAAATCAGTAAATATGCTAACCTTAGTGCGTTCTCTCCATATTTTTTTTGGGGGGAGGAGGAGGGTTGTTTGTCTGTTGGGGCCCTTTGACCACGTCGCCACCAGGGCCCTTGGGTACCCAGTCTGCCACTGATAATATTAGGTAATACGGGGTCCATGATCTTAGAAGGTGGAAATGGACCGAAGTCTTTCAAAAGATTTCTTCGCTAAGCAAGGCTATTTATGACCCCAAACATAAGTTCAACCCTTATCTAAATTGCATTATCTGAATTCCTAATCATATTAGTCTTCTTGTTTACATTACATGACAGACCAGTATGACCGAATGGATGAAAAATATGCAGTTAACTTACACACTCAAGATAACATTCCACTACAGGGGAAGGCATTTTCTGTTGCTTTTCCACAATGATATTATATTTTTCGCTCAGTGCTCATGGAAACAAGCTTAACATTACGAAAAGACTCACAGTGACTCGCCTTGGCGAGAAGGACCCCAAAGCCTTAGTAGAGCAAGGACATGCAGAGAATATAAAAATATGTAGAAGTAAGACATGAAAAAACTGTTTTTATTTCTCAATACAGTTCTTGCATACGCTTTAATTAGTTAAGTTATGCCGTTCCAACGCAAGGACTGATTGCATATCACCTCACGAAGTAAAAATGATTCTCGAACTTCCGATTATGTCAAGCATCAACGTTCTACTTTCAACTCAAAGGCCAAGTACGGATTCATAGATAATTGGTAGCCAAGCCCTCCCTTAAGACAGACGTAACGCATAGCAGAGAATTGGTAATCTGGATCGCCCTGGGCCGTGTCTTTTTGGAAAAAAACATATTTTTGTTTAAAAAACACCATTCCTTAAAAATAGCTCATGTGGTAAAGAAGAGTTAATGGAAATAAACTTATAAAATTTGCAATGAAAATAGTTTATTTCATATAAAATTACAAAATCTTGGCAAAATAATAAATTGCAACGATTATGTATTAGAAACCAAATTAATATTAGTTAATTGATTAAAATAGATTTTTTTTTATTTTAAATAGAATAATAATTATTCTAAGGGCTACAAGCGCTGATGTTTCTATGCACACACGTGGGTCATCGAACCTTCGGCGGAGAGGCGGACATGAGAGCGAAACCTGAGAAATCTTAGATGTGATGTTCGGCCGGGAGAACTTCAAATCATCGGCCACAAAAGTTTTTTTTCATGCTTTTTAACAGTGCACCACACGAACATCTCGGTAAAATATGTTATAAAACATATGGTGGTGACGTCATATAGTACTAATGCAGAAGTTATCGTTATTAATTTTCTTTAGAGGTGTTGTGTGAGGCATGCCGATGAGTAAGGGATGCCTCCTCCCACATGAAGCACTTATCAATATCGGTGGCTAAAAGAAGTGTGAGGGGGGACGCACCGAGGCATGCCGATGAACATGAACGATGGCTTATCAACGGAAGGACCAAAAGGACAGGATTATTTTCAGTCTGGGACTCGGGATCAAGAGAGACGTTTGGGCCGGGCCCTCTCTCTCTCCTTGTATGTGCGCCGGGCGCACGGTGTACCATTTGTGTTCCGTTTTATTAAAACTCTTGTTGTTGTTTGGGAGCCGATCCTTTCATTGGTATATTCCATTACCTTTCCCGTTTGATTCTCTCGTATCCGCACATTAATCCTTTGAGGCAACCGCTCAACTCATCGGGTTCTTCTATTTAACCGTCGCCAATATCCCGCGAAGACGCTGGGATACGACAGAGGCAGCAAAAACCAGTCCATTTCTTAGATGCTTATGTTACTTAAAATTCCGGATACATCATCTCCCTCTGTATCGGCTGCCTTCAAATATATACTGATAACAAGGGCAAATCGGACTATGTGATGGAAAGGAAGCAAGGTAGGAGAAAATAGGTCAAAATATTGCAATCCTAAGGAAATAAAACGGCTGATTCGGCGATAAATTGTTCAGGCGTAGTTTCAGAGTAATGAAGGGAGCGACTTCGCCGAAGGGCAAAGAGCGAGCGCTCACTTCACAGGCGATTACCTCGGGGATCAGCGAGGAAACTTCGTTCCGCCGACATGGACGAAATTGAAGAAATTTCACGGACCCTAAGGACTGATAATGCGACAGACGGTGACATATTTTAGGCGAGTGAATGATTTCCCAATTGCTACCTTCTCTCCCTGCCGTGCAAAGAGGAAACAAGGGGCATTGCCACGTAAACCCAAACGCCCAGAAAACCTAATTAAGAGACAAAGTACAAATCATCCAAAGACAACCCTATGGCTTAGATAGGTAGATGTGTCCTCTAAAAATATGTCACGCCCTAAAACACACGCTTGAAAATAGGATAACATCGCTCCACCAGGTTTCATTTATGCTTGTCTGAGCTTTATAACAGAACGCAGATTCACTGCGTTATGTTATGACCACTGTTTTTACTGCGTAAAATATTACGTCTATATTAGGAACAAAAGTAGATATTTACGTGCATTGGGACAAAGGCAGCATTTACAGCGATATAATAGGGTCGAAGCAGCATAAAATGGAATGCAATAGACATGTAGGATGGCCTGTATCTAAGCTAACTTAATCAAGTCAGAGCACGCCCATTGACTGCAGATGGGATCCGCCGGGATTGCAAAATTGGTCTGTCATTAGCACGTCTATTTCTCCTAGTGGCAATCCAGCAGTTTTATTTCCACCTCCTAAACAGTAAACAGTATCACCATAACGCCGATTGGGTCTAGGTGACGAACATATTGATTCTGTACTGGTGCCAATCCCGCCTACCTGGCGATACGGAGAATTCGAATTCATGAGAACGAGAAGTAGCGATTCATAGTAGCGCTGGGGAAAGCAGGCCAAAACTAAATTTCTCAATCGACATCGATTGTTGAACAAGGAGACCTCACCGTTCTAATTTAAACATTTTTTTTTTAATTTCCATAGATAATTTTTGAGTTTGGTATTTGAATACAAGATAATTCTACTTAGTCATTGTGCTACCTAAGACATTTTACTTTTACATTTTACTTCATAGTAGGAAATAAAATCAGATAAAGTTCTGCTCATCACCGTTACCTAAGCATTACATTAGCAAAAGAGTGTACACACCACCCGGGAGTAGAAATGCAGCACCCTCCAGAATGCTGTTACAACATTCACCATAAATATTTTGACAAAAAATGAACGTACAATTACTTGAAGCGCTTCAAGCTTCATCATTTCAAAACAAAATCCAAGTTCCATAGATGGCAGGCTCAGAATACTTTGGAGCATAAATCAAGGGCACTGCGAGATATTAGTGGAATGTAATGTGTTAAACGTACGTAGGTACACAGTTGAAATTTGGTAGGCTCATAATGATATTATCTATTTAGGCATGATTGGGTCGAAATTATCTTAACAATTGAGAGAAGTACCATTAATCTTGCTCTGAATCAATGATAGCTGAATCAGTCCGTCAAATATTGAGCAGATTATAGTATTAAGGATGGAGAAATCAGGAAAAGGTGATCATTTGGGTCAAACTAATCGTAAACTGGGATTCATCAAAAGAATACTGGGCATATATGACGTTCATGTATTAGAAATTTGCCAATTTTCCCTTGTTAAGGCAACTTTACACGATACAATTTTTGTACAATTTCTTGTACAAACGCTTTTATGAGGATATTGTACCGTGTAAAGCGACAAATTGTGTACACGCTTGTGCGAATATCTGAATGATTGTACGGAAAATAGAACCTGTTCTAATTCCATGCAGACAAACATACAATTTCGTGCAGTTTATACAAGCGTTTGTACAAGAAATTGTACAAAAAATTGTATCGTGTAAAGCGGCCTTTAGACCTCATTTGAAATACGCTGCCAGTACATGGGATCCTTACGAAATAATAAACTGGAACATGTGCCGCGAAGATATACAACATTTGTAAAGGGACGGTATGATAACTACATTGGCGTAACCAGTCTATTAGATGAACTACAATGGGAATCATTATCATACCGTAGGTTAAAATTTAGACTTAATCTCTTATCTAATTCCAAGACGATATTTTCACTAATGATGATATTTTCACTGATGACGATATTTTCACTCTAAAATATTTTGCCAACTTCAACTTACTATGGTAAACTGGACCATGATCATCAAATTAGAGAAATTGATTGCCAAACTGACAGATTCAAAATGTCCTTTTTCTCTCGTGCAGTTAAGGATATGAATAGCTGTAAATATGCCCAATAGTTTAAGTACAAGTGCATCAATGGATGGCATAGGTAGTTGCACGCAGGCATAAGGACCATAAGCTACCCCAACTAACACCATGCTTATGCACGCTTGTTTTGCTATGTTATCTTTTTTAATAGTGAAGTTTTGACCAGAATAAGATTTAGATATAATTACTAATTCTTTTCATGCATGATATGTAATGGAACATTGGTGTAAATTCACTCCCTACCACACACCTTTATGACGGCTTGTAGGGCAATATGTACATGCAGATCATAGGAGAAGATAACTCTTACATCTTGCGCAAGAGGTGGAAGTCGAAGATCAAACGGGAAAATAATACGATAAATGAAGATGTTCATAAGAAACATTGAAAAAGGTGACCCGAGAATACAATTCGAAAGTTAAGAACGAAATGATCTCGGCATATAATCCGGCTTGATTAATTTGAGTTAGGAACTTATTAGGAGGGAAAATTGAACGGAAAACTACATGAGGAAGAACTAAGACCTGATAAAGAGGGGTGTAGGAAAGGCAAAGGGAGGTCTGTGGTTAACCAATCTTGGACTTAGGAAGCACACGGCAACGGTTACTTCTGGATTAAAAGACCTCCGGTATCAGGCGGATAATTGACACGGGGCGAAAACAAGATTTCGCTGAAGTTGGAGGGTTTTCGCGACAGGCGAAATAAGACAAAAGGAGATTGATTCAGTGAGAGAGGGAGATGACGTCAACGCATCCATGCCTAAGGGGAAGACGCGGAGGGAGGGTATGGCCACAAGTGGGGGGGGGGGTAGATGGGGTGAGGTGGGGGGGCGTGTCACAAGAGGGCACGTCGGAAAGAAGAAGCGGAGAGAGAGATGAGGGACAACTGTCGCAGTCATTGTCGACAAGAAAGGGAAAGTGAGAGAGAGAGAGAGGAGGGTTTAAGTGAATGGGAAAGGGAGGGGAGGGGATCAGCTCAAGGGCAGCGCAGAAATAAAAGCCTTGCCGTGGGTGGTGCGCGCACGTAAATAATAAATGCAAAGCAAGGAGCGTTCTCGCCGGGAGAGGGGGTGGGGTTACTGCAGAGCAGAGGGGGTAGAAGGCGGAGGGGGCATGGAGGTAGGAGTGTGAGGCGAAAGACGGCGAAACAAACATCCGAGCGTCGACGCCGCGTCTCGTCGCTGCCGCTCCGCAATATTTGATACAGCGACCGACACGCGCAAGAGAGCGAGAGCCGCCCGGAATCGCGCGGTGCCATCAAATGCTTCCGTTGGACTCGGTTTTCTGTTCCATCCGTGTCGGAATACAAAGCGAGAGAGACCAGTAAAGAAATACAACAGAATTTTCAACAAAAACATTTAAGTTTCCGTTCTGAAATGTTTCCTCTATGTCCTTTTTCCGCAAGCTAAAATTTACAAAAATAACCACGTGGATGCAATATTTTGGCGCAAAAACTGATTTCGAAAGATACTACATACGTCCAGGAGAATGCCTACAGCGTACATACTTACTGGCAACAACATACTAACCGGATCGGGCCGTAAGGTTTAACAGCCGACAACCTTTCGCAAAATCAATGCCCGTTCGTTGGAATGACAGGGTGAGTGTTACGTTAAGGTTTATCAAGGTTTTAACGTTAGGTGTCATGGTGCAAAATGCCTCAGACACGGTGCCACGACGATAAGAATCGTGCTGCCCTTTGATGCATAGGCTTCTTTATTGTGGCGATATTCAATAGAAGTTCAATGGGCCGAAATAATGCCAGAGCCTTACAGCATCGACGTTTCAAATTATTTTGATCTTAATGTCCGTGACTTCAATAATAGACGCCAGGGATGGGAAAGGCAAGCAAGGGAAGGCATTGGCATACATAACACCTTGATTAATAATACTAGAGGATTCAATTACCTCTTTCTTCATCAAAAGATGAGTATTACACATGATACCTGTTTTATAACAAAATTAATAAAAAATATATACGGCGAGATCATATAACTTAAGACATCACAACTCGGATAAGCGAAAGTGGAATCTAGTTCATAAGTAGCGAAGGTCATATTGTCTTGCAAAATTCATTGAAATCGCTCAAAATTCACCAAGATAAAGCGATTAAAAAACTACCCAGTATACCACAGTTAACAATAATCGATCGGTAAACAGTAAAACTGCTCACAGAGAAGATAATGGAGAGGAAGAAACCGACGTTCATTACATTTGTGGATTAAGATAAGGCTTTTGACAAGGATTGGAATACAGGGCTTGGTATTCTGAAAGGAATTGGAGTGCCCTACAATGACCCAAGAATTTTTCGCTGTGATTGTATATGGACCCAGCTGTGAAGAAGCAAGAATAAGGAAAGGAACGAGACAAGGCTGTGCACTGTCTCCCGTAACTTGTGATGTTTACATCGAAGGAGCCATCAAAGAAATGCAAGAGAAGTCTTATTGAGAGAATATCTACGGAGAAAAAATTTACATGCTGCGATTCGCCGATGTGAACACAGCACTCAAGGCAGAGACAGAGAGATATCTGACTAAGATATCTCTCTGTCTCTGTCTCAACTAAAATTGTCCTTTGCAAGGTCATTACCTTGCAAAGGACAATACCCAAATATAAGGTGAAGATCAATAAGAAGAAAACAAAGGTATGCAGAAGGATAGTAGAGGCCAAAACCAACGTTAAACTTGGGAAACAAAAACTTGAGGAGGTGAGAGAGTTCTGTTACCTGGGAACCCGAGTAGCCACTGGTGGGCGAAGCAAGAAAGAAATAGTAAGCTGTAAATACAAGCATATAAGTAAGGACTAAGAAAAGTGGGGAAAAGTGAAGTCTACTGAAAACCCTAAAAATAAGACTGGACAACTTAATCGGTCACATGAGACAATATGCCCTGATAAAGACAACTGTCGAAGGAAAAGTGAACGGGAAAAATGGCAAAAGGACGCGTCGTATGAGATATATAGGACAAGTGATGTAAGATTTGAAAGAAAATAAATACGTAAATATGAAGAGATTAGCCGATTGGAGAATTGAGAGAGCTGCGTCAAACCAATCTCAGGATTGCTGACTAATGATGATGATGAAACGGTAAACTATCAAGGAACATATTTCGCCATTCTACAAGGCCCAGGTGGTAAATCAATATTGCTGAAAGCGATTATATCACCAAGAAATGAAAAAAATGAATCCTGAATCTGCACATATACAGAATTACACATTTGTCTTTCGTTTTCATGGAACCGTGCAACGAGAAATTTTAGTGTCAATATATCACTCTTCCCAATTCTAATATGATCCTATAAAATGGACGTAATTTCCCTAATGTTGTCCCTAGGCCAAGACTACCCCTAGGACTCCCAATTAATTCCACCAAACGACAGCAATGACCAACCAAGGTCGCCGACACCTGGCTTGGATATCTTCCCGCCAATCTGTCTCGACCGAGGCAGTCCCCACAATCTCTCCGATTCACTCCCGAAGGCGAGGGTTCAGGCCAAGCGGCCTTAACAGCGGGAGCGATTCACGAGCACCTCTTGGCGGAGTGAAAAACGCGAACACGTACCCACCGATGCTCGCGGAAGATTATTCAGGCCGCCCCCTCCCCTTCCGAGCGACCCTCCCCCAATCCACCCTGGAGCGGAAGGGAGATAAAACGACTTGCGCAAAAGAGGTAGGCTCGCCCCTCCCCCGCCCCAAACCTCCCCCGTCCGCCTCAACTCCCACCCCGCAGCCACCCCTCGCATAAAGATGCGCGCACGCACATCGCCGCCGGCCGCGCCGAAAAACGACGCCCTCCTTCCCAAAATCCTAGCGGGCCCCGAGGGGGCAGAGGAAATCCGAAAGGATAAATAATGGTACTGCTCACTTTTTACACCTAGGCCAGGTCGAACCCACCGACATCCACATAGCAACCGAGAACCACCGCAAGGTGTCTGGCAGGGGGTGAGTCTCTCCCTGCAGTTCTCCTTAAATACCCCACGTGAAAGGAGTGACTCCCCACTACCAATTATTAGAAGACCTAGTGCAGCCATTTCTGCTAAGTTGAAGAAATTCTCCAAGAAAACTAAACAGATACCAACGGCTACTCAGCTCCTCATTTAAAAATATAACCAGCAGGACAGACCCCGAACTAATCTTACATAAACACATGGGGTCGCATGAACGACAGACACTGCAGAAAACATGGGAGCGATGAAGAAGAGCCAACGCTCTGGTTAGCGTTTTCGGCGCCTCAGCGGGGCACACGGCTCCAATGAGTGATGTCCATTAATTCACTCCACGCCAGTAATCCAAACCCGAACTTACTGAGGAAGAAATCAGCATACTGACCTTTCCATAACCGTAATATCTCAAAGCAACAGTATATAAATTAATCTTCTTCAACAAATTGCCTCTCTCTAGATAGAGCAATAGCTTTAGCACCTACCATTTCTTCTCATTTCTAACTTCTCACGTAATTGTGACAGGAGTCATGCAAACAAACCTTTTCCGCGTGCTCATTCTAATCATTCAAGTTCGCATTATTTACGCAGGAGCGTATCAGTTTAGACAACCCTGCGCCCTAGACATTCTAGAATGGGCGCACATTTCTTTTTTCGGCCACATAACGGCTTTTCAAGGAAGACGCAGATTCCAACAAAGCTTACGGTGGGGCGTGTAACAAGGAAGTTTGCTGTAAGACGGCGAAGTATAAAGGCATTGTTGAAGCTAGCACTGACAGAAAGGAAAGGCTTAGAGTCATGTGAAAGGTGGCTGCGATTAAATGCAGAGAGTACCTTAATAAAACCAAGTAACTACTGAGTAGCATAAGCTCGGTGCGCGTTTAACACCAGTTTTTCATATAGCGGGGTCATATATTTTTTTTTTATTTTCATAGGCGTAGAGAATTGTTGGTGATCATGTATCCCATGGCATACCATCTCGAGGAAACTGGCGCAATGCTCTTTGCAAGATGCTCGGGTAAAATAAGTTTTCCACGAAGCGAACCAGTGTGTAATGTAATTTTTCTGATTAAATTTTTACTTTAAGAAATTGGCAGGCATAGAGCAAATGTAACGCTTTATACATGACCGATGGAAAATTAGGATAGACCGACAAATGGAGACACCTGGTGAGTCGGAAGCAATCAAAAACTCCTAGTATACATCCAGTTGTCTCTTTCGGTCCTATTATACATATATGTAAGTATTTGTACAATAGAACCCGCGAATCCTACCTTCTGAATGCTAGGACAAAGATGAGAAAATTTTGGCTACTTACTCAAAATAAAAATGGAATACGACTGAATAAACAATACCACTTCAGGCCTCGTTCCAACAATATTCCGAATCACAGACGCGATGAAAATCGCAAGCTCCCAACCAATTTATGAACTTCTAAACGAACAAAATGCGTAACATGGCCAAAATTTGAGGTACCCGAAGTAATGGGGGAATACATAGAGGAGAGTATTAGACAGCAGCAGGTAACTTCTTCCAGTGAAGTGGATGAGAGGGGCGACGCTCAGCGGATCGAGGCCAATCAATCAATCTGCTCAATCTTTGCGACGAGAGATGAGGAACGCTTAATTGTCATCGTAAATGAATAACGAGCATGAGGGAGAAGGCATGCAGTAGGCCAGAGAGCAACTACTAACGTCACTTTCTTATCGGAGCGATGAGATTTATAGGGAGTCTTCATAAACAAAAGGAGGCATGCTCGCCCGAGTACAGTGCACTGCGATACGAGGAGTAAACATACAGGAAGGGAAACATCCTCTGGATCTGCGAGGTGACTCTGCGGGGCTTGCTTAGGGTGAGTGAGGGTGCGGCACGGTGGGGTGGGTGGGGGGCAGGGGGCACGCTCCCAATATAGATGCAGATAGAGCAGGGACGAGAATTTATTTCGGCGAATTTCAAGATATATTCAGCGAAAAAGAAAAGAAAGCAAGAAAGGAACTGGAAGGCGTTCTCAACGGAAAAGTCAGATTTTTTAAATAAAAAAAGACATCTTTGAGATAACGGCAAGCAAAAAACTGCCGTCCTTCCGGCCGCAAAGGAGTGAATTAATGAGGAGAGGGCGGACGTCGAAGTGAACCGTGAATCGAACACTCGAAGCCCGGCGTGAAGAGTGCTTCCTTCGTTTCCCACGCCCCTTTTCTCTCACTTGAATTCAAAGCGACGAGCTAAAGCGAAGTAAATTTTAATGATATCTCCTGAGGTCCATTTATGCATTAATTTCAATTTAGCCACAGCATAAAAACGGTAATTAGTATGGCAATGCATTTAAAATTGAAACTTAAAAACATTTTTTTCGGAAATGACTTGTATCCACCTCGAATCCTATTCCGAGTCCATCACATCTCGCAAAGGAACAAGAATTAAACAACCTCGATTATGTAAAGAGATAAACGTCTATCTCTGGAGCAAAATGACACTGGAACTTTACAGGATAACACCAACGTCATCTCAACAACAATAGGCAATTTAAAAAATTTCTCAGCTCTATTAAAGAAAAATATGAAATATTTTCCACCAGGAAAAAAGTCTAGCAACTTCATCTGGCTTCGGATTCCAATTCCAACACTGCAATGCGAACGCATCAACTTCATACTGTCGCGAAGACTGGCCAGTGAAAATCATTGACTATGGGTCAACAGGCCACAATATTGCCAAGGGTCATCTTTTACCCAGAATTGAAAACTCATAATGATGTCACAAAATAATGCTATAGTTCACACTTTATCTTTTCTGCAGAAACAAATATATAGGTACTACTTGTATTTTTGCATGCTTCAACGTAGGTAAATATTATTTCAAACTGTGATTACGACAATAAATGAGGTAACCTTCCAAGAGTGAATGCCTTTGACTCACGACGAAAATTTAATTACTATTGTCTAAAACAAGTATTATGTGATTCAATTGGTTTTTTTAACATGAGGCGAAAAATATTTTAATTACTCCGGAATATTACGAAAGAAAAAATGCTAATTTTTTTTGCTCATTTAAAGTTAGTACATACCTAAGGGTACAGCAGTTTTTTTTTTTAATCTTCAGCAAATATATATTTGCTCAAAAGGAAATAAATTTTTATATTTTACAATTGTTATTAACGAGACTGCGTTATTTCAGTAGCAATTACGGTATTAAATAAAACTCAAAAGCGTGTTCTGATTATTTTTGCACGCATACACTGCCATTATTAATTCCTGGCAGCAAAGAGGAAGATGATATGGAGTAAAAAGCTTCAAAACCATGCCATGTTTGGTCTTGCAGATTACATACCACTACCACCGCGATTCTCGTATCCAGCGATCACTTCTACGCTCCCCAAGCCACTGTACTTGTTTGTACATTAAACAGCATTTTGACGCATCCATGCTGAGGTATTAAGCTTTCCGAAACACCGTACACCAAGAAAGGAAATATAAAACCACGGTCGAGTAACAGCTTCTCCACAATCCGCATTGGCGACGGCACCGAGCATAAACATCCGCGTATTCCGGCCGGTCACTGCTGGTCACTGGCAAGGCGAGCAAACTACCTTTCAGTGCGTTTCTAATAAGGAAGAGTGGATCTTCGTGGACGAGCTCTCGTTCCGCGCGAGAGGGAAGATGAAAGGGAGCCGGCCACAAAGAGCTAGAGCATTGGCGCCTAGAGTGGCCAAGAGGGAAGGAGGCCACTTCCCCCCCTTATGGCCTCGAGCTGCCCTTGGAAGGCGGGGGACGGCGATAAAAAAGAAAAGAAATAGAACACAAAGCACTATGCAAATTAAGATGACTGCTGGGCTCATTCCCAGATATTTAAGCAGAGAAAAAACATTTAAGTTCTCCGCTCAGCCAGGAATATCCTCTGCCATCTCTGCTAGCGTGAAGTCGACAGCTCGTACTCGGCACTCGAAGGGTGGAATAAAACGCTACTCTACCGATTTTTTTCATTCGGAAGAAGGAGTGGAGAAAATTCCGCTTCGCATTACTCAGGAATAAAGAAAAGGATAACGAGGTGCAGTACCTATCTCCGAGATAGCAAGTGGTCAAATTGTCTGGAGTTTTTCTAATGATGTGGATAAGAGTGCTGCGGATAAAAAGAGAGACACTGGAAAGCTTTAAAACGTCTCTTCTTTGGTGAAATATAATGGTGACTAATTAACTCCATTAATAACATGAATGAGGAAGTAAAATAACACGTAACTTTCTAATGATAGTAAAGGCAAAAGAAAAACGAAAATATACTCTTGAAATTTTACGCAAAAGAAATCATGAGGATTATATACCGTAATCCCTCTTGCTGGGGTCAAAATTACCAGATTGTTGGATGAAAGGACGCTAAAAATTTACGAACATTTTAAAAATAAAAATAAAATAAAGCCTCTTAAGAGAGTCAGGGTCAAAAAATATACGGACGTCTTCATAATCAAAACCAAAAGGACGCTTAGAGATGCTCTTAGTGCATACAGCAGCATAATTCGTCAAATACTATCAACCATGTTCCTCTTGTATTTTTCACAAGTTGGCCACTCAAGATTTTTTCATTGGGTCCACAGTATCAGATTGAATGTGGTCGGAGTCATACCGCAATTGCCAAGAAAATATTGTTTCTATTTAGCTCGACATTCTAAATTAAGCTCAAACGATTTAACGTAGAGAAGATATTTCCATTGAAGGCTATCAAAAATGGTGAATCCTCAGTACATCTAACGAAATGTTTAGGATGGACTTCGCGAGAAAACTAATATCTTGAAAATTGTGGCGAAAAACATTTCATCTCTTGAAAAAAATAAGAGAAACAAAACGGAATTAAGCGGATCATGCCTGTGACGCAAATGGATGTTTCCAAGATTGAATTGGCAGGTCTAGGATATTATTATGCGTCGAGAACTTAAGAAGAAATTTTATCGTGATCTCCGAATACCAAATCCTCCGTCTCCTCATCATTACTTTCCCGAACTGGGCGGAATGATTCTCCGCTTTAGTAGAGCTGTAGCTCCCTTAAGAAGACAGTTCCTCAGAAAATCCCTTGGGAGGATCGCCGGCTTCCCAATCCGCCCCTTTCAAGCACCGCCTGCCTCCCCCTCCCTTCTCTCGCTCCTGTTCTCCAGAGAGGAGAGAGCAGCTGCGGAACAATCGGAGCGTTGACCCGCAACGCGACGGGCCGTAATCCCCCAAAGGTGGATTATTTCCCACAAAAGATCCGGCGCACGCATCCACTGGCTCAAGCGAAGGGGTCAGGACAATGACAGCACGGCCTCCCAGCATTCCGATGCAAAAGCATCCGGACCGATGAGGCATTTTTACGATTCGTTCTTCGGCATCAAGCTCACAAATTAATTGCTGGAGGTGGAGCTAGAAGGGCGTTCGCGTCATTGTCATCATCAAGAGCATCATCTTTGTAACAGGCCATTAATCAAAAGATTGGCTCGCGGTATCATTCTTCTCGAGATGTTTCTAACGGCCGGACACATTACATTGCCGTGATTCTTCTATCTCACATCCTTAATTACTCGCTCCATGAATCTCATCTAATAACCGTGGAAAGGACAATGGCCAGATATCAGCTGAAGATCTATAAAAAGAAGACTAAGATAATAGTTCGCAGCCAGAGAGAAGTGGCCAAAACCAACGTTAAACTATGAAAACAGATAAAAGTGTTCTGTTACCTGGGAAACCAAGTAAGCAACGATGCACAAAGCAAGAAATAAAAGGTCAGTAGAATATCTCAGGTAAAAGGGCGTTCTGTCAGAAGAAGAATCTACTCACAGCTGTGAATACAAAAGTAGAAGTAAGGAATAAATTCAACAGAACGCACATCTGGAATATGTCTCTTTACGGCAGTGAGGCATGGACGATGACGGCAGTGGAGAAGAAAAGGGTGGAAGGATTCGAGAGAGGTGCAACAGAAGAGTGATGAAGATTAAATGGATCGACCGAATTACAATGAAATTTTAAGAAGCGAGGGAGAAAAGAGAAGTCAGCTGAAAACCCTAAAATGAAGACAGGACAACTTAATCGGGCATATCTTAAGACACGATGGCCTGATGAAGACAATCATCGAGGGAAAAGTGTATGGGAAGAACGGCAAAGGAAGGCATGGTATGAAGGCATGAGATATACGGAACAGGTCGTGAAGGGTGTGAAAGAGAGGAATTACGTTAATATAAAGAGGTTGGCCGATAGAAGAATCGAGTGGAGGACTGCGTCAAACCAATCCTAAGATTGTTGACCGATGATAATGATGATGTATCTACTTCCCACGGCCTTCCTCTGAAGTTCTTCAGATTGACTCTTTCCATCAAGACTACCTCAACGAGAGTATAGCGCCCCAGACGTTATTGATGAGGTCACCGCTTCTTTTTGTCCGAAATGATGGAGATATGCTTTACTCTTATCAAGTTAGAACCTCTTCAATAGTCACACAGTTTCCTTTATGGTCATCAATCTCCACCGAACCACATTACAAATGCTACCAGTCTTGACAAATCAGCTATTTCTTGTAATGAGTCGCACCACTCCCATAATTACTATGATATCCTTTCTGATGAGAAGAATCCTTATCGCCAGAGCTGTGTTCTAGGTAGCTTTAGTCTTCTGCCAGAAGCCTTTTGACCGGGTCAATTTTGCTGTCTTACACCACTGTTTATTTTTCCTCCAAAATAGTCTCAGCCAAATCTTTGAATTTTGCTCCTCCACTTTGATATTGTTACCACTCCCTCCTTTCTCCAACAAAATTATTATTATTAGTTTTCCACCGGTGAAAGTAGGTCTAATGGACATTTAATTCTTTCCACCCCCTATATGTCACACGATGTCCCTCTTCAGCGCTTCATACCTCCTGCCTCCCATCATTCTAGCTAAGTTACATGTTCTACTCCTCCCTCTTTCCCGCTTACCCAACGTTCTTCCCTCTATCATTTATTTCAAAACACCATCCTCTTTTATTACCATTTCCATCCACACCTCTTGCCTTCTAATTTCATCTATCAATTTTCTTTTCTCTCCCACCAATTCTAGTACCATCGTGCGTCCTCCTTTCGACCCACTTTACTTTCTCCGACCTTCTCCACACCCACATCTCAAAACCCCAAGTTCATTTTCATCTTCTTTTCGCAAAGCCCACGTTTCCGCACCATATACAGTAAGGTTCCATATTAAACTTTTCAATAGTCTTTTCTTTACTCCCTGCACACGCCCCTGTCATTAGTTCACGCCTACAAGTAAAAGCTTCTTTTGCCAATGCGATTCTCCTTCTCACTTCAATGCTGCTACATCCTTTTTCTTCCGACACACTACTTAAATAGCTAAATTAATCCACCTGCTCTAGCCTCTGAACTCCTACTTTAATAGTTAAACTGGCCTTTTTTGTTCTTTATAATGGAATTACTTTCGTTTCCTTCTGGTTTATTTTCATCTCGTATCTTTCTCACTGGCCCAGCAAATCATCCTTCATTTTTTGCAAGCCACGGGCTGACTGGCTGACTAGCGCTAGGTCATCCGCGAACCTGGCCGATTTTATCAATTTCCCCCGACCTTTACTCCAGCCTCAAGCTCATCCTTTTTCACCATTTCCTCCGAGGATATATTAAAAAGTACCGGCGATAACGGACAGCCCTGCCTAACTCCCCTCCCTCTTGTGGCCCAATCAGATTCTCCAACGGTTACTCTCAATGGCGCCTTCTGCGCCATGCATAAATTCCCGATCAGTCTCCTGTTTCTCCAGTCTACTCCTATCTTCTGCAATATTATCAATAACTTTTCCCACCTCACTCTGTCAAACGTCTTTCCGAAATCGACAAAGCACGCGAATACATCCTGATTAATTTCTAGATTCCTTTTCACTGGCATTCTAATCACTCCCACATTGCATCTTTTTGAATTTTATCAGTCAAAACAATACGAAAATGGGCTACTGATGCGATTTCAAGGCATACATTATTATCGTCCGCGATCTACCGTTTAAATTAGGTTTCAATGGAGATAAACCCTCACCCAGACCCATTTCTTTCACATGATGCCCTTGAGTTCCACATATCCTCTGGCCACTCCCAATTCATCCCAAAAATCTGTTCTTCCCCTACCCTACATAAGCAACATTCCTCCCTCTACCGCGCTCTTGCAGCAGAAATACATAATCATAAATAGCATCGAGCACAAATCAGAAAAGAACAATAATTGAGCACAAGAAAGGATTTCCTCATATGCTTCCAAAACAGACGACAATACGTCAGTTTTAAGTGAAATTTATCAAAAACTACCATCATTATCACAATTTTTCTACATACATACGTAGATTTGTAGATAATCCCTAGGTAGGTAGGGAATCTCTTAAATTTCCCCAATTCAATCCGTACTGTGCAAATCCCTTTTCAGACCTTCATCTCTTCTTTCTGTCACCATGCCATCCCGAACAGACCTCCGCTACCCACTTTTATCAGTCTTCCAATTTCTCCAACCTACTTTCTTTCCTCTTTTGCCGTAGTAAATAATTCCTGCTGTCTTCCCATCCATCCAAATAAACTTCGCTGTCCTTGTTTTCCATGTTGTAAACTTGTTAATTGTAAAAAGACGTAAAGTTTTATCTATGATGTAATTTTCTGATGAAGATAC
This sequence comes from Platycnemis pennipes, assembly GCA_933228895.1. Lineage (NCBI taxonomy): Eukaryota > Metazoa > Arthropoda > Insecta > Odonata > Platycnemididae > Platycnemis > Platycnemis pennipes. Next base: position 140,310,031 of record OW121849.1, on the reverse strand, counting down.
AGAAGAAGTATAAGTTCGAAGTTACCAAAACACCACAAAGGTTCCGGTCTCATATACGATTATACATTCTTCAGATGAATTCTAAAGCCCGCTGTTCCTGAGGTCGGACCCACCCGGACATACCCGCCCGTAAAAAGTCATCGGGCTCCCTCCCTTTTTTGCTGGCAATGTCAGGCTCGCAATCCAAATTCAAGAGCTCTGCCCCCATCTACGGGATGGAGACACATTCGCAACTGGTCTTTCTTTCCACTTCCTAATTTATGGGACCAGAGCGACCTCTTTCGCGGGCCTCTACAGAATATCCCCATGAAGTGCGGCCAGCACGGCCGGACTCAGCGACTCAGTAAGTTTTGCATGAAGTGATCTCAATCAAGTCAACCAGCTAATTTCCATTGTGGGATGAATGTAATCAATGCACGTCACAAGTCAAGCAATACAACAAATAGTGAACAAATTACTGCACCAGCAGTTGCTTTGTTTGCTTTGCTGTTTCGTTTCCCAGAGGTATGCATTTGACTTTAGGAAAAACTGGAAACTGAGACTAAAATTTTAAAACATGTGTGTCGGTGGTGCATCCAGCTGTGGATTCCCATATTGCCACACAACACCTACAACTACATTGATCTGTTCTAGCCACCGTTAGGGTGAGTAGCAGGGGATGAATCTGCAATGGATATGCACACCTACCTCCGTAAAAATCCTAATGATGGTGTTTACACAAGACCGGTATATTAATTCAACGAAGGTTCACTAACAAAGAATTTTCTAACTTCGAACTATCACCAAGCAGGACAGATAGTGCTCCGGAGTTGTACAAATATTTGCTTTTACTTGGCAAACACTCGAGGAAAATTAAACGAGCTATTTAGGGCCCAAAGTGTAACGGTGATTTCACAAGTCTGTTCAAACCCTGGCGGTGCTCTGCAATGTATGTACTATCCAAACTTATAAATTCAGCAGCGCTAGAGAGTGTTACACTAGAGCATTGTACTCGTGATGCATTAGATTCGCATACGGTGTCCGTCCATCCGACGATTTAAGGGTTGAGTTGATGTTCAAAACTAATTCGAAGACAGGAAAAGTTACAGTATAAGCGTCGAACAACACGAAACGCATATCATAACACCATTCGCGCGAATCGCTCTTGAAAACAAAATGACTGTTTTTTCGAGCCTATTACGGTTAAGAAAAAAATAGAATCCCGAGAAAACAAGAGAGGTAAGAAAAAAGACCACTTCAGAGGCATCAGATATCAAGTGCACAATAACCCCGACCAACTCTTATTTTTTTCCAAGAGGAGTCGTCATTTCAAATGCACGTTCATGCTATTACCATGATGGTGACAGAACCAACAGCAAGTCTATTCTTGGCACCATTGTATGGGTTATAAATCCCTGGACGGAAAAAGCATACTAGTGTGGGGGAGTGACTCTTAGGTGCGCAGTATATCACCGATTCAAATATTTCTGATTCTTTCCACCCCCGTAAACCATTCATTTCAGAATACCTTCCAAATGGGAAGATGCTGTGCAAGCTAAGAGCTGGAGAAATAGATTGACTTAAAGGTGGGCACGACAATAGGTACACACGTATAGTAAAACTTACGACATATTACACATCACTGGACTACTTTTATATACATTCGACTCCATGGAGATTACGAATTTCCCCTCACTCACAATTTGAAATACAAAAATTCACAATTTCAAAGGATCGGAAAAGCGCCTAATTAGTAAGACGCGGGTACAAAAGATTTGTACTTGAGAATGCACATCTAAACATCAAAAGACAATTTCGAGAATGATCGCTGCCTACGACTTCCTAGTGACGGTACAGGAGACAATTTCGGGGTTCACCTCCACGGCGGCCGAGGCTAGAAGGTCTACCCCTCCCGACACGACCACCACCGCCGGCACCCCTGTTCACGGCCCTAGGGTGGTGGCCAAGCGAGGGTGACAAGGAAGAGAAGGGCAAAAGGGCGCCGAGATGACTGCTGGTGATATGGCCTTCGCGCGCGTAGCACGACCGAATCCCACAGACGACCCTAGCGGGCCCCCCTCTCTCTGCTCCCCCTCTGCCCTCGAGGAAGTTTAATGTACAGAGATGCCTTGATAAATCGGTTGATACATTTTCTTCTCATGCGTCCGCAGCGCTCAAATACGCAACTGCAACACTGAAAAAGTGAGCAGCTGCATCTGTGTTTTAACCTATATTAAGAGACTGTACCCTAGTTGCATTGCCTGAAAGGTCACCGTTGATTGTTTTATCCTTCCGTTCAGCATGCTCACGCAGGACTTCGTGAAATCGTGCGATATATCGGCTACTATGAAAGCGATACGAAAACGACAGTCAATGAGTTGTATGGATGAGCGACATTTCACGTTACGCGATGGAATGCAATATAATTTAATTGAAGAGCAAGGGGCCTGGGATGACACGTAGCGGTGGAAACTAAATGCCGACGCTAGGGCCAGTCAGACGGAAGTAGACGTCTGGAAATAACACGAGGAACGATACAAGCAGAATAAATAAGGATTAGGAATACTGATAGAGATATCAAAGAATTTAGCAAGTCAGAAGCCCGCAGAGGATCGTGGTTACCAGTTAGGAATGTGGCGATGGTTATTTGGCTTAATCTTCCGACATGCTACCACAAGTGTTAAGTCAACAGAACGAAGAGTGATTGAACAAGTATAAATAAGGTTGGAAGAAATTAAGAATTATGCCTTATTTGATGGTTACATCACGTTCGAAAGCGGAGGAGACAAGAAATAGTGAAGAATTGAGAAGTTATGCCGAGGAAATCGAATCTTTCAAAATAAAACCAACAATGGCTCTCAAATGCTGGAGAAGCAGGTTAACTGCAATTTAAGCACCCTCTTCCGCCTCCTTTACGTCATCCGGCGGATGGTCACAGTAGACGACGAGCACATGAGCTGTTTTCTTTCAGAACGTTTACCATTCATACGCTTGGGTGTTAAGAATAAAGATTATTGCAACACACAAAGGAATTCAATGGCATCATGCGTAACTTTATGGAAAAGACGTCAGCTCTCATTATTTCCTTACACAGAGGAATGCTGGCATTGCGATGAGTGAGTTAAAGGAACAAGAATATTGAACGAAATATATCTTCTCTTGTTATTAATAATCTTACCAATGACGGGAGTTCGTACTCATCGTGAGTGAGGAAGGAAACTAAAGGAGAGCCAACTAAATTAAAATATTGAGTCAGAACTTAAGAAATCAACTGAGATATTGAATCGTTTTCGAGAACGTAGACAAACCAAGGTGAAGGGTCAATGATGAAGGTTAAAATAATATATACCTAAAGCATTCGACCAACTCAAAGTACATGCGGGGATCGTTAATCAAGTACGACTTGAAGTAAGGCATTATTCTAAACGTTGGGAAACTGAATCATCATACGATAACGAAATTTCAAGGATTTAGAGAAGTGTATTTGGCGTTCTAGATCACTTAACATTCGGGAGCCTCTTTCAACGTTTATCTCAGCATCATTGTAAATGCACATTATAACTCCTCCCCCCTCCTCGAATCGCATGCTCGTTGAATTGTACCCGTGAGAGGAATCAACATTTCGCACTACGCCGAAGAAGAATTTTCACGAGCAGTCATCGTAAAGTGGAGAGCGCGCATTCCGAAACGGGAGACACGACGCGATCCGCGCTCTTCCCGAAAAAACTTCAAAGTGAGGAGCGTAACGAGGAGTAATATCGCCTAATGGAAGGGCGACCAATGGGTGATGCGGGGGTTGAGTCTGGCCACGCCATTAAGCGAGGGGTCAACGGCCAGGCGAGGAGGACGTTCAATCTAGGGGGAAGGGGGGGCACTGACGCGTTCGCACGCACTCTCGACGCTGCACCGGAAAACAAATCTGCAGGAAACATACGATTTCGCGAACCACGCGCAAATGGAAACGCAAAGGAAAATATTTTCAGAGGGGTGCGTCAGAAGAGTGCTACGGCGATAAAAAAAAAGGAAGAGCAACCGAAACAAAACACGCTATTCACCTCCCCTCCGGAATCCCACTCGCGGCCACAAACGCAAAAAGCACTCGCGCGGTGTTCGTCATTTGGTCTCGCACCGGAAAGGGTTGGGTCGCCATATTTCCACAGTTCGCCACGGCTCGGGAGGAGGGCGTTCCCTCTCTTCCGTCGTCCACTTTTTCCGCGGGGACGTCCGGGACGCCCTGGGAAGGACGGGGTGGTAGGAGGAGGAGGTCCGGAGCGCAGTCGCAAGCGTGACAGACAGACGCAGTGCCCAGCGGCGCGGAGAAAAAAATTCAAAGGACCATTTGCACGCTCGCTTCGCACACGAGTCCTGCAGTTATCACGCTCGGGTCAGCGGGACGAAACCAATGAGAATGTTCCAGTGAGCGAGCGACGGCACCAGATATGTTTGGAGAGCAAATGAGGGTCCCTAAATTGAATGCATTCACGACAATTCCCTGGAATGGGAACTAAGCAACGAGTCTCAAAAACCCATCTAGTAAAGGACGTTGGGATTTGAAATGGCTGGGAAGGTCGAATGTTGCTCTCATAGGCACCCGTTCAACTAAAAGCGTACGGTAATCTGCAAGCTTCAGTTTCCTTCCAGATAGCTTGGACCCCCGCGACATACCTGAACGCCCATTACCACATTTCCTCATCTGTTGGTTAATCTACAGCAGGGGTCCCCAAACTGGGGGGCGTGAAGATATTACAAGGGGGGCGTGAGTGCTAGACCACTTAAAAATAAAAATCTCTGAGTAAATAAAATCCAAACATTTCTTTAATTAATTTTATGTAGTAGATTTTTAAAATCAACCTTGATGTTTAGAAAACTTAACAATCCAATTGTATAAAACTCTTTTATAGCAAAAATATATAGCTTTTTGTCGATGTTTTTCTCTTAACTTATAATGTTGTATTTTGTGATAGTAAAAATACATGTTTTGTTTTCAATATAATACTTGTTTTTTCACATGCCCACAAAATTTACTGTGAAGGTTTCCATTTTAACAGGAGGGGGCGTAGTGAATAAAAGAATGGGAACCCCTGATCTACAGGAAGCATGTTCAGTGAGTAACATTGGTAGGTTTTCTACAGGAATATCATCACGATAAAAGTTCAGGAATAAGCTTTAAATATTAATACGCTTAAGGAAAACTGATAAGGCTCCATTCATTTTACTTTTTAGACAGGACCCTATTATACAGAATAATTTAGGAACTAAAAAAATCAGTGCTCAAACCGAAGGTTGGTTTTTGATAGGTGAGGGTAGAGCTCACCACGTACTAAGCCATTGGTGCGTGAAATTCACACATTCAGGGTAGGGGGGCCAGTTCTTTTACCTGGGCAACCTGCAATTTCACACGAAGTTATAACACGTAGAAAATTGAATCGCGAGTATTTTAGGTGGGGATGACCAGAAAGACTTCTGGTCGGGTTTTTCAATATGGACCCTCCGGTCGGTATATCAGCGCTCTATATACCACCACCACGACCCCATTTTGAGGCAAACGACCCCATTTTGAGACATTAGTCACAATAAATAGTAGGAAATGACAAGTGACCAACGACAAAACATCATTTTAGAAGACAGAAATAAGGACCCCAAGAGATAAGATTTTTTTTCATAATTTTAATTTCACCCCAGGCGAGGCATAAAGGCACGAGGCATATTACATGTATTCATAGTAAAACAAATCATGCGATGCTTGCGCCTATTCATCATACGTTCATCATTTAAGAATGATTGTTGAATATAGAAGACGAATAGCAAAGAAAAAAGTGCTCCTAATCAAATAGAAAATATTAAGAGCACGATGGAGCACAGGTTCTCTCGGAAGTAAGCCACTGAATTGAGTTTAAATTTGAAGCTGAATCAGGTTGCCGCTCGAGGATAATTTGGTCTATTTCCCATAAAATAAATGTCCGAAATAAAAAACCTCTGTCCTCCTTATCTCTCACCTCTAATGACCCATGTCGTTGGTTAACACACAAATAGCGACCGTAGCCCTATGGTGAACGAACGAAATGGAACTTTCGAAAAACTTGAATGATCAATATGAAATGTACCGCGCTACACTTTCCAGCATCCACCTCCATTCCATTCGAGAACCATTATCGCCTATACAGCAGCGAAAGCGATGTTTGCACTCCGCTTACCCCCTCCTCTTCTTCACCTCCACCACCCTCTCTGCAAAAATGTACATATATGTATGCACTCGACGAACGAGGAATAAGTCACTAATAGACAATAAATGAAAACATAGACACGAAAAAAGGACACTCACATGTTTTGCAGAACTGTTTCGGCGGTGACCATCCGCCTTCATCAGCTAGAGAGAAGTGAGGTTCGAGGACTGAGGATAAGGAAGTTAAGGGGGAGGGAGGGTGGGGTAGAAGAGGAGAGAGTAGGAGAGAGAAGAGGAGTAGGGTTGTTTCAATGTGAGAGGTTGAGGCCCGGGAATTCAAATGCCCTCATTACCCATATAAATGAAAGTTCACGTGTTCTGACGTCGATATCGGAAGCAGAATCAGGGAGTTTATCTAATACAGTGAGGGAAAAACAATTATCAAACGGAAGGTTATGGTTCATGGAGTGTAAAGAGATCATGGCAAGATTTAGTGGAGAAACGGTGGTTGTTAATTCTAAGGGATAAGGGGGTTGTACATTTTTCAATATAAAAGGCGGGTCAGTGGTTGCATGTGAGCATAATATACTAATTTATTTTATTATTTTCTATTCTACATTTTTTGACAAGCAATTGGCCGGGAAGCGGAGTCGACGGGAGGTGGTTGGGTGCCTGTGATTGTGGTGCTGGATGTAATTGTTGATTAGTGGGCAGGTTTTACAGCGTGGGTGGTTGCAGGGGCGTACCAAAGGGTTAGTGGATTTGAGGATATCTCTTAGATTGGCGTGTCGTTTGTAGAATACTGAGGGGCATTGTGGCAAGACGGAAGATGTCTTATCATTATATTTAAGGATGGGAAAGAGGTTTTTGAAGATAGCCTTTAATTTGTATGCCTTTGGAAAGAAAGTGGTACAGAGGTTAAGGGCAGCTGGTGTTGATGTTTTCTCTGACGTCGATATCGGAAGAAATATTCTGCATTTGCACCCACTATGCATTGAAACCTAGGAAAGAATGTCACCAGTGGGATTTACTAACTCTACTATTTCTTCCCGACATGGATAAGTTCCACAAAGTCAAGCCTGAAACTGTTTTTTATAAATGAAAGACAGTTATATAAACATATATAACATCCAACAACATTAGAAACTGTGAATCCCAATGAGATACCACATTCACAGGCAGAGAAATCCGCTAAAGTTTACTATACTTCTGCTTGCCTACTCAGTACTGAAAATACAGCAGCATTCCAATTGAAATGTTTCATCAACGAAGTTCAAACAGCAGTTAGCATAATGGAGCAAAGAACGTGAACCAACAAAAAGCAAAGTGTAAAATATTCAATCGGTATTTTATATGTAAAGTTGAAACCACCTGAAACATGAATTTCGTGTTTCAGGCGGAGGCTCTACCATGAAATCTTAGCAAGGACGTACACGGAAATGGAGAACAGGAGAAGCTAACGTTATTCAACGAAAAAAGCCGCAAGCATCAACAGAAGAGCTATCATTTAAAAAAAAGAAGTAGTGTTTTTGGCTACTTCCATCTTAGGCTAAAAAGATTTACCATCCATGCACATGGAAGAAACATCATAGCTCGACAGCGCATATAGATGCGCCACTGTAATACTGAAATGCCGATTACGAGTATCTCGCAACCATCAGTTCAAGTATCCTCCTCCTCAGCGAACTAAATATTTTGAGAGCAGTCTCCTCCGACGGACTGGCAAATAACTCCCAACTCAACCGTCAGCTCAATGAAAGCGTTGCTTGCGTTCTCACGCGAGTATCAAAGCCGAGGGATGAAAAACTCTTCCACTCAGGATTACCTAGTTTCCAAAGACGAGACGATTCTTCCAACTTCAACGCTTCGGTTGAGCACAATTTCAGAGAATTATTCGAGCCAATGACAGAGCTCAGGCCGCACTAACCCTCACCAATTTCATTCGAGAAAAAGTAACTCCTTTTAGAAAATTAATTAATCCCGACCAATCGACTGAGATGTAATCGGGTGCGAGAGGAGAGAAGCATCGACGGGGAAAACTCGACTGCACGAACACATCCCCCCAGTGACTTATCAGTTCTGCACGCTTCCCCCTTCCCCAATGATACGCACGGTAGCTACCTACCGCGGTGCCTTAAAGGCGCCTTCCGCGGCGGTGGCAATTGAAGTTTCCGCGCGCAACTTTGAGCCGCAGAAGTTTGTCCAACAGCTGAGGAGCGCTCCCCGAATTACAGTATCGAAGACTCCTCCTTGCCCAAGTTTGAAGCCATCTCATCGGAACTCTCTCCCGAGCGAACATCGAAAAGAGAAAAAATCTGCTCCCCGGAATGCGCGCCGCAAACTTTTCAGCCCGAAAGGTGGCGAACACTCGCGAAGCGCGTTTAGCGCACACGTGCGCCGCTAAACTTCGTGGAACCAATTACCCCTTGACTACGCAAAGTATAATCGTTAATGACGTAATGGATACGGCGCTCGGAGACTGAACGAAAGGAACTGGGCTCCATTTCGGTCGCTACGTCAGGTAACCCCGAGAAGAGACTCGAGTGTGCAACGTAATGAGTGTCCGAGTACCTCCAAAACCAGAAGTAACCTCGTCATTCCCATTTCGTGGATTGACACATCGTCGAACTAGGCACAAGATCCACCCTCATGTCGAACACCTTGCTCTAGTTTTATCATTTTGATAGCACACATTTAATGCAAAACACATTGAGTTCGGAAAATCAAGTAGGTAGCCATAAAACTGATAACACAGCCAGAAGAGCATGCCTGGTAATATTTTTTATTTGCTTATTTCAAGTAAATGCGAGACAAACTAATTAATTAGCTAAGAGCAAATTGATAATATCAACACCCATAAGCCTGTCCGGAGGTATATAATAAAACTAAGAGAGGCCAGACTCAACAAAGTAAGCCCATTGCCAAGCTTGGTAATATAAAGCAGAGCAACTTGATACCTATTGCTTATAATAATAAACGGGCAAGTATGAAACTGCGCTACGAAGTAAATGACATAGGTAGGGGGTGGGAGTGAAATTCTGGCGTTGGGATGGACCGCTAGGGACATTTGAATTTCGTTAGGTCATTTAAAATCTGCACAATGGGTAACATTATCTTCAAGAACTTCTCAGAGTTCAAACCCACCTACAGTATTAATAACTCAGTGGAATTGGCTGGTCAGTTAAACAACATAACACCCCCTCACAATGGAAAACTAGTTTTCTCCGATGCTCAAAATCTCTTTACACGAGTCCCGGCAGGAGAAGTTTCCTTAACCTTAGAGCTTTACAGGTAGTTGTCGGTTAATGAAGATATAATAAGATGAAACCGGAAAAATAAAACGGTTTGTGCGTCTCTAAATAATTTCCAATTCAACAAGAACTTCTACAAGCAGAATTATGGCCTATCTTTGGGTATAATGCTTTCCGAGCAGAGATTTTTAAGGACTCAAAAGAATACAACCTTTGTAAAACACCCGTTAATCAAAAATATCTGCCATTAATTCAGATATGTTGATGGTGTTTTAGGTTTATACACAGGCAGTAAAAGACAGCTGTGATCGTTCCTAACGGAATTAAAATGTTCCCAGTTGTTTTCCCTAGTTAAATCCTACCCTCAAAGACCACAATACCCGGGCTCATCATTCGCCACCCAACGCCACAACATAACCACCACCGCTCAAGTACCAACCCTCACCCCACCTTCTCCAATTGTATACAAAAGACTCAGAACGGTGCACATTGCATTGCTACCTTGTCAATGTCGCTCATACTTCGAAATCAATAAGAAGAATAAACTAAATTTTGGAAATTGACAAATTTATTTTCTTAACATTATGGTCAATATACCTCAATTCCTCGACTTTAATTCACACAAAGTATGATTATTCCCCAACCAATCGCCATTCCGGCATCAAAATACCGTTCCCGTTTTCTGGAACAATTGTGCAGGGGTTTGCAACTAACGCCAAGTGGTCCCCCACTACTTCAAAAAGCCATTACATTCACGTAAACTCTCTCTCGTTTCTGCATTAAGCAATGCCATTACTTAAAATTACAATAAGATAACTCATTTCCCCTCTTTAACATTCCAACTCTTAAATTATTTATATCCCCGCCCATGGCACACGCTCAAGCGTTGGGGAGCTTATTTACTCTCCAACATATAAAGGTACTGCATGTATGTACATACATAGTTTTTGGTAACTGGAAGTATTGACAGCAAAAGTCATTAGCATCACGCATCATCTACTTCTCTTTATCATAGAAGCTTGTAGAATTTAATGAGTCACATAGGAATGTGATAGCATATGGCATTTAATAATAATAGTTTATGCTCAACCCGAAAGTTGGGTTTTGATAGGTGGGTTAGAGGTACTAGCCATTGTCGTGTGAAATTCACACATTTAGGGTAGGAGGGGCAATTCCTTTCCCTGAGCCACCTAGGTTTGCCTAAGAAGTTCTGACACCCAGAAAATCGATTCGCGAGGATATTAGAGGGTGGTGTACACGGAAAGGATTCTGCGCGGGTGTTGAACCCGGGACCCTCTGGTCAGTATCTCAGCCCTCTACCCTCTAGGCCACCATGACCCCCATGGCATTTCAGATTCGATTATAATCTATCCAGTACGTTTTCAAATAGCAATCACTACGCAACATATTCCGGTATAAGGTATGGGTGTTATTAGTAACTAGTCTCAAGTAGAAATCATGTAATTTTCCAGTAATATTCATTGCTACATCTACTTCTACATAATACCCTGCAAGCAACCATAAATGTGTGTGGCAGGGGGTGAATTCTCACCAAACATACACTACATATCATTACGCGACGGACTCGAGGATGACCAAGCCATAAAGTGTTTCGTTGGCTTTCCTACAGCCTCATCTGTTTTTTTTCCTTTGAAGTACGTAATTTCGAACACTGCTCTCCTCCTTCCTGGATTTTGCCCATCCCATGTACAAGCATTTCCCCTCCCCTCGCCCGCCGCGGATGACTCACGCCTTCTTCCCCTTGACCCATTCATTCTCCGCCCCACCCTCTCCTTCGCCCCTCCCACTCCCCTCAAGCAAAGTGCTTGCACCGAAGCGTGCTAGTGCAAAGCGAATTTTGAAATAAACATTTGCGATCCACTTCGCGTGCTGTCAACACGTTTTACAGACACGTATGTTTTGGCGTTTGATGAGCGGATGGTAAGCTGCAAAATTACAGCCTTCAGCCAGAAAACTGTCGTTAGTCCAAAGATTGGATTGACTGGTGTCAGTGGAAGTAACCACGAAACAAGCCCCAGAGTTTGCAACTCCTGGTAGTGATGGGCATTTCTTTCTTTCTTTAACCCATTGGTGTGGGACAAGGGAAAATATGCTTAACATCCTTCAGCGCAGACACCTTCGTTTGCAAAGGAATCTTACGGACTAGACAATGGTGAGTTATTGATATTTCTCAAGATATTAACGAGGATATAAATGTAAAACGTGCTATTTTGCTATTGATTCATCGGTAGCTACTCGGACTGGGTGATGATAGATGCGAAGTTTGATCGTTGAGAGGAGGGGCAGAAACAGAGCTAAGGACAGGAAGAATTCGAGCATCTAGGCTGGCAGCTGCTGAGACCAAACGCAAAGAAGTTCCCGAAGTGGGTGAGCGAGCAAGCGTTCACACTTGACTCCGTTTAAAGGTGAAGGATCGTCCTGAAGCGTGCTATTGGCGCAAATTAGGAGGCGGCCGTCTGGACTTGCGGGAAGGAGGAAGAAGACATTCGTCGGCAAACAGATAGGAGAACGAGGAGGGGGGGAGGAGGGAAGGGAGGTCTCGCCAAAGACGAGGAGAAAGCCGCGGTTCCTCCGCCTTCAGAGCGCGAGATGCCGTGCCGGAGAGTAGCGCCAAGACCCACGGCGGCGGTCGGAACGAGAACTATGGCTTTCTAACGTCGCTGGGCAGAGAGGGAACGTCTCTCCTCACTTCACGCCGAGGAAGGAGGAGGGAGGGGGATGAGAAGAGTGGAGGTCAGGCGCCGACCGGCAAACGCTTGAGGGCCGCCCACGACGACCAGAAGGCCACAGCCAGGCCCCCTTCTTTGGGATACTCCGATTGTGACGTCACGAGGAGGTGTTTCGCGGGAGTGGGGGAAGGCGGCTGGATGAAAGGGGGGCGTTGCCTCGATCTCTTCATTCCCACACAAGCCGGTCGAGAGAAGCTTCATCTGCAAAGGCGTCTCCCTCCCAACCCCTCCCCCCCCCCCCATCAGAACAACAGTGTGCCCCAAAATACTCCCAGCGGACGACTCGGCCCACTGCGAACTGCTCCAGCTCGGGAGGACGATCCCGCTGATCGAGTGGACCAGTCTCGGCGATTACACCGTATATAATACATACGCTAAAGATACACCAAGCCTCGCTTCAAATGAGGTTTCAGTTGCACCATTACATGCGTTAGGTTGGGAATCACTATCAGCTCGTATATCATTGAACGGACTAAATCTCTCGAAAACTTTAAGGCGGTTTGGTTTACGCAGTATGCACAAAATATTTCATCATATTAAGGTATACTAGATTATCATCATTATCGGTCAACAATCCTAGGATTGGTTTGATGTAGCCCTCCATTCGATTCTTCTATCGACCAACCTCTTCATATTGACGTAGCTCCTGTTTTACATACTTCACAACTTGCACCATATACTGTAACGTCGTGCCTTGTCGGGTTCCATTTTTATTTGTTTTGTTCGTCTTGTGTATTTGGTTTCGTTCGTTGTTTTGTTTTTGATGATATTGATTTGTATGTTAATGTTTTACGTTGTTTATTGATTTGTATGTTAATGTTTTACGTTGTTTATTGGTTTTTGTTTGAGGGTTGCCATGGATCGTTAAAAAGGTTGTTGACAGGATTGTTAAGAAAGGTTTTGGAAAGATAAAGACGTGGAATAAAGAGGGGCAATGCCCAAACGAGTTTTTAATAAGGTATACATTAATTGAGGGATCCCGACGTCACAGAGGTGAATATTTTTGGTGGCAGCGGTTGAGGATACAAATAAGGTGGAACACGAAATCGTCGGGATCCAGAAACAGTGGGATCGAGAACTCGGCGGATTCCAGGAACGGTGGTGCCCGGAACCTTTGGATTAAGAAGCGTCGGGGTACAGGATCGGTGAGATCCCGAAAAGCCAGAGTCCAAAGGCTCGACACAGGATTCCGGAGTTATCGCGGCGAGGCGCTTGGACGGGCTCATCCTACGTAGTCTACGGAAGAACGCCATAAGTTGGACGAAATTACGGCCTACGAGATAGGTGAGTACCAGGTTTTGCATTGGTAACTTTGGTGGCAAAGAAAATCCGAAAATTTGCTTTGTAAGAAAGGCATTAGAAAATGGCGTTCTTAGGGAAAGCTAAGAAAGAGGAGTTGAGATATGTGGCCGAAGAATTAGGGGTTATAGTGAGTGCTGCTGATAAGATGGTGCAGTTAAAGAAAAAGATTGCAGAGAGTCCCGAGTATGACGAAGGTTTCGTTCAAAATATTTTAGAGGATTATCAAAGAAAAAAAATGGAAGAACTGGAAGAGAGACGATTAGAAAATGAGAGAGAGAGTAGAAAAGCTGAAGAGAGGAAGTTGCAATTAGAGGTAGAATTGGCAAGATTAAAAAGTGCGGAAAGGAGAGCAGATTCGGAAGGAGGAGCGACAATTTCCGGCAGGATGAACCCTAAAATCGAGTTGCATAAGGTGATGCCAAAATTCGTGCCACAAGATACGGATGCTCAGTTGTTTTTGAGTTTATTTGAAGGTCAAGCAAGTATAGTGGGAATTGATCCTGAGCAGTGGGTGTCTCATTTAATTGGCTTATTGCCAAGAGAAATGGTTGATGAGCTGGCTCGGGAACCATGTGAATTTCGGTATGATTATAGTCATGTTAAAAGACTAATATTGGTGAAATATAAGATTGGAACGGAGAAACTAAGACAGCTATTTATGAATAGTCAGAAGCCGGTGAATTTAACTTGGAAGGAGTTTGCATACAGAATGAAAACTTACTGTGAGGGTTGGTTAGAAGGACATGAAATCCGAGAATTTGAAGAATTAAAGGACCTAATCATTTGTGAGCAAATTAAACGAAGAGTTTCTCACGAAATTAGGGATCATTTTATTGACCGCTGGGCCAAGCTAAAATCCACCAACGAAGTAACTACTTTGGTTGATGAATACCTCACAGTACGTGAAGAGAGAGGAAGCAGGGGCGGGGGAACACGGTATCATTCAGGACCCATTAAGGCGACCACTAATAACCCAAGTCATTATGAACGGGAGAAAACGTATGAATCGTACGGGGCATCAAATGGTAGCTCAAGGCCAACTTTTCCCGCTAGGAACACGAACTATACGCAGAATCATACTTGGAGGTCAAGCAACGTAAAGGATCCGAATTATCAGGAATATGAGAAGCGAGCGGAGAAGACTTGCTATATCTGCCATTCCCCCTCCCACTTTCAGGCAAATTGTCCGAAAACCAAAGAAAGAAATGGAAGGACCGCTTACATAAATCACGTAGAACAATTCGCTCAAGAGGACCAACGTGAAGAGGATAAGAGGAATGGAGTCGATTATTGTGCCGATGTGGGCCGCATCGAAAAACTTGAGAGAGTAAATCAGAAGGATGCTTCTTCCGGACTAGCATCGTATATGTCAAGGGGAGTTGTGAATGGGCACGCTATGAGTATTTTACGTGATACTGGAGCATCCATCGATGTTATTGCGAGTACATATATAAACCCTGAAAGGTACACAGGAGAACTTGTTAGAGTGAGAACCCCATTGCCGGAGGAATCTGCATGTTTACCTGTTGCAGAGGTAGAAATTGTGGGGGACTTCGGGCGAGTGTTTTCCAGAGCTGCCGTAGTTCGGAGTTCCTTGGACAGAGGGTACTACATCTTAGGAAATAAAACAGCCGAACTGATTGAGCAAAAGACGACGCAAGATCCTCGGCCAGAATTATTAAATGCTGTTACGACTAGAGCTGAAGAGGCAAGACAAGTGGATGTAGAGGAAGACGACTTTATGAGTGAGGCTGTCGAAAGAGAAGAGGAGGAAGGGAAGATCGAAGAACAGGAGGATGAAGAGCCTGAGATTCTAAGATTCTTGGGTTTATTTATTTCTGGGTTTATTTATTTATTTATGGGACTGTGTAATTACTACAGGAAATATATCAGAATGTTCGCATATTTAGCCGCTCCTATCACAAATCTCACAAAGGGGAGGACACGGATGGGTAAAATAGAGTGGAGTAAAAAAGCAAATACAGCATTTGAAAAACTGAAAGAGGCTTTGAGTGCTCGACCAGTATTAATGGCCCCGGACTTTGAAAGTGAATTCCTAGTACAGACAGATGCATCCGAGAATGGAATAGGCATTGTTCTCTCTCAGATGGGAACAGAAGGAGAGGAGCATCCCGTACTATTTCTTAGCAAAAAGTTCAACGATACTGAGAAGAGATATGGGACCACAGAAAAAGAATGTTTAGCGCTTGTGTGGGGAATCAGGAAACTACACTGCTATTTGGACGGTGAGAGGAGGTTTCGCATACAGACGGACCACAATCCTTTAGTGTGGCTACAGAGCGCAGCACTGACAAACCCTAGGCTGATGAGGTGGGCCCTAATCTTGCAAAATTATAATTTCGAGATTGAGCATCGGAAAGGTCCATTGCATGCTAATGCTGATGCTTTAAGTAGGAGTATGAAATAATTGCCACTGAGGGTCCGATTCCAAACCTGGTGCTCCTTACCAGCTGAGATGCTGACCTGTCGAGTAAGGTCGTGACTTCACGACCTGTACTCGTCTAGAGGGAGGGGGCAAGTCTGTAACGTCGTGCCTTGTCGGGTTCCATTTTTATTTGTTTTGTTCGTCTTCTGTATTTGGTTTCGTTCGTTGTTTTGTTTTTGATGATATTGATTTGTATGTTAATGTTTTACGTTGTTTATTGATGTTGTTTATTGGTTTTTGTTTGAGGGTTGCCATGGATCGTTAAAAAGGTTGTTGACAGGATTGTTAAGAAAGGTTTTGGAAAGATAAAGACGTGGAATAAAGAGGGGCAATTCCCAAACGAGTTTTTAATAAGGTATACATTAATTGAGGGATCCCGACGTCACAATACCTCATACGAGGCCTGCCTTTTCCATTCTTCCCGTTAATTTTTCCCTCGACGATTGTCTTCATCATGTTTTCGTGTTTCAAGATGTGGCCCATTAAACTGTACCGTCTTCTTTTTAATGCTTTCAGTAGACATCTCTTCTCTCCCACTCTTCTTAACACTTCTTCGTTTGTCACTCGATCGATCCATTTATCTTCATCATTCTTCGGTAACACCACATTTCAAATGCTTCCAGCCTGGACTTCTCTGCTGCTGTTATTGTCCATGCTTCGCTGCCATATAGTAGAACGCTCCAGATGTATGTCCTAATGAAATGTTTTCTCACTTCCACGCTTGTATTTGCAGCTGTAAGCAGAATCTTCTTCTAGTAAAATGCCCTTTTTGCCTGGGCATTTCTACGGGCAATTTCTCTTTTACTCGTCCATCGCTGGTTACTCGACTTCTCAGGTAACAGACTCTTCCACCTCCTTGATTTTTTGTTTTCCTAGTTTAGCATTGATCTTGGCTTCCTTTCTCCTACTGCATACCAATACCTTAGTTTTCTTTTTATTGATCTTTAGATGATATCTGGCCATTGTTCTTTCCAAACTTCCTAGTGTCTTCTTTAAATATCCTTCTGTTTCTGTCATTACCACAATGTCATCGGCGAATCGTAGCATGCTGATTTTCCCCCCGTGGATATTCACTCCCGGAGACTTTTCTTTGACTTCTTGGATGGCTTTCTCGACGTACACATTGAATAATACGGGAGACAGTGCACATCCTTGCCTCTCCTTTCTTTATGCTTGCTTTTGTACTGCTGGGTCCTGATTTGATTATGGCCACCTGGTTTTTATACAACCTGTGCTTCGGTCATTGTATGATACTCCAATTTCTTTCAGAACCGTTAGCATCATATTCCAATCCACGTTTCAAATGCCTTCTCCAAATCTACATATGCAATAAACGTCAGTAGATTCTTCTCTATTATCTTCTATATAAGTAGCCTGAGGGCCAAAATCGCTTCTCTTGTGCCCTTGTTTCTTCTGAACCCGAATTGGTCCTCATCCAGGAACTCCTCCGCTTTTCGCTCTATTCTTCTATAGATGATTCTGGTCAATAACTTCGAAGCATGTGTCGTCATGCTTATGGTCCTAAAAAGTTCACAGTTCTCACCTCTCTTCTTTTTGGCAATAGGGATGATGATGTTCAATCTGTATGTAGGGATGATCTCAAAGTCGTTGGGTATCTCTCCTGTTGAGTACACATCGCATATGGTTTTGTACAGCTGAGTAAATGTCTTCTCTCCGGCATTTTTTATTAGTTCGGCAGGAATATCGTCTATTCCCGGAAGCCTTATTATCCCTTAGAGCTGCATTAAATTCTGATCTTAAGATTAGGGCTCCCAGTTCATCCTTATCGACTTCATTTTCCCCTTCATTTTCTGACGACGGGAGGCCGCCAAGTCACAGCATCTTCACAGGTTTCTGAGTCATTTAAAGGCTTATCTTACCCAATGATAGACCAATACCCCCTTCGAGTCCCGCCGCTCTTTGTCCACGACTGCTTATTCGACGAGTTAACTCGCTTATCTCGCAGCTAACCTCTATATCTACAGGTCGACCCACCATCTGCAACCCGGTGGACGCACTCGGTGGCTGCTCAGCCCCGAGGTATTAGATTATACCTAAATATAAGGTAAGAGGTAGGTATACATAACATCACGGAGAGGTATACAATGACTTTTCAGTCAAACAAGGAGAAACGATAGAAGCCAGAGCTACGTGTAGTAGCCAGAGTTCTATGAAGTAGCCATGTTGCATGTCAATTAAATGTTTGGTGATCTTCATCCCCTGCCGCACACACTAGTGGTGACTTGCAGGGTATTGCTTAGATGTAGATGTTTCGCAACCGGGAAAACAATTAATTTTAAGACAATTTTCTTCTACAAAAAAATCACCTGGTTGTATTGGACATTTGAACATCCCAACATTATAATAAATACGGACCAAACAGTGCCGAATTTTTTTATCTTAAAATTTTCGTTAGTCTTTCGTACTATTATATATAACCATAATTTCGTAAGGCCATTCTACCAAGATTCTTATTCACTTACAGTTAACACGACGTCAAATAAGAACCCTGACAAATATGAACCCGCATCATGACCAGTATATCATGCCTATAAAGCTGGAAATGAACCAAAGATAGCCTGACAATAGATGGAAACTAAAACCCCACTGTCACCTTGATTCCCAAACTCACTGGACGGTGAGGGAGGACGCAAAGGGCGGATAAGGCGGGTCTAAGAGGTCGAGAGAAAGGAAGGGCTTCTGCATCGTCATCCTTTTGGGCATGGTTCAACGGGACATCCTCGGCGGGAGCCATATAATCCTTCTTTCCAAGTCCTCAGCTCACCCACGCAGACAATGGCCACGAGAGACGCGTTCGCCCTCTTCCTCCAAATCCGCTAAGAATAAATCCTAAACGGATCACTGGATTAAAGAATTACTGCGGCTTCTTCTACGTTCTACTATTTCAGTCACCAACCAGAGTTCACCTTCCCGTCCCCTAAACAGCCTTGCGGTCGACCCTTCAAGCCTTACTCCCAAAGAGCTCTCTCAACGATTCCCAAAGTCCAGAATTGGTGGAATACAGAATGCTACTGGCTGCTATAATGGTGACGGAAACGCTCGAAGGTGAGCATGGAGGCAAACCGAGTTTACCGAAAGACAATCTCATAGCTTGCAGTAGCTAGTAGATTCACCTGGACGTGCTTTAAGGAGAACCTACATACAGAGAATGAAAAGTCTAAGAAGTGTAAGAAATTATTAAGGCCACACACGTCACGATAGCAAAGTCTGTCAGACTATAAACCCTTAATCTAAAACTTGCTAGGCGAGAGAAGCAAAAATCTCAGAGTTTCGGATTGGCAAGCGAACTTCGTAACTTCGGAAAGTTAGGCTAAAAAACAAGGTATAAAATATATAACAACAAAATAACTTGATATATACACTCAAAATAAATTGAATAATGACGCTAGGTGTTGATACTGATCTTATATAATTGGAAAGTAAAATACTTTTTTTATTTTGACCACATTATTAAAGAGATACGTTTTTATTTCCAAACCCTTTAGGAGAGGGTTACGGTGGATAACAACTCAAGAGCCATTTTATTTAACCTATTGAACACAGCTCATTGAATAAATGTACGTCAATAGCTAACTGCAAAATTTTGTTCACTCCATGCACGCAGTCTCATTCTCGACGATGACTTTAAAAAATGTCCAAGATTATACCGAAGTATACTGCATACGATGCGAAATGAAGTATTTTTGAGGGGGAAATTTTCTCCGAATACCGAGGGCCCTTCAGAATCACTCTGGCTGCGAGTCCTTCCTCTCGAATGAATAAACGGACCCGAATGGCAGTCGGGCGATTAGTCCGGCAACCTGTCAGGGGCACTAGCGGGAAAAGGGTGTTTGGGGAAAAGGGAAAGGCTCGCAAGCAATCAATGTCTGTGCCGCCCGCCCTGCATTTCCTTCGGTCGCTGTGGCGACAGTGGGTGTCGAGGGAAAGCTGTTCCAAGGGAGCACCTGGGCCCCAAGAGGAGGATTATCGACGAAGGCTAGGGAGGAAGAAAAGAGGGAAATGTCTTTCGTTTACGCGAGCCTTTCTCGGGAGAAAAACCTTCCTCAATGCCGAACATTTTCACCCACACAAACAAGTGACAGGAGGAAGTGGATAACTGTTTAGTATTTTCCTCCGGAGGGAAAACTGCTACCAAATGCTGCTTATATCAAACTTCGATTGTAACCATACGTGCGTGGACATATGCGTGCGTAGATAACTCACATTCCGCAACAATAGAGCACACTGCGTGAGTTGAATGCTGATAGAAATGAGTGAAGCTCGGGCTAAAAATTTCCCATCTAAAAATACAATTCAAATAATACATAAATGGAAATTTGGAATTCGGAATGGAAAGGAATGCGATCTTAAAATCCGGGCGGGCCACTCGTGATTACAAGTGCGCAAAATGGCGAATATTCCACCGACATTGGCACGAGGTATCATTGAGGAAATGCAGAGTAAGGTGAACGTGGATAGTGAAATTTCCTGATATACATGCAGATTCTACAATCGTTTACGACAACCATTATTTGAACTTTGAATTCAACAGGTTCATTTCCGAACAATAAGCTTATCATTTTAAATTCGAAACGCCACCTTATACCTTGATCATATGAACAATGAGCCGCCGACAAAGACAACCACATAAAAGATAATACTGGAATCAGTTGAAATGTGGTGATACAAAAGAATGATGAGGAATAAATGGTTCTACCGAGTCACCAATAAAGAGTCTCTCAAATGGCTGACATAGAGAGAAAAGAAGTCTGATAAAAACTCGGAAATGAAGAGCGAGGGACCCAGTGAGGCATACCTTCAGACATGATAGTCTCATGAGGACAATCGTCGATGGAAAAGTGAATGGGGAGACTGGTAAAGGATGGACGCTAAAGAGGCGAGTGGATCAGGTAATTGAACGATGTAAAAAAGGTATATTATTATGTGTAAAGGTTGACTAATAGAAGAATCAAGCAGAGACCTGCGTCAAACCTACCTTAGATCTGATGACAAGTGATGATAAATGATTTCCTACCTTCTAAAATTCTACACAATTATGGTTTTTCCAACCACCATTTCAGTCGTACCGGCACATATCAAAAAATTACCTCCCACGATAAGTAAGAGAACACATCGTAAATGCATACGAGAGCAAGAATAAAACACATAAGAGCATAATGATACAAAATGCAAACAAAAACAAAAGAGTAAATGGAATGAATTTCGCTTGTGTTTCAAATGAATGAGACTATTTTCACAGTTCAAATTCGACCCCAAATATCACCTTTCCAGACGATGTTAGAACCCCAAGTAATCAATGGAATGGTAGAACGAAGTAGCGACGGTAAAATTTTATCACAGGCATTATTTAAGAGGAACCCGGGAGGGACTTCCCGCGGCCGTGGCGTTAAAAATAAAAGAACGAGCAACTGTCATGCGGACATAGCCTGGAAGGGCAAAAAACGTATGATATATCCACGCGCGGCGTAGCTTGAGCCATCCAGCGTGAAATCACTGTTCTAAAAAAATATGAATTGGTGCAATGATATACCCAATGTACGTACATTTACCTCGGTACAGCGTAAAATCGTTGCTTGGGAGGAAATAAAAATAAGTGAAGAGCGAAATGCCCGCGGCAGTTCGCGTAAAGACTACAAAATGGAAACCCTTGGGCCGGAGCCGCTACCTGCGCTCAGCATCGCAGAGAGAGAGAGAGCATCGGTCCCAACTCCACTCTCGCCAAAGAGCGGAAGACAATCACGTCCTTCGACGCATGACTGCACGAACACAATTCGTGAAGCGGCAAAAACCTTCCTTTCTAAACCCCGATTCGAGGCATGCTGTAACTAAATTGCGAGGCATTTAGATGAGGAGGGTGGAGGGTAGACTGAATCCGATTGCATGCGCTTGTTTTTAAAAATCTCCCCCGAGGGGAAATATTCGACTCCGAAGCCATTTTCCTCCGCGCAGGGATGGAAAAGGAAATTCAGTGGGTCCCCAGAGCCACTTGCAGCTCATGAGAATTGGCCTGCAGCCACGACTTTTGAAGGGAAGTTAAAAAAAAAGAAGAAAACCATATCCACACACATTCTACAAAGACTCTTTTCATATTCTAATGAGAGTGTTCGAAACCGAAAGGAAAATTGCGGTATAATGATACCATCCGTCTACAAATAAGAAAGATGCCTGCATAGTCAACAATCCATGGAAATTACCGCGCTAAATAAACCAAAGCAATACCAATAGTTGCGCCAATTTTAATATTTCAGAAAGTTATGCATTTAGGAGAACAATTATTCGAGCAAAGTGATTTTGTCGTTTCAGGAACTGAACTGCTTTTCCGCAAAGTAGTGTAAAAGACGGAAAAGGAATAAAGATTTTTCCTCCTAAATGAAGTAGACAAAACAACCAACAGAAATGATGTAATAATACTACTATTGCAGTGCAATCATATTGATAGAAGCACGGTTCTGTTCATTACAGCACTCAATGTTTCGTTGTTTCGGTGTCCTGGCCCTTTCGCAAAGGAGACGCCAGAATTTTTGCAACGTTTTAAATTGCAATTGCGAAAACAGGCGATTTCCTGCCAAATACGCAAATGGAAAAAATGACGCTCGAGAATACACAGACTAAAAAGTAAAACGTGCAAAAATACTAGGCAGATTATCCACGATTAAACGTAATGAGGCAAGGTAAAGAGTAACTGCAAACTGTAAAAGAGGCAACACCGACGGGCTACCGAGTTTTCAAATTCCATGCGCCACGTAGAGGGTGTCATTGGGATCACAGTTTTGTTGTCATGGTGACTCATCTATCTATATATATTAATTTTGTAGCGTGTCAGTCATCTAATATATATATATATTAATTTTGTAGCGTGTCAGTCAGTCCATCATTCTGCATCCGTTTTGTTTCTGTTCTGTCTTAATTTTTGAGCTTAAACTTCGTATCATGTAGATTTAGTTGAGACTCTACCTGGACCAACCAGACAGGCCTGAGTGTGTCTGGTTGTTTTGCTAGATATCAATGGATAAGAAGAGCGTTTTATCTTAAAATTACCTTTTATATACATACCAATTATTCCGTCACGTCATCCTTCGATGAAAATAATAGAATCAGCATACGACAAAGAAATAATTATCATTAGAGGTAACTTGCATAACCCTTGATGACCTTCAAAAACAATCTATAAGGGATTATTAGGCGGTGCAATAAATAGGCTATTCAGCTATATCAGAAAAAATATTGCACTCTCATATCTATATATATTAATTTTGTAGCGTGTCAGTCAGTCATTCGGTATCCGTTTTGTTTCGTTCTGTCCCTATTTTTGAGCTAAAAGAGTGAGGTTTGGTGCGTTGAGTGTGGATTCTCTGTCTGCTTGATTTGGTAGTAGTTTTGGATTTTTGCAGTTTGTGGTGCTGAGAAAAATGCAAGAGAAAAATGTTTTTTCCCTATCTTTCAATATGGGAAATCAGCTGCTATGCAAATTTGTTTTCGTTGCTAAGTAAATGTGTTTACGTTTTTGGTGAAGGGGCAAAAATTGGATTAAAGGATTTGAAGAAAGTGGAATTATTTTCATATATCAATTTCGTAAGTATGAAAATATTAATTTACGTGTTCCATGTGCAGATAGTGAAATAGTAAATCAGTAGAAACAGCTTGTGTAAGAAATGTGAATTTCGAAGATAGGCGTTATGAAGTACTTTTCTAATAGTTTAAAGGAGGTTATAAAAAGTTTATTATGTATTAATGTTTGTTGCTATATCAGCAAGTTAATTCGAAAATATATTAATTTCGGAGCGTGTCAGTCAGTCCTTCTATATCCGTTTTGTTTTGCTCTCTCCCAAGTTTTGAGCTAAAAGAGTGAGTTTGCTGCGTTAAGTGTGGATTCTCTGTCTGTATGATTTGGTAGTAGTTTTGGATTTTTAGCAGTTTGTGGTGCTGAGAAAATGGAAAAATCGTGGTTTATGAAAGTGAGAGACAACATATAATGAAAATATTGTGTAGAAAAAAGTACAAAAACATATAGGGTAATTAGAGTGAGACACATTTCTCTATTTATAAAATAGCCATTTCCTTCTCTCTGCATACGAAGTGCTTATGAAAAGTGCCTGCAAAGCCGACAGCAGGCTTGCTAATACTAGAGTTCATTCATCATCATATGCATGTGTATACCTCGCACGGGAAGGAGGACACGCTTCCTTCCAACACACACCCGAGGTCAGCTTTTTCAAATCCGAACATGTGACTACCATGTCGATCGCGCACACACACGAAGCCCATGGTCACATGCGTCGTTAGGAATTGTCTGCTCTCCAATAACCCCGAACTGCCATTGTCCACGAAGGAGCCAGACAGGCAAGCGAAGAATAAAATTTTATGGACTGGAGACAAATTTAGCTCGATGACACGGGCAGTTGGCCATAAGTCCCCCTCGTGAAATGAGTCTGAGACGAGTGCGAAGCCATTATCCCTTCCTTTCGCTTTCCTTTTTTTTTGTTGGTGGGGAAACAGAACGGCGCATTCGTGGCCCTTCCTCATTTATTTCTCTGATCCCAGAAATCTTCCGCGTAATTCTTATCATGCTTGAGACATAAAACAAAAACAGCATAGGAGTTGAAAATCATGAGCTGAAGATCCATGATGGGTTTAGACAGAAAAAGCAAGGCAATTGGATGGGCGCGGTGGCTTGCCTTACTCCCTAGTCCGGCTTTGAGTTCTTGCATCTACGATATTTTTCAAAAGAGTTCCTGCCCTTACTTGAGACCGTGTGGAGAGCACTTTAACACGCGGTCCAGCTTGGTTTCGATAAATAGCGCATTCTAATAAAATCCAACCAATCACCCGGAAAACAGGGTAAGTGCAACTTAAATCAGATGGTGGGCCTAAATCGCTCGGGTGTTCACTACATGTATTGACGAAGCATCACACGAGGTAGCGTGAAGGTAGGTCACTCTCTCTTGATAATACTTGAAAAATATTGACGTGCGTGCCACTATGAAGCATTGACCAAACCGAGAATCGTAACTCGAATGAATTGGAGGCATTTTAAAAACATCTCGGGGAATTATAAACGGAAAATAAAAGTAGAGTTCAGAAATGTCAAAGATAAATTCGTACTTTTTGGGTGATTTCATTACAAAATTAAAAATCTGAACACATGCACCGCATCGAGAAAACGAAGAAATTGTCTAATCAATAGGTCATGATCATCATCAGTCAACAATCCTAAGATTAGTATAACAGTTCGACTGGATTCTCCTATCGCCCAACGTCTCCATATTTGCTTACTTCTTCTCTTTCACAGCCTTCACTACTTGCTCCATGCATGTCGTGCAAGGCCCTCCATTCTCCCCGTTCACTGGTCCCTCGACGATTGTCTTCATCAGGCCATCGTGCATCAAAATAAGGCGGATTAAGTTGCACGTTTCCTTTTCAAAGTTTCCAGCACGCTTCTACTTTCTGCCTCTCTTTTTTAAGACTTCTTAATTTGTCACTCGGCCGGTTCATTTTATATTCATCATTCTTCGGTAGCACCACATTTCGAATGCTTGACGTTTCTGCTGCTGCTATCGCCAATTATTATCTGTCATAAAGAAAAATGCTCCAGATGCATGTTCCAATGAAATGTTTCCTTACTTCAACGCTTGTATTTATATATGCAAGTATAATCTTCTTTTGGTAGAATGCCCTCTTCGTCCAAGCTATTCTTCTTAAAATTTCTTTTCTGATTCTTCCCTCGCTGGTTATTCAGTTTCCCAGATAAAAATACGCTTCCACCTCCTCAAGCTTTTGTTTTCCTAGTTTAGCGTTGGTCTTGGCCTCTTTTCTCCTACAGCATACCAATCAATACCTTGGTTTTGTTATTATTGATTTTCAGATAATATGCCCTTTCCAAGGAGACTAGAGTCGTCTTTATATCTCTTTCTGTTTCTGCCATGACTGTTATGTCGTCGGCAGATCGTAGCAGGCTGCTTTCCTCCCCTCTGATAATAATTCACTCCCAAAAACTTTCCTTTGGCGGCTTTCTCAATGTCGATATTGAATAGTGCGGGAGACAGTGAACAACCTAGTAACACTCCTTTCGTTATTCTAATAGATAATCAAAAGATACGCCATATATTATATACGATCGTATATATAATAATACGTTGAGTTGAGCCTAAACCACTTGAGAAAACTGGTGTTTAATTTATTACGATTTCTATACACTCGACGAGCATAAAACGAACTGTAACTTCAAAGTTACGTACGAAATTGCTAGTATAGAAAAAATATATTCATTAACATTTGCCAAAGTGTATTGCGAAAAGTAGTCATGCATACGGCACAGTAAAATCCTTCACAAAACCCGTGGACATACACCCTTTGCTTTCCTATATGTATTTCAGTGACCCTACATTAATGCCGCTGTTTGTGAACAAAAAGAACTCTTGTAATCCGAAATTATTAAAATACCCCCAATCCAGAGACTATTACGATATTCCGCTCTTCGATCACAAGATATTTTTATTCTTAGTCAATTAAGAACTTTCTGGATCTTGGCCCTTGATTGTGGAAAAATCTTCCAACGACACCTTTTCCTCTTTACTTCAGCTCAAAGGATTTGCATCAAAAAGAGGATCATTACTGAAGTTAGATCTCACGGCTTACATCTTAATAGGTTGCATTTCATTTTAAAATTGATTTGTTCGTAAACTACACTGAATAAGTCAGCGATCGAACAAACGAGTATACTCCGATAGTAATGAGAAGGGTGAATAACATGCCCGGGGTGTTCTAAACAACTGCAGCGCTTGCATGTACCAAACTACCTGGATGAAAGGTGTACTCACAGTTCTGAATCTCACCACACAAGGTCATGCAACCCTAAGCTCACACTTAACGATGAACTCACCTGAAAAGACAAAGAAAGAAAACTTAGTGCCCAATTTCTTCCAATAACATGCATATCGACAAATAAAAATAGTGAAGCGGAATGGATTTAGTTCGACAGGTTACCCAGTAAATTTGAATAAACCACACAAAATGCAAATACCACGCAGTAGAAAAGAACTTGTCCATCAAAGGGTAAAACCTTGTAGATAGCCATAAAACCTTTTGCCTAATATTGAAATTCTATTCGTAAAAAGTGAACAAATTTAAACTTTGAAATATTTATGAAGAAGGTCGTTCAAATGTTAAGAAAATAAACTCTCCATCAGAATGTCACACACGAAACTTCAATACCTCCTGCATTTTCAAAGCCTTAATTTCTTTACAGACTCTCGCCATAACACCTGAAAACAATTGGATGTTGCAATGGAACCGAGCCACTCCTACCAACAGCTAAACAAATGCAAGGAAGTGAAACGAAAGCAAGGAAATGTAGAGCCGGGAGCATACACTCACATCCCAATTCAATCGAACACATACCTATTTCCGGTCGTTTTCCAACAGACTGAGCATCAACTACATCCTACTTCCGATATGATTCCAGAGGGCACCACCCTCAAGTGACCCCTTAGTCACAAACACGAGCGAGGACAATCGTGGAAATGTATTCCGGGAATTAGGACGCTATCTTAATGAACAATTGTCCAATGCGCCCCCACAGTAAAACCGAAGGGAGGCGGGACTTGCTATTGGTAATTTACGGTTTTGTAAACTCCTGCTAATTAAAAAAAAAAAGCGACAAGATGATCCCCAGGGACTGACAAATCCCCGAGAAACGAGAACCTCGCTATAACACATTCAAGATAGTTTTGTTATACTATTCTGTGAAAGGTGAATAGAGCATTAAGAACAAAGTTCGCCGCAGAAGCAAAGCAGATTCAAGTAACGATTTAGTCCAACATTAACCAGATACAAAACTTACCAAAAGTTATTTTTCCAGCTAGACGGATCCAGCCATCACCAATAACTTTTTTTTTTAAAGAAAGCCCGAAAGCCTTAGCTGAGGAGTAAAAGCAAATTTCACCCATTTTCAAATTTCAAGACTAAATAGGTGGCGTGGTAGCTAAAATATGTTCAAAAACATTAAAAACTCGAGCCAGTTGATAGTTCCCAATATGAGGTATTTTTTGTGATACTAGAGTTTTATTGACTCTGCATTAAAACCCGCAATACAGTCACTAACATAAAGGTTGGGTGGGGCTCTAGTAAATACCTTGTATTCTATCATCCCCTGCCACACACCCTCGCGATGGCCTGCAGGGCCCATATCGTGTGCAAACGAATTAACAAGCAACTATCTCAGCCAGAGGAAATAAAAAAAAAACAAACGATAATAGTACATATTTCAAAGAGAAAAAATCATTCATCTATCACCCAGACTCAAACCCGGACCCCCTGATTTCCGGCCAGGTGCTCTACCAGTTGAGCTACCAAGGCCCAAGGGGTAGAGCACCTGGCCGGAAATCAGGGGGTCTGGGTTCGAGTCCCGGTTAAGGCGAATGATTTTTTTCTCTGTGGAATATTTGCTATAGTGCAATTTCAGCGGGTAAAGCCGCTAAAGTTTTCACGGCTAGTACGTGACATTTGGAAACGATAATAGGATTTTTTATAAATATTTTGAAAATTTTGAGCGGTGAGCAAATTTTTGGTTCATGTATCACTGATCTGAAGTTTGTGGCGCCGCGCCGTCGCGTGCCCACGGGGTGGCGCCAACCACGGCGGGCGCTCTCGTTCGATGACTTTATTAACTCATGGCGATGATGTGAATTATGAAAACGTAAAACGGTCCCGCTCTCGACGGCGCAGCTGGGGAGGGGTCAATATTAAGTTTTCCCAGGGGGAGGGTGAGGGGAGCGGCGTTCCAACGTCTCATCTCCCGAGGAGGCTAGCCGCGACAGCCAGACGCAGCCGAGGGGCGGAAACCATGGAAACAGCCACGCGTGCCCCCGACACAGTCTGCCACCCTAGGGGCGGAGGGGCAAGAGGAGGGAGGAGTAATAGATAGGGCCGAGGGCGCCTCTAGGGAGGAGTGGAGTGCAGGGGGAAGGGGGGGGAGGGCGTGTCTAGCGTGCCCAAGCCGAATGGAGTGGCGTAGGCACGCACTGCGGGGTGCTCTGCGGGCGCACGCACGCACCACAGGGCACTCGCCCCGCACCACGCCCGCCGTCGCAGGCCCCGTTGCCATGGTAACCAATGCCTCTTCTTGCTCCCTCCCCCCTCGCCGCCATCCCTTCGGACGCCTGCACAAATTCCCATCCAATAATACTTCCTAGCTATGTAGATCTTTACCAAGTATAGGGATTTCTTTTCTTCAGCATCGATTCGAATTTCTGGCATGTTAAACATGTAGTAACAACGTTTCATGAAAATGAACTCCAGAACATTTCAGAAAAAATAAAAAAAATCACGTATTTCACAGTAATTGTTAACTAGATTTCTATTATAACCTATGTAATGATCAGTAACGTAGTTCTATTTCCTCGAGAACCCTTTTCGAAACTCTTTATAATTCATGTTCACCAGTAGGTACCAATTAAACTAAAAACAATGCAGTGAATTAAAATGCTTGACGCATTAATAAAAAATTATATTCCTTCGTAGTTACTAACTGTCCCATGTCCAGCAAAAAAAAATACACGCACGATGGTAGTCACCCAAAGGATGGCATCGCTTTTGGTGCTGGGCGTTCATTACTTCGAGGGAAGCGTTGGGGAGTCCCTAGAGGAACGCCGATGGCTCTTGACGATCACCGTAGCCCACTCGAGGCCAACAAATTAAAGAAGTGGGAGTGGTCAGGAGGAAAGTGCTGTGTCACTTCCGAAGTACTACCGCATGAAACGTAAGAGGCGGTGCTCGGAAGCCACAGAATCGGATGAGATGCAAAACGGAAACAGAGACTGCAATGCCGAGAGGGGTTTAAAATTACATTTTTCCGCCAGCATTGATATGCATATTTACCGTGGCATTTGTTGGATTTGCGGGTTTATTAAGGGTAGGTGATTTAATTAAAAGGATTATTTTCGCTTGACTCTTAACAGATGACTGTACTCTTGAACTGAGCGTCGCTATCGTTAACTAGAATTTTACATATAGGTTATGATATAGCCGTGGCTACCAGCAGTCAGAAATATTTTTAAAAAAGCAGTCATCCACTAATGTGAGTCTTTAGATTAGTATATCTCTTCTCACGACAAGTGAGAGAAATGTAACCACCTTGGCCACCACGCGGCGTTGGACATGGAACCGCAAGTGCATATGTTGAAAACACGGCTCTAATTAAATCAAAGTACATATTGAATAACGTAAACTTTTGCAAACCAGATAAACTTTTATGCAGCTAGTAAAAGGTCACTTTATTAAATACTTGGATATGGAAGACCACAAAGATATGAAACAAAGTATTTCATTCTAATTAAATCGTTTGTGAAATAACTGTGCCAGGCGAGTAAATAATTTTTGAAAATAGAACCTCTATCCTTGTGATATTTGTGTGTTTACTGATTGAAATTGTTCATTAACACCGTTGGCGTGGTTATTAACAATAAGATGGCGTGCGTGAGCCACCCACTGCCATACACCAATTCGGTGGCTAGTAGGGTGCATGCCGCCAGTCCAGCAGCCGCGCCACCTTTCCCACTGCCCGCGCACGCCCCAACGCCCGCTCACTAGCAACACCCTGCACCACTGTGCGGCGGGTGCATGCAGCCGACGGAGAGGGAGAGCCGCGCCATCATTCTCCCATCCTGCGGCCGCCACCTGATGATAAGGTCCCTCCCCCCGCGCGCGGACGCTGCACCCACACCCACCGCACCCGGGCGGAGATGGGCACGAGAAGTAATTGAGCGAATTTTCATCGGTACGTAAATGCTTTAGTGGAGGCGGGAAGACGAAGCCGACATACACGCCGTGTGTGTGATTTGTTTGTTCATCCCAAGACTAATAATTAAGAAATGGCAGCCATCACCTTCCATTATGAAACTTATTTTTGCTCACTTTTTCCTACTGCATGCAAGTATGAGAATACTGTATGTAGAAATATAAACCTCATAATTAATTTTAATCAGTGATTCCGAAAAACAATTATGTACGTGGACGATAATGTGATTTTTTACGCAAAGAATATTTAAAAAGGAAAAAAGAAAATAAATAATGCATACATGAGAAATTATGATTTGGTTAAATAAGGCTTACGACCAATGGCCATTAAAAAATACAAAACTACAATTTTCCGCCACAATATTAACTGCTGACACAAAAACTTCACAAAAGAAGCCGACTACACAACATTAAAAAAGCAATTAACCCTGGAACAAAACGATCTGATGATGGCTTTGGCGCAGCACTGGGCGAGGAGCAATAACGGCCAACAAATCTTCTTGGCCCCCCTACCCTGAATGTGTGATTTTCACACGCCATTGGCTTAGTACGGGGTGAGCTCTACTCTCAACTATCAAAACCAACCTTCGGGTTGAATCACAGAGTGAGTGGGTTACAGACACTAACGACCGCTTCTGGATCACTGCAATCCACACACACACACATGAGCGTAGTTACTCATAATGAGACGGTCTCTAACCTCACTGTCCGTTCATGGGGAAGAGAGCATCATGATCGATGCCACGCAATCACACGTGGTGGGATGCTGACCACCGTCCATTGAAAAAGGACTATGAAACGGAGAACAGAAAAGAGGAACACCTGGCGACAATTTTGAATGACGCGCACGCATGAATTGCTTAGGAGATCAAAGACGACTCACTATACGCACGGATGGCGACTTACTATTTTAATTTCCAATAAGGATTTTAGGGTGATATTTACGCAGAAATTTTACAAGGGGAAATATTTGTTCCATAGTAACAAAAAAAAAGCAGTAGCATCCTCGACATGTTCGCGCTTATCCCCATATATTTTTTTCTCCATTCCCTCATTTCAACAGGCCTTCCAAAAGTGCTGAACGATCAAACATTAAAACTTGACCTACCAGAGTACATACTCTAGCCGAGAGGTAGTTTTATTGGATAAGTACGAAATCAAAACTTAGACGAAGCCAAACGGCCTGCAACTTTTAGTGTTCACCAACTCAATGACGGCAGGGGAGCCAGTTACCTTCCTTGTATGGTCTCATATTGTTCAGATAGATCTGTTACCGTAGAGCCTTGATCTAAAATATGTCACAACGCAACTAAAACGGAACTGAATCCTCCTAGTCCTCACATTTTTACTAAACCCCACATGGCACGGAAAGTTTAGATTTCTTTTGTGAAATCCAATGTTTCTCCCTAGCATTTATCCCACTATAACGACTGAGACTCACGCAAGGAAAAAGTTTATGCCATCTAATTCTTCTATAATTCATTTTCATACTCATAAATCTTGCTTTGCCGTAATTATTAAAAAGCAGTTGTTTAGTAGTTTCTCAGTTATTAAAATCCACCGCATGTTCAAGAATGAAATTTCTTCGCGGATATGCACTATAGTAGAATTTCCACAATAAAATAAATAAATCAATTTGATCGGGACTCTAATCCGGAACCCACTAACATTCGGTAACGTAGGTACTTTAACCAGTAAAACTGCCAAGGCTTCCTTACTTCTTGTGGATATTTAGGGGCTTTATATGCATTGCCACACGTCATGACACTGTACGTACGGTACGAATTTTCTTGTTTGCTTTATAATTAAGTAAGTTGCTACTATGCTACCAGGTGCTAAATCGCCGCAGCAATTGGAGCATTTTCAATATCTATACCTCAAAAACACACAAGTTTTCACATTCTGACAATGATCTTACCTCAGCTGATTCATCATAACCATGCGGAAGCTCATCTACAACTACACGATACCCTGCAAGTCACCGCGAGGATGTGTGGCAGGGGGTGAAGATCACCAAGCCTGCACTACCGACATGCAAACAAGCAACTATAGAGTCTCATGCAACTACATTGTTAATATCTATAGTATTTAAGGGATTAATAAATTCATCATCCACTACAGACTAAAATATTTCCCCTACCTATCCCTTTGCTTTGCTGCCTATTCTGTTCTCTTATAGTACGGGGGAAAAATGTCATTTTGAATCTATTAGTACGACAATCTATCTCTCTAATCTTGTTTATCTGATCGAATCTAGCATAATACGCTGGTGTTTTTAATATGTGCCTAACATCTTCAGTAAAGCTATCCGATTGAAATTTCTCTTTAAGATTTATTCTGTACCTTAACCTACGCTCTGATAATGACCTCCACCCTAATTCTTGTATTAATTCTGAAACACTACTCAACCTATCTCCCTTTAGACGAACCTAGCTGCTCCACGCTGCACACTGTCTAGTTCTCTGATCAAACATAATTCAAAGCTCTTCCTTGTGCAAGATATCCAATCTCAATCGACCATTAGTTACGCAAAGCGGTGAAGGGAGGGTTAGCTTAGCGCCTAAATGATATAACGAGGAGAACTGATGGAAATACAGACTGGCGTGTCTGATACGTGCAGCCAAAGGGACTTTGACTGCTTCGCCTGCTATACTGCATGCACCGAATATTCCCGACGCGGAGATTCCTATAGATGACAGTCAAGTGAATGCAAATGGAAGTGTTAGGCCCCCCCTTCCATTACGCCGTCACTTCCTGAGCTCCACCCCTTCGCGGGTCCAAATGAAACGCATTCGCCGCGGACCTACGGACACCTTCGGAAGCCTTAACAGTGCTACGGCATGCAACTGGAAGAGAGGCCACTTCGGGAATGACGAAGTCGCCGAATTTCACCCAGACTTGAGTCGCCTTCTTCCCGAAAACAAATATTCACAACCAAGTGACTCGAGTCTGACGTGTGAGTTGTGAATCACTACCACCAATCGACCGAAATACGAAGGCTATATTTGGGAGACTGGAATTCGAGGGGCCTTCGAAGGGAAGATAAATGGTCGCTAATAACTCGACGCCACGGAAAGAATGATTTCCATTTGAGCCTTTGCGTCACCAGCCATGAATGTTTGGGGATTCGATGGCAGGCGAAAGTTCGAAATTCTGATCACAGAGTTCTTGATGGAGTAAGCTGTAAGGGAGACCGTTTCATAAACCTGCATACCTCAATTTTTGCATCCATCACATTTGTGCATGGAAAACATAAATCCAGAGAAAAAAGTTCCATCATCATCATCATCATCGGTCAACAATCCTAGGACAGTTTTGACGCAGCCCTCCTCTTGGTTCTTCTATCGGCAAACCTCTTCAAATTAATGTAATTCTTCACTTTTACATCCTGTTTTACAACCTGTTCCATGTATGTCATACAAGGCCTGCCTTTTCCATTCTTCTCGTTCACTTTTACCTCGACGATTGTCATCATCAGGCCATCTTGTCATAAGATATGCCCCATTAAGTTGTCCCGTCTTATTTTTAGAGTTTTCAGTAGACTTAACTTTTCTCCCACTCTTCTTAAGACTCCTTCGTTTGCCACAAAGTCGATCCATTTTATCTTCATCATTCTTCTGTAGTACCACATTTCGAATGCTTCCACCCTTTTCTTCTCTGGTGCTGTCATTGTCCATTCCTCCTTGCAGCAAACCTTCCATTATAACGCAAATGAAGACAATCTCTGAGCATGTCATTAAAAAAAAAACACTTTTGTAGGTTTTGAATTTTCCTGTTTCTGTGCTGCGTTGTTCCAATATTAGAAGAATATCTTCAGAATATTGGAACTAGGCAACGCAGAAGAGAAACCCGACAATTCAAAAAATCGCTGCGAAAGCCTTCGGCAGAAGAAAAAAACACTTTTATTAGGATGCGTGGAATCGATATCAGATTTAATTACATCATTACGTTGATTATATTTATGGTAGCTTCAGGTAAATTTAAGGAAAAAATTCATCAGAACGTACATCTGGAGCATGTTTAATTTATGACAGCGAGGCGTGGACGATGCCAACAGCGGAGAAGAAAAAGGTGGAAGCATTCAAAATGTGGTGCGGCAGAAGAATGATGAAGATTAAATGGAACGACCGAGTAAGTATCGAGGAAGTAGTAAGAAGAGTGGGAGAAAAGAGGTCTTGCGAATACCCTAAGGAGAAGACGGGACAACTTAATCGGCCACATCATGAGACATGATGGCATGATGAAGACAGTCATCAAGGTAAGTGAACGGGGAGAGTGGAATGGCATCGTATGGGATATATGGAACAAGTGATGAAGGATGTGAAAGAGGATAAATACGTAAAAATGAAGAGAGTAGCCGATAGAAGAATCCAGAGCTGCGTCAAACCAAACACAGGATTGCCTACTAATGATGATATTTAAGGATTAATTCCGTCGCCAAGTAAGACACTAATATCAATAGATACGTATTCGAGAAACTTATTCCCACTGCATTGTAGCACACAGAAATACACTTATAATAGCTTTCATTTAATAAAGAGAAAGCTTGAATCCTATGAACTAAGGTGCAACAGTGAAATGTTGAAAATTTAGTGAGCAGACAGCTACCAACAAAGAGAATTGGAAAAAAGAGTACTACTGAAACTAAGGAGTAATGAACTCTTGCTGATGAAGAAAATGAGTAGTGGACTCTTCAGGCAAAATTATTCACAACTACATCAAGAAGGGATACTAAAAAATTATGTAAAAAAGTGTGGAGAGGAGAAGACCAAAAGGATAACATAGATTTCAATCAATCAGACAAACAATTGAAGACGTACAGTATGTGAGAAAATGAGGAAAAAGGTAAAAGAGCGAACCATTTGGAGAAATGCTGTGCATTAATCCTTGGACTGCCGACAGCATATTTGCTTTTATTGTGTACGAAGAATAAAGTCAATCATGTATATTGCGTCAGTCTGAAACGAAATTTCGCGTTTGAAGCTTACCGAAACTATATTTATTTTATGATATTAATAATTCTACGCTGAGTTTTCAAATTAGACATTAAATCGTAAATTAACAGGTTAATGAGACTGAACTTGACTTGACAAGAGCGATAACCGGCAAAACTAACACGTACGCCAGCGTACTTTTTTTGAGACTTGGCGCATGACACTCAAATTGCTGACACAACAGCCAGACTATAAACTAGGTTTCCTAGCGGTATTATCCGAGCATTATGAACACCCAGTGTGTTTAATTAACCATCCAAGATTTCTTCCCCTACAGCCTTATCGTACTGGTTGCTCAGTACACTGGATCGTTTTCGGCACTCCAGTGACGGCTAAGAGGTGCTTTATGGCCTCGTAAACTCGATATCAGAAGTTAGGGAGGAAAAAACCAGGCGAGCTCTGGCTTTTCCTCCATAGTGAATTGCACCGCACCAATTTATTTACTCTCGTCGCCCGCCTGCAGTGATGCATCTTCCATTTAAGCGTCGCTCCAAGAAATTCGGCGATCACCCGCCAGCGCGAGTCGCAATTCTGAGCCTGACCCCATTAATTGCTCCAACCTCCCTCGACGCCACTAATAGCCCGGAGGCCGACGAGGGAGTCTTCGGCATTAAATTTTCGCGAAAACCTCCGACAAGGCAATTAACGCCCTGATATGTTAACCGTGCCACTCTCGAGCCATCGTTGAATGCTCCCACACGCACGCTTGAGAACACAGAGGCACTCCTGGCTGCTGCTCGACTCATGAGGAGTATCCCACCATTAACGCCAGTCTTAGAGTAGATGTTCTGAAGCGATTGAGGAACACAACACATAATTAAGACAGATCTTCAACCATCAGGCGCGAGAGAGAATCAGTCAACATCACACGACTCGAGACCTTGCGCAAGATAATAAAGACGAAGGTCAACGAATGTCTGACCGTTTCAAACAAGTGTGGCCTTAGCTACTGGAGAACAAAAAAGAGATTTCTCGAAAGGTGCTGCGAACTGGCATCAAACAAGGCAACGGATTCAACTTACAGAAAACAAGAAGTCTCTAGCGAGCAAGACGTGGCAAATATTAGATAAACCAATACGCAGCGAAAGATTTAAGAAAAAAATGAATCGGATACGAATATATAAGACTCAAGGCCCAGTAAAGGTAACGCCGATAGCTTTGACGCATGCTTAAAGGGATGACGTCCATTGAATACAAGTCAAAGTCTGAGGAATTTGGAGATCGTAAAAAGGAGGAGAACAGAAGTATAAAAAGTAGGAAATCTACGTAACAATATTTAAAAAAATAGCAGAGGTTTAATTTATCATTTTGTTGGGAACTAAAGGTATTACTCTTCTTGAATTAAAACATAAATCATAAGATAAAATGCAACTGAGCAATGGAACTGAAGGGTTTTAAAAAGGATATCCATTGCCAATGTCACTAACATTATTTTTTATGGATAGGAAATTTTTTTTAAAAAAGATCAAAAGTTTCAGCTCGTATTTCAAAGGCTGGAATAGAAATGAAGATACAGCGACGACCGCTACGCCCAGATATGAGTTTACAAATGTCGGCAGCGAGAATTTGACGGATTATTTTTAACTAGGGCATATACTGGAAGTAAAAACTCATTTGAAGGTTATTTAGAATCGGTCTCATGCAAGAATTATTGAATTCTTGTTGCATATAGATTGCTCAATTCGTTTCATAAAAAATCCTACGGATCTACAAAAACCTACAGAAAAGACAAAATTATTATTTCAATTGTTCACACATTTGAATTTAAGAAAAACGTTAATGTGAAACAAGTCGTAGAATTTTTCAAAGAGAATGGATTTTGATAGAGATTCTACTGTATTCCTAGGGCTGAGGTCAAACCTAGCAGCATTATAAGGGGATCGACTGAGAAAAATCATGGAGTGTGAAGCCAGCGAGACTTTCACCAAGGTGATGGCGCTCGCTGAATGCCATCACCACACGAGGAAAATGCAATTTCAAATTCTTTCAACGTGTACATAAATAAATCTAAGATTTTTATCAAATACAGACTATTTTATACCTCAAGAATGACTGCAATGTGTTAAAAGTTTTAAGGTAGAGAAGGCCAGAATACGCATACATAATTCAACCTTGTAAGTATCAGCAAAAATATCGAAAACATTAGCTGAGATTGAAAGTTCTTCGACGCGTATTCAAAGATTATAAGAATGGCAAACAAAATATAAGGGCGAACTGAAAAAGCGAGAAAGAACAAAAAGTTACCTACTGGTTGGAAAGTTTTTAAAAAAATAATTAATATTTACTATAAATAAAATACAATAGATTGAAAGAATTACATTCCAGGGAGCGCTATATATAACAAATTTCTGGCTTCATAAGCAAAAATGCAATTGATGAGAAGTAGAACAACACTTTGTATATTAAACCCATTTGGAGCTTCCCAATGCCCAGGAAGCCATCTTACGAGAACAGGCAAGAAGGTGCAGTTTTGCAGGTGAAAGTTTTTGCAGAGAATAATCCTACAGAATTTCCAACAGGAAGTATTACATCCAGAAGGATTACATCTAAGTTTGCCTATTTTCTGAGAATACTTTCTTTCACCGGCAGGTACTAGATGTATCATGCACTTCACACTCCGGAGGAGGGGAGGAAATAATAGTCTGCTTAACTGAATTTACATACAGCTCAAGGCAGTACACCTCCGCAAGGAGAAGTCAGAGCGTCAAATTGTGAAGGAAACACACCCCCAATGGCTCACAATCTTTGCCTTAGGATCAGACGATATCAGAAAATTAGCTCCAAAGAAAGTGTAAGTTCAAACACCGGTTACGTAAAGTGCGCCCAGTTATTTCTTCAACGCCAAACAGGTTTCCCAGTAAGATCTACTAATAAGAAAATTATCAAGTTTATTATCCTGCTATTAAATGATCATGAATCTTAATTTATTACATTTTATATACACAAATCGTGTGTATCCTTCCTTTAGGATAATGCAGGGCCATTTATTTACCTCCATACGCATTTTGTAACTCGGGAATTTGGAGGACTTAGGGATGTAATCATTCAGCTTGGGTCTAGCTGGGAACTTCCAAAGGGACACCTCACAGATGCGAACCCGGATCCTTCAATCAGTATCCCAACGCTCTACACTCCAGTGATTCTCAACGTTTTACGTTGGCGGCACTCTTGGGGGACCCTTCTCAGATTTTATTTATTCGATTGGGATTCCCTCTTCATTACCAAGGATGCTCGGCATTTCACAGTGATCAGTCCACAGGTTGGAAGAATTTCTTCGGGTTCTTTCACCATTTGTAATGTTAAAATTCATCTTTTCCCGCATATCATTAGAGAGGAGATAGGTAAAGGGATAGGTAAATGAAATATTGTTAGAGTAGTCTGTAGTCGTAGCTCTTAGTTGCATGATTATCTGGCATGGCAGCTCCTAAATGCATGTTTAGCATTGCATGGTATCTCTTATTTGCATGGCGCATGGCTTGGTAGCTGTTAGTTGCATGTGAATGGTGCACGTTTGGCGATCTTCACCTCTTGCCATACACCCTCGCGGTGGCTCGTAGCGTAGATGTAGATCTGTTAGGGTGTGAGGGTAACTAATTCAGAAGTTTGTCCTTCTGAAAATTTCTAGTTTTCCAGCAATAATCTCGCGGCACCCCTAGCTGTTTGCCCAGCACCCTGAGGTGCCGCGGCACGCCGACTGGGAACCACTGCTCTACTCGCTGTGCTACCACGTCGTCAAAGATTGTATAGATGCATGAATTTAACTCGGCAAGCTTCAGTTTCAGTAGTTGCTTAAGCACTAAACAAAAAAGTCTTAAGAAGAGTGGGAGAAGAGAAGTCTGAAAACTCGAAAAAGAAGACGGGACAACCACATCTTAAGACACGATGGCCTGATGAAGACAATCGTCTTAGAGGGAAAAGTGAACGGGAAAAATGGAATAGGCAGGGCTTTAATTAGACATATGGAACAGGCGGTGAAGTATCTAAGAATCGAGTGGAAAGCTGCGTCAAACCAATCCTAAGATTGTTGACCGATGATGATGCGCACTCGACGCGAAGACTTCTACACTTCGAGTTGACTATTTTTCGGCGTTCTACCACGTGTGACTCCGCGGTGTCTCCGCCGCTACTTCCCGCCCCTTGGACACACACGAATAAGGGGCGGATCTCCAGAGGCAGATTATCCCCGGCCCTCGCCGCCGCCGTTATGTAGGTCGTCGCCGGCGCTTATCTCCTCCGAGCGACCCCGCCCGCCCGCCACCGCAGGGCGATGATTTTCCGCGAAGGGATCGCTTCCCGTAAGTGTGTGTGTGTGCGAGTGCCCGCACATGCATGTGAGACGCCGCCGCCGCTGTGGCGGGATGGAAGCACTTGGCCGACGTCCCGGAGTGATCTCATTCTACTAGGCCACACGCCCAAGACACCGAATAATCCACACTTCGTGCAGAGAGAGTATTCCACGGTGTAAAGCACGCCACTTCGACAGGTCAAGGTGTCCGTTCTCAGACACAACTATTGTAATAGATCTATGAATTCCGTCAAGGATGGAAGGTAGTACTTTTTCCTCCTCTCCCCTCCTCTGAGGGTTTTTCATTGTTAAATGCAGTAACCAAAAGCAACACATGAGGAAGCCTTACATATGGGCTCTGCATTTAATACTCTTAAAGTTCTCATTAAACACACACACACACACACGCTTTAAAAATTAAGGCCTTTTATAAAGGAATAGCTACGGAATACATATTTAAGTATCCAAAATATCTCCCCGTTCTCTCCGAACTGGAATGAACATCGTGACTGCCGCAGGCCCATACAATGTAAGGATTTAACAGTAAAACTTAATTTGCAACCTGGGTTTCTAACAGTGATATATGTAGATGTAGATGTGAAAAATGTTACATGCATGATGAAGAACGATGCAAGTTTTAATTTTTACCGTAGCAATCGGAATAACGTACGAATTCCGAGTTAAAAACACACACTGCACTTCATGAGGATTGGTTTTCGTGTTTTTGGATCTTGATCTCTCATTAATACCATCTGAGGTCACATTACAAAACTTATTGACATAAAATGCCCGGATTCCTCCGGCCACCTATGAGATTTAGAAAGGTGACTGAACAATGTCAATGAAAGAAAGCATTTGAAGCAGTGGTAGACGTGACTCCGTCCTATGACCTTGTAACGCACCCAGAGTAAATTACATTCGTTGCTTTTCGTCAATTCCACTATAATTAAGTACCCGCCAACCCACGTAACTTCAGCATTTTGCAGAACATGCAGTGCTCTCGGCGAGCGATCGAATGAAGTCGCAGAGAGGGGATCGATGAAGGAGTGGGGTAAGTGCATCGCCGCATCGTGAGAATACAGGCAGGGTGACCTCAATGAGGAGCGACGCAGAACTGCAACGAAAGCTGAGTGGCCGCTTGTGGACGGCGCGCCGTGACTGAAGCACGCGCTTCGATTGCTCCATATCCTCAAACGATTCTTCGCTGATTTCCCGCGGGCGGACCTGCTGGCTTAATTAGGAGGGACGACAGCAACCGAGTCTCATCTGAGATGCGATTCGCACATTAAAACAAAGACTAAGATACATACAGTAAAGGTGGCTTAAACACGCATTAGAGTATCCTTAAATTACTCCACTCGATGACAATGGGGGCGTTTACTCGGAACCGAAATCGCAATTTTGTACACGAAATCGTTAGATGGAAACGAAAAAATAATTTTGGTGAAAAAATTAATCTTCTAACCACAACCATTCGCTCATAAATCAAAAATTAAGATAAGCAAAAGGTGACGCGCACCGAAAAAGCTGCTTTGATAACACTGACGTCATTTTCCTCCCGTCCTTGACTGCTTTTCGGGGAAGTAAAGGGAGTGGAGGGGGGTTCTCGGAAGGCCTGCTCGCACCGATGCTGTCGCAACTGCTCCTATTGGCAGACTCAGCTGCCTCCCCTCCTCCCCCATTGCGATAAGGCAAAGTAGCTTCGCGGGCGCAGTTGTGATTGGACGAAGTCGATATACGTCAGAGGTTGCACCACGCCCACTTTTTCGAAAGGGTTAAAAACATCAGTTTTTCGCCGCTTATAACTCGAGAAATAATTGACGGATAAAAAAACGGAAAAATACGGGTCTTTTTATTTTACAAACTCTATCAGATTCGGCAATAATGGTAAACGACCCCATTATCAATACTATGATCAACATTATACCCTGAGCTACAAGGGAGAGAGCAAAGGAGAAAGTGTCATAGCCCAGTAGCATCGCACGATGTTGAATCAGTAAGCTGGATATTACGAATGACCGCAGTATCCTCAAATTGACGATCTGTATGATCTTCGTACTTCCCTCTGGCAGGGATTAGAAGCCGTCGATCAATCACGTTCATCCGCCCACACACGGTGAGGACTTCTATACTCATCACCCAAGCAAAGCAATTTAACAATTTGTTTGACCACCCAGAGCAGAGAAAAACGCTTCTGAAAAAAAGTGATTACAGTATCATTTCTTGCACAGATAAATTTCTGAAATTTCTAGGAAACACATAAAACATTCTTGTG
Source organism: Platycnemis pennipes (assembly GCA_933228895.1). Classification (NCBI taxonomy): domain Eukaryota; kingdom Metazoa; phylum Arthropoda; class Insecta; order Odonata; family Platycnemididae; genus Platycnemis; species Platycnemis pennipes. The sequence goes on along the minus strand of OW121849.1, from coordinate 140,267,772 downwards.
TACAATGAGTAATTTGGAATACATTGGCAGGCGAGTGTTTGAGAAATAAATGTTTTGAATCGGCATAGTGGTTGAACACTTTACAAAAGTGACTTTTTACATTCAAACTTTAATAATTCGTTGACAACCACATCTTAGTATTTATTTAATCCTTCTCCTTGACGCCCTTCACTACTTGCTGCATACATCTCATTCAAGGTTTCCTTCGCCATTCTTTCCATTCACTTATCCCAGGGACACTGATTCCTCAGGCCTACTACATGTTTACTAACGAATGTTTCGATTTCGTAAGGAAGTTTGGTGCTTATATATGTTTCGAATATCCCTTAAGTGCTTGAAAACAAGTAATGTCTCGTGAAATAAAACGATATTATTACTCCTAACAGGACTCGAACTGGTTGTTTTTTTTAATAGCTTGAGTAATCGAGTGCTCTAACAGAAAAATGAAATGCATAGACTGGATAACAAGCGAAGACGTTCCATTAGGGCTAGTAGGATTGAGAAGTATGACGAAAATTCAGAAGACGAGACAACCTTATTGGGCACCTCTAAAGACAAACTTGTTTAATTAAGACAGACTATCAGAAAAATGCAAATGGGAAGAAGGGCAAAGGAAGGCATTGCATGAGATACATGAAGCAAAGACGTGGCGCACTGACCTGGGCAAAAATAGAAGAAATAATATACGTTATTTTTTTAATGTCAGGGGTTTAGGTCCATTAAAATGCACTTTTGCCAACGTTTTGGATGCATTATATTGTCTTCGTTCAGGCAGAAGTCACAAAGTAAAAAAGTGGCGGTTTTGAGTTAGGTGCAAAACCTTACTAACAAAATGACACTCTATCGGCAGGTAGAACTCATTAAGTCATATTGAGAAGCGTGTTAATATATTAAAAACATGTTAATATTAATTTTTAATGCAAAACTGATGTTAGGAATCCTTTGAAAAATTAAAACCGCTATAACTCAGAAGTTAGATTTTCGACTTAGTGAATTCTGCCTGAACGACGACGACATATCTAATCTCAGGGATTGCTGATATGCAAAAAAATAAGAAAACAATAAAATATCAATAAACTTAAAAGCCCTGAGAATGACTATATAATATATCCGAAACGTTGGCGAAAGTTTTTGCATTTTAATTGACTAAAATTTCTGACATTCAAATAATAACACATAATGAAAATTGTCGAGAAAACAATTCACAAGAAGAAATGATGTAATTTGAAGTGGTCGACCGACAGAAAAATCGAGTGAAGACCGACGTCAAAGCAATCTCAGCAATTATGACGGACTTACAATGACAATATAACTATCCAATACTAAGGTATTTATTATTACGCAAGAATGCACGCATGAATGTACGTAGACGTTTAACGCAACGATTTAGTTGCCGACGCACCTAAATCTAATTCTACCACTACCGTCGTCGAAGCGGAACAACATCGACGCCCATTGCCGAACAAATAAAAAAACGGAGTGTCGCGTCGCGCAGAAGAACGGTTGTTCCTGTTGTGAGGATGAAGCATTGCCGCATTTTGCCCTCACAATCTGGTTGCTGCTGCCTCCCTCTTTGCCGTCCGTCCTCTCCTCGCGTCGCCGCCGGCGGAGAGGGAGGCGTCGTCGGGGGGGGCATCGTCAGGGGGGGCAGCGAGGGCGAACACCGACCGACCATCGCTCGGACGGCAGAGGATTAAGAACTTGGCATGAACGGTGCCTCTTTCCTTATGCGTACGAATGCAGCACCCCCAGAACCATCCTCACGAAGAGAAGCGGAGAAAGAGAAAGCAATGTAAAGTTGAATACGATCCGATGTTTCACTCTCTCACCTATTCGCTTCACCCTAATGGTGCATTGCTCTCCCAACAACTAAGCCTGCGATTGTTATTTATTATCAAAACGTCAGGACACCTGTATCCTTGGCACCAATGCATGCATGTATGCATGAAAACAGCCTGTAAGATATAAATGGAAGTTAACAGTAGGAGACCTTTTCGAAGAACATAAATGAGCTAAATATTGCGTATTGCACCATCGCGGAAAATATTGTTACGGTGTGGTGAGTACTATTTATTCCATCTCCGGGTCATAATAAAGATTAGTTCCTGATAACCGACAGTTGATGTAAGTTAATGCAGAGATCAGCGACATTTCGGAGTGTAAAAACAACTCAGGGAGACAATTACCTGATATGAACGTTGACCGCATAAGAGTGTACCGCTTCATTAGCACCAAGAAAATATTTCGCGGGGCTTTAACAAGTGAGAGAGGAAGAACAATGGTAGCGATGTTTATTCCCGAAAAAAATCATGAAAAGGCTAGAGAAGCAGCCAGGAATTCATCCATTGCGATGGATCACAATCTAACCACGCAGGAATTCAATATCACATGACTTAGAGAGATGGCATGGTAGCGCGAAACGCCCTATTAGTTAGGATAAGCGTCATCTATTGTGAATGACGGGGTAATTAGAGCGCATAAATACCTAGTTTTTCGCCATCCCTGATGTATGCAGGTAGTTTAAGTGAATGGATGCAAGTCTTAAAAAGACATTCGATTGAAATGAGATCTGGAGCTTTACCGGCGTATCAGCCTCACCAAGGGTGTTCCACCGGGTCAAGGGTCGGCCAACACGGAACTTCTGACCAGGTGGGACACCCGAGAAGTCTTGGTGCAGATATTTAATTTTTTTCAAAGAGTAAATGCATAAATATTTCCCCTCAGAATTGGGGGGTTTTCGGCAAAAACTAATGGATGCGATTATTCATGTTGAAAAAAAAGGTTAGTTCTTCCACACAGGAATTTCCACCAGAAAATCAAATGAATTTTTTCTAGATGGAAGAATTTGGTGCTTCGATAGTTTAAAATGGATATCATTTACTAACACCCTAATGTTCCAAAGCTCATTCAAGTGAAAGAAAATGCCATCCGATTGATCTCCTAAGGGCTATAGAAACCATTCATAGTTTATTCTCTATCACGCTGCCGTAACGAGTCTCAAACTTTAGAGATTTTGGAAGGCTTATGAGATTTTTAGAGGAGAGATAGAAAACGATACCTTTGCGTGTAATGCATTGGAATTTATCCCAATAAAACCGTCGCCTCTTCCTTCCCCAATGGCTTAAGATAAGCCGCCGTTCAACATTTGCTCCTGAACGCATCCCTGGGCACACATCTCCATTTCACTCCCAATTCTGAGCCACTCTTAAAACCAAATCCGCGGCGCTGGGTAGGAAACTTTATTACGAGTCTAAATATACACGCAATCAAGTGCGAAAGTACAGGTAGAATTTATATTTCCAAAGGATCATTACTGTGGTATTTTGAGGATATTTCATGAAAATCTCCTCGCAATAGTTTTCGCACAGATCCTCGAGGAAATATCAAGTATACCAATACTTGTCATCTTTCTGACGGAAGTAACTAAAATGAACTATTTTTCTAGACCCGTAGTATCCTTTTTTTAATCTGTATCATCCAAACAACAAGGAATCATATTAAGGATTTTGATGAGTTACTGTTTGGAGGTTTTTTATAATAACAAGGCGATGTGCATTACCCACCCAATATAGAATTTTAAAATGCCCAGGAAAAACTAGGCACATCGTGCTTTTATCTAAGTGATGGGAAAGGGAACTCAAATGGCTCCGATGAGAGTGACGTAATGCGAGTATAGTTTGTCGATACGAGATTAGAGGACGACCCCCGCTGTTCAGGCGTTCAGAATTCTGTCGGTCAGGCGTGACGGACGGCGTGGAGGGCCAGGATAATCGTATTTTTTAGTTTGTTTCCAATTTCCTTGGACCCTTCACGGAACAACACACTCTATCACGTCCCTTACCTGTGTCACGCAGGGCCGCCACAGACACAAATAAAGGTCACGAAAGGGTGTATGGTGAAGGCGATCGATGGCCCTGCGCGGCGAGCGAAGGATCGATCAGAAGTCTTGAAAACCTCAAAAGAGAACACTTGCGACCAATGTGAAAGAATCAAGTGGTCGAGGGCGATAAGGCCTCGTCCGAAAACAGATGGACGTTCTAAATTCATCCTGAGTCTTCCAAGGATACGCCGTTTGCGATTGTGACCGGATCCCGAGATCCTGTGATATTATTCATCGGCTCGGTTCGGCTCACATATAGATATGCAGGCTGCAGAAAAATGGAAAAATAAGCTGATCTCAAAGCGAAGAAAAGCTGAAAATACAGAAAAATTACGCCTAATCTGATAAAAAATTATATTTGCCATAGGCTCAGGCAAGTAGCCAGGGGAGACTACTGGGGCTTCAGCCACCCCCCTACCCCCTCGAAATTTTTCCCCAATAATTTTGTTGTTCTGATTTGAGCTGGGCATGATAATCCGGATTACACTGCGCATAATTCAACTGTTAAATGTCTATAAACGTGATCACTAGTTTGATGCATGCGTGTCTTTTCAATCTGATTTGTATGTATGCGTTGAACTTTGCTCTGGGGCCGGTCAAATTAACTGCTTCATAACAAGGTAAGCAGTGACCTTTACCAGTGATAAGAGACAGGAATGGGCATTGTGGAAGTAAATACCAAGCACTGAAAATTAAGGTAAAAGATTTGTAACATGTCAGCACCGAACGGGCAAGGCTGATTTGTTCCAAGTTAGGCTACTCAAGACTTAGACCCCCCGAAGCAAATTTTGGCTACGTGCCTGCGTAGTCTAAATGATAAAGCGTAAATGTATTAGATGAATTAGAGGAAATAATTAACCAGCAACATTATTTTTTCCGTAACCCATACAATCAATCCAATAGAAGCATGTTCATTAGTCCCTTTCATATCATGATCAGAATGCTTAGTGCCAAGTGTTTCTCGCAAATGGAAAAATCAACAGGTTTGAGCAGGATAAATTTCCATCCTACTTTTTAGAATACATACCTACACAAGATATTCTTTACGGACGCATATCGGAAGCCACAATTTGGAATATTTAGTGGCAAAACCTCACTCATTAAGAAGCCACTTCCGAGAATTTGTACAGCACGTAAGAGGTGAATTACTGAAGTAAACAGCAATGGATGATGTGCTTCACAACCAACCGAATTCGCTATTCGCGTATCGCCTCCACTTAATTCCAGAGGCTGTATGATGTTCTCCCATAGCGCTGCACAGATTTCTAAGCATTTATTTGAAAATGAATTTCTTTTTCCTACCTGGTGACAATTCACACTGCGGCTTCATTCGACCAAGAGTACAGCCAATCGATATAGACTACAGACAAGATAAAAAATGTTACTACTCCAAGAAATAATACTCATATCCAGGTTTCGTTAAGTACATCCCGACCTATACCTATATCACTGATGGTAAGCGAAGAGTATTGAAAGAGACTATAAGAAAGCTCTTACGCAATGAATTAACTAGAAGAGCAAAAAAAAACAAGTACGAAGATATCATGCCACGACAACACTCTGCCAATCCAGGACTGCAAGTCGGTCTCTGCGAGAGATCTTTTCGGGCGAAAAATAATCCGTCAGCAAGGGAGGCCACCGACAGCTACGCCATGAAGGATAGGTTTGTAATTAAGAATAGGTGGGGATTTTTCAGGGAACTGAGGAAAGGTAGAAAGAAACCCCGCGTTGGCATTAACCTACTCTAAACGAAAGGCGACTAGGGACCCATTTTTTAACGCCCCTCATAAAAACACACCCATATTTTAATCGGACCAACGTAGTGCTCAACTCGACGTGCTCTCCAAACAGCACAGCAGTAATGGCAAATCTCTGCCACAGCTGGGTTTCTAAATTTTCAATCTTAACTAGTCATTTTCATTAACCTTTTTTTTACAATTACTTCCAGCTACCTATTATCAAAACCATCTTGCTTTGCAATGCATGCATTTGAATATGAGATTATGGAGCAAAGGCAGCGGCATCCGCGTAACGCTTTCTCGAAGTAAAAACCCACATTAAAAATTAGAATCTCACAAAATTCAAATATTAATAACATCATCTTACCTAATTTAGTTTTCAGGCCATTTCCATGGTTGAATAAATATTAATATTCACTTAAAAAATACGGCCTTAGAATTTAGAGCATGTCCGTATGATTCCGAAGGTCCTTGAAGGACATCACTTCACATTGTGGGTTCTATCGATTTTGGCAATGAAAAGGTTTCGCCATCCGCGGCCTTGAGTGTCTCCCTCCCCACCCTCCATCTCCCCCACCCCCCGAATGACGACTTCCCACGCACGACATCCCCCTGGGATGAGGCGACGGTGGATGGGAGCGAGTGAAGTATACTGCTTGCTCAACACAGGGAAAGGCGAAGGATACATTTGGAGTATGTATAGAGCTCACCTGCTCAAAAGTACTCTCATTTTTACGACATAAGTAAAGAATAAAACACTTAAGACCTCGAAAAAATAGCTCTAATATGCCACAGTACCTACTTCGAATTCTACAACAATCAGATAACGTTTTCAATGCCGAAAATAAAACAGAGCCCAAATACGATCCGCCTGAATGTTTTGATGAATTGAGAATTAATATCGTACTATATGATCCTGTGTGCTGATGAAACTGTAGTGAACGAATGCTTAGAAGAAGGGGCTAAAAAAAAGCTAATGAAATAAGTACAAGCACAGAACAGCAAAACTTGCATGATATATTAGGCATTAATGCGTAAGTAAATAAGTATCATTTGGTGCAACTATATCGAGATAAAAACTAAGACCGCTTAGCTCGAAAGTTAAAATGTTACAGAAAAAAAGACCAAGCTAAATGTGAAACTACTATTGCGAAGGTTGTTGTGACTGTTCCACGTTTAATTACGAGTTTTCAAACAAATGCTACGTAAAATTGATGAAAATGACATGTGAATAAGACCAAGAGAGGAGACCCTAGAGTAGGATTCATTTCCATAGAGGAATCGCAACAACTTCTTTTGCAACAGTAGGTACCTATCTGCATACACATACTAAATATTTACAGTTATAGTAACAACTATATATTTCGATTGATTGGCATTTCAGCAACAAATACCCAACAAGATCCTGTAATAGCATGCAGTGAAAACTTACCTTCGAGTTAAAAACTGAGGTTTCAATCACACAGACATATGTGGGCTATAGCCTACAATAAGCTACAATTGTATAATTGGTGTATTGCAATAGGGGTGCTTCAAAATAACAAAGTAATGATCGTGCATCTTAAATACATCCAAAGCAAACCCACAACGGATTTCAAATGTGATCCTTTCGAGCCCTATTTCTTACATATTACGTACGTCGGAAGCAAGATAAATTTCATATTTCAGTAAGTATATTCTTTAACTAATCACTGCAATAATATTGTCTTATACATGCGAATTTTAATGCTGACTCCCATAGAAGCCTTGACGACGCAGCTTAATTTCAATATTTTCAAATCGCTCAGAGTAAATTTACCTCCGCAAATTACCGCACCGTTCGCAATTTACCTCCGTACGAAATACTTCATGAATTCACAAGAAAGCCCAAAATGGTACATGCAAAATGGTGGTCCTTTGGGAGAAACGCCTCCGCACATCACTGTACAGCACCTCAACTGCAAAATGTTGCAGTTACTACGCAGGTGAGACTTTATAGCGGAGTTTGCGGAGAAACTGATAAACCGAAGGGTTCCTTTCATGAGGTCATTGTAAAAGTCTTCATTTTACAACACCATATGGAATAATGAATATATTTAACTTTTCACCCATTCAGGCACCAACCATCCGATTCATACATAAATAAATTATCCATGTAAAATAAACTATGAGATTCGACATTTAAGAAAAAAAAATTCGAAATGAAGATGGAAATGAGGGAAGAAATGGTAAATTTCAACATCCATCCTCTTCAGAATTAGTTCCCAAACATATTATTAACAGCAACAACGTACAACCATCGTCAGTGTGTTTACCATCCTCCCTCCCGTCCAGCAGTGTTCGCGACGACGTTCAGTCTTGAAGCTGAATGACGTCCGCTGGCGTAACTTCTCGTTATATTAAGAGAGAGACTTCATTACGAGTCTCGACATGGTCGTGTAACTCATTCAATATTCCCGGCGTCCAACTTCCCTTCTTCCGCTCTCCACAAGATGCTCCCCACGTCTCGTTTTCCTCTTCAAGAAACCTGGCAACCCTGACATTTTTCTCTCACCGAGAAATTCGTCTTCATGCACGCTTTTCTCTTTGAAGCCCATCACTTCTGGCGAAGGTAATTATAGAAGTCAGCAAAACAAACGAGCTTTTCAAAGATCACTGACTTTTTTATTTACGGAAAGTTAAGTTGGACCAGCGTGAAAACGTAGAGCACAAAACAATAGTGGCCTTGGGATTTTAGGTAAGGGTCCATTGGCTAGGGTTAGGTAGCACCGTATAATCTAATATCGCAATCCTAGGACAAGCACAACATCAATGCCCCAACGTGAGTTCGAACTCGCTACCTTTGGGTCACCAGGCCAGTGCATTCCCGATCAGGCTACCGTAGCCGGCCACAGCATAGATGTAACTTAATTTTACTCTATCAAAATCCCTCAAATATGAACATGACTTCGGATCTGAAGAACTAATTACACCCACATAAAGAAACATGTTTCCTAAGCTTAAAAACTGAGGAGATGTAGTACTTGTGTGATCGTTGGTCAACCCAAGCGAGCAGAGAGCCCGCCAAACAACTTGACGGATGTGTCCTTGGATTTCTAGCTGCCCGGAAGATATTTCACTGAATGACCCGATAATCGTTCAAATGTGGAGCAGGAAATAAAATATATAGTAATACAGAGGGCAGCTACAACGATGATCCATGATCATCAGCACTTAACGTTTAGTTTCTTACAAAGGTTCACGTATGACGAACCAAGAAAGAAATAACGAGGCAAAAACTATGAGTACAGCCTAAAAGATTCATCTTTAATCACACATTAAAGAATATGATCCAAAGAATGAAAGAAATAAATAGTCTCAGGAACTTACATCGTAGCCAGAAGAGCAGCGGATTCTTCTCGGAAAACATTTTAGGTGAAATAACGCTTCATTTACCGCCTTAAAAACAAATTTCATAGCATTTAACTCATTTAAAAAGTCTATTTTCCAATGTTAATACTAATGGGCATTCATTGAAAAAACCTCTCATGAGATTAAACGTGCTCCTCCGATCAGGATAGATTTTTTACGAACCTTCTGCACTTTCTTTTCCTACGGGATTTAGTTGGGGATATAGTTCTCTACAATCTGGCTTCACGAAGTACAAGCTGTGATTAATGTCATGAACCGCACTTGTATGTAACCGTAACAAAAATAAAAACAAATATTTTTTCAATGATCTTTACTTGCATGGAGACTATCGTTTGAGTTTCATATTTCAATCCTTAATTTGAATATTAAGTTTACGCATATTTCACCTCAAACCTAAGCATTTTTTTCAGAGAGTTTATTTAAGAAACTCATTTAGGAGTGCAGAGGTCTCGGGAAGGGTTCAGGTTGGGCGAGGGAGGTAAGTAATTGAAGGCGGACTGGTCAGTGCCTTGTCCCGTGGAGGGAGGCGTCATGTCCGCGGACCGAGTTGAGTTGAGCGACGCGGTTTCCTCAGCAACGGCCTGAATACGCTATAAGGCAGCGAAAGAGAGAGACGATGTGAAATCTTCCATGTACCAGGCGAGCGGCGAGTCCGAGGACGAGCGAGGTGCGACCAGGAAGTGCGACACTTCGACCGTCAGCACTGCGACATGAAAAGAGTGACGTAGGTGGGGAGGTCGCAAGAAGATGCTACCCCCTAAACTCGTCAGAACTTCGGGATTCACGTACACAAGAGACGCATGTCTTCTGGCTTATCCATCCCCAAGGAGCACCCACGCTTCCTCCTACCACTTCTGGTGGTATTGACCAAAAGGGAAACCGACCGGATGGATGGTGGTACGGAGGACACCGAGGGTGTGCCATTGTTCCGTAAAAGGCAACGAAACGCATCAACGAGGAGGAAAGGAAAGGCGTGCGATGTATTGAGGGGAGGGGAGGTCGCCACGCGAGAGGGGAAGGGCGAATGTAACATAAGAAGGACACAAGCGCCATTACAAGCTCGCACTGCGTCGCATACCAATGAGCGACTGGCAATGTGCACGGATAAGGTCTCTCTCTGGAGTTCCTTTATCGCCTGCGTTTGGGTCCAATGCGTAAATTTCATCAACTATGTCACTGTTGGCATTGTAGTTGAATATGCAGTTAACTTGAGGATAAATTAAAATATACTACTGAGCTCTATGTATCTATATTTATAAAAAATCTTAAAACCAGCCTAATTTCAAGCCACGAAGTTTTGAAAGCTAAAGTTAAATTTTTAAATAAAGGTGAGATATAAATGCATTCTGAAGAAATCGCTTGGATCATTAGAGAATGTGCATTTATAGAACATAAGATTATCCTGCATCAATTAACGTTTACAATCGAGTCAGCAGTCTCCCGCCATATCGATTGAGTTCTAATAATCATTTTTAATAATGACAGAAATATTAGGCCAATTGCTTTGCTAGCTGTTTCTTAACACCCTCTATTCCCTCAAAAATAAGTTTCCAGCATCAAACCTAATTAAATATCTGATTCAATCATTGAGATTAGCTAATCATTATTAGCTTAAAGAAAATGGCGACATGAAGGGTAAGTAGTCACCAGTGAAATGAAAAAAGTTATAATCAAGAGAGTCTAATGCAGCGGCGAAGAAATTAACCTAGAAATCACCGAAAAATGCTGATTGAATAGTTTACGTCGAATATTGATATTAGCCTGAATATATTATTTGAAATATATATTCAATTTTGCCATAAATTTGAGCCGGCAAAGTTTCTAAAAGGAACCCCCAAATACCCCACCTAATATTCATGAAGCAAATAAAGAAAAGAGAAACTAGCAGAAAAAATATAAAAAGTAAAATATTTTAATAAAAATAATAACGGGGTAACAATAACCCACGCAAAAACCCCTCCGTGTACTTCACTTAACGGCGCCGAAACCATTTCATAGCACCTGAAGATGACGTAACTGCCGCAACCTGGTGTAATATCCTGGTATTTAACAAGTTGTGCTAAATTCACAAAGAGATGTTAATACATCAAATACTAATGAAGAAAAAATTGATAAAAGCTTGGCCTCCTTTCCATTTCATCTATTACTGGCCAAATAGTTATGGCACACCGGTCATCATAATATTGAATTGTAACAGTATGCGCAGAAGCAAGACCCAGATTTCGATCAGAGATCAATCATAGCAGCTGGATGTCTCACCAAAAGTATATAATGTATAATTTGCTATATCCCACAAGTATTACTCCATTACAAAACATACACAAGTTAGGGGGTTTGAGTTATTTTTAGTACCCATTTAAACCTATTTTCAATGTTTTAAAATTCCATCATTATCGTACGATTAATACGAATATTAAAAATATATGGTGATACATCCAACAGGATAGGCTTTGAAAGACCCCTTGAAGGACCCCTTTGAAGTTTTAAAATGCCATCATTATCGTACGATTAATACCATATGGTGATAAACCCAACAGGATAGGCTTTGAAAGGCTCCTGATAAATTCCTACCCCTACCAAAAGGCATAACAACCTTTCTTAAGAGTCACAAATGACATAAGCTATCTGTCGCCTTCCCAGAATAAATAGTACAGCAGTAAAACTACTACCACTGCCTTAAAGGAACAATTCTCACACAATCGGAAAAAATCAATGACTTCAGTATCAAAAGGACAACTTAAAAGCTACATAGCAGCAGGAATATCATTTTAAATGATGGTATTGAAAGTTAAATTCCAGCCAGTAGCAAGAAGATGAAGAAGGAATACGTTAACTTTATATTGAGGAAAGACCAGCATAATAAAAAGCGGGCAAAAATAAAATTTCAACGAGTTTAAATCACCTTAGAGCAGGCGTTTCTTCACGATAAAGGGACAACTATAACTCACTGGGAAGTATCAATGAAGAGAGATTATCACATTTAAAAGCTACGGTGCAATCGAAGGCGAGTCGAGAAATTATCCCATGAGATTGCAAACCTCAGCAAATGCAATTACGGATTCGAAATGGTCAGATTTTGCCCCCATTTGAACACATAACTTTTCTACAAATTTCATTCGCCTTTCCATTATTTCTGTAAGATGTCAGATATGATTATTATGAGTTGGGTGTTTTAGGAAAATAATCTTAAGATTTATTTAAGAGGACATATCTTAACAGTATGATACATCTACAGTAATCTCTACTGTTTCGTATATTTATTCTCATCAATTGATGTCACAGATTCAGAGGGAGCTATGTCCTCGCTCGGAAAAGAGCGAAAAGATCGACTGCTTGAGGGTATTCCATTTCCCCAATGAGATCCGACATGAGAAAGTCAGTTGCAGGTGCAGTCAGCCACACACGACAGCTGAGCATCTGGGGCCTTTGGTCCCTCGCAAACTAATGTCGAGCCAAGCAACCAATTCTCACCTACAGCCCGCGCGACGCCCACTACGTTACCGAGACCCCACCGCAATAACCACCCCAACTAAGTGTAGAGCCAGGACGCAGAGTGGGAGAAAAAATTCAAAGCGACAACGAAACGTTCTTCCCTCGAGTCTTTTTCTCGCCGAGACGAGGTATGAAATTTGTCCGAGTATGTTTTACATTGGCTTCTTTTTTTCCACATAAAGGGAAGGGAATACCGCCGTTCCTTATTCCGCGGCGGACGACATCCTGGCACACCGATATTCTCCACCCGACCCCCGCTCCATCATCGCAGTTACGCCACTGGGGAGGGGGCATGTTGGGGGCGGGGACCCTAACAGAAGATCCTGGGAATAAGGGGGTGGGATGGAATCATCCCCCCCCCTCCTTGGAGTCGCACGTGGTCGTGATGCCGTGCACGCCCACATTCATTTCTCACGAATCTCTACCAAACACCCCCTCTCCGCCCCGGAGGGAGGAATCCACCCCCTTTCCCCGGATCGGCGCCAACGGGAGGGCACCCCCCCCCCCCCCCCCCACCCCCCCCCCCTCAAACCCCTTTATCCACCCTCCTGCACCGGCTCTCGCGTAGTCGAGTGGCGAAATCGATAGCGGTAGGAGGAGGGGAAAGGAGGAGTGTGGGGGGGGAGGGAGGAAAGGGAGTGGGGGGGGGGGCTCCCGGCTCGCGCCGAGAGGGCATATGCGGACTGCAAGGCCGCAATGCGGCCGGAAGGAGCGACTAGAGGCCACTGAAGAAGAAGCAGGCGGGGGGCGAAGGAAAAGGTGGTTTGGGAGGGAAGGAAGCGAAGAAGTGGCAGGGGATGAAGAGGCCAAGATGGAGCAGGGGTGCGATGACGGGGGCTGGAGGTTGTCGCGTTGGGGTGGGTGCCCCTCTTTCCCCAAACCACCCTCTTTCCCTCCACCGCACCCCCGGCATCGTCCACGCACTCGTACGTACGCGAGAGGGCGCTAATTACGGGAAACTTGCGGGAAGCCGCGGGCACGGAAAAAGTTGGAAACTTCCGCCACTCATTTTGCCGTCAGCTCCATCCCGAGAGGAATCATTTGCATTGAAAAGAATCGCGATTCCACACAATGAATCGCATATGAATACTCAAAGTTTCCCACGATTTGCACCAGGATAAATTTTATGTCTTCTTAAGAAAATGATATTCTTCTCGAATACTCCCTTCCACTGAATCATAAATTTTCTGAGAATTCGTAGAAAACGAAGACAAAATACTCATTCTCATTGTAAAATCTAAGCTCGGCATATAGAATCATTTACTTTAGAGGATAAAAAAAGAAGATAAACATAATATTCATTAGGAATACATAAAACTCTTGAAAGCATAGGAAGGACTGGCATTCCTTTATAAAATCAGATAAATTACACAGTTGGCTGGGAAAAATGTATTCGCTCTAATTAAGATTCACAAGAAAAAGTCGGAGAGAAATAGTTTAAAGAGATAGGCAAGAAAGAACTGTCGGAAATAGCACTATCGTTTTCATTCAATAGACAACCAGAGCCAAATTTTAGCGTGGTATGCAAAGAGATGTAACACTGCGTAAAGTTTCGCGAGTCGGTTCTTGGCTATGGAATGGTTCATGTTATCTCATCAAAGTATTAACTATACCTTCATACTGAAATCAATTTAAATGATGGAAACATCGACCCCTTTACCCTTGATTTTAAGCAGCTACCATACCGTATCAAGGATCCTTTTTTCGCGTTGTCGCTATCGTTATCACTGACACGAACTCATCCAGTGGCTCATTACTCACGGCAAGCGACCAAATGGCATGCTCTACCAACTGAAATTGGTGCAAGGCACCGGACCATATTTTAACATGTGGCGTCACGTTTTCGCTTCTCTCCGCGCATTAAAAAATAATAAAACGCGATCGTGCGCGATATGAATATCCGGTTTCTAATTTATTTCTTATTACTTCAAGGCCGAGAACTTTGAGAGAAAATAAGCGTACAATCGAGCCCTAGTTGAAGGTGGTTCCATGCATTTGTTTTTTTTTTTAACAGGACTGTTATAAGAAATTTAAGGGTGACACCAACAAACATTTTGACCCGGACAGCAACACTACGTCATCACTAGAAATTCGAGCTCCTATGATTTTGTACACATATATCAGAGGCATCAACTATGCAATAAAAATACAGTAGAAAACTAGGCCATTGTCCCGATTTGAGTTACCCTGATTCACATCACTGCCAAACAATAAATCACGTGAAACTAAATCCTCACGATGCGCAACTCGCGAGAATGACACGGTTTATCCCCCGCTCGTGACTCGATGCCCCTTTTCCCCGACGCCACCCACCCCCTCCCCCTCCCCAACCCCCCTGCATTTTAAAAGCTTCCTCAGAGGCGTCGCCAGGCCCTCCCTCCCCCCTTCCTGCCTCTCTCTGATTGGCCCTCTCAAGCCCACCATAGTTCCTTCTCCCTCCGAGAAAGCACTCGGATTCCACATTCGTCACGAACAGTCTTTTCTTTTTTTAATGCATCGCATCATAGACGAAAACGTCGCGGTAAATGTCCTTTGCTGAGCTCTGCAAGAAAAATAAAACCGCCGACTAAACATAAGGGCACTGAACCGTCTTCTGGATATGATAGCATTGAAGCATATTCATCCCGCATCATAAGGGAACAAAACAATTCACTGAAAGCTATCTAAGAATTATTTGTTAGGCCTAACAAATTATATAACATATCGTATAACTGGGTATTACAGAAAGATTTTTTAAACCGTTTAGTTGGTAGTCATCGACATTAAAAAAGAAAATAGATTATTCTAACCAAGAAAATTGGAATTTTGGTGGATTGATAAGTTAATGGTGAATTGAGACGAACTCAGAAACTCACTCCAATTATTATTACTAGTTGCCTTCCTTTAAATAGTATATGTATTTATTGCTTTGGAAATATACCATTGGAGAGGGGAAAATTTTTCACCTACATATTAAATATAGCAGAAAATTATGAAATGGTAAAAAGCTGCTTTATAACGCTGACTGAAAGAAAACTTGATCGATATATTTTTCGCACAATTTACTAAAAAACAACACCTTACTTGTTTCGACACTCTCGTGTCAAGAATCCAAGAGGACTCAAGAATGACACGCGAGTCTCGAAACCGGTAGGGTTTCGCATTTTAATAAATGTTGCGAAAAATACATCCTTAAAGTTTTCTTTCGGTACGTCACTTTTTCACAAAGTATCGCCAGCCTCGATTCAATGTACCTATAATACCGCTGAGGCTACAACAAAGCGATGCACTGCATTACCGAAAACGTGAAATTTAAAAGTTTTCGGCAAGCAAAGCTTATACGATTCAACTTAGATTTCTAGACATCCTAGATGATTACATGGCTGGAATGCCTGCATACATTGTCATGACGGACATACCTAAGAGTACCAGAAGGACATACCTATGAGATAAAAAGATCTCAGTCTTGACCCAATGCGGTTAAACACTGGCCTTAATAAATTCCAAAAAGATTATCAGACATTGATGAAAATACTCGAGAATATCTCCACGCACAAATTAAAATACGTATAAATCAATAAGATATAAGAATAGACCATGAAAACTAGAGCTGAAAATTAAAATATTTCCATTGGCACTTTTCCGTTGGCTCCCATGCCATTCATGAGGAGTTTACTTTGCAGTTGTTTGTTATCACAACTACCACGTACCGGGCAAAATTAAAACAGATAACACGAATATAACCTTTAAATAGTTCACTTTCTTATTCCGATGGATACTCCTACACACTTCTGGCATAATTATTGTACCCTCCTGAATTCTTGTTGAGTAATCAGGGAAAGGTATGGTCATGGATACGATTCACCCATCGCTACAAACAATAGGTAAGCATGACAGCAAGCCGGATACGAATAGTAAAATATCAATATACTAATGATCGACATGCAAATTAAAGGGAGAACAAGTCTCTAATCACAGAAATTGCTTCTCTCATCGTCGTGTCCGATCTCTCATGATCATGTCTGTTGAGATTTCATATAGTATGAAATTCTCCAGCGTCTTTCTTAAAAAAAATACGATAGGCATTTCAGCTCTTTAATAACAGTTCATTTTGAATCAGGCTTAGCATACCTCGACCTCTATTTCTCCTCTCCTCTAACAAATAAGCATGGTAAATGAAACAAACTCAGTACATTCCACACAGCTTTATATATACCCCGATCGATTTCAACGACTAAGCGTCATTTTCAAGGGGGGCCAACTGACCAAACATTTCATCCATTAATTTAATGTCTCGAACAAAATTCTGGCTGCCACCATAGTAATTGGCACTGTAGCAGTGAATTAGGATAATTAAACCATATCTTTCCAATATTTATAGCTCTACTTCAATTTAAATTAACTTGAGTCTCAGTCCACACAAAGCTTTATTTCATGGATATGATAATAATTATACATACACCATGGTTTATTTTATGAATTACGCATATCAGATGACGTAAACAAACCATTCCACTATCGAAATAGCTGCGTTTGTCGGACATTTCCCGTGAACCGATATGTTGTACTATGGATGGGACAACCACTGCGCATTCCTTCAGCGCTGAGTATTTAATGAATTAATTCGAATGATCATTCACCGTGTAAAACTCCTTTAAGAGGAAGATAATTCAGATCATCACTTAAATTTATTCGCGAATAAATTCATGCTCATGATCATTCGCCGTGTAAAGCGGCATGAACATTTGCTATTTTCTGCCACTCATCAGTCCATTTTCACTTGACTCTAAAAGGACATGGTTAAACCAGAAAACTCGTTATGTGCTCGTGACATTAAGGATTAAGTATCAATGCTTCGGGAGAGGATTCTTGGATTGCCTTTGATGGGACATTTCAGCAAAGATAAGATTCCGCTAAAGATCAAAGAAGCAAAAAAAAATTCATTTCTTCCTTTCCCCACGAAAGTAATTTCAAAATATTTATGAATGTATAATATTACCCACAGTTTCAGCAACGTCGGAAAATCAAGAGTTGTATGTTAGACATCACTGATTCTGCGGCCAACATGGCCTGGGATGAGAAGGGGAAAATAAATTTCGATTGGGAAATTCAAATGGATCATAACTCCCCGTCCTTCCTGCCCACCTAAATCTCAGGGATGTGCCCCAAAATTCTGATTAGTTCGGCGAATCTGAAATAAGCTGCGCAGTAAAATCCCGATTCGTAAATCAATCCCGGGAAAATCGCCGGCCCTAAGCCCGGCCGCCCGCCAATCCCAATGCAACCACACCATCCCCTCCTCCCAATCCGTCCGAGGGGATAAGGGATAAGGTTATTGGAGGGAATCGCCCGGGTGGCTAAGGGTGTGCCTTTTCGACGGAAAAATATCGCAAAGTGAAACCGAAGGGGAGTGAAATTGGGAGTGGGGTTGAAAGAGGGTAGAATGGACGAGAGAGGGAGAGAGGGGGGAGGGGGAGGACGGGAAGTTTGTTCGATAGAAAAAGGTCCCCTTCCTTTCGGAGGAAACGTGAGTCACGGAGTTATATTTCTGTTTCGCCGGATAACTTGCGAGAGGAGTGAATTACATAAAATTTGATGAAAAATGCATTGAAGAACATAGAATATACTCAACATTAACATGCCGGTTACATCAAGCGGAGTTCTATCATACTTGCAGTAGAAGTGTTGAATTCTTCACAATCATCAACACAATGACTATAATCTGTAATCACTGTATAATTACTGACTTATCCAGACAAGTATCCCGACTCCGGCGCTTCCAAGAGCAATTACTTACAGTATTACTTTTAATTGCACTCTGTTGGGAAACCAGTGGCCTTGAGCAAGATTCCTGGATTTCGGAAATGAGTCAATGTACAATTAATAGGCAGCTTTGATTAGTGTTGGGATAATGCTCTCAGCGATACGTGCTAGTAATTCTTTTACCAACCAACCCAAAATGCAACAACAGAGCGGATGGGAGAGAATAGCTTGGAGAGTTGCAGTTTCCTCACCCTTTATTCTTTGCAATTCAAGCTCCGAAACGAGAGATTCAATATGTAGCGCTTAAATGAGCTCAAAAGGACAGAACGATTAATGAGAAATGATTTGCATTAGCCTCCAATATGTCTTACTGTGGCACTGAAGACTGAGATATTTCATTATAAATAACGCATGCAAAAGTATACGTACGAGCACCACAGTATTACGGCTCGAGAAAATCTAAAGGGTAATCACACAAAGCAATGGTATAACGTTCTTAAAGAATCTCGGACATACACTTTATATTCCAGGTTAGTACAGATAATTGCGGCAGTTGCTACTACTGGTTAAACTGCATTACTGACTGCAGCGACGCACAGATGCATATATTTGACAGCGATTTCTTGGCTATTAAACTTTTATAACACCAAAGGTCCCTAAAAAATCACTTACATTCTTATTTCAGCTAATAGCTAACTAAATTAGGCCACCGCCAGAAGAGAGTGAAGAATTCAAATATTTTCAGCGAAGTATGCACGTAAATCTGGCGAAAAATTTAAAATAGACGTAGTCTGAGAGAGCATTACTCGCGATAAAACGCACTCGCGTTATGCTAGCAAACTCTTCGCTTTGGTCGCACAATAAAGGCCGTTGTATATCAGACTCTAAACTACTCGCCAAAATTCGCTCATTAAAACACTGCCTGCTGAAGACGTTCTTCGCAAACCTGTTCTCCAACACGAGTGAACATAAAGCATAAAAGCTTTGAGAAAGTATAGAACATCGAAGCTATTAGCGGCAGAGTTACCTACAAAGAAGCCAAACAAATGTGCTTTTCTCAAAAAATCCGTCGAACTCGCCGAGGCATTGCTGTATTTTCTCGTTATTTACACATAATTCCGGAACATGTAACAACAGATTGGAGGAACCTCAAGACGACTGCAGGTCTGCAAAAAACGAATTGTTGCTGCAACATTCATAATCCCCAAAGAATTAAAACCTAAAAAAATCCAAAAAGGCGATGAGCTTCACATGAACGCTAGCGCCATTACGAGAAAACTAGGGATTGCATTCGGAGCTGCGGAACCTGAAGATCGGGGGTTATTCACTCCTAATTAGTAGTAGTAGTGGTAGAATTAATTTTTTTGGGTGCATCGACACCTAAGGTCATTTAGCACCTAATTAAGGATGAATGATTCGGGAATCGTGCGAATAGCAGGATTAATCCATAAAAAGCTATTTCTCTGCACAGTGGTACTCCAACCAAATGAAGTCTAAATGTAGGTATTTTAGTCTCAAATGACAACTTCTGTGGCTCCGATTCAAGTGATATACCGCCCACTAGCGGGTCCAACGTTGCCAATTTAGCTGCTACGTAACGGATGGGTAATGTTTCAGAGGGATGTGCCTTCAGGGGTCAAATCATACGAAGTCAGGTGCGCAAAGATCGGTCATCAGAGAGGTATAAATCTCACCATAAGCCGCCCGTCATTCATTCCGAGTGGAGAGATAAGATGCTTTGATGGCCACTGCAGATAAGCGGTATCGTATCATTTTGCACTTATGATGACAAGATAGTCAAAGTCGAACGAAGTCGATAACGAGCGTAACGCATAAATCATAGATGAATTAAGGTGAACTTGCAATTGGCTTAAATGAAAATGTGAATGTGTTAAATTTTCGCATGAAACATAAATAGGACTGCAGATTCATTTGATGTGAAATTTAAGTTTCTGGGATATAGTGCGGGCCATCGGATAGGCATCGAAGGTTTCGCTTTTTTGCTGCATCAAAATGCAGTCACTACTTTCCATCTGGGAACTTACTATACGGTCGACGTCATGTATTCCCAGATACACCGTCAGGCTACTGTCTTTCCCAGTTCCATTTACAGTAACTTTCGGAATTTTACCAAAATTTAGCATCAAGCACGAAATTTATCAGAACTTCATTTGCACGGACGATCCAGGCTTGGAGGTTGGGCAGCGTACACCACCGACGAGATGAAATACAGATGCCATTAGTCACTCACTGTTTCGGAGAATTTTCGAAGGCTCCCCATTAGTGAGCTTTTGCGTTATGCTTGACACCCCCTCGTGATAGCAACGCTAATAATTACATCACGCTGTAATGAACGACGTCAGACGTGAAATCTCAATCGAAAGCGGACGAATGACCCCTGACAGCCGGTGGAGTGAAATCAATTCGTTCTGGTTCCGAAGACTCAAAAATGCCGCTGCTGGGCAACGCGGGGGATGCTGCTGCAGCGGCCACCGCCGACTGACCGCTCTGGACACGGACGGAGGGAAAACAGGCGAGAGGGAATGGGAATGGAGGTCACTTGAGGTCACTCTGGAGGGAGGCGAGCCCTCCTGCTCCGGCTCACCGCCTCTGCCAACGCCTCACCCCACACCCTCCCTAGGGCACTCACGCCATCTTTCGGTCGTTATGACAACGAT
Organism: Platycnemis pennipes; assembly: GCA_933228895.1. Taxonomy (NCBI): domain Eukaryota; kingdom Metazoa; phylum Arthropoda; class Insecta; order Odonata; family Platycnemididae; genus Platycnemis; species Platycnemis pennipes. Next base: position 140,246,851 of record OW121849.1, on the reverse strand, counting down.
ATTGCTGCAGAGACGTGCTCACTGCTCGAGTGGGAGGGAGAGGGCAATAAAAAGGCCCGCACGAGGCCCCAAGGCCCAAGAAGCATGCCGGAACGAGGGCTGACCGGCACTCAGAAAGGCCCCCAAGATTCCATGGAACAGGAAAGCTAGCGATAAGCTATTAACTAAATAACAATGGTGTCATGGTTTAAATAAAAAGATGGGAAGAAAAATGAAAATATCAAGTAGATGGGACACATGGGAGAGAATTATGGGATATAAAAAACGAATAAACATGGAGAGCTCTTTCTGATGGCACATGCGATAAATGAGAGCACAGCTGAATTCAAGGCAGAATTGATGATGACGTCGTAGACATCGGTAGAAGATTGTGTCCTTTAGGTTGAAAAAAATGAATCCATAACATGTATTAATAAATATGGCTAGCGAATTACTCAGCATGAATACTATATTACAAAAAAGTCACTTATAGTCTTTCCGTTTAAGGAAAAATTAAAATTAGAATGAAATGAGGCTAGCCTGGAAATAGCGTGTTCTAGAGTCCAGCCGCGTTGAAATGGTCCTTCTCGGTGAACGGTGGGAGGAGCTACGACTACCTACCCCACCTCCCGGCCTTACCTCCCCTTCTTTACTCTCTCACTCACTCACTGGAGGAGAGGCAAACAGTGTTGCCAGTTTTCCTCACTCCGGCGCGCTTAGGGAAACACAAAGGCACAAAACTGGCCGTGGTGGAGGGAAATCAATTTAACATATAAATTTTAATAATCTTATTTATTGGTATGTTTGCGGTGGAACATTACACATACCAAAGAGGCTCAAACAAGGCTTCCAATAGAGAATGAGGAGAATAAAACAATGAGATAATAATTCAGTTCTCAATTTCTGGATCACAATTAAAGTTACATTGGTTGCATCGTGAGGAAATAAAAGTTAATAAAATATATTAAATTATACGCAACCCACCTCCAAACCTTACTAGACTACAATATAGTAATGAATAAACTGAAACGAAGCGATGATTTACTGATTTCCTATGGCACACACGTGATAGTTCTTGGAAAACGTAGGCATAGTTTTCTTTCAAAAGCTATCAATTTAAGTTAATAATCATAGCTACTAAAATTATCGTAATATTCAATCAACTTAAATTCTTTCTGCTTTAACAACAAAGTTGTAGTTAAAAACAGCTCGTGCATTTAGATTATAATACGTTTCATTCACTCTCTTCCGAGGATGTGAATGACATGTCGGAGTCTCCACTCGTGTCACTACCACTTAGTTCGACAATTATTTTGTCTATTTCTTTATCCATCAGCGCGTCACTTCTCCAGTATTTCTCTTCAATTTTCTTTACATGTCCGCAAACTTTCGTCCATTTCTCAGTGAAATATTTGGAACAAATGTTCTGAAACAATTCCGCTTTTTTGTTCAAGGATGTCGCCTCCAAATTGTGACGCACCTAAAGAATGCAGGAAATTCGTAGTATTTAACAAGTGTAAATCGATGCAGATAAGTTTGACATTTAATAATAAATTGAGGGAATCCAATGGCAGTTTATTCTTCATGATTGCCTGTTCTTTGAGGTCACCCCAAATGATATCAATTGGATTGAGGTCAGGATGGTAAGGGGGTAAACGAATCACTTAGTGCCTAGATTCCCGTAATAATTAATAACGACAATTTTCCTCTCTCCTGAGACAATTTCCTTTCTTTAAAACTCTCTTCACAGTGGAGGTACCAACTCCCGTAGCCTGGCTTGAAGATGACACCACGTTTAAACTTAGTTTTTTCTCAAATTTTAAATCGTTCAAAAACCGAATAACTTTGTACACGATTTCTCGAGCCTGACTTTTGAGTGGCCTGCCTCGGGCATACGAAGGTTTCGACGAGCTGGCCATTGCGAATAAGCAATACGAGAGTTTAAGGACGCAAACTCTGTAAACGAGAACCAAAGTCGCAAAACCAAATAGATTAACGGAAGCGTAAGTAAAAATATTAACAGAAAGAAATCAAAATCCAAAAAGAATGTCCAAGGCAGTGTCAAAAGTCAAGCGAGCAAATCCGAGAGAGAACCGTAACGAAAAGAGCTGGCAACAACAATGAAGTGACACTGGTAGGGGAGGCACGGTAGGGGAAGGAAGGAGCCCGTAGTGGGGGAAGCCGAGGACAGAGAGGGGGTGCGCGGAAATTTTCGCGCAGGACCATTTCAACGCGGCTGGACTCTAAACGAAATAAGTCACTCAATCCAGAATTCAATGCATTTCTCCTGCGGAAAATATTATTTGTGAATTATTAGGGGGGGTTATGCTAAAATTGGAATCAATGTCCTTCCCCTTCAACCTCCCGGATGTTAGTGGTAATTTTCGGAGATATCCCGATTAGCCGTCACTGTTTATTGGGTTACCAACGTCCCGAGCGGACAGTTAAGACAACATCCACGGCCAGCCTGTGCTTCAGCTCGACTGAGTAACAAGGCGGATACGTTTTCCACCCAGGTGATTCGATCAGAGATCGAAAAATAGCTTCCGTCAAAACTAAAAAAGTATGGTATTTACAGAAACAGACGGCGGGTGGATTCGGAGTTCTTGTTTTTTTCGATTTGAGACACATACATTCATGTGAACTACCCTAGCTCTTCTTCCATGAACGTATTTTCCTCTTCAGCTTTAGCAAAACAGAAAAATGAAAAAAGGACTAAATAAAAAACAGCTGTTGGCAAAATGAAATATCTCCCGTGCATATGAGGTAGATTCATTAACGCAAGGACTTGCTGCATAAACTGTTATTTTCAATGTCTTCGATGTCAAAATATTCCCTGAGGTTCAATCCAATGAATGCAAACGAAATAGCCGTAACTCTTGCTACCTCTTTTGACATTGTGACCCATACGTGAGTTTTCTCAGTTTCACTTGTAAGAAACAGAGTTTTGGTAGGAACATAGTTGCATAAAATCATTCCAAAGGCAAATTTGAGAAAAACAGCAACATATCAGTTAAGGGGAAAGAAGAACAGTTTCCCCCTATGGAGGGCTTACGAGGTATATAACACACTGTATTTGAAGATGTTCAACAACAACATAAATCTGCATGAAAGAATAACTACGACATTTGTAAGGCATCCAGTTCTTCGCGGCTTCCGGATCGTAGCAGAAAAAGCTTAACTTTTAGGCCTCGATTCTCAGTGCCATAAATGCGCAACGAAAAATCTGCAATCAATAAATTTGAATAATACGAACTATGCATTTAAAGATTTTATGCAGAGAAAATTTCAAATGCGATGCAACTCTCTCCATTCATGAATTTCAAAGTCGTCAATTTAAAAAAAATTATTGCAAGCTGGTTGGAAACACGAAGGCGTAAAATGGAATAAATGCATAATACTAATATACGTACATTAGCTATCCATCGCTTATTGCTACCAGTTTGACGGGCTAAATGAAATATAGGCTATATTCTACCATTTTTAAGACTGCGGAGCATAAAAAAAAGCTCATAGTATTAGACGCCCTCGTGCACCTAGACTTACAATGCGATGAGCGATTGCTGAACTGAATGAGGTGAAAAACCATGGGTTACCTACTTAAAATATTTATCGGCGGAAACACAAAAATAAAAAAGAAGACTAACAACATAGGCCATCCTTTCTGATGCCACATTCTGAGACCAAATATTCAGTAGAGCTACGCCCATACTGGAAATTCCTCCGGTAGCCTTCCATGCTTAAAACCCTTGAACGTCACCGTACATGGAGTACCTAACTCATATTTATGCCAACGAAAAAATGAGGAAAAGGATTTGACTTCAATTTCAGCGTGCCTTTTGAGCCACTGGACAAAAGTGATGCGCGGATGTTTGAGGGATCTCATTTAATCGTGAGTATTGCGTGCATATCGCGGTGCCGTTCCACTGGTAACGACGACAAGATACCTACACAACAGGCGGGCATGAAATAACCTCATCATAAATGGGACGACATTTAACGAGTGGAAAAAGCTTGCGAGTAAAAAAAAAAAAGCAATTGGGGCATGCACGACCTTAGCGGGGAGCGAAATAAACTCAAGCCGAGCTGGAACACAGAGAGTGCATTCGCCGTGTACGAGCACCACAGTGCAGGAGGGCGGGTTGGAAATTCACTAAAAACAATAGAGGAAATCCACCACACAAGCGATAATGCGAAACTACCGCAGTTGCCCAAACAATGAGATGAGCAGAGCAGCATCATTGCCTCGCGGAGCAAATTCAGGGGATGAACAAAATGGGGTTGAGCGGGGGGGGGGAGAATGGGAAAGAAAGAAGCGCCCTGGGTGGGGTGTCCGTGGAGAGCGAAGGGAAGACCGACTCTCGCCGAGAAGGATACGAGCGACAGAGGATGCCTGCGCGCGAAGAAGAGACCGAGCATTGGGGAGGATGATGAAAAAACGATGCCTCCTGAAATTCCGAAAAGTCATGGGCGCATCTCCCTAGACACCACCCTCCCCGACATTTCTCTCTTTCATCCCCATTCGAGATGTCGGACTCGCACTGCTGCGCAGAAACCTCTCACAATCTGCTGCTACTGCAACCCTCAGGGTTGCCCTGGAAACAATCCAAAAATGCAAAACAATGCGCTCGCGGGGCAATGGGACGACGGCCTTCGGTACAGGGAATAAAAGGACGATTCAGGGGAGAAGGGTGCCCCGTGGAATATGAAGGGGTGGATTGGTGGGATTCAAACTCGGGACTGGGGGGGACGGGCAATGCCTTGGTTTCCTAAACGCCACATCTCGGATGCTTACTCCCTTCTCTCTCTCAAAAGGTAGCAGTAGATGCATGCCAGAGTTAAAACAAAACTCATTTTTCCCAAAAACACTGCACGAAATCACGCTGATAAATATTTCACGAATATAGTTAGGTACGAAGTTACGATATGATTGTTCTTTCCAATTCCGGTCTACCCCTCTTTCTTCCATACGGCTACATGACAATCACAATTTCTAAAAATGTACAAGTTTTCAGTTTCTTCCTTACCTTCCCTTTCTACTCTGACTCGTCGGGTACTTTATGGGTACATCTATGCATATAGCATACTCAGTCTTAAACTTCATTCATTTTTACGGTATTATTTCTGGAAATATGCTATTTTGAACACAATACTAGGTAATATAGGCACAATTGTTTTCGGCGCAAAATGATATCAGTTTGTAAAACTGGCTCGTCGGCCAACGAAATATATTTCTCAATACGGGAAACAAAACAATTGTTTCAGAAAATCTTAAAATTTAATTGGCTAAAGAATGTCGTGGTTAGAACAATAAGGGCACCTATTAGCCCACAGGTTTTAAGTATACCACATCAACGCTTGATTACCGAAAGAATATGAAGTGATTAAACATTAGTTGTCTTCATTCAATTGTTAACAGTTAGAAATACTATCAATGGATCAATTGGGTAAACTTTGTAGGAATACATTTTAATAGGAAACAGAACCTAGGATTTTCTGTTTCTTAGTTAGTAATAATTTTATTTTAGTAAATTGCGACCTGATTTTTTAAATCGGTTGATCGTTTTCCACCCACTAACTCGATTTTAATGCCATAAATTAAATTTTAGGTTATATTCAAGCCGAATTGATTATATTTCAGAAGCCCATTTTGTGCACCAGAAGCAGAAATAGCATGACACTAGTTCCTCCTTCGCTTTTACTCACATAACAAACATTATTACAGGGTTATCTAGTATCGTTAAGTAACTCCTAGGACACAAATTACATCAGTACTTCTCTTAGCCTGGATCTCGCAACTCTTGATTCACGTCACCGTAGAAATGGTGCTAGGAGCAGAATATTAACCTACATCAACTTCCACAAGCGTTGAGAAACCAGTCCGCTGTTAGAAGACACATCGAATATGATGACTAGTTTTTGAGAGAATTTCACCCGGTCAAACAAGGCAACGAGTAACTTTTAAGGATTGGTAAGGACAACATTGGTTGAACTACTCCGCCGAACTCAATTGCCTACGGGGAACTTTCTTGGAACCCGCATTAAAGATAAATGAACTTCGGAATAATGACGTACAACCCAATTAATTCCGTAAATGCAGAATTGCATTCACCTTAAAAATGGAGATTCAGTAATTTAGAAGACTCACTTTATAAGAGCCGCCATATTTACTTCCTAGACCGTTCTCACTGCTACGGCGAACTACGCGCCAATTGAATCACTAGTAAGAGATGCAAGAAAAAGAAATTATTCATTAAAAGGCGAGTTCACCGCTAACGCAATGAATACCTAAACAGTCTCAGGCTTGCATCAGCATTTTTCCGTAGCGAGTGACTTCTTAAAACCTTTAAGTCAACTAGCGAGACAACTAGCGAGACAACAACTGAACCGCTTGCAGTCTTCTCAACTTTTCCAATTTAACTCCGGCCAGTTAGAAACCGATTGCCCTAACGAGAGCGTTATTTTTACAACGCTCTTTATACGGATATAATACCACTTTCAAATCAAAAGCATCAAATTACCTAGCTTTAATATGAGACGTGACTACGAACCACAATGAAGTACCTACATATATGAGGCCACAATTTACGCATAATTTTCCGGCAAAAGATTTTCGCTCATTTTGTTACGTAGGTATGCAAGTAGATCACTCACTAAGGGGAAGGATAATTATATTTCCGGATTGCCTGCCCCGGTGGCATTACGGCGGTGTAAATGCCTCACATGCCAATTCCAGGGTCGCGGATTCGAATCCTGCCCGGGGAATGGATGTTTGTGCAATCTAATCTGTTGATAGCAAGAGAGGATACAATATTCCTAAATTAGCAGATTAAATTTAGACAAGTTTATTTTATTTCTTTACTTACTGTCTCCCGGAAATGAGTTGCACACACAAATCTGATTATGGAGTAATAACGGCCCTCATGTAGGGCATTACTACTTCAAGTAAGCTGCTTTGTAAGTCCCCCCCCCCCCCGTTCCATCTCTAATGCCTCACTTAAGATAGCTATTCTAATACCAACTTAGCAGCATGCTACTTTCCTCGAATCTAAAAATTTTCTAATCAAAAGTTAAGTCACTTTTAATGATGCTGACGAAAAAGGAAGAAACTAAACATTTTTTAGCAAATAGAAATTAAAAAGCAAAGCATTTCCAAATTATCAACTAATTTATAAACGGAAGGCAACAGAACAGGGCTTATAGCTATGTTCACCTTTCTCTCAGGAACGAGTAAGGCAAATTGGTACCACTGAATCGATTTAGTTGGTTTAATTGGTGATCACTTGTTCCTGAGGAGTCGGGTTACAATCCCGGCAGTTGCAGAGACTTTTTAGACAAGAGGCGAAATACCGGTCCCTAATACGATAAGGTATACGACAATCACATTGAGTTCAACACACCGGCCGTCATATGGAACATTTCCTTGCAGAACCCTTGGTGCCCTTCCTTTGGAATAAGCCAATACCGAAGCCGGGTTTTACTCCACCTTTACTCCATTACCTACGAATGACACCAACAAACCTCCTTAGAGGAGGATTTTGGAGGAGTATGCCTCCTCTTTTTCGCTTCTTCTCGCCAACATTTCTAGAATGCAATCACCACAATTTCTCTCAAAACCCATTTTATTCCATAGATTCTCTTCCTTGCATTCCCATCACTCTAAATGGGATATAACATGTGGATATTTATTTCCCCGTCCCAATCGTGACAATGGCTCCACCATTGGTTCCGCTACCAACAATGGCGGGACCTTTCCTTTCAAACTGCCAGCAAGTCAATTATAAGGAGCGATTCGAGATGGGGATGCCAATTTCGCCACTTGGCATGGGATACCGCCGCCGGGGAGGGGCATAAAGCGAGAGGGCATTTATGCGCAACACGAGGCGGAGGAGCAAAAAGGAAGCTGCTTCGGGAGTCTGTCGCTCCGGAAATGTATTCCGCCGCAAGGCATGCCGGGAAAATCGGAGAGGAAGATGAGGAGATCGGGCTGCCTCGGTGATGCACCCTTTACCGGCTTAAGAGGACGCACAGAGAGGTTTTTCACAAGTTTTGTCGTACATTACGGGAGCCAATAACTCTCGAGAGCGAGGCAATTTGGTCTGCGCGAAACGCGAAACCCACACCCCCCCCACTCGCCCATCCAACACAGCGCTCCTGAAGCCCGCCTCCCCATACCATAATGAACACTATACCATAGTGAATGAGTGAATACCATAGTGAGTGTACAAACATACATCGTCCGGATACGAGAAAATGCAAAGGGAAATTCTAACGAGAAAAGGATTAAAACGTTCGTAAGAGAATTAAGTGACGGACAAGATAAATAAGATTAGAGAGCTAGATTGTCATACTTATAGATTCAAAATGACATTTTTCCCCCGTACTATAAGAGAACAGAATAGGCAGCATAGCAAATGGATAGGTAGGGGAAATATTTTAGAGTAGTATGTAGTGCATGATGCATGTATTAATCCCTTAAATACTATACATACCTACTAACAATCTAGTTGCATGAGACCCCATATTTGCTTGTTTGCATGTCGGCAGTGCATGCTTTGTGATCTTCACCCCCTGCCACACACCCTCGCGGTGGCTTGCAGGGTATCGTGTAGATGTAGATGAAATAAGCGGACAATAATATTATGGCTTAAGGTTGGCGAAAAGTAAATGTACTTGTTCTACTAAGTTCTGCTTGCTTTTTTTCAGACAATTATAAATAAATTTTAACAGCCAATGGCAATTTTGAAGCAGAAGGCCCATATGAGCTAGAATATTCATTGAATTCTAAGCGCGGAAACAATAAAAAAATTATTGAGGCTCGGGAGTTGCAGGCTATTTCCAGCACGTATATTATATGAATCCGACACTGAAGAACACAATGCTTATTTAACGTAAATATCATAAGTCAATGCGACAATATCACAGGGAATGCCTTCCCAGTTTCGTTCGCTCATAATACGTGGTAAATAGAATTATCGACTAGGAGTAGACCAAGTAAAATTAATGCCTTTCAACGGAAAGAGAATACATAAAAACCAAATAAAAAAGGATCCGTGCACAATAAGAAAACATTCCAGAGTACTACTTATAGTCTAAATATCCAAGAAGTTAGATAGCAAGTATTTTGAACATTTGAGCTATGAAACATTATTTATATGCCTTCTGAATGATTTTTACTACTCCAATCCATCCGATAAATGATTCTATCCTTTATATCTAACCGCTGAATGCACTTTTCACCATTGTTTTCTGATGAGAGAAATGACTGGTGAACTGCTTCCTTGTAACGAAAACCCATTATTAGGTAGTAGCAGCAATTATGAGCTAATAGCAGCAATCATCGTAAAAACTTTCTCGCTTTGAAAATCATGTAATTACGAGAGTAAAGTACGAGAAAAGTATAAGTAACTATTATTCAGCTTATTTTAGGTTCACGAGACATCAAGAGGATCTTTGAAACACACATTTTTCATCAGACGACACAAAGTCAATGCAGCATCATCTTCGGTGCGTAACAAGTAGCGACAAAAAGCAGCACATCTTCTAATGAACGCCAACTCGTTCACGGATATATTCACTCTTTTCGGATCATCATCGGCTTCTGAGAAATCAGAGCGTCTAAGGTTATGGAGATGATTTGGCATTTGAATTTCGGTGCCCAGCCTAATCAGCGTCGTGTCAGTGGTATAACCCCACGCAGCGCAATCTTCCGAGTATGCACAGGGCGCGCTCCATAGGCGGTGGCGGAGGAAAGACGCGAGGTAAAGCCGTGAGGCGCTATACGACCGGAGGGGAGGCTTACTGCTAATTGCCCCGTTCGCTTGGAATTTCGCGGAGGCGCCCGTCGGAATAAAATGCAGCTTGCGCTTCCGCCCTCGCGGGTCGATGGAAATTTATAAATTCTCACGGACGGGGAAGCTGAGGGCGAGTTGTCGACGGAGGCAAGGGACTACGACACGAGGAATGCACTGATGACGGCGGGCAGCTAGGCAACGCTGAGCACACGAACGACGCTTTCAACTCCTTATGACACCTCTTTCTTCGCCTTCGCCAGCCGCGTCTCCGCAGAGTTCTAAGCTCATAAATGAACGGAGGGGAAGAATAAATGCTCCCGGAAAGTGCAGTCGCTCGAAGCTCAGCGATGTGACGTGCAAATATCGGGATCCTGGAAAACAACACGCTGCCGCTTTCGATGAGAGCGACTACTCGTTCAGCAAACACACGCGCAGCAGCGAGCGCATCGCTCGAAAATTTAATTGAACTCCCTATCGGAGGCGGGTTTGCACCTGGGGCAAAAAGAGAGCCTTATGCACAGGCAGTGCTACATTCTATAGAAATATGGAATTCGGTAATATGCGCTCGAGATTGGACAAGACTTGGCACAATTTGGACTGGATTATATAAAGTACAGAGCGATGACAATAGGCAATAGAGGCAATGAAATTGTATCAGTCACAGAAAACAAATATAATCAACGTAAGCAAACTATCAGCATTGGTAGATTTGTGGATAGTTTCTGTCGGTATTCTCCGATCATACCGACCTCTGTCGGTAAGGTGGTCTATTTCCCTGCTCCATAACCCATTCTCTTTTCATGCGTCAAATCCCTCTGTTAACCTCCGTACATTCCGTCTGTCTTCAAGCAATTCAGAGAATCTTCCCCTCTCCCTACCTCCTCCGTCAATATTCAAATACATACTCCACTAATCGCCCTCCACCCGCCCTCTGAGTTTCTCCGACAGATATCCTTTCCTCTCCCGCCATATTTAATAATTCCTCATTTGCCCTCTCATTCATCCATCCTAACCTTCTTCATCGTTCTCCGCACCCACTTCTCAAAAGCCTTCCCACGTTTCCGCTCATCCCTCTTTTACGAGAACCAACATGTTTTACAGCCATACTCCAGAAGCTCCATTGTTAGAGCTTGGAATAATCTTTTATTCATATCACTACAAAGAGACCCTTTTCGCACTGATTCCCTCCATCCCGCGAGCGTCATCCTGGCCAACGCAATTCTTAGCGTTATCTCCATCACTGAGACCATCTTCATCTATTTAGTTCTACGAAGACTACAAAATGTTCCTTCTGTTCTAGTACATTGCCCCAAACCTTAAAATTTATTCATTTTTTTAATTAAAGAAGAAACTAATTACTTCTGTCTTCCCTTGGTTGATTCCCATCCCATTTCTCCCACAACAATTGTAATTTGCATGAAATAAGAACTACGCCTCAAATTAAAACCAAACTGACACCCTTCTACTTTTCTTTTCTTTATTTTCCCAACCGATATTATCAAATTTTACGAATCCTTTCCGTGATGCTCGTGGTCGCTCTCAGGATAAACTTAATAATTCGATTATGATTTCCACTGTTGTACGAAGAAGCACGCAGTTCTCACCTCTTTATGCGGGATGCGTTGAGGTTGCAAACCGCCTAACGAGATCAAAACTACTTTTCCACAAGAATTTTGGACGCTGCGTGGACTGAAAAGGGGTTTGGAAGAAATGAGAAACTAAAGAACTCTCAGAGTTCTTGGAAAGAAAACCCTTCGATAAGTTAGAAAATATGTCCCTGAAGAGGAAACTCGAAAGAGTTTTCTGAGAGGGGTATTCGCTTTTCTTTCAAGGAATACTGTCGGGGGGAGAAGTTGGGGGACCAGATGGCGTTGAGGGGAGATTTATTAAGCTCTCCCTCGAAATAGGATCACACCAGCAAGGGAAGTAAGCCCCTCCCTTCAAAGCACCTTCCATTCGGCGGCGATCTCAAACCCGCATAAAGAACTTGGGAAGAATGGACAGCACCAAACATTGGAATCCGTCCCTCATCGACCCAGCGTTCTTTGGCCATAATTCGTGAAAAGAGACATGGAAATGTACACATCTACGGCGCTCCGAGAGAAGTTTTAACTTTTTCGCTAAACGGGGGAAGAGTGTGGCTCTAATTCCTAAAAACTTCCATGTGCAGGATTCCACTCCAAAATCAACTTTCGTTGCAGAAATAATTCCAATTCTCCCTTTACGAAGATCTCATGGATTCTGGCTGGACAGGATCGATTTGCAAGAAGTTTGAAAATTGTGAGAGTAAACATTATGGTTGAAAAAATAAAAAATAGAATGCAATGAATTCAAAAACTTCAGCATTAAGCTTTGTATAATGTTCGAAATTAATCATTATGACAAGGTGCGTTCTTTACGATTCCACTCAATTTAATTCACATCAATCCGTCCGAACGCTTTAGTAAAATGTCATGACCGGGGAGTTTAAGCTCAAGAGACAGACCCATATATACACGTAAATATCTCGTGTTAAAGGAATTATGGTGGGGCAGTGGACAGTGGTAAGGGGGAGGGAATACGGGAGGTGACTTGTCCAATTATAAAAACCGTTAGAACAGTTGCGAATATTTGAATTCTATCTAGTCGTTGAAAATAGTTACATCAGGCGTTGATGATCTTTGAGTATTCTCACACGATTCCTAAAATATCCGGTTGAACACCTTTATCATGAACATTCAGCACTTCATGAACAAGGTCCAAAGTATGTAGGTCTTCAACAGAGGTCCGGCAAAAAATTATCTATGGACATTAGATATCACGCATCGTCCTAGCCTATTTATCAGTTTTAATTTTACTCCGTCTGATCTACGTACAATGTATAACCCTTACCACATTTCAACGGTTAAACAATATTTTTCCCCACGTCTACTTTTTCTTTCGAATAGAATCGCATTTTCCTACGGACAAGGGATATAACGGTAGGTAAGAACAGCCACATAGACCAAAATTTTCAACGTTCGATGTAGCCCAGTAATCGTGGCATAGTTAAGCAACACAGATAAATGTACCGTATTCCTATTCGAAATGTCCCAAGAGTAAAAGAACCCTTCCTTATTAAAATGAGAAAAACATGCAACAGGGACACGTGATAGGCCCAATTTATTTCTTCTTTACGTAAATGACTTGAATACAGTAGTAAAAAATAGCAAGCTCCATTTTCTTGTCGATGATGATGTAGTTAGTGTAGTATAAAATTAGGAATGAAGATGACAGTCAGTCTTTATCAAAGGATTTAGATGCGATTGATGATCGGTGTGATAGTTGGCTGCTAGAATTTGAAGAAATTCGCGGTAATGAACTTTTCGAAAATGAATAGCTTTCCCCGGAATAATTATGACATCAAAGAAAATAAAATATCTAACGTAGAAACTATTAAATACTTACGCGTCGTCATCACTGAAGACGTTATGGGGGAAACATATCAGAGAAATAACTAGCGTAGCAAAGACCGTAGATTTGGATTCGTAAAAAGGACTCTACGCAAATGCGAAGAGAGAGTACGAGAAAGAAGCTATTTTACACGTGTCATACCTTATTTACAATATGCCGCTAGTATATGGAATCCGTACGAGGAAGGCATGATAAAATAATTAGAGCGTGTGCAAAGGAGGTCAGATACATTTGTTAAAGTCCGTTATGATAATTACATTAGCGTCAAGATTTTAAAAGAAAAACTAGAATGGGAATTACTATCAGAACGCAGGTTAAAATTTAGTTTAAACCTTTTAAGTAAATTCGAAGCTGATTTGTTAACAAATGACGTTAGATATATATTAAGAACCACTGTGTATTAAGCTAGGTTTGATCAGATAAACAAGATTAGAGAGATAGACATTCGTACCGATAGATTTAAAATTTCACCTTTCCCGCGTACCATAAGAGAGAACAATAGGCAGCGTAGCAAAGGGATAGGTAAGTAAGACCTTGTTGGAGTAGCCTGTAGTGCAGGAAGCATGTCTTAATATTACTAATCTATGCACGGTAGGGAAATACAGATAAATATATTTAATGAAAATCTTTATAACCAGTAATCACTTCGTTACTGCGTAGACACTAACCATCTAGGTGCACGTGACTCCTATACCTACCTTGTTTTCACGTGGTAGTATCATTGTAGCTTATGATTTGCATGTCAGTAGTAGTGCATATATGGAGATTTTCACCCCCTGCCACACATCCTCGCGGAGGCTCGCAGGGTTTTGGGTACATGTACAAATAAAACCGTAAAAATATCCTCATGCGGTGGGAAGAGAGAGAGAGAGCAACCGTTTCTAACAAGAAACAGTTTTCTTGTTTTAGAAAGATTTCTAAAATAACAAATCCAGAGGGAAAGACAATGTCCCCCGAGGAGAGATTCGTACTCATGAATTGCAAGTCACGAAAAGGCGCGACGTGTCGACCCGGCGCACAGTGGTCGATTTCACTGATTTAGCGGGACAAAAGTATAAAATGCAAGTTCCTTGTATTAATATGTAATTGTATTTAGTACGTAGCCAATGAACCAACAAGTGCTATGGAGAAGAAATTACACCGAAAATGTTGGTGTTTTCAACGGTAGCGATACATTGAAGTGGAAGAATTAATTTCTGAGCCTCTAGTCACACTCCGTGGTCACAGCGTACCCATCAATTTCGGAGGGTATATCGGTTCGAATTTGAGTGATATTTTGAAAACCTTCACACTACATAGAGAGGGTTGTTTCTGGTGGGTAATCATAAATTAATATTCGAGAAAATTTGCAAGGTTGGGTGTTATAAGTATCGCTGAACAATTCATTACAAATAATTATTAAATTTTGCACAATTGATTTTTAGAGTAGACGTACAAAAAAAGTTTCACGAGGTTTCACGTAAAAATGTAATGCACTTCAATCCTTCAACAGTTATCTATGAACCAGTAATAGCGGTATTTGCGCCTACTTGCGCCGAAAGAAGTTATTCTCATTTTCCAGGAGCCGTGCACGCCATCTTGCGAAGAGATTTCTAATTCGAGAGTAGTATCTGGCATATAAAACGTTGTTATTTTATGTATGTATGTATATATATATATATATACATTAATTATACATTATTTATTTATATTAACAGTCAGGAGTTTACGCCAATTAGAACAAGATTTATCAAATGGGTTATTCAAGGAAATATTTCATAATTCCTAAAGCAAAAAAAGTTATGATTGAAGGACAGGCATCTCCAAACCAAGTAAAATTTACTTGAATTTAAGAAATGAAACATAATTGTTCAACAATAAAATAAACCAAGCAACGAAATTACTAATGTAAATAAAATATGAACAAACTTGAAGGTGGAGTAATCTTGAAGGTGTCTTCATATAATTTTCTGTGACGCGTGATTCCGTTCTCCGTTATTTTGCAAGCCATATCCAACGTATCCTCAACGTAGAAGCATTTAGAGAGTATGCCCATGACACTGCTCTGCTATATGTTAGCCTTTATCAGTGGTTTTACATGCCCACTAGTGTCCATAAAATTTTGATCCATGGAGCAGACGTGATTGAAAGCATGGTTTTACCAATTGGCCAATTATCAGAGGATGTGCAAGAGGCAAGACACAAGGAATGTAGAGCCTTCCGGGAACATCATACTCGAAAAATGTTAAGAGGGGACACTAATCAAGACTTAATGAACCTATTATTAACTAGTTCCGACCCATTAATTTCGGCCCTCAGGAAATTACCAAATCAAAAGTATAGTCAACTGCCTAGTGCCGTCATAAGTTTATTAAAAACTCCCGAACATGTAGGAAATGACTCAACGGATACGGAGAGTGAATGAATATAATGTGATAAAACTGAGTAAAATATTTTATGCACAAAATAATTTGAAATAAAACATGGTAATGGTACAAATATTGAATGGAACACCTGTATTCATATTTGTTTAATGTGTATTGTAATGCAAATAATTTCTTTATAATTTGAAAACAATGCAGAAACTCTTATTAATCCAATTATTAGAAGATATCACAAACTATGAAACTTGGGTAACAATGCACAGAACCCTTTTAATGCTATATTTTCATGTTTTATTGCTTTTTAGGGTTATAATTCCAGAAATTTCCAATAAAATAAGGCTATTCGATCGATTACATTGAAAAAATAATTTTGTCCCTCTAATACTCGAAAATCGACCACTGTGCGGCGGCGGCGTCATAGGCCATGGATAGCACGGCGGCGGCGGGGAGCATGAACACCGACTGCGAACGGTGCACGCAAACAACATCTCCCCTTCCTCCATACCGCAAGAGAGCGTTGTTTATTCATCCAGTGGGCTGATGAATCCTCCAAGTCACCCTTTCGAGTGTCCTTGATAACATTCAGACAACATTTTGAAATAAAAAACAGTTCCACTTCATCCAGGGTCGGTTGAAATGAGAGAAAGAAATCGGTTGGGGGACGGGTTGAGTAGAATACATTATGAAATGAGGAGAATATGAAACGAGCAAAATAAAAACAATTATGTGCTCCTCGAAGTAAAAATAGACAAAAGCCAACACTCCTACAGAGTTCAAAGATCAATAAAAGGCCAAGCGTTTTGGCCAAAAGCTTTGTACCCTTCTACACAACGCGTTAAGGTCCCTACATGGGAAATCGTTGACTCCTGAGCACCAATTTCATCAAACATATGAATAATAAGGTTTGAATTCGTGCTTTGCCACAAACCGATAGCAGTCTTCCATGTGTAATTTTTCCCTTCTGACAAATTAAGTGTATTACACACTATATTTGGAATGCCACAAACTTAAAGAAGAAAATAAAATTTTAAGGGTGTATTCCTGACGTTTCATTAGAGAGAAACTAAATGAGACAGGTGAGAAAGTACGAAAATGTGGACGGCTGGTTATAGCATCGTTTAGGAAAATATTTCAGGGGTTCGAATATTTATTTTGTCCTTCATTACAGCTGTTTCGACCACGGTAAAAGTGATGCTCGATCGCATTAGAAAATCATCTTTGCCGGACGTCTCCGAAACGAGAAAGGAGAAGACGCCGTCGTAACAGACGTAGCACGACATTTGCTCGACATGGAGGACAGAGGGCAATTCTGGGGCGAGCGACGAGGGATAATGAGGAGCGGGAATAGGGTCCATTCGGGCTAGAAATCTGAAGTCGATGTGCTCATCCCACGCTATTTCCATCCCCTAATCTGCAGTCGAGAGTTCATCGCTCACTCACTCAGCTTCTAAAACTCAAATTCTCGCGGAAAACCAATAATTAACGGGACTTCCAAATCAACGGGGATTCGAGATCCCATCACTTCATCACCTGGCTGCACTGCCGCTGTCAGCGGCGGTTCAAAATGAAATTTTAATTAACAGCCGCGACCTCAGCAGAACAATATTAAATTAAAACGCTCAACAGTTGAGAAAAAAAGGAATAAATACTATTGGATGAAAGAAAAAAGTAGTTGGGAAGGAATAAAAAATTAGACCGTAATTTGAAAATTCATAAGCCTTCAGTTTCAGAAAATATCCGCCCGGAAACTTATATTTCCTCTAAAGCCTATTCCACAGTGGGCGTTAATCGTAACACTTGAAAGTAGCAGTAAGCGAGTCTTGAGGTAACGCCATTAGCCGTATCGGGCTGCCGTAATAATGATGGTCAAGGTCCATATTTACGGTTCACGGCTGGCGAAATATAGGCCAATCAGGGCGCTTCATTACTACTGCCGGCGTCAGTAACGGCACACTGCCTTTACGGAAGCATTTTTGAAGCAACATAGAAATAAACAAATAAACTTCTTCAGGCAGCCGTTTGCTACAAGAACGTATTTTATGTAGAAACTGGTTATTCTGGAAAAAAATAAGATGCTATGAATATGCAAGGCTATGCCACGCAGACATATTTTCGAAAGCTACATGTCTTCAATAGCCAAGTCGATCTTTTACGGCTTACGTCTGGATTGGAGATTGACTGCCTTACGGAAATCCTTACGTCTTAAGTTACTATGACAGAAATAGTATGGCTTACGCCCATTTTAGAATTGCATTTAGTAAACAAAGGATCGAGTTTCGCATACCAACCTAGTTAATACTGTAATTCAATTAATATATCTAACAATAAGCCAATATTCCAAAGATTAAACAATATGAGGGATTCATACTCGAACATCAGTTTTGATTAACCTTAGCAACAATAAAATCCAAAACTATCGTTACATATGTTAATAAATCCCGATCCGTTTTCCGACGAGCACTGCAGAGGTGTGAAAGGCTGTGGAGGCAGCAAGCGATTTGTTTTCATTACGACGGGATTCAGCGCCTTTTGTCGACCCCTGATTTAATTTACGTTTCATTCCCTTCTTTTGTTAACGCACCGGCGGAAAACTCTCTGGGAGGGAGCACGTGGTGAGGGGAAGGGAAACGCCCCCGCCTCAAAAATGGGAATATTCGGTCCTCTCACGTCAAACCCTCTCTGCGCTCCACTCCCTTTTTAACCTTCCCACATCGAGTGACTGAAAGCCTTCCTCCTTGGAGCGCGTAGCCTTACGTCGGCGGCCACGCCAAGCCTCGTGCGGATGTGGAGGGGTTTAGAAGAGAGTCAGTCATGCGGCTATGGGGTGCGGGAGGCTTTGTTTGGTCTGATGTGAACGGCAACACCCTCCGCTTCCTCCTCTGACCATCAACTTCACATTCACCATCGGCTTGTACACCACACTTTCCATAACTATTTCATTCTGTAACAGGTCGGAAAAGATTCCTCTTTCCTACAATTCCGAACGGATACATGACGTTTCACGAGAAATGGACACCTCATTAGTAGAGTAAGTGTCATGTCTTTAAAGAAAGCTCTAGTTTAGTAAGCGATTCCGCGCGAATGCAGGAAATATTGTGAAGCGAGGGCAATTCCATTTCGGCATCAATAAAATTTAATTTTTGTCACTTTCCTACGTACTCCCTTGATAACATCGACGTTTGATGCTTCTAAATTTAGGACCGTAGTTCCAACAACTACAAAATAAAAGACGAATGAACTATGTGCAGACGCGCATATTGCGCAATAGTTAAATAAGTGGTTTAAGTCTGAATAATTTACTCTCAATTAAAAGATCCCAATTCGGATGATATCATGCAAGCTCTTGAAGACTTTCTTCCAACCACCTTTTGTGTTGACTAATTTTGGTTATACTGCACTTGAATAAGGCAGCATTAAGTACATATTAAATAAATATATATATATATATATATGGGTGAGAAATAAGTTCCAGAATACCCTCAAGCTAAAATCCTGATTCAATCATATCCTCAAAATTAATAGTTGACCAGCAGTCTCTCATGATATCAACCTCCGGCTGCGGATGTTGTATGGGGAGGCGAAGGGCAACTAAAGTCATTAGCGCCTTAGGGACAAATGGGCATTTGGGAAGATGTAGAAATTGTTGCGGTAAGAGGGGGGAAATGGAGATATACCAGAATCGTCCCGAGTCCGCGCGACATGCATTTTTTTAGCGGAACACCGTTCATATTTGAATGCAGTGAGGTGAGCACTTCGTCCGTCAGATGGCCCTGCCGTGATCCCCAGTGCGCCTTTTTTAAAAAATCGGGCAAATGCCGACAAAGGTTACCTCTCACTATGTCCCATTAAAAATTCCCATCAATGCTCTTCTATCCTTAAATATGCCTTAGCTGTAAGTCACCTTCCACGAATAACCAACTAATCAATCAAGGCATCTTATTTTCCAGAATTATCAATTCCCGGTATAATTTTCTCCTCAGATCATAAGCAGCGCACTCGCGGATAGAGGTCAGTTGTGACTTAGACTGATTGAGACACGCATCCTATGAATGGGGGCGTTTACTCGGAACCGAAATCGCAATTTTGTACTCGAATTCGTTAGATGGAAACAAAAAAAGAATATTAGTGAAAAAATTAATCTTCTATCCACAGCCATTCACTCATAAATCAAAAATTAAAATAAGCAAAAGGTGACGCCCACCGAAAAAGCTGCTGTGATAACATTGACGTCATTTTCCTCCCGTCCTTGACTTCTTTTCGTGGAAGGGAAGGGAGTGGAGGGGGATTCTCGGAAGGTCTGCTCGCACAGATGCTGTCGCAACTGTCCTATTGGCAGAGTCAACTGTGTCCCCCCGATTGCGATAAAGCGAAGTAGCTTCGTGGGCTCAGTTGTGATTGGACGAAGTCGTTATACGTCAGAGGTTAAACCACGCCCACTTTTCCGAAAGGGTTAAAAACATCATTTTTTCGCCGCTTATAACTCGATAAATAATTGACGGATCAAAAAACGGAAAAATACGGGTCTTTTTATTTTAAAAAACTCTATCAGAATCGGCGGTAAAAAATATGGTAAACGACCCCATTCTTTCTTTAACTACCCCCTTTCCCGTATAATGGATTAACCTCCAAGGCTCTACCTCGGCGGCTCTCAAGTCAGGCCCTCCTAGCTTAGGCTGTCCAGCGTCGTTTTTCGGCCGGCTGACCGCGGAAGCGGGCGGGGGAGCTGCAGCGCCTGGGCCTGGGCGCCCGCTCTCCGTGTCATCCCGCATTCGAGGCAGTGGCAGCGAGTATGGCCAGCTCAAAACCCCGCGGGGGGTCAGGAGGCAAAAGGGGTCTCGAACGAAGGAAAAAACTGAGCATCGAGAGAGCGTCCGAACCCGTAAGCGACCGCCGCCGCCGCCTGCTGCAGTGCAGCAACGGAAGCGTCCTCCGAGTCCAACGTCGCGTTATCAATTTACGCGGATGGCACTTATTTCCAGGAGTCGCGTGGAGCAGTGATTTGAAAGCGAAGTGGGGAGTCAGGGGCGGCGGGCGACGAAAATAGCGAGGCCGTTCGATTTTCGAGAGGGTGGCGGGAACAACGAATATCGCCCCGGGAAAGCAAACAAAGGAAGGGAACAAATGCGCGAGCGAGCGAACCGCCGAGGGCTGGACGTAGGCGGACCGCAATCCGAATCGTCCGTCAATCGGATGCGGCGGGAAAGGGTCAGACTCGCGGCCTCTGCAACCCCCGACTGCCAACCCTCCCCACAACCATTTTTCCCCAGGGAACAACGGAGAAAAGCGCAAAATATTTTGCTCCGACACATCAGGAGGGGGGTTTAGGTTGATCCATAAGACAAGGCTTCATGCACGAGTTCCTTTCACCTCACGAGAGCGCGAAAGCAAAGCACCTTATTCCGCAAAAAAATCTGCTCCGGAATTGAAGAAGGGGAAATCGTGCATCCTTAAGTTGCCCTCCCCCAATTTCAATTCTAATGAAAGACACCTTTCCGGGATTAACTGAAGAAGATAGCGCTAGTTAAAGCTGGGAGTAAATCTAAGGAGACATAATCCTATAACGAAAAGATTAAGTCTCTCAGTAAGGACGGGCACGGGCATTTTTTGCAGAAAAATCCTCAATTCCTTTTTGAGCGGGTGCTTTTGATGAGAAACATAAACGTGAAAATAGATTAGGCCAAATACCTAATGGATATTCCTGAAATCTGGCAGATGACAAATTTCAAAAAGTTTCAAAATATATAGGTTCATCGCACTAATTATCGTCTACCTTGAGTTATAAAATGGGGATTTAATTTTAGGGAAAATAGGCAACACGGATTCAGCAACATTCCAACATTACAACCTTATCTCGCTGCATTAGAAGGGGAATTAAACACTCCGAGAATAAACAGTAACCATGGAATTCAAAATCGATCTCTATCGCAGCGAGCTGGAAACTGAGGAAAGTAAAAAATGGATGTAACTCAGTTTTATTCTTCAACAATTTTCAATTAACGTAACAAGTATGGGTAAAGAAGAACTCAAATATTACATTTTGAAATTCGGAATCTATCTAATATATTACTTGCGACACAGAAGCAAGCAGATTATCACATTAAATACATAATGCGCTGTCGCTGACCCTCAAATTACATACATAATATAATGCATGATGCAACCATACCCAAACATATGCATATGGGATATATCTAACAGGTACTGAGGTAATTACCTATTTAGAGATTAAATACAATAATATGGTTCGAAAATTGAGAGAAAAAAATTTGGCGCTCGAATAATTTTGTTGGGACAAGAAAATTTTATATAAAGTGCTCCAACGGCTAATTTCGTATCGTGCAAGGTAGCCAAAAATGATTCCCTGGGGGTAACATGCCCAGAGCAGAAGTTGCACCAGCGACCCTCTGATCTCCATCCTAGCTAGCTGCACCGACTGGTATTTAATATGGAGAACAATCGGAACGTAAAGAGAGTGACTGCTGGATCGATGAACATGCATTTCAATTGAGTCAGAGAGCGCCTCTCCGGGAATAAAAGAAAATAATTCTTTTTCGCATCGGTTTTAATTTTCTGACGGACATACGTTTTCAGACAGCGCTCGCTGCTGCGAGGGAACCTGAGAACGACTACTAACAACGCCATAAACAAGCAAATGATCCCCTAACGGCCTCCCTCCCAACCAAACCGGCCTCCCATCCCCACTCCTTTGAGCATCGATCCTCACGAATGTCGCATCGGAATAGAGGTGGCGCACGTACGAGTGTCTATGGTCAGCGGGAGGGACAGGGGTCAAGAGAGGGGCCGCAGCGAGGGCAGGAATTCTGGCGAATCAAAGGTCTCCGTGCTTTCCCAGGGAGAGAGAGGGAGAACCGCAAATCCATCAACGTCCGGAGTCGATGGCGGCGCGCGCGAAATCCGTGAAATGGTGACACAAATGGGTCGCGCCGAGGATGCCGGAGACAAATGAATGCCACCCAGCGAGGCTTAAGTGCATGAATCTCCCAATTACATAATTTCCCAGAATCCTCTCTCTCTCGCGCCACTCATAGGCTCCCTCTCGGGTGCACGCCTCTTCCCAATGCAGAGGTCGCTCGCTTTGAAGGGCACAAGGGCGGACATATCTCCCTTGAAATCTGTGCAAATCGAATTGGAGTGGAAATGGCCGGAGAGTTAAGGTCGGGGATTCGAATTCCGACAGTGCCTTCCTGATGACCCAAAAGTTGGCCACTGGAGGAGGGTCATCGTAGACGGATTGACTTTGAGGAACTGCGACGTGATTAAAACAAAGCACAGCACTTTGTAAGACTCCTCAGCCATTGGCGGAGATTGGGAAGGGCACCAGGGAGTCAGAAAGCCAGACAAGCTATTGGGCGATTCTGTAATAGACAATCTGAGAGGATGAAAAGACACGAAGAAAATTAAGAATACGAATATCATTAAAAAAAACCAAGATCATAAGCCACGTACTACCGTTTATGAACTTTTGCAGTACTTACGCACTATCTATACATTTATTCACAACAACTAAAATCTGTGCATTACTAATAACAGATTTCTAAGCGATGTGGAAACTCGCGCTTGAGGAAAATTCAGACATACACTAGGTAGAAGGAAAAAAAACGCTGCTTCGACTCCGATTACCTCCAAAAACATTCGGACGGATCATGAGACAGATGCAAAACGAAAGAGTTGCAATTTCGATTCTCCTACGACACTGAAAACATCGCTTTCAAAGATGCCGCTTCTTCAAAGGTCATGCTAAAATTTCGTTTCACTCGTCACCCGGGAGGAACATTAAAGACTACTAGTGGACGGCAGTACTGGATATTAGGGACTTCTCCTCAAGACATTTGAGTCATCATCACGCTACTAACGTAAGAAAGACTAGTCACGCATCTCCGCCCAGCATCGATTTTAGTTACTCTCCTTCTGGGAAGGCGGCAAATGTCAGTCAGTCGCATGCATTATCTAGAGGAGGCTAAACTCCTTCGCAGTCCTCGGCTCAAGACGGTAAGAGGCCGCAGGAAACTTTCCCCGAGACGAAAAAATTTCAAGCACGTGCCTTCGAACGGAAGGGCTTCCCCCCCTCCCGCCCCTACACCCCCTCGCATCTCCACCCCGCCCACCCCCGATGCAGGTGCGCTCCGGCAAGGTGCCACTTCCCACCTGTCCCTGGCCGAGGCAGGCTCCAACACATGTACGCCCAGCGGCCCCCATATGACGCGCTTCCGCCACGGAGGCGTCGTCTAGGGTTGGCCCCGAGCGGGGGACCACACAGAAGTGAGTGCAGAGAACAGTCCGTCGGAGCGGACGTATAAACCATGACTCCCAAGGTGAGACTCCGATGGCCAGCCGTTCTATCATTTCCTACCTCAGCTTTTTTTCCACAACTGTACATATCATTTACACATACCTTTGATATTATCATTTGCATCTTGATGATTTTATATGCTTTTTTCTTTATCGAAACCTTATATTGATATTTTTCTTATTGTAAAACTATATTAATTTTATTCCTCATTGTCATATTATCTTAATTTTTTCCCCATTGTTATTTTCATTATTTTTCTATTGCAATTTTCTATATTTTTTGAGTATTTAGAACAACGTTTATATGTGTGTGTACATATATATACTATATGTCATGCATTGACGAGGGGTTAAATGGAAAGGGGGGACTTTTAGTCTCAATCTCGCCCCAATAAAGACGCTTATCTATCTATCTGAATCGGTCGTCTTGAACTAACCACCCCCTACGACTTCAATGGTAAATCGCCCCCTTTTGACCATTGAAGTTACAAAATAGGTATGCCAAACAGCGAACAGATACACGCAATGTGATATGAAGGTAAGCCCATTGCCATATCGACTACAACACGCCTAATATTTAAATGCTGAATGAAATAACTGATGGTTCCTGGGACCTGATACAATTCATAATCGACAGAGACGCTGTTTACACATGTGGCAACGGTAATGACAACGAAAATCGATAATTTCCTCCAATGAGCCGTGGATCCACGTTTTGCAGCTCCAATATCGAGTAAATCATTCCATTCAATCGAAAATTGCTTCCTACTAGAGATAAATTTCACCCATACCCATCGTTATACCCCTAAATTCTCAGTAATTACTAATTTGCGACGAAATACCATTCTAATTAGCTTCTAGCTCATTGAGCCTATAGCCCCTCAGTGTACAATGGGTTTATTGCACCCATTCCAATGATTACAAATTCTACCGACATTGGCAACGATATAGCAAACATCATAGTCATTCACCTGACTATGCAAGCACAAAAGGCACAGTCATAAAAAGCAGATTATGTATTTGAACGCAAAACGTATTGAAAGCTTATCCTCAAATTAGGCATAAACATTGCAAAAGCGGAATAGAAGTGTTTCATATTTCACCGATCCTTAGCACGTATTTAGTAAGGAAATATGATCATGATACACCATATTCATCGCAATATTGTATACTTAATCCTATTTTCAAAATTATTTTTTAATGGCGGAATGTATTCCACCTCAGCGAGCGCCGATTTTGGCGACGCGGGACGGCCAACCAGGCGAACGACCGAATCTGCTGGCCAAAACTGGATTCGCTTTCAGAACTCCCAGTCTCCTTCGCAATAAACACCAACCATTATGAGCTATCGGCCCAACATTCGCATCGAATCGTCCCGGATACAATTCCAGAGTATTTTCTTATATTCCTCGCACTGTCATCTCCGGGGGCGACTGGTCGGAGCTGAGGATCCCGAAGACGTCGTCGTCCCGAAGGGCACTCGACTTGAGTCAATATCTCGAGAGCATTCGAAATCAGCCCCGGCTCTTTTGTTTGCGAACGTGGCGCTAGCGCGCGAGCAGGCCCTGAGGCGAGTCCTACCGACCCTTCCACCACTGGGCCCTCAACCGCCTCCGTCTCACCCCTCCCCCCCTTCATCCTGGGAGACCATCTTGGTAGCCAAGCAGCGCGAAGAGAAAGAGAGTGGGAGCGAGGGAGGTCGCGGGGGACCAAAAGAAACTGCGACACACACTGGACTTATCAGGCTTCACGCTGACATATGGGAGCCCACAGGATACTCACTATCCTCTTGCTTACAGTTTACAGGCTGGGCTAAAAATAGCGGCATTAATATCGCTACATAGCAATAGTCATGAAAGTTTTTACTCTTAATTTTTTTTCTATTAGGTTAGAGGCCATGCGACTTCAATCACATCTTGAAATTAATAACTTGACTATCAGCAAAAACTACACTAACACCTTCAGAAATTGCTATACTATGCAACATGTAACAACATACATCATTCGATTACCGTGTAACCGACACGAACAAAAAATAACTACAATCGTTCTTTCACGTAACTCCTCTGTAGAATGCATAGAGAAACAAATTCAAAGAACGCAGCTCGAGATGTAATGCTCCTTAAGGAAGGAATTGGTAGTTTTTACTGGAAGAGATCAGAGGAGATAAAGTGAGGATACGGGAGGAATATTCGAAGCAACTGTATCATGCAAGTATTTTTACTTCGAAATCAAAACGTGTTGAGGAGGGAAATATGATTATCCAATACTGCTGACGGGGTTCTACGCAGCATTTGCGGGGCATGAACGCCGGAAGTTGGAAATGAAGGTCGATCCTGGAGTCAAGATTATGAAAAATGGAGGGGAGAAGTAATTATGAAAACTCGAGAAAACTCCCTCACAGTGCAGTGAGTACAGTGCCCACCACCTCTCGAGGAACAAAGCGGAGAGGGGTCATTCTAATCCACGGACCGTGCTGCTTTGTGCTCACCCGCACCACAGAATTCAGACGTGACACGCGTCCAAGCAGGGATACACAAAACTGGGATGGCTCCAATGCGATATTAATCACACCAGACAATGAAACGAGAGGCCACCATTGAGTATTGGCTAGTGTTGGGAACATTCTTCACTACAATTGGCGACCTAATGGAAGATATGAATCGGCCGAACGGATAGAACCCGAGAATTGACGGCGGAACAAAAACACACGACCCGACATGAATGTGATCTATTGCGGATACAATTTACCCGGCGATGATATCAAAGCATAACACGGGAAGACGTGAAAAGGATTTGACTCGAGCGCCACAGACGTACCATTTGGAGCGAGACTGAAACATTCCCTTTTCGCGTACCCCGTTCTTCTAAGCCGCTTGCTTGAGATAACACGCAACGCGTCCCGTTAGAAGATAGCGTCTAAATTCGCAAAACAATACAGACAGTAGCACAGCGATCACGTTTTGCCTCATTTCAGTCATTTTAACCAGCTGCAAATCTGTATTATGATGATCTGCCAGCAACGTAAAAAAGCGAAGAAAATATTAGTAGAAACTTAGAGGAATTAGGAAGAGGTGTTACATAACCGCAAAATTTGGTCTTGGTTGAATGAGGAACATTCAAGTCTGATGACCGCTCCGGCATGACGACAGAGAAGGCAAAAGGGTAGAACGTCAGTATGCCTCCACGTCTTCTCAAATAGGATGTGTTTCACTAAGATAGCAAATAACGGTTAAAACAATAGTCTCCCTGAATAAACGATATTTTTTCGAAATGCTAATGACAGAAGAAAGTCGCAGACAGCTGATACACACCTCAGGGTGCAAAACTGAGCTTCCTACCCTTGACTAAAATTCTCTCTTCATGCCAAATATCAGTCCTGAATAACACCAAAAGTATTATTTAAAGTACCTAGTTACCTGCAAAAAGCCTTCGACAGTATATATTGCCTGGCACATAATTTTTCCACTGCAACAAGCAATAAATACGTGAATATATAAAAGGATAACTAGAAATGGTGGTGCAAACGTCTCATTGTTAAAGCCTGATGAATATAATGGAGCTTAAATGTTTTAATTAAAAAATCGTTTCGCAAGTTTCTCAGATAAAAATAAGTTTTCGATTTAAAATTTTTGTAATATTTCTAGAAGGCCCGAATTTTTGTGTGCCGATTCACGATATCTGTTTGACTAATACACTAAATCAACATTACTTTAATAATCATACAACGGTGGAATTCAGTCTTGACTACTGATGGTACCTACCAAGAAAAAATAACACGTACAAGGATGATTACCCAAAAATTTAGAACGGTGGAAAGCGAAGACTCATGCGAACCTTACCCTGATTATCGAAGAGAACAAGACTCTACTCAAAACAATATTTAAAACCAGATCTGAGTACTTTTTAAAAACAGAGTTATCGGAATCCCCCGCGGTAATTTAGAGCAAGCACAAGCTAATAAATAACGTTTACAAGATGAGATAAAACCGGGCCTCGATAATACTTTTTGCTATACTCAACTGAATTTATGTAAATCGATAAAAATTAGGTTTTCTTAACTGAATTTCATAGGCCCACCTCCCAGCAATGCATAGTAACAGCACATATAATAAACCACTAATCAAGCAGCCCGGATTCACGGCTTTGTCACAGAATGAGAAAGCACTCTTCCTTCCTCCACCATGACGGCATCCGAGGGGAGCCATCGCGTCGGGACTTGCCGTCCACCGCCCCCCGCCCCACAATTCCTCATTACCAAGCGGTCAGCGCGACGCCCTCCAAATCGTCTCTCCTAGCCCCATGTCCTCCCCTCTCGGCACCCTCTGGATGAGTGGGGAGTCCCCGCCGTCCCTCTCCTTACGTGCAATCCGGAATTTCCGAAAAAGCGACACTAATTCCCGTTGATCTACGAGGAAGAGGACCCCTTGCTTACCCCCCCCCCCCCCCTCCCTTCCGCCGCCGGCAACCCCCCTTCAGCTCAAGGGAAGAGACGGAGGGAGAGAGCGGGGGCGGGCGGAGCGAACCCTTTCGAGGGACCCGGATGAATTTTGAAGCGGCACTTCAAAAGCTTTTGTGACAGTGCGATTAAGCACGTTCTGCGGCCGAAGGGAATAAAACTTCAGAGTTCCGCGTCTCAGGGACTTAATCCCCACAGGTTACAAAGAGCGTAGCAGTCTTTTTGTCATTCGAATCTTCCAAAAGTTGGCGTGGTAGTCTTGTGGGTACCTTATTCACCCCTGACTGAAGAGTCCTGGGTTTGAATCTGATGAAAATCAATTACTTGTAACCAGCATTGATCCATCAACTCCATCAATGAGTTTTAGAAGACAAGAACTTTTAGGAAACACCAAACTAACAGTGCCTCGTTCACTATGTATGTGCGTGGGAAGCGCAATTATAATTTCAGCACTGCAGGCAACTGAAAAATGTTCTAGGGCAGATAAAAGATGTTTCCTTTTACTTGACTTTCGGTAGAAACATTTTATTTCTACTTGAAATGTTCAAATTTGACCGTAGGCAAAACGAGGTAGCCTGATTATCAGACAATTTCTACATTTCCTTAAAACATCAACATTAAATTTTCGTCCTGTATTATCTTTTCTAAATACGGAGCAAGCCCAAAATTCATTCCCACCCAATTCTCGCCAATCAGCGTATTTCATGTACACACTTTTCCTGACTCACTAATACTTAGCCTTCATTCTTTTCTATATTGTAATGCAACATTTCAACATTTTGCATGAAAAAATTCTTCAACCATCGAGCAAATAATCGAAGATTCACGAAAATGACCGAATGATGAAATCTTTCAACGGAAAATTTCAGCGAGATAATAATCGATGACTGATTCTCCCTATCACATCCCTTTATGAAGGCCATCTTTACGTAAACCACCATATAAGGATGAGGACAATAAGTTATGCACATAAGATGCAACGTAAAGTGCAGCAAGGGAATGACTTTATCATTTATAACCAAATTCAGGGCACCGTATTTTTCCTGATAGATTTTAACTCTTACTTCAACTTTTCTTCAATTTCTTTCCATAATTTGCTTCCATGCTTTTTTTTTAGCCAACCAGCGATCCAAAATACAGATATCAGCCCTCAGCTGAGGATGCCCGACAGAAAAAACTCTGCGCTAAAGCACCAAGGGGCTCGCCGTTGACATTCCAGGTTTTCCCGAGGCTTCACACGAACGAAATGAAGTTTTGAAAAAGGTAGCGCTGCCGCTCCCACCGAGGCACTGAAGGAGGGAGGAGCTTCCGCGCCGGAGCAAGTCACATGCCAAGGGCCGATTCCTTTTTTTTCTCTTCCTGTTTCGAATTTCTCCTGCCACAGGGCGCGGATATTTACCCGGCAGCAGATGAGGGAGGGTTCCTGGAGGACGCCTCCAGAAATCCACATGAGCCGAGCCATAGCCAGCAGCAGAAAAGCACTGGATGGGGGATGGGAAGGGCCTTTCGATTGGAGCAAACAAAGGCCTCTCTGCAAACGCAGCGGCAATTCGAATCGAGGAAGGACAAGGGGAGAGGGCCGGGATGAAGGTGGATCCACCGCTGGACTCCTTTGATACCGCCCCGATCCCTCCAATGTATTCGCTGCGGAAAAGTTATCTGGAACTGTCAGGCGGGAAGCAGACGGTTGGATTTCCTCACCCCCATTCCCCCTAAGTTAGCACTTCCTCGTTTCCGCAAATAAAAGGGTGCTTTTTCAAAATCGTAGAAAATATTGCCCATGCATTTCATAAGATTACAATGAAAGACTTGAAAACGATGAAAACTTGAAAGTGAAAGAATATTAGGTACGTTTAAGTGGCACAAATACAATCCGCCATCGTTGATAACAAAGAGAAGACTTCAGGAGTGAGCACAAATACAATCCGCCATCGTTGATAACAAAGAGAAGACTTCAGGAGTGAATGTCTACGGGGAAAAAATTAGCATAATGCGATTCACCGATGATATATCAGTCATAGCAAAGAAAGAGAGGACATTGAAGAAGACGCAAGTAACCATGGAAAGGACAATGGCCAGATATCAGTCGAAGATCAACAAAAAGAAAACTAAGGTATTGGTTTGCAGCAGGAGAGAAGTGGCCAATACCATAGCAAACCTAGGAAAACAAAACCTTGAGGAGGTGAAAGAGAACTATTACCTGGGGTGTTGAGTGACCAGCAAGAAAGAAAGTCAGGAGCTAAATTAAGTCAGTGAATGATTACTTCTCTGGTACAAGGCAGAAAATTTCATTTTAGCCGATCCACAGTTGATTACGAGACCCCAATACCACTTATCATTTGTACCAACGTGAAAGCTCTAACACAACAATACGAGTGATAATTTCTAGACACATCATCGCTTTTAGAACACGTTAAGTAATTGCAGACATGCTCTTGATATGAAGAAATATATTTCCCTCGTCTTAGGTTGATTCACACTAATCAGCATTTGCAATAGGACAACAAGAACTTCGACTATTAAGTACGCGAGCATGTTATCTACTGTCTATGAACCATTACCTGGTAAACATAATAAAATTCACAACTTAACACCATGCATATGAAAAGTTCATAATTCAGGTTGGAAAAAAGAAATTCAGCGGATATATACTTTGTATCGTCGTATCCAGCAATTTCAGGTACTTAGCTTACTACGGCATCATATTCATAATCAACACTATATAGATATACAATATAATTTCACATAAACAAAATAGAAATTAGGAAGAGGTTCTCATCCCAGAAAGAGCATTGGCCGCATAAATTGACTGTGAAAAGATCAAACTCGGGAGAATATCAAGAGAACTAAAAAGAAACGTGCTAAAAGACCGTAGTTAAAAAAAAACGCCGTTGCGTACTCCGGTCGGTAGGCAGCACAAATTTTGAAAAGAGAAGAAAAGGAAATTGGAAACGCCGAGAAAATGGAAAGAGAAGAACCGTTCTATCCCAAAGCCCTCTTCAAAAAAGGCGAGTTGGGTCTTCTGGATGATTTTGTTTGGAAATACCGTTCACTTACGGCGACAACAAACTGCAGTAAAAGCTTTTACAAAGAAAAGAGGTGAAGATTTATGATTTCCAAAAGAACACAAGCACTCCACCGGCAGAGGAAGGGGGGCGGCGGGAAAGGCACGGACACCGAGATTCACTCGAGAGAGTCCAAAAATATGACCAATCGGCGCGCACTGTGCACTCTGGGAAGGGAACGAAAAGAGTTTTTGGAAAACAAATGAGACACGTTGCACGATCATGTGAACTGCGCCGATAGCCTCGGAGTTCAAAACCCAGGAGAGAGAGGTCCATGTATGCGATAGGTCACATTCTACAAGCGATAAAAATTGTGCTTCAAAAACGTCACTGGTATCGCATCTATATCATCTGTTCCGAGCGTAAGTTATTCAAAAATAAATTCAGGTAGAAAAGAATAAAACATCATGGCAACGATAAATACTTTCCGAAATGCATGATTCACTGACGTAAAAATTAAAACGAGAAGACAAAAGACAGGCGACGAAAGTGGGCGCACGATAATAGAGTACGCAGAGCTTCTAAAATGAGAAAAGCGTGTGACCGTGAACGACGACACGAACAAATGAAGCACTGCGGTCGCACTCCTTCCCGCTACTTACAGCAATGATCTACATGGGAGCAGTGACCAAGTCACCGTCCCTCTAGAGAGTGCATCACAGTTAGATGAGAATCAAATTCTAATTTATTTCTAATTTGCCACAGCCGGGTGCGACTTAAATATTCTGAGACAATGGCAATTGAAATAAATGATGAACTGAACAGACAATTAGGCATATATTAGCAGTATGTAAAAACGGCGTTTCTATCTACATGAAAGCCCAAATAGCTTAAATATACTTCATTGCCTAAGGACAATACAAATTGCTATTTAATCTACCGTAGTGGATCAGAATTCCTGATAAGGCTGAAAAGTCACATAATAATTACTTAGTCCATGCTGTACAAAAACGCAATCCCTAGCCAATTAGCAAAAAGGCAACTGAGAACTAGCTACTAAATAATGTATCCACAGCAAAACTTCCTTCTATGGCTTTTGACTAGGAAAAAGTATACCATTGGTGAACATAAATTAATACCCATATGGAAGAATATGAATATTCTAACATTAAGCACAAAAATGTTTCCACAGCGCTTTCCTTGCTCTGATTATATCAGGGAAAAGAAAAGGGGATCATTTACTTCAGTAGGTCACAGCATCCAGATTCTCACTGACACAAATGGATTATTAACACTTTCCATTACAAATAACATGTTAGTATTTTTAGGTAATGCATACTTAGGTTCAATATATAAATGACAACAGTGTTTTTTCACAGATACTGAGAATTCGAATACAAAATAGGAAAATAGATTCCGAATTCCCCGAAAAACGTTGACGGAGTTATTCGTTGATTTGCACAAAAGCAATGCAAAGTTTTATCCCAGTCAAGATGAATCATAATTTATCAGTGGAAAACTTGCTATTAGATTCAATTAGCTTGCTATTAGCTGCACTGCTTTCAAAAAATAATTAATTTTGGCCAAGTCTTTTCACTGCCAAAAAATAAAATCACGATTTACATTCGTTTAAATATGATTAATGTACCTGTCATAGTGCGCAATTAATGGGTAAAATACCTACCTAAGAATAGTTAACATAGCATAAATGCTTCAATTCTACGTGAATCAATATCACATCATACGGAAGTATGTATTATCACGAATGATTCCAATCAAATACATCTTTAATTACGTAACTTTCCTCCCTAACTAAGCAAATACCAATTAATTACGTACTCCGTAAAAATTCTGAAAATATATTCGAACACATTAACAAAAGGAAGCTGTTTTATCCAGATGATTAGGTCTCAAACACTGTAAGAAACTTTAACCGTACTGAATACACAGTACCTCTAAGAGGTTTATGAGAAAAAAGAAAGTTTTAGAAGCCAAACGACGGCCACCGAACATTACATTTTTCTTTAAAGCGAAAATGTGGGCCAAATTCCGAATAAAACCGCTCGAATTCGGATTTAGACACAACTTTAACCAACCCTTGGCAAATGCCATTTTACTGATGATAAGCAAATTAAAAATTCACTCAAACCAATAAACAAGTAACTTCCCCTTTTGTGTGTTTGGGGAGCATAAAAATGCCCTCATTCACCTTCCTTTCCGCTCAATCTACTTTTTCTATTCCTCTCCAAACCCACATCTCTAACTAATCCGATAACCATGCACACTAGGGAAATGCAGATATATATTTGGAGAGATGCCTTTCTAACAGAAACTACTTCGCTACTATTTAGATACAAATCATCTAGTTGCAGGTGAATCTTATATCTAACATGCTTCAATGCTGTAGTAACATATTATATCTTACTCTAAGAGCACATAGTTTGCAGAATACCGAATGTAAACCCAACTTTAAAGTCTACATTTGGTATATAACAAACGTAGACAAAATGTAGACGTTAAAATAGGGTTTCCATCACGTATTCTGCAAAATTCGTGCTATCAGGGTAGTTGCATGTAAGTTGTGCATGCTTGATGATCTACACCCCCTCCCACACACCCACACGGTGGCTCGCAGGGTATTACGTAGATGTAGCTCTAAAAAATCCTTGTTTCCTTATCCTCCTCCCTCATCAATAAAATTAATTAATACTAAATTAAACTCGAAAGATGGTACCAAGCAAACACATGGTCCCTCAAAAGCGGATCGTACCACTGGGAAGCATAGCGAAAGCATTCACCCAAGTCGTGAGGCGAGCGGCCACGCGAGTCAAGAGAGAAGGGAGCTAGGGTCACCCTTTAAGGGTGCAAACATTCATCCGGCCCGGATTGAGAGATTGCCCTCCGCATCTCCATTCCAAATTCGAACCGACGACGGTTGGTCCCCGCGACTGCTACCTCAGTGGCGGAATCCAGGGCAATCGACCGAATGGCGGGCGCCGCGCCGCGAAGCAGCAAGCAGGTGGGGGGGGGGGGGCGGGGGAGGGGAACGAGCAGCACCTGCGACGATGCTAGGGATGCCGAGGAGAGGCTGCTCCCACATGCGGAAACTCGCCCCGAGCCCACGTCAGCCACCGCGGGCGAAGTGACAGCCAACGTAGTCCAATCACCGACACAGGAAAGATTTCCGCAAGAGGCGAAACAAAAGGAACATAAATTGTTTCATCAAACGCCCTGTGGAGAAAATTTGTGGCATTCCATCAAAATATATTTATTGTCAACGATGCCATTGGCACAATCGCCTGATGAAGACAATCGTCGAGGGAGAAGTGTACGGGAATACTGGAAAAGGCAGGCCTCGTATGAGTTACATGGAACAGGTTGTGAAGGATGTGAAAGAAGAATTACGTCAAAATGAAAATGTTGGCCGATAGAAGAATCGAGTGTAAAGCGGGGTCAAACTAATCCTAGGATTGTTGACCAATGATGATGATATTTACTATAGCATTTAAAAACCAATGATCAACACAACCTGAGCATCAATGCAAAAGCAGCATCATCAGTAGCATGGAGGAGATGAAGTATGCGAGCCCTTAAGAGAGTTTAGAAGAAAGGGATCAATCCACGATTCAATCCATTTTAGTGGGTGATTTGTACCCCTTTCCCATTCTTTTCATACACTCGTGCGCAAGGTTACGAAATTATTTCTCTTCCGTAATGATAACGCTAGACGTAACGATAAACACTAGATTTCAAACGTTAACCCATAGAAACAGTCTTTTGTGTCCTCTATGCGAGAAAAAGTTATAACAAATATGAATAACCGCCTTTGTACGCATCAATGTCAAACTAAAAAACGCACGATCATAGAGGTAGTCTTCTTCCAATAAAATATCTCCGGAGGCTCAATACCTTCAAATAGTACTTCAGCGACGTCGAAGACGATGGAGGGAGATCGGAAAAACAATTCGAAACTGAAAACCACGAGACTCATTCCCGGCTCCAATACAATCGACCGGTGGAGTTAGCTGGCAGCGAAATGCGGGGGACTGGGGCGTTTTCCCCAATCACGAGTTCCATAGAAAGATCTCGAAGCTCGCCCCATCAAAATCACCTGTGAAATAGCCCTGATTTCCGGCGCAAATTCAAAATCAGACTTCCGTCGTAGAAAAAAATTACACTAGTAGAGAAGGGTTTTATGCCGCAATAAGGATTTGCGACGTCCTATAAAATATACCTGGCAGAAAAAATATTCACTCACAAAAACCCACTCAGAGTGAGGTTTTTTCAAATATCTGAGAAACTTATATGGGTATGGACACATAGGTATATAATTAATTATATGGGAAAAGATAATGGAAAAGTTGTGGACGAGAAAATCATTGTATCCGGGGAATGCTAATATGGGTATATACAAGTCTTGAGAAAAGCCACGATCGTGGACAATAAGAAATGTTCACAAGTGTGGAAAATATACATATATAAAACACAAAAAAAATAAAAACTCACACGTTATGTATTGAATATTTCGGTGGTCACAGCTACCTTTCTCAACGAGAAGAGGAATACTCAACCAGTATTCCTCTTCTCGTTGAGAAAGGTGGCTGTGGCCACCGAAATATCAATTCAATACATATGAGTTTTTTTGTGTTTTCTGTTTATATTTTATGCCGCTGTATATAAAGCGGAACTAGAAGTATGTTGGAGGGAAAAAAGGCCGATCCGGAGTGTATGAATGAATCATGGAGTCTATTCAATATTATGTAAATTTTATAAATAAATAAAATTTTATAGACTCCATGGAATGAATACATCGAGAAGGCGCAGGCGAGGGCAGTGGTTAGCGATGGGCGTGGAGAAAGTAATCAGGCTGTTGCGATGGAATGATTAAGAGGCTGGAATGAAGACCGAACTTAGGAATACTATGTAAACGACAGATGCATCCTGAAGCACGTAATATCTAGAAAATCCAACATGTATCGAAGCCTAACTTGTCCGGTAGAACACTAATAGTGGTATGATAATATATCTGTCCAACCGGCCACGGTCCGAATCGAACGACATGCCAGGACAAGGTTATGCAATGCCCTGTAAATGGAGTATTCCGCCCACTGCCCTCGACTCCAAGAGGGACCCTTGTCTCATATTTCAGGACGGCGCCTCTCCTGCCCACTCCAAAAGGCAAAGCCTGTTCGCCAACGTTCCCATGTCCCTCTGATTATTCTCCTCCGCCAACACGAAATGAAAACAGAGGTTTGGGGCGGAACAGTGCGAAAAGTCTACGAAAAAATTGAGCACAGAACCACACACACACGAGAGGGGAAGGTGGGCAAGGTGTGCGTGAAATAAAAAAAGCGGATGGCGAGCCTCTTCTGCGACCGGCGCGCCGTTTTACTTTCCTGGAGTCGTGAATTTTTCATACGTCGCACGACTTGCAACCGCTCGACGCATCGCCGAGCGCCGGCACATACCATTTTAAAACACAAATACGCCACCTGGGGAAACTGGGCCAACTTTGGGAGCAGTCGGCAGATTTCCGACGCGCGCTGATTTCATCTTTTAAAGATAAGGAATGCTCCAGGTAGCGAGATTATTTATTCAGCTCCACGGAACTGCATCAAAAATTACGCCGAAAAGTTACTCCGCGTCGCTTTTATAATCCACTCACGAGGCGATGAGCAATTTAGTTGGCATTGGAAAGCCAGTCCTTCCCCCCTGGTCATCTCCGATGCGACAAATGAAGGCAGACGCCCGCCCCTATTCCTATACTTCTGAAGCATCGAATCCTACACTTTTTCCGTTGATGCACATTTCAAACTGCAAATTTCTGCATAAATGTCCACTTTTCCCGGATCTTATTCTTATCAGCTCTTGCGAAATATGAAATCCAAATCCCGCCAAGAACAAGGGCGAGGATTTTAAATTTTCCGCTCATTACAGTCACTCAAGACAATCGGCGACGTTCATTGTTACGGGTAAACCTAGTCCCGAGGCTCCTTCGCCAAGATAATGGTGAAAACATGCGGCTCTCTCCAGGATTAACGGTAATATTTATCTAAGACTGTTCTAATTCACAACGTTGCTAGTTCAAAGAATTCGCAAGACAAAGTTAACAGTTGATACGAGTCGAAAAAATTGCATTCAAGAATAGCGGAGAATGTAACATAAATGATCGGGCAGCTGCGGCTCCGGTTGAGAGCATACAACCTGTTATGAATGCATAATTAGCCCATATGCAATCCACAAGATAAATAACCACACTCTACACAAAGAATATGTTAATATGCAGAGAATAAAATGGAAAGGGAAACAATTTCGTATAAAGGGAGTTAATTTTGATGCTACAACCTGCGCACTGGCGGTTGGTGTTAAAGCACAAAAAATGAAATAGCCACAAGAAGCAACAATACTTTTACATTTTTACATAGCAGTGAAAAAATTTAGCATATTCCCCACGCGCAAGTACAGGGAAACCGTCGGAAGGTCGTAGCATTCACTTCACCACTAGATATCACATGAAGCAGCGGTGGAATGGACACGGTAAATAAAGAAAACCAAGAATATTCCAAAATTTAGAGACGGAAAATTTACTAACAAGAATAACAAAGTAGGTACTATAAGATTGTTCCATGATTAATCAAAGTTTTACAGATTTTTAGGGAGGAAAACTAACTGCTTCATTTTTTAAATAGCCTAAAACCGTAGTTCTTAGTAGCTTTTCATGCCACACTGCCATAATTCCTGCCCCATGGTAGGAGAGCAATCGATACAAAAATCAATACACCCAATAAAGATTTTGCTGATAAAACGAAAAAATAGACGCGCCATCCAAATAAGCAAATAATTTATGGCATGGGTACGAGCATCGAAGCATCGGTGGAAACCGCCCACATAATAATCCCATGATAAAACCTACGTGATGATAGCGATAAACAGCCTTCAAGATCAAAGTAATACCTCCTTGCAAAGAACTTGACGGCAAACATATAAATTTAGAAGGCCTCTCATTTGCTTGAATCGAAGTAACGGAAACTAGTCGAACATATTTCAACTGTGCAACGGAAGAAGCGTCAAAACGGAACTATGTCATGAGCACTAAACAACGTCAATTACAGGGATTAAACCCATTCATTCTGTTTCCCTCCTATGCTGAAGGTGAGGATTCCATTTGTCGGCTATCTGCACGTACTATGCATCTACATGAGGCACTTCAAATTAGAGCACATTACTTTAATTCGAGAATAACTGTGGTGGAATTTACTTCACAGGTCTACGACCTTCAGAGTGATTTAATTTGATACGTTGAGAATACGACAGAACTCCTTCCCATAAGATCGAACATGACCACCTTCTGCATCCGCCGCATAGAAAAAGATGCCCGTGACTATAGGTTCCACGTGCTTTCCAAGACAGACCACACCGACAACTCTTTCGTAAAATCAGTAAAATTGATTTCTTAACTCCTAGCAAGCAACTTCCGTTAAGAAATGGAGAATACACATTCGCATAGGTATCAGACGTTCTCGCACGCGCAGACTCACTTCCAAACTCCACGAGCGCTGACATTCCGCTGAACATGAGAGAAGATAGCACTTTCCAGTGGGACACAATCAGCAGCGCGGAAAATAAGTTTCTGATTCACGTTTCAGATATTTTCCCACACGTTCTTCAATTAACTATCGCGTCCCTTCCCACCATATTTTGTTTCACAGAGGTAAAATGTGAAGAAATATTATACCACGCAATCTAAGCAATACTAATACGCGTACAACTTATCGCCCTAGGTCCATCGTCATCAGACAATAATCCTGAGATTGATTTCACGCAGTTCTCCCCTCGATTCTCCCGTCAGCTACTGCCTTCATATTTACTTATTTCTTACATTTCACATCACCTAAGATTATGGTCCTTTCATCGCATTTTCAATTTTCCACTCTGTCGAAAATCTGTAAATTAATACATTACAGTACACAATAAAAACCTTTGAAAATGAATAGATTAGTACAGAGTTTTCATCTAATTCGATGATGCCTAATACACTGAAGTTACTGCTAATTATGCTGCTTTATCAGTGACTAGATGATGAATTCAATTGCACTTCACTATCGCCCAAATCGTGGTGACACTTAATAATGTGGTTTCAGATAAAGTTCTTTTCCAATGCAAATATACGTTAATTTAAATCAATGAACTGATAGTTTTTGTACGTTTAAGGAAATATCTACATAAATGGCGCATTAACTTATAGCGGCTCATGTTTACTGTTACTTGACCACTTCAGATAGCACTTTTCACATAAAAAGGAATAATGGTTCCTTTAACAAGAGATGTTTTTTGTAATCATGCTCGAAAATAACTTCATATAAAATACATAGTTCGTGAGAGAGCCGAAAGGAAGGAAAAAGTTGAGAATACATTTCCACCGACTTTGTGCAAGGAAAATGTCAACAGCTCACGTGTTGATGTCAGCGTTAACCTCCAAACTACGGCTAACGCCCTACTCCAGGAAGGACTTTTACGACCTTGATCCGATATTCAACCGAGTCATATTCTAAGCATGGAATAAAGATACAGTTCGTTGAAATTTACCAAAAGAAACTAATGAAACGATGGCTTTCGCCGGTTACAATTTCACACGCCACAGAGCAGCCACCGACAACCGATACGAGCTCCCTTTGAAGCACGCATTCAAGTCAGTGCTCGGCGAGAAGTTGCTCGAAGACAAGACGGCGGAGAGAGAGTTATGGCCGACGGACGTCGTCGTCCACTCCTGAGGTGGTCGGTCGGTTGTCCGGTCGTAAATCGTGGCTCGAGGATGTTCTCCTCGGGAGGAACGGTTGCCGTGGATACGCACATGGCGGCTCAGGGACACGCCCACCCGGGGACCTGCCTCTCCTCTCCTCATCCCCTCACGGACGCCAACCCCCCACGCCGGGCCCGCGCGTGAACACCCACAGCCAACACACGAATCGGATTCAGTTAACGAGCACACGAAAATTCCACGCAGCAGGATCAAGAGCAATCGCACGTGATACACCCAGTCCCATCCTGAGAACATTCTGCCAAGTCGCCTTTATGCCATGGAACAGTTTCCGACGCATTCGATTCTGTGCAGTGATTACGTACGACAACGTATGAAGAGCATCTCCAACAGAGTAGCACGTGACCTTAATTACTCTTAAGGCTTCAGCGACTTATAATCAACGACTTAATATTACTTCAGAGAATTTTCGTCGCGTTCGCAATATTTTTGACGTGAGTTTCACCCCTTAAGGCGGGTTTACAGAAAACGTCAGCGTGAAATTAACGCTTTAGCATAAGATTCGAGAACCCTACAGGCATTGGCGGCGTTCATGGAAAAAATTAGCGCGAAAACATCACATGTTACGGAAAAATTAGCGTAAGATCTGTTCGAATTTGAATCAGCTTGAAATTAACTTAAGAGTGCAGTGTTGTAGTCGTTTGTTTCAGCGCTTTTCTTCCGTGTTTCGTTGATATTAGCCGTGCATCATGGGAAGAAAACATCAAGGGATGAAAAAAATGCAAAAGAAGTCTACTCCGTTTTCCTCCAGACTGTACGGCAGTTTTCCTGCAAATATGACATGAGATTTCCTGAATATTTCCGACAGTGAATACTGAAAAATATGCTTAACGCTGAGCATTCGCGATTAGCTCTAAATAACGAATAGATGGTTGTCCAGTACACCCTAATTTTTGTCTATAAACGCCTCATGGGCGTTAAGTTTATTTAACGTTAAGTACTTAACCTAATTTCGCGTTATTTTTTCTATAAACCCGCTTTAATCTTGGGGATGTCTTCAGGTCGAAAACACATGATGGTGCCTGTGTTGAAACTGTCGTCAAAAACACTACGAACACGACGGAAATTACCGGAAGTACTAGTAAGCTTTTAAGTGACCTGTTTCTGGGAATATGTTGCATACATACATGCACACTCCTTCCCACTTTCCGCAGATAAAATTCCCGAGAGGACTAAATGATTCACATTCTGTCGATAAAAACACTTAAGATCATCTCCTGGGTACCATGAGATAAGTATGAAACACCATCGATAATTAGACATCAATTCGCGGGTCTTTAAAGGGCAGTAGCATTCATACTTAAGAAATAGCGGAGAATGTAATACTTAGAGCAATTGACACACAAATATTGGGACACTCATCGGATATCGGGACGATCACCAGAACACATCTCTATAACTAATTGACATATGGATTACAAAAATGGCGGTACTGGTTTATCGTAACCACTAAAGCGAAAGACATACATGTACACTGGGACACTGTCTTTTTATCGCATCCACTTGAAATTGGGTTTATGAGAATGACGGTAATGAAGATCGCACTCATTACAACCTTAGCAACCACAACGGCATTCATACCAACGTTGAGTCACATTGGACACAAAAAAGTATAAATTCTTCCATCAACACTACGTCTACCTTTTGTCTTCTCAGAAGAAAACTCAACAAGATTCTTCATGAAAGAATTTCAACATCCAGGGACAAAAATGAGCAATAAAGTAAATTTCAAATGACAAATTACGGCAGCAATTTTCTTCGAATCAACACTATAACTACACACTGAAAACGGTCACGCCGCAATGCCCAAGACTAACTCATAACATCGGAGGATTAGTGGATTCCGTCGAAGTAACGGCCCGTAAGTTTCTCAATGCTACTACGTAGGCACACAAAAGACAATCGTATTTGCCTTTTACGTCGTTATTCTTCTCTGTTTTTTCCACTGCCACTGTCTTTAATGGTGAATACTTAAAGATGCACGGCCAACATCTCACAATCAGATCATTCAGTTCCCAAGACTCGATTATCCGGAGAGGAAAATAGAAAAATATGCTTTCTACGATGCATTACGACAAGATCAAGCAGCTCGATATCCAGGACGACCACTCACAATGACGAACACGAGAACGGCAAGTTCAATTGAGGAAATCGCTGTTCCTTCATCTCTACAAACATGAGCACACCGCTCCTCGCGACCAGTTCAATAAATTGCTATGCAATGGCTTGACAAAGGAAACGTTCATGGCGAACTCAAGCATGAAGGAAATAGAAAGATCATTTTCCGCCACAGCCATCTTCGGGGAAGTTCAATCGCAGTCAATTGGAACGGGCGGCACTTCTCCCACCGACGCCGCGGCGTCGACGTCGGCCGTCGCAGAACCCGCCTACGCCCCGACGAGCGCCGCGCGGCGCGGCCGAAATTCAAGTCCCCTACAAATGACGCCAATCCACGGTCCACAACCTCCGGCATAACCACATCCAGACACGCCTTAGGGAACACCTAACGTCTCCTTTCCCCTCCGAAAAATCATAACGATTGCATCCTCTCCTTTGCGCTGATACACTCTCGATCTTTGCTTCGAAACTCACGACTTACGTATAACTTCCCACGTGAAAAACAAGAACTACATGAAGAAGATTCCTTTAAGATAGAGAGGAGGCGGAGACTACACGGA
Organism: Platycnemis pennipes; assembly: GCA_933228895.1. Classification (NCBI taxonomy): domain Eukaryota; kingdom Metazoa; phylum Arthropoda; class Insecta; order Odonata; family Platycnemididae; genus Platycnemis; species Platycnemis pennipes. The sequence continues at coordinate 140,204,013 of OW121849.1, read as the reverse complement.
AGACTGAGCATTTACCCGGCAATTCCGGGCTCAACCCCACTCACCCAGAAGAGGATGGCAGACTACACCTTCGAAACGTCGCGACGGTGCCTATCAACGCACTCACCCGGCTGGAAAATTCTTCATCAGCATTCGTCGGGAAAACCTACGATCTTTATAGAACTAGATAACACCACACTTTTGTAAATAAAATTATTTTTAAGCACACACTGACAAAAAACGTGAATCGACGTTTTCACTCAAAAGTCGAAACTCGTCGATTGTTCATATACAGATTCAGCGGCCGTTTCTAAACGAGCTGTCAAACCAGGCAGAGAGAAAAACTCCGCACTCCTCAGATCTCTTATTCACAACGGAAACAGTAGGCACGGCACGTATGAGCAACGGAGGTTAAATTGCTCGGCCTATTAAGTTACTACCGCATCAGCAGCCAAGCATTAAATGAGTTGCTTGAACACAGCAAATTCGTAAACCTTCAAACCAACGAGATACTGCGGCATGAGAGTGCTAAAAATTAGACGCCAACAAGATTTTTTTATAATTTCACTGGGATTCATTTTCGTTTAACCTGGGCGGAATAGGACGCCATCGTCCTCCCTACTCCACCTGGGAGAGCCCTTTACGTCACTCCTTACATAAAGTTATATCCCGTCAAATCGCAAAAGGAATCTCTAACGGCTGCATTTTAAGCGACGATTAAGTATTGTATGGTTATCACCGGCATTCACTCTCTCGAAGACATTCTCTCTCCTTTACTTGCCGAGACGAAAAGCGTATTGAATCCAGTACCGCAAATAAGCAAACGATGTCTTCACTTAAAAAGGACACGAAGATAGGGTCGCTTGAATGTAACTATGAGAAAGCCACATTCAGAAAGGACGTCCTCAACGTCAATGTCGGTTACAATGGGGTTGTAATGGGGGGGGGATCGTCACAGGCAGCCGAACTCCTATCTCTAATCCCTTGTCCTCGATCCCTGCCTGAAAACCATACCACTCCATGCCACGAAAGTCCGGGACGCTGCCCATGGCCCTAACATCTGCTACTTCAGCGGGAGTGTCAATCAAAACACAGAGGCTGCCTTCGTCGGAAAGGGTGCTAAGCCAGGCTAACAGTACACATTAACCCAGTATAACAACGAGGGCTAATACTGGATTGACATCTCAAGTGCATTCATCACTAAATTTAGAGAAATCAATGGGCAAAATCCAAATGAAATAAGGCTGAGGTATTCCGTGACTATTGTATGTAATGAGTTAATATCACGTTTGTGTTTAGCCGCTATTTTCGAATTCCCTCACATCCATCCATTGAAATTTTCTTCCAACGAAGTGGTCAGTAAGTGGCAGGGAGCGAAATGGGTCCCTCATCCCAAACTAATTCAAATTCGGCCGAATTTAAAGCCGTTCTGTCAATTGTTTAACACGGGTTTTACATCATTCTGGTTCCACGACTGCCAAAGTTGTTCACCAGGAAGGTAATAGAATCTATCATGGCGTTAATACGACATCCAGTTCCTCCTGTTCTTCCCAACCTCGACACAATGATTTGGCGTTAATCGTATGTATGTACTTCGCCCAAACCAGCCGAGAGGCAGAGGTTTTTGAGCTGCGCAGCTGATTCGTGCATTGCTCGCTCACTGTCAACCCGACAGACGGGCAGAGGACCGGACTCACTCCAGGGACTGTCGCAATAATTAACTCTTACCCAGGGCCTGCCAGCACATTCACCTCCAATAAACTCTGACTCCAGCTAGATTACGACTTCAGCATCAGAGTGAAAAAAAACTTCAAAGGCGGTAAACTAATTTCAGTATCGACTTTACCCTATGCGAGTTGCAAAAGAAGCGGAGTAACTGCATACTTTTTCATGCTTATTTCCACTTTTGTATCAATGGTGTGATACATGGCAGTGAGAATTAAATTTTTAAAATGTGTGGTAATTAATTTTTGGAAAAAGAATAGTTCTCCTCCTAGCACTTACAACATAAGGAATAATAAATTAACAAACGTGGAATCCATTAAATATCTTGGAATAAGACTAGCATATGATCTTTCTTGGGGTAAACACACAAGTGAAATAATGGGTCAAGCTAATCGTAAACTGGGATTCATCAAAATGGTACTGGGCAAATGTGACGATCACGTACGAGAAATCAGCTACTTTTCCCTTGTTAGACCTCATTTGGAATACGCTGACTATATAAGGGATCCTTACGGAATAGGCATAAACAATGAACTTGAACGTGTGCAGCAAAGATCGGAAAGATTTCTAAAGGAACGGTACGACAAACATATTAGCGTAACCAGTCTATTAAATGAACTAAAATGGGAATGATTAACAGATGGTAGGGTGAAATTTAGACTCAGGGCCATATTCAGAATCTCAACTACAGTCTCGCCTCTACTGCTGAAGTCTCAAAATCCCTACAACGAGTGAAATTGGTGTGCACATAATACAAAGCCTGACTACTGCAAAGTTGGTATTACTTCTCAGCGTGATGCTAAGAACTGAGTTGAGATTCTGAATATGGCCCCTAATCTCTCAAATTTCAAGATAATATTTTCACTGATGACGTGAAAAATATTTTGCGAACTCCTAACTTACTATGGTAGACTGGGTCACAATCACAACATTAGAGAAATTGATTACCGAACTGACAGATTCAAAATGTCCTTCTTTCCCCGTACAATTAAGGATTATGAATAGCTGTAAATATATCCAATATCATAAATACGAATGTATCAATGGATAGCATGTTGGTAAGAGGACTTTAGACTAACCCAACTAACAGCAAGTTTTCGCTTGCTTGCTCAGCCTTTTTTATCTTTTTTTTAATTGTGAAGGTTAGACTAGAATATAATTACTAATCCTTTTTATGCATGATACGTAATGCACGTTTGGTATGAATTCACCCCCTGCCACACACCTTTATGGTGGCTAGTGGGGTATTATGTAGATGTATACTGATGCTGTGGAAAGACAGCATTAACCTACCCGGTCTTCTCTTATAACATTTTTACCACTGAAAGGTACGAGTAAAAAATAAGAATTAATATAACCTGGCTATGGACCTACTTCATTGCTTCTAATCCTGATTCCCAAACACACTTAAGTTTATGAACAGCAACAAGCAGCTGAAGTGTAGTAAATGTACTTTTCAAAGAGACTCTTGGAAAGAAACCAAAGGAAAATGGAATCTATTGAACGAATGTTCTAGTCTCCAGTGAAAAAAACCCAGGCCCCATAGAAAAAATGCGATCAATTCAAGGAGCGAATACGCATAACACCATGCATTAACGGCACCCATGAAAATGTTAGTTTTTGACAATTTAGGGTGTGTGTAACTCGTGCCTTCAAATGTAAAGCACATAAAAGAATAGAACTTTTGAGATGGCTAAACTCAACAACAAAACACATTCAAGAAGCCAATTTATGTTCCAGCGAAACCTTCCACTGTATATCTGCTCCAGAATAATCCTGACTGACGTTCACTATTTTACATTTGCGCCGAGACGAAATTACTCCAAGCGTCTATATCCCCGTATTGATTCATGGAAACCGCTATTGATCACGTCGGACTAAATTTGTGCCCTTTCCGCCATAGATTATTCGTTCTAGTCAGGACACTTTGATTGCAAGAAAGTTGAAAGAGAATTCCGAGAATGGCCCAGAGAATAAATGAAAGGCAATACATCCAACATACCAGTAAGTTATGAGCAGGAATTTTTGAAACATCTCCTAACTATTGTGCCTTATCGTTTGGGCATGGAAGTAGAACTTACGTTAAAAGTATTTAGTAAGACTGTCAACGTCCTTAGAGACTTTGAAGAATACTCATAAAAACGGGGCCTGCCTTCAAATATATACTCAGTAATTATACAAAGACAATGGTTGTGCCGTTTAAAGCAAGGATGGCAAAATAGTATTGCTAAGAATTAGGCGAGTACCGAGACTTGTGTTTCGCAGTGGAAATCGAAGCATAAGGGCAAATAAAGTCAGAGGTAATACCTAATCACGCGAGGTACTCAGTTCGATTCTCCGACAAATATAAAGGTCATACCCTTTCTTTCTTTCTTGAAGCACACCTATAGTATAAATGAGACAGTTGAACGGCGTTATGACGCGCTGTCTTCAATAAGTCATATTGTTAAAATGAAGGTGGGAGGGAGGAAGGAAAAGGAAATTAACATAGACGCAAGCACAACCTCTCGCCTCTTTATTTCATCTCCCGAAGATTCCCGAGGAAAAGTAAATCCTCCCATCTACGACCCTCGCCAGTATAGCCTAAGTTTAAACTCCTAAGGTCATGTTAAGACTTTTTTGATAAAATATCAACGGAAATTGGAGATTATATTGTACCCACCAAACTCTTCGGACACTATTATTCCCCGATGGACAATTTCACACATTTTCAGAGGTCATACTCCACCAACCTAAGATGATATAAATGGTATTTCAGAGGCAATGCCACAAAACTAGCAGTGATATCAAAATTACATGGGTTTCGTTCAAGGGTCAAACATTTCCATCTTGCGATCTCATAAAATAGCGCTGATAAAAAAATATTATTAAATACGGGAAGACTTAAGGAACAGTTGCGATAACGACAAAACACCCCTTGTCACTGGAAATTACGACACTATAATGCCCGAAAGAGGCGTGTTTTCATCTATAACGACTACAGTATTTAATGTGACCCTTGCGAAAAACCGGGGGATAACATTCCTGCAGCCCCATAGAGACGAAACGTTGGGCTCGTTCCATGCCAAAAAAATGTGCAATGTATGCAAAGCGATAAAAGTAAAAATTGTTCACACAATAACACTCCAAACGCAGCACAATTACGTTTAATACCAATGTGACTTGTGTGAAATTCTCAACATCAAAAAGGAAGACATTCATAAATGAGGATATTTCTCGCTGAGAAAACAGCCTAACATTCAAGTTCCATAAACTGGATTGAGAAAAACGTTACACTAAGCCCCAGGCGAGCAAAACTCCCGCTTTCAGGACAGGAGAGCTGTTCATGTCCCACAGGATACCACAAAATTAGCAAAATAAAACACGCCGATTGGACCTTCGGTGCGACTTAAAGAGTATCGTGCCGAAAATAGAAAGATTTTACCACAATTTTACACGCACTGCAATTAAAAAATTAGGAGGTGAGCTAGCCGTGGAGTAGAAAGTAGGTAGTTTCATTTTCTTTAAGAATTATTTTTTTCTGAAACTGATTAACATACTTTGCCTTACGCGAGATCGATATTTCACAATCAAACTAACTTCACAGACCTAATCGACATATTATTCCACAGAGTCGGATGCCTTTAAATTACATCCTCTAATTCTTACGGCATTATAGGTACACAGCCTTTCGCTATAATTTTCTAACCTCCATCATTTCTAACTAATTCTGAAGATTCAGGCGATATGGAGTGGAAGCGAAACATGATAACACAGAGAGAGAAAAAACGAGCCAAAACCACAAAAATAATAAACTTTACCACGACCCGGGTTCACTGTATTACAGCATCGTCAGGTGTACGATACCTGACGATGTAATACAGTGAAACCCGGGTCGTAGTAAAGTTTATTATTTTTGTGGATTTGATTTGGGATCCGTCATTTCATTGAACTTCAAAGTGACATTACTTCAAAACCTGAGACAAATTTCACCGGTGAACGATATTAATAATTATTGAAGTACTGTCGATTACGGCAGGTTTTGATGCAAATACAATGATTCGCATGCGGGAAGATCCTTCAAATGATGCTCTCCTTTGGTTTCGCACGCTCCCTTCATTTTTCTTTCCATCCATCTCCTCCCTGCAACCTACTTGCCCAAGAGTCTGTCTCTCTGTCACGCACTTCGAAACACCAACGTAACGCATTACCTGTTCACTCTGTCCCCTGATTTCCTCAATAAGCCCTATTTACTGCCCCAACAATACCTCATTTGTCTTTCATTTTCACCCACCCTCCCATCCTCCTCCAAATCCACATCTCAAAATCCTCCAGCCATAAAATAACGCATTGGAAATTTCCAAAGGAAAAAGGTCCAGGAACCCTCATTCCATTGATAATCGACAAGGACTCCCTTGACAGTGTTACACCACGTCTCGGTGGTGAGGACAGAACTCGCAAAGTACTACGCTGAAAGGTAGGCGAAATTCACATATCAGAATATGAAGGCCAGTTCCTGGTTTCCCAGTGAGATCTAGTCCTAAATAAAATCACGCAATCTAGTAATAGCTGGAAGTGTCCACAGGCCTTCCCAGAATTGATTAGAGGATCTTCAAAAAGTAGTCCAACAGCCTTCCCACTGTATTACTATTCCTTCCGTCCTCCAGTGATTACACGGCGTGTTATTTCACACGTCCTTTGCCTTACAGAGAGCGTTAACACGCGCACAGAACTAAGAAGGTAAAGCAATCGGACCAAAGTGAACCGAGTGCGCTTCGACGGTTGAACAAATTTCTCGGGGGGATTATCTCGAATAGGTAGGTAACCAAGGAGTCACGTGGTACAAACACGATTGTTTTGCTTATTTTGTGGGCCTGAATCAATAGTTACAATATCATTAACGGTTTTCACTCGATTTTTTCTCATCTGTCTCGAATATAGAGCCTCCAGATGAGACAAAACACAAATGTACGCAATGAATGAGGCAGTCATCATCGGTTTCAACACACCAAATTTGTGAACCATCCGTGTTTATACCACGTAACTCCTTGGTTAACTATTCGAGATGATCCCGACAGTTTCAAACACAACCCGCAGGACTCGTGTGCCATGCGTGGAGGGAGGCGCCATGCGTACCTGCGCAGCGGGGAGGGGGGAGGAGGGCTACGCGCCATCTCACAACGCCATCGGCACGCCTCTGTCGCCGCGGCAGCGTCGGCACACGCGTTGTCTGCCCCGAATGAGGCTGTACAGGAGCAGCCAGCGCACGCTCACGCCTCGTGGTGCGTCCAACACCACATCTTCGCAAATCACGACGGTATTTCGGAGGAAGGCGTATGTCACCACCGATTGCCCACTGGGGAAGACAATCCCTCGAATTTCTCCATCCCTGGACCCACCCCCTCCTCTTCCTCATCTTCGCAATGTCTTTCTTACTCCGCTCCCTTGTAAATATCCGACTGAGAATATGGTGCGGTGCCTTACGCCCGTCGGATGAACCGCAGGCGACGCCTTCCGCGTGACCCTGATGGGCCGGCTACACCCCTTGGGCCGGCCATTGAAGGCCTCGGGGCAGTACCTACTTTCCATTCATCGGCGAGGACGAGAGATGCGACCCCGACCGAACTCTCTCGCGCACAGCCGCTTAAATCTTTTCTGCTCCACCCAAGTCACAACCCTACACTTAACAACGTGATTTAGTGGACCGCAAAGCAACCTTTAACGACCTACGCTTAGAAAGCTGAGGCCACAAATCAGTTGAAATAACACTGAAAATATATTTCAAACGCGAAATGAAGTCGATCTCACGCGGGATGCACTTTCCGAGTAACGTGTGCATTATGCATTCTCCCATCAGTGGTAATTCAGTTCAGTCCAATCGACCGTCGTACTCACCGACAACCATTCATTCACATGGACGAAAAACTTCATCAATCTACGGTAATTCCTTACTGACAACGAGCGAATAAAAATCATTAAGGCTTTCATAACACAGACATAAATTCGTGCGATCTTATCTTTCGTCGGTGTGAGAAACGTATCCTTGGAGAGACATTTACGATCTTAAACTTAATTTTATCGTTCTTCACCAATAAGGACATCAAATATTTGAACATAAAAAATTATCGGAATCTTGACTGTTTCCTTGAGCCAACACTACTTTCCCCGGCGATTCTTTAACAGGAAGACGAACCTGAACATGCTTCTTAATCCCACCGCGGTTCACACGCGTGTTGCGAGGCCGACACTCCCATGGTACTAAGACAGCGAGGGGTGTGACAACGACGGACAACCGATCGCTGAGAAGTTGACAGCGAGGTATTTTCGAGAGAACAATGGAAGACCTTTTTCCCTTATACAAATCATTAATTAGGTACTTAACAATAAAAGTTCCAACATCGCAGTTCAAGAGTATTTGGCAGTGTTAAGGGAAAATCTCACTAGCAACAATTTACAACGGCTGTCATATTAGCAGAAGAAAGAAAGCCCAGCAGCCTCGTCCGGTTTTACAAGGGGGCAGAGAATGACAACGGCTTCGAAGCCGCCAGAAGGGTTAACCTCCCTCCGATTGCACGAGCGAGGCTTCCCGAAATTTCCGCCCTCTCCAACGTGTGCGGGCTTACCTCGACAAAACTGTATACTCCAGCCCGAGACACGATGAGCACGCAGCAGAAGGTCCAGAATCTCCCTATTCCGAACATCTCGAAACCGGGGGATCCCTTCCTTGGCGAGACTCGAACAATCCTTCACTAACTCTTTTCCTTTAGAACTGGACACCAGAGATGTGAGAAACACCTATATCTGCATGCAACTGCAGATACCTCCTTTTTTTAATGACGTTATTCGCGAAGGAACACGCACACAGCCCTTCCAGAGATGGCCGTCACCAGTTGTGGGTGAGCGAGGTGGGGCCAGCGCTGGAGGGGGGCGAGAGGGGATAGGCGCGCAGCGGCACTCAGAACCCCTCTGCGCATACGAGGCACGAATCGATAAGAGGTCACATTGTGGGACCTCACCTGCCATCTCTTGAACGATAACGCAACCGCTACAGCCACACATCGCCATGCGATGATGGACCGTGTTATCTGGATTTCCTAAAGAAAATTTCAACGCCCTAGACGACTTTCCACGTGAACGATTGACTAAAAATTCTGCCTCAGCGTCCACAAGACTTATCAAAAGACAATCATACAGTGAGAAGGTATTAAGAGACTGCTGGAGGTTTATGAGGTCAGCACTAAAAAGCCTTAGGATACCTCTTGTTTCACTGGAAAACCAGGGAGTCAATTAGACATCGGTTTACTCTCTTTAGTTCATAAAAAGGCGTATTTTAGGAAGGCGTGATGTTTATCTTCTCATGGATACAGAATAGTGTAGATTTTTCAAACACGTAGGGTACTTTTTTAATAGAAGTAGCTTAATAACATGTTTTATGCGGAATATTTAAATAGAAGGTACAGTTGTGAATCAATATACAGGTATGAAATTTTCAGTTAATTGTATCACAAAAATCAGTGGACCAAGCACGGATCAGTTTTGTCGCAACATACTCTAATGTCTTCTATTATTTCCAATTCCTATCTAATTAATCTATTACTTCATAAACCATATGTCTTAACAGGAGAAAAGATAGATTCTCCATCCCTTACTTAACAAAGAAATTTTACAAATTAAAAGTTAAAATGCAGCAACGAAGGCCTTTAAATATTTTATTCTTCATTCCGTCTTCCCTCCTAGTATTTGACCGTAAGCAAAACAGTAATAATGATTAGACTCTTTTCAATCCCATGGGATCGAAAACTTTAATTTTCTCTGCAGAGAAAAACAAACAAGCCTTAGTTTCTTCAAATTTTTCTTTTCTTTGCGATTTAAAAAATTATGTTTAACTGTGAATTGTTCCTAATCCATTACATCGGCATATAATTTCCCACAGATGTTCACTCTTTTCATTTCATGAAATTGTTAACATTTTGAACCCGTTTCGCTAAAATTATCAACCAGTGGCATAACCAATATTAAAGATTATTAACTCTTTGTGATAAACAATGACATCTGAAAGTCATGTAAATATTACAGCTATTAGCTAAATTAAAAGTTTACATTTTCCATATTTAGCTTGAGTCCTGTTTCAATATTTCCATGAAATTCAGCCTTTCATAATAAGGAACTACATACATGATCAAAGTCATCTCGAGTAGTTAAGATTCTCTTTGTATTATTAATGAATACATCTTGGTGCAGTCCACATCATGAGAATGAATGGCAACAAACCAGCTTAAAAAAATCTGCCCTTTTTCACACTTTGTTCCCATTTACAGCATTGACTCATTATCTCATGCTGATATGTTGCCATTCATGCTACTCATTCGCAATTCCACAGTTTAATTATATTAAGTTCATGAACAATTTCTGAAGGAACCATTCACCTTATATCCAACCAAATTCTTATACAAACTGCAATTAAGTAAAATTTCCAAAATTTTCAGGTAAGCCACAGTTAAATCTAAAGAAAGGATCATTCCTAAATGCTCTTGTTAGTCACAAATTGTACCTTAGCGTTGTCATACCTTTTATTACTGGTGAACAAATACAATCCTGAGTGACGTATGTTCACTGCTGGTTCCATGATTATCCACACTCTTTAAAGAGTTGTCTCAGAAAATTCACCTAAAAAAAAAGATAAAGTTTCAATACTAGGGTGGCACATGAGTTTGGGAGTACTGGTTGTGATTGAAAACAAGGATTGTGAAAGAAACAGTATGGAACCAGATATTACCACTTTTACCCTCTTTTCATGACTCCCCCAACCACGCATACTTCCTAATGGCAAAAAGTTTCCTGGCTTCGTGTGAAGCTTTCAGAAATTGGGAGTAAGCAAACGCCATCAATTAAAATCCTAAATTCAAATTCCACTCCAGAAAATGTCAAAAGAAGTTATTAATGTAATCAGGCATGTAGCCAGAAATTTGCATTGGGGAGGGGGCTAACTCTAGTGTAGCGTAACTTGAAACAAATAAGCCTTGCCCATTCAGTGCCAACATGCTACAAATCTCTTCCCTTAATTTTCAGTGCTTGGTATTTACTTTCACAGTACCCATTCCTATCTCTTCTCATGCTGGTAAAGTTCAATGCATACCTTGTTATGAAGCAGTTAATTTGACTGGCCCCAGAACAGAAGTTCAACGCATACATACATATCAGATTGAAATAACAATAACTAACCAAACACTTGCATCAAACTAATAAAAAATTTCTGGGGGGGAGTGAGGGGGCAGCCCTCCCCCCTGGCTACATGCCTGGAAGTGATTGTTTGAAGAGGAAAACAAAAAAATTTTAACTTCAGGATTATCCAGCTAAAGAATCACATTAAAAATTTAATTTCTTTGAGAAATACCTACAATCATGAAAATGTTGTTTTTAACATAAAACCATGACAATATATTATCTGATGTGTTATATCAAAAACTATAAAAAACTGATTTTATATAATATTAATATTTAAATATTGTTACACTTCTGGAGATCATATCCTCCTGCACACAACACTTCAAGAGAGAATACAGTGAAGAAGTTCAACGAATTAGAATTAAAAGCGACAAAAACAATCACAAGAGGAGAGTAAGGACAATAGCAATAGCAGTAGGTCTCATTTTGTATCATATATTCATTTTACATATGTTTATTAGCATTATAAAATATTTTTTTGTCCCTTTAACTCTTAAATTCAATTTTTTGCCCTCCAGACACCATATTGATTATGGCAATTATTTAAAGGGTCCTGTGATAAATTCTGTTGAGACTTTTGGAGGTTTTGCAGAAGTTTTGATGTACAAGTACATTTGATCTTGCTTTGTAATTATAATGGTATGAATATATCAGAAAAGTGCTAAGGGTCCAGTGCTGTGTCACCCTCTCCATCCACCCTTTCCCATTTGTATCCCCTCTCAGTCCATGTTTCACAATCCTACCACCACTGATACCAACGAAGTGACACTGCACTCTGCATTAACGCTTTCAGGTCAGTATTTTTAACTCCTGGTGGCAGCAGGGTTAAATCCTTTGCCAACCAATCACAAATTCACTGGTTTAAATACGACCTGGGAATGATGTTCACTGTGCGGAGTATGGATAATAAGGTGGTCCAAAATTGCAAGAAAAAAATAAAAGTTAAAAATGTTCATCTCCACATTGCTGCCCTTGTTCCACTAGGTAAACTGAAATACCATGCCGAAATTTGGATCAATAAGATGATGTTTAGGGGTCCCTAGGATTTGAACGTTTTGAAGAAATAAGCACTTTTTTAAGTAATTGCTTCTAAAAGTTTGCCATTTACAGGTTCCTGTAAGAAAATTACTGGACTATTCCAATGTACTGTAAATAGACAAGAAGTTTTACTTAGTTATATCATTTCTCAATAGATAACTGCACGTTCCAGTGTTTACTGAGAAAATATTTCCCTAGAACAACACTAGAAAGCAGTAGCAGTGGAGAACCTATAGTATTACCTAGGTATTCTCATCAAACTGACAGGCGGCCATTTTGTGCCAGCTGTTAGTGTCATTGTCATACTTTGTAAATCTCTATTCTATGATCAGTCTATTTTCTCAGGCAAAAAATGACAACGGTCACGTGATCACTGAGAATGCTCCCCTCCTATGAAGAGCCTTAGTAGCAGTAACAGTGCTATGTTGATTTCAGCAAAAGCTGTGTGATCTTTATTTTTCTTCTGAATATTGAATCATTTCAACTTGTTACACTTGTTAAATAAATATTAAAGTACATCTAGATAGTTCACAATATAAAGGTAGAGTAATAAATATTTAAATTGACATATTGAGTACCTACCAGACCTACTTAACCTACCTTTTGGAGCGCATGTTTGCTAAGGTTAATATGGTAGATCTTATACCAATCTATTGGTTGCAGGCAGATACATAGCCATCGCTACCTTAACTACTATATCTTCCACTGAAGTGTGGCTCATTGGAAGCCTACTGAGTCGCTGCCCAAATCTAGACTTCCGTCAAAATGAAACATGTTACGACTTTTTTTTCACCACATTAACCAATATTTGGGCAAAAAGGAATAAGAGCCATTGATGAGGATGCACTGAAAATTTGGGGTATGGCAAGAAAACCTACTCAAAGAATAAATGCGATTGGAAGAAAACTTAATAAATTGTACTCAGACAAAATGTGAAGGCTCTAGCATTTGACACAACAGCTGCCAATACAGGCCTGAAGAGTGGAGCATGTACTATTCTCGAGGAGAGTTTAGGAACTAGTCTTGTGTGGATTCCATTCAGGAACCATGTACTTTAAATCATGTTGTCTTCTTTTTTACCACAGCATTTGGAGTTAGTGGGGGTCCAGATGTCGCAATATTTAAGCGTTTCCAGAAACAATGGCCTCGTATCGACAAGCTAATATATTCTCAAGGCAGTGATGATCTGTATGATTCCAATGAAATCAAAATGTTAAGAGAAAAAATGATGGGATATTATGCTGCTATTTTAGAAGACCCAATTAAGTCAAAGCAGCCTCGAGATGATTACCTCGAGCTTTTAAAGTTGTGTTATGCCTTCCTAGTCTTAATGTCCTAATGGATCCAAAGAGAAATTCTGAGCACCAGGTGGTGTGCACAACGCATGTTGGATGGCAAAGGCTATTTATTCCCTTAAAATTTACTTATTTAGAGATCAGTTCACCCTTACAGCAGGAGAAAAAAAGGAATCACTGAAGTAAGCTTACATGTAGCTCTCTTCTATGGTCGACATTGGAATGAGGCGCCCAAAGCTGAGAAAGCTGTCATGAATGATGCAATTCTTTTAAAACAAATTGAAGCTTATCCCATCTGCAATGTTAAGAAGGCTGCTTTGGTAGCTTTTCACCACCATCTGTGGTTCTTTTCAGAGCATTTGGTTGGACTTGCCCTCTTTGATTCCTGTGTCTGTGACTCTACCAAAGTTAAAATGGTTACTAACCTACAGTGCCCACCAAAAGCTAAGGCTCTAAAGAGAGTTGAGAGTAAAACATTGAAACATAACACTCCTCTGGAAATATATGTGACACAGCGAACTGCAGAAATCTTTGACATTCTCCATAAAGATGGGAATGAAAAGGCTGCTTCATTTCTTTGCAAAGAACCTAAGTTGTGGGATTCGGATCCTGATTACATACAACTCAAACAGGCTGTTCACGAGATGAAAGTAGTTAATGACTGTGCTGAAAGGGGCATTGCCCTGATACAAACATTCAATATGTGTGTAACCAAGAATGAAGGGCAGTTACAGTATCTTCTTCGGATTGTTAAATCACACCGGGCCAAGTAATCAACTTGTAAGAAGGCATTACTCATGGCTGACGATGATGATGGTAAAGGTGCTTAGTGAAAAAACATATTATAATCTTGTATTTAACATACCTTTTACCTTTTCAGAGACAGATTTATGGTCACAGTAAATGCATCACGATCATTTAGCATTATTTATGTATTCAGTTATGTCACCATTAAATTTTTTTCATTAAAATACTATTGTTTAGTTAAAAATCCGCATTCACCCAAAAAGTGCTCAATCATAGGGACCTCTAAATATTAACCAATTCACCTGAATTTTTTTTTATAGCTTTCTAACACCAATTGGAACAGGGGCAAACATGTGGAGCGGGTGTTTAAAAAAAATTTTTTTGGACCACTCTAATGGATAATTATGGTGTATTAAGTTAATTGTAATTATTACTGAGTTAATTCATAATAGAATACTTCACAGTCCTAAATTCACTCAGTAAAAGAAGACAAGATTATTATTTTTATCCCTGTGAGGCCTTTTCATAATATGCTGCTCATTGCTAAATCTGGTACATAGAAAGTAGCACAGTAATAATTTCCCCTCGGGAAGTAATGAATGGAAATTTGCACAAATGAATGAAAGAATGCATGGGAAACATCTCCTGCTCCATTCTCATGCATCAACAACATAGGTCAATGTTCCTAAGATTGGTTTCACAGAGCTCTACACTCTATTCTCTTATCAGCGATCTTTTCATATTTGCATCATTCTTTTCTTATGCAGCCTTAACTTGCTCCATATAGGTACCTCGTGCAAGGCCTTCCTTTTCCCTCAAAAAGGAAAGTCTTCATCAGGCCATCATTTCTCATAATATAGCTGAACAAGATGACCCTTCTTCTTTTCAAGGTTTTCAGCAGACTTCTCTTTTCTGCCACTCTTCTTAGGACTTTGTCATTGGTCACTCAGTCAATCCATTTCATCTTCTCTGTAGCACTACATTTTGAATGCTTCCAGCCTCGACTCCTCTGCTGTTGTTATCATCATACAAATTGTGGATAATTTTTCAATCATTATAAGAAACCCCAATTCATTCTGAATCCCAAGCACTGAAGTGGTAGAGAAGGAGTCCGATGAGAATTCTTGTTATGAAACAGCAAACATGAGGTTTTAGCCTCATTCAGAACTATATTATTAAGGTGACACCACTGCAACATTTCATCTTTTGTGGTAGAGGCCAAATCATCCAAAAGTGGTAAACTACTAGCAGTTAAAAGATTGGTTGTATCAACAGCATACAGAACAGTGGAACTCTTTGAGAACTGATTAGGAAGAACATCGATCAACAAGAGAAACAAGAGGGGGCCAAGTATTGAACCTTGAGGCACTTCCACTCCTACTTTGAGGGGAGTAGATTTGGTTTCCACAACACCAGCAGATGATTGATGAGAATAACTAACAAACTGAGATCTGTCCTGAAGGAATGATGAAATCCAATTTAGTGAATTATCATTAATTCCTAGACCCTGAAGTTTCTACTTGAGGATTTCATGGTCCACACTGTTAAAAGCATTTTTTAAATCAAATGAGATACCTAAAATGTGCTGTTTATTGTTAAGTCCATGAAATACATTATTTAGAAACTGGAAAATAGCTGTATTAGTAGACCTACCTACTCTAAAACCATGTTGAGCATCACAAATCAAATTAAATCATTGGAGGTACTTAGTTAACCTATACTGAAAGAGCTTTTCAAAAACCTTAGAAAAGATAGACAGAATGGAAATAGGCCTATAATTAGAAGATTCAGTAGGGGAGCCTCTTTAGGGAATTAGTATTATCCTGGCCTGTTTTAGGGCAGAGGGAAAGAAACCAGTGCTGAATGAGAGATTAATGATATAAGCCAAAGGGGGAGCAATTATTCTAGATGAAGCAATTATAACTGTGGGAGGAATGCCATCAGGCCCAGGAGACGAGGAATTACTTAGGGAGCTGATAATACTTTTGACTTTATATGGATCTGTAGGCTATAAGAAGAAAGATTGAGGAGAAGTCCTTCCCTGCAAAACAGATTGAGGTGAGCAATTGGAATTAGAAGGAGGTATGTAACAGAATTGAAGATTAAAGTAATCAGCTATTTTTTTGACGGTCATCTTATTAATATTCACACTATCTAGACATGTAGAGGCTTGAGTGTTCTCCTTAATTACATTCCATGTGTCTCTAATAATATTAGTTGATTTATCAAGAAATTTATCAATTGCAGCCTTCTTTTCACTGATGTCACAGGTCTTGAAGTCCTTTAGGGCTTTGAGATGTGAAATATATTGTCAATGTATTTATTTATGTAATGAAGCTCACGAACGAATGCAGACCAGCCTTTCAGCTCAGGTGAATTAAGTTTGAAACTACCATGAGATGGTTTCCTCCTGACTCTCCTGATGGGAAAAAAAGCTTCGAAACATAACATAAATATACTTAAGAAAGCCTTGAATTTGGTATCAACATCGGTAGCCTGGAATACATTTTCCCAGGATTCTAAAGATAAATTACAGATAAACTCCTGGATGGCATTCACAGAGAAATTTCGTCTATAAAAGGACAAGTACGCTTCTTATCTGTTGAGGAATACCTCAATTTAACATCAATACCAAGATGATCTGAAAAGCCAGGGCATATAGTATCACATGAGGCAGATGATGCAACATCAGTAATAAAATAGTCAATCTGGGTACTTGAGTTAGTTGTCCCTCTAATTGACATACAATTAAACACATAACCCAAAGTATGATAATAGGTTTGTGCAATCAGATTTCGCTGAAGATTCAACCAAAAAATCTATGTTCATGTAACCAAATATGAGTATACCATCAGCATTTACACTATATACATACTGAAATGCATCAGTTAGCGCATTAAAAAAATCATATATATCACCACATGGAGAACGATACACAGCTATTACAGCAAAAACAGAGAGGTTAACTTTGACTGATAATGCAGCACACTCAAAGGTTTTTTTCATAGCAATTATTAATTTTAAGTGTTCTTATGCTAATGCCGGGTTTGGCATAAATAGCCACACCTCCACATTTTGAGACTTGGCGGCAAAAGTAAGTGACAAGATTAAACCCATCAATATGAAACACACTTATGTTATTTGCTCTTAACCAATGTTCACTAAGAATGAGTGCATCAACACTGAGATCAAGAGCAAATTGTTCCAGCATAAAAACTTTATTTTGAATGCCTTGGGCATTGATGTAAAAAATGTTCAGAGAAGAGGACACATTGTTAATAGAGAGGAGATTACTATTTAAACACTGTAGGGAAAGGGGTTTCTGGTTAACTGTAGGCAACTGAAAGGTCGGTATGTCATAATTTTCACCCAAATTTAGTCATGCCGATTCTGGTTTGAAGCTTCCAGAGGCAGAGCTTGTAACTCTATCATGGCTAGAGACAAGAAATTCAACACGGCTGTCTTGTGGTTCACCATTCAGAACTATGGATGCGGCAGTTTCACCAGCACATGATGAGTTATGGTCACTTCCAACACCCTCAACAGATACAGCATTGTCACCACAGTCACTGTTGCATTCCTGAATTGCGAAAGAACCACCGCTTGAACAGACAGAAGCTTCACGTGGAGGAAAAAATTTACCCACCATGACGTCTGAGGGCCAGGTAGCCTTATTTAGTAAGTCATCGCGTAGGTTTGCCGGCACACTGACCTTGAAAGAGAGGGAATTTGATGCAGCAAAAAGGGACCTTCCCAGGGTAAGGGCCTAGCCACATTGACACACCGGTTTCCAAGAGATCACCGAAATTAAGCAACGTTGGGCCCGATCAGAGGTTGGATGGGTGACACTCTTCCAAACCTCTACCGCTGTGCTCTTGTCCCATGTTTGAGAGTGGCGGGCAGGCTAATTGTGGGTTGGCACAATGGATCTAAAGAGGTCTAAGTGCCAGGGGGGCTCCAGAAGGCCCCCGCCCACCCCTCCAATTTATTAATGGACCTTCAGATGAATAAGGCTTCTGAAATTGATAATATTCCTGCAAAGCTAATCATTTATGCAGGAAAGAAGACATTAACCCATCTTTACAAAACCATCTGTGAGATGTACTCAACAAATTATACCCAGGGACTTCGGGAAAAACATCATCATTCCTATTGCCAAAAAGAGGAGAGCAGAGAAATGAAAATTTTAGGACATTAAGCCTAACAACCCATGCATTGAAGATAATGACAAGGATCATCTACATTAGAATAAAATGAAAAGCAGATTAGCTCCTGGATGAAGATAAATTTGGATTCAGAAAAAGTAAGGATACTTGTGAAGCACTATTGATCCTTAGGCTGGTAGCTGTGATTGAATCCGGACCCAGCTGTGAAGAAGCAAGAATAAGGAAAGGAGTGACACAAGACTGTGCACCGTCTCCCGTAATTTTTAATGTTTACATCGAGAGAGCCATCAATGAAATCAAAGAGAAGTCTTCTGGAGTGAATATCCACAGAGAAAAAATTAGCATGCTGTGATTTGCTGATGACATGGTACTCATAGCAGAGACAGAGAGGGATCAGAATATGGTTCTAATAACCATGGAAAGGACAATGGCCAGCTATCTGCTAAAGATCAATAAAAAGAAGACTAAGATATTGGTATGCAGCAGGAGAGAAGAGGTTAATACACACTAGGAAATAATAAACTAGGAAAACAAAAACTTGAAGAGGTGAAAGAGTTCTGTTACCTGTGAAGCCAAGAAACCAATGATGGATAAATCAAGAAAGGAATAGTCAGTAGAATAGCCCATAGAATGATTGAATAGAACAGAATGATTGTAGAGGAGACAATCAAATGAGAAAAAAAGTTAACTATTTTTCACTCTTTCAGCAGATGATCTAGAAGTTTTCATTGGATTCCTCATTTTCTCAGGTTACCATATAGTGACAAGAGAGCGAGATTACAGAGGTGACTAAAAAGACTTTGTTATCCCATTTGCTTGAGATGCCATGAGGAGAAAGGCATATTTAAAAATAGTCAGCAATTTCTTATCAAGATTACACAAAAACAAAAAGAACAAGAATGGCAGATCCTTCAAAGTTAAATCTCTAATAGAGGTGGGTAGTGCTAACTTTCATAAATGGAAAACTATTCACCAAACACTTGTCTTTCAATGAGATGATTATCAGGTAATAAGTGCACCATTCTCTGAAACATTTCTTCAGAGGTAAACCCTTGTGGTTTGGCTACCGTTAAACCTCGAGAAAACCAAGTCGGAAACCAAATGCTTTCAGTGATGCATGATCCATCAAGTCATTTTATATGCATGATATTTTTTTTTACGAATTTTGCACTTCTTGTGAGCTGAGGGAAAAAAGATAGCAACTATGGCATTCAGAAAAAAATTAATGGAAACTCTTAGATGAATGCCAAGGAACTAGAAAAATATTGCAGAGGAGCCAGTGATGACAGAATCAAAAAAAACATTCAAGTTTGTATTGCAAGTGCCTAGAATTTTTAATACTTTAGAGCCTAATGTACAACTGTTGAAATGGTGCAAGGAAATAAGATCAAAGCTTATGTAACAAAACCTGATCTTATAAACAATTATAACAAATATATGAGAGGCATTTGGGGAAAGGAACTGACATTTCTCCAAAGACCATACTCTGAAGTGTCAATTTCACTCGCCATTGGCCTTTGTCATTATTTGGTGAGCTCTACCCTCACTAACCACACCAATATTCAGGTTCAACACAACTTACTCATGTATAGGTGGTGTGGATCAGCATACTTGTTACTCAAAAATAATGCAAAGCCTGCTCTCAAGGACAAGAAAAGGTAATCGAATATAATTGCGCACATTATTGATATAGCCATTGCTGAGGCATTTATATCGCACTGTGATATTCATGGTAAAAATTCTATATGAATAAAAGATCTCAGGAGAGCATACGCCATTCTTTGCCTAAAATTAGGGGATGGAAAAAACTACAATGAGGTAGGACTCCCAAGTTTTTTCAATCTCTAGAACCAGCATATCAGAAAATCATAATCATGGGTCAACAATTCTAGGATTGGTTTGATGCAGCCCTCCACTTGATTCTTCTATCAGTCAACCTCTTCATATCTACGTAATTTTTCTCTTTTACATCCTTCACAACTTGCTCCATATATCTCATACGAGGCCTGCCTTTTTCATTCTTCCCGTTCACTCTTCTCTCAACGACTGTCTTCATTAGGCCATCATGTCTTAAGATATGGCCAATTAAGTTGTCCCGTCTTCTTTTTTAGGTTTTCAGCAGATTTCTCTTTTTTCCCACTCTTCTTAAGATTTCTTCATTTGTCACTCGATCGACGCATTTATCTTCATCATTCTTCTGTAGCACCACATTTCAAATGCTTCCAGCCTTGAATTCTCTGCTGCTGTTAGCGTCCATACTTTGCTGCCATATAGTAGGATGCTCCAGATGTATGTTCTAATGAAATCTTTCCTTACTTCCATGCTTGTATTTCCAGCTGTAAGCAGGATCATCTTTTGTTAAATTGCACTTTTCACCAGGGTAATTCTACTGGCAATTTCTCTTTTACTTCGTCCATCGCTGGAAACTCGCATCCCAGGTAACAGATGTCTTCCACCTCCTTGATTTTTTGTTTTCCTAGTTTAACGTTTGTCCAGGCATCTTTTCTCCCATTGCATACCAATACCTTATAGTTTTCTTTTATTGATCTACAGATGATGTCTGGCCTATGTCCTTTCCATATTTCCTAGTGTATTCCTTAAATCTCCGTCCATTTCTGCCCTGACTGCTATGTTGCTGGTGGGTGAATCGCAGTACGCTGATTTTCTCCCTGTGGATATTCACTCCTGGAGACTTTTCTTTGACTTCTTGGATGGCTTTCTCAATGTAGACATTTAATAATACAGAAGACAGTGCATAGCCTTGTCTCACCTCTTTGTTTATGCTTGCTTCTCTACTGCTGGGTTCTTATTTTATTAGAGCCACCTGGTTTATAAAACAAGCTGCGGATAACTCTTTGGTCATTGTTTGTAAGATATAATTAAAAAGATAATATCATTTGGAGAAGGGACAAGCATAGGCTTTATCAATACAAATACTGCACCATCAAACTTCCTACGTGTCAAAAAAGAGTGGAATCACATTGTGTATTACATGTTTTCCATTGTATCAAAAGAAGTAGGTCAAATATAAAAGATTACATGAACGTGTATACAATAGTTTTATGTTATGAATGAAAGAAGTTTAAGTCCTCCTTGTGTTCTTTTGTACAAATTTTTAAAAAATCTACAAAAAATGTATCGACAGCTTTGGCACTCCCAAGAAATCATGACTAAAAGTGCCATTATGGAAATTTCAAATAGAACTTAAAGTAAACAAATAGAATTTAAGGTAAAATGGCAAAAATTTTATTTTAGATCCATAACAATAAATTTGTAAAAGAAGTGGCTAAATACTGGCTATAGAAATAAAATAAATATTTCCACTCATTACTAGGCACTTATAGCCGTGAACGCTCAATGCCCAATAAATAAGACAGTTGATTTTAAAAACACATAGAATATACCACCATAATAAATATTACGTCTTTTAGTTGATAAAAGATGTGTTTAAATGTTGATGGAGGTTTCCCCAGAGTGGTGCATCTAGTTCTTCAGGTTGTCCTCCACATTGATTCATCTTCGAGACGACAATGTTATCATTGTGAAATTCTCATCAAAATTTGCATAAAAAATAATTTGGGCATATAGGTATGTGTTAATGTGTCAAGTAAGTTAATGATTTTAATTAGCATCATTGCTCAATATATGTACCATGGTACCAAAGAATAATGATGAAGGATATAGGCGATTGGTAGCCTTGGGCAGGAGAAAATAGTGGGAAAGGTACATAGGCATGGTGGAAGGTTTCAATTGGAGCATCAGAAACCATTTCCTTACTCACTAATATGTAACAGTGTCATGACCTTTATGACTTGTTCAGAGTGACCCAGGATTTTGGCCTTCTTCCATCTCCTGAACCTATATAAGTGATAGCAGACCTGGCAAGGTAACAGCACTGCCAATTAATAGACTCAGGTCCTCTGAAACTAAGGAATGATTTCCCTTACCATGTCTAGTTTCTCTTTGACCCTTGTGATGATTTATGACTTGAGAGAGCACCATAATTCAGCCATCTACATGTTATCATCATAATATGCATGTAAATATTTTTTCTAGCAATAGACTTCTGAAGCTGGGTCTTTCATGCCATCCAGAAATTTAAATACCACCTGAACTATGATTCTGATAATTTTCATGGCCAGCTTGAGGGATAATGCAAAGACAATTGTTTGTGGTAAATTCTGGACATATTTTATGAAATTCAAATTGTTGTTTATTCAGTCATTATAAAAAAGATTGTTAGTAGAATGTTTATAGGATTTTACATACCATATAGTGTCATCATCATCATCAGTCAGCAATCCTGAGATTGGTTTGATGTAACTCTCTGCTCAATTCTCCTATCACCTAATCTCTTCATATTTATATATTTCTTTTCTTTCACATACTTCATCACTTGTTCTATGTATCTCATACGAGGCTTTCCTGTGCCATTCTTTTTGACCAATTTTCTTTCAATGGTTGTCTTCATTGAGCCATCACGCCTCGTCATGTGACTGATTAAATTATCCAGTCTGCTTCTTAGGGTTTTCAGAAGACTTCTCTTTTCTCTCACTCTTCTTAGGACTTCCTCGTTACTCACTTGGTCGATCCATTTAATTTTCATCATTCTTCTGTAGCACCACACTTCGAATACTTCCACCATTTTCTTCTTCACTGCTGTCATCGTCCATGCTTCACTGCCATAAATAAATATATTCCAGATGTACCTTCTGATTAATTGTTTCCTTACGTCTAAGCTTGTATTTCCAACTGTAAGTAGATTCTACTCTTAGTAGGATGTACTCATTGCCTGGGCTATTCAACTGACTATTTCTTTCATGTTTCATCCATCATTGGTTACTCGGCTTCCCAGATAACAGAACTCTTTCATTTCCACAAGTTTCTGTGTTCCTAGTTTAACATTGGTCCCCCTCGCTGGTATCTCTATCTTGTCACAATGAGGGGGCTTGCGTGCTTAAGTCAACCTCAGAGCTATGCCAGCGGGAGCATAAGCTCCTGAAAGGGCCACCCAAGCCAGAAAGCTGGACAGGTCAAGGGGAAGAGGCCAGACAAAAAGAGATACCCTGGTCCTCCAAGTCGGGGGTTGGGCATGGGGCTAACAACTCCACATCGTAAAAGAAACAATTGTTATGGAACCGACATAAAAGCCTCAGATGATGGATGGGCATAATGGAAAACGACCTTAGCGAACAGAATGGAATAACGATTTAGGGATTGCAACATGGAATGTTAGGACTTTATTAATACCTGGAAAAATGCATGATGTAGCAAATGAAATAACTGAATACAAGTTTGATTAGGTAGCACTTCCGGAAATTAGATGGCAAGGAAAAGAAAGAATCGGAATAGAGGAAGAAATAGAAAAGAAAGAATAGAGGAATCGGAATATAGATTGTTACATAGTGGAAGGGAGAGAAATTATGGTAGATATGGAGTTATATATGGAAAAGTTAAATGGAATTTGAAGCAATAAGTGAAAGGATGTGTAGAATAAGACTGAGAGGAAGATTTAAGAATGTTACTATAGTAAATGTCAATGTCCCAATAGAAAAGAAGGGATGGTGAAGAAAGCTTTTAATGATGAATTTGAACAAGTATGTGCAAGGATACAGAAGTATGAATACTAATATTAATGAGAGAATTAAATGCTCAGGTGGGAAAAGAAGAATATCTAAAAGTGGAGGCGGGAAAACACAATTCACATGATAACACAAATGGAAACGGGAACTTACTATGCCAGTTTGCAGACAGAAATAGTATGATCATAAAATGTACATGTTTTGAGCATAGACAAATCTACCTAGGCACATGGAAAGTGGAGTGATAAATCAGATTGATCATGTATTTATCAAGGCGAGAAATGCATCATCAGTCATTGATGTAAGACCTCATAGGGGGCCAAATTGTGAGAGTGACCATTGTGTGGTAAAAGCAACAATGAGAGAGAAATTAATTGCTGCACGAAGGGAGAAGACAATCGAGAGAAAAAAAGCAGGATATGGTTAAAATGAAGGATATAAATGTAGTGGATGACTATGTAGCTGGAATACAGAAAAAAATTTCTCTGATGCAAAATGAGATGCAGAGAAGTGTTGGGGAAGAGTGGGCAATGATTGAAAGTGTGGAAATGGAGGGGGCACAAGAAACGTTTGGTGAAGAGAGAATGGAGAGAAACCAGGAATGGTTCGATGAAGAATGCAGACAGGCCATAGAGGAGAAAAACAGACTAAGAAAGAAAACACATAGAATGCGTAAACAAAAGAAGAGAGAATTTGTACAAAAGGAAGATGCACAAAATAAAGAGTTGCACCAAAAAAGTGATATAAGGAAATTCTCCCGAGCAGCAGATAGAGTTAGAAAAGGGTTTGTACCAAAAGTGGAAAGATGTAAGGATAAGAATGGGAAAGTAATACTGGAAGAGAGACAGGTATAAGGCAGATGGGTAGAATATTTTTGGGGGATCCTGAGCCAGGATGAAGAAGAAGAGAGGGTAGTGGAGCAGCACAGTTGTGTTGGAGGAGGGCACCGACGAGGCTGGGAGGACAGTGTAGGAGCCCACCATTGAAGAAATAGAATCAATATTGAAGAAGATGAGCAACAACAGGGCACCAGGTGAGAATGGTGTGATTATAGAATTGATTAAAGCTGGGGGCACACCTATGATAGCAGTAACATGTAGACATCACAAGAGTATGGAAAACTGAAAATATGCCATACCAATGGAAAACTGGAATAATATGTCCAATTCACAAGAAGGTGGATAAATTAATATGTGAAAATTATATAGGTATCACATTGCTTTGCGTAGTGTGTAAGATTTTATCTGGCTTGATTAGTGAAAGAATTAAACTATATGCAGTGGATATACTTGGAGAATACCAATGCAGATTTTGGACTGGCAGGGGCACCACTGATCAAATATTTGTGCTGAGGCAGATAATGGAAAAGTTTTATGAATATGACATAGATCTACATTTTTTATTTGTTGACTTCAGACAGGCCTTTGACAGTATTAACCTGAATGGATTGTACCTAGCACTAGAAGAATATGGCATCCCATCGAAAATCATAAGGCTAGTAGGAATGACCATGAGGGATACTAAGGCAAGAGTAAAAGTAAATCAAGCCTGAGTGAAGAATTTGAATTTAATAGAGAGGTGAAACAGGGAGATGGGTTATCTGCCATTTTATTTGATCTACGCTTAGATAAGGTAATTAAGGTGATCGATCAGATGGGAACCATCTTAGGGAAATCCTGTCAGATCCTCTCATGTTCAGATGATGTGGTAATGATTATGAGGTCTATTCACAAAATGAAGAAAATGTTCACAGAAATGGAAAAAGAAGCAAAAACTATCATCTGGCAGTAAATCAAAAAAAGACTAAGTATATGAAAATGTCCAACTCGGAGACCCGAAGAGCAGCTGAATACTTCAAGATTGGAGAAAAGAATTTAAAGGTGTTTCTCACTCTAAATACCTGGGGTAAATGGTTTCCAATGACAATGATATGAGCAAAGAAATAAAAGAAAAAATACAGACAGGCAATCACGCTTATTATGTGAACAAACATTTGTTCAGAAACCAGCTAATTACAAGAAGCACAAATCTCAAAATATATAAGACCCTTGTCCGACCAGTTATCACATATGATTCAGAAACATGGATCATGAATGGGCTGGACGAAAGTGCCCTTAGAGGTTTGAGAGATGGATACTGAGAAAAATATATGGACCTGTAAATGAAAACAATAACTGGATAATAAGGTACAATGCGGAGCTAGACTGTTTTATTGAAGGCCAGGAAATAGTTAGATTTGTGAAAGCTTGGAGGATAGAGTGGCTGGGACACGTGGAGAAAATGGTAGAAGAACGGATGCCTAGAAGGATGCTAAAGGAAAAATTACATCAGGCACGGAGAAGAGGAAGACAACTTCAGTGATATCTTCATAGATGTCTACCACGTCTTCATCTTCGTAGTCCGATGCAGGCATGTAAACTTGCACCAAAATGGTATCTGTAGGCTTGGTCTACGTCTTCACCATTATAATCCACTCACTGTGAAAGGAATATATAATCAAAAAATGAGACGAGCTAGCAAGAGTAAAACAGAAAACACAGCACTACCTCCTATTTATTTTACAGGACTATTTACAGGACATTGGAATTTGGCTTTATTATTATTATTATAAAAAACTAGAAATATTATACAAAGAACAACCTGAACTGAAGAAGGAAAGGTAAATTCACTAACTCTTAATAGGTAGGTACTTTGTGTAAATAATTAATGACAGAAGTTTTTTAATCATATGCCTTTGCAATTACAGCATGGAAAAAAGCCAAGTTTCACAGCTATGAGAAAGCCACATAACTGATACACATAAATGAAAATTATGAACAATATCTTCGCCAGTCATTGTAATTATAATCATAATTAACAACAATTGATGTAGGTACCATGTCACATTGTACCAGTAAATCAGAAAAAATCTCAGAAAAAGAATATGTCCTATCACAGACGGTCTATATGTACTACGTAATTACTTGCCCAATCTCCCAAATGCCCAGCGTCCTATTTATAGGACAGTGAAATTGATCAATATTAGTTTCATAAAAAATAGGAACTATATTACAAACAACTGCAGTAAATGAAAGTCGCATTTATAAACTCTAAGGTTTTGTGTTCATAATCGGTGGTTACCTGTGATAGAAGTTTTTTTAGCATATGTTTCCATCTTAGTCACAGAGTGATGAGAAAGTCATTGATAAGTAAAAGTCATAAACTGAAGCACAGAAATGATTGTTAGTGTGAATAGCTTTGCCAGTCCTTATATTACACAATTTGATACATTGTACACCTTATAGTTATAGTAACTCAGTAAGACATCTAATAAAAATCTTTGTATCCTATAAATAGGATTCTGGGCACTATTGGGTTAATAAGCCCAGTATTGGATTCCAAAGTTTACACAATCCTAATATTTTTTATTTCCAATTATGATGAACCATTACTTTCAAATCATTCAATGGTTGTCCACCTTTCTGCTATGTAGGTTTTAGCACTTCAACTGATTGCTTCCTTAAATATTTTTTTTTGCTCTTTGGCTCCTCATATTTTCTTCCCCCATTCCTGCCAGCCAGAAGTCCTATTCTTTTCCTTCTTCTTCCTAACTTACTTAACATTCATCCTTCACTAGCGTCTTTCGACATCCCACCATAGGTCTCATCCATCCACTTTTCCTGCCTCTTTTGAATTGCCTCCAATAGATTCCTCTCTTCCTCAACCATTCTCAACACTTTCTCATTTGTCTTCCAGAGTCCAACTAAGCTGGGGGAAGACTTGACAAATATGTCACAGCCAGCCTAGGTTAAATAACTAAAATGTCAAATATCTGCCCAGTACGCTTTCTCCATCCTTATCCACCTCTTGAAAGCCAATAGCCTCCAATCTACACTTGTTCTTCATTCTAATTAACCAAGTGTGAGCATTATACAGCACTACACTCCATATCTGAGTCTATACTAATATTTTCTTTGCAGTGTTTCCTGTGTTCCTCTCTGTGAAACTTCCTTTTGTAAGGATATTTATCTCTATCTAACCCCATATCATTATCCGTTGTCCTTCAGAATGTACTACCCACATGTAGAGATTGCTCAATCAGATCCAAGTTGCCCGTCTACTTTGATATTCATCTATGCCTTCTTAGTCCTTGAAAATCTCATTACCTTCATTTTCTTGATGGTGATCTTCATCCTTTTCCCATTTGGCATAAATGTTTGGGCCAACATTGGGAAATGTTGTCACAGTTAGGGAATGGTTTGGTTACTTTTTTGGCCATTGGGCCAATGTTGGAATATTATGAAAGGATGGCTACCTGATTACAGTGCTGTGAATAAAGCAGGAAAGTGTTAAGTGGATATTATCTCAATAATCACTCTCTGTGCTCAGCTCATTATGTGGCAGTTGTCATCCAAGAGTTTCAGGTGAGCCATAGTGAATTCGTACAGAATAACTCTGAATACAGACCTTTTTAGAACTAATCTTTTAGTACATCGCAGGAAAAAATTCCCGCTGGATTATTTCACAGGTTCCCACTAGATTCAGTGTTAATTAACAGCTAAGCTAAGCTAAATTAAGCTAGTTTAAATTAGTAGGATTGAGCAAGAAGAATAAACTACAGGAAAAATCACTTAATGTTGGTTCCTGCTATGTACCAGTGGATCTTGTAAGATGATGCAGGATTTAGCGGGAATGAGCAGGATGTATTAATATCACCAGCAATAACAAGTGAATTTAAATTCTGCATCTGGTCTGGATTCAGCAAGATTCTACTGCATGCAGCTGGTTCCAAATATAATTAGTATTAATCACCCATAACTTCTGGCCAAGTGGCATTAGTTAATTCACCAATATTTGAAGGTCAGCGATTAAAATATATGCAAAGTCTAAAATTTGAATAACAATCCAATTTTTAGTGTCGCACCGCACAAAATGAAAGTGAGCTAGGAAGGGCCACATCAGAAACTCACCTCAGGGTACTTACAGTCTGTCATCAATCTGTGACAAGTTTTAGAATCCCATAATTTTATCAATTTTAACATGCCAAGATCAATGTTAACATTGAAAGAAAATCAATTATTTATATTTGTATAAGTCATGCTTATTTTTATCCATCAAATGGACATCGGTGGCATTTTATAAGGGTAGAATTCACTTCAGTACTTATTAGTCTTTTGAAATTAGTTCTTGATATCACATTAATTGAAGCGAGAGCCTTATTTATACAGTATCATGTTGTACATATCTCAAGATGATGACTCAAATGTTAGGCCAGTGTATATCATAATTATATCACTTAGCAGTAGGTATGTACATAAATTATACGTAGGTAAGAACAAGAGGTAGGATTGATAATGTGTAATTGCAGTAGCCAATAACACATGTATAAATAAATAACTATCAAAATTTAGCAATCCAATGGCATATAATTATATTTTACACTATAATCACCATTTAAAAATGAGATTAAAAATGATCTCCGAAGGCTTAACCCTAAAGAACTGGTAAGGAACATACTGGTGAAATCCATCAGTTACATACTGTCCAAATTTCACCAGTAACTGGTGAGATCAATCAGTTATTGGTCAATTTTCACCAGTAACTGGTGAACATTCTTTAAAACTGGTAAAGTCCATCAGTTATTGGTCAGTTTTTGCAAATAACTTTAAAAAAATTCCCCAGCAACTGGTGAAAATCATCAGTTACTGGTCAGTTGTCACCAGTAACTGGGGAAATCTATCAGTTATTCATCACTTTTCACCAGTAACTGGTAAACACTCTTTAGTGACTGGTTTAGTCCATCAGTTATTGATCAGTTTCTGCAAATGACTGAAAAACATACTCACGCAACTGGTGAAATCCATAAGTTGCTGGTTACTTAAGTAAAATGAAAAGTGAAAATTGTCACCAGTGAAAGTTAGTGAAAATTTTCACCAGTAACTGGCGAACACTCCTATAGCTATATGTTCCAAAAAATATTGAATACATGAACAAGGAGATGTTCTATTATTGCAGCTTCTGCTCCATTTCAGCTATTTTTTTATAATTATAACTACATAATTTCCTAATAGGTGAAACAAAAATTTTCGGAACATCAGATCAAATTAAAAAATGTATCAACTCGCAGAGCTGTTTCCATATTTAGCAGCAAAGTTTCAGTCACTCCCTTCCGCTATATCGCATATAATTAGTTCTCAGTGTCACAGGGACACTTATTTATCTCTCATATAGTTGAAAGAATATAAGTAATGTTTATTCATAATGGTAATGCTTATCTCCATCGTCTCAGGCTCAACTTTGTGGAAGTTCATTTTATTGTAAATGAAAAGGAAAAATTTGTTATATTCCACCAATTTATTCTTAGGTACAACTAGTTTCGACGCAGTGTCGTCATCTTCAGGTACAAAGAGTAAAAGCAAAAATATGATCTTTATATACCATCCAGGGTAGGCGTGGAGTGGGGGAGGAAGAAGGTAGTGGAAGGGGTGTAGAACCTCAAGGATACAACGTAGTGAATGTTTAGTGGGTGGATTTCCCCCCCCCTCCCCTTTCCGACCCAACACCCGCTACTACATTGTATCCACCCACTAAACATTCACTACGCAGTATCCTTGAGGTTCTACACCCCTTCCACTACCTTCTTCCTCCCCCACCCCACGCCTACCCTGGATGGTATATAAAGATCATATTTTTGCTTTTACTCTTAAGAGTCGGGTACAAATTTGTACCTGAAGATGATGCCGCTGCGTCGAAACTAGTTGTACCTGAGAATAAATTGGTAGAATATAACAAAGTTTTCCTTTTCATTTACGATGGTAATGCTTATTTTTAGCCACAAAATGGTTACTGGGGAGATGATTTAACAGCACAAAATACCCTGCAGTTTCAACCTCTTAGTAAAGTTAATTATCACAAATGCACTAATGCCAGCCAGCAGCTGTAAAAAAATGTGGCCTCCAACTCAACTCTTCTCCTTAGTTTAAAAATGCATCAGGTCACTTAGCAAAGATTGATAGGTTTATGTGTAGGTGGTTAGTACAATCTGCATATAGGTATGATAACTAAAACTAGTGATATCCTGAAGTATATACATATGCAACATCAACTCACTACCTTCACTTCTTTTCAATTCTGGCATTATTTGATCAAACCAATCCCTAAAAAGACAAGTTCTTCTCAAGAGAAAGAATTTCGTCCAATTTCATTTCTACCGGTTCTATCAAAAGCATTTGAAAAACTAATTTACGAACAAATTACAGATTTTATAAGAGTCAATAATATTCTTGATCAATTTCAATCCGGTTTCCGACATGGACACAGCACTACCTCAGCTCTTGTGAAAATTACTGACGACTTTAGAAGATCAATGGACAAGAAAGAGTTATCAGTTCTTGTACTTCTTGATTTCAGCAAAGCCTTTGATTCAATAGATAGAGATATCCTTAGAGCAAAAATGAGGGGTATGGGCTTTTCTTCCTCTGTAGTGAATTGGATTAGATCATACCTATCCCACCGGAAACAGAAAGTTATCTCAAATGACTCTTGCTCCTTGTGGGCCGATGTATCTCGAGGAGTACCTCAAGGCTCTATCCTCGGACCTCTTTTATTCTCTCTTTATATTAACGACTGTCCATTATCACTCAGAAACTGCAAACACCATCTTTACGCCGACGATTTTCAAATATATCTAAACTCAACTGTTGACAACTTACGTAATAATTTGGAAAACATCAATAATGATCTTGTAGAAATTAATAACTGGAGCAAAGCCAACTTCTTAACAATTAATCCTGACAAATCACAAGCCATCATAATTGGATATCCGAGAATTCTTGCATCAATTAAAAAATCTGAGCTTCCGCCCTTACGAATAAATGGTGATCCAATTCCTTATTGCGAGGCAGTTAGAAATTTGGGAATATTAGTAGATGAAAACCTATCATGGTCGTACCATGTAAATAATATCTGTAAAACCGTCAATAAATCATTATTTCCCCTTCTCAGATTGAAACATGTGATCCCCACATCTCTTAAGGCACAGCTGGTTTCGGCGTTAATATTACCGCACTTTGACTACGCCGATACAGTTTATCAAGATCTATCCCAAGAATTGTCACTAAAACTTCAACGCTCTCTGAATGCATGCATCAGGTTCATTTTCAATCTACAGGTATCAGATCACATCACCCAATACATAAATGAACTATCTTGGTTAAAACTTAGTCACAGACGACAACTTCACACCCTCTCTCTTCTTTACCAAATTCTGAATACTAAAACGCCTTCTTACCTCTTTGAAGAATTCAAGAAGCTGAAAAATGTCCATGAATCCAATACGCGAGGAAATCATAAGCTGGTAATACCTCTCCACCGGACTACTATCTTCAATAAATCATTCATTGTCACTGCATGTCGTGAATGGAATAAACTTCCCTTATCCTTAAGAAACTCTCCATCACTTCCATCTTTTAAAAGGGCGCTACATAAAACACTTCTTAAAGTTCAGCAGACGGGCACATGAGTATCACAAGTCACGGGCACTCTCTCAATACACATGATAGATTAGAACACGGATGGCAAGATAAACGGCACACATTTAACACCATGTTGATGTTTGTTTTTGTTTATTAATTTTTCCTTAATTCCCTTTTACCTTTTTTTTTCTATTTTTTTTTCTCCCTACCTTTTGTATTTATCTTTTCTTGAATTTCATTATAATATACTTATTTTCCTATGTACATGCTATTATATTTGAGTTATTCTTAAACACTAGCTTTACTGTCAGTAGGATTTCGCAGGTTTTTCACACCCCCCTTCTTGTGTGGGTGTTTTCCTGCAGTGGGTTTTTGCGTAAAGGATGTAAGCATAATAATCCTCACGTTTTTCCCACATTGTAAATTCTCTCACACACTATTAGATATGTAATATTGATATATTGTGTATGTATATTTCTTTTGTGTTAATTTATCATTATTCGATTCCTATAAGTGTATTCTTTACTTATTTTTTTTTTAACATCGGATTGTAATTGTTTTAAGTATTGACCACTATTTCTTTTATATATTTATTTTGACGAGGGGTTAGATGGCAGAAGGGACAGTTTTGTCTCAATCTCGCCCCAATAAAGACCTTTTTTTATTATTATTATTATTATAAAGCTGATATATATTATAATATAAAACTGATAACCTATAGGTTTTCAGTTTTTGGTGAATTTTCACCAGTGTAAACCGCCAGGGTGAATTATCTCACCAGTTACTGGTGAAGGAATTCATCAGTTACGGGTCAGAAAAAAATTAGTAACCAGTAACCACCAGTAACTGGTAAGCATTTCAAAAAACTATTAACTATTCATTAGTTATTTACCAGTTAATTCATCAGTTATTGATTAGTTTTAGTTAAATGAGTTTCTCAAAACACAATTGATTTTTAGTCAGTGGAAAAGGGAACTGAATGATGGCCAAATTGTAATTAGTAGAGGCAAGAATTTATGGTAAATAAAACTCTCAAATTTCGTCATTAAAAATGACCCATTTCGGGATAAAAAATGGGAAATGGCCCTAAATTTATTTCGGGATAAAAAATGGGAAATGGCCCTAAATTTCGGTGTATAAAAAATATTGATTCATCCGAGATTTCTCAAACGCCATTTGGTGATACATTGCATTACCATGTTGATGACTGTTCTGGAGAAAAGTTATTTTCATTTTAATGTATTTGAGTGAGTTTAATTTAGTTTCGGTTTAATTTAGTAATTCGGAAGTTGCAGTACTTGCACATTAATATTTTCTTCTGTTTATCAAAAACATAGAAACCTTCTCTACGAAACTGATTTTCGCGGTCAAACACAGTTACTATTTCGGCATTTTCCTTAGGGCAATTTACGCATCATAGAAATACTTCTGCTATCGATCTCTGATTAGCTATTAAATTAAGTCTCACGTAAATAACAAATAATATTGCATGTGGACAAACTGCAATAATCTCTAGAAAGCAAAAGTCTCAAGCCAAGTTCACATGGGAGCGGAATAGATGGAACAGGCAGAAAGCAGAAAAGCATCTAGCCAATCACAATCCGTTCCGTCTATTCCACTCCCATGTGAGTGGAATCCATGGCTTCCACGGGGACTACGATGTAATGTACTGACTACAATGTAATCACTAATGTATCATTCGTGCCGGCTTCATGGATAATGTTCGAAATCGCGCTGCGAAAACGAGAAAAACCAAACAAACGAATGTCGCTTGGCGACTATATGAAATTTAGGTGCTCGGACGAAAGATGAGATTACAAGAGGGATTAGGATTAAAATAACTCCTTTGATGGTTTGATTCACAATTTAAGGTCAAAGAACCCTAAGATATATAAAATCATTGGATGCGTAGGTACATGTAAAACGCGTCTGATGATTAATATTGTACGGGAATTTGAATGAATTCAAATGGGAGGTTTCCATCAGCGGCTAAAATGATCGATTTTAATAGTCGGAAGCAGTAATATTTCGTGGAGAAATGAGAAAACAACACTGTAAAAAGTTGATCTGATTTTCAGTGCGATCTGAATTTAAGCGCTGTCTGGTTGTAAGGCAGGAACACGGATGCAAGGTGAGGAGGAGGCAGGAACATGGATGGTTGGTACAGGAGCAGTTAAGCAGGAAGCAGAGGGAGCAGGATTCTGGATGGTCTGATTTTCAGTCGTTCACCTGCCTTATTTTTAGACAAGATATTACTGCTGAATTTCAACATACCCTGTCTTAAAATTGTTGCATCTGAAAATCAGATCGCTTTTGTACCTTATAATCAGATCTACTTTTTACAGTGAAGTGTGGGAGCAAGAACGAAAATTATCACCGAATATTCCATTCGGTGGAGGTAGTTTCGCGGTCTCGGGGGGTTCACTCTTACAAACACTTGTTAGTACAAAGTGCGGAGGTTTGTCGAAAATAATGTAGTTCGATACAAAGATGTTTCCCTCTGTTACATGCTTGAATTTTGGCCGGCGATGAGGATTTTACGATGAAAAGATGTGCCATAGGTAGAGGTTTTACTATATATTCAACGTTTTCGCAAAATAACCCGTAAAAATTCTAAAAAAGCGCATTATTTTCGCTCAGGAGAATGTATTTCGCGTTTTCCCAAATAATCTTCATATTTCGCGTCATTTCGCGAAAAAATCGTTTTGCGAAAAATTCGTGCCTCTAGTAATTAGTGTGATGTTGGACCTTAAAAGGGCTTTTTAAACTGTAAATAGAGATATTTTGATTAAAAAGCTACAGTATTATGGAGCGGGAGGCATCGTTATAGAAAGTTTTAGAGATTATTGGAACGATAGAGTGCAAGTAATGAAAATAAATAATAGTAAGTCCAAAGAAATAACATATAAAATAGTTATTCCTCACGTAAGTGTGATGGCGAGAGTGTTATTTATAATATATTAGAACGATATTAACATGTGCTGTGAAAATGCTTTTATTGATATGTTTGCAGATGATGTTTTGGCATATGTATCTGAGAAAGAGTATCCAATAATTAGAGACCAACTAAATAATGAACTAAAAACTCTGAATAAATGGTTGGCAATAAATATACTAAAACAAAATGTCAAAAAATCTTCAGCAATACTAATAACAAATTCAAACAGAAAGCAAAAGGACTTAAAAATATTTAAAAAAAACATGCTGAAAGAATAGAAATCGATAATAAAACTCTAGAATACCAAACCCAAATAAAATACCTTGGGGAGATAGGTAGTTGATTCAACGCTAAAATTTGGAAACCATGTAAATTATGTTTGTAAAAAAATTGGTAAAAAAATTGAAATTTTATCTAGAATTATTAAATTTCTATCCATGTGGACAAGACTTTAGGTGTACAAAGCATAATATCTCAATAATAACTCCTCCCTTTAATTATTGTGCCACCATTCTATTTGATATGAACAAAGAAAACTTAAAAAAAAACTGCAATCAAGAGGTATGAGGGCTATTCTCCCTTGATCAATGAGTATTATTTCAATAACTATTAGTTCTATAATTCGGGGATTTTCGGAAGCTCCTAAAATTTTAGCAGTTACTGAAAGAACTGCACAAGAGATTGACGCAAGCTGAAGAGTGACTGATGGATTTCTAGTCACTGGAGGGTGTTACCAGCTGCTGGTGAAAATTGACCAGTATCTGATGGATTTCACCAGTTACTGGAGTGAGCTGGTAAGCATTGAGCATAAACTGACGAATAATTCTAATGGACCTCACCAGTCATTGTGGAGTGTTGCCAGTTTATGGTGAAAACATAGCCAGTAACTGATGGATTTCATCAGTGTATGTTCATGTCCATGGTGTATGTGTTTCAGTCATTTGCAGAAACCGACCTATAAGTGATGGACTAAACCAGTCATTAAAGAGTGTTTACCAGTTACTGGTGAAAAGTGATGAATAACTGACACAGTTCCCCATGTACTGGCAACAACTGACCAGTAACTGATGGATTTCGTCAGTTATGGGGAATGTTTTTAAGTCATAAGCAAAACTGACAATCTCACAAGTTACTGGTGAAATTTGACCAGTAACTGATGTATTTCACCAGTACTTTTTCTTAAGGGCTAGCATGCCAAAAAAGAACACATAGAAATGACATGTTGAAAGCATTTTCTTTCTTATCTATAGAACAGAGAGTAGTTTATAGAAGAATCCTTCTATTTATGCATAGATATTTATCAAATATGGACTCGAACAGAAGTAACAATTTTAAGAATTTCCCAGTAAGAAGCAGTGAAAACGATAAGTACACAACCAGAAACAGGAACAATTTGAATGTGCAATGTAATACAGCTGGGCAGAAATCTTTGTTTGTTAATGGATTAAAATTAGGTATATAACAAACTAATGAATGAAATAAGTGATTTAAATGTGAGTGAATGTAAAATAAAGTTCGTTGATTTTGTAAAGACAAACTACCCCCTTGAGTGAAAGGACATCAATGCAATTATGTACTGTTATATTATAGATTACCAAGAAGGGCTGTGGCAAAGTGGGTATACTTGTGATAATTATAATTTGGTAAGTGATTATTGCAAATATGATATGTATATTCCGTTGAAAAAATTATGTATTTGAAAGATTAGTTCTCAATGAACTACAAATAAAAAAATACTACAGCTAGTACTACTACCTACACTTATACTAAGATAGTGTCATGAAATATACTTGTGTCACAACTGTGCGTGAAGGGGATTGGTGTTTGAGTGGCGATAAATGGGCAAAATGCATACGGAGGTTATGATGAGAAAGAATAGAAAAAGAAGGAATAAATGAGAATTGGGTCGCAGCTATAAATACACGTAAACTGGCATTTGAAATTACTGCAGATTCTCCATATTTGATGTAGCTTCTAAAGGGTTTATTTATAATTACTGGCCTGATTCTGCTAAACATTTCTTAATGTTAGGCTGAAAAATGACTGAACTTACCTATATCATCCGTCCGTCTTCATCTTCTTATTCTTTGAACGCACGGAATTAACGCCTATTAAGTCAACGTAGTCTTCAATTATTTAACTGAATTCACCAACAACAAAGAGTAAAGACACCCTAGAAGTTATGTTCAAAACTAAACGATGAAAATCACACGAAAACTTATCACTAAATAATTCAAACTTTAGAGTAACTGTTCTCCAACAGTCGATTGCATTTTTGAAAACTGCGGTGCATAATGGGACATGCGCCACAGTAGACAACTGCCGATCGGCTGCGAATTCGCGCGCCAAACTTGATTTTCTGTTAAAAAATATTTAAACCATTTACACGTTCTGATCTGCAAGTTCATTCTCATACCGTCTTAAACCCTCTTTTATTTTCAAAATATACTCGATAATTAATATTTATCTAATGTATCATATTTACAAACACAGAATATCAAGATAATTTCTAGGAAAGGCACTTTCTCCTAGTGCACAGTAACTATACTTAAGTGTACAATATTAGCATCATGTATTAGTAGTACTATGCTCCACTTAGGCTTTCGCATTCATTGCTGTTGATTCAAGTAATAGGTCTATCAACTTTTCTCGCTAAATACATTTGTATTACTAATATATAAAGGACAAAATGTGGCCCATAAATAATCCCCATAACATAGTAAATAAATAAACAACCCAGATTCATGTGTGATGTGGCGGGAACGTTACATATTAATAGAAAGATATTGCGATTTTCCACAAGTAAATATTTATTCCGACTAGTGACTTGACTTGACAATGATGTAGTAGCATCGATGCTTTAAAATTTTTGTCTTCCTCAAAATTATTAATAGAAAAATATTGCAATTTTCCACAAGTAAAAATTTATTATAGTCGGAATAAATTTTTACTTGTGGAAAATTGCAATATCTTTCTATTAATAATTTTGAGGAAGATAAAAATTTTAAATCATTCACCATTTGGAACCATCCTGTGTGTAGGGCAAATTCATAGGTGGAAGAAAATTGAGAGATTTTTCGATGTTTATTATGACCTTCAATTCAGTATGCTGAACATTTTCCACTGCTTCCAAATCCATGACAAAGGCAACTAAGATAGCAATACCATAGGAAGGAAACAATAGGAGTGCAAGCTGGTACCATCTTGGCTTTAAGGTGTGTAATCAGGATGTCACCTTTTGTATGGATGTTGTGTTTGTCTAAGGTTGGATTATTAAAGTTGGCAGTTTACTGATATTATAACCTAAATCAACCAATACTAATGATATATTATGGTTACTGGTGTCCTAATATTTTTGGCACTTAGCTAGAAAATGATTACAACCCTTTGATGAGTAATAACTATTTCTTTCCAATAACTAATGAATTAAGACCTACTTCAACACTTCCCAAATGAGAATTTTTGGCGGGATGATGGAAGAAGAATAGAAATGCATGTTAAATTTTTATTTACTTAGGTATCTTTAGTAGTTACAACACTATTGATATTAACTTACTCTAGTTCAAGTTACATTCACTGATAGGAAGTTTTGGTTGAATGTAGTTTAATAGATATTATACAGCATATAAAGAACTGCAGTCACTAGATCGGTTGGTTTTATAATTACAATCCCAGAGAATGAATTGACATTTATTAACACATATAATTTCATTAACTTTGCACCTGATGAACATGATTGAAATCACATCCCATATTGATGGAAACACAATTTTTTGATGTTGCATGGTATAAATAGGTATTGTTGCTGAGGGAGATATGGGGAAAATATAAAGGCAATGAGAATCACTATGGAGGGTTGTGCTCTATTTGTACTCAAGTATCAAGGTGATCTCCTGAGAAAACACCGTCCCATACTAATATCCAAAGCTACAAATGGAATGTAATACTTAAAGGTAGCCATTAATCCACACTCTTCGGCTGAATTTTTATCATTCCCACTGTGATCCAGCTTCATCTTGCAGTACTAATACACTATGCTAGGTATATGAATGAAGCCTCAATAAAAATTTGCAATCATCATCTACATTACTGCTTCAAGTAGGTACCTACCTTATAATTTTAGAAGCACATAGGCTGGCAATTAAATATGATCATTACCTACTTATTAAGCTTCAATCTCTAACACTTTACATGAGTTTCCATAAGTTTTGGTCAACATCTGATACCTAGAGTTTTTGTAGTGCACTACCTAAAATACGAGTTCAATATTTACTTGGATTCAATGGCAAACAATGAATTATGATGAGCATAATAGTTTAGTCAATTATAGCTCCCATCTTTAGGTGGCCATTCTCGTACACACTTCTGTTGCATCTAGCTTTGGAGACAATGTCAAATTCACATCGTAACTTTTCTTCCTGGTAAGAGCACTTTCCTACTCTGCAGACAACATCACTCAATCCTGAGAGCATTGGTATTTGGCACCACATTCCTGTCCCCTCTGCCCATGGTCCACTGCCTCTTGAAGTCCGTAAACTATATGCTCATACTTTGGGTTGTAGGGAATAAGTCTGAAAAGAAATATAATTTACTTCTATCCTCCAGCAACTTCCCTAAATTTTACACATTTTAATTGAATATATTCAACTAATATTAAAAAATTCAAGAAAAATTGAACTTCATTTGTTTCTCAGTAAAGATTTATTGTTTTAGTCTCTGATTGGTTTTTAGCCAAAAGTGAATCATGATTTTGGTGTACCTATTGCATGTTAGCAAGGTCAATAAATCATTTAGAATAGCAGCCATGGAATTACCAATCACATTACACGAGGCACTGTATATGATCATCATATACTTGAGCTCATGGTGAATTCAATGAATGAATTTTGATTTTTATTAGCATTCATTAACAAACCTAATTCTTAAAGAAGAAAGAGTATGCTTGTGGCATACTCTCTTTTCATACATATAGGTATATGAATCAGCACGGTAGAGGTGTGAATGTCCCGTCCAGCACAAAGGCATCTCATCAAGGAGCCCTATATTGCCAAATGAAGTCAATGCTGTTTTAGTATATTGTGCAGTGTACTTCAGAGTATTGTAAAGTTTACTTCATTACGCTATGGGCACTTGAATTTAATTTGCATAAAGGTGTTGTTTATCCATGCGGTAGGTAGGTTGCCTAGTGAATCAGTCCTTAATGGTGTATCATGCTTAGCTGTAAAATATATAGGATGTTCATGTGGATGAAAAACATATAAATAGCTTTTACAATTTTCCATTTAGCTTTGTGCATGTTGAAATTAATGTTGATTTTTTTCAAATTTAATGGTACGGATACTTTTTTAGTTTAACCTTTTATACACACTAGATTTTAGAGCTGAGTGATTAAAGTATTGCTTACATTTCACAACAATCTCAAATATAATTTAAAATAGCTTGTTACAGCAAATAAATTCCCCTAGTAAATTGTGGTGGAGGCACTTGCTTCAGCTTTACTCATTCAAGTTACAGTGATAGGTGTTTATGCATTCCATCTGAATGATAAAAACAGGCTACCTAATTGCGGTCTGTTGAGGTTTTTACTGTATATTTGAATTATTTATATTGGATGTGAGTGGACTTTCACAAATTAGCTTACTTTCTACCATCCTGAAAGAATCCCAAACATTTACATGCTGTTTAAATTTTCATATGATAACTTCCATAAAATGAAATAGATGACGTTCTCAATGGGGTGCATGTTCAACCCATGGAAATGATAAAATTCGAATTATATCCATTTTTTAAAGTGTCATAAAGGAATCATTTGTAAAAAAATGAAAAGGCAGGTAGGTATAATAATTAGTAAATACGATGGCAATAAAATTAACTACTTTTTCAAACATTTTTCGGAAAGCAATTAAAAATGAGAAACTTAGATTGAATTTTCTGGATGCATAAGACTACACTGAATCCTCCATAGTTCAGACAGGAATTATATTTGTATACATTTTAGTGAATTTTCGCATGCTGAATATTCAAATAGGTTGGTGTGTAAAAATTAGGGTCTTCACACCTGTCATACCATCCGGTCTTCTGGAAGCAGGCCTACGTTTGTTACTCACCTGTTGAAAATCTTGGCTCCCTTGAGCAGCATCCTGGAGGCGGACAGGTACTCCTTGGCCTGGTCTGGCTCCTCGCAGGCCACGCGGTACATGCAGTCGAAGCCTCGTCCTCCGGCGTCTCCCATCAGGTACGTCAGGATGAGCAGAATCTCGCTCTCGCTTATCCCCCGCCCCGCGTGAGCTCCGAAAGACCTCACGAAGTCCT
Source organism: Platycnemis pennipes (assembly GCA_933228895.1). Classification (NCBI taxonomy): domain Eukaryota; kingdom Metazoa; phylum Arthropoda; class Insecta; order Odonata; family Platycnemididae; genus Platycnemis; species Platycnemis pennipes. The sequence continues at coordinate 140,162,574 of OW121849.1, read as the reverse complement.
CGTCTCCGCTGCGCCTCCACGCCCCGTACGAGAACAGAGCGGCCCCCAGGAGGAGGGCCTTCAGCACCAGGAGGATGACCACGTTCGTCACGCTCAGACTCAGGACCTGGAGGAGATCGACGTGGGGAATATCTCGCGTTGCACATATATTATGACGTGCATGTACATGGTTGTAGTTCATTGGTACATGAGCGAGAATGTGTTCAACGGCGATTGCAAACATCCAGGGGATACGAGAAGGGAAGGACTATTTCTTTATCGTGTATTATTATTTAAGGATCATTACTTTACTATTTAGGAGAGGAAGCATAACACGCATTTTACTTACTGTTCTCCTGATGATATAGCCCTGCTACGAAACCATTGTCCTACCTAATGAAAGTCTATGTGGAAACTGTAGTGTTGGAATATTTACTTCTATTGGTAGTAGTCCTAAATGGTTCGCCAGCTTACGTTATGGAAGTTCATGATAGAGAGTAAAATGAAGAAAATTTTACTAGGGACAATAGTACCCCCAATGGCACAAGAAGGGACAAGGGTATTTTCCCTTGAGAATTACACGGAAGTGCTGAAAAAGGAAGGGCTGTAGGTACCCAATAAATATTGTGGAATTACAAATTTTACTTCATTTTACTCTCTGTTCACACCTAGTACCGAGAGGAGAAGGGGCAAGAATAAGAGATTTTTACCATGGGAGGAAAGGGTGCCGACATAATGTAGTTCAAATGTACCGGGAATCTTACCAAGCAAATTCAGCTTCAAGAGCTAATTACTGCATCTCTAAGACGGAGCAATTGTTTGAGAAATAGGAGGTACATGGATGTCTTTTCTCGGAAGGCAACAGAGGAATGACATGATATCGGGAAGGAGCTGTATTCAATTGTAGAAGAACGTTGCGCTTTCCTGATGGAATCCATTTTGTTAGGTAATATAAAGGAACCAATTGAGCCAGTAATATGAACGAAGGCAGTGAACGTGCGTGCGAGTTCAGTGACACACACGGCCGAAGGGGAAACAATCCGATGGCCAAAAAGGCGGACAGCCAAAGACACCCATGCGACGGAGACATTGCGCACGATGGCGATCGCAAACTTCTGAAGAGGAGTAAGAAAGGGACAGTTGGCACGGAAGAGCGTGAATCTGGTGGGGAAGGCCCAATAGATTTAAAATGTTTTTAGGCATAAAGTTATGTATTTAGCGGTGTTCTGTCCACAAATTGGCATCATGTTATAGCCTCTTATATTTAAAATGAAGCCACGAAAAAACATTCTGCTAATATCTTCTATCCTTGACATACATGGAATTAGTTATAACCGATGTAGAGCTCATTTTCTTCGGGGTCTCTTGTGGTTTCGACTTTCTCGAGACACTTTTCCGTTATCATTTCCGGAAATTTTCAGGTTGAAAAAGGAGCCGTACAACCCTCAAAAGGATAGATATGGCCAATGCTTTGATGCTCGTCACCTAGTTGATGGCCCGTCACCTAGCTGCGAGGAAAGGTGCTCCCAATTTCGTAAGCGCATCCAAAAGGGAGGGTACCAGACTACCAATCGAAATCAAGAATTTTCTGGCTACCTTCATTTCTCAAATTGTCGAGGTGGCAGTCATCGTGTAGGAATGAAGAATACTTCGAAAGAAAAAATAGACAATAGCTTGACAAAAACGTCAGTCGGCCTGTTAATTCTTTCGTACATCAGCAATATACAACTGGTCACTTTTGAAGAACGTGTTGAACGTTCAAAGCGACGAAAGACGGAAACATTAAATTCTCAAGTGAGAACATCTAAACTTTCTCATGCTACACCAATGAGTTTCCGTGCATCTGGCCTGTTGGACGCTGCACTAGTGCAAAAGGAAGTGACGGCAAATACTCCTACAAGAGCTTGCAAATACCCAAGGCCGTATTTACCATATGGCGTACCCGGCGGCCGTGGGGGGCCTCGCGAGAGAGAAAATGTAAATATAATTGTAAGTAACCTGGCGGATACTAGCAGAGTATTAATGGTGATAGATATTTGTACTTATTACGTATTGTCTTATTACGAAAGGAAAAGTCGATGTCAAGCTGCCAGGTTGCAAGACTATAGCGTTGGGAGCCTCATTCTATATTCCGCCAGGGGTCTCAGAGGTCATAAAAACGTCCCTGAAAATATCGCAGAGCTTACAAAAAGAGGGAAGAGTTCGCCTCCCGACTCCACGATGGTCATGCATCAGCAATGCTGATCGAGGTAAAGCTGACAAAGACTCTGTACAATGTGGTTAGGTCCATGGCACTAACGTGCAATATCAGAATAATTCTATGAGTCAGTGACCGAGGCTGAGAAAAGGTGTTACCAAGAAAGGATTGAAATAAAAGAAAAGGGCCAAAGTGGATTTGCAGTGACCTTTGGATCACACTATCGGTCACATCGCTGCATACAAACAAGACACGGATTCATGAAAATATTACTTGCAAATTTGAAAGCAGTCGGTGTGCCGTCGCAAATCAGACGAATCCCAGACTCCTGTTCGCTTCAAATTATTGACGCTCCTCTCAATGGGGTCGTTTACCATATTTTTTATTGTCGGATCTGATAGAGTTTGTGACATAAAATGACCCATATTTTTCCGTTTTTTGATCCGTCAATAATTTCTCGAGTTATAAGCGGCGAAAAACTGATATTTTTTACCCTTTCGGAAAAGTGGGCGTGGTGCTCTGACGTATAGCGACTACGTCCAATTACAACTGAGCCCGCGAAGATACATCGCCGTATCGCGATGGGGGGGAGGGGGGAACACAGTAGACTCTGCCAATAGGAGCAGTTGCGACAGCATCTGTGCGAGCAGACCATCCGAGAACCCCCCTCCACTCCCTTCCCTTCCCCTAAAAGCAGTCAAGGACGGGAGGAAATGACGTCAATGTTATCAAAGCAGCGTTTTCGGTGGGCGTCACCTTTTGCTTATTTTAAGTTTCGATCCATAAGCGAATGGTTGTGGTCAGAAGGTAGATTTTTTCACTAAAATTCGTTTTTCGCTTCCATCTAACAATTTCGTGTGCAAAATTGCGATTTCGGTTCCGAGTAAACGCCACCATTGTAGTACATACACACCTGAGAATTTCCGGTGGTGCGCGCGATCAGTTCCCGGGCAATGTCGATCATCACCGATCTGTGGGATCCCCTGGGCAGCTTCTCCTTCGACTCCGGCACTGCAATCGAGTTGGAGTCGCCGGATTCGACCACGGACGTCGTCGGGGTGACATCCACGGCGCAGATGGCCGCGGCGCAGGCCAAGACGGCGAGGATCAGGAGGGCTCTTCCGTCTGCCATTACTATAACCTGCGACACGGAAAGAAGCTTCGATCAGCGTATCACCAAGGGCAACGGCTATTGATGAAGTCGAAAAAGTGAAAAGTGGATGGACGGCGAGGTATCGGAAGCAAACTTAAGAACTCAAAGCCTTCAATGGAGAGAATGAAGCATTATTCCCTCAAAAACGGACTTATTTCTAAAATAAACAATGCACATCTTTCGCGCCGAGTTTCATTAATAGTCGGGAAAAATTCGAAATCAAGCGGAGATGAAGCATTTAAATTATTTCAAGGTCCAGAGCAATAGTTTCTTTTGCTCTCCAGTTTTAAGTTAACCGTATTTTAGCTTATTTACAACATATGTAGTACCATCTAACCGAACAGACTGCAGTGCATTTGATAGGAGAAAAAGTGAAGTTCGCAAATCACCGAAATATAATATTTTTATCTACACAGTAACATAAAGTACATACCATACAAAGGTGCTAAAAAGTATCTTGAATCCACAACCACTCCTTAAAATTATCGGTGAACAATTATGGAAAAAACAAAAGAAACCGGTTGCATCTTTGCTTGCCAATGCATTCACAATGATTGAACTAGGTCTTTTTTCTCCTTTTCTTGTATGATTTATTTGATATGACATATGATAAAACAGGGGAACAACAACAAGGGAATTGGAACTGAAAACAAGGGAACTGGAATACACAGACTATTATTATGAAATGTATTTTTAGATTTACTCTAAAATTTACGTGCCTCGTGAATTAATATATAACATTTTCCACATAGCAGTAGCAATATACCTCTCAGTTTCACGCACAGAAAAGTAGTTTTGTATGCCTGCATGATAGTAAGTGTAAATTCAGATCTCTCTGGTTTAAATTGTATACCCGGGTATAGGTCATCCTCTTCCACGTACACTTGCGGTGGCTTGCAGGCTATTATGCAGATGTAGATTAAGATAAAAATGAATCTTTGGAAAAATGTGGCGCTAGTCTGACTACGGACATGTTTATTACTTAAAATACTTGCATTCTTCATTAATTAATGTCTATAATTATTTGGCACATTCCTGCATCTGAAACCCCAAAGTTCAGTCCAAAGATCGTCTAGTTTGTTAAGTTAGAGTTCACCAATGAATGGCGCAACGGCGAGTCAAAATGAAATATCACGGAAGTAGGCATTTGCTTACCGTGAACCACCCGTGATTCGCCTGGAAATCTCGTATGCACTCAGAAAATCACTCAGCTTGTGTTTAGCTTGACGCGTCTTAGACACCTCTCCCGGATTAGAACCGGACAACTTTGATCAGTAAGACAACGCTTTTCGTGGCGCTAATACGCCTTCTGTTCTTTATTATAATTTGGGTGACTGTTCCTCATTTGAAGAGTAACTAAGACTTTGTTTAATATTTGATGAACATTGAACATAAGCATAGCAATACAGCACTACGAGGCGTGCCACTTCCCTCTATTCAGATGTAAAATATGCTTCGAAAACAGATGGAAATCAGGTGCTAAATGCATACCAACTGCTTTACAAAGCAAACACGCTCAAGTTCACATTCTGAGGTCTTACTGTACGTGTACTTGGTCTAAGAGCACACCGCGTGCTTCAGGTGAAATTAATGATCATTAGTCATGACATGATTCCCTTGCATCCGCTCCTCCACAGGTTTTAAATAAAATTACGCCTAACGGTCACTTATTGAAAGCGCTGCCGGCAGTGGCTGTTACTCTGTACTGACTCATTGAAGGAGCAAATAATCACTCTAGTGTTGAATGTAAGAACTGAAAAGGCTATCCTGTAATTATAATTGCCAGTATTTGATTCTTATCTGGATAATTTGTGGAAAAAAACGGAGAATATGATACTTTCCTTAAAACGATTTTGGTGGTCTATTATTAGAGATCATACTAATTGTTTTTAAAAATCCCTCGTGGAACTTGTTTTATTTTCAAATTTATTGATATTGAGCGAGACACGTAATACTTTATTTAAAACACACCGACTGAAAAACGTTCATAGCCTCCCATAGTATTGGCACTATTGCATTGAGATGATTTCCATCGAAACATAAATTTCTTCCTTTGAGTGAAGATCCGCGGAAAATCTCTCCATTTTAGTTGTGGCATCAAAATCAGTGACCTAACTCCTTTCCCTTTTGAAATTCCGTTAAAAAATTAATCAGTTCTCGAATTGGTGATTTGTACCGGGGAAGTCTGTTTTGGTGTATTAAATGTGAAGCAAAAATAGATATAAAATTATATGCAAGTTAAATGTTGATTGGCACGTAGGTAACGTATAATTATTTCTTAGTATTGTGCATTTCCCACATACGCAGCTCCTTAGATTGACGCTCGATAGGTTAACAGCAACCGCGACTCTTAAATTTCCTTGTCCTAAGGAGAATATTATGGATAAGAAATGGGAATGAGATAAAGGTACATACACACAAAAAATGAAAGTGCATTTTAGAACAAACTGCTACCGAGAACGCTTTTCATGGGCCGAGAACTTTCCAACGCCGCAACTTGCAAAACTACAATGGACTCCAACAGAAAGTGTTTTTACGTGGAAAAATGGTAATTTACTATTGTGAGTGCAAATCAGGCACTTGATCGGCAAGGCAAAGTGCAAATCGGTAGGTCTTGACCAGTTTTTGGATACTCTGTGCACAGGCTCCTAAAATGTATTCATTTTCCAATCACGTAACTTAAATCTTGGAAGTGAAGTTTTCCTTGAATCGGTATACATATTTGCCATCGGAGAACAAGGCTTCAAATGAATGCCAAAGTATGTGGTCGATCTGAAATGACATCTGCAAATAGCCAATCGGAAGGTTACAGCTATATCTACTGAGTATCTTACTTGTCCCCTCGAGGGTGTGTGGCACGGGGTGTACTAGCCATATACTTTAACATGAGCTAATGTTTAAATGTACTATGTATCTACCCAATGAGAATTTATTATGAATATCATGCGGAACACACACAGCAAATTCTACTTTCATTCAACACGCAAGGAAACATCTGAGAAGTAATACAAACATGCATGACATATGATACGGGTTCGTGCAGACATTCTTAGATCCTCAAAAATCTTCCCATCTAATATTATCTCTGTTTGTTTGCTTGACCTGTGTTAACCTGATGAGTGCGATCGTGAGTTCTTGTTGATGGAAATTTATTTTTGCGGGGGCATCATGGTGTGAGAAGTCTTAATGTTGTTTTGTTCACGAATCGCTTGTGGAAAGAACGAATATTGGAATCAATCTGTGATGCAGCTAAGTTATCTGACCTTATCTCAGTGGTCCTGTCTACCAATATAGTGTTGGGCCTTCATGATTCACTTGGCTTCGGATTTAAACACGACGGCCCTGTACCTATGCAAAAGCCTTACCTGGATAGCTGTCTTCGCATTTTGAAGGGTCCCATCCTAGTTTGTCTATCAACAAAGTCACTCGCACCTTGATCATAAGAATTGTTTACACATCTGGCTGATTTCCTCTAAATTTTGCTTAGTTCCGCTATGAATCCCTTTTCCTACCGGTCCAAAACGCTTGTCGTATTTCACTTTTAGCCAATTGAGCTAATAATACCTCTCCTTAAGTTTTTCATTACACTTTTCCACGACCCGTCTAATGAATCCAAGGCTGTATGCATTATACCATGGAATACCAAGGAATGAAATGTGCAACCCAAAATTCGAAACATCTTGGGAAAACAGGCGGGTAACAGCATGTCAGACCACTGGCCATCATTAAAATATAGACATTCCAAGGACGAAAGGGAAAGTTAAAACATAATAAGTCTTAAAGTATGCAACTTGAATTTGAAAAAACGATCATAAATGTGATAACATAAAAATCCTCAAACTAAGGTTTCTGAATGATGTGCTCAAGCCAGTGAGGGCGATGAAAGGAAATGTTGGCTTTTGTCACCTCTCCAAGTTTTTGAGACTAATTCTGGGTGTCTCTTCGGTTGAATGAGAGCGAGAGAGAGAGATCACTTACCTTCCTCACTGCCAGTCCCTGAGTAAATGTGGCACTGACGCGCCTCGCAACGAGAAGAACGAAGCAGTGGTCTCGCCCTCACCTCCCACGCTCAGGGGGAAAGACCTCCCTTAATGGATTTTGCTTTTATACCCATTTCCAAGCCTCTTCAGACTTGAGCAAAGGGACACCTCGCCCTGAGTAGCCAAAGCTCTTCACCGAAAACGGTAAATTATATTTTTACTCTTTTAAAGGACCCTTTCAAACTATGCGTGTTTTTTTTGCCAGAGGCAGAGAGTGAAATTCTTGGTTTAACGAGATTTCTCCTGGAGATTAGAGTTGTTTTAGGGGCTGTTAAATGCCTCAGTAAGAGCTTAAGGGCTCCCCTGTCCCCTTCCCTTTCGTCTCACCTTGCAGGGTATCCTCAGAGGCAACCTTCCCTCGTGGAATGCGACCCTCGAGCGGTGGCAACAGCAGGGTCCGTGAATGACAGTGCCGCGCCATGGCAGCGCCGGCCCCTTAAGTAGTGCCTTCGCGACTGCTCACCCTGGCCGGCGCTCCTTGGCTCGGAACGACGATTTGCGTGCGTACCGAACGCAAATTTCCGCCGTGCCGTACTCCACGGGAGTGGCAGGAAGTGCCCATCTCACCCGAGCGGAAAGAGTGCGTTTTTGTCTCCTCGTCTACTTTCTCCATCCCTGGGTTGAATCAAATTAGCATGCTCATCCGGAGAGCTAGTGTGTTTGAACTATGCTCTCGGGAAACACTGGAATTCGGGTTTTAGGGACTGCGTCTGCTTGTGTTTTTATCGCACCGTCCAATCCAATTCCTAACCTAAGCGACATCCATGCCCGATGCGGGATTCGAAACCGGACTTCCAGGCAGGAGCAACACCGACCTGGGTACCAATTGCGGCTCTCGATCATTTGGGGATCCTCATCTACGCAATACCCTGCGAGCCACCGCGAGGATGTGTATGGGAGGGTGGAGATCGTCAAACATGCAACTAAGACCTAAAATGCTGCTACTGAATGTAAACATGTTCGGTATCGCATGTATATCAAACGATATCCGAAAAGCTATTACTTTTCCTGTTAGCTATCACTCGGCACCGCGCACGGCACGAATACTATTCTACATGTACCCTGAAAGTTACCTCGAGTGTGTGGCAGGGGGTGATTTAGCACCAAACAAGCAACACATATACTACGTGCATTTATTTTTACACGTGCAAGTGAATGAGATTTTATTATCAATCATATCATGCTGTTATGAGGGACACACACTACAATACACTCTAAAATATTTCGCTTTCAATCCAACATGCAAGGAAAAATTTACACCCCTGCTGGAATCCCTACCAATGCCTATCCATTTCAACCTGCCTTCTCTCACAACCTGCTATGGTTATTTGTATCAGTTGACGAGAATTTTGTTGTTATCTAAGCGCTGTTATCATCACCACGGGTGGTAAATGAAAACTCATTTGCAACCTAAAAGGGGCGGGTGGGTAGTCGGGTAACAGTCTATTTTTGTGAAACGAATGAAAATTGAGATGAAACTAAAAAAAAACAAATTCTTCGGTTTGACATTATTTTTGAAGTAATACCTGCGCTCGTAATTTTAGAGTGATTCACATTGCAGATTACAGAGCGCGACCACGAACGAGAGAAGTATAATAGCCTAGTAGAAGCCATTCTTTTCGGTGCACAAAGAACACCGCAGTTCGCATGGGGATTCCTCTGCTATTGTCGCCAACAGCCCTGCCGAAAACATCGCATTCAAACGCATGCCTCTGGCAGAAAGAATGCGAAGGCTCTTCAAAACCATTCGTAGAGCGTGTGTAGAACGTTTGGCTCTGGGGACCAAGATTGATGACATTATGTATTTCTCAATTGGGATGAAGAACAGAGCATCAAAAGGGAGAGTGGCCTGTGTTATACTCAGAACTTTCTCCGAAAACGGTAATCACAAAGGAAATGATTGCCAAGATACATTTTTATCACAATGACACTGTAGTTCCTGCTCATGAGAGAAAGCATGCTGTGTACATTTATCAAGCGGTTATTAATTCCACAATATCACAAAAATGTTCCAAAGTGAATATAACCTCAATAATGTACAAAAAATTGCACGTACATGAAGTGCATGATAGGATAAATTGAAATAACATGTACTCAATAGTAATTCTGTCAATCAAATGACGCTCTTTAACAAATGAAAATATTTTCTAGAATCGTAGACTGAACACGCTCAATTGATGTCAAAATTTTGAATAAAATGTTTCTGAATTCTTGATAGAGAATATCCTTCAATCTCAGAGGATTCGAGTTCATGCATATTACTTAAATTATATGGAATCTCTATGTTCATTGCTATATCCATCCGCATATTTTACGGACGCTAATTTCTCTCACTTCAAATTATATCCAAAAGAGATCATGGAATACTTTTTCAATGACACACAGGCTTCTATTTTCGGATGAGCTAACAGCTAATCATTACACAAATAATGCTATAACTATCCCTTAAATTATAACGGCATTGATATATATAACAACATTGGCATGGAAGATAACAGCAGCAGAGAAACCAAGCCTGGAAGTATTCCAAATGTAGTGCTGCATAGGAATTAGTGCTGCATAGGATCGGCCGAGTGACAAACGGAGTGCTAAGACGAGTGGGGGCGAAAAGAAGTCTTTTGAAAACTTTAAAAAAGAAGACCAGACAACCTAATCGGGTATATCTCATACATATGACATAATGATCTGATGAAGATCAGTCGTTGACTGGTATACTCCGTGGAAATTCATGTTATTGTTAGAAACGGACAGTATTTTTTTCAAATTATTGATTGCTACTTGTTTTGACGTTTTCACATCGTTTCCAAACGGAGTATTTTCTTGACAATTAAGTAAAAATATCGACATTGGTAGACGTGGCAATAAATAGTGTGGAATACCATGATCAGTTAATTATTTTAATCTGTAAGTGACCAGTGAATGGGAAGAATGGCAAAGTTAATATGACCTCGTATGGGATATATATTTAAGCGAGTAGGTAGTGAAAGGATGTGAAAAAGAAGAATAATGTGAGAATGTAATAAGAGAATCGAGTCAAACCGAAATAATGTTAGTTGACGGATGATGACTGCATTTTAGTCTAGAGTCATTCAAGGGGAAGAGACCAACCCGAGAGATCACACGACTTGGTATATTTTGCACCCTAATGCCGAAGAATTTATTTTTATGCTAGAAGTTTTCTTAAAACTCCGGAAGTGGCTTCCAATTGTCCACAAAATGATTATGAATGAAGGAGTCATTTCGTTGGTGTTTCATAAAGTTTCGTTGCACATCGTTTTAGAATTTTTTAAAGCTATATTTCGGATGTATTGATTACTTTTTGACGGCATTTATATTTACACAAACCATTCTGGTCCTTTTTCCCACTTTTTTCTTAATTTTTCCAACAATGTCCTTCTAATCGGAATTCCGTTGAACTTCCGACTTAAACTATCAGTTATATGCTTATTCGACAGGGTGCAATGTGTAGTGTAGGTACTTTATCATTACGATAGAATTACTCCTGCTTCTAATTACTGCTTTTATAATGAGATTTGGTTATTTATTCCCATAAATTTTGCAAAAATAAGTCAAAACCAACAGCGAAAATTAAATATGTCCAAATATTTAGACTAATTAAATTAAATAAGACTCAAATATTTAATCCACCCAAAAAACACCTACCCTGCAATACATTCATTTGGCATCTAAAGGATTATTTATGCAATGTGAATAATAAATCACATAAAGGAGCCAAGCAAAACGTAAGACTTCCTAAGACGTAAAACGTTATAGTTATTGCAAACAATATTTACAAAAAATGTCGATATAACTATGACCAAATGGATAAGTCCTCTCCTAAAGAATAAATAAGCCTCACGATGGAAAATATTATTGTAAACACTCATTCAGATATTTTTTGCGCATCAAATTCCTTCCTTTTTAGCAATTTTCCCCATGTACACTGATTTTACGTTAGCCATTCGCCATAGTGTCTGTGTGCAAAACTTGTTCATAGGAGGGGTGGATAAACTTCAATAAACTTAAGTTAAGATGCATAACTTGAATATTTCGAAGATTTCCCACTCCCTGTCACGACTAAATTTGCTGAATGACACGAAAAGAGAGATTATCTAACAAAAAATTGAACTCCATTTTGGTACCTAATGAAGTATCTCCAAGCGTAGTTCTCATAAGGCTTTCACTGCCAAAAATCTGAGATATAAACTCGCATTCCAATTTTTTCCATACTTCCTCTTGTGGTCTTATTCAATAGCATTTATTTCTTTTAATTCATGCGTTGTCAGCCTTGTTAGAGGAGATAAAGTCACTTCAAACTCTTTCTGAATGCTTTTCGTCTGCGTGTTCCAAAAATGTAAAAAAATATCCTCCTTGAGGATGAGAAAATGAGAGATCATATATGATAACAGTGTTTATATTTTACGATAGAATCCCTTTTTATATTTTTCCAATTCAAGTCCTTTAAAAGAAGCCCTTTTGCAAATCTGTAGCTTTGATATTCTCGGGGATGTAGTAACTATAAATTTTGTAGTAACTTTTACGAAATTCAAGCAACGTTGCAATATCTCGTAAACGGTTGCGTTTTTTGGAAAACGGCTTTGGGGTTTTCATTTTCCTATTAAATGACGACGATTTACCAAGTTTGGTCAAAATCGGTAACCCAAGGGGTCATTTTTTTCGATTTTCTGGTCGAATTGACGTGGAATGAACCATACATTGTTTTTAAAGAAAAAGAAAAATCAACTACAAAAGGATAAGGAGTTGAACCCTTTTCTGCTAAGGTGACATACTCAAATCAGTTTCCTTTCCTACCAAAAATTTCCTGTTATTAAGTTAAATTTAGGTTTAATCATGGATAGTTAAAACATTTGTCTACGTATTATATACATACATACAGACGTACAATTGTAGACAGATGCACAATGGGGTCGTTTACTATATTTTTAATTGCCGAATCTAAAAGAGTTTGTAAAATAAAAATATACGTATTTTTCCGTTCTTCGATTAGTCAATTAGTTCTCGAGTTAAGGCGCGCATGTATTTCTTCCCTTTCCGTTCTTGCACAAGACTGCGAGGACAAAATACCCCTCAAAATGGTAATAGAAAAAGGGCATTTTCGTCCTTTTGAATTCCCCAGCACTTCTATGGTGAACTCCTCATCATCGACGGCCAACAATCCTAGGATTGGTTTGACGCAGCCCTCCGCTCGATTCTTCTATCGGCCAACCTCTTCATATTAACGTAAATCCTCTGTTTTACATCCTTCATAACTATTTACTTAAATATCATACGAGGACTTCGATTTCCATTTTCCCGTTCACTTTTCCCTCGACGATTGTCTTCATCAGGCCATTGATTGTCTTGTCTTTGAAGATTGTCTTCATCGTGTCTTGAGATATGGCCTATTAAGTTGTCCCATCTTCTTTCTAGAGTTTTCGGCAGACTTCTCTTTTCTCCCACTCTTCTTAAGATTCACTGCCGTAAAGGAACACACCCCAGATGTACGTTCTGATGAATTATTTTCTTACTTCCACCCTTGTATTTCCTGCGGTATGTAGGATCTTCTTTTCATAGAATGCCCTCTTTGCTTGGGCTATTCAATTGGCTATATCTTTCTTGCTTCAACCATCGTTGGTTACTCGGCTTCCCAAGTAACAGAACTCTTCCACCTCCCCAAGTTTTTGTTTTCCCAGTTTAGCATTGGTTTTGGCCTCTTCTCTCTTGCTGCACACCAAAATCCTAGTATTCTTCTTATTAATCTTCAGCTGATATTCGGTCATTGATCTTTCCATAGTTATTACAATCTTATTCAGATCCCACTCTTGTTTCTATTATGTCATCGTCGACTCGCACCATGCAATTTTTTTCTCCGTGGATATTGACTCCAGAAGCCTTCTCTTTGATTTCATTGGTGGCTCTCTCGATGTAAACATTAAAAATTACGGGAGACAGTACACAGCCTTGTCTCACTCCTTTTCTTATTCTTGCTTCTTAATCACAGCCATTTGGTTTTTATACAAACTGTGGATAATTCTTCGGTCATTGTAGGACACTCCATTGTTTTTCAGTATTCCAAGCATTGAATTACAATCCACGTTTTCAAAATCCTTCTCTAAATCCACAAATGCAATGAGCGTTAGTTGTTCTACATTTTTTTTAATGAACAGCTTAATGGCCAATATTGCTATTCTTGTACCCTTACTTTTCCTGATTTCAAACTGATCTTCATAAGGAACTCCTCTGCTTTTAGTTCTATTCTTCTGTAGATGATCCTTGTTGATGATCTTTGTGATCCCTGTGATCATCTTGGATGCATGTGTCGTCAGGCTTATAGTCCTAAAAATTTCACATTTTTCCACTCTCTTCTTTTTGGGAATAGGAATTATGATGTTTTTCTCGAAGTCCCTGGGTATTTCTCCTGCTGAGTACACGTAGCAGATGGTTTTGTAAAGATGCGTTAATGTCTTCTCTCCTGCATTTTTAATTAGTTCTGCGGGAATATCATCCATTTCATTATTCATCCGATGCTCCCTTACCGCTGCGTCGTATTGCGATCTTAATACTGATGCTCCCATATCATCCTTTTCGACTTCGCTTTCCTCTTCCATCACTTTCGTGCTGAGGTTGTTTCTGTTGCATAAGTCTTCCAGATATATGTGGATACAAGAATACATGCAAAATCGAAAAATTTCAATGCGCAATAAAATAACCATCTCTCTCCAATCAAGATCATGTATCTTGAGTATACTCATTTGTTTATCTACATTATAGAAACTATTGTGGTGACTGTTTTGAATCTGACATTTCGGGTTTCGCTAAAGACCTAACCTCTAGGTCGCCTAAGCCGAATAACTATCTAGAGTTAGTTACTTCTCTGATATTAGGATTAATTTTCAAGCCTCATTTGAATTGTACGTACATACTTGCTCCTTATTTTTCACCTTTAATAACATTAATGAAATTAGATTTCATCAAATTGTTGCCAGCAAAGAACTTAAGTACCTCCTCTACATGATTTGGGAGACAGTCGATGACTGTTATGCTTCATTTATATCTTGTACCCCGATCTAGAGTCGATTCGGTCATTTCCTTGACAGCTGCTGCAGAATTCCGTTTTTCCGACGAGTGATGTGCTAGGAAAATTATTCCCTTCTCTGGATGCGATTCAATCCTCAAGGTACCTCTCCTAAATGACCTCCTTTATTCTTTTACCTCTGTCCATGGTTTCGGGATATGATTTGGGGTCTCCTTTCAAAGTTGATGGTCTTGAACCCTGATTCCTGCTTCGCATCCATTAATCGTTCACTTGGCGAAACAGAGAAAATGAGTGCCCAAAATATTTTTCATATTTACCCAAGTAATTTACTTACTTTTGCCCACTACATTTACATAAGTTACTATAATCATTCACAAATCAATTACTACAATCACTACTACATAAAACCAGTTACTATAATCACATTATACACACTATTATACACAATATATTAATACACTTTTCAATGTCTCACCTTCATGTCTGCCATGCCAGATTCAATCATTACCTACCTTATTTCCGTCGAGTAGATGACTTTCGCTGTGTAACCACCGAGTCATTCTGCATGTTTGTAGAAAATATCTAACCAACGACAAAATATTCTTTTAAGTAAATCTTTATCTAAGAGTCAGCAGTGGAAGGAGCTTGCGACCTTTTGAGACTCCATTTTACAGACCTATCTTAATTTTAGACAATAAAAAAGGTAATTTCTATAGGGTATGATAATAGGCATACAACATTTTTAAAATAACCTGAGGTTAGGTATTCCATTACATTACTTGTATTTGCCCACGACTAAGCTCTCAAAGAAAAATGAAATATTTTTCTACATAGCACAACGACTTGCAATCAAATTTCCCCACAACAGTAGCTGATCTGGGTCAACATTTTGGCATCTCAGAAAGGGTTTCTTTGTAGGGCTCTAACGGTGCAATTATAGAGAAGGTCTGTAATTATAGAGACACTGTCTCCCTAAACAGGGAGACAGTGTCCCTTCAATATTCAGAGGTAAGTGTGAAGTGTAAAAAATACCATATCTTTCATTCGGTTTCTGCCTTTTAGTCAGGTTAGATTTTGCGTTTGGTCCACTTTACAATGCTTGCAATTTGTGGAATAACCTAAACATTGAGATTCCCCTCCAAGTCATAGGTTTAAGAATGGGGTGGACCATGTAGATCATAATAGACAGTGTTTGTAATTTACAAAATTAACAATCCACTTTTGATTAAGCAATGGCATGAGCAGTGGTTATATCAATTGTATTTCACCTTTTTCGATTGAGTTTAATCACAGATTGACGAGTTTTGGGGAATGGACGTATTTGACCCAGTCTTTTTAATGTATTGTTTAAATACAAAGGCAACAAAATTTGAAATTGAAATAAGTGATACTCTTATTCGTAGTTTACTGTTAGCATTTTCTTTTCTTCCTATTTTTTCGTCGTTTAGACTTATGATGACTCCTCAATCCCTCTTAGGTTTCCCATTAAGGGACGAGAAAATAAGCAGGAAAGGTGAAGCTTATTGGTTATTAACTTGGCTACAGATCCCGAAACACATGCCCAAAATGCCCACAGGATGTTTCTTCTGTAGAATTGCCAATTGAAGGGTTGCGAACTAGCCGGGAAAAATGTTAACGGATACACACCGCTAATATGCATAATAGCAGAATTTTGCAAGGGGGAAAAAACAGAAAAAATCATCAGTGGCTAAAGCACCCGTCTGGAAATTATGGGTTTCAATTCTAGTTCCGGTAAAAGTTACCGATTTTTCCTCAATGGAAATTCTTAACTAAATTGTTTCCTTGGGAGAGAGAAACTTCCTGGCCCATCTCAAAAAACTGTGGCTGAATTCAATAATCACGTGTACCTATTGTATTGCGGTTTGGGGGAATTCCATAAATTTATCCAACATGATTAATGGTCAGCAAACGACAGGCTACTTCGAAAGAGTTTAACCGCAACCATATATTAAGAATAAATTTAACTAGGGGTAAACCTTAAAATGTTTCACCACCAGCTTTAAGTTTTAAAAATATGACTTCAACAAATTATACATTTTCCAATTATTAGAAAAGTATGTGGTTTCCTTAATAGAAGTTATGTCCGTAATATTCCAAAGAACTTTCTCCTATATTCAGATATAATACTAACTTTTTTGCGCATTTAATCATCGCCGAATTACTAATTTATTTCCAGTAATTTTTTCTTTTAATACCCTTATGTGTATGCTATACATCTATTGCTGCTGTTCTTCTGCCATTTCAGAAATTGATGGTGTGAAGTTGGACGTCGGTGGGAAAATTGGTGAGACGTACCTTTTGGCATTGATGTAGCATACGAATTGGTTCAATGATAGTAGTCTTATTTTGATGTAAAATATCTTGAAGTAAACTGCTTGAGGTGGGCCAGTACCAAGATGGCTCGGTATTTCCTTATGAAATATATAAGCGCTACCGCGAAAGCGTAGGATTCCTCCGCACTTGACGGAGATACAGTTTAAGAGATGATAACAACGTATTAGCATTAAAAAATTTAAAAAACATTTACAGCTAGATATACTGCTATTAGGCACTGAAAATAGTCTGCTGTGGTATGCAAGTAGTAGCCTTTGCCGTCTTCTATAGACAAATTTAGTATTTCCCCTTTAATTCACGATTTATAAGAGTGAATGTTTTACGGACGTTCTGCTTTATGATTCACTTCTGATGCTGTTGGTATTTACTTTCGCATAATTTAGGAAACCTGATTGACGAATCAGGTAAACTGATTGACGTACAGAAAAACTCATTGAAGAAAAAATATTTTAAAACACTAGATTTTTAGATTAATACTCAGATTATGTCAGCAGTGAGGATAAATTATAGAAGGACTCATTCTCAATATTTCATTTATTTCCTATTAGGAAGACAGATAATGAATAAAACATGGATTAAATTCTCCAGAAAATGTCATTGCGTGTAACAGTCTGCAAGTAGAAAATGCTGATTGAGTGGAGATCAAGAAAAAAATATTATGAGTACGATTAGTATTTCCTTCAACGCATAAAGGAATGGCAACAGATAGCGAATGGAAAGGAAGCAGACAGTGATGAGCCAATTCCATACTCCGCTTTGCTCAGTGAACTCTCCACCCGCATCCTGGAATGAATACTCTGGTATGGCGAGCGGAACGGAAAAACTTGAAAAACTGTATATTTAGCATTGAAAAATAACACCCCAAAATTTTATTAATGTTTTTATTTTATAAAAAATACACGTTAAGGCACGTCTTCATGCTAGTCTTTTTACAAAACAAGTTAACTTTTATGCCTCAAAGTATTAGTAAGATGAGATGATGGCATGTTGCGTGGACGTTCACTAGTCCAATGAGAAGAAAAGTGAGAAACTGGCTAAGACCATGTAGACGAAGGTGCTGATCTCCAAAGGCTGTCAATTCGAAGGCAATAACTAGTTTCTGCAGATGACTGTAGCGGAATCTTCGACTAAAGGTCATTCCTCTTGGTCTTGTTCTTCAAATGTTATGATGGTGATGATGTTTAGTTTACGATATTTACAATAGGTCATTAAATACTAGGAGACTACAGTATAAACAAATAAAACTTAATGGTAATTAGGATAACTGGTACAGGAATAATAATGGCTTTATTCACCGCTATTATGGCTTAAATGTATCTGCCTTTTCCGATGATCGGGAAATTTTTGGAAGTTACACATTTGGTACAATTAGGGCCGCTGGATTCTGCCCTCTTACGCAGTGGTTCCAGCCTATGATATGGAGCCACGATATGTGGAAAAAATGGCTGTCATTTAAAATCAGGGAAATTCCTAGCAAATAAATACTAGACGTAAATTAGAATTATCTTCGGATTATGATTTTTTCTTTGAGAAATTTGAAATCCGGCGGACGATTTCAGAAGAATGTCTTTGAGATATCTAGACCTGTTTATATACCTAGATCTCTGCCTAAATATCCCAAGAATGCCTTGCGATATCTAGACATATGCTCAGGGGAAACAAAAAACCCTGCGTTAAAATTTGTCTTTCTCCCGCTCAACTGATACATGTATCTCGCGTAAAAGAAGGTGAAATACTTGGGAAGGAGGGGAATTTTGGTCCAGGACTGCATAAGGTGCCAGTGGAATGTTTGATGTGAGGGCAATTCTTCAATTCTTTAAACGAGGAGAGACGTATTGCTCGGGAATAGGGATGTGGAATTGGAGATAAGATAAAGATGCCCCCCCTTCCCTCCCGTCAATGCTTCTAATGCCGAGCCTGAGCCTGTCAGGCATTTGCGGTTTCCGTCCGCGCGACTGACGAGTGAAACGCTTCCTGTCCGCCTCCGCGACGTAAAAACGACCCCATGGTGAACCGCACGCCGTCCGACCGCAGCGCAGATATTTTGGGTCAGGATTATTTTTTGTGTGACATTTTCTCCGCCAGAGATTGGGCGATTTCGTGTTTACTTTCCTGAGTGGGAGTTTTTTGAACCCCATCGAACGAAACGTGTTGCAATAAAAAAAAGAAAGATGCAGAGGTAAAAGCGAGGCGTCCAGATGGGAGCGCGGTGACTATTGGTTCCTCTCGATGACCTAGTGACCGGCAAAGGACGAAAGGAAGGCGATGCCCCCGGGAGGAGGAATCCCCGAGAGAAAGTTGGCGCGATCTCATCTTCTCCCGCGCCCGACGCGCGCTAGTTCTCCGCGCTCCCACAGCGGAGGATGCGCGCCGAGGAACACGCTCCTCTTGCACCCTTGCTACGGGCTAGTCCGCTCCCTCAAGGTGTGGTTCGAGTCCTGACGGCGAGAATTTTCTTTCGCCTTGAAGGAACGGAGAGTAATTGCCAGCACTACGATTCCTTGAAAATATAATAATAAGTACAAACATCGTTTCATCGTAATACAGCATCATGAGATGAATCAGATGAACTCACCTGATGATTCTGTGTTGTGGTGAATCAATGGTCATTTAACAATAAATCAATATAGAATTGCAGTGCTGTTTGCTACTCTATGCTTCTCAATTCCAATGTGCTTCACAGGGAAATTAATGGGCCTTTGCCACGACAACTGGTGATCTAAGTTTGAAAGTAAATCACTAGCATGTACACAGAAAAAGATTACCGAACGACAAACGTTTCATAATTCGTACTGAAACTGCACTCGTTCATTCCTTTGGCATGATTATGGGAGTTTCAATGGTGATGGAAGGGAATTTTGCAGGTTCCAATTCAATGGGGACAATCACACGCAGAGATTTCTAATCGATTTAGGTAAAAGTGACCCCGTGATGTTCGCTGGCGTCCAAGGACTTCAATCTGATATCTCTGCTTGAGCTGCAGCCAATCCTTCCCAAGTATCCTTCCACCTAATTGCCTCTGTTTCGCTTACCGGTGATTTTCTGTCAGTATCATCAAAGGGAGGTTCTTGCATCACTCCGAACCTCGCTTCTAAAATTCTAAGTCATTGCGTCAACGTTCCCCTAAGACGGCACGCAGCGACGAATCTCGGATATGCATTTGAAGGAAGAAGGCTAATCGCTCTCTGAAATGAAAGTGGGAATTCCAAAAGTGAGAAAGTCACGGACACTATACTGTGGCACTAGGTCACTGAGGCACTGGGTACACCTCTGGATGGAAACTTCTGGAAGGTGGAGCGGTGTCTTCTCGCCTCTTCAACTTTTTTTTAAAATTCCTGGTAACGTATGCAGCGCTCCCTGAACAAATGCAGACCCCAGACACATTCGCCTGTCTGTCCTCTTAAGGGATTTGCGGACCTCTTGATTGTCCGCAGTGCTGGGCCTGGAGGTCATCATTGTTGCCTTCGACGTGCTTTTTAAGGGGGAGAGCAGTGCATCTCGCCGGAGACACTGACCTCCATTGCCCACCCCACTCGTGCCCGCCTCCACAATTCATAGTTACGACCAAGGGAGATGCAGTGAGAGCGACAGCCGTAAATATCCGAAAGGCGGCGCTCACCGCAGGCACACGCTCACGCACACGGACGCACGCTGGTTCTACCGGGGCCCCGGTCCGGGGGCGGGGGCCAGCACTCGGCTGCCGTCCACCTCGCCCCCGCCGCCCCCCTGCAACGTCTTCCTCTCCAGCCGCATCTGCATCTCGGAGCACACGAAGGCGGAGCAGTCGCCGCGGCGCACGGCGTCCATGACGTCGCTCAGGTGCATGGAGACGCCCTGCGCCACGCTCGGATGGATCCTGCAGATGAGAAGGGATGATGGGACGCATTAGTGATCGGCCACAGCATAGATGACGGGGATGGGACGCAAGGGCATTGCACAGCAATTGTATTTTTTTTATATTTAATAATATTTATTACGGGCAAATACCCAATTTCCAAGAAAAAGCACGGGTTCATCATGCGTTACAATAAAAGATACACATAGTTAAATGAAACATATGACATGAAACAATACAAAGGTGGACAAAATAATTAAATATTCAAGTTTTATGTAGATACAAAGACAATTTTCTTTTCAAATTTGCAGGCTTAATATTGAATAGATCTATGTGAATGCATTCGTAATTAATATTGCGCATTGTCCTAATCAAAGATGAATTAAAAGTATAGTTATTAACTGTATTAGGTTATGAAAACATGAATGATTATCTAGTATTCACAGTAGGGACATGGAATGAGATCAATGCTAGCAGATGGATTGGGTCGATATCACCATGTATCAGGCGATGTAAAAAAGTGATGTCTAATTGTAAACGACGGGTAGCCAAAGGTAATAAGTTTAGAAAGGACATAGTTAGATCATAGTTAACAGGATGGAGATTAAACTTATTTGACACTAACCTAATAAATCTACGTTGAACATTTTCAATAGCTTTGATGTGTACCTTATAATATGGAGACCATACAGTGGAGGCATACTCTAGAATTGGACGGATTAATGTACAATACAATATATTATAAACATAAATGTTGTTAAAGTCTCTAGAGATTCTGTGTATGAAACCCATTGTTTTTGTAACCTTTACAGTTATTGATTAAATATGGTGTTGAAATGTCAATGATGAATCAAATGTTACACCCACGTCACATATTTTGTTGACCCTACAGATTGAAGTATTATCTAAAAGGTAGTCAAATACAATTGGAGGCCTAATTTTATGGAAGGTTATTACATTACATTTTTAATTTTATTGCCAATCACAAATTGTATCACCAAGCGATGATAGCCATTAGGCACATAATACTGCTATCATGAAATATTATGCTGCTTAGGTCGTATAGCGAAATATTTACCAGGAGTGCAATTAAATTAGGTAAGAATTTGAGGTAAAAGTATTTGGCAATCTAGGGACATTGGTGAGGTGAGTCCTGCAAAAACTATACTTCTTTATGGGGGTAAGGAAACAATGCACTTCCACAAAATATATAATTTATTCACTCACGACCATGGTTTCGATACTTAGCATCATCTTCAGGTGATCTTCAGGTTCACACCTGAAGATGATGCTAAGCATCGAAGCCATGGTCGTGAGTGAATAAATTATATATTTTGTGGAAGTGCATTGTTTCCTTACCCTCATCATGAAAGAATTCCACATAGTCAAGCCAGACACCGTCAACTTCACTATACTTTCTTTTTGTATATTTCATGCACTTTGATACATCTAAAACATCTGAGATTATTCTTTTAAGAGTAGCTATTGTATTTTATGCATACTACAATAACAGTATAAATTGTAATAATAAGAAGTTTTCAGCATTCCATGTCATGTCACCGGCATTATTCTTGAAGATTTCTATGACTTTCTTTCCGCTATAGAAAAGCACATAGATCGGTCACAGGAAATTAGTGATCGATTTAGGTGCAGGCGAAATTTACAATCCTATTTATGCATCTAATATTTTTATATTTATATTACATATGCATTCATACCGATAAATTTTATTAACACGTTTCCGTAAATGTGTGCAAGGTTAAAAGTTACTATTTTTTAACATTATCGTGAAATAGAACACAATATATTTCATGACAATCAATAAAACTGCCAGGCACCATGGCAGTCCATTGATTCCACCAAAAAATACATTCTTCTCGGCTGTCATTGAGGGTGGTGACGTAGTGACTTCTGAAGCAATATTCTTGGAGTAATTTACGCGTATCAGTGAGTTGAGTTGTGCATTACATATTATTACAAAGGAAAGCATAAAGATTTTACCAATGAACATTCAGCTTGTTCATTTTCAACTATCTGTTGCTTTTCCAGCATATGAGCACAAAAACCAGTTCAATGAGGTTTATTCGAAACTTCATCGTTTCGGCATAAATGTTACTGGCCAATACTTACCGTCGCATGTTTACATATTTCAGTTTCTACATCAATTTCATAGTTTCGTCTTGGAATTTACCGACAAAGCCTGCCCGAAGGTCAACATCGGCACAGCATCTATTGAGCTAAAAATGCTCTTGTAAAAACAAAATTTTTGCACCATGATGACCTAAAACATTAATTTTTGAAACAGCGTACCAAAAAAATTGGAAATAATTGGAAAATAAAGTGTCTATTGCACGGAAATATCGGTGACACATGTACGGTGGTGAAAACATGCCATACCAATGTTCATCATCAGCTGGCCAATAATGGAGGACAAAGTTGACCTTTTTCCATCGCCCTCGGAATGGGTAAGATGGTGCGACCCGACCCCCTCTCACCCTACAAGACAACACGCAGAAGATGAGAGCTGGCGAAAGTAACTGGAGCAGGGGCACCTTCTCCACCCCCTATGATGATCTCGGTGACCCGGGCATGGAATGACCGAATTTCGACCGCACGTCACGACGGTTGACAACTGGACGTTGTAACTTTATCTCCTCTGCTTGCTTCAGTGGACGTACATTGCTTCGAAATGCTATAGCAATGCGAACTCGAGGAGCAATTTTACCTTTTGGAATGCCAAGCCATCAACTTTAATTCACCGTCCTTAGCAGGGAAAAGCTGAGATCTAATGCTTTGTTGACGCTTCGGAGACGGGGAATCCGACAAAAAAGCGATATTTCAGAGATATTTTCAATTTTCGAGGGCTTGCTGTATTATTCTGGCCGGCAACTCACCTGAGGCAGCCCATGACCAACTCACGTCAAGTTTGATACTGTAGCGTCATGAACTATGGTTGGCTATCCGAAGAGAAACGTTTGATGAACTCGAAACTAATTGTCACTTTAAAGGCAAAACTTGCTGACTTGACAAATCATATTCGCCATCCCTAGAGCCCTAGAGATTATCAGCATTGGTTCTATTGTGTTTGAGCAAATGGTGACTTATGAATAAGTAACGGCAAAAATATTACTCATCACATGGAAATTTTCTGTTTTGGAAAGAATCCGTGCGGTCTGATGCAGGTATTTTGCTGATGAACTTACGTCATAAGGCATATCTTTGCTGTACTCTTTTGTTTGCCAAGGATATATCCTCTATCAAGAGAGACATAGTTCTTGAGCACCAAAATTTATGATCCGAATGAAGCCAATTCATAGCACAAGAACGCAATGCCCGATATTATGTAGGTTATAGGTTAAAGTAGGAAAGGCAGGAAAAGTTTGTGTTTTTGAGTTGCAAGGCATGAGAGGCTGAGAAGGGAGAAAGAAAGAGAAATCGGAAAAGATGAATAGTGAATCAGTATTGGCCAAAAGGCGCGCGTTTCGTAAGGTGGTCCACGCGACGATGCCTAGGAGTTAACCGGTGTCATCAGAATTTTACCTCGGCAAAGACAGTCTACTGGCAGAGTCAATCTCGACTATGACAATGCTTCTTTTTTTAGGAAAATGGAAATGCCCTAAATTTAATATAATTCAATATATATTTGACAACTCAAATGAATTCCCTTACACTCGTGATTTTTCTAATCGTACGCTAAGGAATAGAATTATAAGGCTTACAATATTGCTCATCCACTTCCGGTGTCTATTATTTGATTATTCGAATCAGCTATCATTTTATTTGGAGAAAAAAGGTCAATAGGCGTAGTTACAGTAAGCCTAAAAAATCTCATTAGTTAGTATAGTATAGTTATTACTACTCACTCAATGCAATTTAAACCTATTTTCCTTGAAATGTATTTATTTATCCATGGTCATTGAAATAAGTCCGATTTTACTTAGTTATTAAATAGAAAATCACGTGTATTTGACGCTATTACTTAGAAAACTGAAGCGCAACACTACAGCTGGGAAAGCTTCGATGGGAATACTAAGCAGCCCGAAATCATTGGAATTCGTCTTGAGGAAGCCTTCCACGGATAGGGGGAAGTGGAAAAGGGAGCGGACGAGCGTCCATGTTTTGTGAGCCAAAAGACGCAGCCAATTATGTCATCTGCCTTCTCTGCATTTCATAATGGGGATTTAAATACACAGAAATTCACTTCCACAATGCTACTTTTATTTTAATGATGGGTGATATAGTAATTGTGAAAGTATTCTCAAAGTATTTTAGTGGAAACGTGAAAGTTAAGAGCTTAGGAACATTGATACATAAGAATTAGCTTGATTCAAATAGAAAGAGGTCACCATTTACAGTGGCATTTGCTTAAATTAGCGCAAAAAACGTGATTAATACGTTATAAAAATCTCAATCTTCATTTCTTCGTAGCAGACAGGATGCCTTCACCCAACCTCAGAAGACGTAAGTAAGAGCAGACAACACCAAATGGCAATAGAGAGATAATTCGTTAGCGTACTGCGAAGTGAAACATCTTCACCATAGGACCTGGTACTATATATTTACATAAACGTTTTTATTTGGTCATTATATTCTCTATTTTCTTCTCATTCTAGTGTATATTATGTTAATCAATTTTGCCACGGTTATTGGAATTAAAGCAGGTGGATTGGAATTGGAGTTGGGAATTGTAGAATTGGAGTTGAATTATGACTGTCCTCGTGCTTTGCCAATATGAACTAAATATCATCGCTGGATTGTGAGTACCTCAGGCAACATCATGCCGTGACTGAATGCGAACAATGTTCATAGACCTCTACGTTTCACCCTGAAACAGGCCGCGGCAAGGGCGTGTGGCAGGGGATGGTAGGTCACTAGTCGTGAAGTTGATAATGTTGACAGCGGAACAGAATGCTCCACGATCTCAGATCAAAATATATGGGTTCCTAAATGACGTGGAAACAGCTTCCACATCGGATAAACAAAGGTAGAGGTTTTAGACATACCGTTTTGAGCGGAGGAAATCACACTGATCGGATCTCATTCATCGCTGCAAGAGATAAAGGAATTGGATGGCTGAAATTTCATCAAATTTGTTCGATTCATTCCTAATCGACATGCCAATTCATAGCAGTCAATGCTGCCATTGTTACTAATCATGAATCCTTACGGTTAATTTGACTGAGCTCTCCAATCAATTCTCCTATTGGTTAACCTCTTCATATTAACATAATTCTTCTCTTTTGCATTCTTCACTGCTGGCTCTATATATTTATGCATCTCGTGCGAGGACTTCATTTTCCATTGATTTCAATCACTTTTCCCAATACAATTGTTTTCATCAGACCGTTTATCCTCCAAATATGTCCGATAAGATTGCCCCATGTTTTTTTCAAAATTTACATCTGACTCTCTAGTCACGTTATCTTCTTAGAACCTTTTCACAATTATATCTATTATTTCATCTTCTTCATTCTTCTTCATCTCCACCCTTTGAATACTTCAATTTTTGCCTTTTTTGTAGCCTCCGCTTTATTGTTATGCTCCAGCTTTAAATTCTAATGATGTTTTCTTTCATCTTTTGAGTAAACCTTTTCCTCACTTCCAGGCATGTGTTTCCAGCAGTTAGTGGGAGTGGTAATCGGCGCGGTGCCCTTTCCACGCCGATGGGTCGGCAGAGGGCCTACGCACCATACCATGGCCACCATCGCCCACCTCTGAGGACTCCTCCAACAATCACCACCGCGAACCTCCTCTCTCGCCCGCCTCAACCGCCCAGAGAGCACAATTGATGAGTGTTGGACGCCTCGGCTAGGTCGTATTCTTTTTTCTCTTTACGTTTTCTGGGTTATAGATAGAAAGATCTCGTTTTCACCACTCGATACCTGAATGATACCGCCATGGAGTGAATATTTGTACGAATAATCGATGACAATCTGCAAAATGTAACGAAATTGTATCAATATGAGCCAAAAAAATCATAAATTTTGGATGGGAAGCAAGAATACTCCTGCGGCATGGACCGTCCTTTGAATTGAAGTATTTTCCAAGCATATATTTCAGATTATCATATTTGTGCAATCGGATGAAAAGAGTAGCACGTTTTGCTTCAACGCCTAGACGTGACTCCGATACAGTCGGACTGTGTCACTTAACCCTCGGTCTCGACTCGTTCAAGGAGCTGGAGTTGTTTAACCATTGCTTATGAAAATGAAAAGACTAGAATATCCTTTGAAGAACTTTGAAGAGCACTGTTTTCCTTACTTAATTCCAGTATACTGACGATATCTAAACGTCACGCACGCCTCCCGGCACGATAAGTCAGGACCACGGTGCGGATGTGACGCATTAAGGAGTCCGACCTGTCGTTCCTTCCCCGGGATCCGCCCCGATAGCATTATAAGGGTACGCCCCCCCCCCCCCCATCGTTTCTACAAATATCCCATATGTACTTCATTACGTGTCGTCCGCATTCCGACACCCTTCGGTTTGAATGGGAGTACAGTGTACCTAGGAGATGGATGATAATGAGTAGAGGAAAGTAGCTGAAATGGCTGCGGAAAAGTTGACTAGGTGAACAAAACGATTACATCAAGGTTTCCTCCGGCATAGGAAAATTGCGGAAAAAAGAGAAAGAGTGAGTATTTATTCTGCCCAGACTAAGGACAAGTCGAAGGAAGAATGAATAGCAAGAGGTGAGATTGGCGACGCTTGGAAAGCTGAGGAGGGGATAAAATAAGAATTAGAACTTGGCTGTGATTATCGTATATCCATGGAAAAAAACTAGTACATCATCTCTATGAAATAAATCAATATCAAAGAACTTTCCGCATTTATATATTTTTCATTCTCAGAAACCGCTGCCCTTTATTCGTGGGGTACGCGAAGAAAAACACTGATCTTCAGGTTTAAAAAAAAGTTACAACCTGTAAATTGTGGTGCTGCCAAATAAACGATTTCACTTAATTTCCTGCTCAAAGTTGAGAGATGGAGTCGAAAGGCGAATCAAATGGAGTTCAAACCGAATTCCACCACGCGATTCATTGAAAATAACTCTTAAAACCAAAGGAATGCCCTCAGTAACAAAAATATTTAAATTGTTACCGTTATTTTTACTCCTTGTATATTTTAAGAGGTATTTTTTGTGCTCGAAACGACCGCAGAGGCTGGGTTGTTTTGTTAATCTGCCAGAAAATCACACACAAAAATCTGATCCTCCAACTGACTTTTAATCAATAATAAAAATATAAAAGTCGTCTATCACTGTAAAGCTGAAAGAGAAAGCCATTTCTAAAAAAAACCTTCCTATTCACGGATGTGTCAAGGAACTCCAAGGAGAGAGTAAAAGTACGAACTAGGTGATAAACTCGTATTTCTCGCGAAAAAGATAATCACTCTACTAATCGAGATATCGCTTTGAGTGAAATCCGACCGGAAACGAGGAGGTTAATGAGGAGAATGTTTAGATAGAAAAAATATATATACGAATAGGGAACACGGAAGTTATTCAAAGCCTGAAACATAAAAATTACCTCACGCAATCCATCACTCGCGCGGAAAAGAGAAAATTGGGCACGATGGAGTCCGCTGACCAAAAAGTGACACTAATAGCAAGTGGCAGCTTTGATGACTACGCATTTCTATCCGCTGGAGAAAATGTGGAAGTGTTAAAAATGTTAAGCGCCATTTCCCTGATTAACCACAGTAACAATGTTTAAAGTTAGCCTCACCTACCTCGTCTTTGCCTATCCTATGCTCAACCATTTTCCTCACAAACGAGGGCAAGGTATTTCTATGCATACATACATATCATATAGTAACAGAACATTTTACGCCGTAGTTGATAGAAAAAAAGAGCACCACTAACTTTACTCGTCGGAGCAGAAAACACAGGATCTTTTAAAGGATTAAATCCTTGGTTACGTCGCCACTATTCAACATTCAAATGGGTTTGCTAATTTGCATGAATAACATGGAATTATGGTACTTAACCTTATTTAATATACAAGTACGCACCAATGAGGAATCCTCATTATCACCATTTTTACTGAAGTTAGAGCCTCAGGATACACCTCGAGAAGGCAATGAATATTCTTTTTGTGTACGAGCATGAATTTGATGAAACCAACACCGATGTCACCCCCAGCAAATGAAAGAGCACTAAAACGTGCAAAATTTCCATTCGGGCCCCATTTCGTGTAATTTGTATAATGCTATGCATATGCGTCAGTATGCAAATACGCATCCCACGAGCGACATTTTTACGACTCTTACGCACCCAAATCGAGCACGCAATGCAGTCGCGGGATGAGTGTCAAGGACTTTGGAGGCGGGGATTCGCGTTGGGCGGGTTCCAGACATAATGGCTCTTGACGAAGAGGCGGGAAATATGACAGGAGGACAGAAAATGCGCGATTTGCGCAACCATAACAGTCTCAAGGCCCCGGATTTCTCAGAGCAGTAATGTGTGTGTGGATACAATGAAGGAATGATTAATCTCCTCAACATCTCGGGAAAATGTCGCCGTAGAAACCACTGATGTACACAAAATTAACTATGGATTTCTTCAAGTTTCATCAAGTCATCTCTTGTCCTGTGAATATTTTCCCCATAGTAGATGTACCAGCTATACTGTACGCTACTAGAAAAGGCTTTAAATTATTTGAACTTCCCATCGGACTGCAAACGCTCTGGGTACATGCGACTGATACTCGAATGCAGTCATATCTCCTCGAATTTACTACTTTTTAGTCAAGGCTAGGAAAGGTCATAGAGTGGATGACTAAGGTTAATAGCAGTTATAATTTAATGAAATTATCTCTCAACTCCTTGTTTTCTGCTAAAACTCTCTCTAGAAAGTATAAGACCTTGTTCTCTTCTAGCTCATGAAGGTTTACCTAATTTCTGGCTGTCAGCTAAAAGTTTGAATGCAGCATTGCGGCAGCGAAAGATCTGGATGAAGAGAAGGCGAGATCTAAATGAGTAATTTCAGAAGAAACCCGGGAAAAGTGAGCAAGCGAATGAAGGAATAGTGGAAAAAGAGAAATGAAAGGGAAGGGAAGAAAGCGTATGGAGTTGTGTTGACGGTTAACGTAGTCCATAGATGGTTGAAACAATTTTAGAAAAGCTAGCATGAATCTTCATATTAATGACTCTAAAAAAAGATAGTTTCGATTTTAACGACTTCTATAGATTAAACCCCGTCAAATCTTCATAAAAAATGAAATCATGGTGATTAATTAAATTCTTTCCCCGGAAGAAAAAGTACATTTTATGCAGCAGGGAGGAAGTTAAATCTTACAATTTTAAAGATGGATTTTTAAATATTAACCCATGTTGATAAGCTGACTGTAAATTCATCCACGTTTTAAGAATAATAATAATAATTTCTGTAATGATCACAGGTACCCCCAATTACGATCGTTGTAATATGTATGGACAACACATTTAAAAACACCCATACCCTGGCCAGTTACTCAGAAATTTACTCAGGCGGGACTCGAACCCGCGACCTTCGGAATGGCAGGCGAGGACTTAACCCCGCCGCCACCGAGGCCGGGTAAAATAGCTGGTTTTACCTTGGCATTTGGATCTTCGATCTTCCGATCTTCGGACATTTTCAATAGCTGTTTGGCCTAGCGACAACTAATTATATCTCGGGCAGTATTACTTTTATACTTATAGATTTAAGATTAATTCAAAGTACAATTAGGCCTTAGAAGATGGAGAATTCAGGCCAGCATCAATGGATTGAAGGGAATCACGTAAGTAGCTACAATCCAAAATCTTAACGTTTCCCCAGCGATCTTCTGATCTCGGCTGATACGCAGGTGGGTCCACATAACAATGTTCAGCATTTTTCTTGCTCACATTACGTAATTATCGACTTTCTCCACTCAAAAGATCCCGTACATTTTCATAAGTTTTCGTTCATCTATTGAGAAATAAGGCAAGGAGAAAATACCGTCAGGCTTTTCGGAATTAATAACACTCAGGCGATAGCCCCAGGCGCATTATTTGGCCCTCAGAGGGAAGCTTTCTCTTCGAATTTCTCACGGCATCCCGAGGAAACTGGTCAAAGGAAACGGTCACATCTGCCTAGTTGCCACCTCGCGTGCCCTCAACAAAGCCGCTGAAATTCAGGAAGTATAAACAATAACAGGTTGTTGCGCGTGAACTACGATGAATTTTTAAGTACATTCGGCGGTGTACATGAGATGATCGCAACTCCGGATGACAAGAGGTTTCATTCGTCATTTTTATTTAAACATATACTTCTATGGAAATATACCCGTGTAATACGAGAACATGCTAATGAGATGGACGGATAATTGTGCTTCTTACTGAATATTAGGGTTGCTACCATGTATCACATAGGAATGATTCCATATATACAAATATATATTTCCTTGATTGTGATAGTAATGGACAGTTGTTTGCGAGAATACTGGACTCAGAGAAACGACTTTAAATGTAACAGCATAAGATATTCTGAAGATATATTGGAAGCTATACAGAATGTGTTACAAAATTTGCTGATTTAAGGGAAGATAAAGGGATAAAATACATTACGCTCAGAATTAGGAAACGAATGGTCAGGTTTTTAATTTCCGAGTAAAGTTTTCGACTTCATGAAATCATCGGGAAACTCTTCAGACGGTATTGTGTCAGCAGGTGGCGATTATTGTCAGTGAGCCGAAATCATGTCACGCCACTCTCGCGGATGGAAGAAAAGTTCATTTCAGGAGTTTCTACGTCTTCTGATATCGGAGAGGTAGAGGCTCTCGGGGGCTCGCCTCCAGTTGTGAAATTCTCGGTGGAGGCAGAGCGAGCGACGCTCCCACGACAGGCGGGATTGTCAAGCCGCCAGTGCCATCTGAAGGCGCACAGCCGTACGTGTCATCCGGGAGAAAGTATTCGGCCTTGCGAAACAGAACGACACATCCCTGAATGATTCCTGGCTGCGCGCCTGGCAATACTAATCTCCTTATTCGAAGCGAGCGGGCGCTTTTCTTGTATCCTCTCGCTTGTCAGCCGCCACACAAGGGATGATACGTGCCGAAGGAATTTCGAAATGAAAAAATATTTTCTTTGAAACATTTACTCATTTTCATAAGAATGGAATACATTCCGTCCCATAAGAATGATTAGTTTTTATTACCATGGGAAGAACATAAATTTTGGCTATGTTTGGTGGGCATGGGATACCGTAAAAGAGAGGAAAGAGGGAATTGGCCACGAAAGAATGCGGCTTGTACGTTTCGGTAGCGGAACAGAGTTAAAAAGTTTGCTGGCATGTTCGTAATGGGAGAAGAGGAAAGAGTCGAATAATTTGATAAAACAAAGTTTGTAGAAGGGGCAGCGGTAGAGAAATTATGACTGAATATTGCTCTCAAAGGAATGGTGAATTCAGATTTCAGGAATTGAAATATTAATAATTAAAATATTTTATTACATGCCAATAATATAGGTTTCCTTCTTTAAGAAAAGGAGTAAGTCAATGTATTTTACTAGTAATTTAATGTATTTAAACAAATATCATCGTCATATAACTAAAACATATTACCCCTACAATTTTTGTTGGCTAGAAATATTTGCTGTTTAAAGGGCGAAGTTTAAAATCTAAATTTCTTTTATGACTTATTTATGGCCTCTGCTTTCATTTATTAACAGGAAAAAAATTTATCAAGCCGTCTTGGATCTTTTCTCTAAATACTTTATGAAATTGTTGCATGGGGTGGTTTTGAGTCTTTTTTATATTGCTTTCATTTATGTGAAAAAAAAGCCTTGAACTTTTGAATCCACTTTTGAATGAACTGACAACTTAAGCCAAGTTGGATAAGTTTTAGCCTAAAGTGCTCCTTAAATAAATAAATAATTCGTAAGATAATGTCATTCCATTAAAACATGATGATAACTAAATCATTTCCTGCTGCCTTTATCTCACTCTTTAGTTCTGATAAAATCAGTTAATGCTGGGATTTCACGAATGGAGAGCGTCTAATAAGTCTAGTCTACTATTTTCAGATTTGTAGCGCCCTGCAGCGCAAAATATCCATAATTCCTTAACGTAAGTCTAAATATCCAACTTATCGTACATCTGCATCCTTAAAAAGAGAATGAAGACTTACGTAAGTGTATGTGTTAGGGTTAACTGCAACTAGATCATCCATCAGCATCAAGAAAGCAAAATTATTAGCTAGTAATTATGCTATCGGCCGAGCTGTTAAGTAAAAAACATTTTTGCTCATCACCTTGGCAGTAAATCTTTCAGGTTAACTCCGTCAGCCTTAAACAGGGTCTCCCATTACCTGATGATGTTTTGACGGCTGGCATTCAAAGGCAATCAATCCTGCATTCATTTTTGTTCATCAGGGAGGAAAGGGTGCGTGAAGGATTACTGCGTCTTTTTTATGACAGCGCTGCTGCTGCATGCTGCACACTGACTTCCTTAGAGATTTTCTTTCTTCTACATAATATTAATTGTGGCCTGATTTTTCCAAATTTAGAGGAGATTTGAATCAAAAATAAAATTACTATTTTTATCAAACCGTACTAATAATTACAAAAACATATTCCATATGTCTCCCATATATTGTTTATTGCCAATAAAAGTGACCGTTTTGGCTGCATGAGGCCAAATGAGTAGACACACATGTCTCCGGGCTCTTCCAACGGTGAAACTCATGTTAGGAAGTTGGCAGAGCTTTTAAATATTCATCTATCGCCCTGCTAAGGCCTGGGGTAAAAAAATCGAATGTGGAATGAGACATTTCGAAACGTGTCAGACATTTCGCCAGTCGTGGAGTCACCGCGACACACGTTACGTCTTCGCTTGCTCCCGAATGTGCACGCGACGTGAATTCATTGACGGACTCCTTTCGAATCAAAGTCCTCGTCAAAGAACGGAGGGTGGCGTAATCACGGGCAGTCGAATTCATTGGAGATGCACTTTCAAAAGAGTAGGTAAAAAGCGATGCTTCACTCACGGGCAAGAATGCACAGAGAATAAGTGCATACATACATATGAGCTGAACACACCGAAAGCAAAAGTAGGTAGATAGCAGTCATACAGCCTCCAGAGTATGTTTTATATCCATATCAATATTACCCTGACTTCAAAAGAAAGTCGGAAGTGGAAATAATCTCAATGATTTTCTTCCTATGATCTCCAATATCCTATATTTAACAATACTATTTTGCCACAGGCACATTATTGAATTGTTGTAGCGGCTTATTCAAAGCGGAAGTGAGATGATTCCCCTCTAAGAAACAACCTGCTTTCATTTCAGTGATCGACTCTTAATTCCATTTTAGAATATAAATGTTTGAACGCTTCCAGATTCTTGCACGAAGCCATCACGCAGCATATTTGCTAAAAATCTAGAACTACTGGTGCTTTGAAATTTGCCAAGGATTTCAAGATCATTATTTTTCATAGAGTAGAGACTCATGTTCAAAAGAAGGCAATCAGCTAGTGGGAGTACCATGAGCTGTGCGTTCCGACCGAGGATTTTCTACCTCGATGGGAGGATATTGAAAACAAAATGACAAGTCTGCAATTACTCAGAGAGGTGCCAGATTTTCCGCATTATCTGGAACAATAATATGCTTCCCTCTCTTATGCCCCTTACTTTCAACTTTAGGACACAATTAGTGTGCGTCATCATCGTCGGTCAACAATCCTAGGATTGGTTTTACGAAGCCCTCCACTCGATTCTCCAATCGGCCAACCTCTTCTTATTAACTTAATTCCTCCCTTTTATATCCTTCATAACCTGTTCCATATGTCTCATACGAGGCCTGCCTCTTCCATTCTTCCCGTTTAATTTTTCCTCGACGATTGTCTTCATCAGGCCATCGTGTCTTAAGATATGGCCGATTAAGTTGTCGCGTCTTCTTCTACGGGTTTTCAGTTGACTTCTCTTTCTCCCATTCTTCTAAAGACTTCTTCGTTTGTCACTCGGTCGATCCATTTGATCTTCATCATTTCTCGGTAGCACAACATTCCGAATCTTCCACCCTTTACTTCTCCGCTGCTGTCATCGTCCATGCCTTACATCCGCAAAGAAACATGCTCCAGTTATACGTACTGATTGTTTCCTTACTTCTACGCTTGTATTTCCTGCTGTGAGTAGAATCTTCTTTTGGTAGCGTGCCCCCTTTGCCTGGGCGATTCTAGTGACTATTTCTTTCTTGCTTCGTCCGTAGTTGTTTACTCGGCTTCCAGGTTTGGTTTTGGCCTCTTCTCTCTTGCTGCACACAAATATCTGATGTCTTCTTCTTATTGATCTTCAGCAGATATCTGGCCATTGTCCTTTCCACAGTTATTAGAATCTTATTCATATTCCTCTATACCTCCGCTATGAGTGCTATTCAATCAGCGAATCACAGCATGCAAATTTTTTCTCCGTGGATATTCACTATAGTGCCAGTTCATAACTAAAATCAATCAAAATGATAATTTTACGTAAATATTGCGCATGTCACAAGGTTAATTCTCGCACGAAACACGTCGGTTCGATCGCGTCTCGCAATAAGAAAGCGTCCACACCTCATGAGCGCCATCAATTGTGTTTGCTCCTCCACTCTCTCCCTCCACCACTCTCCCTCTCCTTTCCCTCCTCCAACTCTCTCTCTCTCTTTGCTGACCCACATCCTCCTTCCCCTCCTACCCACCACGCGCTCATCACCTTTTTTAACGGTACGACTCGTGGGGAGGAAAAACCAGCCGGCCGGCCGGCGAGGTGAGAGTGAGGTAGTCTCATTGATAGCAGTGAGGGGCCCTCCCTGGAAGCCCTTGGCAATGTCACGGAGGCGAGGGAAGGGGGGGAAGGCGGGCAGGAATGTCACCAACAGGGGTCGCTCTCGCTAATTAAGGACGCACGCTCACTTTCGGTTATTCTCCACCAAGTAAGTACGGAGGCGACTTTCGAATGACACTCCTCATACGACGTGAAATATTCAATTCATTAATGGGGTCGTTTACCATATTTTTATTACCGAATCTGATAGAGTTTGTAAAATAAAAAGACCCGTCTTTTTCCGTTTTTTCATCCGTCAATTATTTCTCGAGTTATAAGCGGCGAAAAACTGATGTCTTTAACCCTTTCGGAAAAGTGGGCGTGGTGCAACCTCTGACGTATATCGACTTCGTCCAATCACAACTGAACCCGCGAAGCTACTATGCCTTATCGCAATGGGGGAACACAGCTGACTCCGCCATTAGGAGCAGTTGCGACAGCATCTGTGCGAGAAGAGCTTCCGAGAACCCTCCTCCACTCCCTTCCCCTAAAAGCAGTCAAGGACGAGAGGAAAATGACGTAAATGATATCAAAGCAGCTTTTTCGGTGGACGTCACCTTTTGCTTGTTTTAATTTTTGATTTATGAGTGAATGGTTGTGGTTAGAAGGTTAATTTTTTCACTAAAATTCTTTTTTCGTTTCCGTCTAACGGTTTCGTGTAAAAATTGCTATTTCGGTTCCGATTAAACGCCCCCATTATGACCACTGGTTTCCTGCTAATATGGATAGGACTGGGAAACCGAGTAGCCAGCGATGGACAAAGTAAAAGCGAAATCGTCAGTAGAATTGTCCTGGTGAAAAGTGCAATTTACCAAAAGTTTATGATCCTGCTTACAGCTGGAAATACAAGCGTGGAAGTAAGGAAAGATTTTATTAGAACATACATCTGGAGCATCCCACTATATGGCAGCGAAGCATAGACGATAACGGCAGCAGAGAAGTCAAGACTGGAAGCATTCGAAATGTGGTGCTACCGAAGAATGATGAAGATAAAATGGATGGACCGAGTAAGTAACGAAGAAGTCGTAAGAAGAGTGGGAGAAAAGAGGAGTCTGCTGAAAACGCTAAAAAGAAGACGAAACAACCTGATCGGCCATATCTTAAGACACGATGGCCTGATGAAGACAATACTCGAGGGAGGAGAGAACGGGAAGAACGGCAAAGGAAGGCCTCGCATGATATATATGGAGCAAGTAGAAAAATTACTCTGGTATGAAGAGGCTGGCCGATAGAAGAATGGAGAGGAAGGCTGCGTCAAACCAATACTAGGATTGTTGACCAATGATGATGATGGACAGGTTTGGATAGCATGCTTCTCTTTCTTCTGCATTACTGAACACCATTTCATCCATAACATTTCTCTCTCCAGTGTGGGGTACTCATGCAAAACATAAAATGCTATCGTATTCTTCG
This sequence comes from Platycnemis pennipes, assembly GCA_933228895.1. Taxonomy (NCBI): domain Eukaryota; kingdom Metazoa; phylum Arthropoda; class Insecta; order Odonata; family Platycnemididae; genus Platycnemis; species Platycnemis pennipes. The sequence goes on along the minus strand of OW121849.1, from coordinate 140,125,765 downwards.
CTCTTCGTCAACATCCTGCATCCAACAACAAGCTTTGGTGACGCATCGCGACCTCAGCAAGAACTTTCCCATTCAGCTTCACTCACCGCCGCACTTCTTCCATCCCTCTCAAAACCCACGCCTCTAAAGCTTCCCGTCTACTTCATCCGCATTGTCCGGGTCCCGGAACCATCCTACGCCAACTTTATTTTAGGCTTTTTTGACGTAATTTCTCAAAACTAATTTGAGTCTACTCTTTTGCCAACTAATAGGTATCTTAAGAAGAGTGGGTAAGAGAAATCAGGTATTCACTTACTCTTGACTGAAGGCGCCAAGGGGTCCACGATTCAACATCCCATCCGACGGATGGAGTACTGTACTTGAAGTGCTCCCCGCAAGGCACACAAATAGGATAGCAATGGAAAATGTCAGCCGCCGCCGAGATTTGAATCCAGATCCTCTTGATGGGGAGCCAGCGCTATTACCACCGCACCAATCCGACCTCTATTGTAATATTTCGGCGCTAAGTGTTCGGTTTCTTCACCCTAATCTGGCTTGGAAACTCTAACATTTCGTTCTGAAGAATTTTCAAGGCTTGGAAAATGAAGAATACAAAAGAGGCTCGTATCCCGCCCCGAGGTGAGAGTGTGGCATGCCACCGCGGCGTCCCACATGAGGGCGAGCGAGAGCTTTCTCCAGCAGGGGCAGCCGCTTCTCTCCGACCGCACCCCCTTGGCCGCACCCCCCCTTCCCCCCTCGGGGGTCGCGCCGGACTCCCGACGGGCAAGTGGGGAGGGCTTGGGGAGAAGAGAGTGGCTGTCGCGGACCATGACAGCAAAGGAAAACGCGTCGCTATTTCTTTTGATTAGTCGTCGGAATATAGGCTGAGTGGCCTTTGGCTGAACTGAATCGCAGGCTCCTCACCTCTGGGTTCTCGGAGGAACTCCCTTTTCACCGTCTCTCATCAAGCCGTTCCGAAGATATCACTCGTAGTAATGCACTTCGGTTGCTTCTCTCGGGAGCTCAGAATTTCCATGCTTCATATTTCGCGAACTCTCTCGCAAAACTTTTTCAGAAATAATTTCATTGCCTCCAAGGATCCAAACTGATGAGGCAGCAATGACAAGAGTAATTTTTTTAAGCAACAATTTGGGAGTGAAAAAAGCAAAGATTTAGGCTTTTACAATAGTTCTCATGATATTTTACGGATTTTCAATGCTCTAGTTTTTCTTCCGTCAGCAGTGATATAATAAATAACCTAAAACTGTCAGGAATACGTTAAATCTCCTTGAATTCCTTCTTTCAACATAATTTTGATCCTGTAACAGAAGGCTGTTAATAATATTTAACATAAGATTAATATATATTGTTCACTCATTTTACTCAATTTACGACAATAGTTTATTGTTGCCTCTCCTCAATAATTCGACTTTTATTTATTCGCCAATATACACTGCTATCCCAACGGAATATCCATAATAGATCACTTATATTCTACTTTCCTTTCATGTGGTTCTTCCGCATGATTAAAATCGTGTCATAATTATTGCTCACAGTACCTACGCTACTTTTCCTCTCCGACCATAATTAGCTGCCTAATGAACTTCCAAACTTGTCATCACTCCACTCCAAAGAATTCTCTCGATAATATTCACTCTAATTCCGTAAAATTATGCATTGGGTTTTTAGGGCGACTACCTACTCTATAATCACAGCGATATCAAGCTAATTGGAACTTTGAAGCATGAAGCATTTAAAACTGATCAAGCCCAATTACTCAAAGGTTGATTTCCTGTAGCTTCGGTGACGAAGGAGAGGGTATTAGTATAGATACGAGCAAAATCTGGGAAGGGAATTTATACGTATAGGCCTACGGATATCGAGCGGTACATCGCAAAACTTGACTTTTACATCGGCAAAGGAATGGGGAATATGCATGAAATTTGTTTCTCGAAGATTAATGATGCTAAATTTTTCTACGCCCACCACAAAAATTATTAAAATATATTAAAATGTTCCCGGAAATTGACGAAAGTCACGTGACCTGAAACACCTTTTGACGTCACTGCACGATATAGGTTCCATATTGCTACGGAGATAGATATTTATATTCAAAAGAAAACGAAGTGAATATATTGTTTTGAGGTTTTTAGCCATTTCTCGAAAGAAACAATGACTGAAAAATACTTAAAAAAGCACATTCCGACAATTTCCTTTGGTTGACTCCCTTATGGCGGCGTTCTTCTTAAAAAAACCAGTGTTTGCATAGACGTAGCAGAAATTCTTGGGCACTAAACAGGCATTATATAATTAATGGACGATTTGCTCGTTACCATACATACTACGTAAATAAAAAATCGAAATACAATCGTTTATTGCATTAAACAAATGAGATAAATACATACGTTATCGTCAAGTGTTCATTTAACAACTTACCTCCACGCATAAACATATAAACAACCCCCATAGTGATATCGTGCCGTGACGTCGTGCGATGACATTGTGTTTTTAAGCTGCCGAAAAGGTAGTTTTCAAAGAGTAACATCTTTGTAACGCAACTTAATTCTCCAGCAAAATTTTCGCCAAGCACATTTTAGCTAATGAACTTCACATTCAAAGAGTTATAAAAAATAGTGCATGTTCCCAATTGCTTAACAACAAATGTACACAATAGCATTCCACGAACAGCTTTAATACGCACAGAAATATTTCATGGTGCGCTGAAAATAATAAATAAATAATTCTTGCAGCGTGATGGCAAAGGCACAGAGAATCAGCACATGGGTGAATGGATTAGCTGCTGGATGGAGAGGAGCAGTCCACCGTGCATGATAATGAACGAACGAAAAGGGCGCCTCGTGGCGTGCGTCGATCGTGACTCTGGGTCACCGAACAATAAAAGATGAAGGGGATCTCCTCTCCCTTCCAGCCACGGGCGCTTTCCACCCAGTCTCTTTTTATGGCGAGAGAAACTAGCGCAAAATTACTGGTTTCGCTATTGGCCGAGACGCACACAAGATGATTCTCTCTTTCTCGAAAGAATTCTCGATTGGAACTAGTTTTTTATGGTAATCATTCCAACTTCCACACTTGGAAGTTTTCATCTGCGTCTGTTACTTTCGCGGCACAAAGGCACCCTCGACACATGTCGGCAGCCCTACTTGACTTCCATCCTTCTGCACTCTTCCTGCGTCGTTAATCCGCGGCATATATCCATCGCATAATAAGACGCGATTCGCAGCTAGTCTTATACTATACGCACGGAGAAAGTTACTTCGAGATGAAGTTGAACAACTCGGCATTATTCCCAGTGAAACCATGTATTTTCGAGGGGAAGAAAGAAGGTGCTTTTGGACGGAAACATGATATAAGATGGAGGAAAACTACTTATAATATTTCCATGGACACTACTAGCACAATAAAGATTTTAATCCATCACCGTTCCTGAAACACTTAAGTGATACTTTTAAGTTCCCCTAGCGACTTTAAATAGAAGTAAAATAACTTTTTTAACTCATTCAGTTGTATAATATACATTGATTCACAAGTTAGCGAAATTACAATAACCTTATTAAGGTTTCTAAAAGTGGCAACGACCTTAAACAGCAGAACAAGCTATCTATCTATACATAATGTTCCAAAACTCAAGTCAGCCTAATGGATCCACCGCTGCAAGTACTCGTGTAGATAGGGAAATCTTTTGGCATATTAGTGACTTCTAAAAGTAATTTGGTATGATACCTGTATTTATAATATATTCATTTAAAAATTCAAAATTTTCATGCTGGTATTGAAATCAAAAATTATCGTTTACGACTTCCGAATAATATTAATGGAGAAAATGACAGAAAAGCCGATACAATATATCGTTTGTGTTAATTTTTATTAGGGACAAGGGAAGGAGATGGGAGGAATAAGTCCCATAAAGTGCTCTGCAGAGAACTGATAGAATTCTACGCATTTTGTAAAAGGTAAATTACAGCAACATTTAAGCCGCAAAATACATTCCAGAATTTGATGATAGTAGAATCCCAGCTGGGCAAGATGCTGGAACTTGCGCGAACAATCATGCATGAATGTGAGTTTTCAATTTTAGTTCGTCTGAAAATGGATTGGATTTTTCTGAAAGACGAATGACTGTGTCCGATATTTTTAGTACCATGTTATGAGAACAATGAGGAAAAAATAAGAACATAATGTAAGAATCTCCTTCTTGTAAACATTAATATTTCTACTAGTAAAACCAATACAATGTTCATTTTAATCAATTATAAGAATAAGTTTAAATCACTGGGTTTAAGTCTCTGCCCGTAGCTTCGCTCACTTAAACACTCACGCGCAAACAATAATAATGTTCAATTCCCTCCCGCATTTCTTCCTTTAAGACTCATCCATGGTGCTCACGATCGTTTGAGGCTATCTGGGCCAATTCACATGTTTCCCAGGGAGGGATCAATAGCGGATGAAAGCCATAGATCCAGCCCAGTAGCGTCACGGAATTTTCCTCTCCCGAGTTTACGTAGACAGCTTCTACTATTTCCATGACTGCCCATATCGATTGAACGCCCTGGAGCCAGCCGGCCTGACTGCGCGTCTGTAAAGAGTTTATGTGAGAACCGAACGTTCTTCCCAGTCATTTGATGATTCCCCGATATTAGATAACGTTGCATTAGTATGTTTTTACATTTCTCCTTCATGATTCAATATACCGTAGAAATTTTCTCTTCCAATTCATCTAATATCTTCTAATTAAGTATTGATAGATACATTAATGTTGCTGAGGGAAAATATAAGGAATATAAGGGGCTACTTCAAATTCATAGGACTCCTTAAAAAATTAGTCACTTCAAATATATTCATAAAAAAGAGAAAGTTTCTGCAGGTTCTACTGACAAAGTGACAAGACTCGACATGACTTACTATTCCATCAGGGACTAATCTGACCTAACTGGAGGACAAATCTGAAAGCATATGTTAGCGCCAATGAATTAGGAAACGTCAAATCAGTTTCGGTTGTCCTACTGCCTCCTATTAATTACCTACTGTGCAAAATGAGAAAAGACAAATATCCACCTACTTAATACATTTCTAGTGGCCCCTATAATTTATTCAGCAAAAGCTCACGACAAGCTAGAAGAAATCAGTAAATGTATTATTGCTGATCCCAGAAAAACATCTGAGCCGTGTAACTGAGAGCTAATTTCGTCGACTGTGTAGGAGAAAAGCTCAAAATCCTGTTCGCCACCGATTGAGGCAACGACCTTTCGGCTAAACGAAAGCTTATAAAAATATGCGAACAATTTTCTCTCGCCAAACGTGAGTCGTGAAAATTGTGGATGATCCGGTCTCCGAATATTATGAAGGTCGTATGCTGATTAATGGAACATTCCCGCCAACGGGTGTGATTTCTACGGGCGCATTCCTCAGCCCCGAGAAAGTTCCCTCGACTTCCTTGGCCAAAATTAATCAGCATTCCTGCAATTGGCCGCAAGGACGAGTGACCGGAAGGAGTGAAGAAGACGCCGCCGAGTGGCGTGTTTGGATTACGCACGCACGGTCCCGGATTCAGGCCGCGCCGACGACTCTCGACTTCCACCCCAATCTCGCACACACACACACACACACTCAGGCTCTTCCCCGTCTCCATGACGACGTTGCGGCATTGATTTGACGCCAACAGACTCTCCACTGGCGTCGGAATTAAAAAAAATGTAACCTAAGGCAATAAGTTGAGTCTTGCGTCTTCAACCCCTAACAACTAACTTCCATCTTTCCAAATGCGGCATTTCATTGGAAACCGGTAAAAGACTACCGAATGGCTTTATGCCTCATTAAAAATACTTTTCTGAGTTATAATTTATTTACTAAATATTTTCCCAGTTTTTTTCATGTTGACTCGCAAGATGTTATGAGGAAACACACTTAGACCACAGAAACAGAATTTAATTATAAAAACTTCCCAGTTCAATAGCAATCATCACGCCTACGGTGGTTTGGTGATATTGAGCATTATATGGTAACGTCAGTTAAACATGTTTTCTCTTTAATGTTAAATAATATTTCACTGTAATCTACAGTGTTTATTCCACAATGACAAGGAGGCGATATCTCTTAATCTATACCCTATTTGAAAATATGAAGAACTCAAAGTAATGCGTATGAAAAGCTTAATAAATGAAAAAATAAGTAGAAATAATGTTATAAAGCATAAAATGTCCCTAATTCCTACTCGTATCGGTAGGCAATAAGAATTTTCCATGCTGATATACAGTGTAATGGTAACATTTTCCATATAATAGGGAACTCACGGAAAATACGGAAAGCCTTGGTTAGATGTTCTTGTATGAGATGTAAGAACATCATAAGTGGCAGAAGATGTATTTGATGGTTTAGAAAACAAACTTGCCGATCAAATATACCAAGGCGCATGAAATTCAGCCCACACCCAATTGAACGCAGACTGCGTTTGAAACGGCGTCGTTTTACTGTGCCGGGACCACTTTTTCTGTAATTTGTTTTGAACCAGGACCTGGTCCTGGACCAGGACCATTCCTGAGGTTTAGCAATTCAAGAAAATATTGTATGGGAGAGAATAATTTCGCCAGGCTTTGAATTATGAGAAAAAGTGGAAGCTGCTGACCGAGTTTTCATTTCGAATTCAAAAAGCAGATAAGGGGGTTACTAAAACGAGAAAAGAGATTGCAAAAAGTATTACGTATCCATGGTCAGTTCGGATCCACCCCGATTTCACTCGTCTAGTACTGATTCAATTTGCCCTTTCGCGTCCTTGCCCTCCTCATCTGACCTCCTTTTTTGACATACGTTTCACTAGAATTATGCTTCTATGCCCTTCGGTATATATATTTGAACTCTCAACGAAATATGTAATATCCTAGAATTTGCTTTAATTATTTCATTTTCAGTTCCACAATAGCATAAAATATCCGGAGCGACATAGATTGTTAAATGAAGGATTTGCTACATTATATGGAGCAAAATTCTTCTACAGCACAAAAAGGATTTTTAATTATAATCAACTATCAGGACTATCTGTAATGATTAGCTATTTGTAAAGAGCAATACTTTACAATTTTTCGACAGGTGAATCAGCATAAGAGATTTATAAAGGATTTAAAGAACGATTTCTATGGGTGAATCGGCCTTAAACTAATATGTAACGTTAAGGAGAACAATAGGTAAAGATCTCGGAAAGTAACCCACCAAATTCTCAACAACAGTGCAAATAGAATAGTCGTGGCTAATAATTTCACCGTCGGAGTGTTGGTAGAAAAGGTCCAAAGGTCATACTCACAGCGTCAGGAAAGTGGACATCCTCTTCTCCATGAGCACCACGGTGTCCTCCGGCTGGTGAGTCATCACGTCGCAGAAGATCCTCTTGGCGCACGGCGTCTCCTTCCACGCGTCCACGCCGTACTGCTGCAGCTTGTCCATGACCGCCTCGTGCTTCACCTCCAGGCGATCCAGGAAGTTCTCGTCGGACTCGCCCCCGTCGCCGAAGCCCTTAATGGAGCGACGCTGCCGCGCGGACCGCGAATCGTCGTCGAGGGGCGCCCCGATGTCATCGTTCACGTCGGCGTACACGACCGACGACTTGGAGGTGTGGTCGACGAAGCGTCCCACCGCCACTGCTCCCAGGCCCAGGGCCGCACCGCCCGCCATGATCCCCAGGGCCGGCAGCAGGATGGCCGGGGACGCCAGCGCATGCGAGAGTCCCCCGGCAGTCCCCGCCGCGACCACACCGACCTTCTCGCTCGCGTCCGACTCCGGGGCCTCCTTGGTCAGGCCCAGGTTGTGCGAGATCTTGCGGGTGGCCTCGACGATGGGCTGCATCACCGGGCGCGTGAAGTCGGAGACCTTCTCGACCCCGGTCTGCACGTGGGAGCGGATGTGGTCCGTGATGCGCTGCCAGAAGGACTTGCCCATGCCGCCGCTGGTGTCGAACACCAGGCCTTCGAAGAGGCCGGCCGGGAGGCTGAGATCGGGGAAGGCTGGAGGCGGGGGCTGCTGGAGGGGTCGCGGAGGGAAGTATCCCTTGCCGGGGGCCCGGGGCGCGTAGTTGGAGGACTCGTAGGGGGGATACCTGAGCGGCTGGGACAGATGAGGCCTGTGAACTGGAGGCGCTTGAGGCGGAGCGTACTTGAATCTGCGGATAAGATTCCAAAATCACGAACAATAATGCCCTGGTGTAAATATTACTCGACATAAAATATTTGCATTATTTAATGTAGATTATTATATATTATTCTAACTTAATTTAGACGACAATATTGGAAAAGCGCAATGCTAACAATTACGGCTCAGCGGTTCAGGTCACTCTGACCTAAAAAATTCACTGAAACCAATGCAAAAGGGTACCCTAAATCCGATCACCCGTTGGAAATTTAGGGCTATGGTGAAGATTCTCTTCCTAGATACCACATACAAAGGAATCCGAAACAGCATCTATCATCAAATCAAACTTGAGATGAGCAGTGAATTATTTGCCTATGTTAAGATCAACCAAGATGATTTTTACTTTCAGCGATTTTGACTAGAACATACATATACGAAAATATGGGGAACATCTTCCAACTAGAAACGATGTCGTACGTAATATCAAGTAAAAAAAGACGATGGGCGATTGGTATGATGCGATAATGGATCATGAAAGCACTTCCAGGAAATTGATTGAATTAGCTACAGACAATTCTAAAACAAGGGTTGAGGCAGACCTCTTTAGCTCAATTGAATTTAGATATTGCTAATTTGGATGCAAATAAGTGGTGAAATATATTAATATCCCGCCAAAGTCAAAGAAATACCATGCTGTCCGTACCTGTAATGGTTCTTTCCTCCAGAGTATGGGCCGTATCCCTGTCTGTAGCCCTTATACTTGTAGTAGTCGTCGCTGTCGTCCTCCGTCTCGGCGAGGTTGTCTTGCGGGGAGAGGAAGTACGACAGCGTCTTCGGCCTCTCCTGCTGCTTCCTCTGCGCCTCCGTGTCGTGGGACCTCTGCAGCGACACGCGCACGTCGGCCGGCTCGAAGGCGAACGGACTGTGGTCATCGTGCATCCCGTCCTCCTCGTCGCGGGAGTGGCCGCTGCGGTACGAGAGCTGGGACGCGTCCACCTGGAACTCGTCCTCCTCCAGGGGTGCGGGCCGCGCCTCCTGCACCCCCAGATCGGGATGCGCGTACTGCAGCACCGGGGTGCGCACCCCGGCCTCCGTGATGGGCTCCCGGCGGGTGGCGGCGGCGCCGTCGAACAGCAGCGACGCCGACACCACCTGGTTCTCGGGCGGCTCGCCACCGCCGCCGAACCTCAGCATCCTGGCCGTCTGGGAACCGCTCTCGAACGAGGGCACCAGCCGGTTGTTGATGACCCTGGCGTTCCTCCACACTTTGCCGCGCTTGTCCTCCTCGTCGTCGGGGACCCTGACTCCCTCGATCACCACGATGCCGTCCGCGTCGACGTGGGTGCGCTGCCGCTGCGCCTCCGGCAGCTTCCGGCCGCTCCTGACCGGCGCCGCGGCCCCTCCGTCCTTGTCCTCCATCTTGAGGGGCTCGGACGAGACGAAGACGGGTGGGGGCACGACGACGCCGACGGGCGCCGAGGCGGAGGGCGCCTGCTTGGCCTTGCGCACGATGAGCGTCGACTGCGGGCCCTCCTTGCTGTGAGACGGCACCCGCACCACTTCCGTCAGCAGACTCCCTGGCGGTGGCTCCTCTATGCGGAGGGAGGTGAAGAGCTGCCGGCCGGGGCCCCTGCGGGACGGGGGCTCCTTCGGGAGCTCTCCCAGGGCCGAGTGGCAAGCCAGGGCCAGCACGCCCAGGAAGACGGACGCGCGGAGCAGTTCCATGCCTGGATCAGTTGGGTCTGCAAATAAATGAGCAAAGGAAATTTGGAACGTAAGAACTGATACTGCGATTTTACCAAAGAACTATTAATAACGATAACTTATATATATATTTTTTTTTATTAGTCCAATTTTTTTAAAATACAGAACTATATTTGAACAGAGAAAATCATCTTAGATCAGAGAAATCATCTTAGATCAATTATAGGGTTAATTATATGTAATTACACTAAAAAAAGAAAACAAATAATGTCTCCCATTATAGGTCCAGCTAAGCTATAAAATAGCTTGTCAGCAGGTTCCTATATTTATCTCATCATCATTACAAAAACAAATTCGTGTGATAAACAAATCATCAAACAAATACATTTTGTTTCACACTTCATGACTATATAATTCGAATTGTTAGAGAATATGGAACAGTCATCGACCCAGATATTAAACATTTTAAGAGCCATTTTTTAATTTCTTTTTTAACTTCACTTACGGTAGTTAGATTTTTTTAAGTTATTGGGCATTTTTAAAAATATAATAGGTACTTTAACCGTCAGATTTCCCTCTGCATGCAATGTGAGACACTTTTTTACTAATTATCTTACATTAACCCCGAGTGCTATTTTTCCAACCTTATCCATAATCTTACATTTGTCACCAACACAATCCTCAGCAATAATCACATAAGTAAATAGTTAATCGACTGGTAGTATACCCAAAATTTTATATTTATCCTCTTCTGGCTCTTCTATATAATCATGATAATAATAAAACGTATTTAATGGGGCGAAATTGAGATAAACTATCCCTTCTAATATCTAACCCATGGACAAAATATTTACATAAATCATATGATTGTCACAACATATAAAGTTAAATTCTGAAGTAAAAAACTTAAAAGTATGAAAGTCTTTACAAATCGGGAAAAGGCGTAAGGATTATTATACTGGGATCCTTCACGATAAAAAACCCACTTCAGGAAAACAGCCTTACGTCAGGGGTCTTTATTGAGCAAATCCTCGACACTGAGGAACCCGAGTGGCGACAGAACTTTAGCGCCACAGCTTCAATTAATGCCGATTGTCACATCGAAAACTTATGATTGCTGGAGCTTTGACAACAAAATCTTGACAATTCCGAGCCTAATAAATATCAAGTCCTTGGGCTATAAAGCCTCAAAGGTGGGGATGAACACGTATGGATAACATGGATAACAAGTAATTGCATCATCATGCATTTGGCCATAAAATAAAAACGCTTTCATAAAAAAAACTCTGTGGATGAAACTTATGCTTTAATCGTATTCATGTGAAAATTTAGATATATTTATTGGAATAACTTGGAGCTTCATGAGAAATTTTGCCACTAAATATCTAGAGATCATAGACAGAAGAATAAATCACTCTCCTCATCTATGAATCTTGAAGTAAAATATTGATCGCGTTTTCCGCAGTGCACAGTCATAGACATCCTAAAACAGACGTACAATTATGTCATAGCAGAAAGGAAATTGAACACGAGAACATAAAATGGCAACCTTCGTTTTCGTGATACGGTATTGCATACTAGTCGTTAAGGTCGTAAGGATCCGAATAAGAGCCGAAGAATTCTCCCAGGAAGAAGAGGAGAAGACAATCATGGGCATGCTACCATGGGAACGTCCCAAGCAACTTCGTAATATCACACTGGAAGAATTGTGGCTAATGTAACCCTTTTTGTTCTGATTTTCAACACTGTAATATCCTCTAATTATAAATTAATACGTCTCTTGATGATCTTTTGTTCCGAACCCATTACGCGTTACATCAATAATTTCCAAAAAGGGGCGGTCAACGGTATGACGTATGAAATATGTAAATGTAGTATGAAGTGGGACATCAAAAATCCCAAGCTTAGAAAAAACTGAATTAATTTTCAATTTGAAAATAAATCATAAAAAGTCATAAAAAACTGTAAAAAAATATAATTTTCACATTCACTCTACTTCATAACCACCAAGTATTACAGTTCCCATAAAGATGTTGAATCCCATGCGTGGAATTTAAGCAATTACGGCTTATTTTTTACAAGTACAACGCAATGAAAATAGAATATGAATAGAGAAGTTATTTGGAAAATTTGGAATGAGTATATCGACAATGGGTAGAGGCAAGAATTTATGGTAAATAAAACTCTCAAATTTCGTCATTAAAAATGACCCATTTCGGGATAAAAAATGGGAAATGGCCCTAAATTTATTTCGGGATAAAAAATGGGAAATGGCCCTAAATTTCGGTGTATAAAAAATATTGATTCATCCGAGATTTCTCAAACGCCATTTGGTGATACATTGCATTACCATGTTGATGACTGTTCTGGAGAAAAGTTATTTTCATTTTAATGTATTTGAGTGAGTTTAATTTAGTTTCGGTTTAATTTAGTAATTCGGAAGTTGCAGTACTTGCACATTAATATTTTCTTCTGTTTATCAAAAACATAGAAACCTTCTCTACGAAACTGATTTTCGCGGTCAAACACAGTTACTATTTCGGCATTTTCCTTAGGGCAATTTACGCATCATAGAAATACTTCTGCTATCGATCTCTGATTAGCTATTAAATTAAGTCTCACGTAAATAACAAATAATATTGCATGTGGACAAACTGCAATAATCTCTAGAAAGCAAAAGTCTCAAGCCAAGTTCACATGGGAGCGGAATAGATGGAACAGGCAGAAAGCAGAAAAGCATCTAGCCAATCACAATCCGTTCCGTCTATTCCACTCCCATGTGAGTGGAATCCATGGCTTCCACGGGGACTACGATGTAATGTACTGACTACAATGTAATCACTAATGTATCATTCGTGCCGGCTTCATGGATAATGTTCGAAATCGCGCTGCGAAAACGAGAAAAACCAAACAAACGAATGTCGCTTGGCGACTATATGAAATTTAGGTGCTCGGACGAAAGATGAGATTACAAGAGGGATTAGGATTAAAATAACTCCTTTGATGGTTTGATTCACAATTTAAGGTCAAAGAACCCTAAGATATATAAAATCATTGGATGCGTAGGTACATGTAAAACGCGTCTGATGATTAATATTGTACGGGAATTTGAATGAATTCAAATGGGAGGTTTCCATCAGCGGCTAAAATGATCGATTTTAATAGTCGGAAGCAGTAATATTTCGTGGAGAAATGAGAAAACAACACTGTAAAAAGTTGATCTGATTTTCAGTGCGATCTGAATTTAAGCGCTGTCTGGTTGTAAGGCAGGAACACGGATGCAAGGTGAGGAGGAGGCAGGAACATGGATGGTTGGTACAGGAGCAGTTAAGCAGGAAGCAGAGGGAGCAGGATTCTGGATGGTCTGATTTTCAGTCGTTCACCTGCCTTATTTTTAGACAAGATATTACTGCTGAATTTCAACATACCCTGTCTTAAAATTGTTGCATCTGAAAATCAGATCGCTTTTGTACCTTATAATCAGATCTACTTTTTACAGTGAAGTGTGGGAGCAAGAACGAAAATTATCACCGAATATTCCATTCGGTGGAGGTAGTTTCGCGGTCTCGGGGGGTTCACTCTTACAAACACTTGTTAGTACAAAGTGCGGAGGTTTGTCGAAAATAATGTAGTTCGATACAAAGATGTTTCCCTCTGTTACATGCTTGAATTTTGGCCGGCGATGAGGATTTTACGATGAAAAGATGTGCCATAGGTAGAGGTTTTACTATATATTCAACGTTTTCGCAAAATAACCCGTAAAAATTCTAAAAAAGCGCATTATTTTCGCTCAGGAGAATGTATTTCGCGTTTTCCCAAATAATCTTCATATTTCGCGTCATTTCGCGAAAAAATCGTTTTGCGAAAAATTCGTGCCTCTAACAATGGGTAATTAACACATTAATTGGTTGGAGAGTTTTAGGAAATGAATCATCGATTTGAGTTATCCGTGGATTGAACTGGGGCATAAGTACTTCAGCAACGACTCGTCAGAATAATAAAAATATTACTACATGACCTTCGGGCTCATAATCTAGACTAATATTCGGAATTCAATTTAAAAAATCACCTTCCTGATCCCTTGAACCAATTTAGCAATTTAATCGTACCTACTGCTCAAGACGGCTGTTTTCCTCAATAAAGTCATTTCAATCAAAATTTTTCATTAACAGATGCGATATGTTGGAATAATTTCATTTTAGAGAATTGCTATATCCTTCAAAACATTAATTAGTCATTCATAATAGTGGGATTTGAATTACACACCAGGGGCCATGAGTATTCTCTCTTCTATCCGTAATCTACAGTCAATACCCAACTTTAAAATTAATAAACATAATGTTGATTTGCACTTTTCCACCGGCAGTAGCATAGGAGCACGGTGTAATGGGACGCATCATTCCTACTCTTTAAGTAATATTTGAACGAAATCGCTTCCTTAAAATAAGGTATCAGTTATGGTTTCTTCCATTAACTCTTAAATACATTTTCGTTGCGCAGGAGGACGCGGAGTTCGTGGGGAGACATCTCTGAGTGCGGCGTACACGGCCACGCTGACCGCGAATCATCCTGCCTCAATTGAATACAGCGGATTCCATGCCAATAACCTACATCAACGTACATATATTAAATTAGCAAGAACTTGATTCGGGAGAGTTGTACACTCACTCCTCAAGGTAATCTCCGTTCAAGAGCAAGGGGAAAGGTCGAGTGGGAAATGTGGGGGGAGGGAGGAGGAAATGTGAAATTTCGCCGGGGGGAGATTCCGACGCCTGTCGTCGCCACCTGTCCGCCCGACACCCTGTCCCCTCCCCTCCTCAATGAGGGGACGGCGCCAGGATGCCCCTTACCCTCCGGGCATCCCCTCTTCTCCGGCGTTGGCTGCAGCAGCCGTTCCTCTTTCCCGACTGCAGCACTTTAACACTGCGTGTGGCAGCAGCGCTATCAGAATGGTAGTATTCACACATTTAGATAAATTGACAGTAGACGATGTACGATGCTAATCCGTTCCATAGGACCGCTCGTAATTTGAATTCCGACGTATTCAGTGGTGACCAATGGAGCATAGATACAAAAAAATGGAATCAAGTGACTTAAATTGTTTGTCTTAAAGTAGGAATTTTAAAAGACACTGACCAAATAAGTACCTTTTAAAAAAACTAGCATGCATATCGCAAAATGAACCCATCGTATATCGAGTGGCTATTGTATTGTATATTCAATTTTCTGCCGGTTGGGGTAGGTTAGCATGGAGTATCTCTATACTTATTTGCATTGTATTTTTCGAAAAAGTTGTTCCCTACGAAATTTCTCCCTTCAGATCAGCTCATTTCCTCTCTTCGTGTCTTCTCTTTTTTTCCATCTTCCTCGCTTACTCTTAAATCATCGCCTTCATCAGTTACCCCGCCCCTGATTTCTCATTCTATTCTCTAAATCTTCCTAACTTCTGCCAACAGCTTTCTTCCATCCCCCACTTTTCTAATCTCCTCGACACCAACATCACAAAGAGCTTCAAAAATATATTTTATTCTCATCACTCGCTTGAGTACAGACCTCGGATCCAGACTCAGATCTTACAATACCACGCTCCAGATCAACATCTTCACTAACCTCTTTTCTATTAATCATCATTGATGAAAGCATTCGTTCATGAAGGCGTGGCAGTACGTTGCGCTACTGATCAGAGGTTTAGGGATCAAATCCGGGTGACGCCTATGGACACATCCAGCTAAACTCAAGACGAGTTATTTTACGGATACTAGATCTTTCTGAGAAACCCTTCGCGGAGAAGGGAAAGGAAATGACCACTCGTCGCCGGTAGGCGAATTTCACACATCGTTCGGCTATTTCGTGAGCTCTACCCTCACCAACACATCTATCTTGAAGTGAACTCCGGGATATTATTTGGGATAATCAGCACAAGGAATTTGAAAAAAAATGTCCTAGCGCTGCTGGTTTTCGCAGAATGCTCCAATGATGAGATTCAACGCTTTTCATCTCGGAGGACGAAGAAATATATGTAAGAGATGGCATGGGCTGTCAACAATTCTCTATCGCCTCAGCTTTGGTGCTCCGAGACGAGATCGGAAGAAGGCCGGCGCCTCTAAACTCATCTATTCGGACATCTTCAGAAAACCAAGCGAATGTGAGTGGCAGTGAGCAAATCGTCATCATCACCTTGGGACTGTACGCCCTCGCTCTTGAATCCCTTCTCGAAACGTTTGTCGCCAAAAATATCATCATGAAGGAATAGATGTTCATCCTTAGATCCCAATATATAATTCAATTTTTAATTTTAAAGCAAAATTGTAGTGCATTCAATTTTACGTTTTTCAAAGACCACACTTAATATTCAATCGTGAATAAAATTACGAGTATTAATTCTATTGATATCTGCTCACAATGTTTGTCTGAAGTTTCCACGTTTTTGTAACTATCTAAGGAATAGTTCATCTCCCTGAGTTTGCCACTTTTTCATGAGGATGTCATTTAAAACCTAAAAAATGCGCTAAATCGCGGAACATGAACTACACTTAATCAATTTAATCTTTAAGCGTGTGACTGACTTTGGATGGCGAGGCAGTCCCGATGCAAGTGTCATCAAAGAGCTTACGGAAGCAGCTCCACCAACCTTCATTTTCCCTCCCAACCCCAGATCATCCCAAACCATTAACCTAAAATATGTTGAAATTGTGTGCCTGAAGAGTTCTTCCTGAATTAATTCCTCTTATTTAAACATTTATCCATGTTGCAACTATTTCCTTCTCGCATTCACAATTCGACAAACGACACAGAAAGTTTGAATGTGTTTTGCTAAGAGTTTTATTGATTCTGTTCGCTGCTGCAGACCGCACCCCATGACCTCGCAGAATATTTTGTTCTCGGGATTCCCATCGGGTTAGTATTTCAGGTTCCGACGTTTCGGCTGATGCCTGGACTTGATTTCTGCAGATTGATTTGGCCAAATCGTCGATCAGGTCACCTCCGATTGGGTGGTTTGATTAGTTCCCTCACTGACTTCATTTCCCGGGGAATGGGCTTCCAGGTGTTGCTGAGCCCATAACTTGAATCTCCATTGAAGTTCTTCTCTTCAAGTCAAATTTCAATTAGTCAGCCTCTCCCAATGCCAGTTGACTCTGCCCAAAACTCTGTCGTCGTCAAAGTCGATGAGACGACGTCAAAGTCGTGAGTGAGGCTGTCCTCTGTGATCGCTGATTTTTTCCGGATGCGTATGCTATGTTCTTTGAATCTCACTTCAATGGTGCCTCGCCTGTATATACACCCCCATATTTGCATAGGATTCAGCAATTTCCTGGGGTCCTCACTCGCAGCTTATCCTTAACCCGGATCAGCCCTCGAAGACGATGGCAGAGTCAGCCACCGAAAGGTTAGCAACTGAAATACCAACCGGGTGAGAATCCCGAGAAAAATTCGCAGGGAAAACTTAAAGTATTTCGCATAACATTTTTATTGAGATGGCACAATTTTTGAAGAGCACGGCAATAAAGGTCAATTAATTAGCTGATTTGGAGTCCAATAGGGACTTAGAATTCCATCAATGTCCATCTAGTTTTATCTTTTTAAATATTTCAGTCTGGACTAATATATTAATACTAATCCTTTTAAATGCATGATATGTAGTGCATGTTTGGTGAGAATTCACCCCCTGCCACACACCTTTGAGGTGGCTTGCAGGGTGTTATGTAGAAGCATAGATGAATGTTCCGCCGGGGGGGGGGGGCGGAGTGGCCCACGCTTCGCTTGCTCCTCACCCACGACGGCCGAGGGGAGGGGGTGGGCTCTCGAAAGGGGAGGGGGGGGGGGAGAGGGTTTGGGGTCCCCAGCGAGGAGGAAGAGGAGAGCGCTCCAGTTGGGAAGTAGGGAAATGGCCTACTCTGCTCAGTACACAGCACACTCGGCGAGGGCGTCGCGGCAGTGCCTGTAGCATCCCACTTCCTTGCTCCCATCCCCCTTGCGCCAAATCACGTCGACTCAAACGCAATCTCGCGATCGTCGAGGTGTGGTAGAACGAAGAATCCTTAGCTGCCCTCCGCGCCGCGTAAACATCGGGAATGTGTATCTGTCCCGGCGCGAAGGAATGCAGAGAGGTTTCATCGGATGTGCCCAAAATGCCTCCTTTCAATGTGCACCCTTTATCCTTATTTCGTTTCACTCGCTTCCCGCGCCTCCATTGTTTTTTTCAGTTCATGAGCTTTTCGTTGCATTTCTTCGAATTATCATTTAAGTCTTGCTTAAAATTACGGCACATGGTGTCGGAATGTGTCTTTTTGTTCCACTATATTCTTTGCGATGCAAAGGTATTGACCATTCTAGCTAAACAACAAAATTTTTAGCAAGAAATATCTTAGCGGTTGACTCCGCCAAGGTATCCGCGGCTAGTTAGCAATCCTTGACTTGGTTTAAAAATATCTTAACTTGACCCGAAAAATCATCAGACCATTTTGCAGTTTCCACAATCTTCATTTACATATACATTAAGCGTTAACATTATTTGACGTACATATAAGAAGATTACATAGTTATAGACGTGTTATGAACATAATATTCAGGTTGAATTACCTGAAAATTGTGTGAATAATACATGGAAATGCGTAACATATATAAAATGGCTGTGGACACAAGTGTAAAAATCTGTGACGCTTGTTCCTTCATCATAGATTTCCACAATTTATCGCTTGAAGTCGGGAATTAGGCACGAATCATCATCGCTTGAATATCTACAGAGGTATTTTTCTTTCGATGATTAAATATTAAGCAATAATATGTGAAGTGCTTGTGATCAGGTAATAACAGCAAAAGTTGCGTTTTTAATTGCTTCCGAATTTCACTCAATCGTGCCTCGTTACTTCGTTGTTATTAGCACTGAACGGCGGCGATAGGAAGAGAAAATATAGGTTATTTTACCACTGCATTTGTGATTACACACTGTTCTATGGCCGGAGTCGTTCAGTGGTGCTACATGGAATGGCGCAAAATGGAATCGGGAGACAGCAAAGGATAACATAATTTCTCCTGATATTTACTTGTTTCAAGAGTAGTGCTTTATTTCAAGGCCTTCTAGCCCGATGAACACGTAATACCTCCCGTGCAGAGGTGACTAGAGTACAGGCATCACATCCTGAGGGCCCAGGTTAGAATCCCGGAAGAGGCAGAGATTTTTTAAAATTGTTATACCAATCCCCACTTTAGTCCTGCGATGAAATAACTTCAAGTTCATTACTCCCTCCGTTGAATGGGACGTTAAACCGTGATAGTCTGGGCGCCTTTCAGTAAGAGTGGGCTAATTCCGACGACGAGTCACTCTACACCCTTCCTCCGTTCCCTGAAAAATTCCATCCTTAACCTAATACCCGCCTATCCTAAATGGCCTCGTTGCTTCCCTAATAACTCGACAACTACTAACTGCCCGGCAGAGACACCAGTTGATACACTTGTATGGCCTGCCGCCTTTGATTCCAATTTTAGAATAGCACAATGGAGTAGAGGAATTCTTTAATACCCAAGGAGATAACGAAATGGCACCAGCTACGCCATGTGCTAGGCATTTTACTCCGCGGAACCTAGAGTTTAAGGTAATGACATGTAAATTGTCAACCTCGATAATGACATATAAATTGTCGAAACCATGGTCCAAGCCATTAAAACGTGTGTGCGGAATGTACAAGGGGAATTTTCTTTTCCAATCTCGTGGCTCCACAAAGTCAAGCCTCAAACGTTGAACTGCATTGTGCATGTGGCGCAAGGGTTGTCTCACAGATGCCTGAAAAATTGACGTATTTTTAGTGTTTTGCAGACACCGCAACTTCTTTTATCGTATGCATAATACACATTTGTACACAATACAATAGAAGCAGGGTTCTTGAAAGGAAATAGAAATATTAAAAGATTGTTCGCTGTTGATGCGTCGTCACACCTCATAATACAGTAGTTATTTACTTAACTATGAGCAACGTTCACTCGCCATCCAGAATTAAATTGGAATTAATGCAAAATGACGCCATTGTGGAAAAAGACTGTAGTGCCCCCATAAAACAATTAGCAGCTAAATTGATATAAAAAATGTTCCAATCACTAAAAAATTTAGCTTCATATTTTCCTTTACAGAAGACCTGGTGTATGGGAAATAATTGTCCAAGAAACGCACAATTAGGGTTTTAAAAAAGGGTTCTGAGCAAATGTGATGAGAATGTAAGAGAAAGTTTCACCTTTTTCCTAGTCAGGCCTCATAAAGATTACTGCACTAGCATGGAATCTGTTCCAGGCAGATTATTAAGGAGTTACATCATGTACGAAGAAAATAGTAGATATGTCGTAAGAAGATACAAGATACTATCGAAAGGACTTTAAGATAATAAAGTCACTGTCGCGAGCATTCTAGAATAACTTGGATAGGTACCGCTACTAGGCCATTTGTTACATTTTACAAGGAACGTTTTAACTACTTGAAGTTAATTTACTTTCTAAGACTGTATGCTATTTGAGAACAGCCACACATCACAGTGGTTTCTACAACAATACAAGAGCCGTATACATACGCCTTTCTTCCTGCGAATAACAAATGATCGTATTAATTGCTATAATAAACGCATATTAAGATGTAAATTAGGCATCCTTCATTTCAATATAACTGAAATTGTTGCTAGCATTACTAACGCATTCTAACTGCACCCTTATATGCTTATGAAAATAGTTCAGATGAAAATTGTACAAAAAAATGCTGAATGAATCAACAGATTTGATATTCCTTCGTGACTTTTTAATAATTTATAAACCCACCCAAGATGCAAGCCTAATTAATACCAGATTTTCAAAGCATTGAGAAGGAAACTATCCTTTATTCATAGCAATAGCAAGCAATTTGACTTTATGGAATATTCACATCACTCAACAATAAAATAAGATTGGTCATTTTCCACATGCCTATAATTATTATCCACTATATCGGTCTCAAGTTCTTCAGGTCGTGCATTATGTGTTATTATTTTCTTGATAATGACCTGAAGAGGTTGAAACTGGTCGAGTGGATAGTAATTATAATCGCGTCAAATATAAACGCGTATCGCGTTAAATAAAGTTAATTTTGGGTGAATTCTCTTATTGCCATTTATGGGGTTAATTCGCCCCCTGCCTCACAACTTCGAGTGGGATTGCTAGAAGGTACTCAACACATGTAGATGAGGGCATCGGGAGATCGATCCCTAGAAAAAATAAAGAGGAGGAATACAAAGGGGTGAGTGCACCTGAGTGGTGTCTCGGTCGGACACCTCGCCGTTCACTTTCACCCGTGGGAGCCGCGCCGCCGCCGCGACGATCGCAATGCGGCAACGAGGAGCGGCGTTCCCACGCCTCGAGCAGACCCGCTTGACCAGCGCACGCGGCACTGGAATGCACGTTAAGCGATTCCACCACGGGAAAACAAGGCTTTTCCACAGGTCCTGTGTTTCGTCGATCATTTCAGTGGACCATTCCAGTTCCCAGAAGAAGAGGGCAATAGAAAAAAAAGAACTGAACGGACATCTTCAGCGCACTGGCCACAGGGTTGATATGAGCTGAGAAATGAACCGTTGATCATGCAACTCTTTCTGTTATACCATCTCATGACTCCATTTTCACTGTTTTTACGCAGCAAAAGTTTTGCGCTCGGAATACAGAGACAGTATTGAACGGATGAGTATAGGTTCGACCACTATTTCTTGCTCAGAGACTGGTAATTTATTTACAAGAAGAAAATAAATGAATTAGTTTCCATCGACTTCATAAGTCGACTTACCTCAAAAGTGTACGATTTCATCACAGTGACGATTATCTAAAATAATACCATTTTTTTATGTGAAACACTTGCTCCTAAAAATGTAAGGAACGTTTCACCTTGTGCCAATAGACACAACTAAAGCGCAGACTAGACCATATTGTGGTAAGGATGGAATTTTTAAATAATTCATTACGAAATAAAACGAAAATGAGAATTGAGGTCTTTACTATACCTATACACATTTTAAAGTCGAGCAATGTTAATACCATCATGGTTATTTGATTTCCGACAACACTCCAGTGCTCTTCACGGTTAAACACGGTTGACTACAGTTCTTCGCAAAACTATAAATTAGTACACAATTAGGAGTTTTTAACAAATCTTACAAGAGCGATTTTCACAGCCATGCTTATGTGTTAGGCATTCCATTGCAAAAATAAACGTTTTCAAACTTGTTCTTGACTGTAATCGTGCCGACACTCATCTGTTGCGCAATCAACTCGGAGAAAAATGATGGGAAGGTGTTAGTCCCCGATCTCACGTCTTTTGTTCGTCGTTAATGGAAACCGGAACACGGGTAACTCAGGGAAATAAGTGCAGGGTGTTGAAGGATTAATGACAAACACTGAGAACGGAATGGCAGCTGTTCCCTTCATTACGAGGGAGTTCACGTCTCCTCAGTGTCTGCTTAGTTTCCCTGCCCTCCGCAATTGAGGATGCCGTGCGCTATCCCCGCCTACACAGCAAGCTTAAAAAGGGACACGAGTTACCTTTGAAATACAAATGTCGATGGGACATGGCTCCACTAGAGGAAAACGCTTAAGAATTCTCAGAAATAACGTTTCCGGCCCCACGGTAGTATTACATGCACCGCGGCTCCAAGGAAATAATGCACTTATAAGAAAATATTTGAAGAATGAATTGGGGAAATTTTTAGTCCTCCTTAGGGCGTTCTAAGTTGATGTTCATCGACTTTCACATAATTATGAACTCAAGACTCGCAATTCCAGGATTAGTATTAGCGGGTATTCATATGCCTACTACTAACCTCATCATTCATTTTTTTCAAATTTATTTGACACATGCTTGAATCTATCAAGGCTACAGAATATTCTCAGAGGAGAAACGGAGAGTAATGAAATGTTATTCATTCTGGGCAATACAATGGCGTGAGTTTACCTTGGACACGCGTAACACACGTCACTAAGGAGCCCAATGGAGTGATCCGTGGATACGTCAGTTGTATTTGAGATTGCTGTGCCACAGACTAAGAATATAAGATACAATACCATTTAGTTAAGCTCCATGTTCTCAAATATTTTCTTTGCGACATTCCCGAGATGAAGAAGTTCATGACTCCCATTTTTCCGTTTACAGTCAGGGACAAAAATAGAAGATGGATCAATGTTAAGAAGAGCATGATTGTTGAGAATGGGCAACAGTGTTTTAGGATCATTTTCAGATTAATATGGAACTTTTAAAGCACAACATGTAAGTATTATTACCTTAGACATTTTCTAGCTTGCCTGCCATGTAACCAAAATATTTGCTTAGTGCAATGGGATCGTTTACCATATTTTTTTAAGGCCGAATCTGATAGAGTTTGTAAAATATAAAGAATATATTTTTCCCTTCTTCTATCCGTGAATTAGCTCTCGAGTTACGAGTATAAGCGGGGAAAAACTGATGTTTTTAACCCTTTCGGAAAAGTGGGCCCGCAAAGGACTCGTGCGTCACCCACTTGGTCCAATCACAACTGAAAATGCGAAGCTTCTTCGCCTTATCACAATGGGGGACACACAGCTGATTCTGTCAATGGAAGTTGTTGCGACAGGATCTCTTCAGCCATACCTCCCCTCCCCTCTTCCGCTCCCTTCCCGTTCTTCCTCAAAACAGTCAAGGACGGGATGTGGATGACGCAGATATCCTTAAAACGCAGCTCCTTCGGTGGGCGTCACCTCTTGCTTATTTTAATTTTTCATTTATGAGTGAATGGCTATAGTTAGAAGATAAATTTATTTCACAAAAATTCATTTTTTGTTTCCATCTAACGATTTCGTGTACAAAATAGCGATTAAGTTTCCGAGTAAACGCGTGGTGCGCCGCATGGTTGTAGTTTGACATTAATAACTTGTGTTCAACCCAAAGGTTTATTTTTGATAAGCGAGGGTAGAGCTTACCCCATACTAAGCCATTGGCGTGTGAAATTCACACATTCAGGGTAGGGGGGGCAGTTCCTTTCCCTGGGCCACCTGCGATTTCCTACAAGTTCTGACGCGCAGAAAATCTAATCGCGAGGATTTTAGGTGGGGTATCCAGAAAGGCTCTTGTCCGGGATTTGAACCCGGAACCTTCCAGTCGGTATCTCAGCGCTCTACTCACTAGGCCACTAGAAGGTGTATTTATGGAGAATTAACTTGTCACTCTGCAAAACAACTAATATGCTTAGTGTAAGAGAAACTTAACTTTGTATATTTTCACACTTTTATTTGAGACACCCTACCGGTTTCGACATTCCCCTGTCATTGTCAAGAGTTCTTATGAGAAAGATGAGGAATCCGGCGTCTCATTGTCAAGGGTTCTTATGAGAACCCTTGATGGGAGTGTCGAAACCGGTAGGGTGTCTCAAATAAAAGTGTGAAAATATACAAAATTAAGTTTCTCTTACACTATGTCAAATTTTCACCAAGTATCGCCTTATTCAATTTATAAGTAATATGCTTGCTCGCAACAGGATTCTGTAAATGATGGGAGTGGACTCACCCCATATCACAGCCCCCTGTGGTCGTTCCCAGGATATTCACAGCGCAGATGTGCATTGATCAGAAAGAATGCGACTCTTTTGTCGACACCGACCCGTTCCGCGGCGTGGGACCCCATCCCCCTAACGGTTAAAGTAAACAACGACGGGACTCGAAAGTGAGTGGCTGGCTGCCATGCGTGTGTGTGTGTGTGTGTCGGCAGGGGCCCACGGCTCTTCGCCGGCGCCTCGCTCCCATTCCTCCCGACAGCCACCCTGTCTTCCGGCGGAACTCGGGCCAACCAAGGAGGTTGGTTTCTGGTCTGATTGGCGAGGAGGAGCGGCCTCAGAGAAACATTTCGGAAGCGGTCGGCGTTCGCGTGGGCTGGGCGGAGTGTGTCAGTCGGATCTCGGTCAATGGGGTGCGACTAACTTCTGATTCGTCCACCAAATTAATTAAATCAAGTGGACACTCCCTCTGTTACGGGCTAATTGCGTCGCTGTCGACTTTAGGGACGGAAACTCACATCCTGAACGGAGGTCCTCCGACGACAACGGGTGAGCCGACGCAGGAAAAGAGTTCAGGTCGTTTGAACAACTCGACCATGCGTGGCGAATGAAATGGTAATTAAATCTGACTAAAAATAAAAAAAAACTTATAAACCTCTGCCAAGCGTCAAAATCTAATTGAAAAGTTCATCACTATTTCCGTTGACTATGCCGTGGTGTTTCACACCTTTAGAACCAGTCATAACTGAAGAAAATATAAATTCCTACATCTACACCCTATTATTTATTACTTGAATCAATTGTTGATGCGAATTTACATTAAGAGGCATTGTGGATTGCTTCATGGGAAAAGGTTTGGTCGGTGAATCTTGCACCTATATTAATCTGAATCTTCATCTGAGCAGGTAAATTTTCGAAAATTATTACGAATCAAATTAAGAATATTTCTCAAATCTCTCCTTTTAATTAATACCAAAAGGAGCTTTAACATTTGAAAATTAGTATGCACAAAAATACCTGCGAATGAAATTTTACCTCCTCCATCCTTATTCCTGCCCTTCTTCCTATTTACTGCCTCAAAGTATGTATGTATGTACATATATTTCAGAGAAACAGCATCATCTCTGGAAGTTGTCATGTCCATATCACCCGAGGGCGTCAGTTTTCATCTTCAAAGCTATTATTTATTGAGCCGTAATTATTCGTCTCCATTTCATTTTTTAATGTTTTATCTTAGGTTTTATCAGTGGGCGAAACGAATTTGCCACTTGGTGGTGATTCACCCTTATGGCACAGGCCTCTGAGGTGATTCTCAGAGTATTCTGTAGATTTAGTTGTCTGTACCTCTTCTTAAATTTGGACTGAAATTGTTTGGTTTTATGCAAATTTATTTTACCTTGTTTCGTACCATTGCATTAAAAATACTTTCTTGCTTTAAAAATATTTCCCAGTTTGACTATATCATGATATGATGGTACTATGATACCATTGCCCTCACATTCTTAGACTTGATAGTCTCGGGTGTTGGTGGAACTTCAATTCAATTAGTTAATGGAAAAAAATTAAGAACTCATAAACTCACACTTTTGTTCCCCTCAATAAGTAGTATTACATCCACAAAAGAAAATTCCCTCGTTAAAGACCGCCAAGCGGAACCTACGTATTCAGCAAGCATACCGAGAGTATCTAACGAACAATTACGCGAACAATTAATTGCTTTTGCTAACCTCAGCGACACACAACTATGTCGCATTCCAAAGATTCACGACTCAAGTGCAGTTAAGGTACGGCTGGAAAAGAAGAGATTTTCGAGGGAATTAAAGCCATGCGGGCAGCATGTAAGTGTATGTGTGTGTGTATGAACGTGGCCGGGACAAGATCGAGTCGACGCAGGTTTCTCGCGAGTAGCGGAAAAGCCAAAGGGAGCCGAGGCGAGGGATCCCCATTTACGTCCTCGCCGGAAAGTGAGTCTGCGAGGCGAATTTTTCCCACGTGGGAATGCCGTTAAGTGATCTTGCAGCGGCCGTGCACGAAACTGCTTCTTCCCTCTCGCGCGACCGTGACTGCCGACCGACCGCAAGGATCGCAGTTTTCAGAGGCCCCACCAAACGACTCTTTTTCTCCATCCTTCAGAGGTGAAAGACTCTTCCGCCGACCTTTGCATTGGAGCCATGCGTTAAAAATCTTCCCTATTCGGAACACTTACGCGCTCTTACAGCAAGCACTCTGCACTTGCGACCGCGCACCGTTAATTTCCTTCTGCAGTTCCTTTTCGTCCCCGAGCGCCAAGCATTTTTGCTTCCAACGCACGTTTCCTTAATTGGCATTCTTCTCCGCTCTATCATACTTTCTTTCGTTCTCTTTTATTTTTAATCGTGCGAAGGATACACAGCTTTCACCGTTGTCGGCGTAGTAGTCAAGTTTTTCAACTCCACCTTTCCTCCGCTAACGTCACCCGTGTGATTTTTAATGGCTCAGAAAATTGTGCGCTAACGAAAATGCTATAAAAAATCTCTCGTCCACCACTTTTAATTTAAATTTGTCTCTATAAATGTTATCAATCTGCTTCACTACATGGCAAATAATTGTGCGAAAGTTAGTCAACATTCCAATGAATTTTTTCTATTATATTTGTAAACATAAGTTTTTATTCTTCTGCGACACACCCGATACGGTATCAACTGATTAGACGGCACCATCCTAAATGCGCCGTAGAATTCGATAAGCATATGAAACACCCAGGTCCAAAACTAATTTAAGATTCTGACTTAGTTCCAAACGCAGTCGAATCTATTCACATAATACTTTCTGACACGATAAAATAAAAAGCTGCACGATCAGTTGCATAGCCATATACTTTTTAACTCATGGCGGTATTAAATCCGCTGGAAAGATACATCTCGGGGAGCATTTGGGAATGCTTCTCAAACACGATATATTTATATGCTTTCGAATAAGCAACTAAAAGGAAATTTTAATAATTAGGCACCCACGCGCGCATTTTGATAATAATGCACGCACAAACAAGACAGTGGATATTTTGAGTCTGGTTGATATTTCCTGAGGACGGCGAAGAAACTGAGCGACCAAAATCATATTTGCGGCAGGAGCCAAATGAGCTAAAAGGGTTTTATCGCGGAAACTGCTCGATAGGTGCATACGGATGGAATATGTGTGTATGTGACAACAACATTTCAAAGAAAACTCCATGGATGAATAGGTGCCTTCTTAAGGAAATAATCACGTAATGTAATGGAGTAGGGTTAAAGAAACGTTCAACATTCTTTTAAAGGCACGATTACGTTCGAATACGACGCAAATAACAAAATCCAAGAATATTTTCTAAGAAATCCTTTTTTCACCAACGTTCACCTAATTTCCAATTTGCTCGGCACGGCAAATGTTCGGTTCTTTAAGGTTCGTTTAAATTAATGATTGCAATACTTGAGCATGAACAGCGACGTAGGTACCGTTGTGTTTTCTCGACCGAGGGGAAGAAAAGCACAAAAAATCCATTTGGGTGTCTCTCTCGAAGATGAGCGGATAAGGATCGGCACTCGCAATTCTTAGTCGTAACACAAGCGATGGCGTTCACGGACGGAGTGACTCGCGTTGATCAGCTCGTAACACTTGTTGTGCCGTGGCTGAGAGACCGTGGTGGATCCAGAAGGAGAGCGAATCTAGAGGGGCTCGTTCAACGGAGTGCTTTCCTTCGAAAGGCATTGGAAAACACGCGAATCGTCGAATTCCTCCGCAAATCCGACCCACGTCCGCCTGTTCCCCCATCCGCGGATCCGAAGAGGAGCAGATGGGATCAGTTTCCTGTTTTCGCGCCAGACCAAAGCGACGGCCCTTGCGCAGATAGCGATTCCCGGGAAATTGGCCGTCCGTCGATGGGCTGGATAGATAGCAGCCGCGATCTCCGGAGGCACACTTTTAGAGACCCTGAGTAAACGAGTGTCTTCTTTCCACCCCACCGAGAGTATTTCCGTTCGGAACTTCCACCCCTCACCCCCTTTCGCCTCAACAGGTAAGAGTGACGCGCCTCGAACTAGCCCCTACTCGCGCCGAGTAGGCGCCGGATCAAGAAATAGTCGAATGAAAGCATGGCGATGTTTTTAAGCCACGGCGCGATTGATTCATTTAGACCAAGGGACGATTAAAGCTACCATATTTCAGTATAATTCAATACAGTTAAATAGTGTGTTCAACCCGGAGGTTGGTTTTTGGCAAGCGAGAGTGGAGCTCACCCCGTACGAAGCCATTGGCGTGTGAAATGCACATATTCAGAGTAGGGGGGGGGGATTTCCCTTCCCTGGGCCACCTGCGATTTCCTACGAAGTTCTAACACGCAGAAAATGGAATCGCTAGGATTTTAGGTGGGGTCGTCCAGAATGGCTCTTGCCCGGGATTTGAACCCGGAACCCTCCGGTCGGTAGCTCAGCGCTCTACCCTCTAGGTGACCACGACCGTCTAGTATTCCACATTGTATCTCAATTTTATATCCTCTCCATTGCGTAAATGACAAACTCATTCTGAAGGAGACAAACATTAGAAACAAGATTACAATGCGCTGACTTCGTTTTAAATCTCTATCAATCACACCTCGTGAACTCATCAAATTAATTTCTTTGACAATAAAAATTTTTGTAACCCAATTATAATAATTGAGAGAGACCTGAGTTCCCGATGGGAATATTGTTAAAAGTATTTCGCCAAGGGAAAAAAGTGGAAATCGGTTATAATGAGTATATGCCTGAATGAATCTTGTATTGTATTGAACGTTAACTACTTAATGAATTATAATTTCAACTAAGCAACAGAAAATAAATGTTCCAGGTAGGAAAATTCCCGTACTCCAATTATGGATACATTATCCTTGAAATATATAAAATGTTTCTGTGCAATTAAGAATCCAAGGTTAGGAAAACCAAGTCACAAAAGATATACAATTACATCTTAATTCAATACAGATTAGAGAAGCAGAATACAAAATCCTCTCTGGCAAGAGAAAGGCCTCCAGACTGTTTGAGCGACTTTTCCACCCACGTGATGTTCATAACGGAATGAATTTTTTCGAAGAAATGGTAAGTGTCGTCTTTTCTAAATCATCACCGATATGATTCACGGTGACTGTCCACTGCCTCACTTTTGTCAATAAGAGGGAAATTAAGATTGAAAAATCGTCTATTTCACACCATAGATGTTTTTTTCTATTCCAAAAGTGACTATCACCTACAATAGCAGCGTGAATACTATAAGGAGCTACTTTATTTTCTACGTTGCAGTACATGTTAGCATAAAATGAAAATAAGGCAGATTGTATTAATTATAGTGTACCTTTGAAATCCAAAACGAGGTGGAGTGTTATCAAAAGATCATTTCAAGAATCCAAAACTTAAAAAAGTATGTTTCATCCTAATAGTAGAGAAATTACCTCGTCTTTGTTGAAGTTCAAAAGCTGCCATTGAATATAGGTGAGTAAATCACCCTAATTAAATCAAGCTCTCGGAAAAAGAAAGTGGTATTTTCGCAAGAAAAACGGAATTAGAATTATGAATGCAAGAATAAATAGGGCATTAAAAATGATTTTTATAGAATAAGCGAATAATACGATAACCGTAAGAATGCTAAAAAACAAATATGTTAAGTTCTTATTTTTTCCTAACTTCCCATCTATTATTATTATGCACCCGAAAATAAAATTACGTTTAATCAAGAATTCCAATACATGAGGCCCACAATAGATTTTAATCTTCACCTCCTACCAGCATTGTCCATTGAGCACCGATTAAAATTCGTTTCATATGCGTTCCAATAAAACGAAAGTCATTAAGTAGATTTTGGAAGGGACGACAGCGATGCTTTCGATGTGGGATAAATACGAGTTGGACTCGCACCCAGCAGGCTCCAGATTATATCTGCTCAGGAAAAGGTTCAATCCCTTGGATTCTTTTTACTTGTGGAGTGTGGTTTTACAAAGGTGGTCGCACGCTCTGATGCAACTAGAACATTGCAATTCAATCTGAGTCATTAGTTCCGCGATCCAAAAGACCAATGCATTGGAGTGGTGCACTCAACGTGACGCCTGTTTCTTTGTTAACAGGTATGTCAGTAGGTTGTGTAATTGTGAAACATAATAGGACTATAATAATCCAATCAACGTCATTATTTCCGGCGATTATGCATTCGAAAGTGTCTCGGTAAACTCATTTAAAATACATGGGAATGCGTGATCATGCGACTTTAGAACTTCACGATAGTACACCATACTGACGATCAGTATACCGTAAAATAAAAACTGAAAACTCCAAATCCATGCAATTGACACTGAATGAAATCACAAATCATGCTGCCAAGTACTCTGAACAACGGATGCAACGGATACTAAGCTATATTTCGAGTAGTAAGCAGCAATGTCACTTCACTTAATAAAAAGCTACACAGTATAATAAAAAAAGAAAAAGAATAAGTATTAGATTGCAAATTTTGTGCGTATGCAATATCCTACGATACATAATATAGCCAGATATAACCAATTATTCGTAAAATAAAACGTGCATAATTAGAGACATTAATGTACCATTTAATAAGTCAGTAAAAATCACTCGACCGGGCATATTGTAAACTACAATTTTTAGGTTAGGTAGATCGATGATATTTATAGCTTAAGAGTTACTAAATTAACAAGCATATCACCATTTATTATTAACGCATTTAATACTGGCAGGATCTACAGTAACAAACTAGTGTTCCTTCCTTTGATACTTTTCAATTTAATTAATAATAAAAATTGTTAAATCAGTTGCAATACTATTTGATACATTTATAAAAGTATATCTTACTATAATATAGGAAAAAAATAATATAGGAAGATGGTAAAGCATTAATAATGGTATGTTCACGTTATCCAAAAATAATGAAGAAACGTTCCCTGAAGTCACAGTTGTCATTTCAAAACGTAATTATAAAAAAATATATCTAGTTCTTAACATCTGAATACTTGGAAAATGTGGTCCTCAACTGCTCCTTTAGACTAGCGATAAAGAAATGTCGTTTTGGTACAGACCTCTCGGTAAGTCCGGCTGCTAAACACGCCCAATCGAGTATCCAATAGGAGGAAAGGCGTCCGTTTTTATGATCCGAATAGGAGATGGTGGCAACAACTCGCCTGTAGGCTGCTAGAGGTGAACTGTCGTTTTCCAGCGAGGTGAGGAATAGATGGGCTGGCCGGTAACCTTGCTTTCGCTCTCCTCGCGGAGGGAGAGGCGGAAGGGGAGACTTCGACGCCCGCCACGGACTCCTCCTCGGAGACTTGAATGCCCGAGCCTCTGGTGTGCACCGCCGCTCCTCTTTTTCTCTCTCGGCACCGCGCGGCTCCTCGACTCTCAATGAACGGCCGCGCGTGCGATGTGCGTTTCGTAGCGGCGGCGGGGGTCTGGTGGAAGAGGGGGGACGTGAGGAAGGAGCCCCGCCCCCCCACCAGCCGGGCCCATCAGCCGCCGCTCCTCCCCTGCTGGAAGCAGCCCACTTTCACGACCTACATAAGCGGTCGCTCAAACTCTTCCGATGCCCGCCCCTCCCCCGGCAACCACCGACCTCTTCCTAGTCTCTCTCTCACTCTCTCCGTCAGTCTCCCCTCCCCCATCCCCTCTCGCCCTATCCCTCGACCCCTAGAGAAATCTCTTCTCGCTCCTCTCCACAAAACTAGTTTCAATTTGACACATGGCGTTTCAATAGTCTCCAAGCGATGGGTCGAGTATTAAGCTTCTCGAGGTCTTGTACGTCATTGTATCCATCTGCTCAACGATGAGAGCCTAGACGTATGGAAAGCAAATAATATGGTATCGCATTCTTATGCCTTAGGTGCTTTAAACACCAAGTGCCATCAAGGATATTATTTGTCAAAACTTTTCAAAGCTTATTTAAGCTGCAATCTAAGGCAGAAACGAACCAAATACACAGCTGGGTGTTTACAGCAGCTCGTAATTTATTTCGAATCATGATAAATGAATAAATCTACGGAAACTGAGGATTTCTGAGCAGAGGAGAAAATTATTTTATTTACTTACTACAGAATGAAAAAAGATGATTACGAACGCAAGTCAGAATTTGGCATTAGACTCTCCAAGAGAATACTCATATGTAGGCAGATAAATTTATTGCGATCCACATAATTAGTTGTCAGAAGTTATCAGCTCTTTTTCTCCATTTCTGTCCCATATCCGTAGTTTAAAAATAAGTTTTTAGCACAACGCTATCGTCCTCAACGCTTGTGTCCTTTACCTCATCAATATGATGTTCTTGCTGAGAATAACCTTCCCAATCCAGCCACCAGGTTAATTGGCACCTATTATTTTTATCCAGTTATTATTGTGGAGTTAAAATGTGGGATGCTCGAATTCTTCAGGCTTCGAGTAATTACGAGCATTTATCCGGGCAAATATTTCGCTAATATCTGACTTTCTCGGATAAGTGACGTGGTTCACTTTCTAATTACACATAAAGGCTCAGTATTTTTTCCAATCCATTTTCATGACCTCGTTTAAAAAATGTTTACTTCTCTGAAAAGATTATAATACTGGGATGAAGTTCCTTAGGGCGCACCTATAATTCCTGTGAGGTTGATATAATTAACATGAGCCAATAATACATTTGTGATAGGCTTTCCTCGAGGTCGTGGACTCAATGGGATACATTGTCGTTGAAATCTTTATTCCCTCATACCTCTGTCTATGTTAATTTTTTATTTATATTTTTACAATAAATATTAATTGTTGGTGGAGATGAAAATTGCCTCTAGCTAGTTAAAGTAATAAAATTTATAAAATATAAAATTAAAGTCCAATTGAGGCTGAAAGTTCTAGCTGCCTGACTAGATGAATTTACTGACGGAGAAAATTATCTTCTGAAATGATTTAGGTAGTGGCTACAATATGGGTTGATTTTTTCATATAGATAACCCAGGAATTTCATCACTAAGCATCGCATTATCAACGACTATTATGTAGTCAAATGTCATACAACACGTATTGAGTAATGTTTTAGATTACAAAAAGAGAAACAGCGAAGAATAATAAATAATAATATGATAACCGGTCAGTTTGGTGATACAGATACCTGTATGTAGGATTGTAATGTGTAATGTATCTGAGATATGTTCTTAAAGATACTAACTAATGTTAACTGCACTCTTGCAAGCTTAATGGGAGTAATAAATATAAAAATTATATATAAAATGTATTTTTGACGAATGACTTAAAAGCCAACTATTATTATATTTCTAGATATATACTTTTCGTTGCACGTTCCATCACGATAACACGTTAATCTGATAAAGTAGAATTGTATGGACCTATTAGTAGCACGCATGCATAGAGACGTTTGGTGCCTATGCTACAACCTGCCACATATTCTCGAGGCTGCTTGCAGGGAACTGGGCAAATGTAAATGTATGTAGCGCAAAGTGGAACTACTCCTGATTATTCGATCATTTATTCTTTAGCTGCAATCATTTCCTTTCTTGCAGATCCCCTGAGCTTCTCATATTCACTATTCAAACCAATTATGGTCCCTTTCTCGGCAGTTCCTTTCATTGCACAACATATCGACAATCCTCGCTGTCTCTCCCGCATTCTGTGATGATACGATTGTATTATTATTGTGGAGTGAAATGTGGGATGTTCGAATTCTTCAGGCTTCGCGTTCGCGTTCTTGTTGCGTTTTCTTTCTCGTTGAGTGACATTGTTTCGCGTAATCACATTCTTCTTCCCGCTATTATTCCTCAAAGCTAACTAAGAATGACCCGATTGTCACCATCGCCGAGAGGGCGCTCCTCGCATGCAATTGCCTTTTCACTCCCCTCCAGCGTCTAACAAGTCACTTTGTCGCTTTGCCTGCGCCGCGCCTCAGTCGTATCTTCGGCGCAAACACCCATGCCCATATTTCACGCTTGGAAATATTCAAGTTCCTCCTTCGCGGGGAATACAAGATTCGAACGTTTCAAGGTCGAAGCCATTTCCCTATGTCAACATAGACCTCCTCTCGCCTCTTACTTTCATTGTCTGGTTTACCATGGACTGCATCCAGCGTGGAATGTCTCTAAATGTGCTGAGGCCGTACGGATTGGTGATCGAGGTTATTTTGCTTCCCTTCCAGTACCAGGTCCTTCGAAATTGCGTGATATTTACAAGACAATTGTTGCTCTTTTAGCACTAGATTACGGAAGAAATGCTTAGTATTATTTCTAGAAAAGAAGATAGAATAATACCGACTTCGTGGAAGCTCATGGATAATTACAATATCTATAATATGAGGTAAGAAGTCATATAGAGTTGCTGACTAAGAAGTCATGCTGTGGTTGATAGGGAGGTAGACAAATTAAAAAAGTGTACTGAAAGATCCAGGAACACGAAGGGTATACTTTTTTATAGAAAAAGTGATACGACCTGATATTTAAGATGAAAACTGTACAACTTATAAATGTTCTGGCTCTGTGGAGAGAGTTAATATAAAGTAGTTAACATAACTAAGTGCTTAGACGAAGGATAGAAATTACAAGTAGTATATAAAGAGAGTTTGAGTGTTGACCTCCAAATATGTGTAGTTAATGGAATGGGCAGCAGAAAAAAAAGAAGCAAAGCAGGAGTGTTGGATCAAAATCAAACCTAAGCAGTAGAAGATCCACAGCGAAGAGGTGTTTTTCGATTTCATTATTGACCTCTTCATGCATATAATTGCATTATCGTATTGGTTTCATAGAAATAACAGAGTTATTCACAGGGATGACTAAAACAGAGATCGGTGGCTGTATTATAAAAATAATTTTAATACGGTCAAAAAATTGAACTAAGAGTCGAAGAACCACACCGCAAATCACCAAAAAGTTTCACTACCTACTCTGCGCGCCACTCCAAAGGAAATGTGCGAGGGAGAATTTTCATTTGATACACAACATTTGTGCTGCTTATGCCTCTTGGCTAAGAATAAGGGATCAGTCTGTGAATTGGCAAGAATAAATTATTAGATTTCCTCCTAATTTATTCAACGTGTGTAATAATGTTCTGAGGATTTTTCAGCATTTTTAATTGTTTTTCTGGTGCAAGGTTTGAAGACTGATGAAGGCAATGACGTTCATGATACCTACCTTAAAGATGTAAAATGCGGAGGGTATTAACTATTCATATTTACTTATTTTATGCTAAAAATCATCAACGAAACATTACAGTTTATTAGCTATTAAATTATATATTTTTGAACTGTTACACTGAGTTTCATTTGTTAATTTTTTGATAACTGATGTCAGCGTTTCAAATGACTTTCCTTTTCTGTAGTTTAACGAAGAATCCATAAATCATCAAATGCTCCATCTCATATCGCATTTCATTACTTTTTGAAAAATTCACGTCAAAGATTTTAACGAAGCATTGCAATTATAAATAATGTAATCTGAAAACCTACCACAAAAAAAGCTAAAATCAACTGGCCGCCGATAGACCAGGGTTGGAAAGCCCTAGAGACAGCGCGAATGAGCCTCTGTCGGAGCTATAGATTAAGATTTTAGCAAAGAAATCAACTGAATAGTTTTTCACGTAATAGGAGAGGAACTTACCATGAACCCCAACAAATTAGCATGCGAGGCAGTAGACGTTAAGCCATAGGAGAATACAGGAAAAAGAACTCGATTCTTCTCACTCCCTTCGTGTCACCTCTCAAATAGTATGAGCATTAAAATAAAACAAAAGAAATATCACGCTTCTCATCTCTATTCTCTCGTATTTCAATCGTTTTCTTCCATTTTTATATGCTGGTTACCTGAAATTATTTTTTAACGCACACCCCCGCGTTGACCTTTAAGGTAATAGAAAACTGTAGTAACTAGGGGAAAGCCATTGCTGGCGACATCATCATTTAATTTATTCCAGAATGGCGCAATCAGTCAAGGAAACACTTGGCCAATGCATGACCGCGTGATTAATATAAAAAGAACAGAATCATGTGGAACGAACATTCCAGAATACAGTGCTTTACTTTGATTGGAAATGTAGAAGCGGGTAGGATCCTTACGAAGCCACCGCGCCTCGACGAATTGAAAATTTCCTTCAGATTATTTCGTAACACGGGCTGCGATAATGATACTGTATGAGAGCCATGATCAGGCAAATTAGGGTGTCTCCAAAAGTAGTCAGTAATCTCACAGCAGCGATGAGTGGAGAAATCTGCGGTGGATGATCACAGTGGAACTCCGATTTCCGCGTCTCCGCCATTTAGAGTTTCCAAACACACTCTTCATTTCGAGTGGCAAGCATCATAGAGGTCTCTTCACCACTTCTCTTGCCACGGAACTTTCACGAAAGGAAGGCATACATATTCCAATTTCTCCGCGGAGGAATTTCAATCCCCTGATTATTTCCCTTCTGCTCACCTCGTCCTTCCCCGCCGCATTCCTCGGCACCCGAATTCCGCGGCATCCACTTTTCCAGGGCAGAGCCGCCCCGGGCGCGCGCGATTTCTTTCCGCTCCCATACCTCCCTCGCGTCGCTGCACCCTCGGCGATACGCCACCGCCTCTCCCGCAGCTTCCTTCGGGGAGGGAGGGGTCCACTCTTGAAGTCCTTCACTCCAAGGGAAGTAGGTGGCTGAAGCCAGGTCGCTGCCCACATGGAGGCGTCCCCGCCTCCCTCAAATGGCCGAACGAGAGATGCCTCACCCTGGTATGCATCGTCAATATCTACAAATCAAACTTCAACTATCCACTACTTACGAATTGTTTTATCCGCAAATGATTCACCCCGTCCACATACCCTAGAGATAGCTAGCAGGGCACTCAGTAAACGTCGACACGGCTGATCGCCAGATGTGCAATGGGGTCGTTTACCATATTTTTTTAAATTGCCAAATCTGATAGAGTTCGTACAATGAAAAGACCCGTAATTTTCCTTTTTTGATCTGTCAATTATTTCTCGAGTTGTAAGCGGCGAAAAACTTATGTTTTTAACCCTTTCGGATGAGTGGGCGTGGTGCAACCGCTGACGTATTTAGACTTCGTCCAATCACAACTGAGCCCGCGAAGCTACTTCGCCTTATCGCAATGGGGGATACACAGCTGACTCTGCCAATGGAAGCTGTTACGACAGGATCTGTGAGAGCAGATCTCCCGAGAACCCCGCTAGACTCCCTTCTCCTAAAAGCAGTCAAATACGGGAGGAAAATGACGTCAATGGTATCAAATCAGATTCTTCGGTGGGCGTCACCTTTTGCTTATTTAAATTTTTGATTTATGAGTGAATGGCTCGGGTTAGACGATTAATTTTTTCACTAAAATTCATTTTTCATTTCCATCTAACGATTTCGTGTACAAAATTGCGATTTCGGTTCCGATTAAACGCCCCCATTCCGCCGAGCTCAACATCTAAATCTATAACGGCTCTCTAACAGCACTTCCCAACGTACTTCATCTACTAACGTCATGTCACTTACAATGTTATCATAACGGCCTTTCATTAATCTCACCTGCTTCCTTAGTACACGTTCTAATTCTTAGATTAAAACCTTTCTCATACAGATCCCATATACTAATGGCATATTCGAAGTGACCCCTGATGAGGCACGAGTATTATTTTTCTCAGTTTCTCATCTCATTAACCGAGATCCCTTTTCGCGAATCCTAATCGACGGTTTGATAAACCTTTTATTTCACCCCACGACATACCTTCTATGATGGAGGCGCCCAAAAGGTTGCTAAGTTCTATGTTTCATTAGGTTTAATTCTTTAGTATTACTTCGGATGTAGTAATGAGTATATTATTATCCACCCTTTCAGTTTTACTTACTTACTTAGAGTACATACTTTTTTATCAGCTGATCTTTGCTATCAAGGTGTCCCATTCTTGAAATGACTAAATATGTGATCAAGACCATTACATGATACTAACATAAGTAAGTGGAATGGTCCTGTCATTCATTGACTGCTCTTCATCACCGCCTTTAAAAACTGGGATTCAGTTTGCTAGCGTCCAGTCTATGTATACTGTATATTCTTTAAGGGATTTGCAACTCTCAGACCATGAGCGAGAATCATACACCTAATTATGTACTTCTAGAATTAGGAATCAAGTCATTTGACGGCTAAAGTTATCACTCACCATCTTCCTATTCCTTCCTACCAACCTAACCGCGGTGGCCAGCACATCAGATTAAAATTGAGACTTAATCTCTTAAATAAATTCCAAGATAATATTTTCAGTGATGACGTTAAAAATATTTTGCGAACCACAACTGACTATGGTAGACTTGACCATAATCACAAAATTAGAGAAATCGATTGCCGAACTGACAGATTCAAAATGTCCTTCTTTCCTCGTACAACCAGGGATATGAATAGCGGTAAATATATCCAATACAAGTGTACCAATGGGTAGCATAGGTAGCTGCATATTGGTGTAAGGACTTTAAACCAACCCAACTAACAGCATGTTTTTGCATACTTGCTTTGCTATTTTTATTTTTTTTAATAGTGAAGTTTAGACTACCTAGTATATTATTACTAATCCTTTTTATGCATGACATGTAGTGCATGTTTGGTGAGAATTCACCCCCTGCCACACACGTTTACGGTAGATTGCAGGGTATTATGTAGCTGTTGATTTTCATCGCCATAATTTACAAGATTCAAGTGGATGATGATTGACTGCCGAAATTTCCTGCCTTTGCATATATATGTATTCCGCTATAACTCTTGAGGATTCCCCTGGGCAGCAGAGGTGTTCCAATCGCCGGAATTCCACCTCCAACCGGCTTGCCCTCCTGGATGAGGGCCTGCCCCACCACACACGCCCCGGGCAGCAGCTCTCTCCTCCCGCCCTGCCCTCCATATTTTCCTTTCGATCGGAGGAACCACCCCCAAGTCCTCTTCCGTCGACGGTTCCTCGTCCCGCCGAAACTACTTCCCCGCCCCGACTGCCGCCCCTTTAACCAGCGCTCTTTCCCCACCAACCTCACCACGGCCCTTTTCCCCCATTTCCCCTCCCCCCACCCTGCAAGAAAAGAAACCGACTTTTTATCCGGTTCCGCGTTCGACGGTTGGAAAAACGGCGACACGCCGACGACGGGGGAGATGAGTGCGGCTAGGGGGGGGGCTTTATAGCTCGGCGGCAGAGCTCCAGCGGCAGAAATCAGCCAATGAGAACACGCCTTTGGAAATCATGACGTCAGACCGTTGAGCGTCGCTGACTAGCGCTTAAACGGCTAGCGGCTGCCGCAAATATGCAGCCTTGCTGAATCCCAGCGGCGAGAAGGGAGGCCCGGTTAATTCGAATCGCCCAGCATTCATGGATGTGTTCTATTGGGGACTTTAATGAGCGCCTATCAGATGTATTACGAATATAAAGGTAGTTATGAAGTTTTAAAATTATAATTGAGGAAGGGAAGTTAATGCTATCCCAGAAATAAGAGTTTAGTGAAAATGTAACTATTGCAATGCGCGTACACACGTGGAGTAGTATCTCATTGTCATTTAATGTTTCATTGGACTATACATGCCATATTCAAGTTTTTTAACTAATACACAGCAAATTATTAATATATTATTAATATATTAATTATTATAGATGGTCCTGGTTTTTAAAAACGAAAATAAACTAAACTATTCCCTACAGTATTAAAATAAACTATCCCCAACTAAAATAAACTATTGCTGACAATAATGCCCATGCACGAGGAAAAAAGGAGACGAAACTCAACAAGTTAGATTCAACCGTGATCAGAGACACAAGGCGATCGTTCCAGTGCCTTGCAACGCATGGTGATCTTCTTTTTTCATGCCGCGCCGCAGAGCTAAGAAGGTCCACCGATTTCCTTCCGCGGCGAAATCCATCGTAAGCGCCGCCGAGCTATAAAGCCACCCTTACCCTCATTGCAACCCCCTCCCCCCTCCGAAATACAACTCGGGGAGAGTGAGTGCAGTCACCAACCTTGCAAGGTCGTGCATCCCTTGCCCCCCCTCCCCCCCCCCCTCCCCAACCCCCTCCCGCGAATCTCCAACAACATTTCACGCACACCCCCTTTATGCTCCCTTACCCCCTCCCTCCCTTTCGCATCTCTCCCCCACCCTCCGGGGCAACAACGCCCCCCAGATCTTGACTAACAAGTCCAGCGCAGCCAAGACATTCCGGAACGGACGTCATCAAAACCTTCCCCGAAAGCTGTTGGAGGGGGGCGCGGGTCTCTCGGATAAATCGAGATATCAGCCGCGGCGGCTCTTTCGATAATCGACTAGCATTCTATCTCCCTCATCGAATGCCACTCTTTTTTTTTGGAATTGGCGATGGCGTTTTCGCATTCATTTGCAGAGAACAAGGTGAGGCATCACAAGGATGTTTGGCTGGGATCGAGTCCTCACCAAACATTCGCTCCGTACATGTAAATACAAGTACAGATAAATCTGTGGAATTTTACAAAGTGAATTTACTTACATTATCAATATGTGGTTCCACAAAGTGAAGCCTAGCAATTTGTTATATATAAGCCTTAGATTGTTTCGACGCAGCTCTTCTCTTGATTATCCTGTCAGCAAATCTCTTCAAATTCACACACTTCTTCACATTCACATTCTTAACTACTTGCTCCACATATCTCATCCGAAGCCGTCCTTTGTCATTCTTCCTATTCACTTGTCCTTCGACGATTGCCTTCATCAGGCCATCGTGTCTTAAATTATGGCCGATTAAGTTGTCCCGACTTCCTCTGAGGGCTTTCAGAAGAATTTCTTTTCTCCCACTCTTCTTATGTCATTTTATTTAGCTACTCAATATATCCATCTTATCTTCATCATTTTTCTGTAGTACCACATTTCATGCCATAAAGAACACAGAATCATGATTCACCCCGAGGATATTCATTTCTGAACCCTTTTTTTATTTCATTTATGGCTTTCTTGATTATAAGCTTTAACATTTACGGGAGGCAGTGTCCTTGAAATGCTAAGAACCTTTACAATGTAGTAAGTGGTGACACTGGTCTCTCAATGCCTATAATAAGTATTTCTTCTTTATTGCCCAATCTCATATTTAACTTTAATCCCGACACAAAATAGCAACTCCAATTACTTAACGTATAGTTAGTAGTATTGGTTAAAGTATAAGCTTACTACAATGCCAAGAACCTTGTCTAAACTTTTCTTTATCATTAATAGTCCACTGCTAGATCAAGATTTAATCATTGCATCTTGCATTTTATATGCACCGTGAAAAGCTCTTTGGTGATTGTAGGCTACTACAATTCCATTCAGAATTATAATATTGAATACCAATCCACGTTGTCAAAACCTTTCTCCAAATCCATAAACACAATGAACGTTGGTTTGTTATCCTCCATTCTCTCCTCTGTGACTCAAAGGGCTAAAACTGCTTCTTCTGTGCCCTTGTTTTTACTGAATCCAAATTGACCTTTACACAGGAACTTCTCTGTTTTCGCCTTATTTTTATATGGATGATCCATGTCAATATCTTCAGGGTGTAGTCAGACTTATGGCCCTAAATTTTTACAGTACTCAGCCCTATTCTTGTTACTGCTTATCCGACGAGTAAAGACGCTTGTCTCCCATTTAACTTTTATATGTAGAAGTTACACACCAAAACCTGGAGGACCAACTCAGTGGCTTTAATCTAAGCCTCGGCATGTATTAGTTGTAAGATTTGGTTGTACTAAATTTCACAAAGAATCCACCTACTTATTCATTTGATACGATGTCTAATGTGATCACTAATTATTCACGGAAGAAAGATATTAGATACCTATCAGTTGGTATACCACACATCTAAGCTTGCATACGTGATAGAATCGAAATAGTTTACGGAAGTTTTCCAAATATATCTAACGCGAAAGAAAGACAGATCGGCTTCAAACTTGCTTATATCATTCAGAATAAGTTATAAAAATATAGAGTGAAACTGATTCTCATCCTTTTTATTTAATGCACATGCCATGAGGGCCAATTAATCACTTCGAGGGCCAATCATGAGGCTTAATAGGCCCGCATCCAGATTATTTTACTGTTTGAGTCATATCTACTTTGCGGTCCAATTGGCAGCCGTGCAAAAACGCTTATTCAAACATGGAATCGGTGTATGGGTCGTCATTGAGAGAGGTTGATTTAGACGTCACATGACAAGAAGCGATTATATGCAAAGTTATATTATTATAGCAAAGATTATAAGCGGTTAAATGCAAATACAAATGAATTAGGCGAAAAATTGGGTAATTTTTAAATTTTACGAACTCGAAAAAGGAGGTATTTTGATAGCATGGAGTCAGGATTAAAATATAACCCTTTAAAGCGGATAAATATTTCATATTCATGACTCCTGTATGAACTTTCTCATCCCGCCTCCGTGGAAGGGACACCAAGTTGACACGTCCCGAATTCCGAGCCTCGACGCCACTGAGGAAGGCGAGCCAAGAACATCGGCGAACGCCCTCGTCCCCCTTCCTGCCTCGAGTTTCTCCGAGTGATTTCTTCGATAACTTATCTTATTTACACAGCATTTATGAAGTCCCCGTTATTTCAAGGAAACTCTCCCTCCTGCTGGGTCAGAAAGGCGGTAAAGGGTGTAATTTCCTCTGTAGATACATCTTCGATTTTACATCGAGATTATCAGACTTATTTAGCACACGTAAAACACTCATTTGTCTAATAAGGTTCACTTTGTAAATGTAGTGAAGGGAGGGGATCGGGTTGGTGCGGTGGCTAGAGTACTGGCCTCCCATCACGATGGCTCTGGTTCGATTTCCGGCAGTGGCGGATTTTTCAGTGGCGAACCGGTCCCTTCTTGAGTGCATAGTGGAGGGAAATCCAGGTTCAGTACTCCGTCCGTCAGATGGGACGTTAAGCCGAGGTCCCATTGATGTCTGTTGTCATGAGTAGGCTAATGACGACGCTGGGTTTCTCTCCACCCTCCCTCCGTTCCCTAAAAACTCCTACCATTACCCAATTACCCACCTATCCTGAATGGCGCAAATGACCTCATCTGTCGGTCGCCTCCCCTGAATGACATAACAAAATCATTAGCTACTTTGAGAAAATTAAAATTGTTCCAATGCTTAACAAATAGTCGACAGTAGAAATATTAAATACACGTATTAGCATTTGTTAATTGCCCGTAATTTTTTATGCAAATCGTGAAAAAAAAACAGTGAACTACATGTGTTCATTCCTTGTTTCTTTTCAGTTGTGGACCCTAGTTGGTGCATTGCTTCTGATAACAGAGATTTCTACCTTGCCGC
Organism: Platycnemis pennipes; assembly: GCA_933228895.1. NCBI lineage: Eukaryota > Metazoa > Arthropoda > Insecta > Odonata > Platycnemididae > Platycnemis > Platycnemis pennipes. The sequence goes on along the minus strand of OW121849.1, from coordinate 140,082,147 downwards.
AAAACATTACAAGCAATAATTCCCCCAGTGTATACGCTCTGGGGACCAGAAGGTATCAAGGAAGCACACCATTCAGAAATTCACCTACATTAAAGCATGAAGTATCCATTTAAGACAATAAAATGGTGCAGGCAAAATACATCGCCAAAGAAATCTTCTACAGTCAACTCTCTTAACTCAAATGCAAGGAAAAGCAATCCCCTTTGCTGATCCCTGCTTGCAATTACCCACCTAAACGGCGCAAATGACCTCAGCTGTAGGTCACCTCCCCTGAATAACTAACTAATGTGGTGGACGGAATATGGACTCTTTGAGCTCTGAAAGTGAAAAGGTTATTTTTTATATTTTTGCATATTTTAATCTGTTCGGTTTAAAAAGTCGTCAAATACTTTTCCTCATCAATTAAACAGTAAAATAAATTCAACGGTGCGAAAATGCAACGGCAAACTATTGCATGCCGGTAAATCACACGTATGACGTGACAATCTTCTTCTACTTGCCACTAGGTGGTGTTGCAGACGATTCCAAGCAGACGGTGTACTCCGTGAAAGTTTATTGACTAGTATCTGAGGTACATTTATTTAGTTCATTTATTATGATTTACTTTTATACATGTAATTTTAAATTATTAATTCAGTTTATTCATTACAAAAACCTTTAGTATTCATTTTATTAAGTGTACTATGAAGTTGGCCCATAGTCGAGCGAACTTCACGCCATGCTTCTCACAACAATAGCAGAAGATTCCGCGAGCACAATGACCTGGCCCCCTATTCTCGATGTTCCCGTGACTTAGGTTACCATGCGTTCAGCGAAACCGAGGTTGCGTTTGCCGCGTATTCCCATTTCGCGTGATCACCCAAGTGATAAGCTTCGGGGACTCTCCGCTGATCATGACGACATACCAAATACGTCATCAATTTTGGCCAATCCGGCAATGGCAAGGAGGGGGGAGGGAACAGATGAGCAATGAAATGTGGTATGCGTCGTTTTGTTTACTGAAGTTAACAGTTTGTTTACAGTAAGTCATCATCCATAATGTTAGTTAAAGAATTTGCAAATGTTTTTATTTTCGAAATACGAATATATTAAAATTCATCATTATGAGTTGTTGAATAATAATCTAATCAATCGTCTACTGATAAGGTAGGGTGAATATCTCGTAATAGTTCTTATCTTATGCCGAAGGACAAAGCCAACTGCCGAAAAGTTGTGATCAACCCAAAGAAATCTAAAGAAGACCGTGTCGCAAAAACAAATAATTCTTTCCTACCCACTTCGATATACTTCTTGTTAATAGAAAGCAATACATATTAAATAGCCATATAAGATGTTCATTGTACTAATGACGAGAATTAAGTTAATTGAACGTCATGTGAAGCAATGAGCAAAGCAAGTATTAGTCAATAGCGGTTAACATATTGAAAGAACTTGTGGAATGATGTGCTAATGTAGGAATATTTCATCAGTGTTGGATTCCAACTTTTTGTTAACTCTTGGAAATGTAGAAGACAGGTCAACACAGTATTCAACATTGCAGAAAAAGAGATTAATTATAACTCGATGCAAAGAAATGCATGTCATGGATTTTCTTGTCAAGTTACTATGCAAGTGATGACACTATACTTCAGCATTTTGAAAATATGAATGTGCATAGAATATGCCTAAGATGAAGTAAATGATTAATCACACTTAGACCATTAGGTATAGAATTGTTTTCACTGCATTACAAATTTGATGTTTTTTGAATATTTTGTCAATTATTTTGTTCATATATAAAACAAAAAGGCTTTGACAATGATGTTATAAGCAGTAACTTACACAGAAATATTTATCTTGAGGAAATTCATTGCTCTAGTAGCAATAAACTATAAGTTTGTACTTTAAGAAGGTAGGTTACATAAAATTTCAAAACCTTGCATGCTTTGAACCCAATTAGTTGAAGGCATACACTAGCTGAAATCAGAAATGCATGAATATGAAGTCAACATTAGGCATAACTCTTCCTGGAGTGTTCAAATTGTATATGTCTGCACCTACCCACTGAATGGAAATTCAAGTTGGGAGTGCTCTGTGTATCAGCAGAGTATAAATGCTCACTAATATGCTCTAGATCATGGGTATGTGCTTGTTTCTTAGGAACAATTCTCACAGGTGGTGCATTCTTTGCATACATGTTAGCCCAACCATTAATGCCAAGCCATTCTATTGTCACAATAATGTTGTTTTCTTAACATTGGATTGCTCAAATTGTCTAAGATAAAGAGAACTAAGAGGGTGGGTTAAGAAGGACAAAGCTTAAAAATAAATGAGGGTATGATGCTTGGTGAAGGAGTTGATACAACGACGTGTGATGTTGGAGTACAAGAAACCAAATTTTAATTCCATTTCAGAGAGCTCTGGTGCCTTAATAGACATTACTGCAAATACTGCCAACTGAGTTAGGGTAAATTCTGACAGAATACCCATACTGATATCATAACAAGTACTGGCACACATCACAGGTTAACCATTAATTTCAAGCCACTGTATCACAAAACTAATTGCATTTTCAATATTCTGGAAAAAGGTATGCTTTGGAGGAGGGCTAGGAGGTGATCAATCAATCCATGCAAATGATTTTATAAGTTGGATGGGTGAAAATCCTCAGGAAAAATAAAAGTTCCAGGAATTTTGCTACATGCAGATTATCATGGATTGAAAATATTTTGCCTAGGAAGATGATAAAGTGGCTGATGCTCTTAGTGTGAAATACTTAGTGGAGTAAACATTCAAACATATTTCATGTAGAGTAACATGGATAAGAATGTGATGTTATTACATCACAAAATATAGATACATGCCAAATGCTCAGACTAGTCTGCTGCTTGAGCTCATTAAAATTTGGGGCCTCATTATGATGTTGTCAAGAATAATTTAGCACTTCCACTACATTAAATAAATAATGCTATTTTTTTTAAATCTCTAACTTTTAATTTGCATTTTAGCACTGTCAATAGAATGTAAAACTATGATGGTATCACACATCACTGCGCATGTATTGTAATGAACAGAAACATGAAATTCTGACAGCAAATAATATCCAGCAGGAGAAATAAATATATGTCATGGAGCACCAGAAAATTTCTGATATAAATACCAGCTAAAGCAATGTTTTTCCCTCTTCAATGATGCAATATTTAATTGCAAGAACTTTTCACACTCCCTCCTACATCTACTTATATATACTGAAAATCAGGCATTATCTAAGATTTGATACATTACCTTTAGGGATTGATGAAGCATATTATCAACCATTACAATTAGAAATTCCGACCCATGTGAGCATATACCTGTATACTACATTGAAATTACAACTCACAAAATTGAGTGCCTTACCTATAGTTCACAAATATTTACCAATCAATTAATTAGGGAAATTTTGAGTGAGAAAAGCGAAATAAGATGAAAGACACTCCTATTGATGATAATCTGGGTTGTAGGCTAGGGTGTATGGAAAGGAAATGTTACAGTATCTGCAATAAATTATATATTTTCATTTTGTGTCATAATTCACTCATGAAACATTCCACACACTGACTGAGGTAAAATTAGAGATAGTCAACTAACATGCCCTATCTAATTTGAAATGAAAAATTCCCCAGGTTTTGACACTTAAAAGGCCACACTATTTACTTGCCACGAAAATATATGTATGTAGAACCATCATACGTCTTAATTTGATTATGATTCCGATAGTATTTTAAATTGAAAAAGAAGCCATTGAGCGTACAACTTCACAAAAATCCTGCACCTTACGACATATACCGATGGTAGGTTTAGGTAGATACAAGTAACATAAAAACTAGTACTTTCAAGGACAATTATGAAGCAAACGCATTATTTCCAGCAAACGTAACACACAGTTGTGAAACAAGCACGTATGAAAACGCTATTTCCTTCATATATCCATTAATATCCTAGGTGAGAATGATTTATACCTTTTACAAGGTAATCTGCCACTTAACACTCAAAAGAGCTTTTGGAAAACATTTATTAGCACGGAAGTACATGATGTAAGCAAAGCATCGTAACATGAAGTACTCAAACACTTCATTCATTAAAGCACAAATGAGACAAAACATCAAATATGAATTATTCTTTGGTACTCACTATCAGCTCCACATACGCTATGGTTCACCAAAAGCCTAACCTTTTTCTATCCTAACTAAAATGTAAACATAACCACCCATGCCGAAGTGAGGTGAACCGCGACTTGTATTTAAGTTGTGTGATACAATGTGTCACAAAATGGCAAGAGCATTGTGTTACAAAATAGTTACAAGGCCATTTGAGAAACATATATCATTACGAAGTACACAATGTAAACAGCAAAACAAGAAGTCATCACACTACGATCATTCTGATACGTATCTAGTACAAGCACAAATACGTCAAAAATTTAACAAGAATTGTTTTTCAGAGCACGCCATTATACCACTTATGTTATAAATCACCCAAAATTGTCTTTTACTCATCATACTCGAAGTTTTACACCTCTCCCAAACTGAAATGAACTGTATCACGCAACTGATTTGGGTGATAGATCTTGCGATAGCTAACCTAGGCTGTAACCGGCCAATAGCAGAACCAGCATAAGAATGTGCTCTCTGATTGGTGGAGCGTAACCTGTGAGCGGGAGTTTAACACGGATTGCGATGCGTTAAGAAAGAGAATTCAACGTCTCACTTTTTGCGAGAATCAGGCGACTCGCCCTGGTTACGGGGCAGGTTACGAGAACCAGAATAGGGCCCCTGGAACCTATAAAATGACTATTAATACCATGTTCAACAGAGGAGACCGGCCAAGCTTCGATTATGTTCATGGGCGATTATTATTACATGTTTACTAGAGCTTTGGAGCTCTGAAATGCAATGGTGAGTTCATGAGACGATTACTCCCCATGCCTCGCAATGTAAACTGTTACGTCAGCAACAAGGCAGCGCACCCCCAAGGTTGTTAGGATATACAGGTTGTCTCAAAACATGTAAACAATGGAAATTCTTCATCTGCTCTGCTATTGGCTGAGCTTCGCGTGACGTCACTGAAGTCTCAGTGTGCCTGCATCACCTGAACGCTACACGGCGATTACCAAACAAAACGACGGAGCAGCAGTTATCAGTGGTTGAGTGTGAAGTTTTGCTGTCAGTTGAAGCGAAGATTCAAATTTAATATTCCAATTTTAAAAGGCCCATCTTCCAGGCCTATCTGCAGGATGCAGCAGTTGTTGTGCTGTTCCATCCTGCAATAAGGGTGCGCGCAAAGGTAAAGAAGGAAAGGCGATTTCATTCGAAAGGTACATACGTAATGCACACAAAAAAGCTATATGAGAAGCCTATTGGTCAGATTTTGAACTAATTAATTGAATTGTAAAAATATGACGATTATGATTGAATTGCAAAGAATATTTGTTTAATAAATTATGTTGCGCCTGCCAAAGTATTTTCACATAATAATGTTAAACGTTATTTTGCGCTACAATTACTGCTTAAGTGCTATAAAACGTAAAGTTACCGAACTTTAATACACTAGGTTTGTAAAAAATCCAAATTTGTGTAATATATAGGTGGAAAAGTGGAAAAGGAAAGATAAATGGAACCCTGACACAAGTAGCTCTGCTCAGATTACTTTAAGCCTACTGATTATATACTGGGATATGAGAGCAGAATTGTTGGGCCTTCCTATTCGACGAATGCTAATAGAGGATGTAATTTATTCTTTTTAATCAATGCAATACACTATTTAATGTAATATATTATCTGTTTTTGATCACATAAATACTGACCGACAACACAAATAAATATACACAATATAATAAATTACCCTCCTATTCGTTAACCATATCACTTTCACTTTCACTTTCTTCAGGCTCAAATTTACAGGCCATAAATCACTTCACAAATGATTACGAGCCACTTCACTTTTCACTTTTCACATACAAAACAAGTACCCTCTTAAAATTATGTACCTACAAAAGTAGTGGGGAGTGGACCGCTTTATCCCTCTAGTTTTATATGGAGTTCCTGGCTGATTTCCTCCAATATGCGATTCCCGCCTCCTTCGTGTACCCTGGCTTCTCCGTCTTGGCTGATGTTTCGTCGCCTGTCTCCGATTAGGTCCAATCCCACCGGATGATTCTACGACGTGGACTCCGCTTCCCTCGCGACTCTTGCTAGACCTCAATGCTTTTTTTTGATCTCACACCCAACGAGGGTTCTTCTCCGATCTGGAGTAATGTCAGACTAGCCCCTTCACTTTTCACTCTTGTTAGACTAGAAGCCACTTCACTTTTGTTAGACTACCAGCCTCACTTTTCACTCTTGTTAGACTAGCCGCCTTTACTTTTCACTCTTGTTAGACTAGCCCCTCACTTTTCACTCTTGTTCGACTAGCAGCCTTTACTTTTGTTAGACTCCCTCCCCGTCTCGCTCTCCGTCCCTATTTATATAGTCAAACTCCTCATTGTTTACGCTCGGCCACAAATTAGTTTCCCTGCGTAACATGCCGCGAGTTCAACAATAGCCACCGATACAATTTCTATTATTGGGATTGCATCTCCCGAATGCCCCGAATCACCATGCTCATTGCTAAATTAGCCATTGTCGAGGCCGACGCCATATTTCCCTATGACTCTGCATAAATATTTTAGACAAAACCCAACATGGCGGCTCCCCAAATCCCAAGCATGACATGGCTAAAATTGACACGTTACAAGGATGATGCACCAAGTTTAAATTTTTTCGTGGAATATGGCAGTCCATGCTCAAGTGTAGTACTTAGAAGGAGAGAAAGAATTCTTAATGCATAATGTTCCCCAAGGTTTGTAATTTTCTATAATGCTAAATACCAAATGATATTTATAGATCATACGTCGATTTTATGAACTGCAAATAAGAGATTAAGCGCTATCCACTTATTCAAAGGCAGGATAACTTTTTCAATTAAGTTCTACGTTCATCATAATTTCAATCCTAATTAATCGAAATTAATTTTATCTTAAAGTATCTTTATGGTTATCAAAACTTTATACTGGAAAGGCAATATATCCAATGGTCTAAACCTACGCTAGAATGGTATAGATATAATGCCTTTCCAGTAGTTCAGTCTAGTTTCCTTGATCCTACTTAGATTCTTTAGTAAACATTTATTTAACTTTTACTATTTTCAAAATTTGAGGTAGCCAAAATTTAGAAAAGCTGCTAATAAGGCACATCAAAGGTACTGCTGTATAATAAACTATACTTATCATGAGAAAAGTGAAAAATGTAAAGCAGTCTCTAGTAGAGAAGCATTTAAATCATTCAACTAGATAATGAAGATGATCTCTGAATGGGTAAATTGATGCCATAATGAAAGCTGTGAGTTGCTATTATTCGTGTAAGCCATAGCTTAAAAATATATAGAGGGAGACATTGCTTGGTTTTTTCTTGTCGTATCAAGTATTTTAATATGAAATTATAGTTAAATAATTGTTCATTATATATTCAGTGTGCTATGATAATTGTGTTGCACGGTTCAGTGATGCTCATTGTGATAGGCTGCTTCTTCTATAGGTTTAAGAGATAATCAGAATATAATTTAATAATGTAAGCTGAACCAGATTGAACTCATTAATATTAATTAGTGTGTGTACATGAATCAATATTTAATAAAAATTGAGTAAATAACAATGCATCATGGTATATTTTCAGGAACATGAACCTGAACACCAGATTGCATTGGCAAATGGCATGAAATGTGCAACTACCAATTTGGAATTACAGTCCTTCAAACTAAGCGAAGATGAAAATTCATTTAATGAAAATGAGTATCCACAAAAATTGATTGATCCTGACTATAAATCGGGGATCGGGTTGGTGTGGTGGCTAGAGTACTGGCCTCCCATCCCGAGGGCCCGGGTTCGATTCCCGGCACTGGCGGATTTTTCAGTGGAAAACCGGTCCCCACTTGAGTGCCTAGTGGAGGGCATTTCAAGTACAGTACTCCGTCCGTCGGATGGGACGTTAAGCCGTGGTCCCCTTGGCGCCTTTCGTTAAGAGTAGGCTAATGCCGACGCCGGGTTTCTCTCCACCCTTCCTCCGTTCCCTAAAAACTCCTACCCAATTACCCACCTATCCTATATGGCGCAAATGACCTCAGCTGTCGGTCGCCTCCCCTAAATAACCAACCAACCTGACTATAAATCAATGTATGAAAGCCATTTGATCATCCATGAGGCCCTTCAGAATGATTTTGGGTGCTAAAAAAATTAAAATTGTGTGGTTGTCCTGAATACAAAAAGGCATGTAAAGCCCAGAGGAGAAAGTGCTCCCTATAAAGCAAAATTTAATCCTGTAAATCTCCTTCTGCATTCAGTGTAATATATTACAACCTACACTTCACCCATTTATTGAATGATTTTTGTAGTTCATTGGGGATTTAGATTGTTTCATTTCTTATTATTAGTGGTGAGATAGCATTAATGTTTTCGGATCAGATGCATTTCCCCCTATAACGCAGGAGATGGATTACATCTGTACATCTGTAAAGCAGAGAAAATACATCATTGAATCCATATGGAATACAGCTGTATCGTCCAGATTACTTTTTAACAGGATAAATTCGTAGGAAGCATCGAATTTATCATTTTAATCGAAAATACCGATGTAATCCAGCAAAAAAGACATCAAATTTCCATATGTATTTCTGATGTATTCCATTGAATTTATACATATGTATATGTACATGGAAATTACATTAATTTTCCATATGTATATCCAAATGCATGGTGTAGTACCATGAGTACCATAAACTTGATCTTGATTGGGGAGTCAAAATTGGTATATTGATTCTAGAATGCCCACATGGCTAGATACGCTAGAAACAGAGCGATTCACAGAGTTTGATCTGACAAAATCGACCAGGTAGCAGTTTTGATCCATGAATAAATTAAAGTTACAAGGGTTGGTGATGTATCAGTGTACTTAATTCAGGGGAATACTGCCACTATTTCTAATGTGCATCATGTGCCAGGTTCATGAACAAATTTGCTATCTGTTTACAGATTGGTACAAAAGGATACAGCTATTTTGTTTCATTCCTGTGGGTGTTAACTGTTTGATGCTAAGACTTTGCATATCAAGGGGGTCATTCAAGTCACAGTAACAGAGGAGAATGGAATCTACAGTCTAGAATTAAAACTGCATACCTTAGATGACGATCTTGTCAGGATGGGTGCTCTAGGATTTTCTGCAACCGTTCACAATTGTTATGGCATTATGGGGTTCACAATTGTTATGGCATAAAAAGATGCAGATATTAAGGGGGCCTGCCAGTGGACTGAATTATTCCACACATAAGTTTCTTCAACCTTGTAAAATTAAACAAACCTTCAAGCAAAGTTTTCTCTTGGTGGATCCTGAAAGCGTAGGACAAATATTAAAAGCACAGGATGTAGTTTTTTGAGGAAGGTTTCAGGGAAAAGGAACCAACATCATGGCTGTTTTGTGGATGATATTTTGATATTTTGGGAAATTGATGGTACTGTTAAAGAATTAGTTTTATCATTGAAAAAGAATTTTGGAGTGAAAACCCTTGCACAGGTTAGCAGTTTTCTAGGGATGAGGTTAACAAGAACCAGTGAGAGAATTGAACTGGATCAGGAAAATTATATTTTAAAAGCATCCTAGTTAGGTTTCATATGTCAGATGCTTATCCTCAACACCCACAGATATAATTCCTTGAGATCCAGGCAACTGTCCGAATGTGCTTCATCAAGTTTTAATTGGTTGTCTCGTGTATGCGATGACCTGCACCAGACGGGATATTGCATTTGCTGTTTGAAAATTAAGTACATTCAATTGTAACTTTACTATGGAACGTTGGGAATGTTTGAAAAGATTTGAAAGGTACCTACATCAAGTACCAGCATCTCACCTATTCTAATCTGGTGACTTCCTTGAAGGTGATGCAGATTTTTCCAGATATAAGATTGACAGGGTATGTTTTTAAATATTCTAAGGGAGCCATACCATGGGAGAGTGAGAAACAATCATGTGTAGCTTTGTCCACGACAGAGAATATTAACCAAACTGCTTGTACAAGGAAGGCAATTGCACAGTGTGGAATTCTAAAGGAGTTCTCAAAAGAGTATTGCAAGAAAAGATTTGGCAGAGAATCTTTGTGCCTTTATAACGATTATCAGTAATAAAGAATGAAAATTGTGATGATGTTAGAGAGAGATCACGAATGTCGCGGTAATATATTACGTTCGTATTAGTATATCATAGGAGTTGCTTCGTATTTGATGCATGTAGATAGCCGCTCATGCTTAGGTTTTCGCTCCAATATTATTGGATGAATAAAATTACGATATGGTTAGAAATTGGACTGGTGACTTTGATGGCTCATCACATTCCGAATCGATTAGAAACCATTATTGCGTTTGGATTATTGAGGCTGCTACTATGGTGATGTTAACTAACATTACTTCATGCAAATGGAGTAACTCATTAAAACGGTATCATTGAAGTTAAAATGAGTTAATCAAGACACGACAATATTGCCGTCTGCACTACTTCCGCACTGATTACTAGGGGGACGTCAGTGACGTTACTACGGTAGCGGTGGCGCTAGCTTCGATTTAAGCGATTTGTAAACAACCGCGATTGAGGTAACCTGTACGTATATTCTAACAACCTTGGCGCACCCCGTCGTTTTTGAGCTTTTCCAAATTAACTTGAATTTTAAAGTAAATCTCTAGTAAACTGGGATTTCTCAGTCAATTTTTTTCCGTATAATGAACACATATTGGGGCATTAATCGATATTGATGAATTTTGTGTTCATTTATGAAGAAAACTACCCTTATCCGCTTTTGTTGCACGTAAGCCTGTGTTTCAGTCAATTATAGTACGAAAACCTTTAATTTGTTGTTCATATTGTGGCAAATAGTGTCGCGAGAAATTCAAATACAACTACATACCTATCGCTTGTCGGGCCCCACACTAGAGCGGGCATTATGGTTCACTCTTCTTCCCTGGCTGAAGAATGGGAATTGTGTATCGTAGGCCAATTAACTTCAACAATGCTATAGCAGATCCTTGCAAAGGGCGGAACATGACCCATTTAATCCTTTACCTTTGCCCTGGGACTATAAGACGTATTAAATGTGCGGTTGGCAACCTTTATTTGTGCATTAAAAATAAAACACATACGGTTTGGGAATTATTCGGAGTCATTCAAAGGAGGCAGCAGTATAGATGGAGTAAATACTGGTAATGCGTCAATTATGTAAGGTAAGGAATGTATTGGATAAAACTTTCCAGAAATCTATAGATATTAGTAGAAATTATGAAAATGAAACGTGGGCTATACTTGAGCAAAATTCTATCAGCATATAAAATCACTTTTGCTAAGGTCTAATGTTGCTATTATCGTTCATCACTAAAGAAGTCATCCTATTTTAAGGTACGCTCACAAATCCTTAAAAGAATTACATTCTTATCCTTCCATTCCTATCCTTATACCTTTCCTCCCGGTCTGAAGCGCCTATTACTGCGGAAACGGACTTGAAAACACCCATGATTTACATTTCCCCAATTAAAGCAGAATGTAAGTTACTCGAATATCATATTTCCTTCAGGGGGGGCTGTTGATGGATGGACTTCCATTCGTTTGGGATAGAAACCCTTGACCTTCATTGAAAATTGTAGACCAATTTTGCATCTGATTGTGAGAGTTATTTGCAAGGGTTGGGAAAGAATGGTGTCATGTTTATCTCCTCTAGGATATTGTTGTTTCCTTTTAGCTGTACAATTTTAAAGACCTCAAAACTCAACGATAGAATGGGTTTGACTAATATGCATCTCCTGCACAAGCATGACAAATTTTATATTAAAGTGTGTTAGAGTTGTAATCTAATACATAAATATGGGTTGGCAACATATGTTGCTATTTATGTCAGTAACTATTTATCTATATTGTTGTTGTCAACTCTCTGTCAGTCGTTCAATTTGTAAACTGGAATTTGGATGTGTCTGTGACTCGTTATTAAAACATCTTAGTTTAAAGCCGATATCTCAAGATATTATTTAACCTCTAACAGGTTATGGGCCCAGGCGACCGAAAAGGACCAGTTGTGCTTCAATAGTACTGCAACATTACGCGAGTGCATTTTTTTACGTATTGTATCGTTAAAGCGAAAAATGGCTGAGGCGTCAGTTGGAACTGGTTTGCCATCCTTGGAAAAATTGGATGGACGGGACAATTACAATATTTGGACATTCCAAATGAAGATGTATTTAGTGCATGAAGGTTGCGTTGAAGGCTACGCCGCAGATGACACATCCAAATTAATTCAGGACAGTCGGTGGGGCCAAAATGACGAGTCCGCGTTGTGGGCAAAAAGTAAAGGGGTTTCCGGGCGACAATCTGGTAAAGCAGTGCAAGTGGCTAGAAACGTGGGAAATTTGGTCACATTAGAGCCAAATGCAGGAGCAGATGGAACTACGAGACACACAGTAGCGGTTCATCGCATGGGTCCAGGACTGCACAAGGACCATCAGCTGTACCGAGTACGGTGATGAAAAGGAGAGAACTCTTCTCTCTGTGGCAGCCTTGGGAGCCAAACACATCGCGAGTGAAGCTGACTGGTTCATCGACTCCGGAGCTACGGTCCATATGACAGGAAGAAAGCACTGGTTGCAGAATCTTAATGATTTATATATATACCTATTAGATTAAGTGAGGGTGTTAGAGTTGTAATCTAATACATAAATATGGGTTGGCAACATATGTTGCTATTTATGTCAGTAACTATTTATCTATATTGTTGTTGTCAACTCTCTGTCAGTCGTTCAATTTGTAAACTGGAATTTGGATGTGTCTGTGACTCGTTATTAAAACATCTTAGTTTAAAGCCGATATCTCAAGATATTATTTAACCTCTAACAAAGTGCATACATGGTAGCATATCATAGGGATTTGGCATTTGCTTACAGAACATTTGCAATTCTGAATTCACAGCAAATTATTAGCAAATTCATATTGCACTTCGCTGAACTGCATTCTGTTTTTCAAGACACCACCAATGGGTGAGCGATGAGTGTGTAGTTAGGTCAGTTTTCGGTCGTCCAAGTTCGTTGCTAACACTAGCAGCAAGATGAAAATTAGTGGCAATGGCAAGTTAAGCTGTCAAGATAAGGGTAACAATATTATGACTGCTCCCACACGTGGTTTCACAAAGGGATATTTAGCATTATCTTGTAGACAGCGAATTGAATAGGACCCGAGAGATTCGTTCGCCATTAACAGATTAACGATGCATATTATAATTTCTAAAAGGCCACAACATTTTGTTTTGAAAACCAGAGCTCTCCTTGAAAACACGTTATTTTCGCGCGAACCGGGATCTTGAACGAGAAGGGAAGCCCGTTTCCTCTCAGAAACGTTCCCAAAGCCGAACAAGGCGTGAGTAAAAGTCATGATGTGAAATTCTTGTTGGTGTAGATTTTAGAGAGGAGGAAAGTGAGAAATTGGCGGATGACGCCCTGAGGTGCGAGAATTTTCCAAATCGAAGGAGGACGATTTGGAGATCGAATTCTAAAAGGATGAGATTGTACACCACCAACCACTTTCCCCTCTCTCTACTTCACTTCGCATTTATTACACGGCATTTACTGCATCTAAATGATGTGTTCGAAATAATTTCGAAATAATGCGTACGAAATAATTTCGAAATAATGCGTAGAATATAATTTCCCAAAAGGAATATATCGAACCGGAACGTCTATTGTTAAATTATTTCGATTAAAAGCGAACCGTAGAATAGATTGAAGAAATTCCTCTCGGGTTCTCCACCGGGTTAGTTGGTCCATGGCCGACGTTTCGATGCTCGACTCGTGCACCGTCATCAGGGCAGATGTGCCTCTTTTCGACTTAATATATTTCTTATTCTTTTGTAGCAGATTTGCGCTTCTTCAATTTTAGCATATTTGTCTTTTCTAACTCTTCTGGCTTCCTTTAAACCCATAATTATAACAACCCTCATCTGCCCTGATGACGGTGCACGAGTCGAGTACCGAAACGTCGGCCATGGACCAACTAACCCGGTGGAGAGCCCGAGAGGAATTTCTTCAATCAATTCGCCGGGAAAGCATACGCTCTTATTTCGCGTAGCATATATATCTAAAATCTGTCTTCTTGTGATTTTAAGTATCCTTAGAGAGATGACTAAATCTTTTTCTGACTTTTTTTCTGTGGTATTCCGGTCCCTACTTCTGCTCTATTGGATGAGTACCTCAAGTTCAGTACTCCGCCCATCGAATGGGCGTTTAACAGTGGAGCCATTCATTGGGAGAAGGCCAATATTCATACAGAAGATTCCAAAAGTTCTGACCGCATCCAACAACCCACCAATCCTGAATTGCATTAATTCCCTAAGCTGTTACTTACCCCTCATGATAGTTAACAAGATTACGAAATATCAATAATGACCAGATAATTTCTTTACGGTTTTTGCCAGTCTTGGAATAAAAGTCCCAGGCCAACGGAAATCTTCGTCCATTCTTTCTCAGAAATGTTCTCAATGCTCCGTCCGATTATCCCCGCGGAGGGTGGTGTAGTATCATGGCGCTCCGTAGTCGCAATCGCTTGCGCTCCTCCCATTGTTCCTTCCCCCTGTGGACCTTACTCTGCCCCCTCCCAGGGTTCCCCCCCCCCTCCCTCGACACCCAGCGGTTCACACGCCCCCTTCCCCCTCCCCTCCGCCCATTACCTTACTAACCCATTTCACCCGACCGTGAAGTTTTATCGCACTGCAATGCGACCACAGCACCATTCGGCCCGCCTTGATGCTCGCCCGCCGTGGGGCTCCGCAGCGATGGTGCGGGCGTGCTAGCATCGCCTAATTGCCGTGACTCGCGATCGCGTGAACAGGGTGCGCCGATTCGTACGAAGGAGAGAGGGTGACCGTCCAACATCGATGTGTGGTCCATGACAGTCCCAAAACGCTGCGGCAAGCACTGAACTATACGATCATTTTTTTCGCCAATCGCACCTCCAAAAACTACTGTATCATAAACACGAACGGATGCATGTAAACACTCCGCAGAAAACTGAAAAATTAACCGAAACTTCACTCATTTACAGCAAAGGCTAAGTCCCACCAGCAAAATGTACGATAGGGAGCATGAACTATGTTTTTATAACTCTTTGAGTATGAAGTTTCTTATCTAAAATGGGTTTGGCGATAATTTTATCGAAGAACTAAGTTTAGTTACAAAGATATTGCTCTTTAAAAATTGAACGTTTTCGGCAGCCTAGAAACAAGACGTCATCGCATGACGTCACGGCACGGTATCACTATGGGTGTTGTTTATGCGTTAAAGCGGGAGGTTAGTTGTTTAATGAATATTTGGCAAAAAGGTTTGTATTTATCTCATTTGTTGAATGCAAACGAATGTATTTCAGCTGTTTATTCATGGAGTATGGATCGTATCGATCAAATTATCCCTAAATTATGTAATACCTGTAATAATGCCCTGTTTGTTTTCACCCATAGAATCTCTGCTATGACAGGGCAATTGTTGTTATTTTAAGAGGGAGGACACCATATGGGAGTCAACCAAAGGAAAACTGTCTGGCTGTACTTTTTTAATTCCTTTTTCAATCATGATTTCGATCAAGAAACGGCCATAAACCTTGAAGAAATATGTTCGCTTAGTTTTATTTTAAAGTAAACATCTGCTTCCGAAGCAATATGGAACCTAAACCGTGCAGTGACGTCAGAAGGCGTTTCAGGTCACGTGACGTTTGTCAATTTTGGAGAACATTTTAATGCAATTTAACAACATTCGTGGTTGGCATAGAAAATTATGGCTTCTATATTTAAATTTGTGGATAAACGTCGTATCAAGTACGTCATTAATACATGGCAAACAAATTACATTCATATTCCCCATCCCTTACAATTTCAGATTCACATCCAAAATTTTTGAAAAATTGGCATTGTTCGGTCCCCTAGAGAAATGTATTGAGTGCGACTCGGATTTCGTTTCATAATAACATCATCAGGTAAGGATACTCGGTTTGTACTCAATAAATTTCTCTATGGGACCGAACAAAGTGATTTTTTTTTTTTAATTTTCAATATGAAGAGGTTACACATTGTTAATCCTGAAACCATTAGTCATGTTCAAATTCACAGTCTAGTTTCAGCTTCAATCCAAATTTCCGACAATATCGTCAACCAAAGTCTTTTATGTCGTTTAACCATTTTTTCCAATATATAGAAGCACAGATTCCCTGTCTATCCTGAAAAACAAGATAGTTTATCCGTCAGAAATAAGACGAAGTAATATGCGGATCAGAAATTTTAAGCGGAGCATAACTCCCGACTCAGACAGTCCAAGATAAAATTTTTTGGCGTCTTGAAATGAATATTTAAAATTGGATTTGTGAATTACTTGCCCCACATTATGATAGTCTTAAGTCGGAGACCGTATTACATGCTGAGGCGCGCTGTTTTCCTTGTGAATATACATGAATCAACCGCAAAACCAGTGAAATGGCCACCAACATGCGATTGTTCACTCGACGATAATTCATGGCATTAATGGAGGTGGCCCCCGCTACACATTTCTACGGTGACACACAAGCAGCAATACAGATGCAGATAAAAGGAAGCCAGAAAAATCCTCGGGGCAAGCTGGTTCCACATAAACGATTCCTTCATGAATAAACTAGGAATTCTAAGAATTAAACATCAAAGTCATGTAAACAAAAGAAAACTGTAACCGCCGATTACCTTCTCGCAAAGCCATTCGCTAGAAATTGAAGAAAAATACAACCTTCCTATAAAAATTTCTTCTAATCGCCCAGTTCCTCAACAAATAAACTTTAAAACCCACTCTTGATTATAGGTATACAATTAGATCCTGCAGCTGTTGCGGCTGCTGCTATTGTACTCTTATGATGTGGTTATTATTTCAAATAATAATAACAATAAGTAATAAATAAAGTTGATTACTTGGAAGAAGGTAATATGGTAAGGAAAGGCACCATATTGGTACGAACAAATATATCATATAATATTTATGCATACCATAATTGCCTACCATACTTAGTAAGTACTAGTCACATTAATTCCTGCCATTGGTAATGAATTTGCATCCACTTAAAGATTAAAATTGTGCTCAGAAGGTCAGATAGTCTGAGTAATTGGAACACCTAAACTGATAGCATTTATTACTTTGTACTTACTTTGTTACCTTCGGCATAAATTGTTTGTGATGCATCGTTAGATACTGTGATAAGGCATTATTTTAGTTTACATACGTGGTAAATTGCTGTACATACATACATTGTAAAACTAATTTAAAAATGATTAGTCTGAAAAATCCGGGTGAAGTGGTACGGCGCCGAAACTCAGTCTCTGGGGACAAAATGTGGAAGAAACAGTCGGCTTTTGAGATACAGGCATGGAGAACGAAAAATGCAAGATAAGTGCGAAGGAAAAGAGGGAGCACTAGAAATGGCAGTGGTAGTTGATTAAAGAAATCGGAGGGGATCGGGTTGGTGTGGTGGCTAGTGTACTGGCCTCCCATCCCGAGGGCCCGGGTTCGATTCCCGGCAGTGAAGGATTTTCACTGGAAAACCGATCCCCACTTGAGTGCCAAGTGGAGGGCATTTCAAGTCCAGTACTCCGTCCGTCGAATGGGACGTAAATCCGTGGTCCTCTTGGAGGGTTTCTCTCCACCCTTCCTCCGTTTCCTGAAAACTCCTAGCATTACCCAATTATCCACCTATCCTAAAATGGCGCAAATATCCTCAGTTGTCGGTCGCCTCCCCTGAAAAACCAACCAACCTTAAAGAAATCGGGATACCTAGCGAGTGGAAGGAACTAGCATTGAAGGGCGGGTGGGGGTGTTTCGAAGGACAGATGGATGACAGACAGGGAGGAGAGATCGACATGATTCAGTCGAATCCCGCTACACGGCATGTTTTGGAGGATTTAGTGAATTTCATATCTACATATACGGAGGATATGCAGCTATTCACTCAGAGAGAGTATGGCAGGGCGGTGACTCCAATGGCAGCCGTTAGAAACATTAAAATAGCACAGATGGCAGAACCCGAATCGATAACGCAACTTCATTTAATCATTTAGCTAAATCGATCGTGCTACAACAGGACGATTTCTCCCCAGCATCACGGGGAAGCGTTTCCAGGCAACACGATCACTCTCTCTCCGATAAGTGAGCTCGGTGCAGTCGCCTCAACCTCCGCGGGGAAAAAACGCGGAGTGCCCTTAAACGGAAGAGGGTGGTTTTATTTACGTTTCCCCTCGCGAGTGGCGAAAACGCGGCTTTCTCGATCACGAGCACCGAGGTGCACGACTCGGCCGCAGGCGGCGTGCACGACCGACGGAATTGGGTCACGGTCACGGCCGGCGATGTGCCTTCGGCCCCACTTCCTCTCGCCAGACAGATGAATGCAGTCGTCCGAATGGGCGGCAGGTATCTCCTGCCGAAGGTCACGGCCCTTTCTTTGTTGGGCACCGATCCCATCCTCGACCTCGCCCACCAACCACTCATGCCCCGTTCACACTACTAGCTTTTTACTATGGTAAGGCTTACCATAGTTGGAAAATGGCCGTGTGAACGCAGGTTGCCGCTAAACCTAGTAAACTTTTCTACCATTATTGAGTTACTATAGTTGGCGCTAGTTACTGGTATTTTAAGGACGTGTGAACGCAAGTTGGTAGAAATGTGGGTAGAAAGAAGGTTTGTTTTGAAAATGGAAGTTGAAATGAACGTAGAGTGCTTGAAGACGAAGTGACCGGATCGCACGATATGGATTGTAAATGATTCTTAGTTACAACGATATTTATTTAATCACACTGTAATATATTTTAGTAGTTGTAATACCACGTTCCACTGATTCGGTTGTTCAATAATGGTTTTAAATAGTTTGCTTTACCTCTGAATCCTGAGTACGTACGCTTATATATGTATTGTATGTGATTAACTTGCCGTGAAGAAAATATACATGCAGAAATTAAGTAACTAAGAAGTTGCAAACTTTCACAGGAAATTCGACTCGTGTTATTTTTTACGTATTCACTCCTTAGGTCGGAATTAAAACTATTTTCAGCATTATTCCCTTAAATAGCTCCTTTCACAAACAGCATAATATGGTAAACTTGGGATATCGGATTTAAAAATACTAAATATTGATAAGAGCAACAAATTCATTATATATACTTGTAATTATTCTATTTGGATACATGAACTTGCCTACGAAATGGGTTAACACGAGCGATAAGTTATTGAGAGGTGAACAATTAATCATTTCGTAGCGTGGCGTTCCATGGTTGATTGCATTTCTTGGTGCGTGATGCCTGCATATAAGCTAAACGAATAGAAATACAGGCAAGGAAACGTTAATAATTTTAAAGTGTCAAGGTATTAGTTGAAATATGCGAGGAAAAAGAGGTAAAGGTTGAATGTCTTAAATATCTGGAAATTAAAGTCATGGAGGGCGTTCATCGTTGTACAACCTTTACATATTTTTAACGTATCACTTTGGAGTTATTCAAAGCAAATGTTAATTGCATTCAATTTTATATTTAAAATTGATGTTTAGCAAAGTAACTAACACAGAATCCGTACCTCGAAGATGCGACCCACTGTCAATCATGAGGAAGTAATTTAAGAAGAATATTTTGGTTCATTTATAAAAAGGGATCTAGGAAACAACATTAATAATTTTCTATAAAATAACTGCATCTAATTTGCACATAAGTTAAAATACGCTTCCAATCTTTGCAATACAAAGTCGCAAAGTCCTTCCGCTACCCTACCCTCCATTGTTATTTTGACTTAATTTCACTCTCCAATAGATGTCACTAGAGTCTTTACGATGGTTTTGGGTAGGCCGTGTGAACGCAGGTTAGTTTTGGCCGCCATATTAACTATCATTCTACCCTAGTAGTGTGAACGGGGCATCACTGTCTGCCCTCACCACCACTTGGTTTCAAAGCCTGTCCCGCCACCCTCAAAGCCCCCTGGAAGGACCGGTGGGAACGCTGTAAGTAAGGGTGGCATTGGAAGGGAAAGGAGGAAGGGTGGGAAGGAGCCCGGCGTCGGCACTGACCTCTTCTGAAGGCAAGGCGCCGAAAAGGGGTTCCATCTTCGCTTTAATGCCGATCCTGCGGAAGGAGTGCTCGTCTCTTACTGTTAGTGCTCCCAGCGCGGCATCAGCGCCCCATTGAAAAGCCTGTCACTGCCGGGACTCGAACCGGCTCCGTTGGGATGTGGAATAAGAACTCTCGACTCCACCCAGCGAAAAATTACTCACAGGCTATTCTTTGGAACGTAAGGACTCACTAAGTTCCCTCTTTACTTAGTTCTATAGATAAAAATCTATGGAAAATGGAGACTTCTGTATAATTTTGTGGTTGTGCAATTTAAAACAAAATTCTAAGGAAACCTTTGCAAGGTTAAGTTCCAAATTCTTACTGTAAGGAAGTCGGGAATGGCTGAACGGAGTACCTCCGCGTCCTCATCTCTCATGTCAGTGGACTACCCTTGGGGATAAGCAGAGCGGTCAGAATGTATTGATATTGAAATGAGAACAATTTAGTGTCGGGGCATTTGCGAGAATTGGTTACATGGTGAAATTAAATAGAAATAAAAAAACCTTTTAAATATCTTACACAAGTAATGTCATTCAATTTTAAAGATATTCTAAAATGAAACGCTAGTTTAGAGTAGAATTATTAACGATTTTAAAGGTATCATTCACCTTATACTGAATTTAGATGTGATGTATAACGCCTCTGGATATCTCATTCAAATATTTTGCAATATTTATCTACTTTGTCCTCGTAAGTCACGATTTCCTTGATACTTACACGGAATATGAACTGTATGACGTCCTTAAGAGGGTATCCATTTAAGATGGCTGAATTGCCTCTGTATGTTTTCATGAACGCCACGTAAATACTCGAGTAGGCTGACATTAATACATTACATTTACAAAGTAATACTTACGTTAAGCAAATTATATTAAATTGATCAGGCAATCCAGTGTTGGTAAATTTGTACAAAGTCAATCATAGAATAAGGTGTTTCTTTGAGGAACTTGCTTATGTCAGTCATTATAATTGGCCTATTTCCCTTCATATGTACGCAAAGGTGACATGAATTTCTTTCGGAATAACCTCATTTGTGGTGATATTTCATGTAAAATAATTCTTTGATTGTAGTACCAGTAAACATTGGTCTAATTTGCACAAGCACTCTCATACCACCAAAGTTTTACATATATTAGAAACCAATTGGACACCATTTCACTTATACAATGCTATGGATGCCATCCAATCCAAGACAGTTTTTATCACCTTAATTGCAGTTGTTTTAGTCTTAATGGAGTATATGTAGGAATTCTAAATCATGTTCCCTTTCGATTTGCTTCCTGCTAGTCCTTCTATCGTTAGATATACGTGTCCTACACTACATTTAGCTACTTTTCCTTTGTTAGACCTCATTTGGAATACGCTTTCAGCATATGAGATCTTTACGAAATAGGCCTAAATAATGAACTTGAACGTGTGCAGCGAAAATCGGCAAGATTTGTAAAGGGACGGTATGATAGCTATATTATCGTAACCAGTACTAATCTATGGACTAAAATGAAAATTATTGTCAGATCGTGGGTTGAAATTTAGACTTAATCTTTTAAATAAATTCAAAGACGAAATTTTTACTGATGACGTTAAAAATATTTTGCGAACTCCAACTTACTTATGGTAGACTGGACCATACTCACAAAATTAAAGAAATTGATTGCCGAACTGACAGATTTCAAATATCCTTCTTTCATCGTACAATTAGGGAATATCTGTAAATATATCCAAAAGCATAAATACGAGTTTATCAATGGATAGCAGAGGTAGTTGTATGTTGGTATAATGACTTAAAGCTAAGCCAGCAAACAGCATGTTTTTGTATGCAATAGCATAAATTCCACAGAGAAAAAATCCTTCAATTTGTTTGTGAAAAAATCGCGATCCTTTAATATTTTTCAATGTTTTTATATGCTTTCTTTGCTATTTTTATTTTTTTTAAATTGTAAAGATTAGATAGAATATTATTACTGATCCTTTTTATGCATGATACGTAATGCATGTTTGGTGTGAATTCACTACCCGCCACACATATTTATAGTGGCTTGCTAAAACCGTCAATATATTATATTAAGTGAAATTATATTATATTAATTATAAGAAGTGTGAGTCTTAACAATGGTAACTTGAGATGATTAGCAAACGCTTGCAAATTCTGCATTAAGATCCTAATTCAAAGATTGCTAAGCCATAAAACCATAATTTTTAAATCCGAAGATGAATTATAGATGTAGATGCACATATATTTATTATGGCTTTCTTCTTGTAAGATGCCGTTAAATTTCCGTCGCGTTTCTGTTTAATGTTCCCGTATTAGCTGTCTTTTGTTTTAACTTCTGTCCTCTTCATCAGAATCTGGGATACTTCCATCTTTGCGGGAGACCTCATAAGATTAGGTATGCATATGTAATTATTAGTGTGGCAAAAAGCTGTGTACTTGCATTCATATTCTATCCAAAAAAATACAATCTTAGCTAATTAACCCAATGGTAGATTATCAGAGTAACGTAAGAATTTCGGATACAAATTAATATCTTTTTTATGGTCAATATGGCTCACGTATTAATACCTACATTGTGTCTTTTTTTCCTGTTTACCACTGGGGTGGTATAGCTTTAACAATGCGGTGATAGAATAAAATTGCTGAATAAAATGCAAACTGAAGAGGCAAACAGAGTAATGTGGGTAAAAGTTTTTAAAAGGAGTAAAGTAGAGCAGAAGAGCCGATAGATTCCACACTTATTCTGAGATATCATGGATTTGCGAAGAACATGGAGTAAATTAGAAGGAAAAGCCATACGGGAAAGCCAAAGGATTAATACATGAGCAAGATAACCGAGGACTTTGGAATGATGAAACTGAGCTAACCTTGAATGGAAAATAATGCGGGACTACAATTAATTCATCTTCGGATTTAAAAGCTATGGTTTTGTGGCTTAGCTATCTATGAATTAGGATCTTAATGCAGAAATTGCAAGCGTTTGTTAATCATCTCAAGTTGCCATTGATAAAATTCACACTTCTTAAATAATAGTATTAAAATTCGTCAATATATTGACGATTTTAGCAATAAAAGTTCTAACATGTTAATTCTGGTCTATTATTTATGACTGCCTACCCTAAAATTATCCTTATGCCAATTAAAAGTAAATTGTACGAGTAATCTTTCCTAATTTAATCTAAGATCATTCCGGAGTTGCAATGGAAAAATCCATCCTCAGATAAAACGAAGAAACGGCATTAGCATGCAGTGCATAGCACGATATTGCACCTCTTCATTGATTCCATCTCCGCCAGCGGTATTTCCTTGAAACATTCATCTCACCTCTGATCGGTACATTGGTGATTGTACTAGGTTTCAAGACCCGGATGAAAAATAAGAATCATAACTATTCCTGCTTTAAGCCCTGAAAATCGTATTCGACGCATTTATCGCATACGACTGGGCCATCTACACCTACGATACGATTTTTAGTGCGCTGACTTTGGACTAAGTGTCACGTAAAACGGCCTCTATGACCATGGCATATTTTTGAAGAGATTTAATCCAATAGTGGCTTTATCGTAAAAAAAAACCTTTGGTGGCGCCTGCTCCCACGCACTCGCTTATCAGGGGACCGACAGAGGCCGCCGCAGACGCAGCAGAATCAGTCACAGTATGCGGGAGTCGTTGATTGCGTCACTGGCTGTCAAGGTCGTTTTACGGCAAATGATCTTCAGCGTGAATCAATTCGCGAAAGAGTTCAAGTGACGACCATAAATAGCTTCCGATGTAGGGCGTTTTACACGGCGAAAGATCATTCGAATTAATTCCTTGAATTTTCTGTGCTGGCAGAAAGCGCAGTGGTAGGCCTATCGATTCACGAGAAATGTCCGACCAAGGTTTATAAACAACCTTGGTCGGGGATCTACCTATTTAGATGGTCGGAATGGTTTGTTTACGTTGTCTGATATACGTAATTGGTGAAATAAAGCATGGTGTACCTATAGTAATTATAATATTACTGAAATAAAGATTTATAAAGACAGAGGTGTAAGTTAATCTGAAGTGAAGTAGATCTATCAATGATGGATCGGTATGGTTTAATTTCCGTACCCGCTGCTACAGTGTCCATTATAATGCCACAGTTTTGTCGGAGAAAGCCAGAAGGAGACAAAAAAGAGAGGAGAAGCAGATGTCGAGGTATGCTAAGCCTGATTCAAAATGAACTGCTTTTGAAAGATTGTGTGGCCCAATAATTTATTAAGAAAGACGCTGGAGCGATTTAATACTATTTTAAATCTCACCAGACACGATTATGAAAGATTGGACACGACGACGAGAGGAGTAATTTCTGTAACAAGATGTACAGGCCTTGTTCATCCTTTGATTTACATATTGGTCATTATATTGGCAGTTTACTACTCGTATCCGGATAGTTGTCGCGCTAAGATTTTTAGCGACGGGTGAAACCTATCCATGACCGTACCGTTCCCTGATTATCCAACAAGAATTAATCAGGTTACAATTAATATAATTATGTTTGAAGTATGTAAGATTGTTTATCATAATAAGAAATTGAACTATTTAAAGCTTAGATTTAATGCTATTTGTTTTAAATTTTCTCAGTTAGTGGTAGTTGTGATAACAAACAACAATTAGGTGAAATCCTCATGAATGGCACTAGAGCCAACGGAAAATTGCCTTTGGAAATATTTTAATACATTGTTTTCAGTTACAATTCTTATGTTCTTGTCCAATATCTTATTGCTTTATACTTGTCACGAGAATGATTAAAAGAATCGAGTAACTATATAACATATTATAATAAACTCCGGCTTCGTCCAAAGCGTGTTTAAACGAAGAACTTAACCAGGGGCATACTCATGGACATCACCTATGAGAATTATATAATCTTACATATGCTCCATGAGGACGAGAATTTGTTAGATAAGTACGAGAAGTACAGCTATTGGACTTCGTCCAACGATTGTTTACTTTGAATCCACTTCTACCCTCTCAAAACCCAAAGACGGACGTCGTACGCTCGTATTGCGCGATCATTAAAGAAAATATACTATCAAAATTAGAACATATTCTAATTTTGATCACATGATCATATGAATGAATTTTCGTGCGATGAATTTTCATTTTTACACGGCGCATGAACGTTGTGCGCATGATATCATTCGCATGATCATTCTCCGTGTAAAACGGACTTCGGGAACCGTCCCCTTCAGCCTTAGCACTCGCTTCGGGAATATGGCCTTGACTCTCGACCTTGGAGCTAAGCGCAGTAGTTATTTAAATTTTATGTGTATACCAGGGGGCCCTGTCCCCCTGTTTACCTATGGCGAAACAATGACTATAAAGTGGGGGCCTAGGTTCGAATACCAGTAGTAGCAGAGATTTTTCAGTGGTTAACAAGAACCTGGGAGTAGTGTTCAGAATGCCATCTAGAGGACTCTGGGCGGCCCTACCCCCTACTTCTTTTGCTCACCTCGCCATTATTTTTCATCGCTAAGCTATAAATTTCTTTTGTCGTTTGTTAACAGGTTTTCCCCATTCACTTCTCATAGGCCCAAGGAGGTTTGAAGTTTTAAGGATAGAGCACATACAGTGGCGTAGCCAGGATGTTCTCCAGGGGGGGGGCAAAATAAGTTAGCGTTCCATAACACAAGTTTGTTTTTGCCCCTTCATGAAAATGTTAAGATTTCTTTACAATTTGTATTTATTATGTTTCTCCCTCTCGTTGAATGTCAACGGGCATCTTCTGCTAGTTGACCTGTAATTTTTCATTTGACTAATGAGCCAGGGGGGGGGGGGGGGCAAGCACCCCACCGTGGCTACGCCCCTGGGCACATACATGCTAGCATACGAGGGACAATGAAGCCAGAAAAAGGGTGCTTGGGAAATCATTAGGCCCTCTTCGGTGCAAAGCTTTGCGTACTCTTTTGCCTCCTATGGATTTTTTACATGAATTACAATATAAATGATAATTGAAAAGGGTTGGCGTGGTAGCTAGAGTGCTGGACTCTCATCAAGTTCTAATCCCAGTAGTAGCAGATATTACTCAGTGGTTAACAAGAACCTACTTAGTACTGCGTTGTGAGTTCGTCAAGTTGTGTACTCCATCATTCGGATGGGAAGTTAAACGTGGACGTCTCAGCGCCTTTGGTTAACAACAAGCTAACACCTATTTCAGGCTTCTCTCCAGCATCGCTCCATTCCCGGAAATATTTTTACGTCTTCGCAGTAAGTCACCCATTCTAAATGGCGCAAATGACGTCAGCCGGCTGTCACCTCCTCCGAAAAAACTTCTCCTATTAAGCAATAGTTGGTGTCGGGCCCGAAATTCACCGAAGCGGCGTCAGTAATCTTCATAATGATTAATTTATACCTGCATGAATGCATTTTTTTCAACTGTTAGATAAATAATTCTGTTCCTAACAGTGGGTAAATATGTAAGTTTTTTAAGCTACATATTTAGCGTTTATTTCCTGGTTGCGCACTTCACGATTTTTTATTTGTTTTTCCTTTTCAATGCCGAACTACCCTTAGCTTTACTAAGTGCATCAAAAACTTCATCCGTGAGTAGTAATTCCATATGTCCGTGGCTACCGAAAATGGCGCACCTTGCTGCAATGCCGCCTCCAGTACCTTCTGACCTTGCATCGGCCGACCTTTCCTTGCAGTTAGTGCCTAGCATCATAGCCAATTTTGCTTGACAAATCAGCTGCGATACAACCTCCAGTACCATCTAACTTACTTGTAAAAGCCTATATTTTACATAAATTCTTATGCCAGTCAACTTTAACAATGCCTTCGGTCGTCGAGGTGAAGGTTTCTCAAAAGAAAAAAATTTGACCTTCAGCTTTGAAATATAACCTTCAGCTTGTATATATATGTACAAACACTTCTGCCGTAACCTTTCTTCGGTTCTTACGCGATAGGAGAAGTCGAATGATCCAAGAGTGTTGCAGGTGGAGGCACATGGGTAGAGCAAGGTCGAGTTGGGTCATCCCGATCCTAAAAAAAAGTGATTTCACTCCCGAAGCAATTGTGGCGTCATACATCGGCCCAAGGATAACACAGGACAAAATAACGACAAAGCCCCGTTGCACGCAGAGATAACGTTTTCTGCGGGTCCACCACCATTGATTCGCCTGCCTTGAGTGTCTGCGTTGCACATAAACGCGCACTATTTCTTTTGAGCGAACAGGACAGCGCACATTCATATTTACAAGTTACTGCAATCATTTTCATGAACCACATACATATAGTATCTCTCTTGTGACCATCAAGTCTCTAGGGGCTATCAATCCCCTAATTGGGCGTCGAGTTCTCCAAACAGGGAATTTAAAAAAAAATAAACCGACGGCGTAGAAACGAATATAAAAAAACGATATTCTTTGGACCAAGGCACAGATTTGTAATTTCTGTTTCAAGGAACAATAACAGTCGTTGAAAAAGGTACTGCTATGCTGGTACTAGCCAATCGTCAGTGTTTTTGCAAAATCGAGAGAAAATTTCAGTGACTAGGGCTTTACCTCAGCGTCTACACAAATAATCCTTAACGTTAATCGAACGCTATTAAACTATTTCTGATGAAGGTTTTCGCGGCGTTCCGCTGAATTAGGTAGCTATACAACTGGGCCTTAGTGTTTTATAGGAGATCAACCAAAGTTAGGATAGTGAATTGTCAATTTTAACATAGTCAACTATCCTAACATACAGTTCAAAGTTTGAGGATTTACTTTGTGGAACCACTCGATTTTTAAATGAAAATTCACTTTGTACGTTCCACACAAAGATTTTATTGGTTTCGACAAAATATGTCATTATCAAGGATAATGACCTTGGATATTATATGAAGGATGAATATATTTTGTCGAAACCAATAAAATCTTTGTGTGGAATTTTTGTGTGGAATCTTTCTATGTAAGGATATTTAAATGAAAATTCACTTTTTACGTTCCACCCAAAGATTTCATTGGGTTCGACCATGGTTTCGACAAAATATGTCATTATCAAGGTGTAAAAATAAAAATGTCCGTTCCTTAAATACCCTCAAATTAGGGGTGGGGAGGGAAACTCAGGAAGGAAGGTAGCGGGGGGGGGGGGGGGTTATATGGAGGTGGGGGAACTATGATAGCTGAGAAATCCCTGTTTTGACTCTTGGGGAGTGGATCTAATGGAGGAGGGGGTGGGGGAGGAAGGCGAATTCCCCAAACAAGGCCAGCAATGACGTCAATGCACGGAGAGTAGTCAAATACATGGTACAAAACCGTTACAAATTTAAAAGTGGTGAATGACCATCAAATAGAACATCATTTACAATGTTGACATTAGACTTCTTCCTGGCTTTTGTTTTCTCATATTGCTCAAGAAAATCTAATTTTTTACCCTTGTTCTCCACATGTAGAATTTCTGGATTAAAATTACTGGAGTGATTACATTCTAGCAGTGTTTTGCGAACATTGAAGATCTATCACCAGTTTCAAAACATTTTGCATGTTCACTACATCTGATAGAAAACTTTCTTCCCGTTTGGCCAATGTACCTAGCGTTACATGAATTGCAATTTAATGCGTACACACCGCTTTTATCCCTATTTTTAAAAGTATCCTTCCCGTTAAATAAAATTTTTCCAATGGTCACGGGGTTATAAAAAGATTGATTAAAATTATTCACCGGCATGGCTTTTATTACCCTGTACGTCAGATTGCCTAAAAATGGTATTTTGCACCACCGTGATGGTTTATCATTACCAATAGGAGATAATTCAGTCGCTGACTTAATAGCTTTTTGTTGAAGTTTTTTGTCCAAAATTTTAAAAATAATACCCTAATCATAACCATTTCTTTCCGCAATTTCTAGAATAGTATTTAGTTCTTTTTCATAAAACTTTTTACTCATAGGTACATTGACCAAACGGAAGATCATGGCATGGAAGGCTGACAGCTTATGAGCATGGTGGTGAGAAGAGTCCTGTGGAATTATTGCGTCTGTGAAAGTAGGTTTTCTGTAAATGGATAAAACATGATTATTTTCTGCAAGAGCTATTGTCAAATCTAAATAATTTATACCATCACCACCAATTTCCACCGTAAAGTGAATTGATTCATGCAGGTTATTTAGCAACTTAACCAAGCTGTCCAGCTGTCGAGAGCTACCAAGCCACAAACACAGAATGTCATCAACATAGCGATACCAATAAAAACAATTTTTTAGCAAAGATTGTACGTTCCACACAAAGATTTAGTAAATCTTTGTGTGGAACGTACAAAGTTATTTTTCATATCCAATCGAGTGGTTCCACAAAGTAAAGCCTCATACTTTGATCCTTACATAGGTTAGATATTGCAGGACAGGATATTGCAAACAATGTTAGGATAGTCAACTATACTATCATTGGTTGGACCCACCTTTCCACTCGGTTGTCCTGTCAGCCAATCTCTTCATATTCGCATAGTTATTCTCTATCGTATCATTCACTATTCGCTCCTTATATGCCATGCGAGACTTTCTTTTACAATTCTTCCCATTCACTTGTCACTCTACAATTGTCTTCATCAGGCCATCACGTGTCTAGATATGGCTAATTACTCGTCCCGTCTTCTTTTCAAAGTCTTCAGCAGACTGTTTCTTTCCTCCACTATTATTAAGGCTCCTTCGTCTACGACTTATTCCATCCATTTGATCTTCATCATTCTTCTGTAGCACCACACCCTTTTGACCTGAGTGTGTCCAATCCATCGCGTTCCTCTTTTCCATGTGCTACTTCACATTCATTACTTCCATAGGTCTTCTTCACTTACTTTTTCTAATTTCTTGCCTTCCATCCATTTCCTTCCCAGCCTCAATCTCCAGTACCAGGTTTCGAAGGCGTCAAGTCTTTTCTGGTTCGCTTTCCCAATGGGTCGAACTACACTTGCCTACACGAACATTTTTACATATTGCTTCCTGTGGCCCGAGTCTTGAATCCTTCGTTACTCACCGAATAAATATTGACGTTTTCGTTACCAACGAAAACGTTATATTTTGTTATCAACGTGGATAAACGAATAACTTGAAACGAATGACGTTATCATAAAGACAAATTTCATTCGTTATAGCGTAACGAATGATTCAAGACTTGGGCCCCTGGTCTCCTGTTGTATCTTCTTTGAGCATATACGCTGTCTCTTCAACATGAACGCCTTCTCAACTGAAGCTATTCTTCACTTTATATCCATCGTGCCTCTTCCATCTAATGCAATGCTGCTCTCGGTGCATGTACTGTTGCAACTTGCATTGCCTTACATTGAGGAGCACATCTACGTTCGTTTTCTCCATTCCGCACACTAGTAATTTTCTTCTTTTAATTTTTCATAAGCATACGTATCCATATCTCATGTTTCTTGGAGCCCTTGTTTGTTTCCATTCAGGGAGGACTTATATTCTCGGCTCTCTCTGCAGCGATTGCAATATCACCCGCGACAAGGAGCGGATATTTTTCTTTGCCATTCACTTTCATTCTTTTGAGTCTCTTTCCCTCTGAATCTTTGATCGGTTCCTCCAAGAATATATTGAGAAGTGCGAGTGGCATATTATATTGCATCCTTGTTTGAGTCCTACGTTATTTTTTTGCTTCTATATTTATTCTATGCTTCCATCACACACGCGTAGATTTGCAACTTGGTTATTGTAGCGTTTATTCTTCTATCATCGCAATCCATCCCAAGATTTTTCCATTACTATGAACATCCTATACCACTCGACGTCTTCTAGGGATTTCTTCTAATCCAAGAATTCTACGCACAATGTTTTGTTCCCAAAAATAATTTTTTCAAACGGTATTCTTAAGCACGATATGCCTTCTCGCTCCACTGTTCTTTCTGAGTCCGGACAGGCTTTATCATAGATCTAACAGCTTCCTTCTTTCAATCTTTGCTCAGTATCCGTATTTTGTAGGCTTGTAAGACTTATGGCCCATACTCTCTAAGCCTTCGCCTTCTTCGGTATTGCGAATATAACTCTGTTCTTCAAAACTTCTTGCAGTTTCTAATGCCATAGGAGTATCCAATTATTCCATGTAATGTGTTCAATACTTTGTCTCCGATGACATTGATTAATTCTCCTTTGATCTTGTAAGCGCCTAGTTATTCTTTAATATTTTCACCGCTCTTTCGAATTCTCTTGATAGTAATGTTGGTCCTTGTTCGTCCTTGCCCATTTCCTCTTCGTTTTCCTTCATTCTGTCTTCCTAGAACTTTGCTTTTCTATATGATGATTTCTTTACATGATTTCGATGATTTCTTTACATCTATTTCCTAAAATAATAATCTCCCATTGGCATCTTCTTTGTTTTTCTCTTCCAAAAATGACTCTTCTCTAGAATATCCCGTTTCCGTATTCTCCTTCCTCAAGTTCTTACTGATTTCTTCCTAGCAGTCTTCCATCCCTTTTTTCTCGGATAACTTGGTTGATTAGTATCTGAGAGAGCACTAATCATGTAATAAATCCGCAAAATCAGCTGTCTCACCTCAACAAGTTGCCATGTGCAAAACAAAACCGCATAAAACAAACCATTTCACGAGCTAGACTCAAATTTCTAACGGCTGTAGAGCTAAAACGATGGCTTCCGAGTACGCATTCTCTGACTTCGCAAAAAATACGTAATTAAGCTTTCTAATGGATAGAAAGTCCCAGAGTACTGGCCAACGCAATCAATCAAGCACTCCGTCACCTTGACACTGAATACCAAATAAGACGCTCTCTCTCCGAAGTAAACATATCTAAATCTACGTGATACCCTGCAAGCCACCACAAAGGTGTGTGGCAGGTGCTTAATTTATACCAAACATGCATTAAATATCATGCATGAAAAGGATTAGTACTAATGTACTAGTCTAAACTTCACTGTTTAAAAAGACCATAAATGGCAAAGCAAGGATGGTAAAACATGCTGTTAGTTGGGTTAGCTTTAAGTCCTTATACCAACATGCAACTACCTATGATATCCATTGATACATTCGTATTCGTCCATTGCTCGGTCGATCCGTTTTATTTTCTTCATTCTTCTCAGAGGACCACATTTCTACAGTCGTACCTGTGAATGTTATTGTTAATGCCTCACTGACATGAGCGATTACGAAACACCCTCCAGATGTAACTTGACAATTAAGTGTTAAGTAAAATTCTCTCCGGAAATCCACCAAGTTAATGTACATTTAATGCCAACGCTTCCATTTCATACTCTGATACTGACATCAGGGCGTCTTCTGCCATGATCTTAGTGGGTATCGATTTGATTACAATTCTAAAACATTGCTTAGCCGTTGGTATGCACATACATTATTGTGCTCGACGTCTGTTGATTTCGTAAATGAAATATTAACTTTGTTTCCTTCCACAGATTTATTTCCTTGGTACGACACGTTTCGACACATCGGTGTCATCATCAGGTACAAAATTAAATACGATTTGCTCACGTACGATAAAGCTTAGGCTTTTTCACTACACCTATGTGTCGAAACATGTCGTACCAAGGAAATAAATCTGTGGAGGGAAACAAAGTTAATATTTCATTTACGAAATTCAACTTCCACCTAGTTGAGCCTGATACTATGGAACGTCTGATGATTTGTTTAATACTGTCTTGCCTTCCTGATTAGTCGGAGGGCAGGCTTCCAAGCCGGCGTTCAGTTATAACCGGTATCACGGTTGATGCTACTACCCCCAATATTATGTAAATTGCCTCTTTGGTGCGTCTATTCCAATACTTTGTTTTTCCACAGAGCAGATGTGTCTTGTCGAAGCAAACAACATGGCTATTTTCGAGGCTGTTTTCTGATATCGCCGATTTTTCTTGGTGGATGAGTCTGATGCAACTTCTATGTTAATTAATTCTCCTCTCTACTGTCAGGTTGGTCTCGCCGATATACACCTTACCGCACTCAAACAGGATTCCGTAAACTCCAGGAATTTTCAGCTGAAGTAGGTCCTTCACTCTTACCATGAAATGTTTTATTACTTCCAAGCTTTTTCTTCCAGCCACAAGCATATTCTTCTAAAGTGTATAATTTCAAGCTAAGTGTATAATTTCAAAGTGTAAAGCGTGCAGTTTCAAGCTTAGCATATTCTTCCTTTGGTAGAATGCCTTCTCCGTGACTATTTCTTCGCCTGTGACTATTTGCTTCGTCCATCGCTGGTTGTTGTGCTTCCCAGAGAGCAATTTTCTTTCACCACCTCAGATTTCCATAATGTTTCAGCCTATTATCCTAATTTTGAGAGTGAGTATATGCACGGAGTGGAGTTTATTATTTTCCACCTTCTCCTCTTCTAACGCTACCGCTTTCTTATATATCCTCCCCGAGCCTCAGAGATTACAGTCAGTAAAACGCTTTGAATTAGGTTGCTCTCAGTATGCAGACTATTTGTTACCACGTGGAAAATGTCTGAAGTCAACCCTGGTTCATTAGACATCGAGGTCCTGACTCCTCCCATCACCAAAAGGAACTCACTCCTCCCTTAGCCAAAAGGAACTCCCTGTTGTGCAAAACATATGTATGAAAAGTACTTCACAATTTATTTTTAAAAAATTATTATTTTCATAGAACCAAGGTTTTATCCATGCGCACAATTTTTACAACGAGTATTTTGCTCGAAATAATTCATTATAATAGCTTCTCAGTTATTCACAGAAAAAAGAAGCATTTGAAAACTTAAGGCAGCTGGGTTGTAATAGCGGCAAGAGCACTGGCCTCCTACTCCGAGGGCCCAAATTTGAATCCCGGCAGTAGCAGAGATTTTTCAGCATTAAACTGGCCTCCACTTGAGTGCTATGTGGAGAGCATTCGGGTTCAGAACTGCGTCCGTAGGATGGGACGTTAAATCGTAGGCCCCTCGTTGCATTTCGTTGAGAGGCTATTGCCGACGTCGGAATTCACTCCACCCTTCCTCTATACCCTTAAATTTCCATCCTTGTACCTTTCTCGAAGATAAAATGGATCGACCGAGTGGCAAATGAAGAAGTCCTAAGAAGAGTGGGAGAAAAGAGAAGTCTGCTGAAAACTATAAAAAGAAGCATGGGACAACCTAATCGGCCATATCTTAAGACACGATGGCCTGATGAAGACAATCGTCGAAGTAAAAGTGAGCGGGAAGAATGGGAAAGGCAGGCCTCGTATGAGTTATATAGAACAGGTCGTAAAGGAAGTGAAAGAGAGGAACTGCGTTAATATGAAGAGGTTGGCCGATAGAAGAACTGAGTGGAGGGCTGCGTCATACCAATCCTAGGATTGTTGACCCTTGATGATGATGTACCTTTCTCCGTGTCTGAAGCGACTTCAAGTGCGGGACAGGCTTGAAATCACAGATGAGAGAGAGATGAAGCATAAGATCAGAAGAAGAGGTCATAGAAGTGGTATTGATCGAATGGAGACACTTATAAGTAACGAGATTCTACGAAGAATAGGGGAGACAATCCATTGATACTGAGAGAAAAATGGTCATATGAACCATTTATTGAGGGAAAAAAGAATGGGTAAGTGGATAACGGCCGAGAAATACGGAGCAAGAAGAGAATCATGAAAATATGCAAATATGCCGATTTCAGCTGATCACGTGAACAGCTTCGTCAAACCAGACTTAAGATTTTGGACTACTTGTGATAACAATAATGAGAGCAGAGCTCCATTCGTTTCCGTTTAAATTTTTGTTTTTCAATCAAAAAACTTGCCCGTATAGCAATATTAACGCTAATCGTTGAGTGAATACAGGAGTTTAAACTCCGAGTCACTTGGTTTCCCAATAACAATAGCACTGACGTGCTCTTAGCTCAATATTTTAAGTAGGCGCAGACAGTACACTTAATTAATACGATGTAAAATAATATTATCAGGAAGTAAAATATCCAATTTCCACCCTTTAATAAATCCGTGAGGTTTCCTAAGCAGTAATCAGAGAGAACGATTTATTGACTGTCATTCTGCGGTGTAAATATTTCCGTGGGTATCTGAAGAAGAAAGAGACGAAGTTCCCGCACGTTCAAACCTTGACCTCATATTTCAACAAAGAAGAATGAATAAACATTTTAAATGAGCGTTTTGCAGACTCACGCGCTGAAGTCAATGGCGCATGTTTCCTACGGCTGACTGAGTTTCTTGAGTCGGTGGTGGATTGCTGAACAGACGGCCGTAAATGATTTAACGTCGTCGGTGAACCACTTAGGATCTCATTGTTTCTTTCCCATCGCAGATCCACCTTCACACAATCGGTTTCCTGAAAAATCACAGCTCGACGCACAGGTACCATATTGGTCATTCAAAAGCCCGAATAGAAATCCTGATCAGACCGTCAATCTAGAAGGTAGGGAAGCTGCATCATTTTAGTTTTTCGTAATCTTGAAGAGCTTTTCCGAGCCAGAAAAAAAATTTTACAACCTTCATTTACAATCATAAGCCTTCTTCATCGACGTCCCTGAAGGGGGAGAGAAACTTCTTCTGTCGTCTCGCAGCGGTGAAACGAAAGCAAGATCACGAGGAGATTTTTGACGGCATTCCGTCGCGAAAGGAGGTACGCTTCACCTCGGTTGTTTCTGTTATGACTTTCATGCGACTTTTCCCCATGATTTGCCATTTACCGTTATCCTTCGCGGGAGTAATTGCGGGCACTCCTCTAACACTTCCGTTCCCTCTCTCTCTCTCTCTTTCTCTCCACCCCCGTCCGTCGGCCTCCTGAGGATATGGAACGCGAGCCACAAGAGAAATCCCTATACCGCCCCGCGCAATGAATTGCAGGAACGTCGAGACGGCAGTTTAAGCGGAAGGGGCGGGCAAAAGAGAAGTAAATTGGAGCGTGTACCTACAGACACACATCAGCAATTTCAGAACACTTAAAATAGTTCTCATTTTACTCTCTTGCATCCTTGTCAAGCTGCTAATTTCAAGATAGTGACAGCTTTTTATTGGTTAAAACATACACCTACATCTACACGATACCCTGCAAGCCACAGCGAGGGTGTGTGGCAGGGGGTGAAGATCACCAAGAATGCACTACCGTCATGCAAACAAGCTACTATAGGGTCTCATGCAACTAGATTGTTAGTATCTATAGTATTTAAGGGATTAATACATGCATCATACACTACAGACTACTCTAAAATATTTCCTCTACCTATCCCTTCGCTATGCTGTCTATCCTGTTCTCTTATAGTACGGGGGAAAATGATATTTTGAACATATCAATACGACAATCTATCTCTCTAATCTTATTTATCTGGTCGAATCTAGCATAATACACTGGTGTTTTTAATATGTGCCTAAAATCTTCAGTAAAGCTATCCGATTGAAATTTCTCGAATAGATTTAATCTGTACTTTATCCTACGCTCTGATAATGATTCCCGCCCTAATTCTTGTAGTAATTCTGAAACACTACTCAACCTATCGTAACACCTTTTAACGAACCTAGCTGCTCTACGCGATCGCTTAAGTTTCTTATAATTCACAAAAATTAATTCGCGAAAACCGTGTGTAATCCTTCCTAACGAAATGTTCACTATCCCCGATGTCAACAATGGCAAACAAGCTGTTTCATGTCATTAGTTACCATATAAAATCTCAATAAAACACAATAACTTCAAATAACTATTCATTGATTGATTCCCTCATCAGTAAAAAAGTTAGGAAATTCTGTATGCTAAAACAAAAGACAGAAATAAGTTTTACAATTTTTGAGACTAAAATTTTTATTACAGAAGAGGCATGCATCCACTTGTAACTTCAATAACTCCCCGCAGATGGCTCCTTATCGCCAATATCTGGGACAGTTTTCATTGGTTTTCCGTGCACGTGAAACGTGAGAGATGTGAGATGACCATCTCTCACGTACACGTCTCTCACATTACGCGCTGATTGCATGTCTCTCGTTTCCCTTCTCCCACCCATGCGCCATCTCTATTCACGTTTCACGTCACCCGTTTACGTTGATTGTGTTCCGGCCAATCCAATATTAGGATTTCAGAAAGAGCAGAATGGAATTGTCGAGAGTCAACTGTAATGCACTGATACAATCATACTAGGCTGATATATTCATACTACCACGACAACTCCATAAACAAGATAATAATGTATACCTTTTTCGGGCAATATTTGTCCATCATAAGCGAAATGAACCTAAAAATCACAGGTGAGGGAGTAATAAATAACGGGTCACGCACTGAATACATAGGAGTAATAAGCATACGTAGGAGTAATGAGCGGCCTACTTCTTCTCAGGTGAGAATACGATCCAAGGATCAAAGAGCTGTTTAATTTCATCAACGGAAATTCTTTAGAAAATCCACTAAGAGTGCCTTGAAATAATTCTGAACCCGGCTATACTCGCAACTTCCACCGACCAACTGAACTGGAAAAAATCAAAACGGCAATCCAACCTTTGCTGAAATATGAAAAAGAAAACAGCAAGGGGATGGGGAAAAATAAAATCGATGGAATAAATTGAAATTTTTATTCAAATATTTTCTATAAATTAATAAAACGAACACTTCACTTTACTATCATTCAACATTGGTGGAGATCTGATGCAATTGCTTTGAAATCATGACCATAAGTAAGCGCACACAATCTCTTCAAAGATGCACGCAGCATTTGAGAGCTTTGGTTGAAGCCAAATGATGAGAACCTCCCGAGGAAATTCTAATGCCTCACCCTTATTTCAAATCGAAACTTTGGAATCTGATCCTTAGAGTTAGGTGGATACCGGAATAAACCTATGAAACAAATTCAGAACGATGAAATATAATAAAATCATGAGGATAGTAATACTTAGGGAACAGCTACCTCAACAGGAGTAATTACATTAATGACTAAGGACGCCCAGTGGACATCAGGGCCACTAGTTCCAATAATGATTCTCAGCACATAGATTCTCATTGAACTAGGAATTAAGGCCAATTATTATGAGTAACACTATCTTATTGGTCACACGGACACATCAATAATCTTCAATTAGATCACTTTTTGAAGAGTTCTACATTCTCACAACTTAATATCGGAGTCATTCGTGGTATAGCACCAACGGTTACCATGCAGCACCTTCCCTACACAAAGAGTCACTCTGCCAGGAGAACGGATCGCTCTGGAGGTGAGACGACTGGCTCAGCGGTGGGAAGGGGTCTTCGGGCTCAGCCAGGGTAGCGACGGGACGCCGTGAGCCGCTCCAGAAGGAAGTCAGTCGTCGCCGCGAGAGTCTTTGCACTTGAATGCCTGGCATGAGTTGGTCCTCACCGCCTTGAACAGCCTCCTCAAGCCGACCATCTCCGTCAGCATGTCGGGAGCGCTAGAATGGGAGTCGGTGTTTACCAAGCGTTTGCCAACTTCCTGGCCCAGCGATTTATTATTACGGGTACCTTATTACGAAAGCCCGTTCAAGTGCCTCGAAAATTGGATATCTTTAAATGTGGATCTTCAAAGGGATTTATGCGTGAAATTTGTTAATCGTGTATTAATGGTGCACTATGACTACCCCAAAGATGCTGTTAAAATGTTCACAAACATTGACGAAGTCACGTGACCTGAAACACCTTCTGACGTCACTGCACGGTATAGGTTCCATATTGCTGCAGAAACAGACGTTTATTTCATAAGAAAACGAAGGGAATATATTGTTTTGGGGTTTTTAGCCGTGTCTTGATCGAAACCATGAATGAAAAGGGATTTAAAAGGCACAATCCGACAATTTTCCTTTGGTTGACTCCCTTATGGTAGTATTTTTCTTAAAAAAACAGCGATTGTCCATTCATAGCAGAATAGCAGAAATTCCACAGAGAAAAAATCATTCGCTTTGGCCGGGATCCCGGTCAAAGCGAATGATTTTTTCTCTGTGGAATTTCTGCTATTGTGCATTTTCAGCGGGTAACGCCGTTAAGGTCCTCGCGGCTAGTTCGCGAACCTTCAATTTGTCATTCATAGCAGATCTCTTGGAGTGAAAATAAATAGGGAAATATAAAGGTATTATACAATTTATGGAAGATTTGCTAGTTAAATCCATACTACTTAAATAAAAGTTGATATACATTAGTTTATTGCGTTAAACAATTGAGATAAATACGTATACGTTTTCACCATTATTCTAAGATGCCGAAAACGTACAATTTCTTAAAAGCATTATCTTAAAATAAATAAATTAGTAGTGTGGGCGGGGCCTTCTGGATCTGGCACTTAGACCTATTTAAGGTCCATTGTGCCAACCCTCAATTAACCTGCCCGCCACTTGCAGACAGGAGACAAGAACACCGCGTTTGAGTTATGGAGGAGGGTAACCCATCCAACCTCTGTCCGGGCCTGACGCTGCTTAACTTTGGTGATCTCAGTGGAACCAGTGTGCCAACGTGGCTAGGCCATTTCTCGAGCTATTAAACTTCACATTCAAAATGTTGTCAAAAAATAGTACATGCTCCCCATTCAGTAGCCGCATAATGCACTTATTGTTTATCACGTAAAAAATTTGGTTGCATTACGGTACTTATAAAATTGGGGTAAAGTAAGTACATATTAGGATTAATTGAATATTACAGAGCGCAGGAAGGTAAATTGATCTATCTTCCTTTACGTAGCAAAAATACGGAGAATGCAGATTACATTTATAGTTGTTTTTTTTAGAATTCCGAGTAAACTATATGTAAGATTGTACAATTAATAGCAGCCATAAGGGCATGAGTGTGCATGAGATGCCGGAGAAAGAGATACTGGAGAAAGGAGCAATTTTACATGCCATAAACATGGACCCTCCACATGCTCATCCTAATATATCCCCCGGCAATATCGTGATTCGAGACACACGAGTTCATCCCAGCATGCAATAAATCGGCTCCGTTCACGCTCGTTTCTCTTCGCAGGACGTGGGCACGCGGACTGCTAGGCGCTTGTTTCTCTGTCTCGGACACTATTTGAGGATATCGTAAGTGCCCGGGGGACCTCATGGGGGTCGCGGTATATTGGATCGAGAAGGACGAGAATACCAAGGAACAAAGGATGTTCTAGTTGAAACACCAATGCCACATTTCATATGCCTCACAAATTATCAATCTCCAGAGTATTATAACACGTAAAAATGTGTAGGTACATCCACTCATTACCATTGAAAACGATGAAAACATTTTAATGGTTTGGTCAATAGTTTGATATTTTTTCCATTGTAGACAACAGTATAAAAACTGTCGCATTAATATTTCATCCTGAAAACTAGGTTGGAAGATGTCTTATATTTTCTACACTAAAACTGCACACCATGTGTATTCCACCAAAGTCTGAGTGGAGCGACACAGTCATAATCTCCCTAGTTTGTGGGAAAACACAAAAATAAAATCCGGCCCAAAAGTCCAAAAATTAAGGTATTTTGTAACAGTGAATAACGTTGATTATGACTTTCCAGAACGACAACGGAACCTATAAATACAATATCCAGCAACAAGATCACTTCCTGTCGCTATTGCTGGCTAAAGGCAGTTGACGTTTGATTGACGAATAAATCGAATGTGGTTCACTCGCTGGTACACAGTTATCTCCTTCTCCATCTCTGCTACGAGTGCTATGTCATCAGCGAATCGCAGCATGCTTATTTTTTCTCCGTAAATATTTACTCCAAAAGACTCTTTGATTTCGTTGATGGCTCTCTCGATGTAAACATTGAAAATTACGGGAGACAGTGCACAGCCTTTTCTCACTCCTTTCTTTTTTCTTGCTTCTTCACAGCTGGGTCCAGATTTAATCACAGCTACTTGCTTTTTACACAAACTGTGGATAATGCTTCGATCATTGTGGGACACTCCAATTTCTTTCAGGATATCAAGCACTGAATTCCACTCCACGTTGTCAAAAGCCATCTCTATATCCACAGAAGCAATGAAGGTCGGTTTGTTCTTTTCCATTCTCTTCTCTATGAGGAGCCTAAGGGTCAGTATTGCTTCTCTTGTACCCTTACTTTTTCTGAATCCGAATTGATCTTCATCCAGGAACTCCTCAGATTTTCGTTCTATTCCTCTGTAGATGATTCTTGTCAATATATTCGATGCTTGTGTCGCCAGGCTTATAGTCCTAAAGTTTTCGCTTTTCTCCGCTTTCTTCTTTTTGGGTATAGGAATAATGAAGTTTTTCTCAAAGTCGCTGGGTATTTATCCCGTTGAGTTCATGTCGCAGATGGTTTTGTAAAGATGGGCCAATGCCCTCTTTCCTGCATTTTTAATTAGTTCTGCAGGAATATCATCAATTCCAGAAGCCTTATTCATGTGAAGGTCCCTTACTGCTGCGTCAAATTCCGATTTTAATATTGATGCTCCCATATCATCCTCTTCGATCTCTGAGATGGTTTCCGTTGCATAACTCTCCCAGATATTCTTTCAATCTCTTCACTTTGTCTTCATTTTCAATCAAACGTTCTCCATTCTTGTCCCTTATGGCACTGCATCTTGCGCTCCGGACTTTAAAGTAGTTGCTCACTATCCTATAGGCAGCTTCCACCTTTCCAAGTGCAAGGTTGTTTTATACATCTTCGCATTGGTTCTTCATCCATATTTCTCTAGCTTTCCTGGCTTTGCGACTTATTTCGTTCCTTACTCTTTTGTAACAAAGTTGCCCTTCTTCTGTTTTCGCATTCTTGTACTTTCTTCTTTCTTCAATCAGGTCTAATATTTCTTCCGTGATCCATGGCTTCTTCTTTACAACTTTTCTTTGCGGCTTCCTGTAGTCAACATTTAATGTTTTCCCAACGCTCTTCCACTGATTTATTATTCAGGTTCTCTCCTATGACGTTTCCCACTGCTTTTTGAAATGCTTGCTGATGTTGAGCCTCCTTCGGTTTTTCTACTTGCCATGTGTTCTTCACTTTTTTCTTCAATTTCTTTAATTTTAAATGGCATTTCATCATGACTAAATTATGATCACTGTCGATGTCTGCCCCAGGGAAGCTTTTGCAGCCCTTCACCTGGTTTCTAAATCTCTGCTTCACTAAAATGTAGTTCATCTGAAATTTTCTTCTGTCTCCTGGCATTTTCTATGTGTATCTTCTTCGGTTGTGAAATTCTGAATCATAACTTTAATATTTTTACCACTAAATACGAAACATTCTCACAGCTTTTATGTAATTATCTGGAATTAATGTAAGAGTTTGAAAAAATAAAGAATTCAAATTATGTATAGACTATAGCAAAATGTTTTCGTAACTTTAGCCATTTAAAAAATTAATAGCCCAATAGAAATTATATTTATTTAGGAACTTCGGTTCAGCCAAATTAACGATTTATAAAGCTAAGCACATTTAAGGTAAATAAACAAAGGTGCATACACCGCTTAAGTAAAAAATTAATATTATCAAATTATGTAAATATTAAAAAATAAAATATTACTGTTACTTAAAATTGCATTGAAACATAACCTTGTTCATGTAATTTAAACCATCAACTCTGACTTTATGCATGAAGTCTTTGCAAACAGATGTTGCCCTCGTTAAGTTTTGAATGGATGAAATTAGGAAATGGTTTCATAACTGCCATTGATTTTAAATTCTATTAAATTACATCAACAGCATGTAATGATCTCAACAAGGGGCAAAATCTAAGCTCTTCACTCGTATTAAGCCCATTAACCTTCTAAATTAACTACGATATTAATGATTAGCTTTTGTTTATTAGATTTTTCCGCGTTGATTCATTTAAGGCATATGTATAACGGTCAACAATCTCTGTAGCTCACTTCGGACTTGAAGACGATAGCTGGAATGCCGGCGAAACTGTATTTCTTCAGTGAATCAATGTGGGAAAAAATCGAATAAACAAAAGCCAGAAAAATCACCTCGAAAGCCTTTAATCTTGGATACCAGTACCTCCAGATGGCACGGGAAACTTTTCGAGGAAGAACGATGAATATCAGGTAAATCATGCTGTTAATGTTTTCCATAAATAGTTCGTGTTATCGATATTTCCAGGCTTTTCCACACGTACACTCTGTCAGCCACAGCGGCAACATTACCTCTTTATGTCTCTTTCGGTCTT
Organism: Platycnemis pennipes; assembly: GCA_933228895.1. Classification (NCBI taxonomy): domain Eukaryota; kingdom Metazoa; phylum Arthropoda; class Insecta; order Odonata; family Platycnemididae; genus Platycnemis; species Platycnemis pennipes. Next base: position 140,038,925 of record OW121849.1, on the reverse strand, counting down.
ACGGACACAGTGTGTGTTGCATAATTTTTTTTACTTGCATTGTCCGCTAACGTAAAAATGTCCAGTTAAGATTCAATAAGGGATGGCAAATAATTTACTATAACTTCAGGAGTAGAGGCGTAAAAAATATTGATTGTCCAATTTCCGCAGTACCTACTCTCCAGGTCTAATTTCCAATGCAGCCTTCGATCTAAGTTGGGTCAACGGACCTTTCCTGCGCGTGGCCGCCATCTTTAGCCTGAATGGGAACCTATATCGAGGTGCTCACCGCAGGGACGACTTCATCCATGAATTCAAACAGACCCCTGAAGTGACTAAGAGGTAAAATTGGAAGAATCGCTCTATTATGCTCGATGAATACATTAGGATAACGCGACAGCCCTATGACGCTGATTGAAATGTCGGCTGTTGTAGAGTCCCGCCGCACGCGTCGAAGTCTCCGGGAGGGACATAGGGGTGGAGGAGTAGGGTGGAGAAGGGTGCACTCACTCGCTGGCCACTCGCCACAGGACCCTCTGCACCACGTTGCCGCCCGAGTCCCTGCCCAGTCGGGACATCTCGCAGAAGATGCGGCTCTCGCACTGCGCGTCGCCGAGGGCGTCGAGGCCCCCCAAGCGCCCCATGAGGCCCAGCACCGGGTATTCCTCCTCGTCCAGCCGCCGCCCCTCGGCCGAATCTTCGTCGTCGCCCGCCTTCCCGGCCCTCGCCCTAGGCGCAAGAAACAGAGGGGCAAAAAAAGGGTCACTTCATTTGCATGCGACAGAACGATGCACGGTGAGCTAAAAATCTGATTCGAACTGGTCAGGGATTGGGATAGGAAGACAAAAGGAGAAAAGGTGCTGGGAATACTTCATTCTGCCTACCCTAACACTTTAAGGACACTAAAGCCCGTTTCACACGACACTTGATCCAGCACAAGGTCGAGGATACTCGCTAGGATTCTATCTTTCCAGTATCGACTGAATGGAAACAGTATACTGGCTGGCAAGCATGCTAGCTAGTATACTCGCTGAGCTACTGGATTTCCTAATTGATGCGGTACTAGTTAGCTACAAGACCCAGTAGGACCCAGTGGCCATCTACCAATCACGTTCACGTTACCGACGCTGTGCGATTTTACCTTTTTTTTTTAACTAGTATGGAATCATATGGAATAACCGCTTCATAGCAAGTACAAGGATGATGATCGTATGAAACCTCCAAGCAGAATACCAATCATGCTAGATTGCGTCCTCAATATCAAGTAGTGGCTAGCACACTATGTCTTGTGCTGGATTAAGTATCGTGTAAAACGGGATTAAGAAAGAGGGGTGAAAAAAAAATTTCAGGCGTGGTTGAAGAGGATGGGTGGGATAATATGAGTGCAAAGATATAAATAGGAGAAAGAGCTTGAAATGATAGTAGGATGAGAAATTAGATTCAATGAATTAGGAGGAGACGAGATAAGTTGCTGGAACTGTAAATAGGGTTCCTAGATACATTTTCTTTCCCATCTCCAAGAATTGCACCTAATCCTGTTCAATAAAACGAGGGACCCAAAGTCATGTACTTACGAAGTAGAGTTGGTGATGGCGACGTAGTTAGGAGGGAGTGCTGCCAGGAAAAGGCCAATGGGCACCAGTGTGGTCAGCGCAGCCACCAGCGTCTTCCACGCTTTGGCCCTTTAAGGAGGAGATCGAAGAAAAGTAGTAAGTTGGGGGCATGCTGGGAGTCTTCGACCTAAGAAGAGTCTTAGGTCGAAGAGCTTACCAGAGAGATATCAACATTGTAAAGACGCATACGTCAATCAACTAAAGGGAGACATTCGAATCATATATGCACTGTAATCGACTTCATGTGAGTAAATTCTGCAGGACAACATATTATCATATATTAGTTATAAACAGCGAAAGTAGACGGAGCACACAATAGGTAAGATGTTGTCATCGATTTCTTTTTTCGTGTTATTTTCATGATTTCTACCCTTGAAAATCATACAAATTAAGTGATCACCTACTCCCAGAATAATAATAATGGGAACAAGTGTTTAGCTGTTAACAAAAATCAATAAGGAAAAAACAATACCTACACAATGCCTCTTGTGGAAATATCTGCCAGCAATAGCAACGCAATATGGCTTCCTGCGATATAACAAGAACCCTCACACTAGCTTTTATTCGCGGAGCTTAATTTTGCACCAAAGATTGAGATATGTTAATTGTAATTGTAATTATGTTAATAAGGAGCCATCACCCACTCAGTGATTCAACCCGAAGGTTGGTCTTTGATAGGTGGGAGTAGAGCTCTACCCACTAGTCCACCACAACCCCCATTGGAATTTTCCAGTTACGCTTGTTCCGCTCTTAAAACTAAACATGGGATCTCCAAGTACGCGGGTACGGGACCACCTCAGCGATAAGGGAATTTGAAAATGTCGTAGCAGTACCAACAAAAGGGCGCGATGTAAATTTGTCATACATCACATGATATCGCATTTCACGAGATAGAACTAATCACGCCATATCGCAAAGTATCGCGCATCGATACTTCGGTTTATGTCACTTATCGCGATTGGATATTATATTATGATAGCAGATGATAGCTATCTAGTATCTAGTGACCGTTCACCCTACCAATTGGTCTCGACGCCCGGACTTACTTCCCGGACTTCTTGCCCAACACATTGGCGTCTCCGTCTTGGGACGAGGGCGCGGGTGTGGGGTGCGACGGTGGGAAGCGTGGCGAGTGTGGATGCGGCAGATATTGGTACGCCTGATCGTCCTCCTCGGGCCCGTCGTACGAGAGGTAGAAGTCCTCGCCCTTGTCGGCACCGCCGCCGTGGTCGAAAAGCCCCTGGTGCAGGGGGCGGAGGTGGTGATGATGGTGCTGCTGTTGGTGGTGGTGGCCCCCGGACGGAGGGATGTGGTCGCTGAAGGCCGGGGGCTCGTACTCGTATCCCGGCGCGGGCTTCGGGTGGTACTGGTGCGGCGGCGTCAGAACGTCAGCGATCCCAGGGTCCTGAGGGAGACCCGATCCCGTCAGCCGGAGCGATTAGACACATCGGACACATTGAAAACCGTGTGCTACATGGAATAGAGCTAAAATAATCCACAAACACTGTCAACATATCTCAAGGGCTGTTTATTCCAATGGAAAAAAGGATTGCAGGTAATAATTAATTACATAGGTTGCAGTAGGATACATACCTACAGAAATAAGATCGACTTGTCTTGAAATAAGACCTGTCACTTAAAGTATAGCGGCTGCAACGTTGCTGTACAGCATGCAGCCAAAACATTTCCTAAGAGAAATAGCCCCTTGATTGAGGTAAACAGCACGAAATGATTATCAGCTGCACAGCTTATAACGTTATATCTTTATAAGTTTGATTGTCTCCATGTCATTTAATAGCTTATTTTATATTTCCTGTTTCACATTTCGCACCAGCTAATTATGCAAAAAATTATATTGATTCGTTTAACGTATGGAGTACATTTAAAAACAAAATTTAATTTTTTGTGCATTCTATCCGTATATATGCCACAATGTAAAAGGTTATAACATAGCAACCAGCTCATCTCATATGCGTATTTATAGATGTTCATGATTGCCGCATTTACGGCTTAGCTTTCGTATTATGTTTTGTAGGGTGACATAAGGATAGTTCACATTCGAGTGTATGAAATCGCTTAGATACATGAAAATTTCTTTGGATACCAGGTAACATCGAATATGATACGTTTAACCAAATTAACGTCCTTTCTGAAGTTTGGGAATCAAATATGAACGCGAATACAATATTTGTAGGTTCATGGCTACAGTAAAATAAACTACGGCATGGTTTCCAAGTTGAGTAAAGTCATTTAAAGGGCCTCTATCTGATAAAACGCGAGCCATAGGCTGGCGTTATTTTTGGTGCTATATAGCGACCCCCCAGGGGCCGCTATTTAGCGTACAGAATCAGGAAAACGTTATATTGCGCCGATATCTCCAAAATAACGCCCTTCGTCATAATAGCGCCGGCGTAATCTGTTACAGAATAGCCCTATAAGTAGAGACGTTAATAAAAGACTAGTCAAAATTGTAATGTGGAGCGTGGCGTATAATGGGAGTGAAATCTTGTTTTAGAGGAAATAGGATGGGCAGATAATTATAAGCCTTTTTGGATGGAAAAGATTAGGAAAGATTCGTTGGGATGATATGGCTGAGAATGAGAGAAAAGATGGAAGAATATTTGTCAAACGTAGAAGAATGTGATGCTCAGTGTGGCATGAAGGACGTAAAATGATATGATGATTTAAAGGGGAATGTAATGCATAAACCGAATTAGAACAGAAGGAGGTTCAGAGATACCTACATAGTTAAGGAAAGGCCCTCAGGGATCTCGCTGAGTCAATCAATGTCTGTGACATAATAACCAACAACACTCTCAGTCAGCTAATGCAGAGAAACATTGAATTGAAATCATTCGTGTTTAGTAGTAATGCTATTTTGGAAAATGTCAGGGAGAAAATCAGATTTTTTTAGTTTTCGTTCATTGGATCATCCATACTGCATGAATCATCAAAGTGCAAATGTGAGATTATTTCAAAGAGATAAAAATTGTGGTGATTTTCGTAGTAACTAAGAAGAAATGATAAACGCAAAATTATGGAACACGACGATACCAGGAGGATATGGAGCGGCTCAAGGACAGTGTAAAGAATAAAGAAACTGGGACGTTAGGATAGAAAACAAAAGTTAAAATCCCACACTTCATAATCTCTGAGCGGCCATGATGTTGGCGATCGTGAGGCATCTTCAACTTGGAAATGCAGGGTCCAGGTTGCTGTAATAGTCAGAGTTCTAGCCTCTCATCGAGAAGGCCCAGGTTCAAATCCCGGCAGTGGAAGGTATTCTGCATTGTTAAACCGGCCGGTTAAGCCGTTGTCCCCTTGGAGCATTTACGTTAAGGAGGCTCCACCGAATTATGAAGCAGTTGTCATTTTCGTGAAAATTTCAGGACAAACAATTTCTTGGCTCTTCTATCGATTGGAAATAAAATAATGAGGCCTTTTCCATTATATATTGGAAGAAAAAAGACGTTAAAAATGAGCAATTTTATACGTCTTTATACGGCATAGCATATGGCTCTGGCAGTAAAATTTGCAGATTAATGTTGTAAAGAGAAACGTCGTTTTGACGAAAAACTAATATAACATGCGCAATTTTATGTAGAATTTAGCATTGTAAAAAAGTGCTCGCCTTACCACACTTGTTTAATTGATATCAATAAATGTTTGCTCGAAAAAAAGCAGAAAAGCATTAGTTACATGACAGTGTCCATATAATATGTTGTTATCATTGGCAACGGTACTTGTGACGGAACGTGCTTACAAGCCTATTTACTACCTTAATTAAGGATTATACCTTACCAAGGACCTTCTTATATTGTTATGCAATTTAAATATTCCATTGGTTATTGACAGGGTGTAATTAATACCAATGCTTCCAAATGGTAGCAGCATAATTGTTGCCAAACAGTTTTCAAAAATATCAACATTAATAAAATACAAAAAAAGAGTTGTATTTGCAAGGGAATAGTTTAAAACTAAGTAAGAAAATATTTAACCTATTTTAGAATACGTATTAGCGGGATTGAGCATGTATTCTCATATCTCATTTCTGGATCGGTATTATTTCATTAAATAACATAGCTCTTTTACGGGATTTTGAATCGCGGAGTCACGGTGGAACCTCTTTAAGAGCAGGCTAATGCCAACGCCGGGTTTCTTTCCACCCTTCTTCTTTTCCCTTCCATTCCCATCCTTGTACCTTTCCTCCCGGTCCGAAGTGCCCATAAGTGCGAGAATAGACTTCAAAACACGTACGATGATGTTGAAAATGGTACACGGATTTGAAATTAAGGCCGGGCTGAGCAAAATGAAGTTTGGAATTTTAAGTTGTGTCTTTTTTTCCTGTAACGTGCACATAAAACTGAGCCACAAGTTTACATATGATTCCCTCCGTTGTACACATAATAGCATAAGGACTGGGGATGTGAACGTGGGAAGAAAAATATAAGAATTTCAGATAGGTATTGAATAGTTGCCTGAGACCCTATAGTAGCATGTTTGCATGTTTATAGTGCATGCTTGGAGATCGTAACCCCCAGCCATACACACTCCCGGTGGCTTGTAGGGTATCGTGTAGATGTAGATGAATGGAAATAATTTGTCCTTTAGATAGTATACTAAATATACTGATTTTTCTGTGTGAGAATTCACCCCCTGCCACACACCTTTATGATGACTTGCAGGATATTATGTAGATGTAGATGTACTGATTGAAAATAGCTACCACTGTAGTCATTTTCAAACAGTGTTTGGTGCCCCTAAAAATAAGTAATACTGGAGAAACTAATTATGCTTCCTTGTGAAGGCTTCCACGGTATGATGTTGAAGTTATTCATTCGGAAGTTATCCTCAGGAGTCGCTCCATATTGCTTGAACAAAATGGACCAACGCGCCCGCATTTAATGCCGGCGAAACTGTTGTCCGAGCAACATGGACCTACACAAAAGCCGCCCCGAAATAAACCTTACTAAATATCATAATGCTATTTCCTTTGAGAATGAAATATTCGAGAGAAACAATGGGGGCCTAAGAGAAGGATACAGTCTCTCGATACTGTCTAACAAGAGTAATAGTAGATCTCACACCCCAGGGTGTAATTACAAGATGCGCAGTATTCTTACGCACCAAACCAACTTTCAATATACGTATGTTTACCAAAGCTTAGGGAGTCTGAAATACAATTGTAAGTTCAGGAGACGAAAATTCCTTATGCCTCACAATGTAAACTATGTACCGGTCACGTCATCAGCAAGGCTGCCACAATTCCGCAATTTCAGGGTTTTTCCAAATGAGCTTAAAATACACTTTTGATTTTATTGTACACTAGGATACCACAATCTAAATTATTTCCGTATAATCTCTAACTTTTGGTTGGGCTCGAATCGAAATTAAATAATTCACTTGTTCTTTGATGAAGGGAACTACCCTATGCCTGAACTAGCTGATGCCTTCGTCATTAATCTAATTCTTTTTCTCCAAAATAGTAAACAACTGGTAAACTTTTCTTTGAGAGAGAGGCAACAGTTAGTACGTCAGGACAATCGTGACCCGGCTGCTCAGACAAGTGCCTGCAACTCACCGTGCCCTGATTCGAAGGCCATACCCCCTCCTTCTCCTCTACACCCCTCTCTCCCTCTGGGGAACTTCCTTTTTAATTCTCCGTCACGGGTTTCTTCCCCCCGTCAGCAAGCCACGGGAGGGGCAAAGGCCACGGAGCGAGAGCGGGTGAAAACGAAAAGTCGTATCGAAAGTGGGGCAGTACTTTGATAAATGCAATAGAGCGCGGCCATTTCGGAGTGTTAACTGAGGCGCTATCCTCCTGCAATGCGAACAATTCTCTGGGAGCGAGAGAAAATCTCCCGCACGATGAGAGCGCTCGTGCACAAACAAGAGTAGGCTTCAATGTCAAGGGCAGCTCCCGGCCAGAAGGGCAGCCGCAGGAATCGATGACCTGTGACTCGCTCGTTGTGAATTGACAACTGACTTCCCGAGTACCTATTGTCTCCATTAAAAAGATGCTCCACCTAAACCGCGTGAGTCAACACAAATTATAAAATCCACTATTTAATCGATTCTTTTGTTTTAAACTATCACCAAAAACGTTTTTAACGTGCATAAGGCCCAGAGAGTTGTGCCCTTGGCATTCACAAATTGTATATTTTGTATCTTCCTCGACACGGCGCTATTTTTTACAAATTTAGGACATGTAATAATAGCAGTTTTACGTTAAAAAATCATTGTTCAACCAGAAGATTTTTACTTGACAGGTGGGGGTAGAGCTCACCCCATACTGAGCCATTGGCTTGTGAAATTCACGCATTCAGGATAGGGGAGGGGGGGGGGGCAGTTCCTTTCCCAGGGCCACCTGTAGGAAGTTCTAACACACAGAAAATTGAGCCACGAGGATTTTACGTGGGGGTGCCCAGAAATATTCTGCCCGGGATTTGAACCCGGGAACCCGCTATCTCAACGCTCTACCCACTAGGCCACCGCAACCCCCAGATTTAAGTTAACGACTACAAATATAAAACGAAATGCAGAATTATTTTTTTAAAATACGGTTTTCTCATGTAATTGTCGTCTTATTTCGATGTTTTCCAAAATTAAAGTTTGGTTTTAATACAAAATATATAGATATTTCTAAGTCACAATCATTCTCACAGTTATCCTTGCGTAATTCCAAGCATACAGTTCCTGAAACCAACAAATAAAGGCTTGATTCCAATGTTATAAATAGCTAAAGAACAATTTTGTCCACGTGCGCCTCCAACCACAATATTCGTTGATCGGTATAGTCGACACGACCGATTAACTTCACGAGTGGCATGGAATATTTACACAGTCGCAATTATGGTGTATGTACGAATATACCAATTCTTCCCAGAAAGATCTGTACCTACCTAGATGGCACAGCCTGGGCTTATCTGGACTCGCCTGAAAAATTCTAACCAGGAGTCATCGGTTTCTACCACGGCCGACCAACATGCACCGAAATTAAGAAAAAATGGAATAACCTCCATTCAACATTCACTCGGTGGAATTAGAGCATCGAATCGTAATTTCATCCACTCCGTTTTGCATTTCGTTCCAGTCCAAGCGCAAAATTTCGGTTTGAGACCGTTTCTGCTCCGAAAACCGTCACGAAACCGGTTAGAACCATTATCTCGCTCCGACCTCAGAATTTTCGGACGTTTACAGCTAAAGGAATTTTATTTAAGGGATCTCAGAGATAAGAATAATGCCAACTTGAATAGATTAGCCGTTAGTATAATGGAGTGTCTCGCGGCATACCCGAATTTTCGTGGGCGTCACAATTTATATCTGCATGAAACGAATACTTGTAAATAATAATTATTAATGCAACTAAAATAACTCTTAGCATATAAGTACCTGAAAATGAATAAAACCCATGTGAATAATTAGTATATTCTGGGGTGGGCCGTGTATAAGAGTGGAAGCAATGCATGAGAGCTCTGACCAATAAGAAAACCTCTACTTTCGCTTATACTTGAAACGGTAACGGAAATAATGAGAAATAAGGATCAATTACCTGTCAGATGATGGTGAAGAGAGAGAGAGGATCAAGAAAAAATTATTTTGTCATTTTTTTACCAATTCAAAAACACTGCTAACGTCCATCCATCTCGGGAAATGAGATTCGTTGCTACGGAAACATTAACAAAACATGATCACAAACGAAGATAGATTTCTAGAAAACTAAGCCTAAATGAGGACCTAAATTAGAACACTGCTAACGTCCATCCATCTCGGGAGACGAGATTCGGCTACGGAAACATTAACAAAACATGATCACAAGCGAAGATAGATTTCTAGAAAACTAAGCCTAAATGAGGACTTATTACGATGAGTAAAAGATTGTCATATTATGAGGATTAAAACAGCATCAGACGTATAAGAAAATCTGAAGCATGCGTGGAGCAATAAGCGGAGATATGTCCATGTGGTCGTCTCACTCACATTTACTTTGCTTATATTTCTCGGTTCGGTCTCAGATCCTAGTCGACAAAAATTATCAGTTTCTTTCGGTTCGGTTCCAGTCCGATTCCCATGGAGGGAGGACCCCTTCGACTCACCGGACTGCCGAAAATGGAGGACGGGGGCACCTTGGCTTCGCCGTACACCGGAGGCATCATCGACGGCGGCTCCGGGAACTTGATCTCCGGGCTCGGCTGGAAGGGGCCCAAGGTGGGGCTGACGATGCGCTGCATGGTAGCCTCGGGAGGCGCCGTGGTGGCGCCCGACAGGAAGCCGGCGCCTCCGTCCGCCGCCTGCCCGGGGAAGCCTCGCTCCTCGTCCTCTCCCGAGGGCTGATTGAGGCTCGAGCCGAGAACCAGAGGGAGGAGACCCAGGGCGTACAGCGCCCTCTGCCAGGAAGCTGCTGGACCCATTCCGGCGATGAAAGCAGGCGGGCGTCTGCAGAAGGTTGCCAATATCAAACGAAGCCTTTCTTTCGGGAAGGATGGTATTTTGCCTACCCGGTGCATGAGCCGGATGAATCATCCAGGGTATTCCTCCAGAACAAGGGTTCCTTTGCCGCCAACATTTCGTAGTCAGTTCCTCCTCATCATGGCTGCTGATGACGAGAAACGAAGCGGACCTCGAAACATAGGCAGGAACGGAACCCGTGATCTGGATAAATACTCTGAATGACTTTATCCAGTTTACTGCCGTTTTTGTTTGAAACTTCCTTCAACATTTTTTCGGATGGTTACCATCAGATCAATTGAATTTCTGGCCGAATCTCTCGCAAACATTTTGGGCCAATTTTTATCTGAAGATGTTAAAATACATTAAAAACGTACCGCGGACTATGGTTGATTAGATAATGAAGAAAAATATAAATAGTCAGCTAGTAAGAAGGTTCTAGTAAAATAGCAGTCACTCCGAGGACAATAAGGGCTGATAGTAGATGTGAATGAATAACTTTGAGCACTTTTCCACAGATTTAATAAACACACTATGCGTTTCAACTCACACAGTCATCATCAGATACAAGACCTAATGATGCCTGCACACGATGACGACTTTATGAGTTGAAACGCGTAGTGTGTTTATTAAATCTGCGGAAAAGTGCTAAAAGTTTTTCAATTATGGACACCTTCCACTACATCGAGCTTGTTTCTGTTAATAATAATAGATGTGATCTAAGTTGTCGTGGAAATAATTAATTAAGAAATTAAGATTTCAAGTCTCTTTACACGGCTACATGAGACTGTAAGTATAAACATATAGTTTAATTGGCGTGAACTGTCAACTGTGAAAAAAATGTCAAACAGAAGTCATATAAAAGATATTTTTTGCATGCATACTTGATACGTAACTACTAAAATGTTCGTAAGATTAGTGCAGCCTACTCAGTATGAGTAGAATGATAGAAGCTACAAGATGTTATGCAGCATGTGAGCCTGTACTGCCTCCTGAGCCAATTTAATCGTCAATAAAGCCAATAATTAAACAGGATTATATGAGCAACTGTGGAGAATGTCTGGTGTGAATTACGTGGGATTGCAAAGTATAATTAAATGTGGACAGAAGTGGAGAAACCTTAAATTCCTACACACCTCTAAATTTGAACACCAGGGAGTAAGGGATCTGATTCGGGTTTTAGTTATATTGATGTGGAATCAAAATAAAAACAGCGCTTCTTTGGGAGAGCCATAAACCTAGTAATAATTACAGGCTATATAAAGATGAAAAAATGTTAATATTTATTAATTAAGATGATCAATAGATTCGAAGATGAGCTACACGTTGGACTCAAACAAGCTTGATCATCGCGTGTCCGTCCAACTCACAGTTTTGCCTTATCCAGTTTCGACGTCAGGCTAGTTTTGGAGTAGATTAGAGGCGAAAATAACACATTCGAATCAACACGAGTGGTTAAAACTGAATGACATCAACCATACGTGTGTGCTCTTGAGGAATTCATCAAAAGGTTTTCAATCGAGAACTGAGATCCAACCACTTTAATTTTCCTCCTCAACACCTTTAAACAACTGGACGCATAGGATTTTTAAAGGTCATTACATGGCTCTGAGACATGTTAATGCTAATATCGTGGTCACTGGTTAACAAATATTTTATGGAAGACATTCGCAGACATGTTTTACAATTAGAGGCCTATGCAGAGCGCACAAAAATATGGCAAGCCCTTAACTCTGACTACTACGCACACAAAATGGTCATAACGAATGGCAAATACATCTTGTAAAGGACGATTAGACCTCATAAACTTTTAGAGGCCGCCGAAAAATAAGTTTTCAAAAACATCCTGCGTTGCCCTAACCAAAATATGTAGCTACTCACGAGAAAGAGAGAAGCTTAAAATTTGTTCCCAAGGAACAAAATCTAAGATCTAAAACGGACTCCAAAAGGAAACAGACGTGCCAAAAACATTCAACGCAAACAAAGCTTTGACAATGAATATTATTTCTGTTCTTTTGACGAATCAAAATAGCTTTAAATATCATACTACATTTAAATTTATTTCCTATCCCTTCATGAATAAGAGCAAAACACGAGTGAATGCAAAAAGATGTACGATTCATTTGCTTAATAGCTCATTTTCGTGGATAGGGACCATAAGCACACACGTCAGTCACAATGGATAGACAAGGCAAATAAGACCTCTACCCGAAAGAAGAACCTACGCACGGCTAGAAATGCAAGCGTAGAATTTAGGAAAGTATTCATCAGAACATCTGGAGTACTCTCCCTTATGGAAGTGAGGCATGGACGCCAACAGCCACAGGGAAGTCAAAGCTGGAAGCATTTAAAATCTGGAGGTTCCGAAGAATGATGAATATCAAATGGATCGACCGAGCGACTAATAACGGAGTGATAAGAAGAGTAGGAGAAAAGCGAACTCTTCTCAAAAACTTAAAAATAAGACGGGACAACTTAATCGGCCATATCTTGAGACACGATGGCCGGGTGAAGACGATAGTCGAGAGAAAAGTGAATGGGAAGAATGCCTAAGGAAGGTCCCGCATGAGATATAAGGAGCAAGTAGTGAAGGATATTAAAGAGAAGAATTATGTGAATATGAAGATGTTAGTTAGATGGGAGAATCGAGTGGAGAGCTATGTCAAACCAATCTAAGGATTGTTGACTGTTCGTGATGACGGAGAATGGATATAATGACATGCATGAAAAAGATGCGCACAGAAATCATTTCTTAGAAACTAATTATTGAAAAAAAGTCTTTACTCACCCAAATTGGAATGGATAAGGCGTTTAATGGAGAATAATCTCTTTCCAAAGTCTCACGACCGCACGAGAGCTATGCCCAGACTGATGCAGACTTCCCAAACTTCGTAAACCATATCCCTCAGGAGAAAGAAGTTTATATATCTCGGCTGGATGCAACGTGATGCTTTCGTGATTCTAGATAATGCACTCTCTCTGGAACGGTCCGCTGCCCTTGAGAACAATAAGACATGCGTGTGTGACAAAAGACAATCACGTCGAGTCGGTCCTGAAAGAGCTGGTCTGATTGCCTCGAGTTACCGAAGCAGAAGTTGGACTATTATGTGCCCGGAGAAATGCGACAGAAAAAGAAAGTGCTGCTCAATTTACAGAGGTCTTCAGTTCGAGGCATCGGAAATTTTACTTTCCTTCATACTTATTATATTTGCGGGAAATGTGTACCATTGTTGCCCCTTTTTTGAATTGGAGACGAACTTACGAGCCTGTGAGAATGTTTCTTTGAGACAACGTTTATAAAGATACTGAAAATAACGAAATTGAGAATGGCAAATTACAGAGCATATGACTAGTGTCCCAGGGTATTTTATGCGGCTGTGATATGAATCACTAGCAAACTCAGCCTCTTCTCTCTTAACATAAATATTATGAACGAATCTACCCACAAAATAGTGTGGGTACCCCACAAATACATAAACGATTTGGGTACAGTAGTTAATAGTAAGCTTAGAATTTTTGCAGAGTGTACTGGGGTATATCAAAAGAAAAAGATAGGGAATCGCCGAAAAAGGATTATTATAAAAGATATTAGATGCAATTCAAGGGTGGTGCGACCAGATGAAGTTAGAACTTAACTTTAAAAAGTGTGTAGCTATCAATTTTTGGAGAAGGAATAATTCGATAGAGCGATCCTATGAAATTAATAGCACGAAGATCGAAAGCGTTGAAACCATAAGGTATTTAGGTGTAACAATTACTAAAGATTTATCGTGGGGAAGACTCATCCGGGAATATGCGGCCGAGCGAAAAGAAAGCGAGGATTTATAAAAAGAGTACTTGGGAAATGTGACGAGAAGACAAAAGAACGATGTTACTTTTCAATAGTCAGGCCTTACCTTGAATATGCAGCCAGTGTATCGGACCTGAATGAAATAGATTTGGTCAGAGTTAGATAGTGTGCTAGCAGCTAGGTTCCTTAAAAGGTGTTACGATAGGTTAAGTTGTGTATGGGAATTAATACAAGAATTAGGTTGGGAATGATTATCAGATCGTCGGATAAAGTACAGATTGCAATCTATTGCAGAAATGTAAAACGGATAGTTAAAATGTTAAATACACGCATATTAAAAACACCAGCGTATTAAGCTTCGACCAGATGAATAAAATTAGAGAGATAGATTGTCGTACTGATGGATTCAAAATGTCATTTTTACCTCGTAATATAAGAGAACACACCAGGCAGCATAGATGTGGAATAAGTAGGTGAACTATTATTAGAGTAGTCTGCAGGGCATGATGCATGTATGACAACCAATCCCTTTTTTACTCTGCAGATACTAACCATGTGGCTGAATGTATTATTTTATTGAAATTATTACTGAAATTTTATTGAATCTATTATGTTGCATTTTTCCATGTAGCAGTTTGTTTGCATGATCTTAACCCCCCTGCATGTTTGACTATCTTCACCCCCTGCCACACACCCTCACGGTAGCTTGCAGGGTATTGCATAGATGTAGATGCCTAACAAACTGCAGCCGTTGAGTGGTAGTAACCCAAAATGAACAGCACCTGCCTCCGTGAAACAATCATTTAGTCGGTCGATGTTGGCAGGCGTTAAGTCGGAGTAATGAGGCAAGCGCGCTCACGAGGTAACCTTGAGAGCCTTGGAGATCAGTCTGCTCCTCGAGAAATACCTTTCAAGGGCATGAGGAGCAAAGACAAAGACGTTTTTAAACACCGGCGCAACAGGTAATTGATTCATGCCATTCTTGTGGGAAGCCGTAATGTCAATGCATAACTCAATGGTATTGGCGGTTACGGGGTGGAAACGATGCATTATAAAGCAGCAAACACTTGGTTTTTCTACAAATTTTAATTACTTAACACAACCGGTTTCGATACGGACACAACCGAAGTCAGCACAGAAGACGAACGCAGCATGAAAAGTAGCATTTAGATTGCGATAGTGTACAAAGGTATATCAAAAGAAGAAGATAGGGAATCGCTGAGCAAGGATTTAGACCATGAAAATAAAAATGACTTGGTATATTCCAAATTTTTATTGCAAGACCGACCGCGGTTTCGACGGCTATAGCATCATTATCAAGGCAAAATATAGTGACACGATATTATCAAGGTAATTAAGCAAGCAATGTATTATCAAGGTAACATATTGTTGACAATACATGTTGCCTTGATAATGACGCTTTAGCCGTCGAAACCGCGGTCGGTCTTCCAATAAAAGTGTGGAATACACCAAGTCATTTTTATTTTCATGATGCTTCAATTCCACAAGGTTACGCTTGAGGGTATTTCTTCGAAGGACTTAGATGTAATTCAAGAGTAGTGCGACGAAAGGAAGTTAGAATTTAACCTTAAAAAGTGTGTAGATATTAATTTTTGGAAGAGAAATAATTAGATTGAGCGATCCTATAGCAATTAGCAACACAACATCGAAAGCGTTGAAACTATATGCACACCGGTGTTATATGCACATCCATTTATTATTCTTCAATTATTTGCTAGCGGGAATATGATTGGTGTCTCTCTATTCGAAGATCGCCGCCAATAGGAACGAGAAGGAATGGAAAGAAGGATACACTAGCGTCGCAAATGATCAATGGGGTCGTTTACCATATTGTTTTTATTGCCGAATCTGATAGAGTTTGTAAAATAAAAGGACCCGTATTTTTCCGTTTTCTGATCCGACAATTATTTCCCGAGTTACAAGCGGCGAAAAACTGATGTTTTTAACCCTTTCGGAAAAGTGGGTGTGAAGCAACCTCTGACGTATATCTACTTCGTCCAATCACAACTGAGCCCGCGAAGCTACTTCGCCTTATCGCAAAGGGGGGGACACAGCTGACTCGGCCAATGGGAGCGATTTCGACAGCATCTGTGCGAGCAGACCTTCCGAGAACCCCCCTCCACTCCCTTCCCCCTCCACTCCCTTCCCCCTCCCCTGAAAGCTGTCAAGGACGGGAGGAAAATGACGTCAATGTTATCACAGCAGCATTTTCGGTGGGCGTCACCTTTTGCTTATTTTAATTTTTGATTTATGAGAGAATGGTTGTGGTTAGAAGATTAATTTTTTCACTAAAATTCGTTTTTCGTTTCCGTCTAACGATTTCGTGTACAAAATTGCGATTTCGGTTCCGAGTAAACGCCCCCATTCTGCTAATATTCATTAGAGAGCTATGAGCGGCTTTATTTTCCAACTTAATACGGAGCTCTGCTTTGACTATTATAAACAGAAGTAAGTACTTACTTATGAGACCTTTATACTCTCAGGCAGGAGCGCAGCGATGGAGGTGGTTTGGGGGTTAAAGCCCCCTCCCCAGAGAAAGTAAAAAAATTGCGACGAAATTGCTAAAAACATCACGCAGACTTAACATTAATTTTTAACTGTAAAAAACAGACTTTCTTTCCGTTTGGATAACCTACAGTCTGAGTATTTAAATAACACCTAGTCTTTGGGCATGATAAATTGTACATGCATCATGTAAGTTTTCTGATTGTGATAGAATTTTATTCCTTCAAGGTATGTTTGAAGCTCGTTTCTCACGATAATTATGAATCTTCTTGCACTATGATCTTCTTTCAATTTAAAATAAAACTATTTTTTACAGAACTATACTTTGAGTTTTCTTAAATTTTAAAATAAAATACCACTTTAAAATAATATTTTATTTTGAAATGGCAAAAGATCGATATTTAAGATATACATATATTAATTATATTTATGTGATAAAATTTCCGTTAAATACAAAATATATTAACCCAAGTAACCCAAGGTATAGGTAGATCACTTGTGCCTACTATCCTATCCAGGTGAATCCACAAAAGATTTTCCTGGCTGCGCCCCTAATTATGTATGAACTTCATACTCTCAGGCATTAGTGGCACTGTATTTAAATATACTACCAGTCTAAAATTTAAGTTCACCCTCCAATTTCTGCGAAATCAAGTAATAATACTATATCACTCAATGAGTGCTCAACCCGAAGGTTCCATTTAATAGGTGAGGGTAGAGCTCACCCGGTATTAAGCCATTGGCGAGTGACACACATTCAGGATGAAGAGTGATTACCCTAATCACACTCACACATTCAGGGGGCAGTCCCTTTCCCTGGGCCATCTGAAATTCCTCATGAAGTTCTGGCAATTATAAAATTGCAGGTATTTTAGGAGGGGGTGTCCAGAGAGACCTCACTCGAAGTTGAACCCGGTCCGATGAAATTGTCCAATATACTTCGAAAATACTGCATTTTCTCTCTACTGCTCAGAAAGATGTTTCGGAGCACTGATTTTGAAGTTAAGATTAGAATTGGAATAATCGAAAGTAAGTTACGGCGTGAGCACATTTTTTTCTTTTTGCTGCCAAACTTTTTTAGCAGATTTGTATCCATGGAAAAGGTGAGAAAACTCCAGATGATCAATAGAATTTCAGTAATTCAAAAGTTACTTTTCCCATCCATGATGATACGTAAAACTAATAAGTGTCACCAAATAATTCTATCTTAAAACGACCACCAAATGTGGCGAGTGACAATACCCCCCGAACGAAATACGCGCTGCGAATATACGACTCGTTTGAAATACGGATTTTTGAAATAGGAAGTTTCAAATAGTTTTAAATAGGAGTTATAGTGCTTTGAACACTTCCCAGTCCTGACAGGTCTCAAGGCTACAACTGACCCTCACCATATCTTCTGGAGAACGGAAATCAACGCCTATCACTGTGATAAAAGTTTTATACTGACTCTGGGCAGATTCTTAGGGTTTTCACCTGATCATCTTAGTTATTGTTTGCAAAGTGACATTTGTGGTGCCGAAACATTTGAGCTACATGTCGCGAGCATAGCAATATTTCCTTTTGCCGCGATTTGTCTTCGTAGAACTGACCGCGTAATATATCAGATTGTCTCTCTTTGATCCCTTGTGATATTATAACATACACGTAATGCAGGGGCGGATTCAGCATCAAATTTGGGGGGGGGTCATGACCTGGGTCCGGGGAGTACCCCCCCCCCCTCCCCCGAAAGAGAGAGGGGCGTTCTCCCGTGTAAATTTTTTTAAAATACCCATTTTCACGCATTTTGGAGCCTAAAATGTCATTTGTATTCTTAACAACTAATGAAATTGAACAATTTTAGGCATTAAAGTTTAACAAGTTGGATGGAGAAGAAATTTAAGTTTAACAATGGAGAAGAAATAAATTGCCAACTTGAAGTTAAAAATAATTATAAAATATTTTGTTTCATACAACAGAAAATGAGAATAAATTTCATTGGAAAAGGTTTACAGTGGTGATAAGCACATACATAAAAGTTAAAAACTATCTGTTTAATTAGGGGATTACTAAAAAGTTTGAGTTGGGTGCTAATATTGCTGTACGGTATCATCAGTATCATGTAACAAAAGAATTTATAGAAAGCCAACTCAGGATCAGTTTTTCAAATTACGAAAGTGGGAAAATCTAGAAAATAATTGCATACAAAAATGCTTAAAAAAACCGACAGCTGAGGTCATTTGCGCCATTTAGGATAGGTAGGTAATTGGGTAATAGTAGGAGTTTTCAGGTAACGGAGGAAGTGTGGAGAGAAACCCGGTGTCGGCATTAGCCTACTCTTAACAAAAGGCGCCAAGGGAACCACGGTTTAACGTCCCATTCGACGGACGGAGTACTGGACTTAAAATGCCCTCCACTAGGCACTCAGGTGGGGACCGGTTTTCCACTGAAAAATCTGCCGCTGCCAGGAATCAAACCCGGGCCCTCGAGATGAGAGGCCAGTACTCTAGCCACCACACCAACCCGATCCCCTTAGTCGGTTGTTTATTTCAAAAGATGGTTCATTGTATGTTAGTAAAAAGTCGTTTCCATTGCCAACTGCACATACATGGAATCGGTTTTCCTCGTGAGTGGTAAGGTCACCTTTTTCTTCTAATATTATCAAACTTTTTAAGGGGTTCCTTAACTAATTTCCTAAGTGGAGTCACGTTGTGGTGGACACTTCCTAAGCCGGATGAAAAAAGTACACAATATTTACAGTGCAGCCCCCTGTCTTTATGAGACAGCACAAGCCAGTGGAAATTGTCAAGATGTGATCTCTGTGCATATTTTTTGTAGGCTTTCCTTTCTTCATTACTTCGTTATGAGGGAACTGGTAGTCTGAAGGAGGAGTCCACGGTTTCTGCAACAACATAGCCTTCCTCAAGCAGCATCATGTGATATCGGCCCATTGTCATTTTTACACCGTCACATATCACTTATTGGTCAATCCGATATTAGCTACCGATGTCGGCAAATGTCAAAAGTGATAAAATTTGCCATTATAAAAATAACATTTGCTGACGATATTGGGCCGATATTAATTTTATGAGACATCTGTCACCACTATACAGTGGCATAAAAATTATATTGGGCCGACGTATGTTTGATATTACCATGGACTGATTTTTCATTAACATGAAATTGGGATGATTTAATAAGTAAGATAGCTAAAATGTATCCTGGATAAACATGTTAAAAATATTTATAATCAGGGTCGATCGTACAATAAATATGCGATGGAAAAAGAAATGGAGATAGGTAGTTTCGATCTAGGAATGTTCACACTAAAAACCCTCCACTTTACCCCTTACCGAACTCTCCTAGTTAAAATAGGGGTAATTATAAGGATTCATCATAGTAATGAGATACCTACTTTACTCCTGACCCAACTTCCCTCAGTGAAAGATGCGTAACTTTAAGCGTTATCACTATAGTGAAATATTTCAGATTCGTTTTCTGTTGAAGTTATTGGAGTTATAACCCAATTACTTGAATTGTTGGAGTTAAGCGTTATCACTATAGTGAAATATTTCAGATTCGTTTTCTGTTGAAATTATTGGAGTTATAACTAATTGACATGCGAAAAAAATCACCTGGACCGGGAATCGAACCACGGTCATTTGGCTGCGGAGACCACTACGCTACCCAGGATCCCTAATTCGCATGGCAAATTCACGGAGGTTCAAGGTACTAGATGTTGAGCCCTCGCGGTCCATCAAGGATGGCAACGCAAGGGAGAAAGGGCTTCAAAGAAGCCACGACCAAAGGTGAACCCCATCCAGCGCTAATGCCGCGCTTGGCGGTAAATGTAGAATATTCCAAGCCTGCCGCGGCAATTTGTAAGCAAATATCGAATCCTTACTAATTCTGAAGATTCAGGCTACTTGGAGTGGAAGCGAAACATGATAACACAGGATCGTGTTTTTTTCTTTCTGTGTTATCGAATCCTTAAATAATCATATTTCTTATTTTATATCTAAGCCTCCAAATGGTTTCTGATGTTCTGGCCAATCACGAATTTTGACTTTCTTCTCTCTGACGTCGAGTTATACCCAAGGAGGATTGGAGGATACCCAATATGTATATGGGGGTTCACATTAATTGACATGCGAAAAAAATCACCTGGACCGGGAATCGAACCACGGATCTTTGGCTGCGGAGACCACTACGCTACCCAGGATCCCTAATTCGCATGGCAAATAGGTACTAGATATTGAGCCCTCGCGGTCCATCACGGATGGCAATGCAAGGGAGAAGGGGCTTCAAAGAAGCCACGACCAAAGGTGAACCCCATCCAGCGCTAAAGCCGCGCTGGGCGGTAAATGTAGGATATTCCAAGCCTGCCGCGTGAACGGCAATTTGTAAGCAAATATCGAATCCTTACTAATTCTGAAGATTCAGGCTAATTGGAGTGGAAGCGAAACATGATAACACAGGATCGTGTTTTTTTTCTTTCTGTGTTATCGAATCCTTAAATAATCATATTTCTAATTTTATATCTGCCTCCAAATGGTTTCTGATGTTCTGGCCAATGACGAATTTTTTACTTTCTTCTCTCGGGGGAAGACAGGTTAATACTCAAAATTATAAAATCCAGCGACCAGAAAAATTTGATAATTTTTATGGCCTTTATTAGTCGGCTCAGCTGACATCATTTTTGCATCGGAAAACGGTATCTATAAATATCAATTTAAGATACGATGGACGATATCAATTTTGCATCGGAGAAAGGTATCATTTATGTGTCATTTTTATATCGTAATTATCAGCCGATGTTAAAACGACATTGGTGACGTAAAATGACATTGGGCAGACATAACTGCCATACGATGCTGCTTGGGTCTTATAGCCTTCCTCTCATCCTCACTATTTTCTCTTTTTCCTCGCCGATGAAAAATTTCAGGGGGGGGGGTCAACCCCCCCCCCCTGGCTACGCGCCTGGTGCGACCCTGCTATTCCATATTGGCTATTCCTACTATTCAAGGGTAGGTGAAGACTCACTTGTCTGTCAGTCGAGCCTCACGAGCTTATCACGAGACATCGGAAACTGCCGAACATTGCAGAAACACTGAGGCCCTGTCGACTATGCGGGCTCTATAGCTGTGTCCCAATTCACCAGATAGGTACCATCCCAGAATTTAGGGAGGACACCATCTTGGAAGGGTGTCCCAACTCGTTAGGCATCATAAGAGAGAGGATTTAGGTACCTTTTTCAGCCGCCAGATTTGGGCATCGACGCGTGCATCCGTTTCCCATGATTTAAAGCATTCAAAGCGAGAGCAGTGGACTCGATGAAGATGGCTTCCAACGAGGGAAAATATTTTAGCTGAAATTTTGTTGATATTTTTATAATTAGTCGTGTTGATTCGTTTATCACAATAAAATATCGTTATAGGGAAGTGACATGACGGAGAGATTCATTCAGAAGTAGGAGAAGGCCGAATTGTTCTACATTAAAATAAATGTATTATCTAAATTACGCAAAATATGGGAAGATACTAATCTACGGCACCCTAAACTCAAATTAAATTCTGTCTATACACAATGGCATGAGAAAGTCAACAATATGGATTGTTAAGATTTTGTACATCATTTGTCATCCCTTTCACATTCTCTTGTTTTTCATTGGTTTCGAAGCCAGCAAATGGCAATATCTGCGTAAGGATATCCCAATTCATGCTCCCTTTTGGGTTAGCCAGCTAAATTTTAGGCGCCGAAATCCATACTCCCTAATGCCTAACGAGTTGGGACACAGCTTATTTTATTTTTGAGCTTCTTTTTACGGTAGGGAGTGCTACGCTCTACGATAAATGCAACTTAAACTCTCACGTTTGGGACTTGTAGCCATGCATTTGCATATATACTCCCTTTAGTCCTTTACAAGGAAACAAAAACTTAATAAAAATTAAAAATGTTTGATAAAATTTGGGGGGGGGTCATGACCCCTGTGACCCCCCCCCTGAATCCGCCACTGGCGTAATGAACTACACAAAGAGAACCCAAGCCCCAACATCCTGACTCAAATATTCCCTCGCATTGAAAATATTGGAGATTATAATTATTCATACATTTTATCAACGATTTATACAGAGACAACGTCATAAAGAGCCAGAGTAACATTTGATAGGAACAACTACTTTTTATACTAGGTACTTACTACAAATGTTTACAAAATAATTATTTGCGGGATAATTTGCATTCAAAAGTTCTCAGATGCTATATTCATAAAATACCATCGGACAATACTATCTAACCAGACAATAAACAATATAAAAAGTACCAAAAGGTAAATTGTGGGAATATATATATAATCTATTAAAATGCAAGTTCGACCCAACTTGATTCCGTGGTGTAGTGGTTATCACATCCGCCTAACACGCGGAAGGTCCCCGGTTCGATCCCGGGCGGAATCAAATTTTTTCACACGTGGTATTTTCATTTTTCCTTTTCGTAAGGAAGTATATTTTTCCCCTTATTTATTTCACCTATCCTGCTTTTTTTTAAAATTTAAAGCACGCAATTTCTCCTTTCACTTAGTTCCTGGGTGTTGTATAGCCAAATACCTCATTCGGAACGTTTGTCAAGGTCATGGTCCATATGTACTGTTGTCGGGTCTATGAAAATAAATAGTTTACTGAGGGATTCATCTAAGGCGTCAGAATCCGAATCGAGCTCTAGTGAATCTGCCAATCTATGAAATTAATTTAACCTGGAGATTCAAGCGCGGCAAACTGACTTGTCATTTAAAAAACTCAAGATAGCAATTATATTACCTATCACCAAACACATGCCCTCACCAATAACTTAATTTTTCTTTTACTCATAGCAGTGGTTTTTTTTGCTGGATCTTTAATAATACCCATTAATTATTAAATAGCAATTAATATTCTTTCCTGCACTTAAAATTAACTGAGTTCAGAGATAGGACCACGAGTCATAGGAAGAGGGAGACGTTAAATTAGATTCAAGGCAAGTAAATATAGACGATCTTTATATTTACCCTGCAGCATTCTTCAGTATCCTTATATTATAAATCGCGTAATATTTGTGTCTTTAAATGTTATAGCTTATTTAAAAAACAGCGTATGATACTGCATCATGGGTGTTTTCAAGACTTTTTCCGCACTAATAGACGATGCAGACCGAGAGGAAAGGTATAAGGATAGGAATGGAAAGGATTGGGGGGTCGGAATTATGACCTCAAATTACGTACTTGGGTATTTTTGCATGAAAACTCGAATTTATTAGATCTCACATTCCTTAAAATTCGATAAGTGGCTAAAAACCGGCCGTACTTGAATCTAGATGACACCAGTAAGATGCACTTGAAGACCGTTTTTGTCCCTTACAGACTGTATTTATTTTACAAAATGAAATTATAAATAAAAACCCTGTGATATGGAAACGAGTCGTGGTGGACTAGTGGGCAGAGCACTAAGCTACTTGAGAGTCCCGGGTTCAAATCCCGGGCAAGAGCCTTTCTGGACACCCCCATCTAAAATCCCCGCGATTCGATTTTTTGCGTGTCAGAACTTCGTAGGAAATCTCAGGTGGCCCAGGGAAAGCCCTGTTGGAAATTTCCCTACAAGATTTCCCTAGAACGTAGGGAAAAGCAAGGGAAAATTTGAAATTTCCCTAGAAAAAATGTGTTTTCTAGGGAAATCTCTCATAGTCTAGGGAAATTTTTTCCCTAGAACTTTTTTCCTTAGAAAATTTAAGCTTTGGGAAATTATTTCCCTAGAAAAAAACGCTGCTCTAGGGAAATTTTTTCCCTACAACTTTTTTCCTTAGAAAATTTAGGCTTTGGGAAATTATTTCCCTAGAAAATACGCTGCTCTAGGGAAAATCTTCAGGCTTAGGGAAAACGTTATTAAGGAGAAATTTCCCATATTATTTGAATGATTCCCTTTCACTTTATCAATTTAGTGATTACATTTCACCATTTCTATGTTGTGTATACATTTATCACAGAGTTATCAGTCACAAATCACAATTAATAACATTTGTAACCAAACAAATATATGCTAACCCGCATCGTGCAGTGCTTGAAGCCAAGCGAATCAGCAGGATCAACAGTGATAATTTCGGAAGAACACCTTTTTATTCGAGGTTGGGAACATTTTCGGTAAGTTAATGAAGACATTTCTTATAATCATGAGCATTCCATAATTTTATGTTAATCATTGAAATTGGCAAATTCGGTCATTAAAAATTCTATCTTTGTTTATTACATTGTTGTCAACAGTATTGAAATGGCAACGGAGACTGCGTTTTCGCACGCATGGGTTCAGTATTGTGTAATTATGATCATAATTAGTTCAATTTTATAACCATAATCCTTGACCTCCTCTATATTTTCAGGTGCATTCATAAATGAATTAAAGAAGAGAATAAGATTTCATCCAGCAGAAGGCAAAAGAATAAACGTGTATGCTAATGAAAAATGTAAACATGCTGTTAAAAAAGGAATAAACATTGGTAACAATAAACATTGATTTCTTTTCAATCATTCATTGTGATATATGCCCTCCATTCCACGGATTTTTATCAAGTCTTCCCTATATTTATGCTTATGTTTTATGTTTTTTGGATAATCATGTGCATTATTGTTTATTGAGTGGAATATTTACGTAAGGAAAACTTTCCACGGTACCTAATTGCTAGGGAAATATTTTCCCTAGAAATATTTTCTAGGGAAAATGGGGGTTCAATTTTCTAGGGAAATATTTTCAAGGGAAATATTTTCTAGGGAAAATTATTCCCTAGAAATATTTTCTAGGGAAAAAGGGGGTTCAATTTTCTAGGGAAAACCTTACACTTTTCTAGGGAAAATTGTAGGGAAATTTTGTAGGGAAATTTCCATCAGGGAGGACTGGCCCCCCTACCCTGAATGTGTGAATTCCACACGCCATTGGCTTAGTACGGCCTGAGCTCTACTCTCACCTATCAAAAACCAACCTTCGGGTTGAATCACTGAGTAAGTGAGCGAGTGATATCAAAACTAATATTTTTGGCCTTGTTAGTCTGGAGCGTCTGGAGCCATCTAGGGAGGATAGTCAAGAGTCCCGGTAACTGAAATTTCGTGTTCAAAAATCGGTAGATATATCAGCTGAGCCCTCGTAAGCTGCGTGAAGAACATTTCAAGTTCAGAACTCTATCCGAAGGGACTTAAAGCTGTACGTCGCTTTGGCGCATTTTGCTATGAGCAGGCTAGCGCCGTCGTCGCTGGGTTTTCCCATCTTTCCCATCGAACTCCATCTTTTCATCAATGCTTGTGGCGCGGGACAGGCCTGAAACCACTGATGAAATGAGCCGTGTCTACAACTAATTAGAGCCTCTTCAGGCGGCAAGAGTGTGTCGCCTTGCGAGGCATAACACGGAGCTACGTGGTCCAAATGATCCTCCGGCTAACAGAGAGCCAAATGCATCGGAGAGATTACCGAGGTACAACGAAATTTAGGGGGAGAAAATGAAACACCAGTTAGAAAATACATCAGTGGCTACCCGGTGCACGGGAGACGGAAAGGGTAGAGAAAAGGCCGAATCGGTTCTTGCATAGGAATTGGGATTCGGAGACTTCGGGAGTTTCTTCTCCGCGCCAGAACAGAGTGGATGCTTTAGAAGCACTTTATTGGGTATCCCAACACAGTGCCTCTAGGATGCTTCGGAGAGTGGCGCTACACGAAACTGGGCCACATACTTTTCCCAACCAAAAGCGAGAAAGCTGTCCCTCAATTTACCAGAAGGCGAATGGACGTTAACGGCGTAAAAAACTGTACTCTCTGTGCCTAAATACAGAGCTTTATAAAGGCCGCTTTACAAGATACACTTTTTTGTACAATTTCTTGTGCAAACTCGTGTGCGAGGAAATTATACCGTGTAAAGCGACAAATTGTACGAACACTTGTGCGATTGTCTGAATGACTGAACGGGAAATAGAACCTGTTCTAATTCCATTCAGACAAACATACAATTTCGTTCAGTTTATAGAAGCGTTTGTACAATAAATTGTACAAAAAATTTATATCGTATAAAGCGGTCGGAGATAACAGAGCCCTCCTCGGAGGAGAGCTGAAGGAGCCAAGCCTCTCCAATGAGTTCTCCATCCGCCCGCGGAGAGCGCCACCTACCAGCATGTCGAGGTGGGAGTGGAAGATAAGCATTATGGGGGTGGGAATTGGCGGGGTATGAAAGTTAGGCGGAGGAGCGAGCGATAGAGAAAGCCCTGCACTAATACTCGTCGGGAGTTTTGCATTTCGTCCAAGCGACAGCCGGAGGGTACATCCGTAGCAAAGGAATCTCTTCCGCGGCTCTCAAATCGTCAAGCAGAAGACTTCAGGCGGAATGGAGCGCTGGCAAGACAGGGTGGCCGTGGTGACAGGCGCCAGCGCCGGCATCGGGGAGGCTATCGCACGGACGCTGGTCAAGAATGGCTTGAAGGTCATCGGCATGGCACGGAGGGTGGAGAAAATGGAGGTGAGTGAGGAGGAGTGCAGGAAATGCATCTGGATGCACCCACACCTCTCCAACGCCTGTCCAACTCATCATGTATATTCCCACTCTGATATTACCCACCCCACGCTGGAATGGAGAAAGTGGTGGTCAAACCATGTTGCAGGCTTCGCTAAAATATTTAATGGAGAAATCGCCATGAGTAATGAATATTGATAAAATAGTTATCCACTTATCGTCATAATTATGAAGTATTCTAGCGATATTGACAAGTTTTCGGATAGACACTGCATATCATTCTCAACCGATTTGGATCTATGTAAACTTTCTTTTTATCCATCACGGGTTTTCAACATTGGGTGCTTATTTAAGTCTTCTAATTTTTTTCTCGCCTCCATCTCACCCAGATTACGCATCCTTCGCCTTCATCTTACGCGTTTATTTGACATTTTTCTATTCATAATTTTCTTCAGCTTTCCCTTCCCTCTCAGTCCACTTTTGAAAGAGGAGCGTTTTGGAACTTTCCTTTTTTATTTCTCCAATCCATCTCCTTTCATCCTTTGTGCTTCTTCTTCCCTTGCTTTCCTACCCATAGTGCTAACCTCAATTCTTCTCCACAATTCAATGGCTTCCGATTTCCTCAAGGGCCTGGTTTCTGAGTCTCACTCCATATTCAAAATGCTGATTAACCTTTTCTTTGCGTGTCCACAAAGAGACCGACTCATTAATACCATCCTCTTCGTGGACGATTTCTTGATCAGCGCAATCATCGCAAAATAAGTGAAAAAACCCTGATTCTGATCTGAACTCGAACCATTCTTTCTATCTCCCGACGGCGGGTTTGTCTCTCCACTTCTTCGCAAGGGTTAACGCTCCATGCGACCGCCACGAAGACAGGAGGCGTGCTCCGCGGAATATGTCGTCTCCTCCAAAGTAATAAAATTATGATTTCCTCCAAAGTAGTAGAGTTATGATTAGGCTTTAAGGTGCCCCTACAGCTAAGGTCATTTCAAACCGCCTAACCTACCTTTTTCCTTGAACAAAAATAACATCCATGGCCGAGGTGGGATTCGAACTGGCGATCTTTGGGTTGTCAGTGCGTTCAGTGTACCACGCCCGACTGTGGAACAGCGAGGGCGGAAGCACGCAATGAACATTCCACTCCAATGGTTGCGGAATTCGAGGAATATGCCATGTAAAATTTTAAATGATTAGAATTGCTGAACCAGAGGTAGCTCAGTTGCTAGTTTTGCGCTACAAACCTGATATCCCGTTTTACTAACAGGGGCAGGGACTCTTCCAGTTCACCCTAAAATGTGCAATTTGTAGACTTCATATCTTTTTGGTAAACCATACGGGGTACAGAGAAGGGAATTGGACCCTTTCTGTTAAGAGAATTCTACTGGGGAATGTTTTGTGGGGTAATACTTAGTGAGCTGTACTCTCACAAACCAGAATCTCAGGTAATGAGTCTTCTTACCCGTACTTTTCTAATAAAGTCTTCTTCAACTCTTTCGTTTACTCCGAAAATAGCTTCCTCCTAACGGTCCCCGTTAGGCATGTTTAAATGAAAAACTAGATTCATCGTTTGCGCTTTTGCCTCAATCACTTATGTTATATTGTTTGAAATAAAATATCTTTAATAATGAGCATACCTATTTAAAACAGTGCGTCAGCTCTCGTACCCAGTTTCTAATCGTCCCAATAACGAGCAGCGAACTAATTCGTACTTATCGCATTGAGTGATAGCGCATGAGTAGTAGCCGACGGCCAACCGAATCTTATATATGATGCTCAGCTCAGAATGGTCATTGACCTCCTCTTGTTCGAGATAGCGAAGAATGTGTAAGAATCACACAATCTCTACACGGATCTAATCGGAACCTTGAAAATACATAAATAAGAGCGGAAGAAATTTCGAGTCACCGCTTATCGACTACACGAGGCGCTGCCATAGAGCAGGGCGAGGACTAAAAACGCATAAACAAATACATATTGACAAAAAAGCAGGGCCATCACACCGCTAGTATATGGAATGCATACGAAATAGGCTTGATAAATAATGAATTTGAACGTGAGCAGTGAAGATCGGCAAGATTTGTTAAGGGACGGTACGATACCTAACTACATTAGCGTACCCAGTCTATTAACTGAATTAAAATGGGGATCATTGTCAGATCGTCGGTTGAAATTTAGACTTAATCTCTTAAATAAATTCCAAGATAATATTTTCATTGAATACGTTAAAAATATTTTGCGAACTCGAACTTACCATGGTAGCTAGACCATTGTCACAAAATTAGGGAAATTGATTTCTGATCTGACGGATTCAAAATGTCCATCTTTACGCGTACAATTAGGGAAATGAATAGCCGTAAATATATCCAATAGCATTAATACGAGTGTATCAATGGATAGCATAGGCAGTTGCATGTTGGTACAAGGACTTTAAGCTAACCCAACTAACAGCATGTTTTTACATGCTTGCTATGCTATTTTTATCTTATTTTTATATTGTGAAGTTTAGACTTGTATATTATTACTAATCCTTTTTATAGATGATATGTAATGCATGTTTGGTGTGAATTCACCCCCTGCTACACACCTTTATAGTGGCTTGCAGGGTATTATTAAGATGTAGATGTATGTGGCAGGAGGTGAACCATAATCAGGTATATATTCTAAAGCAGTGAGAAATAAATTCACAGCTACCATCATGAAGGCATGCAAGCAATACTGGTTCTTGCACGCACTACGTACATGAAGCTATGAGGTATTGCGCTACAGATTTGTGGAAAACTTTATATGTATCGTACATTCATATGGAACGTGTAATATCAGCTACAAATGACAGTAATTCGTTCATACACAAGTAAGGTAATTACAATTGAATATTCAGGCATTTCTACAAATACATCTATTATTTAACTTTATTTTCAAGAGCATGCATGATGCTAAAACATATACTACATTCTTTAAAAAAAACACCGCAAACAACTCCCCTACATCGGAATCTACAATGCCTATTCTAGGCACGGAAGTTTTCACGGTGATTAGAAAAGAAAATAAGGTAAAAAAATCAAGGTAACGGTAATGACATGTAAATTGTCGAATCCATAGTTGAAGTCAATAAAACTTGTGAGTGGAACGTACATGCAAAGTGAATTTTCTTTTCCAATCTCGTGGTTCCACAAAGTTAAGTGTCAAACGTTGAACCTTTTGCGGTGATTTTATGGCTTAGTTTATTCGTTTTTCCCGCGTTGATTCTCTTTGGCCCTGAATATGCTAGATGAAACACCGGCGAAACTGTAGTCTTCAAAATGAATCAACTCGGAAAAAAACCCGGGTTCAAGTCGCTGCCGTGGTACCCAAATAAGTAAATGCCAATGCCTCTTCTAATGTTCCATGTATCTTCACTGTAATGTATGACTGCCCTAATTGTGCACGAAATACAAGATTTTTTTAGCCTCTCTGTCGTAATGTGGAAAACGTTAGATATGAATTCATGGTGTAGGTGAAATATTAGCTGTAAATGACACTAAATTCTTTATACAAAAGTAAGGTAACCATTGATGACTATTCAGGCATTTCCACAAATACATTTATTGATCAAAGTATATTTTCCACAGCATGCATGAGGTAGTAATTTTAAAACCTTGTGCATGCGTTTTACGTCAAGTCTTTCGTAACATTCTATCTTTCGTAGGTAGATGGTATTTGAAATGTAGCAGTACGGAATTCTATTCCCGTAACCTTATTTTCCCGATTGAATCGAATATATTATGCAAAAGTTATCTAAACATTTCTAACGACATCGAAAAACAAATCGACTTCAAATTTACCTTAAAGATCCAGTCTAAATTTTAAATGAAGATCTGATATCGATATCCATTTGACCACTCTGGGCAAAGTTGAAACAGTAACACATTTATTGTAAAGACTCATTCACAAATATTATCCCCGATCTTCTCTGTATACGACCTCACTCCATAATCGAGCCTGTCTTTCACGGAACCTATTCACCAGCGGCATGCTCTAAATGAGACTAGAGGAGATAAAAGACGAATATTTCTCTTACTTTCTCATCGCACATGCCTCGGGCTCCCTGATGACATTTCTTTCTCGCGCGACCGCCGCAGGGGATCGCGAAGGAGTTGGAGGGCGAGAGGGGGAAGATGTTTGCCGTGCACTGCAACGTCGCGGATGAGTCCTCCGTGCAGGCGGCCTTCAAGACGGTGGAGGAGTCTCACGGTGGAGTGGACATTCTCATCAACAACGCCGGAGTCGCCAACAGGAACACGCTACTAAGTGAGTTGGAAGTCCCATGCTCCAGAAAAATTTCACCTAATCAAGAAACAATGCCGAAGCCGAACTAAAGAAGGGATAGCCACACTGAATCCAAATTTACGCTAGACTTGATTAAAATCAAATAAAACAGATTTTCTTATTTCAGTCTCTAAGTTTTTAGCAAGGTCTTCTTTATTTTCCCCAACTTTTGGCTTCGACAGGCGATATATTATTTCATCTGGTAGTGCACAGTTGGGTTTAATTAGTGCGTGAGGTACAAGAGGTGTGATTTCGGATCTTTACTGGACATGTAACAAGTGATTTAAAGTACTGCACATTGTCATAAGAATGGTGGCCTCGATTCTGGCACCCAAAATTCCAAAAAAATTGCTAAATCAGATGCGCATGTTTTGGATCTTGTTGATCGTGCCCTAGGTGCCCTTGCATTGAATAGCATGAGTTGTCTTGCAGCCAGTAGAAAAATAAGATGGAATAAAATTCAGATTTGGCACTTTGTTTTATTTTATGGAACGTTTTATTATCATTTATTTTACCATTATTTAATCGAACTTAAAATAGTTTCGCCTAATATTATGCGATTGGGACAGTGTAGGTCGGTCAGCCATGTTATATAAAGCTAAGGGACGTTGAAAATAAAACAATGGAAGGCGTCCAGCTAATGAGAAATATACAATAAAAAATAAATTTTGAAGATAAAATTTTGCTTTAATATTGGTGCAAATACAGTCATCATCAGTGGCGCACCCGGAAAGTTTTTTATGGGGGATAGTGGGGCGGCATCTTCCCGATTTTTTGCAAAGTGTAACAAAATGTTATTTTAATCAGTATATTTTGAATTATATAGTAGGCTATTGCTATTGAAGGGAAGCATAGGCTATTGAAGGGAAAGTCCCCAGAGGAAGACCAAGAGACAAGTACTTGGGGCAAGTCAAGAAGGATACGGGGAAGAAGAACCATAGGGAAATGAAGGAACTGGCATGGGATAGGGAGAAATGGGGGGCTGCAGTATACCAATCCTAGGATTGTAATACTACATATGTATGTACAGTGGGCTGTATTATTTATTACATGTATGGATCCAAAAGTAGCCATATCAGATTCACAGACAAAAATAGAATAAACTTTTAGGCCTATCCTAAGTTGGTTATGTGTCACATCACAGAAAAAAGAGCCCTTATTTTATCTTTGGCGAAGTCGTATTCGAGCAAAATGAAGTAACGAGGTTTTCCTATTTTCCAATTGCTGCTACCATGTGGCTGTGACTTGATAATTAAAGATAAATTTGGCATTTGTAGAGAGCTAAGAGGGGGCAGGGCCCCTTTACCCCCCCCCCCCCCTTTCCCCTGGATGCGCCACTGGTCATCATTACGAACATAAAAAACAAAGTAAGTATTTTGATGTGGAATACACATTGAGATTTTCAGATCATACAATTGGAATAAAATCCCCTGCTATCACTCTGAGGAAAAGAAAAGTATTCACTGCCTTTATTCGCCGAAGAGTACGACTATGAAACTTAAATCTTAATTCTTTGAGCTTCAGAAGCGGCATCAATGATCAAACAACTATTTCTGTCGCGAAAAGTTTCATAAGGGTTCCACCTCGGAAATCATGCTGATTTTCATGCCGACACGCATTGATTAATACTAGATATTTAGATGAATACTAGACTAATAGATATTTTCCACCTGTCCATTCAATTATATAATCTTTTCGTATTCATTTCAGTATCGTAAGTATTGCTTGAAATGAAATACACCCTTCACTTCTATTTGTAGTCAAAGGTATTGGTCAAAGAGAAGTTGATAAACTTCAATGAAAAATTATTCTTATTAAATATTACCTTCCGATTAATAATAATTTTTTTTGAATACTAAATAACTCTTAAATTTCTGATAATAATTCTTATTAGACATTACCTTCTGATTAACTTATTTAAATAAGTTAATCTGAAAAATATTCGACGGTTTATCATTTGAATTAATCATTAATAGAGAATATCATTTTAACCGTGTTTACAAGAATATTTAAATATCTATAAGTTCCTTAATGCTGTTCACTGTTTCAGGTATCACGTAGTGGAAGTGAGACATATTAGGTGAGTAAAAAAACTTTAGCACTATTCCACAATATATATTTAAAATTATAAAATTGCACAAAACGTGTTTCGGCTTACTAAGCCATATTATCAGGTGTACACTCACAAACTTTCCGTGACAGCAGCGCAATATATATGAAACGGGAAGGGGATAAAGATAGGAGAAAGTGGTTAAGGGGGAGAGGAGGGAATGACTAGATGGTGAGTGAGTGAGGTGGAGGGGGAATTATGGAAAGGATAGAATTGTATAAAGAACTCTAAGGAGTTTGTCCTTGGAACTGGATTAGGGAAGTGGTAGGCTATTTGGAAAAGGGATAGCAAGCAAAGGGGAATGGATCCGGAACAGTTAATCATTCAACAACAGGTTATTATCGCTATGTATAATTTCCCACTGTTCCCATGCGTCTAATCTTGGGCCTTTTCTTTCAATATGCAGAATTTCCGGTTCAAAGAGGCCTTGGTGCGATGTCTCCAGGAGGTGTTTGACCCCCTCGACTGTTCAGACTGCCAAAATTATACAGTGTATAAAGTGGGTGTACGCAATAGACCGGTAGTTTAAAATATTGGAGTCCCGACCCATAAACTGGCCTCAACACTCAACGACGTCCTCCGCTCTTACACGAATTTTTCATCCAAGTATGCCATCCCAAATTCCTATAAATTAGTGGAACTGTTAAATAACCTAGAGGTGCCTGCGAACTCAAAATTGGTTTCTTTCGATGTGACAAACCTATTTACCTCTGTTCCAGTTAATGAAACCTTACACTTAAATAAATGCTTGCTACAGGATTCCGGGTCAAATCCAGTCATAATAGAGGAAATAATATCGCTTTTAGAAATGTGTACGAACCAAAATTACTTCCTCTTCAACAGCGGATATTACAAACAAGTGGTGGGTCTAGCCATGGAATCTCCCATCTCCCCATTGTTGTCGGAAATTTTCATGAACAATTTCGAAAACAATTTTTTCAAATCTGCAAATCCACTCTTAAATTATGTGTTTGGACAGGGAGCGATCGTCAACTAGATTGTTTCCTGAGAGTGCTAAACTCCCAACACCCTAGAATCAACATTACTATGGAAAAAGAGGCAGAGGGATATTTAAGCTACCTGGATCTAGACATCTCAATAATGGACAAGAAACATTGTTTTGGTATCTTTAGAAAACCCTCCTTCTGCGACCAAGTAATCCCAGCAGACTCTTGCCATCCCATGTCAGCCTGTGAGCCTACCCCTCTCCAACACAGAATTCAACAAAGAGCTGGAAATCATACGCCACATTGCAACGTAATTGGCACACTAGAGATATTATAACCAAACCCCTGCGTAAAAGGCTCACAAAAATAGCTATTTCGGAAATAACCACTATCCCAGCTTTTGAACCGGATAAAAGAACTTGGTGTAGGCTACCATTTGTTGGTAATCTCTCCTACAAACTTAAGAGAATATTGCCAAAGAACAAATTTAAAGTGTGTTTCTGCAATCCGTGTACTTTATCGAACATTTTGTGCAAAAGTAAGGACACCATTCACCCGAAATTCCATTCAGGCATCTACTAAGTCCAGTGCCTCAGCTGTGATAAATATTACATTGGGCAGACGGGCAGGGATTTTACCACTAGACTTCAAGAGCATAGACGGAGTGTGGATAAGGGAGACAAATCGTCACTACTGACCAAACACCTCCTGGAGACATCGCACCACTGCCTCTTTGAACCGGAAATTCTGCATATTGAAAGAAAAGGCCCAAGATTAGACGCATGGGAACAGTGGGAAATTATACATAGCGATAATAACCTGTTGTGGAATGATTAACTGTTCCGGATCCATCCCCATTGCTTGCTATCCCTTTTCCAAATAGACTACCCCATCCCTAATCCAGTTCCAAGGACAAACTCCTTAGAGTGCTTTATACAATTCTTTCCTTTCCATTATTCTCTCCTCCCCCACTCACCCCCCAACTCACTCACTATCTACTAGTCATTCCCTCCTCTCCCCCCTAACCACTTTCTCCTATCTTTATCCCCTTCCCGTTTCATACATATTGCGCTGCTGTCACGTAAAGTTTGTGAGTGTACACCTGATGATATGGCTTATTAAGCCGAAACACGTGTTGGGCAATTTTATAATTTTAAATATATTTTGTGGAAAAGTGCTGAAGCTTTTTTACTGACCTGATAAGTTCCTTTATGGTTTAAAATCAGATTATTTTGATTCTCACTCGCACAAAAAAGATCCACTGATCAAATATTTCAATGACTTCCGTAAACTGTATAAAATCTAGTAGCTTGCTTAAAGTGGATATAGTCTGTAGAATCCTGAATTGCAAAATACTTGACTTGGAAAGAACTTAAAATTAATCTTATTTAAAATAAAAACACACATTTAAACATTTAAAGTAAAATTCAATGATTGGGGGTACCTATTATTCTTCTTAACAGATGGTCCGGTTGAAAGCTGGACCCAGATTATGGCTGTGAATGTGACCGGTCTTTGCCATTGCACGAAACTCGCGATCGATTCGATGATGAAGAGGGGCGTGAACGACGGGCACATCATCCACATTAGCAGGTAATTTAGCAGCACGTGCATAACCAGCTATATGGCGTGTGGCAGTGGGAGATGTCTGTGAGAGAAACTGTGCCACCCTTAAATGTTAAATGCTATATTTGAGAAGAAACCAGAGAAATTCAGTACCGATGATAAATGAATAATCATTCCAGAGCTCTACATATGAAAAAAAATGTTGAAGAGAATGCCATGGCGTGGCTAAGATAAAAAGATGTCCAATGGTGGCGTTTACTCGGAACCGAAATCGCTATTTTGTACACGAAATCGTTAGATGGAAACGAAAAATGAATTTTAGTGAGAAAATTAATCTTTTAACCAGAACCATTCACTCATAAATCAAAAATTCAAATTAGCAAAAGGCGACGCCCACCGAACGAGCTGCGTTAAGGATATCTACGTCATCCACTTCCCGTCCATGACTACATTGAGGAAGAACGGGAGGGGAGCGGAGGTGAGGAGGGGAGGTCTGCCTGAAGAGATCCTGTCGCAACCACTTCCATTGGCACAGTCAGTTCTGTGACCCTCATTGTGATAAGGCGAAGGATCTTCGCCGTCTCAGTTGTGACTGGACGAAGTGGGTGACGTACGAGTCCTTTGCACGCCCACTTTTCGGAAAGGCTTAAAAACATCAGTTTTTTGCCTCCTATAAATTGAGAACTAACTGACGGATCGAAAAACGGAAAAATACGGGACTTTTACTCTACAAACTCTGTCAGAATACTAAGCTGTCGGTAATAAGAAATATGATAAACGACCCTATTATTGGGGGACTGGTTATGACAGCGAATCAGAGAGATGCATTCAAACACTTAAACCATAACCGATTAATTAACTATAATAATCGATGAGCAAAACAATGCCACATTTTATTACTGCTGCTTAGAGCAGTATTTTCGGCTTGCAGGAAGCAAGTCAAAGGTACGCCGTTCGATCCCTTTTCCTCTGGCAGTTTTCAGCGCACTTAAATACCAACTACTTAAATACTGCTAGATATCACCGCGGCTGCGATAATATCTAGCAGTTATTAGCCTCTTCGAGATTACGAAAATGACTTCGCCACTAAGTGAGTAGGAAAAAGACACCGCAGTTTAGATTCTCGCATGGAATTAAACTCATGGATGTAACGCTACACTACGCTGATGGTTAAATAAAGATCACCGGAAGCCAACATTAAAGGAGATTGGGAGAGTGAATTTCACGAAAGAGAAACACGTCGTTGATTTCACATCAGGAAGGGGATTAATTACCCCTCGGAAGAGTCATTGCTTGCGCAAGCCATTTAGTGGTCACTGGCGTTCCCCTTGGTCTTCCGGCGTATCGAGGAAGTCATCACTCGCGTCTTCGCGGCCGTGCAGAGGCGGAAGGAGGCCTCGGGCGGCCAAGATGCTGGAACCGTAGCTACATTATTACAGCGATTACAACTACATATACGTCCGCACGTTTCCGAGCATGCGTTGTTAGGTCTGGTAGGTCATCCTCCGCGTAAAAGGAATGTAAAAATATGGATGGAGAGTTATGATTAGGTTTGCTAGTGTTCCGCTCTGTTAGCGTCGAGTTTTCGTGGTAATGCCCTGAACAGAAATCCCCGTTAACCCTCTTCTTAGCCTAGTCTTCGTGGAATAAAAATTAGGATAATGGCTGTCAGCCTCTGACGGTCTCACCTTGAAGCATCATGCGAACTTTGATCGTTATTAGTGATTATTGATGTCCTCCTCTCTAATTCATGAAATCTATACATATTTCAAAGTTCAATGAACTTTTATTCCATAAAGCGAGAGAAAGATAACGCTCGAACCTGCTTGAAAGTTCGTCTCCTATATTTTCCCGATTCGAGAGGTTTCGTTGATTACATCTGAGGGTAGGTTGACATCCGAGTGTAGAAGTAGGTATATCTTGACTCGAATTTTAGGTCGCGCTGCAATACGTGTCTAAAGAGGAAATGCCTATCTGGACTATCGAGAACAATTACTAAGGAGGGAGAAAGAGTAGAAAAAACTATAGGATGATTTCCTCCTTCATATTAAGAGAATTAAGAAAGAGAGCATAGAATGGCGTCCCATTCATCCTTCGCTTGCAGTAACTGTTCTTGACTGCTCTCCTCACGACATTCACTCCAGGATCTAAATGCCATAGAATTATCATTTACATCTACGCGATACCCTGTAAGGCACCGCGAGGGTAGTATGGCAGGGGTTGAAGATCACCAAGGATGCACTATTGACATGCAAACATGCTACTATAGGGTCTCAGGCAACTAGATTGTTAGTATCCACATAGTAATTAAGGGATTGATTGTTAATACATGCATCATGCACTACAGACTACTCTAAAATATTTCCCCCTATCCCTTTGCTATGCTGCCTATTCTGTTATCTTATAGTGCGTGGGAAAAATGACATTTTAAATCTTTATCTAATTGATACTCAACGCAAAGGCAAACAAAATTAGCGAATATATTAGTTAGTAACATTTTTAAGTCATTAATTAAAAAGAAATTTGTCAGAGTTTCATTACTTTTGCAATGAGGAAGGAGCGTTTTCCATCGCTGAGTCACGATGGAACCTCCTTAGGTCGACCTAAGGAGGTTCCACCGTGACTCAGCGATTCAAAATTCCGTAAAAGAGCTATGTTATTTAATGAATCAATACCGATCCAGAAAAACACCTATACGGAAAATCATCTATAGGGTGATAACGCATACACAGTAATTGTATGAGTATGCTATTATATAGCGTACTGTAGTTTAATTCTATTTTTACAAGCTCTTTTAACTCATTTGGACTTCGGAAGATGACTGACGTGTTGTTGCCACGTTTAATTTACAAAGTGAGAATAGATGCTCAATCCCCACCAATACGTCTTGCAAATAGGTTAAATATTTTCTTACATAGTTTTAAACTATTCCTTTGCAAATACAACTCTTTGTTTTGAATTTATTGATATTCATATAAATATTTCAAAAATGTTTGAAAATGGTTTGGCAGCAATGACGCTGCTACCATTTAGAAGCATTGGTATTAATTACACCATTTCAATAACCAATGAAATATTTAAATTACATAAAAATATAAGAAGGACCTCGGTAAGGTATATTCCCAAATTAAGTTAGTAAATAGGCTTGAAAGCACGTTCCGTCACAAGTACCGTTGCCAATGATAACAACATACTGTAGCGCATCTTTCATGTAACTAAGACTTCTCTGCTTTTTTTCGAGCAAACATTTATTGATATCAGTTAAACAAATGTGGTAAGGTGAAAACTTTTTTACAATGCTAAATTCTACACAAAATTATGCATATTACATTAGTTTTTCGTAATTACGACATTTCTCTTTACATTATTTATACAAATTTAGTGCAAGAGCCCATGCTCTGCCGTATAACCAAGTATAAAATAGCTGATTTTCAACGCCTTTTTTCTTCAAATTTATGATGAAAAGGCCTCATTAATTTATTGCCAATCGATAGAAGGCCCAAAAAATGATGTTTCCTGAAATTTTCACAAAAATGACATCTACTTCATAATTCGGTGGAGCCTATGCCATTGGTGTAAATTATTATTATTGCCACTCTCTGCTAACCATGTACAAAATAAAGAATCAAAATGATAATTGGTACAATTTTCCGATGCTTGCGGATGCACGAACACCACCAAGCGAAAAATGGGCAGTATTTTTCGGGGGAGGAAGTGGAGGGGGGTGGGGGGAAGTCACGGCGGACTGCACTGGTTCCAATAGCTGAGAACCGGGAGCTTTTGTTTCCGTCGTTCGAGAGGGGAGCGGAAAGGACACCCCTCTTCGCCATTTCGACAATAACAATGAATTTCCTCCCCGTGGCCGCCGCCTCTACACCCGGGACGCATAACCGGCTCAGCGTCGCGGCGCACGTGGTCCCAGCGACGCCAGAGATCCATTTCTACTCCGCGTCCAAGCACGCCGTCCGCGCGCTCACCGAGGGACTGCGCCAGGAGCTGCGGGACAAGAAGAGCGGCATCCGAGTCACCGTGAGTATACCCCTCCCTCCTCCAAACGGACGCTTGCACGCATATCGTCCATATCGTCAGCAAAACGTCGAAGTTTATCGAGCACGATCGACTGTGCCATTAATGCGTGAAAGAAATAGGGAACGGGGACTTGCACCTCCTTGAGGAACGCCCGAAGTGACTTGGGCCGTGTTTAAGAAATGTACCTTATGTATGTACAATTCATTTCACACACGGCGTTTAAGACTTTATATCAGTTAAAACAATTCAGAAATCTTATTTCGGTTTCTCTTCACCAGAAATTAGTAGATACTCTAATCATCATGTCATATACTCTAATCATCATAAAGTACTATTCAATAGTATTTTATTTCTCGTTTGTTAAGGTGAACATTTAATTTTCAATATTTTCAAAAATGATTTTCGTTCGAGAAAGCTATAAAGGCAAATTTTCAAGTTCCGGGAAGCAAGTTCAAATTTGACGCCTATTAAGGCGTCTTCTGAAGAAAACAAGCACCTCAATTAATAAATCGATAAATTTTCCGGCCGATAAGACCCGTAGAAGCCTGGTGCTCTCGGTAGTAAAAACTTACCTGGCCCCCTCAACTGGACTCGGCTGTAGAATCAATGGGAGCATTTACAGTTTCATAGAAATTGTGTTCTCAACGATAGAAGGGGGAGATGGGGCGGGGGGGGGGACCACATAGAGAC
Source organism: Platycnemis pennipes (assembly GCA_933228895.1). Classification (NCBI taxonomy): domain Eukaryota; kingdom Metazoa; phylum Arthropoda; class Insecta; order Odonata; family Platycnemididae; genus Platycnemis; species Platycnemis pennipes. The sequence continues at coordinate 139,998,428 of OW121849.1, read as the reverse complement.
GCACGGGCATCATTATCAAAGGCATTGCGCAATCTAGCATTGGGTTTAGCCCATTAACATTCCCCATGAGCCTAACATATCAGTTCGATTTTGGGGCTTAAAGATAGCAAGATATCGCTAAAAGTCACCAATATCGATACCGGAATTAATACAATCTAATCTTGAGAGGCCAAATAGACGCTCTAAAACATACACGGAATCTTAGACTCCAGTGACAATATTTGTGAAGTTGTAGGGATGTTCCTGGACTTTAAGGGGGTATTCGATAAGCGCTCCTCTTAGCAAATTGATTTGAAATCTAAGAAAGAAAAATCTAAATTTCCACTAAGAAATTTATCTCAGTTCAATCCCCGAATAATTACTACATACTACCAAAATCTACGGGATATATAAAAATATGATATATGTTGGACTATACATTCTAAAAGCGGTCACAAGCAAAAGATAGGTTATAAAAGAAATAGACAAAATTAGATTATAAAAGGTGCATACATAAACAATGGAGCGTGGTGGCCTAGTGGGTAGAGCACTTAAAGGGTCCCGGGTTCAAATCCGGGTGAAGCCTTTGGACGCCCCCGGACGAAAAAACCTCGGAGTGCGAGGTGGCCCAGGGAAATGGAAATGGCCCCCCTACCCTGAATGTGTGAATTTCACACGCCTGTGGCTTAGTACGGGGTGAGTTCTACCCTCACCTATCCAAACCAACCTTCGGGTTGAATCAGTGATACACAACAAACACGAAAGTCCTTCGGGCGTTCCTCAAGGAATTCTATTTCTTTTATGCACTAATGACATAGGCAATGGCACATAGTCAACTTCCACTTTTTGGTGATAGTGCGGTTATACACCGGGAGATTAGTACTCCTCAGCGGAAAATGATGGTGCTTTGATTTCCTGAATGTGTTGTGAAAATAGTGAAAGCTCCGCTCAGGTTTATTACGCAAATTCATGCACAGAGTCATAGAGGTGACTTGTTAGGAGAAGTTCAAAAATGTAAACTCTTCTTTACGCAGTGAGGAAAAATAACAAATGAGATCGAACTGATCGGGGAGATCTTAATTTAGGATAGAAATTGAAAGTCTTAAGCCTATTTTGTAATCCTGAATGATATTTTTACTGAACTATATAAAGTGAAATAGTTTTAGATACGAGTTGTCTCGGATTTCCACACATTTTCGGCAAGTACCCCGACATATAATTGAAAACAGTTTTCCTGTAAAGTATACCCTGCATGAGAAGAAAGTTTGAATTGAGAGGATGCATTGTGCGTGAAGCTGTTTTATTTCCCATGTACGTTTAATCTATCAATAAAAACGGTATAATATGTAGTTACATAAATATGATCGTGTTCATTTCGGTAATTAAAACCTGATGAGGAATCACCCCCTGTCGCACACACGCGGAGGCTTTCAGGATACTTTAGATGTTCAGTGAGAACCACATTAGTTACGGGGATATTTCGATTGCACATACTAAAATCTCACGTGCTCAAAGAGAGGGGTGCATGTCAATTGGTTCAAATACAATAAGAGCACTTATGAGGAAAAATGTTCAATACTGACAGCTTTGGCTGTATTCGTGTACGGGAGTCTTGGTTTAATATCTAGGAGAAAGTCAATGAAAGAACACCAGAAATTAAAATAGAGCGAAAGTAAAGAATCTTTGGGTCTTAGTGGACTTTAGAAATTGTAAAACGTAATTTTTACGGTATCACTATATGTAAGTAATGAGGACTCGGAATGGGACTAAGACAGGCCAGGGTATGCGAGAGCGTCAACCATTGTCATGTTTAATTATTTTAAAAAATTGATTACAGAAGCATGGGAAGGAATGGAAGTTGGAATTAACATAGGTAGACCAGTCACCCAAGTCTGATTTGCCGATGATCACGCCTGAGCTGGCCGACTTTATCGTAGAGCCAAACTAGATTATGAAATTTTACCATATAAATAGCATTTACACGTCGGAAAGAAAAATCTTATTGCTGGAAAAAGGAGAAGTCACATGACGAAAAACAGGTCACTACGAAATTTAAGCGCAGAAATTCGGGACTTTTTTAATAGAACCTCTCACAACTATGGCCTGAGTAGTACATCTACATCTACGTAATACTCTACGAGCCACCACGAGGCAGGGGGTGAAGATCACCAATATTGACATACAACTAGGATATTTAATCGAGACATGCTAGATAATAGGGTCACATGCAGCTAGATGGTTAATATCTACGAAATAAGAAAGGGATTATTATTGATTATTACATGCATCATGCACTACAAACTACTCTGACTATATTTCACCTAACTATTCCTTTGCTACGCTGCCTATTGCTCTCTCTTATGGTATGCGGGAAAAATGACATTTTAAATCTATCGGTACGACAATCGATCTCTCTAATCTTGTTAATCTGATCAAACCTAGCATAATACGCAGGGGTTCTTAATATATATCTAATATCATCTGTGAACAAATCGCTTTCGAATTTACTTTAAAGGTTTAACCTAAATTTTAACCTGCTTTCTGATAGTAATTCCCATCCTAGTTCTTCTATTAAACTCGAAACACTAATACAATTATCATAACGGCCTTTAGCAAATCTAACGCATCTCCTTTGCAAACGCTCTAATTCTTTTATCATACCTTCCTCCTACGGATCCCATATACTAGCGGCATATTCTAAATGCGGCCTGACAAGTGTAAAATAGCTTCTTTCTCGTACTCCCTCATCGCATTTGCCCAGAACCCTTTTTACGAATCCTAATCTACGGTTTGCTACAGTAGTTTTTTCCCTGATGTGTTTCCATGACATTTATTCAGTGATGGTGACACCTAAGTATTTAATAGATCATACGTTAGATATTTTCTTTTCTTTGATGCAATAACTATTCCGGGGATGGCTATTCTTTTTCCAAAAGTTCATTACGACGCATTTCTTCAAATTTAATTCTAGCAGCCAACTATCACACCACTCATCGATCACATTTAAATCCTTAGCTAAAGACTGACTGTCCTCTTCATTTCTAATTTCCTTATACACTACTGCATCATCTGCAAAAAGACGGAGCTTGCTATTTTTAGTAATTGTAACTCGGACCAGTTGTATTCCCCCGGATAATCATGATTATTTGGGGGAAGGGTCCAACAGCTACGGTCATTTGCCCTATTTAGGATAGGAGGGTAATTGGATATGATAGGGATTTTTCTGGGAATGGAGGAAGAATGGAGGGAAACATAGCACCCAAAGTGGGGACCGGTAAAGCAATGAAAACATCTGTCTCAGGCGGGATTCAAGCCCAGTGCCTCGTGATGAGAGCCCCAAGATCTAGGGACCAAACCAGCCGTATTTCCCCATGGCCCAAGCATTGTGATAGTTATTATTTCATAAGTCAAATAAAACCGATCAATGCCCGAATTTTCGACCCGTTAATTCCCCTGGATTTTTCAGTTGAATCGTAATAAATGATCAACAATTTACTGCAGCCAGGAAAAAAGTACTCTGAGCTATTTTAATTTTATGACTTAGTTTTCGAGTCCAGCTCCGTATGGCCTCAGATTTCATCAATTCTATTTAATTTTAACAACGCTGGCGCAACATTTCTAGGAACTATTCCCGTCGCTTTAAAAATGGAAATGTGGCAATAAATTGTTTTTAATAATCAAGCATTTAAAAGTTGGCGCAAGCCGATAGACACACTTCGTGGTGGGATGGATTCAACTATTATTTCGATATTTTTTGCCCCTAGAGTACGAATAAAATTCAAAGTATACATTTCCGAATTTTCCTAGCCATTTCATTCTCCTTAAGTTTAGGAGTTTTAATAATTCAGGAGAAAAATAACCTCCAAGGATCGCAAGTGCACAAATGCGCTGTACTTAACTGGAAACGAAGGAGCTTAGTACTGCTGTCCCTGAAATAGTAATTTACACAGTTCCTTTCATAATTCGACAGAGGATTGCATAAACTGTCTCAAGGCCAGTTTGCGCGATTTCCATTGCAAATATGGATGATTCATTATTATATGCGTTGAATAGACATCAAGACAAGAGAGCTGATTATATTAAGGTATAACGCGTGCGAATCCTTGATAATGACCTTGGCTCTTTAATCAGATAACGAGCGAGCTCGACATCCCCTGATTGATGAGCTCTTCAAGGACAATGGATTCTGTCATCGAATTAAAAAACTTACACGCCATAGAATTTCCTTAATGACCAACTTCCTTCTCAACAAAAAGGCGTAGCCAACTTATTTCCCTCTTATTGATGAAAGGACATTCCTTGAATGTGGATCTCTACGACAGCCTTTCTTCCCACGCCAAATTTTTATTTACCTTATTCCCAAATGTATCTCGACACACTCGACACACGCATCTCTCACTGAAAAACGAGTAATGCAGTAAAAGAAATACATCAAATATCAATCGACCCTCATTTACGTACACTCATTTTTCTTCTTCATTTCTTGTTATAATCATTATCGGTTAACAATTCTAGGACTGGTTTTACGCAGCATTTCACTCAATTCTTCTATCGGCCAACCTCTTCATATTAACATGATTTTTCTCTTTTAGATCCTTCACAACTTGTTCCATATACCTCATCTTATTATAAGTATAATTTCTACGCTTATTTTCGCGGTACAAGTATTTGGCAAAATTTCTATTTCCAATGTAGATTCCTCATTCAGATGTAGCCTCCGTAAAGGAGAATCGAAACTTGATATCCAATTAAGGTTCGAATCTCAGATGATTTCAAATCCTAGGGCATAACGATTCGATTTATCGAGAAAATTCTCGCATCCTATCTATCCCGAGTTTCCAAGGAATACTCCATATTTTCCCAGCAACTCAAATACTCTTTCACGATAAATCCAATATTGACTTAATTCGCCCGTAAGCAGCCTATCCACTTTTGGAGGCTGAACAGTAAGCCTCGGATTTAGAAACTAAACTCCTCAAGTTGGACAAGGTACATGATCTTATATTAGTGTCTCCATTTTGATAGTCTGCGTGCTAATCAAACAATACAGTCATCAATTTTCGCCCGTACTTGGCAATATTTCCGTTCAAACTCTTCGCCCAAAGTTTAATCAAAACGTTACTCAAATGGGAGAAGTGATGGCTAATGCCAACGTTAACCTTTATTATTTTACAGAGTATAAGTCCTGGTCTGGTTAAATCTGATATCTACGAGGCTTGCATGGGACAGAGTGTGTCTGACATGGTGTATTCCACTCTTCCGTACCTGGAAGCGGAAGACGTAGCAGACAGCGTTGTCAATGTGCTATCGACAAAGCCAAGCGTTCAGGTAAGAATGAATAACTGGTTGGAGAAAAAAAATCACTTCATTAAACTCAGAGCTTACGCAGCCGATCGTATGTACCTATAAATTTTAGTTATACATTTAAAAAATGGTTCGATTCCTAAGGAGAAATATTTACTTCGGGTTTCAAATATGAGATTACTAGTTTTTCCTTCTCTATTTCTATTCTTTTCCAGCATCAAATTAAGACCACACCAATGATATGAATTTTAAATAAGTAATATAATCCCAAGTTTCTGTGAATAAATTAAAGCTTTACTTCAAGGATTAGAGTATTCAGCTATAGTAAAATTTTCCCAGCAACAACTTTTCCTTTAAATTTAAAGGGAGATTCTTCTGATTAACATGACCATGAAGTTTATGCATGTTTCCGAGAACTTCCTACAACTACTGAAAATATTCACCAGGCTCTACCCCTCCAATGATTCGAGTTTTTTCATAGCCCTGAGTATTTTCTTTTTTCACGCAGAGAATATTTCATATGAAGTGCTTCACAAAGATAGTTCCCTTTGCAAGGTTTTCTCTCTATAAATGAGTATCTGAGTAACCGTGATAAATTTATTACATTCTGCGAGTGATGAACCTGATCTAAAATAAACGAGCTTAAATATTTAGCTATAGAGGGTGTTCAAAACATTGCAAGAGTGTGTACTTTCTTACAGATTCACGAATTGATCATTAAGCCCTTAGGGGAGACGTACTGAAAGCAGGAAACCACCTGGCGGAAATCCATTCTTGAGCAGTGCCGAATTCTACCTTCCACGAGACTCCTGTAACCAAGGGTATTTTTTATGTTTATTCACTTTGTATGATTTCACATCCTATAGACGATGTTAAAGTTAAAATAAACGTATTATAAAAATTAATCTTTTACTCACGGATTACTTAGCAACCATAGTACCAAATTGTGCACTTTTAAATTTTTAGTGCCCTTGCAATATTAAAATTTCTTAGGCAATTATAGCTAATTGGTTATTCATAATTATGAAATACAGGCATGATATTTCCCATGAAAATGTAATTATACTCACAACTTTGAGTTCAAGGAAGGTACATCATTGTTACGTACCTCTACGCAAACGTTTTAAGGAAGACTCATGCTTTGCTTTAAAAATACTAGGTTGTACTGTCACACAATATCGCCTGATTCTTCCGAATTTATAAATCCCCTTTTTTCATTTAGAGTTAAAATTCATATGCATGAACGAGATACTTAAATACTTTCCAAAACGAGAAACTTCACCAGCAAGTCAAATAGGCATTAATAACTACTTTTGGCCGGATTCCAGCCGAAAAATTCCGCTAAATTAAAGCTTGCATTAATGTCCCAGAAAATTGCACAAAACACCGTTTTACAATCGACACCATATCTTTATATCAGAAAACTCATCGATTTTATATGAATTATAAAAAGACAAAAGCAGAATCATGCGAGGTAATTTGGCATCGATTTGAAGCTCAACTTGACAAGAAATAGTGTTAGAAGACAATGGGAAAAAAGTTCAGCTGCAGCGGAGGGTAATTACCCATAACGTAGCTGCCTATCTGTAAATTCAATGAGCATATTCTCTGAAAACCATGTAAAAGGTGACCAAAAATGAGGTTATAAAAATGATAAATATCTAAAACTTTTAAGCAAATCATTTCGCACATAATTAAATGTTTTCCTTAGCGTTAAATGAATAATCTTAGAAAGTGACCGATAAAACAAAGAACATTTTCTAACATTACCACACCAAAATTTTGCTATGCAATGACATAAAATTTTTACGCATAATTCAATTAATACTGTTGGCATTGGAGTAGCATAAGCCATTATATACTATTAGTTTAAGGGGCCAGATTAAGAAAGAGAGAATTATTTGCGTGATTGAAGTAAAGAGGTAGTGACAAAGCAAAAACAAATTTTTCCAAAAAAAAATATTTTACGTGTTAACTTAAGGTAACCTAGCTCATTACTTCGCTAGTCGGATTTCTGAAGGTGAAAAACCATTCCAACCCTTTATAATACCCAGGGGTCACTCCCAGAAAATGATGGCTATAATAATAATATTATTATTATAGTATAGATATTCCAACAATTTGTTTTAAGAAATGTGAAGAAGAATATTTCTCATTTTAACCTTCGGGACGTTGACGTCAGTCTCTCACGTCCAGAAACATCTTCTGCAAATAGAAAAGAGTACCAGTCTGAAACTGCAGTTATTATAACTGCTTTCCAAGGAAAGAATTGTGCCTAGACAAAAAAATGATCCCATAATGAAACCGTCAATATTTAATCATTTGCTTAACTACCAATTAGGATTTCCATTACGCAATCGTAAAATATGCAAAGTATAAGTGACGTGATCCTCAGATTTAATGAAATACTGTAGTATAAAATATCGCTGCAGTGTCCGCTAATTATTACTCTATAAACATTTTTTCCAAACATTGCGGCAAAGGTAGAGGGCAGGAAACGAGTTGGCAAAGGAGGAGGTAGGATGTTGAGCATACTCATAGTCAGTGCAATTTGATTTCCTACGGCAACGATTTCAACCGCGCGCGGGAGCGATTAGTCATGAAAATGCAGTTCAATAGAATTTCCTGACGTTCTTCAAGCTCTCATTCATCTGAAAAATGATAGGCCATAGAAATTCTATGACAAACTCGTTCATTAATGGTTTGTTATTGGACCCTGTTCCTTTCGTTTATTGAATTCCCTCAGTTACACCATTTTATTTGTTTAAGGTGGTTCCATCTTTTTTGTTGGTACTGCTATTCATTTCATTAAATAAAAATGCAAATACTAATGGATTCTCGTTTTATTCTTAAGACGAACTTGGAGAACATATGATAATGAACAACTCATTGGAGAAGAAAAGTAAATGAGAGCAGTGAAACGAATAACAGATATCACAACAACTGAACACTAACATGGTACATAAAAATGGATGACATAAAGTTAAATACCAGTAAATTCCTTAGCTAATTAATAATTAACAAATAATGACAAAAAACATATAACTGAAAAGACTAAAGGTATGATCACGATACCGAAAGTTTCCACACTAACGTGATTTTCAATAATTACAACAATAGCTGGGGAAGGTTAAAACCTTTTCCAGCACGTTTCCATCTGATTAAAATATTTTTTCAAACCCACTGAAGAAATATGAATGCATTTAAAGCTCTTGGAACAAAGACTTCAATATGAAGGAAATTTAAGAGTAACCTTTTGATTAAAGAAGACTTTTTCAGGAGTAGACCGCAGATTTAATTGTGATCATATACCCAACGTTGTTGACTGACGTTTGGAATATTCAGAACGGAACTGAGGAGAATGGAAAAAGGTCGACTGGATGCAACAGGTATTTACGGCAACCCTGGGCTGTAGTGCTCACTACCTCCTGCGTTCGCCTGCGGCGCTCTGATTGGACCAGACGAGAGCGTCTCGAGGCAAGAGATTTCGCACTCGCAGACTGGTTACGTGAGGGGGCCGGGCCCTTTTCCTCTCTACACACTCAGGGCTCTAAGGAGCACTGAATATATTCACCAAGAATCCGCGAACGAAAAGGACGACCCGCATGGATGTCTTCGAAAATCAAAGAATCCCTTGGATAGTCGATAGATACCACGCCATGGGAAGTATCGAAAGAAAATATAATGCAGTGTTGACTAGAACTCCATCGGGAGAATGGTCCCCAGAAAACTAGGATTCTCCCATTATACGACTTCAGAGTTATGAGGAAAAATCGCCGGTGAGCAATCCACGGCAATTTTAGTTCCACTCCCCGTTTATCATTCCGACATCCAATCACACTAATGTCGCAGTTGCCCTACGGCACCTATTCGTCCAAGATCACAAACTGCTGTATCCGCTTCCCTCTCCGCTCCCCTCCTCTCCTAGCGCCCACAACTCGGGTGGACCCAGGGAACCATTCGAGCGATCAATACCCCCACCGTCTCCTTCCCCTGGGCTCAAATATGAGTCCTGCCGCTCCCCGACGTCCAGGAGATGACGGCCGTGCCTGGAGAGGCCCTCTGGTCTCCTTCCACGGACGTCCGCGGTCTTCTTTGAATGAGTTATCGCAGCAGGGGCACCTCCGCGAGCCACTGGGCTTCTGGGCCCTGACTCCGCCCTGGGGGCCGCTTGGGCCTTCTGGGCTGATACTCGGATGAAGCCCTCATCCTCGGGAAAGTACTCGGTCGGGTCAGGTGAGTCCAACACCCAGTATTTGGTCTCATTCCACGCCGAGCCGAATGCATCTTGCCATTCATCTGCTCCACCATCATGTCCATCTAAAATGTCGGTAGAAAGATTGTTCGTCGATTCAAGCTCAAGTTTTACACTATGACACTATCTACTTTTCAAGATTCAAGTTTTCCACTATGATACTATCTTCATCATCATAAAAAATCATAACTAAAAAATAATAGAAAAAACGTCGGCCTTTAAATTGAGGAATTTTTCCATAGTTGAAAATAAGAACGAAACTTGGTAATTTCCAACATGAATTTTAATCACCCGACCGGTTTCAGTACACACGTGCCATTATCAAGGGACTAAGTTTCAGCACACACGTGTGTCATTATCAAGGAACTCCTTGATAATGACACGTGTGTCTTGAAACCGGTCGGGTGATTAAAAGTCGTGTTGGAAAATTACAAAAATTTGTCCTTATTTTCAACTATCACTCAAAAAGCCGAAATCACCTTTGGCCATTCGGAGTTACCTACACTACATAATATGATATACTTAATCTATTATACTTCATATTCGTGATCGCCATTATTTTATCACAAATATCAAATAAGATAAAATGAGTTAAGTTAAACGTAAAATTCGGATCTCCACGATAGTGAAGTGAAATCAGGCTTATATGGTTTGAAATTGTGTAACCGGAAGAAATGGAAAATTGATTACGTAGAAAGCACAGAGTTCATTTTTTGATACTTCGGTCAATATACATGATCTCAAGGGTATAAAATACATGGGCCTAGCGACCACTTTAAACTGCGTCCATCAAGGTCTCATGACCTGATGATGATGTATTACATCGAAACCGGTCGAAGTAAAGATTTATTTGTGGAAAATTGCCAATCTTATTTAATTCACACACATACCTGATCTGAGAAGATTGTCCAGTTATGCCGAGCTGAATAGGAGCGGCGTTTATGTGGCGCCACATGTTTTAAAGATCCTCAGGTAAGATCGGTTTATTTCAGTCGTAATTCTTAAACTAGGTTGACAAGGAATATGATGGGTGGGTTGTTTCGCACTTTTCAAGCTTTATAACTACACCGGGACAATAAAACAGGCTTCTTCAGTTTATTTTCCTGAAAGCCTCTACTGTAAATGAAAAGCGCACAACTGTGTTTTATTTTTGTGGCAGGCATTTTTGTTCTTTTTTGTGACTACTTTTGCTAATTTGCTTAAAGTCATAATTCACGTGTTAGATCAAAGGTAATATCCCGATATCCTATTAAATTTACTTTTTATGAAACAAGAGTACTGAAAAAAAAGGATAACTATGATGAATTTCATCAATTTGATAATCCATTATCAAGCACTATCATCGATGAAGCACAGCACTCAAGGAAAGTAAATTAACTATAATACTCAATTTGAAGAGCAAAGTTAGTAAACTATTGTATTTAACCTTTTCATTAAGGTTCGTATTTTACATTAATAAATAAATATTTTTTCCGACTTATAGGCCATGCCAAAACGAAATCTGTAATCAATATCGTGCCTCAAAGCAAAAGTATTTCCTGATATGTTCAGGAAAAAGAATCACTACGTGTTGCAGATATTGTTGTGAAACAGGTTTAAAGTCTTTTCTCCAGCATATTTAATCAGTTCGGCAGAAAATTCTTCTTATCTAGAAGCTTGAACCTCAACACTATTTCCCCAAATGAAAACAGTTCCTATAAATTCACCACAACTAGTAAGTGAAGTCAGAACAGGTGGCGACTTTTACGTATCTTGTGTTTATGATGAAAACGGGTTATCATCTAAGACAAAAGAAAGATGATTGCGTAGGCCAAAGTTACGTTTTTAAAAGGGAATTAATGTCAGAAACTTGTAGACACAGGAAGAAAATAAGAGCAAAGACCTTGATAAGAGTGTGTGAGATTACACCAAGGGAAATACGTTTTTTTTTAAGGGAGGACGAACCGAGTTTGGAGGATTTCAGTATCAACGTGGTTTCAGGGAAAATGGCAAGATTAGCTGTGCGAAGAGGAAGCGTCGGGGACAAGTGCCAGACTTGACGAGTGGAAACTGTTGAGATAAAGTCAAAGGATACAGGATAGTGACTGAAGAAAAGGCTACGGACTCTTAAAACTGACGGTAGAGTGGAGAATAATAGTTAAGATGGAGAAAAGGAATAGGGATTCTGCAGGGAGAGAGAGAAAGTAAGAGAAGAGTTTACGGAGGACACTAGATCAAACAATGTTCCATGGTGTAACTAATGCATCATTTTGGAAGAGCTTTCTCCATTCCCCACAGTGCAATTTTGGGTGCACATTACCTTTTGGAGTAATTTGAAAAGCATTCATTCACGCGGGTAGCATGGATTTTCAACTGCAAACACGTGCCGCTAATACGAGACGCTAGTAGAGTCAATAGAATTCAATGGGTAAGAGATATGGAGGGATGAAACTGGACAAACTGCCCTACAACCTACCATTATCGGCAGAAGACTGACGATTGAACGCGTTAATTATATTTTGAAGATAACGCCAGCAGCAATTATTCTGAAATCACTTCGGTATTCATACACATTCCACCATGTCCTTTCAATTTGTATTAATTTCCTATTGCCAATCTTCCTCGATTTTGAAAAAGAGCTTTCTAAAACATAGAGTAGTTGGTCATCATCATCAGCGTAACCTTAAGGGGCCGTGGTACATGATTATTTTTTCGCTTTCGAGTGCTGAGATTAAGGAGCAGGGCTCCTTAGCTGAGATGATGGAGATAGTTTTTCCGTCGACCGGTAGAGTTACCAGAGTCGGCGCCTACCCAACCAGCCATATTTTTGTTCAGTGTCTCCTCTACGCTTTAATTCTTTGCGCAGAGGTGATGAGGCAATAACGACCCTTCCCTCTCATCCCCTCCGTCCGCGGAGTTTTCCATTGCTGACCACTAGACGCAATGTTGCCATTTCAACATACGATGGGACCAAACTGTTTGGCAGACTCCACATTATACCATGTGGCAACGTGGAATTCGCGGAAATGCGTTCGCTACGTTTTTCTAAGAACCGAGCCGGTCTGGTCCTAGTGGGGTTCGTAGCTGCAGGAGAACGCGTCCGCGGTCCAAGTCATGAATAGACTTCATTTTTCAGGGTAGCCGCGTTGATTGGTTGTTGTGACAACAGTTTAGCCGTAAGAACTGCAACAAATAGGAGGTGGTCTCAGCTGGTAGCTTGGCTTTCACGTGTTAATGTCTAAATGTGGTAATTTGAAAGTAATATACGTTTGTGCCTACTACAGACCACCCCATTCCGATGTACACTCAGTATTAGAACTCGAGAAACAGATCAGGCACATTAATTCTCATACCAACGAACGGCAGATTATTGAAAGGTGGAGATTTCAATACAACATCGATAGATTGGAAAACATGTAGTCATTAGTCTGGGGGTAGGGAAAAAGAAATCTGCTCGTCATTTTTTAACCTGTTCGCATAATACGCAGTACATCAAATAGTAAATTTGCATAATAGAAGGGAGAATGTTCTCGATTTACTTGCCTCAAACATCCATGAAAAAGTTATTGAAGTTAAAAATGTCGACGGAATAAGTGACCACAAGGTAGTACACGTTAAATTATCCCTCAATACTGACAAAAATGTAAAATTAAAAAGAAAGATTTGCCTTTTAAGTAAAGCAGATTTTAACGTGACTTACAGACTTCTTTTGAAAAATTCTAAACATCAGAAAAAATAGTGATGCAGACATGGAAAGAGTTCCTCCAAATTACACGGTGAGTGAGTATAAGAGTGAGAATAGGGAACCAGGGTGGTACAACGTGGAGGTTAAAAATATGTTTAAAACGACAACGAGTTATCCACGCGAAACTAAGAAAAATGTAGCTAATAGCGATCTAAAAAAATTATCGAACGTTACATATAAAGCAGCCGCAAAAATAGCCCTTAGAAAATCGTAAAGTGGTTTCAAGAGAAAAGTACTTGGAGAACAACTAGAAGGGAATCCGAAAGCATTTTGATCATATGTTAGGGAAGTACAGGGAACTAAAATTTCAACGGTTAATTCCTTGAAAGGGTATAGGGGCGAAATATTTAGATAAGGCTAATTTGTTGAATTATTTTTCCAGAGCGTTTTTAATCAATCTAAGCGCAGTTTGCTCGAAACCATACCAGACCGATTTCAGCAAATAATGCCCCCGATCGATAATTTTATCTTATAACGGAATCGTATCCTTACTAAAAATGTTAGCCCGAACAAGAGCTCAGGTCGTGATGAAATTCCTGCTCGTGTGTATAAAGAAATAGCTCTCGAAATGGCACCGTATCTTAAAGTAATATTTAACAAATCCCTCGAAGAACACGCGGTTCCCAAAGACTGGAAGATAGCAAACGTGATCCCAATTTTTAGAAGTGGCGATAGGGAACATCCATCGAATTATAAACCAATATCAATAACGTCACTGTCGTGCAAAATTATACAGCATATGATAGTTACATCAATAAGGGGACACCTCGATAGCCAGGATTTATTGATAACAAATAAGCATGGATCCAGAAAGGGACGGTCTTGCGAAAATCAGTTAGGTCTTTTCGTTCATGATATTTTAGTTTCCGGAGAAGGTAACGTACAGGTAGACGCAGCGCTTTTAAATTTAGAAAAGCGTTTGACAAGGCTCCCCACTGTAATTTACTCGCGAAGTTAGCATCATACGGGATAGACAGTAATATGGTAGGCTGGATAGGAGATTTCCTACATGAACGCGTTCAATGAATGGTATTAGATGGTGTCACCTCAGGCGAAGTAAAAGTTACATCGGGTGTTCCCCAGCGTGATAGGCCCAATTTTATTTCTTCTCTCCGTAAATGACTTGAATACAGTAGCTAAAAATAGCAAGCTCCGTCTTTTTGCCGATGATGCAGCAGTCATCATTGGTCATCAATCCTCAGATCGGTTTGACGCAGCTCTCCACTGAGTCCTGTCGGCTAATCTCTTCATATTTACGTATTTCTTCTGATGCAGTAGTATATAAGGAAATAAGAAATTAAGAGGATAGTCATTCTTTAGCTAAGGATTTATATGCGATTGATGATTGGTGTGATAGTTGGCAGCTAGAATTAAATTTTAAGATATGCGCGATAATGAACTTTGGGAAAAAGAATAACTTTCCCCAGAAAAATTATTGCATCAAAGAAAAGAAAATATCTAACGTAGAATTTATTAAATACTTAGGCGTCACCAACATTGAAGACATGCTGTGGGGGAAACACATCAGGGAAATAACTAGTGTAGCAAACCATATATCAGGATTCGTAAAAAGAGTTCTAGGCAAATGCGATGAGAGAGTACTAGAAGCTATTTTACACTTGTCAGGCCTCATTTAGAATATGCCGCTAGTATATGGGATCCGTACGAGGAAGGTATGGTAAAAGAATTAGAGCGTGTGCAAAGGAGATCCACTAGATTTGTTAAAGGCCGCTATGATAATTGTATAAGTGTTACGAGTTTAATAGAAGAACTATGCTGGGAATTACTATCAGAACGCAGGTTGAAATTTAGGTTAAACCTTTTCAGTAAATTGGAAACCGATTTGTCGCATATTTTAAGTCGATAATTCTTCTTCCCGTTACTCCACCGGATAAACCTTCGTTTTTCCCTTCTTCGGCAATTGCCATATCGTCAAATGAATCATGCAAAGTTTCATCAGCTACTGAATCGTCAATATTGGACGGGATTTCTTCAATAGCGCAAGAAGTTCCTCCTACGTGCGACTCTGTTCCCATTATTTTGAGACGCCTGTTTCGGATAATAGAAATTTGCATACTTACACATGAATATATCATTACATTAAGATAGTGTTTTCACAAAAAATGACAATATTTACCTTTTTTCTTCCCTCCGCTTGGCCAAAAATTCACCCTTTCTTTTTTTCCTCGCCATCGAAAATGTCAAGCGACTGCCTACTTTAATTTTCCGATATCGGTACGCTTCCGATGAAATTTCGAGACTTGACAATTAGTCAGTTTGACTATTACTAGACACCCCGAGAGCGACAACCTAAGCTGAGACTCAAGAAACAACCCGTCAGTAAATCAGACACTCCGTCTCACTCGCCTCTGCTTCCCGCCCGCCTTCCCTTTCCCTTCCCCCAAGCTCCAACACCTCAAGGTTACCGTTTTAGGATATAGGGTAGAGGGACCGTGCCCTTTATGAGTAGCGCAGTAGGCGGAGAATGTGTGAACTGTTTCGTGATTTGCACGTTGCTAGAGGCGTATCCCTGGGCTGGAGTTGGCGAAAAACATAAATTACTTTCAGAATATCTCAACAGCGTGTCTTTTAATAAAAATCAATAATTTTCAAGGATCCAACAGACTAAGCTTAAATCTTGTACTCTATAATAACGAAAGTTAAAAAAATAGCCCCTCTGTCTCCCAATATTTGCAACAAAAAGGTCTATTTTTACATCGAGATATATTTTTAACAAGGCTTATTACGTACAATCTAGGATTATAGAGTAATAGTTTAATACTTTCTCTTTTAATTACTGAAAACCCCATTCCGATATCTAGCTTCCTGTTGGAGCAATCTTCCTTGAAAAATAGGTCTGAAAAACAGCTATGTCCCACGGCCCCTTAAGAAAGCAGGAAAGCATATGCGAAAGCTGCAGTCTCTAAGAGAGTGGTTGTAACTCATGAGTATATAAAATTACCTGTACTAAAGTTACTCACCGAATAGCCTATGCCCATTGATTAAACCACTAACATTATTATCACACCATCAAATCTTAGTTTGTTGAACGGTTCAAAAAATATTCCAAATGAGAAAATGTTCGCGGTCGAGGGATTGCATTTTAACCAAAGCTATCGAATATTTTTGGATTCGTCACAAATCATTAATCAACGTTACTACGTATTCACAGCACAGACTATCTTAAGAAAATAATATATACATTCATATTACACCGGTCTACAGAGCAAAGGAATAATTTTAAATTACATTACACGGGTTAACATTATTCCCAACCAATGTCAGTGAATATATTTGGTGGGATTAATGCTTACTACCAGCATGAAGAATTAGAACGTCACGATTAAATAAGAAGGCATGCGACAAGATATATAATAAGACCTATCCTCTCTTCATAGCCTCTTAGTGGTCCTTAAGCTACTCGGAAGGGAACACCAACAATTACTAAATCTATCTACCTAACAAATGATGCTAAACAAAGCACGCATAACTTTTTTATTCGCAAATCCAAAAAAGCATGGACTTTTCACCCAGAGTAAATAAATGCACAGTTCCTCTCAAGCTTTTCAGAAAGGGTTCTTTTGAAACCACTGCTCTGAAAATTCCTGGATTCATACACGCCGTATGCACCTAAGTTGACATTTTTAGATGGCCAAAACAGGCAAATGGGATCCGATCACAGGGTTGAAGAAGTTTCACGGGACTTTTATAAGTGGTTTCAATTTTATGCCATGAAACAACATGGAAATCTGCAAAACTGCACATACATAAGGTCGAAATTAAGCCACAACTTTCTGAACACTACTTCGCCGTCACACCATCCTCATCCCTCGCCCCCAAGAGATAAATTACCTTTGTTCCCCTTCTCCAGGCTGAAGCGAATGACTAGCTACACGACTGAATTGTATTCTTTATTTGTAATCCCGTATCTAGGTGCCTCTAGGTAGCTAGGTCCATCTAAGCCTAAAAACTCATCACAAACGATAGTAAGGATAATAGTGAAGTGCCATGAACATTAACTACATGTGATGGTTTAAAATAAAAAGTTTTGTTGCACTGGAAGGTGCTTACTCGTGGCTGAGCTAAAATCCACCGAATGCGTTCACCGGGTTGCGGATGGTGGGTGAGCCCTCAGATATACAGGTTAGCTGCGAGATAAGCGAGTTTACTTATCAAACAAGCAGTCGCGGACAAAAAGCGACGGCATACCGAGGTGGTATTGGTCTATCTCTGGTAAGGCAGGCCTACAAAATAATACAGAAACCTGTGAAGATGTCGTAGCTTGGCGACGGAGGGCCGCCAACAATTAAGCATCTCATCACCCGGAGGAGAGGGCAGCAGCTCTTTTTCATATGAGTGAAGGTGGAGACCACAATGGTCGGTACAGCGACACTCATTCACTACAGGTGTGGTAACATTTACTTTAACGGCTGTAGTACTGACATGAGATGTGGTAGGCAAGGGGAAACCATCACATTGTTATCCCGAGGAGTCGCAGCGACTCCACTCTTTTCTCTTCACGAATACGTGATGGACCAACGGTCATTGCGTTTGTGGATTTGGAGAAGGCTTTTGAAAACATGGATTGGATTTCAATGTTTGAAATTCGGAAATAAATTGGAGTGTTCTACCATTACCAAGGAATCATCCGCAGTTTATATAAAAACCAAGCAACTGTGATTAGATATGAACTCAGCTGTGAAGAAGCAAGGATAAGGAAAGGAATGGTTAGACTAGGTTGCGCACTGTCTAACTTATTTTTAATGCTTAGACCGAGAAAGTCATCAATGAAATCCAAGAGAAGGCTTCACAAGTGAATGTCCATAGAGAAAAAAATTGCGATTCGCCGATGACATAACAGTCATAGCATAGACAGGGAGACAATGACCAGATATCCGCGGAAAATAAATAAGAAGAATACTAAGACATAAGACCTAAGATATGGATCAGGAGAGAAGAGGCCAACACTAATAATACATTCGAAAAACAAAAACTTTAGGAAGTTGAAGAGTTCTGTTACCTGGAAAGCCGATTAACCAGCGATGGACGAAGCAAGAGAGAAATATCATTAGAATAGCCCAGAAAAAGAAGTATCTATTTACAGCTGGAAATACAAGCGTAGATATAAGGAAACAGTTTCATAAGAACCTGCATCTGGAGCATGTTTCTTTACGGCAGTGAAGTGTAGACGATGACAGAAGCAGAGAACTCAAGTGTGGAAGCATTCGAAATGTGGCGCTGCAAAAGAATGATGAAGATTAAATTGATCAACCGAATAAGTTACGAGGAAGTCCTCAGAAGAGTGGGAGAAATAGAAGTCTTCTGAAAGCCCTAAGGAGGAGACGGGACAACTTAATCGGCCACATCATGAGGCATGATGGCCTGATGAAAACAATCGTCGAAGGACAAGTGGACGGTAGAACGGAAAATAAAGGTTTCGTATGAGATAAAGAGAACAAGTGATGAAGGATGCGAAAGAGAAGAAATACGTAAATATGAAGAGATGAGCTGGTAGGAGAATTGAGTGGAGAGCTGCGTCAAACCAATCTAAAGATTTCTGATTGAGCTGAAATTTATTAGTTTCTTATAAACGTTTAACTATAGTTATACTATTGCTTATAGGCAATAAAATCATTTTTATAGTTACTGACTATATGACCACGCGTGTGGCGATAAGGGATAAGATGTTGTGGAGTCACCCCCTGACACACGACTTCGCGGTGTTTATATACGTAGGTGATAGGAAACGATGAATAATAATGCCACTAAAAAATATACACTCCGTAGGAGTAATTTAAAAATATCTTTCCCAGCGTTCCCGAATTATTTACTGATAAAATGACCATTGGATACATAGTTTTTGGCGGATCTTTCCACTAGATGTCTATGTTTCGGGTTGTTTCAAAGGTGACACGTAAGACATCAAATCTTTATTTTTTGCAGCCATTGATGCTCCAGCCGACTTTTCTATCACCTCTGATAAACCACAAATACCAGCGAACTGCACTCATTGAACGCAATGCAAACAGTTTTTCCCCTAGAATCGCGCCATGGGCTGTATTTCCACACTAAATGATCTGAAAGGCTTTATAATTTACACCATTGGCTTAAACAAAAAAGGAACACCTCACTTCTTCAAGATATTATTACTACGAGCACAAGTGAAACTGCATTAAAAGCCAAAGAACGACTGAAATGTCTTCAGATACTCATGTATAACGCCACTTTCATTAACACTCATGAGCTGCACGAAGTAACATCTGGTTAAGGTACCTCAAGCGTTGGGTTACATAAAGGACACTCGATCTACTGGCGAATTAAACATAAACTAGGAACGAGTCACTTTCGATCTGACATCAAGCCTATTTAATCAAAACCTCCATTTGAAGTGATGCGCAATCTTTAAAAAGCAGCTCGCACCTTAATGGAATATAATAACGCCAATGTGGGAATAAAGATGACACCGCCTTATGCCGACAAGTTAGTTTTTCAACGTTTTATAAAAACGTGTTCAGAAAAAGGCAAATACGGGCCTGAACAGTTTTGTCAGGACATTTCAGGAATCCAATCTCTTCATTATTTCATCTAGAAGAAACCTCTAGCTTGATTCTCAGCGATACAAAATTCATAAGTCTTCCGCAATCAGTATCAAACTTGAATAAACATTTTTATATTCAGCATTAGATACATAGAGATAACTTAAGTATGCGACGTCCTGAGGACAAAATGTCTGTGATAGCAATGGCAGAAGAAAATCATAGAAAGACGTTTGTTTATCCACACACGAATCTGATAGACATACTTCGTTGCAAAAATTAACAAAACAAGATATTTATTTGTGGTTTAAGGGAAAGAGCTGATGCTGATGGAATTAAAAAACCAGGAAAACTAAATGTAAGAGAGGAGTAGCAATAATTTCACAGAGAAAAAATAATTCGCCTTGACCGGGACACAAAGAAAGAGGACGCCTTGGTAGCTCAACTGGTAGATCACCTGGCCGGAAATAAGGGGGTCCGGGTTCGTGTCCCGGTCAAGGCGAATGATTTTATTTCTCTGTGGAATATTTGCTATTGTGCAATTTCAGCGGGTAACGCCGCTTAAGTTTTCACGGCTAGTACGTGATCTTTGAATTTCGTAAGAGAAGAGGACGAAATACGTTACATAGGATGCAGAATAATCGGTATAGGCGAAGCCAGAAGGAAAATATAAGATTCCTAGCGATATGATGACATTATTCTCGAAGAACAATCTAGCTGGAAATAAAGGTTTGGAATTTAGGCAAACCTCATTAGATCGTACATACATATTGAGGATAGGGTGCCACCGTTTATGGTAGCTAGTTATGAAATTTAACAGCGACCAAAAAGGTAAGCCACGACGTACCTATTTGAGATAAGATGCGATGGGAGAAATATGAAGATAAAATGACAAGAAAGGTTGAAAAACGAAGTAGTTATGGAGAGAAAAGAGAAGCATAATGAATAGTGAGAAACGTGGACGAGGCAACCGAATTGGACACATCTTCACATTTTGTACAACGATGGAAGATATTCACCGAGGGATAATGGAATGGGAAGAACGACATCGTATCCAAGCAACCATGGCACTAATACAATGTATTAGTACCATGCAAGCAACATGGAGCAAGTGGTGAAAGACGTGGAACAGAAGAATTACGTTTATCTGAAGAGACTGGCAGGTCAATTAGAAGTGAGCCGCGTCGAATCAATCTCAATACTACTTTTCAATTTTTGATTGATTTTGATCAAATTTGCATTTCCTATCGACTAAATCCTAGGCACTGGCTTCTGGGCTCTTATTAGGATGGCCTCACCTTAGTCTCCTTCCAAAATGAGCGTGTAATTCTTTCGGGTACTTTAAAAATAGTGGGAAAAAGACCCTTTAAATAAATAAACATCTTTAATGCTCGAATAAATTCACAAATAATGAAAGGGTAAATATTTGTACAGATGTTGCACTTGAAAAATATAAAATAGCTACATTTCTTTAGGTTTCATTTGAGATGATAATAAATTTACATCTTTATAACTTAATATAAATCGGTGGGAAGTTCTTATCCCCTGCATTCTCAAGATAAAGTTCCACCATTTAACGCCAGATAATGTGGATTTTATTTCTACAACATGTTCAATCTACAGAGAATTGCCAACAGCATTTGTGATTGCCACATGTCCGGCAACATTTTGTAAGCGAATGCTCGCATTTGAAATTGCAAGCAAAAAAGAAAAATAAAGTGTAAATAAGCGGCAGTTAACCTACTAAAATAATATCACATTAAAAAGAAATAAAAATTTGCATCGAAAAATAACAATGTAACATTAAATGTATTATGATAATGGAACATTAAATTCATATTATATATAAAATCGTAAGCGACCGGAAATGGGTTGAAACTAAATGGTGATTATAAACCGCCTTGGGTCTCACGGCTTGTTTAATCCTCATTTCTCTGGAGATGAGAACGCTTCCTCTCCCCTCAGATGCCCTAGCCCTGCGTCATCGGAACAGAAGTCCATCTCTTCTCGTCCATTTTCTTCATCTATTTACAATTCTTCGAGTAAATAATGTCTCTATCCCAAGAACAGTTAGTTAAATCTTATGCCCAACTCCTAAGACAAAGTGGAAAGTATTCTACATGTAGAATGGGACAATCATTCAAATCGACTTTTGTCCCACTGGCCAAGTCAGCAAATAACTGAGAATTCAGTTAAAAGATAGCTTATCGGTCATTTAAATAGATTAGGCGACTGTCAAAAGTAGATAAGCTTAAATAATATGTCTCTGCGTTATAAAAATACTCCTACTATGCGTTGCATAAATTACCTCACCGCGATAAATTGAGCAGGACAGTGTCGTGATGTACCACGCTGCATTTCCGCACCTCAGCTCTGTGACCGGTCCGCTATAGTATGTATGTACATACATATTTTGCAAATATCCCTTCCGCACTGGCAACATGCATTGCTTCAGCGCAAAATCCGCGCCGGTATTAAGTCAAACATCAACAAACACGGAAATGTTCCTTAGAGACAACCGACGCCCATGGTGGCCAACTACCTCCTTCCCATCGACCCCTGCTGACGCGAGGAAATTCTAAGCGCGAGACATCCAGAGGAACAGCATTCAAAACCGCTAATTCTTTACATTTCGAATAATATATTGTACCAGCGGGGAAGAAGGTGGAAGCATTCGAAATGTGGTGCTACAGAAGAATTATGAAGATTAAATGGATCGACCGAGTAAGTAACGAAAAAGTTCTAAGAAGACTGGGAGAAAAGAGAAGTCTTCTGAATACCCTAAGAAGAAGACGGGACAACTTGATCGGTCACATCAGGAGACATGATGGCCTGATGAAGACAATCATCGAGGGGCAAGTGGAAGGGAAGAATGACCAAGGAAGGCCTCGTGGAAGATATATGGAACAAGTGATGAAGGATGTCAAAGAGAAGAATTACGTAAATATGAAGATATTAGCCGATAGAAGAACTCAGTCGAGATCTGCTTCAAACCAATGAGGATTGATGACTTATGATGATGATGATGCATGAAAGAAAATTTGAATCAACTTGGCATTAACAATCGACACCTTTCCCTTTGGTTAACAATGACAAGCTTTCCACTCAATCGAAAGCTGATTCCCTAAGCCGCAAGATCCTTTGCTATCCCTTATTTAGATTTTTGCTAACTCCACTAGGATCTTATGCAAATCAAAGATCACTCGGTTGGTGGAATGCCTGTTAGACGAGAGAATCAAGAATAATGAACTTTCATCTTTAACAATCTCCATTAAACGGCCATTAATAATCCTATATTTACGCCGCGGTGACGACTAATATCGGCAGTCTAAACGACGAACAGTAGGCAGAGATACATCTATCTGACATTCGGCACCTCCAGACTGTCGGATGACCTGCCCTCTCTCGGGCAGAACTCACCATAGACTCACCATCGCCCGGCCTCGGCGCCGATAGAGTCGACGACAGCACCAACAGCAGGACGACGCCTTGGCAGCACTGGTCGCCGCGACGCTGCCACTCCATGTTCCTCTCTGGGGCATTGGCGACCCCTGCAGGCCAGACGGAGCCCTGCCCAGGGGACGCGCGCCGCGCAGCAGATTGCCCGGGAGATAAAAGAGCCAGGACGCGTCGACGAAGTGCCCTGGGCGGGCGCCCTGGGACCGAGTGACGTATGAACGACGGCAATTAGGCTATGCTCTCGTGTGGCCAAAGGGCGGCGCCCTGCAAAACCCTTTCGCTTTTATTGCGCTCAGCGGAGCACTTATCTGGAGATATTAAAATGAACGACGCAGCCAGAGGTCGTCGCTCAATGTGATGAAACAGCCCTTCCGAATGAACTTGGCGCCTTTGCCACGCGAAGAGCGGCAAGATCCAAAACACCGCCTCTGTCTCCGAGGACACCGGCGAGTGTAGAAAAGCGAAGACGCATACCTTGGCCGGACGAGAGGCCACCTTCTCGGTGAACTTGGGAGTTGGCACAATAGGAAACGGTGGTCGCATCCCAACGCACGGGCTCGGAATGCCGCACAAGGGTACACTGCCCCAGCAGGCTTGGGAGTCCCACCTCATCAGGTAGTCCAGTTCAGGGGCCCCTGCCTATCAGCGCGGTTGGCGTTGAAAGTGGCTTAAGGCGCAGTCAGTAAATGTCACCCGTTCCGCCTGATTTCAATCCTCTGAGTGTACCAAAAACTCCGTCTTATCAGAATGGACCCCGCTCTAATTTCGGCGCCAAGCTACTTCACTCTGAATCAATCTGTATTTACCGATTGGATATCATAAAGTGCCCCAAATGCAGGGGAGAATCCATTAGATTTTACAGGCTGGTCTTGAAGAGAAGGCTCTGGTATCGAGGGACATGACACAGTGAAGGAATCTCATCACGGTCACCGACTTCACGTAGGGGATTGGAGACCAGGATAAAAAGGGACTGATACCAATCGCCGATTGAAAAATACATCTCATCTAGTAATGTAAAGCCTTTTTCTAGCACCACATGTATATGAAGGTGAAGTAAGCAACAGATTTAGAAAAATGGGACGCGAAAAGCGTTCACATTGCTTCGTTTTTAAAACTCGGGAAGAGTAAAAATTAAAATAAATGTTTGTGTCAGGTGTCAAGAAAGCCTTTGGCAAGGATTGGGTATAAAACTAAATTGGATTGGGATTAACGACGAAGTGATGAATTAGATCAGGGACTTCATCTCTGACCGTTAGCAATAAGTAATCGCAGGTGTGGGATTCATTACCCAGAGGCCGCGACTACTAACTACAGAACGTTAAGCACCCCGAAAGCTACGGAATTACGTGATAATATCCAGCTTTCCTTTCAGAAAGA
This sequence comes from Platycnemis pennipes, assembly GCA_933228895.1. Taxonomy (NCBI): domain Eukaryota; kingdom Metazoa; phylum Arthropoda; class Insecta; order Odonata; family Platycnemididae; genus Platycnemis; species Platycnemis pennipes. The sequence goes on along the minus strand of OW121849.1, from coordinate 139,973,794 downwards.
CAAATTATTCGCAAGAACACAAACAACCGTATTCCAAAACCCCTGGTATGCTTGCCTTGCCAACGTACCCTTGCGATGGCTCGCAAGGTTTTACCTTGTAATTCAAGACAAACATCATACAAAATTGAAGAACAAAAGTTCCCCAAAGCCGTAATATTAAGGGGCGGAGGAATAAAGCTGGGAGGGGGATAGGAGTACATACAAAGTAAGGGCACACTCGCACACTCAATCTTTAGTGTTACTATAGCAACCGTCAAGTAATAGTCGCACACAAAATCAAGGGAAAAATGATAAAAATAAAAATGAACAGTGACTCACACAACCGCTCTCTCACTCAGGTTTGTATACTAAATACAGTCACCATCGTGAGTTAAATCACACACACAAGCAGGGTTTACGAGGATTTCTCCAAATCTAGTGGCCCGTCACAACAAAATAAAAATGGGGATAGTATAGTGATAAAAATAAATAAAAAAATTTAATCGAAAAAAAAATAAAAAATGATAATTTTAAACCCTCGTTCACTTGGGTTTGCATATGATATACAGTCACCCTCGTGATTCTCATTCACACATACACACACAAGCAGGGTTTAAGAACTTTTTAATCAATCACGCACTTGGGTCCATACATTCACAGAGTACAACCATTCTCGTGAATCATATTCACACACACACACACAATCAGGGTTTACGAGGAATCTCCTTCACCAGAGACCCATCACACACACAGGGAAAGGAGCAAGTAAGGGGAATGGGGGAAGGATGCCTAGCATCAAAAACTGACACCAGGTGTTTCGCCCGCCAAGAAGGCCTCGTTAGAGGAGAATATCAATCCGGGAAAGGAATAAGGAATGCGTGGAGTCAGGAGAGGAATATTGAAGGAGGGGGTTTTATGCTATGATATTTTATACATTAGGATGTTTTATGTTACAAACATCAAACTAAATATTTTGAACTCGGAAAATTTCTGGAATGAGCAGGGAGAGCTCCTGCGGAAGGTACAGGAGAGGAGGAGGCATTTAGCAAAAGCTAAAATCCTGGAGACCAAAATGAAGCAGTTTGGTTTCCACCTCGGGCTTGGATGCCGCATTCAAGCTAGACGGCACGATATATCCTAATCAGTGGGAGCATCAAAAGCACACTTGGATGGGGACACAGCAAGCGATGACTTGCATTACGAGCCAAGTATTATTACCGCTACAAATTGGAATTACTAGTCTCACATCATCCCCGTCACAGACGATTGAACTCGCCCTCCTCCAACCCTTCTTCCTCGACAGCGCTCCAACTCATTAACAGACAGTACTAACTTTCGCCGAAACCCCATTTATGAGAATGCGAAAATCGCCTGTGGCCAATTGCTATGCTCTTAACACAGGATCCAATCGTAATGACCGCTAAGGTTCTTAGTATTTTAGAGTGCGTCCACATCTGACGTCATTTTGCCCACGTATCGCAAGGCTCGAATAATTTTCGCGCAGTGAAGGCGATCAGGAAACTGCGAAACAGCGGCATCAGAAATTTCTAAATTTAAAGAGGGAGGCAAATTCCGTGCGCTGAATTCAATGTCAACACTTAAGGCATATAATGTATACAGTGTGTGCTCAGAGAGAGCAGTTGTCTATTATGATGCTCGTTAGCGAAACAAACTGGCCCAAGGACTGAAAAAATTAGAATAGATATAATTTTAACTTGATATTTCACAGAGATTTTGAGGAGAGGGGATCAAGTTAGTGCGGAGGCTATAGCACTGGCTTCCCATCTTGAGGGACAGAGTTCAAACTCCGGCAGAGGTAGATATCGGAGTACCAGTCTCTATCGTTGAAGAAAAGAAGTAATGAAGAAAATCAATTGAAATACTAAAGAAAATACTTGGAAAGGAGGTGAAAATATATTCGTGAGAGATTCCGGATGACGAGCTAAGAACACTAACCACTACACCACAATTACCTCTTCTCGGATGGGCATTTCTTCAGTTTATATCAAAACTGCTGAAAATACCGAATAAAATATTAATTATTACAGCAAAACTGCAGATAATTCAGCCAACCCACCACGGCCTACCGGAGCAATTATTGTTCTGTATATGATAAATAAATACGGGTTCAAAATGGTGCCGCAACGCATCTAGTCTTTCCTTGCATTTTTGAATCTTAATCTGCCTTAATAGTCTATTCATTTTTTCACAGAGGGATACTAGATTATATTAGCGTTTTCAATTGGTCAGGGTAGGTTTTTGTGCAACACTTTTATGATTAATATGGAACATTTAAGTTCCACAGCCAAATATGTTAATAAGAAATTCCTTTCATAGAAAACGAAGCGATTCAAAAGGATAGGGGGATGTTTTTGGCGGCCATAGTCCATCGATTATTTTTTGTAGAATTTTATTATTTGGTATCTTAACGCCCTCCTCCACACACTACGTGAACAAAGACAATTGTTTTGACGTCAGCATTACAAATGCATATTGTTTGAGATGAAAATACTCATATGTTAACTATTATTAGTGCAGGTTGTTCTACCGAAAGTAATCACAACCATTCGTCCCTCAAGAGAGCCTCTTTTCCATCTCAAGCTCTGCAAATATCCTCCATTCCATCTAAAATAGCTATCCCAGTCCTCCCTCTTCTCCTACTCCCCCCACTACTGTACATTTCCGACTCGGCTTTCTGTATCCCGCGGTCTTTGATTGTTTGGTCCATGCACCCACCCTTCCCCCGCTGCACCGATTACCTAGAATATGCACTTATACACATGGGAGCCCCCCCCCCCCACCCCAGGGGATGTACGTTTGATTTCGTACTTGGACGGCGTGCAGCGGAGAGTAATAGCCATAGTCGGGAAAGATTTAAAAAAAATTAACTGATTAAAGTTAAAGTTAATCTCTGTAAAAGGTAACTAGTTAAAGTTAAAGGTTATTTTTCTGAAAAAGTAACTGATTAAAGTTAAAAAATGTAACTTTTACGTTAAAAGTTACTTTTTCAGTTACTTCGGCAAATTGGATGCAGTGGTAATAGAGACCTTGATGGTTTGTTGTTTTGGCAAACACTGAAAACTGTCATTGTGGTTTCTTCCGTATCCATTTGTTTAAATATATTGGAAGGGGGAATTTTCGTTGTAATTCCATTTAGTGTCCAGAGTGTTTTTGGTCAGGTTTCCTAGTGTATGCTGAAATGATTCGGCGATATTTCAGAGGTGGGGCTCCGATTCCGGGATTTTTAATTTGTCGTGAATGTAGGACTTTCTGAGGAACCATCTTCAATTTGTGCGTCTGTAATTTGCCGCAAAAGATTGTTCTGAGCGGTAGAAAGTGCTTTAAGGTTATTTTTTGATATCGATCCCCACATTGCGATGTGAAGTATCCCTTCTCAATTGTAAAACTGCAGTGGAAACGGCTTAGTTATTTAGAGTTACGGTAGATGCTGAAGGTGTGTCTGCGCACCTTTTCTCGCGATTCACAGGGGGCTGATGCATTGACGACGCAATGTCGCCGAGTAAGGCATGCGTTGACTGGCGCATTTTATAGATACGTTAGTTTGAATGAATCTCTCCCCCTCGTTAACCGTCATAGGTTTTTAGGCGACCTTTCTTTCTAGGTTTCAACCATGTAGCATTGACGACATGATGTCACAGAGTAAGGCATACGAGCCCTCCAGAACATTGTCTTCGCGTGGTTTCGTGTTTTCTCGTCTGAGGGTGCGTTCCTAAAATTTGGCGGTCATTCCCTTCAGCCCCGCTTTTGTTTGTATGTATTCATCTGGACCTATTCATTGCATTCTTGCACAACTACCCTTGCATTCTTAGCACCGTTTTATTTTCCGATTAGTCTATTGCGAAACCTTTGCGCCCGAATTCGGACAGGTCGGCATTCACCAAAAATTAATTGAAGTTAGTTCTGTATCAGTTAATGCATAATTTTAACGATTAAAAGTTTACTCTTCTAAAAAGTAACGAATAAATTAAATAGTTAACTACATTTTTAACGATTAATTTTTATCGTTAATTTTTATCGTTAATCCCAACTATGGTAATAGCCAGGTGTGTAAAATAGTTCTTAAGATAGGTTTCCAGAAGAATTAGGTTGAGAATCTTTATCCAAACAAAGTTTGAGATAAGGGCTAAATCTACCAAATAAATTCAGAGGACAGAGAGATTTTCTAAAGACGTTAAATATATATAAAAATTCCAGCGTACTTTACGACGTACAGCATATGTTAGATCGTGTAACACAATGAGAATTATTGATATTAGAGGGAGAAGTTTTAAAATGTCATTCGTTACGCGTACAATAAGGGACAGTAATGATTAAATAGAAATTATTGTAAAGATAATTAGGATGAGTACCGCATATATTAGCCTTTATTCCGTGTTAACATACTACCTTTTAAGAATTTGCAACTAACTAATCACGCCCCAGGTTCAAAAACCGAAAAGAGAAAGAGACGTAAGAATAAAAAATTATGACCGAAAGACGATTATAGCACAAATCCCACACGATAGGATGTTTGATATTTCTACATGGTGGTTCCACCAATATTGTTGCGTATACATTCTCCCCCAGGTTATATTAAACATTGACCATTGCTAATATTTCCATCCACACCAATCATCAGCGAATTGTTATTTTGTGCTACAAGCCTGGTGGAATTCACTTTTCCCTTAGAAATATTTCATAACAAACTTTAATAATTAGATAAAGATACACAAAGATATTGTCACGCGTTGTTTTCCAATTACTTTGAAATCTCATAGCGCCATGAATTAAATACTGTATTCATTGGTAACCTCTGTTTTTTATTTGCACTCGTGCTTGTAGTAATCACTCCTGCATTAGATTTCTCGACGTCTCTCCTTTTTGTAAGGAGATGGGCAACAAATATGCATGGTGTTTTTGGAGTAAAATTTTGTATTCTTTTGCTAACAATGTCTTTAATTTTTGACCTCATTTTCAAAGAATAGATGATACAGTGACAAGTGGATAAAGCACTGGCCGAAGTCCCCGAATGTATACCCTCTGCCATGGTACCATGTAGATTTAGTTGAGACTCTACCTGGACCAACCAGACAGGCCTGAGTGTGTCTGGTTGTTTTGCTAGATATCAATGGATAAGAAGAGCGTTTTATCTTAAAATTACCTTTTATATACATACCAATTATTCCGTCACGTCATCCTTCGATGAAAATAATAGAATCAGCATACGACAAAGAAATAATTATCATTAGAGGTAACTTGCATAACCCTTGATGACCTTCAAAAACAATCTATAAGGGATTATTACGCGGTGCAATAAATAGGCTATTCAGCCATATCAGAAAAAATACTGCACTCTCATATCTATATATATTAATTTTGTAGAGTGTCAGTCAGTCATTCGGTATCCGTTTTGTTTCGTTCTGTCCCTATTTTTGAGCTAAAAGAGTGAGGTTCGGTGTGTTGAGTGTGGATACTCTGTCTGCATGATTTGGTAGTAGTTTTGGATTTTTAGCAGTTAATGGTGCAGAGAAAAATGCAAAAGAAAAATTGTTGTATCCCCTATCTTTCAATATGAGAATCCAGTTGCTATGCAAATTTGTTTACGTTGCTAAGTAAATGTGTTTACGTTTTTGTTAAAGGGGAAAAAATTGGATTGAAGCAGTTGAAGAAAGTGGAATTAGTTTCATCAATCAGTTTTGTAAGTATGAAATTATTAATTGACATTTTCGATGAGCAGATAGTGAAATAAAACAATTTTTGACTGTCGACCCCAATCTTGTGCATGAATCGTGAATTTGAAAGCTAGGCGCTTCGAAGTACTTTTCTAAAGGCCTGGTTACACGATACATTAACACGTACGAGTTAATGTGTAAAAGCATGAACGCGAGTATGAACGCGAAAATGCACAGTGTAACCACCCCAAAATGTACAAATGAATGAATGCGTGAACAGAAAATAGAACCTGTTCTATTTGGTTCATGCATTCGCCAAATTGCGCTGAAACCATTCACGCTAATGTACATGAACCCGTACGTGTTAATGTATCGTGTAACCAGGCCATAATAGTTTAAAGAAGGTTATAAAAAGTTCATTATGTATTAATGTTTGTTGCTAAATCAGTAGGTTAATTCGAATATATATTAATTTTGTAGCGTGTCAGTCAGTCACTCTGTATCCGTTTTGTTTTGCTCTCTCCCAAGTTTTGAGCTAAAAGAGTGAGGTTTGGTGCGTTAAGTGTGTGGATTCTCTGTCTGTATGATTTGGTAGTAGTTTTGGATATTTACCGGTTTGTGGTGCAGAAAAAAAATGCAAAAAACATGATTTTAGAGAGTGGGAGACAACATATAAAAAAATATGGTGTAGAAAAAGTACAAAAACATAGGTCAATTAGAATGGGACTCATTTCTCAATTTATAAAATAACCATTTCCTTCTCTCTGCATACGAAACGCTTATGAAAAGTGCCTGAAAAGCAGGCAGCAGGTCTGCTAGTATTACATTTAATACTGCAACAATGCTCTCTTGTCAAAAAAATCCCACCGAGGTTTCTCCAAGAGACTACAATGGGAGCAAATTCACAATCGGTCCGCAAAAAGAAGAATCTCTGATAAAGATAACGATAAAAGGTAAAGAACAGGATGAATTCGTAAAAGTAAAGACGTAAGAAGAGACCACTTGATTCAAAAGTGCTAATGCAATGATTAACGTCTAAAACTATGATATATAGTCAAAAGAATTTAATTCTAGCTTGAAAACATTAAAGAAGTGCTGAGAGCGAGCTTTTTTTCTTCGTGAACCATATGTGGTATAATAATTAACGTCCCTTACTTTTCACACAGATATCCTGAAAGTCCTTTCCAAAGGTATATCCTAGTGATGGAAAAATGTCGGTAAAAAATGATTTTTCGAGCAATCGATTTTTAATCGAAATGAAAAGCTCGACTTTTCAGCAAAAATCGAAATTTCAACCAAAAGATCGATTAAACGAAAAAATCTACGGTTCATTTTTGAAAAAAATGCAGTTGGTACAAAAACATGTTTATTATTCATTTGAAAAACGCTCATAATATATATTTTAATAATATAAAAAAATCCCTAAAAATGTACTTAGAAAACATTCTTGAATTATTAGTCGAAAAAAATTTACAATTTACTTTAATGTGGATCACCGCTTGGAACCATTCCGCTTCACTGAAATTTTTAAGAAAGATCAACTGATTAAGATGCTTTTTTGATGATGTAGGGCGTGCCTTTCCAATTTTACCGGCCTTAGAGAAAAGTCTTTCACATGGGAGGGATGACGTTATCATACTTAGCACTCTGATCGCGAAACGGGTGTTGGGGTATTCACCCTTTATCTCCTCCCAGACTTTCAGAGGATTGGGGTTGACTTTCCTATCGACGGGTGGCCTGTTGAGGATTGCCTAACTTCTACTGGCATCTACTTCTAACAAGATGTGACCTCAGTGGCAGTTCATCGAGGACCTCTACTGACTACTACGCGCTGGTGAGATCAAACGAAATGGTCAAGATCGAAGTTGAAAAATCGAGTTTGGATCTAAACTCGAAGATCATGGCTCGATCTCGATTTCCTCGATCTTTGACTATTAAAACTCGATTTTCGATTTTAATCGAAATCGATTTTTCCATCACTAGTATATCCGTATACAACGACGACTACACCTTTTGCTAAAAGAGTCAGTCTCTTGGATGTTTTGTTGATCGAAAAACCAATCCAACGCAAATTGAAGGTGATAGCACTGACAGACACTTATATCACGCTTTGAACACTACAGAAGAAAACAAAATATATTTTGAAATTATGAACAATTACAGCCAAGGGAAAAGGATTGGTATTTTTCGAGCGATACATTGCCCATAAAACCAGGCACAGAATTTAAATTCATAAGATTTTAATATATTTGAGCGTCTCCCTTCCAAATTACGGTGCTTGCGCGAATATTCGGAAATAAAACGCAATAACTGAGTAATCTAATATGTAAAAAAACAAGATGTTTCAGAAAAATTAAGATTTTAATCCGGAAAATCAAAAAATATCACATTTCGCCCGTTTAAAAACAAAACTAGGGTAACTATTCCCATGTTTTGGGATGTTATGGCAACGTTTTGCACGTGAAAGAAGAGATTACTCGAATAGACTGGTTGTACTGCTCGTTTCTCTCATTATTGCGGTGTAACCTAATTATGCAATTGCGTGGGATTAGACATGCTCCCTCGGTTTCTGCTCAAACACGTACGACAGGAACAAATCTCAGTGTTACGTCTTGCAATCCCCTTCGTGACCAAGGCGGCTCTCACAACATCACGCAGTTGTTGAAAAACTTGGGTTTTTCAACAAAGGCGTGATGTATTGCAGGAGCCTATTTTCACGAATCGGGCTCCTTCCCTTTATACTATGTTTAAGCAGGAAAATAAATTTTCCTTCGAGTGATCTTAAATACCGAACGTATACGGATATAAGATGAGATCTGATCGAATCCGAGTTACACTTGTCCCGTCTTCTTCTTAGGGTATTCAGAAGACTTCTCTTTTCTCCCGCTCTTCCTAGGACTTCATCGCTACTTGCCCTGTGGATCCATTTAATCTTCATCATTCTTCAATAGCACCACATTTCGAAAGCTTCCGCGTTTTTCTTCTCTGCTGCTGTCATCGTCCTCACTGCCGTGAAGGAACACGCTCTAGATGTACACCCTGATAATTGTTTCCTTACGCCTACTTCCCAGCTTTAAGTAGATTCTTCTTTTGATAGAATGCCCTCTTTGCCTGAGCTATTCTACTGAATATTTCTTTTTCGCTTCGTCCATCGTTGGTTAATTGGCTTCCCAGGTAACAGAACTCTTTCACCTCTTCAAGTATCTTCACTTCTCCTCAATGAACTGGTCCAATCTTGGTTTGAAGAAACCATGTTTTTTCAAGCAGCAGGTTTCCTCCTCGTGAGGCCAGATTTTGGAGTGGGAAGCGAAGGACTTTCCTTGATCAATTTGGTTACGAATCATGCGATGTGACGATCTTCAACTGAAGACTTCAGAGGGAATGATTCCCTCTGATGTCTTGAATTCCCGGCGGGGCCAGGAGGAAGAGGAAGAGAGAGAAGAGAGGTCTTGAGGGTGGAGGGAGAAGCATTTAAAGACATCTCACGATTAACTAGTTCGAAACTAAGCATAAATATCTTCTGTGTCTTACCGCAAGGGAGTTCTACTACCTAGGAAGCCGAGGGACCAACGATGGACGAAGCAAGAAAGAAATAGTTAGTAGAATAGCCCAGGCAAAGGGGGCATTCTACCAAAAGAAGAAGCTACCCACATCTGAAAATACAAGCGTAGAAGTAAGGAAACAATTCATCAGGACGTATATCTGGAGCATGTTTCTTTACGGCAGTAAGGCATGGACGATGACAGCAGCGGAGAAGACAATCGTGGAAGCATTTGAAATATGGTGCTACAGAAGATTGATGAAGATAAAATGGATCGACCGAATGCCAAACGAAGAAGTCCTAAGAAGAGTGGGAGAAAATAGAAGCCTGCCGAAAACTCTAAGAAGAAGACGGGATAACTTAATCGGCCATAAGACACGATGGCCTGATGAAGACAATCGTTGAAGGACAAGTGGACGGGAAGAATGGCAAAGGAAGGTCTCGAATGAGATATATGGAACAAGTGATGAAGGATGTGAAATAGAAGAAATGCGTAAATATGAAGAGATTAGCGGATAGAAGAACTCAGAGGAGAGCTGCGTCAAACCAATCTGAGGATGGATGACAAATGATGACGACCGCAAGGGAGGAGAGAATGGGGGAGCTGGAGGTTTCTTTCCCGAGGAGCGCCACAAAGCCGCGATTTCACCGCTGCAGTGGTTATCTCTCCCGAGAACTCCTCGCTCCTATTCCCCGAAATGAACGCGGACAGCTTTCCCGCCCCCCCGCGCCCTTCCTCCCACGGCCCCCTTGTGAGTTACTACCCTGCACCCGGCGGCGGGCGACGATAGAATACGAGAAAGAGAGAGGCTGTGAGCAGTTGCAGTGCCCGTGCGAACTCTGGCTAGGTACTCTGGTTTCCCGCCCGTGATGCCATCGGCGCCCCATTTCCCTCCCACAATGCCGCCGACGCGAGGGGGTTGCGGTTTCCCATCGCTGCGACCATGGTACTAATACATCAGGTAGGTCGCTCCCGAGGACGAAAATGCGTCCGTTCTGCGCAGCCACGCTGTGACGTACACTGGAGGATAAGCAGAGGCGGAGCATTTAAAATGGAGACTAATACAGTTGACAATAAAAACGTATTTGAAATTATGATATTGTGTATATCCCTTAGATAATGCTGAGAATTATGCTATCATATTATCGTGCGTGTTGGTGAAACTAATACTCGAAAAATAATTAACAGTGCATGAAAACACGAAGGTTGAGTTCAAGAAATAGTGCGGTGGTTGTGAGGCTATCGCGAACTTGTAGTACACACAACAAACTGAGTAAATGCCACTTTTATAGTCGGTTTTGAAATATAGATTTCAAAATAATGTAGAAACGACATTTTAGTCATTGGAACTACTTTAGATGCCATTGATAAAGGTGAAATCATTCACACACACATTCTTTGTTTTTATTCAAATTTCAGGCGGAGTGAAAAAAGAGCAGAGCTACTGTTAAGGAATCTCCGATGATGTACATATGCAAAGTGAAAATATTTTGATCACCAGTAACTGAGTGATAAATGTATTAGTACCATGGTTGCGACCAAGCACCGCGGCGCCACTCGCGATCTGCCGCGGCAAAGGAGCCGGAAAAAGCGCGCGGCGACTCAAACGGCGCGGCCTCTGTGCTCGACGAATGGTTCGACGATTCGGGGTCGCTTGATCTCCTGGGCGACTAGGGATAAGAGCCAGGCCTAAGGACAGACATTTCAGCAAAGGAGGCGCCCATTGCGCTGATTAAATACTAGCATTCGATCGCTCTCTAGATCTATCTACGGGGTGCCCAGCAGGCCACCTCAAGGATGTGTGGCAAGGGATAAATCTTCAAGGATCATGCAATGAAAGATGTTCCACTACGCAATAAGAAATACTGGTTCTTGCGAAGGCCTCCGCGGTACGATGTTGAAGTTATATGATTAAGGAATCCAGATTTATTCCTCTGTATATTGTGTCGTCCTCTTCGGCCCATATCGTACCTATAGACAACATTCGCAAGCGAAACAGTAGCTCAGGCTATATGGTCCAATACGGAAGACAATCCCGAAGAAAGCTAAAAGACGTGTTTGTCAGGCATGAATCAGGCACGTTCAGCAACGCGATACGAGAAACGTGAAACTACGAAGGAAACGAAACACGTCGTGCTAAGTAATATCTGTGGAAATTTTGCAATGACTTCCTTTAACAATAATGTGAGTTTCATCGCCGTTTCAATCACAAAAGGTAATTTATATGTACACCCAGGCCTCGCATTAAAAGCATTGGCTCACGCAAACATTCTCACTTTTTACAGTTCACTTTAGGAAAGCGTGCCCTCGTTATTAAGAGGTATCTTCTTTAAGTACAAAAAACGTCTTAAAAACAGGTAAAATAAATATTTTGGCAAAAAACCTTTTGGATTACAAAAAAACGAAGTTCACGAGGAAAAAAAAGTTCAGCACAAAAAAAGGTTCATAAAAAACCGTCCAGTATGAAACACCGAAGTAGAAAACACCGTTTTAGGAGAAAAAACAGGTTCAGTAGAAAACACCGGTTCGACCTATTGAACCGGTGCACCGTCGTCGCAAACTGTTTTTTTTCAGAACCGTGAACCGGTTCAGTAATTCCTGCACCGCCCAGCCCTATGCAATACTATGGGCTCAAAATAAGCAACGACGGAAAAATAAAGTCTCGTTTGTGATATTTGAGATGTGGTAAACACTGAAAAGGAAAATAACGGATTTCAGTGAGAAATGTATACATTGTTGATTAGGGAGCGAAGTAGAAATAGTACGGGACCATAGGGTCTCGGAATTTTTCCTCAATATGCACAGTTTATTCTCATTACAGAACTCTCACCTCTATCCTCTTTATACATTCAAATGCGTTAGAATACATTTCGATTTAATGCTATCGTAAAAGTATTTACCGACAAGTGAAATAATTATCAGCACTAACTAGTTTCACCACTGACGATAACGACACGGAGTAGTCCGTTCCTTCGTTAATTGTAAACGTTGCGCATCCCGCCTTCACCTCACTGGTGTCGTTCCTGATCCGGAAAAGAGGGAAACTGAAAATTTTAAATGAAGAAAATCACGCAAACATTCACGAAGCTTTAAACATTTTTTGCGCCTGCTGCGCCCTAATTAGGCAGTTTTCATCATAATTTCAGTATCATTAACTTCCTTCCGGCTCTAATGATGAGAAGTCTAAAAATTACAGCGAAGAAAAAAAACATGAAGACTGAAGAGAGAATTAGTCGTTTTTGCGCTGCCGTAAAAACTTTTGCAAATATCCGACATGCTAGCCTCATTAACTTTCTCAGCTTTTTACCCCAATTTACTCATAATTACCCAGCAGACTAGCATTGGCCCTATCTGCACAAAAAATGTTCCAGTAAAGGTCTCCGTTGTCTGCGACCGAAACATAGAATGCAAACATTTCTCTACAGGAGATGATTACGATTTTAGCTACCTACAGCTAATTTTCAATTTAAAATATAATTACTGATGATGCTTGAAAAATTATTGTTACCAGCTCTAAATTTAGGCAACTGATTTGAGGCAAATCTCCAAGTGATGGATCTATTTAGCAAGTTGGTTGGTTGGTTATTCAGGGGAGGCGACCGACAGCAGAGGTCATTTGCGCCATTTAGGATAGGTGGATAATTGGGTAATGGTAGGAGTTTTCAGGGAACGGAGGAAGGGTGGAGAGAAACCTGGCGAATAAACCCCTATTATTAACTAAAGGTGCCTAGGGGACCACGGCTTTACGTCCCATCCGACGGACGGAGTAGGTACAGGACTTGAAATGCCCTCCACTAGGCACTCCACTAAGTGGGGACCAGTTTTCCACTGAAAAATCGCCACCACCGGGAATCGAACCCGGGCCCTCGGGATGGGAGGCCAGTACTCTAGCCACCACACCAACACGATCCCCTATTAGCAAGTTCTTTATCCAATTACATCTACATAAAAGTTAAAAATATTATAATTTCACTCATGTATCCAAGAACCTGTTCCTCAAAGTTACAGGATATGTTCATTGCGTCCCCATTAACATCATACCATTACTTCGTATAAAATGGCAGAACATGCAACTTGCGAAAACTTCAAATTTTGACTTTGAGCCATTAGAAACGGGCCCCTGGCTTCCTCCCCATCAATTATTCCCACTACACGCAGCTTCACATCTTTTCAGACTTTATCGCAGGTAAAGTTTGATCTTAATAGGATAATATGCAAGCTTCATAGGATATGTAATCCTTTCATTTTCTGTATCTATCAGCACATCCATACTTCATCAACATCACATCAACGAAAACAGAATTAACAAATTGAAGGACCGCAAACTGGCCGCGAGAACCTTAACGCCTTTACCCGCTGAAACTTCACAATAGCAGAAATTCCGCAGAGAAAAAAATCATTCGCTTTCACCGGGATTCGAACCTGTATCCCCTATTTTCCGACCAGGTGCTTTAACCAGTTAAGCTGCCGAGGTGTCATTTTTCCCAGTGGAATATTGGAGACCTAAATATTATGAATTCGGAATAATAGAGGCCTTATTAAGACCTCTAATATCCCTATGCAAGTTTGCCGTCGTGTTTTCGCGGAATTGGTTTTTTTTATATTTTTAATTAATGAAAAAAAAATACTTAATGAATGGCTTTAAATTCGTATTCCAGAGGTTATAACTTTCAATTAAGACAATAAAAAAATAATAGGAAATATCCTATTGTATTAATTGTTAAGTATAAGATGTAGTGCTTCTAATTTTTTCCTCCTATCCAACCTTATTCTCATACCCGTCATCAGAAGTCTATATTACTTCTAATGCTAACCATTTTTAGTGGTAAGTAAGCTATCAGTCTTTTTACTACTTAGCGCAAGCTACTGCAAAAGTTGGCACATCCGGAAAACAAATCGTGCTTTTCAACTATAGGTACACAATATATGCATACACTCAAAGGTCATTCAAATTAGGTGGGTATTAGGTCATAAGAATGGTTATGGATGGTTACGAATGGTCACGGGTAGTTTTGCGATTTATGCGATTACATAATTTAAAATAAATTTTGGTATTAGTTAATTATTAATGCTTAACAGAGAATTAAAGAGCCTCTCAACTTCTTTGTTTACTCGTAATTAGATCCTGGAAGTATCTAATTCCTAATGCCAACCAAATATTTGCACAATCTTCCAACGAAAACTCGTTTCGAAGATTTAGCAAAGGTTTATCGGTTGATAGTTCCTCTGATTAGATGGGTAAACCTAAGGGCATTCTAACGGCTGCTTATTCAACTCTCTTGCTATGTGTAGATGCGAGGATACTGACGGCTGTGCCTTGGAGAAAGACCAAAATACAGCGGGATCACGCCAGGCACCCGAAAAATTCAAAAATCATCGAACCCCGACAAGGAACCAAGGAAGCCCAAAAAAAGGCATGACCTGAGGCAAGAGGGCAAGGGCAAGAGGCAATCCTTACAATTTTTTAACAAAATTTTACATCCTGCGGGTCACTGAACCCTAATCGATCACAATTCCAGCCGTGGGGCTTCTATTACCGTGCTCATTGTGGCACTTGAGGCTGTGAAGCACCGTTTCAAATAGGGCGTGTACGAGTGAGGCTGTTTTTTCCGAGTCTTCCTTCTAGCCTTTCTCCATTGCAGCGGAATGTTCCCTCCAAACACCCAAACTGAAGAGTTGCTGCCGGGAGGAGTTTTTCTTCCAGCCTCGGACGTTGGCATGTAGATCGAGTTTCTTTTTATGGTCTCGAAGACGGGAGAGAGAGCGAGCAAGAAATACCTAGTGCCAAGTACGCGGACGCTTCATAATCTGAAAAAAAATTTAAGCTGAAAATTTCGAATTTTTGAAAAAAGCTTTTCCCATGATATGGCTTGAAAAATATTTCGAACATTTTTACAACGATTCGAGTTTCTGATGGTGTTTAGATTACGATCGAGGACATCGAGGTAGTTCAGAAGGTAGAGCGTTTTGTTCCTGGTCCTGGAGGTCCCGGGTTTGAGTTCCGGAGCCTATGGATATATCCAAAGAAACCCATGCTGGGTTATTATATGGGAACTAAATCTTGCGGGAAAACCGAAAACGGCAGAGGAAATTAACTGTACCCCAACCCTTCTGTATTAAAAAGATCTTCATACAACATTTACAAATCAAACTAATATTTTGTAATGTTTATAAATTAATACGAGAGTCTTTGGGCTAATTTAAGATCTATTAAGAATTTCCTTTTAAATGGTAAAGGTGGAGGAACCGATAGTTTCTAAAGTAATAATAATGTTTTCATCCATTTAATCTTAGGAGGTGGGAAAATATGTTAGTGTTAATAGTATAACAGTCGACGTTTTTCATAACATCCTTCAAAATGCTCATTTCTCCAAACTATCATTCAATGTTTCAGCTAGGAGAGCAAATAGATTACGAAGATACTAATCTAAGACGCTGGCACTCTTTATTTCTTAAATTTTAAGATTTCAAAGAGGAAAAAGATGAGTCCAGATTTTGTTAGTAAGAGTGTCATAAAAGTTCTATTTCTTGGATCATAAGTTCATATTTTGGTAAACGAAGATAACTGTGTACCTACGTTATAATTTTACAATGGGTTTTCATCCATTTTCATTTTAAAATAATATTTTTTATCAAATGAAGTAGGTATCTATCCATTCCGATACGACACTGCAATCATAGTGAGATGAGTCGTAGACTCAATGTGGATTTGATGTGAAAAAAAGATATAATTCAGAATGTGATAAGATTATTTAGATTAAACCTAAAAGTAAAGAGATAAAGTTCAGCAAATTAAATACTTGGGCTGAATTCTGGCCAAAGTTGCGCATAATACTTGAGCTTTCACACGAAAGATTATTTTTCCAAATTCATACCACGTATGCTAGAGAAAATAAATCACGGAGACAGCAAGCTAGATTAAGGATTCCGGAAAGGCGTAAGGCAGTCTAATTTCCCTCGAAACTGATAGAATTCTTAAATCCCGCACTATAATCTGAAGACTGAATCATAAAGATAAGAATAAACATATAGACTTTACTACCGATATATTTAAAAATTAGCTTTCCCTCGCACCATTTGCGGCCATAACAACACCAAGATTTGTCACATTGTAATACCTTAATTAAAAGACATTTCCGTCGTATAATAACACAATTTTACACCTGCAAAAATAGATTACCCTGGGCAACAAAATTTTGTGTGACTGGTTCCTTCTGTCCTAAAAATGAAGGAAAATCAATGGTCCTGATTTGCTTTGGCGGTCAAAACATTGATATTTTATGCTTTCGTGCTTTTTTTAAATTTTTACCCTAAGTTTGCTCCGGTCGACAGAAAAAAAACTTTTCTCCAGCATAAAAGGCCCGAGTGAATACGCCTTACAATAGAACATATGCAATACAACCATCACGGAGTGAAAAAGAAATGCTTATGACGTCACTTTGAAAATGGCTGATTTTTAAGATTTGTTGTACTTTTTTCGTAAAAGAAAGACTTTTCCGCAATCTTAAAATGTGAATGGATGGGAAAGATTCATTTTATTTTACAACTTTTATGTACTCTGAGTGGAAATGTATCATACTTATGAAATATAGCACCATATATCACTTGAATGGTATTACAAAGCTGAGACGTGTACTTAAGGCAAGAATGCGATTGCTGTTTGACCACATCCCACCTCTATAGGGGAGCACTTCGATTCCTCGGTATTATAACTTAGGGTTGTAATTACAACCAAATCAAAATTAGAGCCGGAATAGAGTAGTAAAATATACAGTCCTTGTTTACGCCTGTGTCCCAATGCGATATTTTGCCTGTTGCCATACGTCAGTTTTCTCCTTCACCAACAAACGACATTTTCAGAACCCAGGGAACGTGAACACACGTAAGCTCGCTAGATATTTTTGAGTCAATGGAAGCATAGAAAACAGCGTGTTTCCCAATTAACAGAATGTGAATGAATTGCCGCAACGTTTTGTTCTAAGTGAAAATCAGTAAGTTTGATTTCAAGAAGAAACAATTGTGTAAGATGGTGATAAGCCACCAGCCTTGGAGCTGTTTTAACTGAAAAAACATTGTTAAAAATAATTAAGTACGGTGTGTATTGCGTTTGAAATAATAATACTTTGCTTGCGTCGAGGTAATGTGCTGTGCGAGGGAAAAACGAATTCTTGTATCGCTCGGTGCGGCACTTGATTTCTCTTAATCTGTCGCTCTTAATCTGTGCTCGTTATCTTATGCCCAAAATTCACGGATTTGTGATGTCAGTAACTGTTAGCTCATACACAAACTGGAAGTTTATTGTTACCACCTGAGGACATAGAGTTTCTTTACGATTCAAATCTAATTTTGCTCAGAAATGCGGTCAAGTTATTGTTTCCTTTTAGGTATTGTTAGCATTGCTTGTAGAAGATATTTAAAAACATAAATTCATCAAAACTAAAATAAATTCTTCGCATACATTGCACTCGAAGTATAAGAAATACTCTGCCGTCGCCAGTTTCAGCAAACTAGTGTACATGCAGGGTTCATTGTACTCACTGCTGTATTTACCAGACGCATACCTTCAGTAGAATTCCCCGCTATCGAGGGCCAAGATATTTCAATACCACGCGGTATTCCAGAAACGGCTCATCTTAAGATACTCTCTGACTAATGAGAAAATAAGAAATACGAGAGAATCGTTCTCGCTATGTTGATTGTAATTTAAGGTGTGGCAAACAAGTGCGAAAAAAGGTTCAGCAATAATCGAGACAAGTACGTGAAAAAGGTGTAACACTGAATTTCATTAATCGTAGGGGAATTAAACGGAACAAGTGGGAGGTAGGGGATGACGTGACTGGAGTCCCAATGCCCAAATTAGAATGCCTATCTAAATACTTGTAAGTCTTGAAAACGATTGTAGATGCACTTACCTGATGTTAACTCCAATGCCAGTTGAGCGCCTGTCTTATGCATTGTATGTAATCATAAGAGTCGGTATCTGCCATAGTACATCAGTTCCCGTATAAACTGACGTCTAATGCTAACCTAGTATTTTAATGTGTGAATAACTCGAGGCTGAAATATTTCCGTTGGTCGAATTTTTTCTGTTCTGAAGTGCGCTGACATTAGGATCATGGTCGAAAGGCTCAAATACAAAGAAAAAAATTTCAACCGGAAGAGAAGTTAAGCTCATAACTTCATCATTTATTCTATTATAAGTATAATGAGATATGAATAAATGTTGTGATGAAGCACCCCAAAAAAATTGTTTAATTCCCGACTCACCACTAAGTACTATCATTTAATTTATCAATTGAGACCACGGACAGCCTCTAAGTAGCATCTTAGAAACGGTGCGCGTCTTTTTTTTCAATTTAAAGGAATAGAGCCTTGTCGCCGCAGCCACGACCTCCAACCGTCTCTGTCTTCAGCCATTCTCTTCATTTCAGCACACGCGCTGCATCCCATTTCCTTCGCCATAACTTTTAAATACGAAGTTCTTGGTCACCCTCTCAAATTTTCCCCAAGAATTTTGTCTTCAAAACTATTTTGTATGAAGGTGTCATGCCGTAGTAGGTGTTCGATGACTTTCTTTGCCTTAATAGTTGTCAACAGTTCTCTTTCCGTATGTACTTGATTTAGCACTGGCTCATTTGTTTTTTTATCGGTCCACCTAGTTCTTGATACTCTCCTCAAAACCACATTTCAGCAGCTTCAATCTTGGTGGTTTCACTCTTTCTTAGTCTCTATGTCTCACATCCATATCTTAGTACACTCCATACAAAACTTTTCATAAATTTCTTCTTGGTCTCAGTATTAATATTGCCAATCAAGAGACTTTTCTTTCTTTAGAAGGCTTTCTTTGCTAAAAGTATTCTTCTCTTGACCTACGAGGAGCAGCTGTTACCTACCTAATCAGCAAAACCTCTTCACTTCCTGTATCCTCACTCCCATTATACATTTATATTTGTCTTTTTTCTACTTTTCTTCTTTTCTACCGCCATGATTTTTTTTCTTGGTGTTTATTTCAAGTTTAAGTTTAAAAAACTGCTATTCAGGATTTGAAGCATTTGACTTAGTTCTTGTTCTGAATCTAATACTAGACCTATATCGTCTGTAACTCGAATAAAATGAATTTGAATACATTGAATTCCATTATTATTAATTTATATCAAAACCAACCTTCGGGATGATTCACTGAGTGAGTGAGTAATATTAATTCATCTCGTCTTTTCTCTCATTCCAGATATAGCTCCTTCTATCTATAGGTTAAACTAGTAAGGTATTATTGGGCAATCTTGTTACACACCTCTTCGTATTTTTGCTTATTTTTTGGTGCCATTAACTTCTATTTTCATGCATTGGCTTTTGTAAAGGTTTAAAATTAGTTTTTTGTTTCTCCAATCCAACCCTGTCCTGCAAATCGCTTGAAACAGGCATCTCCAGTCAACCTTATCTAAAGTCTTTTCCAAATCGACAAAGACTATTTAAGTTTTCCCGTTAACCTCTAGTCTCCTTTATCAATCCCCAAGCCCGCAGGGGAATGCGCGTGTTTATACAAAGTATTATTTAAGTCACCAAGGTACTTTAAATGATAAAAAGGGAAATAGAGGGATCGTAATGGTGTGTTGGCTAGAGTACTGGCCTCCTATCCCGAGGGCCCGGTTCAAATCTCTGAAGTGGCTGATTTTTCTGTGGCAAACCGGTCCCTACTTGAGCGCCTAGTGGAGGGAATTTAAGGTTCAGTACTCCGTCCGTCGGATGGGACGTTAAGCCGTGGTCTCCTTGTCGTCTGTCGTTAAGAGTAGGCTAATGCCGACGCCGGGTTTCTCTCCACCCTTCTTCCGTTTCCTGAAAACTCCTACCATTACCTAATCACCCACCTATGTTAGATGGCGCAAATGACCTCACCTGTCGCTCGCCTCCCATGAATAACTTAACTAAATAACTACGGGAAAGAGTAAATTATGAAGCATAAATACGCCACATCCTACAACGACTGCTTTCACATATTTTCTCACTAGATCCAAATGGAGGTAAATTTCAGGTTTAAGGAATAATTTCCCCAATACATAAAATAAAATCTCATAATTAGCTGACCACTTAGCTAACCTGTTGAGTAATTCGTTAGTAGAATCCGATGGCTTCGCTCAGTCCAAAAAAGAAGAGCCCTGAGGTCTCCACCGGCGGTAGATGCGGTTCCTCTCTTTTGTTACAGCTTCCCCGACGTTCTTTTCCGTCGGTCACTAATTCGTTCCGCCAATTAATCAGCAATTAAACAGACGGAAAATGTTTTCAGACTCATGCTGCAATGATGCCTAATTAAAAGTATCTTTCACAAGGAAGTTTACGAATGCAGAGCTGACCTCCGACGCGGAATTATGTCGTAATGTGAGAAAACACGCGCGGGATGCCGTAGAGAAACGGCAAAATCTGAGCACCTAAGAGTACAGTTTAGTATTATCATTCATTTTCCATTCACCGAGACCAGTTAAATTGCCCTCTTTTCGTATTGTTCCCTAATTACGAACTCTCACGTTCCATGCAAGTACTTGAATTGCGTAATACGACGACGAGAATAATTTTCGCACAGGATAAATGCCATGCAAGTCCGACGTGAGTATCATTTCAACCTTCGTTTCTAATTTTTCTTTGCAGTTAAACTAAATATCCTTTGCCATTATTAACCTAAAAAAAACGAAAAATCCACTGCAGAAGCGGAATATGACTTCCCTGCGCAGCATGAAATGACCGGCTACAAACGACCTACAATGATATTTAGTTTCAGAAACAAATATTAATTATTTAGACAGTATTTTTGGAGCACTGAATATTTATGAGATGCTTTTTCGACAGTATGAACTGAAAATATGTAGGAAGAGAGAAAGCCGGCGTCTGATTAGCCTGTTCTAAAGGAAATGGCCCAAGGGTCCCCCTATTTAATACCCCATCCGATGAATGAGTACTATACCTGTAGTTCTCTGCACACAGCACTGAAGAATTATTCTGTAACAACAATTGTAAACTGCCGCTTTACTCTGCAAAAATCCGTTTGTAATAAAACATATTGCATGCCTTAAAAAATTCTGTCACTTCTACGATCCGAACCAAAGCCGTCGGCATGGAATTCCAGTTCTAGGCACCATATCAATCAGATACCAAACGATACGTAATCACGTTTTTTCACTAGGAAACCCAATCATAGGATTGCTGATCTGGGATGATCATGATGACGATGAATTTCCCATCAAGCACGACGGAACTCAAATTAAATCGAAAGTCTATGACGCTTGAATACATTATTTATCTATACCACGCACTTTTATGAATATAAATTTTAATGGAACTTAAAACTAAAAAAATAGCGTACCTACTCAAGGCTGAGCCACCGAGTTGGCCCGCTGTGTCCTGGATGGCGGGTCGACCTTTAGGAACAGAGGTTAGCTGCGAGATAAGCGAGTTTACTTGGCGAATAAGCAGTCGTGAACAAAAAAAAGGCATTCTGAGGTGGTACTGATCTATCCTTGGGTAAGTTAAGCCTCTTTAAATGATACAGAAATCAGTGGAAATCCCGTGACTTGGTAACGGGTGGACGCCAACAATTATGCATCCCATCACCCGGAGGAGAGCGTAAAAGCTCTTCTTCATAAAGGCCGCTTTACACGACACAATTTTTGCACAATTTCTTGCACAAACGCTTGTATGAGAAAATTGTACCGTTTAAAGCGGCAAATTGTGCGAAACCTTGCGAGATTGTCTGACTGACTGAACGGGAAATAGAACCAGTTCTAATCCCATTCAGACAAACATACAATTTCGTTCATTTTATACAAGCGTTTGTACAAGAAATTGTACAAAAAATTGTATCGTGTAAAGCGGCCTTTAAGAGTGAAGGTAAGGTCGATAGATATCGATAATCTTCCCCTTCGAGATAGGTCTTCGCAAAAAAATAACAATCACCATATACTATTTGGTCCATTTTCTGTGCTCTCCATAAGAGTTACATTTGTGATCCACTTCAAAACGAGAATTATGCGTGAAAACACCATGTAATAGCCGATTTGTGCTGCACCGAAGAGTTCTCATACGCTGAAGAGTGGCACCAGATTTTTATTTTACCCATCAAGAGCCATCAAGAAGGTGAAATCGACTAAATAAGAATGGAGACAAATGCAAACGAACCCATTTGTCGCGCACACTTAACGCAAGTGGAAAGAATATTTGCATTTTTTTCGGTATATTTCAATTTTTATGGATATTGCTTGTGAATCTAATTTTATTTCATATCGAAAAACATTGCCTGAAGAAGATAATTGTCGAAGGAGAAGTGAACGGGAAGAATAGAAGAGGAAGGCCCGGAAGGAGATGTATAGAACAAGCGATGAAGGGTGTAAAAGAGAAGAAATACGAAAATATGACGAGACTAGCTGATAAGAGAATCGAGTGGAGAGCTGCGTGAAACCAATCCCAGGATTTCTGACTGATAGTGATGATTGAAAAACATAGTTTCTGTCAGAAATCAACAGAATGGACGGTCCAACTTGCCGACCCGTGACATCTACGGATTTAACGCAACCGATTTAATTACCACTCATAACTTTTGTATCTACATCGTTCCCTCACGCTTCTTTAAGCACTTCCTCCGCATATATGCTGAAAGGTACTGGGGACAACGGGCATCCTTAAGCCCGTTTCACACGGTACTTGATCCAGCACAAGGTCGAGTATACTATCAAGTATACTAGCTTTCCAGTATCGTGTGAATAGAACCAGTATACTGGCTAGCAAGCACGCTGGCAAGTATACTCGCTGAGCTACTGGATTTCATACTTGATGCGGTACTAGATTTCTAGTAGGACCCAGTAGCCCAGTAGCCATCGACCAATCAAGTCACGTTACAGACGCTGTCGAACTCTTCTTTTTTTAAAGTAGTATTGAATCGTATGGAATAACCGATTCATAGCAATCACAAGGTCGATGATTGTGTGAATCCTCCCAGGACGGTTCCAATCATGCTAGATTCCGTCCTCAATATCAAGTAGCGGCCAGTACACTAGGTCTTATTCTGGATCAAGTATCGAGTGGAACGGGCCTTACCTCACTCCCCACCCTATTTTTGTCCATCCAGATTCCCCATCTACTATCCTTCATCTACATGTACGCAATACCCTGCAAGCCACCGCGAGGGTGTGTGGCTTGATTTAATAAGATAAACGATAAGAAGATTGGGAAGAATATTACGTTCTTACTATTGATTCCATGTAGGCCTTCATTCCCTGTGATTTTATGAGACAATGCAAGAACTCGGCTTCAATAATTGCTCCTGGGATCAAGGGTTAAGGGATTGATGATTATAAAATATTTTCGAGAATTTTACAAATGTTCTCGCAATATCGAATCCAAAACATTAACCCAGGGCCAGGATAAGAATATTCATTCAATTTTCCTTCTTAAGGAACTCGTATCGATCTCGCAGGACCAATATTTCGAATTCCATTTCGTATAAGAATAAAAATATGCAAAAGATAAAAACGAAATTTACATGTATTTGTCATGGACGCTATTCCACATGATCTGGAGTTGAACCCGGCATTGTTAGCTTTATGAAATCTGCACAGCGTTATTTGTTGTATTGCAAAGGTCAAATATGATAAATTTAGTTGAAATCGATGGAATGTTCAAGGAGGTTTTGGTGAATGTATTTATTTACGGATAGACAGAGAAACATTACAAAATATATATTCCCTCATCATAAACGAGCAACCTATCTTAATTCCTAAATTCCACACATCAAGACGGAAAATCAAAAGCATTTAAAAAATTAATATATTTGTGTTTGGATGAGAAATGCTCGCACACCCGGATAACTTTATCCTCTACACCTCTGCTATCTTCACATCCTAAAAACCTCGAGTCAAAGGAAGAGAGTAGTTAATCAAGTGCGTGACGACGAGAATCAGTGGGGCACTGGATAAGTTCAACGTGGGCCCCGGGGTAGTCATTTGGTTACACCGTGAAATGAGCTGATAGTAACGTACGACGATTAAATCAAATTTATTCGGTTTCTACTCTAGAAAACATCCATAATTATCCATAATCATTAGTAGCAAAATATTTATATTTCCCAGAGAATTTTGTTGCCTTGGATTACGCAGATGAACCAGTAACATGGTCGGTTTATTCTGAAAAGTGAAAGCGATGAAGTACGATGTTATATGGTAGGTGGTATGTGCATATTAGCCTTCATCGTATAGAATACATTCAAGGTAACGAACGAACAAATACGTTTATTTTATAAAAAAATTGATTCTAATGCTTCCCAGTAGAAATATATATTTCACAAGGTAAAAATGGGTCGCTGCCCGGTTCACGAAGAAACTGACGAAACCAGCTTTGACTATTTATTCGCGCAAGATAAAAAAATGCTAATCCAACACACCGCCAGTCTTGCCTTTGGAGAGCCTGATTCAAACCCTTCCCTTCTGATATGAGCGGAGTATCCAGAGGGATAGGAGAGCAACACAGAGGACTGAAGAGGGGATGAGAGGTGTCCTTGCACAACGACCGGAAGGTCAAGGGCTACAACACTGAGGCAAGGACGTTTGCTGCAGGATTCGCCGAATGTGTTGGTCGCTGGCCAGGGTGGAACCCCTAGGGGCAACATTATAATCCCCGTGACTGTTGCGAGAGGGTGGGGAAGGTGGAGATGCGACACCTGAGCAACATCCATCCAGCGTCGTGGGCGAGAGGTTTCCAACCCTCCCCTCTCGGAAGAGGAAGTGGAGCGCTTTTGAGCGTGTCGAGAGAGGAGGGGAGGGGATGGGAAATGGGTTAAAACGGTTCACGGGGGGGAGGGGTGGCCGGTGTGGTGTGACCCCGACGGGGGCGGGGGATGAGTTACGAAGGGGGAGGGGAGAGCGCTCGCTGGGAGGCACTAAAGTGAGACGTAGTCTTTCCCGGCTCCGCCGACACTTTCCGAAGGAAAGAAAAATGTCCCTTCTTAAAAGAGAGAGAGAGATCCATCCCCCATCAGCAGCAGCCTCCCCTCCCCCGCATTCGGTGCACTCGTTTCCCGCAGAGACCCACTTAGCCCCCGATTGTCTTCCTCCCCATTGTTGCGTGCGCCCCACTCTCTCCCCTTCCGCCCTCCCTCCACCTCACCCCACAATTTTCCATTTACAGCACAATTAAATTTAATTCCTTCCCTAAGACTGCTTTTATTTTCTTCTCCGCCCCGCGTTATTTACATACCAGAGGAGGACTTTCGCGCGGCCTTTCACTCACGCCACCTTCTCTCTCTCTCCAGACTTTCGTGACGAATAGATTTCGACCGATTTTCTGGCTCTCCGGCGACCTTAAAACGCGAGATCTCGGCGCATCCCTCGCAAGGCAACGCATCTGAATCAAAACACAGACTGTCGAATGTGATCGAGATACTGGATTCTATAGCGTAGTATCATAAGAACTGACGTACTTATTTCATGATCCATTAAACATTAATAGCTTAGCAATTTACGGAGCAAGTATTAACAATAGATGGATCCAAGGGAAAGATTTTGGGAGAAAAATCTCCAACAAATTCAGTTCATATAAAAGAGCAGCAATAATCGAGGTAAAGGGAGTGATATTTGATCAATGCGACCTAGTTGTTTCTATCCTATCCACCGAACATTTTAAATGGATAATAGAAATGAAATTATCAGCGACGACACTAGAAATTGTATAAGCAGCGGACCATTGTAAAGGGAATGGTATGAACGGCTTGTTAATGACAGTACAAAAATTCAATGTTTGAAATGTCACATTTTTCGCATACAATTAGGGACAGTAATAAATGTGTTCCATGTTGCCGGAGATATAAGGTAGGTTTTTCACACATTATGAAAGATTGTTGAGTCATTTGACGCACAATATATGAAAAATAATTTTCGACACTTCCTTACGTGCATGACACGCCACCACAAATATTAGCGTTAGATTACTGTAGGTCCCACGTGGAATAGGGTGGGAACTTTACGGTTCATTCACGTGAAGCTACCTTATTTCCCAAATGCGTTCAGTTGAAATAACTGTACAACCGGTAATAACGTCACTAACAGCAGGACAACTTGAGCAACGGTGATGCCCGCCTGGTGTGGACGCATTACCTGTAATCTGCGGCGTCACGCAGATTACGATGTAAATAAAGATTAACCGCAGAGTATTCTGTCCGCCATTCTTCTGATAAAATTCTGTTTTGAGAATGACAACGGAGTGCTCACTCCTCAAGGCCGTTGTGGTACAAATAAAGGAAAGATCTTCGTCCCGCAATCGCCGTCACTCGTTCAGAATGCTTCTCCCGCGCCCTTCGCCTCTTCTTGGAGCACAGCACCTTCGTGGAGCTTGCACCCGCCACCTGAAGGCCTCCCTTGCTCTCTCTAAATCCTCCATCAAAACTAATATGATATAAAAGCATTAGGATTATCCGCAAGTACCTATTCTGTGCGGATAGAAGCAAAGCCAGTCATCAAACTGATCTACAACTATTAACTTACACTGAAATCCAACTCGAGGGTATATCGCAGTGGGTGTCAAACGTCACTAAATACTTCACAACTTATTGGGAAAGAAGCTAAGTTATTGCAAAATAATAAATAAAAGGCGTTGGGGCATGCTTCACGCAAATGTTATTAAATACTTATAAGCCCCGTAGCAATATTTTTATTGACGATTTTTCTTACAGGCACTTCCTCGAAGACTTCATTAAGTATTATACTAGTACTGTTAGAAACAACGCAGAGTGCGATTATCAGATAATGTTTCTCCAGCGGAGAAACTTATAAAATTCGTTAGGATCATCATTATGACATGAGTTCAAAATTAGATTACAGATAGGAGTGGATGCACTATCTCTCGTAAAAACGTTGGTTATAAACGCGTAAATGTTTTCCAATATGATGACTGTACCAAATGTCTCATAGTGGCTAGCTGGGTAATCCGTAGGTGCAGAAATAGATGATGTCCGATTCGGTGCACGGCGCTCAAGCGGCGCTTTGCCGAGATACCTGCCGCCCACGCCCTCCAATCCTCCACTGTGATCACGTGACTCCCCTGAAGACCGAGGGAGTGATGCCTTCTGAGCAGCCTCGCCCTACCCTTAAGGCACCAATCAAAATCACAGAGGCGAGAAACCCCCGTCGCAGGCGAACAGTTGCAGAGACACACCGAAGATACATTGACGATGAAATTCCGGGAAATCTGGCCGAGGGCTTAACTTGACTTTTCCCAAAAGAGGTCAAATAAGACATCATGAATAAATGAAGATATACGCAACTTGGTATTGGTATGCAGAAGGTGAAAATAAGCCAGGACCATTGTTAAACTAGGAAAACAAAAACTTGAGAAGGTGAAAGAGTACTGTTACCTGGAAAGCCGAGTACCCAGAGATGGACGAAATAAAAGAGGAATCACCCGCAGAATTGCCCAGGAGAAAGGACATTTAACTAAAGAAGAGTCCACTTACTGCTGGAAATACAAGCTTAGAAGTAAGGAAACAATTCATCAGAACGCACATCTGGTGCATGTTTCTTTACGGCAGTGAGGCATGGACGATGACAGCAGCGGAAAAGAAAAGGGTGGAAGCATTGGAAACGTGATATTACAGAAGAATGTTGAAGGTTGCTGAGTGACTGACGAAGAAGCACTGAGAAGAATGGGAGAAAGAAGAAGTCCGCTGAAAACTATGAAAAAATATCGGGACAAATTAGTAGGCCATATCGTGAGACATGATGGCCTGATGAAGACAATCGTCGAGGGAAAAGCGAACGGGAAGAATGGAAAAGGAAGAAAATATAAGATTATAATAGAGCAAGTAGTGAAGGATGCGAAACAGAAGAATTATGCGAATATGGAAAGGTTTACTGATCCTAGGATTGCTGACCGGTGATGATGCTTAACTACAAAAACTGCCTTCTTGGCAATTGCAATCAACGTATTCATGAAATCCAACGACAGAACACGAAACGATTTTGCAATTCTCGAAAGAAGTATATAAATCCGCCCTCCAATGGCTAAAGGGCAGAGCATAAATAGATTCCTAGGAGTGTATTTTTTACGGATAGGCATGAAAAATTTAGTTGATTACAAATTCATGAATTAAGAAGGTTATTCAAAGACTGTCGTATTTCATTCAACAAGTGACAGCTTCTTTCAGCGAAATTCTCCCTGGAAACAGACGAGGACGAAATTACCACCACCAACTCTCGATATGATATCATATACCTGCTATAGGATGCAAAGAGCAGTAACAATCACGCGTACTCTCTATATTTTCCGACGGGGAAGATCGCGCGCAGTGCGTGGCGTGGTGATTGGCGGGGAGGTTGATTGGCGCAGGAGAGTGGGTGTCTGCTCTTCCGCCATCCCTCCCCCAAAGGATAACCGCGCACTAGGGCACTGGGAATGCGGCACCCTAAACTCCACATTAAGGTCTTTTGTTTTGAGCAATATGGTTGTGAGTGAATGGACGATATTATGGAGGGGTCAGGTGCACAGGAATGGGAGCAAGCACGGGAAAAATTCTGCCTTCCCTGAAAGCCCCTTTCTTTGCGTCGAGTCGCTGTTTCTACGGTGAAGTGAATATCTTCAATCATTTACATAATTACACTCCCTTCATCTTTTCCCATTTTTTCGTGAATAATACAATAAAAATATTACTACAAAATACGCCTATGTTGCTCCATTTTCACGTATTTTCCGATCATATACGAGAAATGGACTACTTTTCCCTGGTTAGACCTCATTTGGAATATGCTGCCAGTGTATGGGATCCTTACCAAACAGGCTAAAATAATGAACTTGAACGTGTGCAGCGAAGATTGGCAAGATTTGTAAAGGGACGGTAGGATAACTATATTAGCGTAACCAGTCAATTAGATGAACTAAAATAGGAATCATTGTCAGACCGTAGGTTGAAATTGAGACATCATGTCTTAACTAAATTCCAGGCCAATGTTTTTACTGATGACGTTTAAAATATTTCGCTAACTCCAACTTACTACGGTAGATTTGACCATAATCATAAAATTAGAGAAAATAGATAGAAAATAGATTGCCTGACAGATTCAAAATGTCCTTCCTTCCTCGAAAAATCAGAGATATCAATAGCTGTAAATATATCCAATAGCATAAATACGAATGTATCAATGGATAGCATAGATAGTTGCACGTTGAGATGAGGACCTTAAGGTAACCCAACTAACAGCATGTTTTTGCATGCTTGCTTTGCTGTTTTTATCTATTTTAAATTGAAATGTTTCAATTAGAATACAATTACTAATCCTTTTCATGCATGATATGTAATGCATGTTTGGTGTGAATTCGACCGCTGCCACACACCTTTATGGTAGCTTGCAGGGTATTATGTAGATTTAGATGTAAATCTGAATTCCGCTTCATTCGGTAGTTACAATATAACCCGCATATGGGTAAGGGGACTGAAAGAGAATTAAATCTTGTTAAATAGCGAAGCTTTAAAAGATCAAACAGCGTTAAAATATCTACCGGAACATAAACAGAACCCTGCTTAGAGAGAAATGCACAGAGACGTAATATTCTTTATCCCTCACGAGATAACCGCCGCCACTACGCTTCCTATCCATCATTTCTCCTGCTTTCCCCAATCATATCTTCCCAATAATTCCAGATCTCTCTCCTCTTTCACACCACTGTAAAGAAAGTCGAAGGTTGGTCCCCGGGTGGGGGAGGGCCTAATTTCGCCTGCTCCCTCCTTTGCCCTCTCCTCCGATCGGGAAAAGGGAGGCTCGTGATCGGGGAGAGAGAAACTCAAGGGGTGGAAGGGGGCGAGGGGGCTGCGGTTATGGAATGGGGAGCGCCTGACTGGCGTGCGCTGGATGCAATACTGCTCTTCTAGGTCAGGGGTGCTGCGGGAGCCACCCCCTCCCTCCCCCCCACCCTCAAACACCGGACACGGTCGTGGAGTAAACATCACACGCTCCAACGGCCACGCTCCGCTGTGGTCACAAAAAAGCGAGATGCGCCGGGCGCAATACTTTCGCCGAAACCCGCCGAGTTCATAAAGCAGCGCATGATATCTAAGAAATGGTTAGAGCTGCTTCTAATACTCACGGTCTTCTTTAACATACACTGAGTTAAAAGTTACCGTGCAAACAACGGATAAAAAGGCCTTTAATTATATCTGCGAAGTAGTAACGAATACGCTTGAGAAACGTAACTCACTGCCGTTTTGATCCCGTCCATCGAAGAGTACTTTTCCATGACGAGGGATAAGACTGCAGGAATCAAGAAGAGGAGAAGGGTACTGCAAAAAGCAAAGAGCACAATCACAACACTATGATTAACAAAATGTATTTTTTTAAAGGTTCAGCAGTTGTTTGTATAATGCCCACAAGTTACAAAATCTAACTTTTCAACCATAATGATACAACGAGACCAATGACTCATCTGCCATACTAATATTAATAATGTACATGTCACCGGCGTGACAGCACGAGGTTGATTGCTAAGAAAGGCACACATGCACTTGATAAAAAAATATGACCACGTACTACGGCATACATGCTACCATCAACCTCAATCACGATGGTATGCTTCTAGAATCAATGAAAAGCGATTATTTTAATTTAGTATAGACCGCTTCATCAACATCACGCCTGAGAGAGTAAATAATATTCAACATTAGGTACCAACCAAAGTGACCGACTAAAAATTTCGCTTTTCTAATCTGCCGCGCATCCCACGGGATATAAACAATGGGGTAAAGAATTCCAGATGATCGCGTGGGAGAGTTAGACTTTTGGAGCGAATCTCACCTTGATTCGCAGGCCCCTGAAATGATTTAGAGGCGCCGGCACCAGCGGTGTGAGAGGTCGCGGAGGGGGGTGGGGCACTTCAGAAGAGGGGAACAGCTGGGGGGAGGGGAGCTTGGAGGGAGGGCGGAAGGAGGTCTGCCTCCTGAGCATCTCCGGGTCCCGGGCGGTGGCGTCGCCGCGCCCTATATACCCACGCCACTGTCGTCCAGAGGGTTTCAGTCTGACTGGCGACTCGCAACCGAGAGGTCCTCCGCCTGACATCACTCACTCGGATCTCCGTTGCTGCTGCCTGACTTCTGCGGAGGGACTCTGTACCCGGAATCCCTCTTCAGCCCTGACCAAGGACACCACACCCAACGAGGGATCGCCGCGCCCGGCGGCACCAACGGATCGAGGCCTGTGAGTGACGCCGCGGGAGCCCTCAGCGGGTGTTCCCTCTCGAAGGATCTATTACACGCGATGTGCGCGAGCTCTCTACGACCGTGGCGCGAGCGTTCCCAGTCCGTGATCCGATCCAGGGGGTTGTGTTTGAAACCGCCGGGATTACCTCGAATAGGTAACCAAGGAGTCACGTGGTACAAACACGAATATTTTGCAAATTTAGTGTGTCTGAATTGCCAATTACAATATCATTTGTTGTTTTCACTTGAGTTTTTCTCACTATAGAACCCCCATATGAGATCAAACAAAAGTGTAAACAATAAATGAGCTTGTAATCACCGGTCTTAACACGCCGTGTTAATTGTGGACCATTCGTGTTTATGCCACGTGATTCCTTGGTTACCTATTCGAGATAATCCCGACGGTTTCAAACACAGCCCCCCAGGACATCCCTCCCACTCGATTATGGCCCTTCAGAGCAGGATCCCTTCCCTAGGGGTCGCCGAGGACGTAGTCTGTGTCTTTTACCGAGAGTGAAGAGGGCTGTACTCAAGAGAGGGGAAAGGGAAGAGGAAAAACAGCCTCACACATAGGCGGGAGATATGGCATGATACTAGCTGAAAGTTATTGTCGATCAAAGTTATCGTTTTTTACAGTGTCGCGCTTTTAAATGGAACATTTTATTAACAGTACGACAACAGTAGAAACTTGAAAAATGAGCAAATTCCACAGAGTAAAACGTTCATTGCGACCGAGTTTCGCTTTTTACAGCAACTTGAAGATGTTGATCTTCAGGCCTACTGTAAAAAGCGAAACCCGGTTGCAATAAACTTTTTTCTCTGTGGAAGTCGCTCATTTTTCAAGTTTCAATTATGTTCCGTTTCCACTCAATCACGCCTGAAATCTCAGAATAAGTACGATAGCAGTTAGATTAGATGACCCTTACTCTCCTTCAAAATTTAGTAATCCTGTATATTTCTCGATGAATAAGAATAACTAAGAAAGATATCACAAAATTCAAACTTTCCGATAGGCTGACCGCAATAACTAATTACTCTCAAATGCGCATTTGCGAGAACAAATGGCTGGTAAAAGTTTTTAACTTCATGGTAGCAAAATTTGCAGGTCAAGGCTATGACCGTATGCAAACGCCAGAACTTATTATCACCCTTTTTCCAATAGTAGAAGGTCCACAGAGAAAAAAATCATTCGCCTAGACCGGGACTCGAACCCGGATCCCCTGATTACCTGCCAGGTACTTTGACCAATTAAACTACCGATGCGGTATCTTTCCGTGTGCGGAATTTTAGAGGCCCCTTTTACCAAGGATACCGCACCAATCAATGTCCCAGATAGGAGCAGTCAGGCATGCTCATCACAAGGTGATGTTCAGTCTAATACGCCTCACTGCGCTTGAAATGCGACGTAGAAAGAAATGCCCGACCCAGCCATTTGTGAATAAATGAGTGTAGTTCTAAAACCTAGTTCTTTTTTATAACGCGTCAAACAGAAAAAATATTGGGCGCTAGTATGAAAGAGGCGTTTCAGTTTTTCACTTGTACGTGAGACATTCAAGAGACCCTCACAAGGACCAAGTTTATCTGTATTTAGGATTATTATGTGAACCTAGCCACCAAAAAATCGTTACAGACATAAAATCCGCAGCTCAGAGCACGTCTTGCACGAATTTAAGCCGAATATGTAGTACAAAATGCAGCTAGGACTGCTAGTGCCTAAAGTGGCTAATCCTCGTTTATCTTACGCTCCTAAAAGAACAAAAAATATTTCCTGTGAGACTGTATGTAATGTGGCTAACGCGAAAAAACAGCAAAATACTAATTACATATAGGTATCTATAAATTAATAAAAAGCAGGTACTTCAAATTTACTACGAAGAAAATATCGCTTTTAACATAAAATAATAAAGATCTTTAATTCTACTAATTTGACCGACTTTAACATAGTACCTATGTGTGAAATTGACATCTATAAGCTTAAACAAATTTACGCTAGTCTTTTTTCCAGTTTTAATAATTCACAGGATCGCTTGAATTGTGATTCTTGCAACATTTCATTCAGGAAGGCACACATTCAAAATGGAGCAACTTCTTTTGCAAACCCACCGCTGATTTTCACACTCGCTAATTAATTCGTTCCATGATAATATCACAGCAGCAGCCACACACTACCCGTCCAATAAGCTTTTACCTCTATAAGATTTGTTGTGAGAACGATGGACTCTTCGTACAACCTCAATTAGCATTATGAAAACAATGGCGTGGAAAAAGATGAATGATTTCATTTCATATCACGCCGCAGTTTAGCTTATGCAAACCGTTAAGTGATCCCATTTCACAAAAAATCCAGGAGCGTCAATCCCAAATTCGTAACTTTCAAGGGCTTCGTTCCGTTACCGTTTAACGCTATTTTAGTGTAGTGGTAATAAGCCAGATGCGTGCTCCATAGAGCCTCCGGGCGCGATTTCGCTTCTTCCCATCTTACAAGCGTTAGTCAAATTGTTAATAAGAACGCGGTTGCTCTCGGTGAGAATACTATTAGGTAAAGTGCATCGCACACTCGAATAGCCCGCTTCGCTATGTTTCAGGTGTCACTGCAGAGTGAGAGAAGAGAATTCCGCTCCACAACGAGCCCATCTGATCTAATTAATCCATAATAAAAACAAATCAATCATGCTGAATTTAAATAAGTCCCTCGCTGTTCAAAATGCATAATTTTACGAGATCTCAATGCAGCCCCGGAAGAAGTTATGTATTAAGTATAGAGAAAAGTAGAGTAATTTTTAACTCCAGTAAATTTTAAGTGGGTGTGCATTAAGTATCCATTCTCAAATCATTCCTGATTTAGACAAGTAAGAGAAAACAACTAATCACGCCGCTTAAAGTCAACGAGACCATTCAGCCATTTGACCTTTAT
Source organism: Platycnemis pennipes (assembly GCA_933228895.1). NCBI lineage: Eukaryota > Metazoa > Arthropoda > Insecta > Odonata > Platycnemididae > Platycnemis > Platycnemis pennipes. The sequence continues at coordinate 139,939,474 of OW121849.1, read as the reverse complement.
TAAATCCAAGTATCTACCCAGTCATTTAAAGGACCATAGCTTACAAAATATCAAGTACCTTTTAGCTGTAAATTGATGACCAACCGTTTAGCATAAAAAATTAGCGTGAACGCCAATAAACACATAACAGAAAAAAATATCAATGGAGAAGAGAATTAGGAAATTCCTTCAAGGCTATCGAATTTAAATATTTTAGGTACCTGATCTCTGGGTAAAGAACGGTTTACTAAAAATACACTATCTTTTTAAGGAACCCGATGAAGCAATTCTAATTCATCAATTGTCTAATACACGACACGGAACTGCACCTGAAAAATTAGCTACTTTCAATGTGATAAGGTTTATTGCGATCTGGTTTCGCTTTTTACAGCATCTTCAGGCAACAAATATCAGCGTTACAAGCTTGTGCACACTGATATTTATTGCCTGAAGATGCTGTAAAAAGCGAAACCCGGTCGCAATAAACATTACTACAGTGGAATTTGCTCATTTTTCAAGTGCAGCCATGTTCGTTTCCTCTCAACCATGCCTAAAATCTCAGATTTTATACGACACGGAATAAAATGTATGTATTGAAATACGGTAAATCCTCACTAGGACGAGCTCACGTTTAGCAATAACAGTGATCCAAATATGATAACAGCAGGTATATAGAGCACTTCATTGAATTTATTTCGCTAACTGCAAATTTAGACCCGCATCTCCGATTCTGGGTTGGGTTTGCACACATTAACACCAAATATCTCGAGCCGAGATGACGATGGCAGAGTCTGGCGTCGATTCGTCGCTTTTTTTATGCAACGCGGTGAGGAACACGAGAGGCATTCCCGACTGCAACACTGCAGAAAACCTTAATATTATGTTTATTTATTCATAACGGTATTAAAATAGTGCATGCAGCCTGGTTCTGACTTCACTGAAAGCAATTCGTGTAATACGGAATCAGCAATGGGGTGCCGCAAGATCACTGCCCCAACGCAGGTTTTCCCAATTCAGGTACCCTTTACGTACTCACCGTCTATGCATCCCACGTTGAAGGGCACTTTCATCTATATCTCAATTTAAATAATACGTATAATTCATATAAATTTCCGTTATGCATAAGCCGACATCATGATGGAAATAAGAATAAAATTGATAGCTACGTGATTCACACGGTTTTTTCGGAGTCGCCACTACTAACTCTTATTCTTGTTTTCTAGAGGTTCGTGTAAAACATGATTCACTGTACCACTCAACCCTGTGATTCGATCGTATTTTTTTCGCTCGCGAAGCCGATGTTTCCCAGTTACTTGTAATGATTATCTCCGATTTGGAGGTTCGAATTTGACAGGGACTTCAGATAACGCAAAAATGCACCAAATAGTTTAGCTCCTCTCTCCTGAATTTCATGACCATTAGACGACGCACTATATGAATTGCTTCTCCAAGTGGGTAAGCCTCTGTTTCAAGAAATGAAAAACGCTTGAACTAGTAGAAAACTGCATCCATTTCCGGACCGATTGAACTCATTTGGAAGAAGGAGAATGCGAGACGTAGTTCAATGAAAGACTCTTGCCACCATGTGAAAGTTCCCAGAGAAATAATCTCACCAAAGGCAGCTAAGAACACACTGTGTATGTTGAGTTGATTCATGAAACCTCAGCAAACATTTTATTCAATATTCTGGTAGATACATACATATGTTGAGTGCATACATAATTACTAATATTTTGGGAACAAAATCAAAGTGAAGTGTTAATAATGGGGGTCAGTAAATAAGTTTTAGTGCACTAATCTTCAACATTTTTCGAGGACTGAATATGTTATTCTTTAAATCAATATATGTCGATAGTCACGAATTAATGGCGGCTTTTCCCTTCCTGATCCCCGTTTACCAAACTTTCGTTTTTCTATCGCAGCCTATTCTATCATTGCTTCATACGCACTCATATTGGAGGCTTGGCCAAGGAGAAGTGCCCCGAACTTCTTTTCTCTTCCTTTCTATCAAATTCTTTCCTACTCTTCTCCAAGACCACATCTCAAAGTGTAAAATCTGTTCTCGTTTTCGATTCTTAAAGTCTATATCTTGGAACGAGAAAAAAAACACGATTCAGATCAGTCACCTTTTTGCGAAAATGGGGGTTTTTACTCGGAACCGAAATCACAATTTTGTACACTAAATCGTTAGATGGAAACGAAAAATGAATTTTAGTGATAAAGTTATTCTTATAACCAGAGCCATTCACTCATAAATAAAAAATTAAAATTAGCAAAATTTGACGCCCACCGAAGAAGCTTGGAGATAATTGACGTCATTTACCTCCCGTCCTAGATTGCTTTTAGGGAAAGGGAAGGGAGTGGAGGGAGGTTCTCGGAAGGTCTGCTCCCACAGATCCTGTCACAACTGCTCTCATTGGCAGCGTCAGCTGTGTCCCCCCCCCCCCCTGCGATAAGGCGAAGTAGCTTCGCGGGCTCAATTGTGATTGGACAAAGTGGATGACGTAAGAGGTCGATGCACTTTTCCGAAAAGGTTAAAAACATGTTTTTCGCCGCTTATAACTCGAGAACTCATTGACGGATCAAAAAACGGAAAAATACGGGTCGTTTTATTTTACAAACTATCAGATTCGATAATCAAAGAATTTGGTTAATGAACCCATGTTCCAATCATCTTCATTGAGGATCTCAGATCATTGGTATCCTACAATAAATAAATGTCCCTTTCACCACTCAATGCTTCTCCTCACTTCTTTGTTGTTATTCCTGTTTTGGTCCAATAAACTACTCGGAAACTAATAAATCGATAAACTAGTCATGGCCTCTTCTCGCCCTCTAGCTTTAATGTTTTAAGTTAGCCATCTTTTACCAGGGAAATCCTATCGTATTTACCTGTTTACGATAAATCTTCATTCTATGTTTCTCTTGATCACTAATAAGTGACTCTAATATTGAGCACAATCTTGATTTACGCGGGTACTGATAAGGTGTTAAAACCGAGAAAATATGGAACATTACTCGAAACGGCCTTTTCAATTTGAAATCTGTCTACTCCACAGCTCCGAGGATTTTCCGCTCAGCCTCTTCCACCGATATGATGGCCCAGAGTTGAGAGAAAGTGAAGCAAGCAAAATGATTTCGCCTACCTTTTGCCTGCTGCTGTCGTCCCTGGTCACCCTGGGCTCATGCGGTGACCCTCGAGCGATGCACTTCCAGACGTCCCCGCAGGAGGGCAGCACGCGGAGTCACACCCAAGATGATCCTGGGTCGCAGCGCTACGCTTCGCTCTACAAGGCCCCAGCACCGTACCGATCTCTGGGCAGGCCCCTGCTCAATTCCTTTATAGTCACCTCCAGGCCCCTGGATCTCAGCAAGAACCTGAATAGGAAGAAGGGCGCCGCTCTGGAGAACTTCTCCCCGTCCCCCGCTCCCGCGATGGAAGAAGGTTTCCACTACATCCCGCAGTTCAAGATCGAGTGCAACGCCGGGCAGGGGCCGTGCAGCGAGACCATCACGACGCCCTCCTCGCCCACCACGCCGCCGACGTTCAAGCAGCACTCCCAGGAGTCGATCACGCGATTCGTCCAGTCGCTCCGCGACGAGGGAAGCAACGGTATCCGCCGGATCGGAGACGAGAGCGTGGAGGAGGGGACGCAGGGCGGGGAGGAGCATCACTCCGGCAAACTCTCCAAGGCCAACCTCTGGTACAGGCCCTCGCCTCACCGTCCTCCGCACAACGACAAGAAAGGCTGGGTGGCGCTCGATCCCGTGCCTTGGTCGTCCAGCAAAATATCCAAATGGGCTCCGGACAAGAACAACCCGGGGAGCAAGCCTCCAGAAGCGACCAGGGCCCCGTTCCTCCACAGGACGCCCCTACCAACTGAGATATCGCACCACAGGCCCTCCACGTTCTATCAAACGGGGCAGGGGAACCTCCATTGGCAGAGCCCACCGAAGCCTCCGCGTCCCCACGACTCCTACCAGACCGCCTCGTCCGCGAGTAGTCCGATGATCATAACGGACGGCAAGGACCCCGAGTGGCCACTGACCCACAGCGGTCCACAGCGGCCGACGCACGGTCGTCCGACCAATGATCGTCCTCAGGTCGTCTACACGCACACTCGTCCCGGGAACAACTTCCCCAACTACTACCCGGACCACCGACCTACGGACGAACACCGTCCTCACGGATGGGGGACGTCCGGCCCTCAGCAAGAGGGCTCTTCCCGGCGGCCGCAGCACTACCCGACGCCCGTCGTCTACCACGACGAGCCCTCCGCCTCATTCCAAGATCCGCACTCTGGCGGCGGTCAGTGGGTCGTCCTCTCCGACACCAAGGAGTACAAGCCGAAGACCGCGGACCGTCGCTCTTACGGGCGCCTGGTGGGAAATGAGGACAGTTCACCAAAGGGCAACAGAGTAAGGACGAGCAGGAGGATGGTGAAGCTGATGGTTCTACCCGCTGAGGGGAATGTGACGACGTCTCATGGAGGAATGCTGGAAGTGGACGGGTCCTCCGACACAGTGGACGAGGACAGGAGGAAGAGAATGCTTGCACACAACAGAGGAGTGCATGGAGACGAGAATGGAAACAATGCAAATCCCACTGTTGCACAGACTATCATGTCCAAGCAAGTTCAAGTAATGAGGGCCAATCACGCTAAAGCATTTGGAACTGGTGTAGTGCCAGCTACTATGGCAGCCATTTTGCCCATGTCTCTTGCTCAGCACTCCCAAAGGAGTTTCAATGTTGCACGCCCACTGGAAATGAGAATGCCAAAAATTTAGAGCTTCTAAACATGAACCCAAAAACATTTGAAAGGTGAACCAAAACCTTACTAGGAAAATGGAGACAAAGTGGCTGATGGACTTTCATTTACTATATTAATAATGTTCATGGTGGTCTGGACTTCATGAAGTGCTCTCTGCAGGACTTTTGTATGTGTGCTCGATGAGTGAAATTATTACTTAATTGTTATTTATAAACATACTTAGATTTTAAGTTCCACATTTATTTAATTAAATTTATATGTTGTCTATTACCCCAAAACTTTTCCCTCTCAATTTAAAACCCATTTTCATAAAAAGGCGACTCTGGGAACGCCAAACAAGAAAAGAACTAGAGAAATATATCATATCCTCGTGGAAAGTACATCATAAAATTTGTAGGTGGGAAATCGGAGCTGCTGATGCAAACTATGAAGTAATTTCTCCAAAATAATAAAAAAATAATTGGGTTGATTTTTCAGCTATGGCACAGTTTATAAAACAAATTTAAAATGTTGCATGATCAGACCAGGTAAACCAGGTATTCATTCAAAATCTGCCACCTTTGTCTGCCAGAAAGATTGCAGGCAGAAAGCATCATACTAAAGCCACAAAACACAGATCAATCTGCCTAATTTTGCAAAAATTGAATTAAATTTACATTAAAAAGGCTTTAAAAAATTTGGGTCTGTTTTAAAACAATAAACTCAACACAAGGCCCAAATATTTTAGCCAAGTGCCCACTGTTGTCTTTCATAACTGCTGATATTATTTCTGGATATCATACAGAAATAACTTTATGGGAGATACCCTCACATTAAAGACAACTTACCACCATTAAATGGTTTAATATTTGTCTTCTCACAACCTCCAATTAGATCTTACAAAATATAGGAACAATATTTAACACTTGTTAAAACTATTTTGCATTAATTTAAATCCATAAAACCTAGTCCTCTGGTCAAAATTAATGCTCATGTTAAAGTTACTCTACGTATGATGAACAAGTCATCCAATGCTCCACAACAGACAAATGGATAATTGGCTAACTGAGATTATAGCACAGCACCATGACAACCTCAATACATTATATTTGTGCAAAGCATAATTCTAGCATCACATCTCTTCCTAGACCCATAAAATAATATTTTATCTAATCCTGTTCAAGCACAGGAAAATTAGAAAATATTTGACCTGATTGGAAGCACAAGGCTCCATTCAAACGGTTTCAGAACTAATACCAGTAAGTTATGGGATCAATTCATTCATCAATCTCCTAGAAAGGGACAATTAACTACATAGAGAATTTTAAACTTGTGATCACTGCTTTTGGCTTGCAAAAGGAAGATGCAAAATTAGAGGTGGAGAGAAACTCAGCATTACACAATGGCTAATGGCTTAGGATTGGAAGTTAGGGTAAAATTCCACTTCAAAAACTGAGGTAAATATTTACTGCAAAATTATTTCATCACCATACAACATGAAATTTTGTTTCATTCTCCTTAAAATACTTGAGCACTTTGATGCCCTTTTCTGAGAACCCCCTCTCTGCCCATATCTGCCAATTCAGTCAGTCGTGGGATTCAAGATGCTTCATCATCATCATTGGTCAACAATCCTAGGATTGGTTTGACGCAGCTTTCCACTCGATTCTTCTATCGGCCAACCTTTTCATTGTGATGTAATTCTTCTCTTTTACATCCCTCACTACCTGTTCCATGTATCTCATATGCTTAACACTTAACACTCAAGATGCTTAACACTTTTTATTTATGTTTGTATGAAATAATCTAGCAGGACTCATTGCCTTACTTCATAATATAAGTACTCCACTACCTGGTTCTTACATTCAGTTCACATTATAAAATGCAGTTGAATATTGGTTTCCATAAGGCCATCATCAAGAAATGCTTATGAAACACTTCAATAACAGTATTTAGTTACTGCAAAATTGACAACTTTTATTTTTCTCCTGTAATGTTTCAAAACATCTGCATTTCATGCATTCATCAGCACTGACTTTTGCATATTTCATTCTGATTTAGAAAGTTTTTTAGATCATGACTCATGTCATCTTCATGATACAATGGAGAATTTTTATCTTCTGGCACAGTGTTGCCTAGTCTCACTTTGCTAAATGTTAAAGCCTTGAAAATTGAATGATCACGGTAAAGAAATTCTGTATTTACAGTAGCTAAATCCTATATATTTTTAAATGGACATACGTGCTGACATACTCATGGTACTTTGGTGGAACACCTTCAAACTTTCATATCAATTACATCTTTAGCAAATTTAGTGAGTCTGTAAAACTTGAATACCATCAGAAGTATTATTTTCATTTGCCTCCCTCACTTTAGATGATACTTTATGCTTTAGAATTTTGGAAAAGTATTTAGACTTACTACTTTAATACTCCGTAGGAATTTACCAAAAGGGCGTGATTTTCTGTCACAGTCATGGTCAACGCAATGGTGATAAACGGCATTAATACTAGATTAAAAGTAACTAGTTCATTATTTCAATTTCACTCAATGTTTCCAACCGAAAGACATTTAACAAATAGTTTGAGGCAATATCCATATCACTTTTGGCCATATGAGTCTGGTTTTGATGGAAAAAAGTCCATTAACTTGCATCTGGTAACAACAGGGAACAACTCATCAATATTTACACTCAGTCAAAGTTTGCACGATAATACATAATCAACTATAAATTTAAAGCAAACAGAAGGGATAAGTTCCAATTCATTGATTTTCAATTGGGCTGAGCTATTGTGATTTCTGTCAACTATAAGAAAAAGCAGGATTCCAAGAAGTGATTTCACAATGTGGCATTTTTACACAATATTGTGTACCATTAATGGTATACCCCAAGACTAATTTTCGCATTTCATTCATTGGACAGAGCCATTCTTCCACATACTCCTGGAGCATACATAATGTCACTGTAAGTCTCTAGTTTATCCATTGACAGAGGCCACTCCTCACCATCAAGCACTCTGCAAGCCTCTGACTTGGAATATTTTTTACACATTCCAGCACTGCATTATCCATAAAGAGCCACTATGAACTTGAAATGCCTCCTTGGCCCTTAATATCTTTCCAGTTCTTTCCTTTATTGGCCATTCGTCACATCTATATGAATTATTATACCTTTTACAGTGGCGTTGCATATTCTTAATTTATGTGTCATCGATATTCGTGAATCCCACAGAATGCTATTTAGTAATCTAATTGCTCTCCTTCCCTGAGTGTTTTGGTCTAAGATAGCTTGATCTAAAGTTCCGTCATCAATAATGTTCATCCCTAGGTATTCATAGTGATCATTGTACAAGATTTTATCCGCACCTTCTAAAACAAGGTCTTGTCTCTTCCCAACGTGTTGGGATAACACCAACATAACATAACACAATACATGAATATTGCAACATTCATGTATTGTGAGAATTTCATATTTGGTGAGAATCCACCCCTGCCACACACCTTTATGGTGGTTTGCAGGGTATTATGTAGATGTATTGTGTTTTAGACATATTTACCATCAACCCCCATTTTTCATATTCTTATAATAGTTTCCGAGTCATGTATTGTAGATCATCGTAGTCTTGCACCAACACCACCTGATCATCTGTAAAGCAGAGCATATAGAGGGTTTGTTGTCCAGAGGTATTCCCATATTTCTGTATTTACGTTTTCAGTCGTTCAGAACTTGCTCTAAGTGATTTTGAAAAAAAAAACAATGGTGATAGGCAGCATCTTAGTTTTCATGACTATACAGTTAAACCTCCCATAACAGGCACCTACAAATAGCGGATGCCTCCTAAAAATGACAGTTTTTCAATCGCTGGCAGCAGAATATGGAGCCTTATGGAACTAACCCCGCCAAATAGCGGACACTCTCAATAAGGGACGCAGACAGCAAAAAGAAACATTTTTCCTTCAATTCCCTCTGTTAATTGACACACTCTACATGTTATCCAGTAAACATTTCTCTTCCCCTGAACAAAAAACCCCATTCTTGAAGCAGATATGCATACCTAAGGAATTTTTCCAGATAAAAATTTAAACTAGTAATTAGGGAGCAATCTCTTGTATATCTATGAGTTCACACTCCTGCCAGTTTCCTTTCCACACACTGCTTACTATGGTGCACATTTCTATCATGAGATAATCCTATGAGTAGGGGGTCCTGATATGACCATTGGGAGAGTGGGTGGATATGCTTGTGATAGCTGGGAGTGTAGGAGGGGAGGAAGTGAAAGGGAAGTCTCCAGGAGCAGCATGGCCAGATGAAATCCTCTCGATTGATTTAGATAAGATGGTGCAAGATCTGAAGGGGAAATTGGGGACCATGAGACCATTTGGGTCAGCTTGGTGTGCTATCTGAACTTAGCTTCCGTGCTTTGTTCCTGTTCTGCCTCCTCCACCCCATTTTTATTTCGTGATGTTAACATTCATGATTACTGAAGCCTTAGTGTCTCAATTGCATTCAAGTCTCAATTCTGGAAAATAAGGCTCATGCTAACAAATTTGTGAAAATGAATGGGATCGGGGTTTTTATATATGCAAGCAAAAGGTGGTCATTAATGGAAGTACATGTTCTCTGAAGTTGTTGTTGAATACAAGCATAACAACACAACTAAATATGGGTTGTCTCAGCTCATATTGCTATCATTTAAAGGTTTGGCATGTATTATCAAAAACATGGCAAGAATGAATAGAGACTGTGAAAGTTGAGTAAAAGGTAATTTGTCAAAGGTAAAAAGTAATTTCGCATGTTGAAAGACTGGGCGCTCGTCTCTACGAAGCCAATCCTCGAATCAACAGTTTCCATACTGCATGTCCGTGCTACATATACCCAGACATGGCCAATATGGGCGACGTTGGCATAAAGGGGGAGTAGGGTCCGTAATGGATGGTCAGCAAGATTGATTGCCATGGGTATGAACCTCCAGGATGCTAACCCCGTCGAATCCTTTATTATTTCAAGATACGAATTGCAATACTCCGGATACTGAAACATTGGTCCGGATCCTTTCTGGAGGCATGAGAGCACAGCCATGTTGTCAGTGTACAGTAAAAAGTTAGAAAACTCAGGCACGTTAGGTTGAAAGGCCAACATGCCATGCAGGGCCACTTCTTGTTCAGCAAAATAGATAGGAAGTTCATGAGGAAATCGTTTTGCAATTTTGATGTCGAGTTGAGTGAAGACAAAGGTCCATTGCCAGGGTGTGGCATCCACGTAGCATCCATGGCGTAGGAGACTGCGAACGGAGCACAATTTCTCACACACTCAGGGGCATAGATAATTTTTTTCTCTGGGAGGGGTTCAGTCCTCAGTGAAGTATAAGAATATCTTTTAGTATAATTGAACGTCATTCGATTGTTTAGAGTCTTGTAGTCTAATATGTAATTAGTGGATAATAAAGATATACAGACTTACAAGTTATTCGTATACATTCTTATTTTATACTAGTATTTCTTGTTTGGGGGGTTCAGACCTCTATTATGCTATAGTCGAGTTACAATTGACATACCTATATCATTACATTGTGGGATTACCTAAAGAACACTAAAAGAGATTCAGCCAATCCAAATAGAATAATTGAAGCAATAGGAAATTCTTCCTTCTATTAGGAAAAATTACAACTTATGAAAAGTACTTACCGCCGGTGATTATCCAAGTATGTAGTAATTTACAACAATTAATTCAAAGTCAAACACAAACACCCACTTACATCTCCCCAACCACATAATCTCATGGATATACATAGTTGAAGAAATCCTGGCGAATATTCAATTCCTAAATGTTATAATGCAAATGTTTAAAGGAGGCTATGCTTTCTTCCCTGCCTTCTTTCATATTCTCCTATACTAAACTCCCATGGCTAAGCTTTGTGGTTTCTAAAAGAACAAATATGATTGTGAAATTTTCAATTTATGAACTAAAGCTCTCGCGGCTGAGCTTAAAGCCACCGAGTGCTCTGGGTTGCGGGTTCAGCATGTTCAGCGGGTTCAGCGGGTTCAGCAGGGACTCTGGGTCCACTGGGTTGCGGATGGTGGGTCGACCTCTAGATATAGAGGTTAGCTGCGAGATAAGCGAGTTTACTCGTCGAATAAGCAGTCCTGGACAAAAAGCGACGGCATTCCGAGGGCGTATTGGTCTATCCTTGGGTAAGGTAGGCCTTAAATAATACAGAACCTGTGAAGATGCCGTGACTTGGCGATGGAGGCCGCCAACAATTACGCATCCCATCACCCGGAGTAGAGGGCAGCAGCTCTTCTTCACATGAGTGAAGGTGGAGACCACAGTGGTCGGTACAGCGACACTCATTTCACTGCAGGCGTGGTACCATTTACTTTAACGGCTGTAGTACTGCGATGTGGAAGGCAAGGGGAAACCACCACATTATTATCCCGAGGAGTCGCAGCTACTCCACTCTTTCCTTTATTATCAAGACGTGATGGCACCCTCTCGAGTAAAATATTCCGGAGGTAAAATAGTCCCCCATTCGGATCTCCGGGCGGGGACTACCCGAGAGAGTACATCAGTCAAGTGTGATACTCATTTTAGGGTAGGAACGTGGAACGTGCGATCACTTCGGACCTGCGGAAGACTGGAGAACCTGAAGGTGGAAATGCAGAGAATGGACCTCGATGTATTGGGAATCAGTGAAATGAGATGGCCCGAAGAAGGAGACTTTTGGAGTGGAAGTTATAGAATTATTCACACCGGATCACTGAATGGTAACGCTGGAGTAGGCATAATGCTCAGGAAGAGTGCGGGACTGCGTGTGAAGAGCTTCCTGCAATACAGTGAAAGGATTATAATGGTTAAAATTGAAACTAAGCCTACAGATACCATTGTGGTGCAAGTTTACATGCCTACGTCGGACTACGAAGATGAAGAAGTGGAAGACGTCTACGAAGATATCACTGAAGTAATAAAACAGGTAAGAGGAGAAGAAACCCTTATTATTTTAGGAGACTGGAACGCTGTTGTCGGCGAAGGACAAGATGGAAGAATAATTGGAAAATATGGATTGGGAAACCAAAACGAAAGAGGAGAAAGACTGCTGGAGTTCTGCGCACAACATAAGTTAGTGGTTACTAACACATTGTTTAAAAATCACAACCGAAGAAAATACACATGGAAGATGCCAGGAGACAGAGGAAGATTTCAAATAGACTACATTTTAGTGAAGCAGAGGTTCAGGAATCAGGTGAAGGACTGCAAAAGCTACCTGGGTGCAGACATCGACAGTGACCATATTTTAGTGATGATGAAATGCCATCTAAAATTCGAGAGATTGAAGAAAACAGCAAAGAACTTTTGGCTAGTAGAAAAACTGAAGGAGACTCAACATCAGCTGGAATTTCAGTGAGCAGTAGAAAACAACATAGGAGAGGACCTGACTGAGAAACCAGTAGAAGAGCGTTGGGAAAACATTAAATGTGGACTACAAAAAGCTGCAAAAGAAGTTCTTGGAAGAAGAAAAGTTGTTAAGAAGAAACCATGGATCACGGAAGAAGTCTTAGTGCTGATTGAAGAAAGAAGAAAGTACAAGAATGCGAAAACTGAAGAAGGGCAGCTATGCTACAAAAGAATAAGGAACGAAGTAAGTCGCAAAGCCAGGAAAGCTAGAGAAATGTGGATGAACAATTGGTGCGAAGATGTACAAAACAACCTTACCATTGGAAAGGTGGAAGCTGCCTATAGGATAGTGAGGAACCACTTCAAGGAACAGAGCGCAAGATGCAATGCTATAAGGGACAAGAATGGAGAACTTTTGATTGAAAATGAAGACAAAGTGAAGAGATGGAAAGAATATCTCGAAGAGTTATACAACGGGAACGACCTCTGCATGAAAGTGATTGAAGAGGAAAACGAAGTCGAGAAGGATGATATGGGAGCATCAATATTGAGATCGATGCAGCAGTAAGGGACCTTCGGATGAATAAGGCTTCTGGAATTGATGATATACCCGCAGAACTGATAAGGAATGCGGGAGAGAGGACATTGGCCCAACTTTATAATGTCATCTGCGACATGTATTCAACAGGAGAAATACCCAGGGACTTCGAGAAAAACATCATCATTCCCATTCCCAAAAAGAAGAGAGCAGAGAAATGCGAAAATTTTAGGACTATAAGCCTGACGACACATGCATCGAAGATATTGACAAGGATCATCTACAGAAGAATAGAACGAAAAGCAGAGGAGTTCCTGGATGAAGATCAATTCAGATTCAGGAAAAGTAAGGGTACAAGAGAAGCAATATTGGCCCTTAGGCTGCTTATAGAGAAGAGAATGGAGAAAAACAAACCGACCTTCATTGCATTTGTGGATTTAGAGAAGTCTTTCGACAACGTGGATTGGAATTCAATGCTTGATATTCTGAAAGGAATTGGAGTTTCCTACAATGATCGAAGAATTATCCACAATTTGTATAAAAACCAAGTAGCTGTGATTAAATCTGGACCCAGCTGTGAAGAAGCAAGAATAAGTAAAGGAGTGAGACAAGGCTGTGCACTGTCTCCCGTAATTTTTAATGTTTACATTGAGAGAGCCATCAATGAAGTCAAGGAGAAGTGTTCTGGAGTGAACATCCATGGAGAAACAATCAGCATGCTACGATTCGCTGATGACATAGCTCTCATAGCAGAGACAGAGAAGGAGCTGAATAAGATGCTAACAACCATGGAAAGGACAATGACCAGACACCAGCTGAAGATCAATAAGAAGAAAACTAAGATATTGGTGTGCAGCAAAAGAGAAAAGGCCAAAACCAACGTTAAACTAGGAAAACAGAAACTGGAAGAGGTGAAAGAGTTCTGTTACCTGGGAAGCAGAGTAACCAACGATGGACGAAGCAAGAAAGAAATAGTGAGTAGAATAGCCCAGGCAAAGAGGGCATTCTATCAAAAGAAGAATCTACTAACAGCTGGAAATACAAGCTTGGAAGTAAGGAAGCAATTCATTAAAACGTATATCTGGAGCATGTTCCTTTATGGCAGTGAGGCATGGACAATGACAGCAGCGGAGAAGAAAAGGGTGGAAGCATTCGAAATATGGTGCTATCGACGAATGATGAAGATAAAATGGATCAACCGAGTGACAACCTAATCGGGCATATCTTAAGACACGATGGCCTGATGAAGACAATCGTCGAGGGAAAAGTGAACGGGAAAAATGGAAGAGGCAGGCCTCGTATGAGTTACATGGAGCAGGTCGTAAAGGACGTGAAAGAGAGGAACTACGTTGGTATGAAGAGGTTGGCCGATAGAAGAATCGAGTGGAGGGCTGCATCAAACCAATCCTAGGATTGTTGACCCTTGATGATGATGATGATGATGAACTAAAGCTAATGGACTGGCTCCTATCTTAGAAGTAGGGTTTAGTGCTATGAGGGTGTAATTATGTGCGAACTTCTTATAGAGAATTGATTAAATTTAAGCGACTCTCAGTTGGTAATGTAAAGGAATGTGATAATTGAATTACATTTGTTTCAGAAAGACTGACAATAAAAAACTTGATCTGAGAACACTATTTAAGTTGTTTTGTGACTTCCTGTAATAGATGGGAGGTGGTAATTGTTTAAATGAGTAAACAGGATAGGTAATATGAGAAAACAGGACAGGTTGTTGATGTGAGGGTGTCTGTTTCGTGGATGATGATGTGATGTAAGTGATTAATAAAATTCATGATGTAGTGATTCTACGTTACAAAATTAGGAGGCTTAATTAGGCAGGGCTAGCATAAAGTCACCAAGCATGTCCACAGTGTTGCAGATGGTGGGTTGAACTCCAGATACAGAGGTTAGCTGCAAGATAAGCAGAGTTGGAAAGAGTACCAAAAAAAGTAACTGAGCCTGGTTCCAGTTACTCTCCTACATTTGCTACCAGTTACAAGTATCAATTAAATTTTTTAAAGTAACTATTTAATGTTTCCAGTAGATTACAGAATTGTTTTTCAAAAGGTTTTAGAAATGGATGTAAGAGGTCAATGCGGAAGGCTCTATGGCATGCTGTTTATTTCACCATATTATTATTTTAACACACAGTATTTAATACAAATATTTTTTGCAATTTCCAATAATTCCCTTATAGAGCAATAGTATCTCTGTAGTTGGTCCATTTGTGGTGTCTCCAGTGAATTAATTGGTTACATTTTTCACGGGAATATATTCACATCTAAACAACAGATTTACCTAACACAGAACCCAATTACTTCCCGTAGTTTTCTATAGTACAATGAATTTATTGAAAAGTGCGTTGGCCACTGGAATCCTTTCCATTAAACTTATAAATTAAGCTACATGTACAGATTCTGTAAAACTAAGTAACCTCATGAACACTTACATAAGATCCTTAGCTAAAATTCCAAAAATTATTGCATATTTTTAGTCACGTTTTGGGTGCTCATGCCTACAGTTAATTGAATATAGGGTTCTAAACACCCAAAAAGGAAATCTCTCTCAATCTCAGCCATGGACAGTTGCTGATGGAAAAGATTTGACAAGGTGGAAGTATAGCAAGATAGGATTGCAACCAATGTTGAAAATCAATAAACACTGAAATAAATTCCAGCTTCACTATCGATGGAGCTGCAGCCAAGGACCTCCAAAAGCAATGAGTATCTGACAATATTGAGTGAGAACTTATCATGGTGAAATACAAATCAAGAAAGTAACAATTACTCACAGAAAGCCATGAGTAGGTTTCAAGTAATGGTCACATTAAAAAAAATGTAATTATTAAAAGTAAAAAGTACCTAACTAAAAAAATTGTTACAGGTAACTCAGCTAGATATATTAGATAATTGATAACTTTGGTGGAGTTCCTCCAAAGAAGGCCCTGAGGCACTTTAGATCTATTGGGTCAACCACCCTTATAGTGAAATCCTTCCCAGTTATTTCTAGTGAAATAAAGGCCAATTGCCTTACTAAAGACCAACAGATCCCCTCTGGGGATTTCCCTTACCTCCCAGGGCTCAATGAATGGCGCGCCTAAGAATATATTCGGAGTCCTCATCACAGCAGGACACTCACATAATATGTAGGGTCTCATTCTCTTCTTCGCACCACCTGTCTAGGTCAACCTATGATTCCCTCATCACTTGGTAGTCCCGCTATCATTCATAAATGACTCCTATCCAGTGAAATATGTATTTTTTACAAATAATTGAAATGGTGCATAAATGAAAATATGAGACTGATAATAGTCGCTGACAAAAACTCAAATTCGACGTCTTTCCGTAAGTCAGTCACTGAAAAGTCGTACAAGTGAGGACTTTCCTACCAAAGGACTGGAAATAAACGGTTCATTATTGAGTTTGTCATATGAATGAAAATTTTCATAAGAGAGGCTGGAAATACATGGGGTCTTATGGGGTTATTTACGGGCCAAAAAAATGGTGTATAAATGAGGTCGTCGTATAAAAGAGGATCGTATATCCGAGGTTCTACTTTAGGTCTTTTGGTGAGCCCAGGCCTAGGTTCTCCTATGTCTCAGGACCCTGAAAAGTGGTAAATAAACTCGAGGGAAAGTGGTGTAAAAATCATAGTCCCAGCAGTGCAAAAATCACAAATTTCATGCTCTGGTGGTGAAAAAAAATTACCTATTTCTCAATTTAAACAAACAAAGAATTGTATTACAGACATAGATTGAAAAATCTTACTTATTCTATCTAATCTTCATGGATACTTAACAAAATACATAAATATATACGCAAAATACAGGCCATAACAAAGGTGACCCAATGGCAACCTAGCCTAAGGACGGTGTTGTGTGGGTTGCCTACGGCCAATTTCCTTGGTACTGCTTCTCTGCGTATTCAAAGTTACGTCAAATATATATTAACCTTGCTGCGTCAAATATACATAAACCTATATATACCGCTTTCAAACTCCTTTTGGTGGTCAAATATGCTGACAATTTTCGGCATTATGGTTTACAGAGATACTTTTACTGATCAACAGTAGCTCCGATCGAACTATAAACGTGTGGTGACACTAGTTTATCCAAAGATACTGAGAATCGGAGTAATAGGCCTGCCCAGACTTGTCTTTTGTAGGTACCTCCCCGCCGCGGCTTATTCAATATGAGAATGCCGGCTTGCCTTGACTTAGGTAATTTTTCTTAAATTCCTTTCCGGAAAAATAATGCGCCGCATATTTATACGGAAATATTAGTGTGTCCCTTTGCGATACTTTTACCACCTTGCGATGCCGTCGACTCTCCAGCCACCGACCCTCCACCAGGGCGCCGAATAAGTTTGCTGCGGCGGGAATTCCCGCATTAATGCCGTCGTGCCGGAGTCGTATCATAAATTCGGAAACATATACTCAACATCAGTCAGTGGATTCGATAATTTATTCTTAAATGTATTTGACATCTTTTCGCCCAACAGCGAAGACATTTAAGATACTCTTGTCCAGCGTAGTTATTGGTCCCATTAATGCTATGCGCAGACACTGAAATCATCTTTCACAACCGCAACTACTTTGATGGCAACTTTTCTGAAGAATTTTTCGGGATAAATACTACGCAAGTCATTTCGGCGGCGCGACGAAAACGATACGCCCCGACCCCACCACCATAAATGCGATCTAGGGAGACATATGCAGATATCATGGTCACGCGCACAAGCAGACTGATGATAGCGGCTCGGTCACGTAAATAATAATTATGTATTTCTTTCACACCATGAGTTTGCAAACATTTTTTCATCAAATGGGACGTATTTCGTTACGCGTCTTTACATACATATCAAAATAAAACTTAAGCATTTCATTTTTGTCTCGCAAAATATCGTACGATAGGTTTAAAAAATGTGAAATCTCGCGCAAAATATCGCACTGAAAGCCAAATACCGCAACATTTCGCGAATAAAAAAGTTATTCGTGAAATTTCGTTGAATTTCGCTAGCGTTAAAATGGGAAATTTTAACTTATTAAGGCTTTAAAAATCAAAATTACAACTTTTATCCTCTTACAAAAAATTCGCGAAAAAACCCATTCGCGAAATTTCATGGTCCCTACCTATTTGTCGAAATTTGGGCTGTCAAAAACTTGGTATGGTTCGCCAGATCTCAGAATGTCAAGCAAAGGCCCACATTCTAACTTCCGCTATTCCTATTGAAGTAGCAATAGGTATGATAAGCTCTAGTCCAATCAGGCTGAGGCTGGATCCGGCCTTTACCAGTTCATCAGCCATCTCATTTCTGGATATGCCCGCTTGGCCCAGTACCAAGAAAAGTTCCACCTTGCTGTATCTACCTATGCCATTGAGAGTCTCACGACACTCCTGCAGCAGCTGTGATTTTCACAGTAGTGATGTCAGGGTTTTTAGAGATGCCTAACTATCAGTGCATATGAGTTATCGGTCTGCTGAACATCCAAATCTCTTTAATTGCATACACACAGGTAAGAAGTGCATATAACCCTTCCTGAAACTCTGTACCATATTTCCCAAAGGAATTGAGAGCTTCCTTGGTGTGCTATAGCTGTAGACACCTGCTTCCACTCTTCCTTCTTTCCTGGAACCATCGGTATAAAATAAATAGGCCCCCATATGAAGTTCACTCCCCTTTTCTCCAGCCCACAGTTCCCTGCCAGGGAAGCAGGTTTTGATATGGAGTAGTTAT
This sequence comes from Platycnemis pennipes, assembly GCA_933228895.1. Classification (NCBI taxonomy): domain Eukaryota; kingdom Metazoa; phylum Arthropoda; class Insecta; order Odonata; family Platycnemididae; genus Platycnemis; species Platycnemis pennipes. The sequence continues at coordinate 139,921,078 of OW121849.1, read as the reverse complement.
TGGTTGAACCTGGCTATCATTCCATCACTGACCATCTCAAGGAGGTGGCTCAACTTCATGAGCTAAGTCCAAACTTGTCAATGACCGAAAAAACTTCCTTTGTCATACCACTGTCCCAAGTACTTGAGATGATAATCTGCTATCCTTGCCTGGACCTTAACCTCAACATGAAGTGGGACGAGGTTCAGTAGAGTTTCTAATGCCAGAGTTGGCGTTATTTTCATTGCTCCTGAAATGCCCACCAAGACCATTCTTAAAAGGTGTTTTATTTTCTTCACGGTGGTTTTCTGCCAGGTCCTCTTCCACCAAACTATAGAACAGTACATAAAACTAGGGTTAACGACTGCTATATAAATCCAGCTTATGGCATTTGCCTGAAGTCCCCATGTTTTTCAAAGGACCCTCCTATATATCCATATGGAGGCACCGTCATTCCTTGGTTTTGCCTCAAAATGCTCTTCCCTGTTTTGATTAGAGTCCAAACTAATCCCAAGATAGTTAACTGAGGGTGAGGACTGCAGAAACTTCCCCTGCAAAGAGGGAGGTCTGAAGCCCTCCATTTTTCTGGCAAACAATACAATCTTGGTCTTCTTAGGATTTACTATTGTTTCAACACACCAACTCATAGCCTTATCCACGGCTTTCTGCATGAGTTCAGAGACAGTATCCCGGTACTTTCAAGTGATGAGTATAACCACATCATCTGCATACCCTTGACTGTATCCACCAATCTAATTGAATCTTGAAAGAACACTGTCAACCACCATGTTCTAGAGGAGTAGAGATAACACTCCTCCCTGAGGGCAGCCTTGTGTCTCAGTTGCCTTCATTGAACTATCCCTCAGGACAACCTTGACAGTTCTCTTTTCTAACATGCACCTAATCCAGCTCACAATGTGATCTTGGGTTCCATGTCTTCCTGCTGCAATGCAGATTTGATTGAAAGATGAGTTGTTAAATGCTCCCTCGACATCAAGAATTGCCCCCAATCCATACATTCCATGTTCCAGGGCACCCTCAATTCTGCTAGCAAGATTGTGCTGTGCTGATTGAGAGTGCTGTCTCTACAGACCTTCCCTTGTGGTACACATGTTGATGCAGGTGCAGGAGATGATCTTCCAGCAGGTCATCCCTTATGTACCAGTCAATTATCTTTTCTAGTGTCTTCAAAAGAAAAGACGTAAGGATAATTCACCTAAATGAATCTGTTTAGGTAAGAAAACCACCTTATTGATCCTCCATGCTTTTGGAGGATAAGCAGGCAGGCAATTGGGAGGAGGAGCAAGTTCTGTCCTTCCTGAAGGAGAGCATGAAGTACTCCATCCTCATCAGCAGCCTTTAAGGGGCTAAAATTCATAATTGCCCATTTAGTAACATTCGATGCTACGATGCTGGAGGAAAGTCTCTATTCCATCCAAGCAGGACCTATGGGATTTCTCCCATAATGCATCTCCTTCAACTCCATAGTGCCTGGAAAGTGGGCCTCCAACATTAGCTTTAGTGCTTGCTTGTCGGAAGATGTGAAGTCTCCCAAGAGAAGCAGAAGACCCCCCACTCCACCTTCTGTGTCTTTCAATATGATCTTGTAGAGTCTGGCCATCTGTGGAACAGGCTCTACGCTCACACATGAGCCTCTCCATGAATCCCTCAAATAACTCAGATACTTTTACTTAGTTACTCCCCGCAATTGGATATAAGCAATTTTACTCATCGAATAAGCAGTAGTGGAGAAAAAGTGGTAGAATTCCAAGGAGGCATTGGTCTATCCTTGGGTGATGTAGGCTTTTCATATGATACAGAAATCAGTGAAGATGCTGGGACTCAGCGATGGGACCCCACTACTCAGAGGAGAGGGCAGCAGCTCTTCAATATAAGAGTGGAGGTGGAGACCACAGGGATTGATACAGCAACATTATTGTCAATACACATGCGCTAATATTTACTTACACTGCTATAGTACTGCAACATGAGAGGCAATGGGAAACCCCCGCATTATGATCCCAAGGAGTCACAGTTATGTAGGATCTTGTTTTTTCCCGGCGTATAATGCTGGTGAAGTCTTCACGGGTTCTCCACCGAGTCAGGGAAATGGCTAAGGCCGACGTTTCGACGGCTAACACTACCATCGTCCTCAGGGCGTTGAGTGTCAGGTCCAAGAAAAATGCCGGTATATATACTCTTCGCCTTGGCTCAGGTCACTCCTGATTGGCTCTTCTCAGGTCACATGGGAATTGCTCTGCAAGGTCGCTCCTGATTGGCTCTTTCCAATCCTCTCTCTCTCTTCTCGTATCTTCCGGATCACTGGCTTCCACACGTTACTGAGGGCGTATCCTGTGTCGCGGTTAAAATTCTTCGCCTCTAACCTAATTTCAATTGCCTCCTTGGTTAAACGGTCCCAATAACCATAGGATCTGCTAAGTAATTTAGCGTCGTCGAAAGCAATCAGATGGTCCTTCTTGAGGCTATGCTCGGCGACGGCGGACTTCTCAGGGTATCCCAATCTGATGCACCTCCGGTGCTCCTTGATGCGGGTTTCAATGGTTCGGCCGGTTTCTCCGATGTAGACCTCTCCACACTCACAGGGAATATGATAAACTCCGGGTGTTTTGAGGCCCAATCCGTTTTTGACCCTGACGAGTTGGTTCCTGAGCTTTTCCGGAGGTTTGTGGATAGTCTCAATATTTCTCTTTTTGAGAATACGTGAAATGGTTGAGACATACGGGAGACATGCTCTGGCTAAGGGTTTTTCCCTCTCTTCGTCGGTCTTTTCTGGGGCCAAATGTCCTTCTTCGGGGCGTGTCTTTTTTCTGGATGGTGGGAGCCCAAGGTCCTTTTAAGGGCCAGTTCTATTTCCCTCTCCTGGTATCCATTTTGGCGGAATGTCTTGCGGAGGTGGTTGATTTCTTCATTAAGGCTATCCTCGTCCGCCACGGATAGCGCCCTGTGGATGAGTGTAGACAGTACTGCACTCCGCTGGGAAGGATGGTGGTGGCTCTTTCCATTCAGATATAAATCCGTATGAGTCGGCTTCCGGTAAACTCGGTGACCCAGCGATCCGTCTTCCTCCCGCCAGGAGCCTCAAGAAGGACCATCTGATTGCTTTCGACGACGCTAAATTACTTAGCAGATCCTATGCTTATTGGGACCGTTTAACCAAGGAGGCAATTGAAATTAAGTTAGAGGCGAAGAATTTTAACCGCGACACAGGATACGCCCTCAGTAACGTGTGGAAGCCAGTGATCCGGAAGATACGAGAAGAGAGAGAGAGGATTGGAAAGAGCCAATCAGGAGCGACCTTGCAGAGCAATTCCCGTGTGACCTGAGAAGAGCCAATCAGGAGTGACCTGAGCCAAGGCGAAGAGTATATATACCGGCATTTTTCTTGGACCTGACACTCTACGCCCTGAGGACGATGGCAGTGTTAGCCGTCGAAACGTCAGCCTTAGTCGTTTCCCTGACCCGGTGGAGAACCCGTGAAGACTTCACCAGAGTCACAGTTATTCCACTCTTTCCTTTATCAACATAACCCTCTACTACCATGGGGCATAATTATGTAATCATATAGAAGAGAAGGGAGAAGAAGAAACCAGCCTTCATTGCTTTGGAGAAGGCATTAAACAACATGGATTGGAATTCAATGCTTAGACTTCTAAAAAGAATTAGAGTGTCTTATAATAACCGAAGAATTATCCACAGTTAGTATAAAATACTGGTGGCTGAGATTAAATCTATACTCTATTAATATACTATATTATTATACTAATTACGCATGCTATACTCTATATAGAACTATAGTTAACATGGAAAAGACAATGATATTACCTTCAGATATCAAGATAAAAAAAGAAAAAGTAGAAGAGAAGAGACCATGACTAATGTTCAACTTGGGAAGAAAAAGCTAGAAAAAAGGTGAAAGATTGTAGCTAACTGGGAAGCCAAGTAAATGTTGATAGGCAAAGCCCAGGTTAAAGTGACATTCTACCAAAAGAATTGAATCTACTTACAGCTGGAAATATAAGTGTGGAAGTATGGAAACAAATCATAAGAAGCATTCATCTGGAACACACTATGGCAGAGAGAAATGGATGATAACAGCAGCATAGAAGTCAAGGCTGGAAATATTCAAGATGTGGTACTACAGAAAACTGATAAACTTCAAATGCAATGACAGAGTGACTAATGAAGAAGTTAATGGAGGAGGACTAAAGAAAGGGAATGAAAAAAAGGGCTGCTGAAAAACTAAAAGTGAGGACAGGACAACTTAATCGGCCATATCTTGAGACATGATGGCCTGAAGTCACTAATCAAGAGAAAAGTGAATGGTAAGAATGAAAAGGAAGAACTTGCATGAAATATACACAGAGCAAGTTGTTAAGATCATGAAAAAGAGGAATTGCATAAGCTGATAGGAGAATCGAGTGGAGAGCTGCATCAAACGAATCTATGGATTGCTGACCCATATTAATAATAATATGGAAATGAGTTGATGAAAATGAGTTGATTGGAAATAATTGTACAATATTATTGGTATTATGTTTGTCTAGGGGCATGATTGGGCATGGGAATACATTGTATAAATTAGTGGTTGATTCAGTAGCGTACCAAGGCTACCTTGGCACCCGAGGCTAATTAGATGGTAGAAAAAAACTTATTTTTTCTTAAACTAAAAAAAGATGTTTTTCAATTTTGGTGCCCCCACCCCTTTATAGCACCCGGGGCGGCTGCCCCATTCACCCCCCCCCCCCCCTCCCCCCCCTTGGTACGCTACTGGTTGATATGATGATCAGTCAACCTGCCTAACTGTTGCCTCAAGTCTCAGTAAAACAATAGTTTATTACAATTTTGCCAATTGTTTTTAAAATATACTAGTTATTTTTCAATATTTTTTGTGGACTATTATATTAATTCCGAAAAGGAGTTTCTAGCGTTCCAAAAACAAAAAAGAATTTTAAATAAAGTTCCTCATAATACAATCATATATGTATACATGTCTACTTGGAGCTGATGATGTACACATATTGGAATTAATAATTCATCTAACCCCTATCAAAAATGCCTGATCTGAAATCGTCAGATAAGGAACACCATGTTCCTGGCATAGAATTGAACAGTTGGGAACTGGTAGGGAATGGCATGGAACTGTTAGCGAATGCATGGAATTGGTAGGGAATGCATGGAACTGGTAGGGAACACATGAAACCGGCAGGGAACTGGTAGGGAACACATGAAACTGGCAGGGAACTGGTATGGAATGCTTGGAATTGATTGGGAACACATAAAACTGGTAGGAAACAAAACTAGTAGGGAACACATGGAGTTGGTTGGGAATGCATGGAACTTGTGGGGAACCAGCAGGACGTCACTAAGAATACCCATCAGCAGTAGAGAATACTTCAGGATTCCCACCTGCAACCAGACTTGGGTGATTACAATAGAAGATCTCGTAAAGAACGCATAGATAAACATACCTATTTCAAAATATTTATTTTTTACTTAATTACTCAAATCTTTGAGCTCTTAACAGTTTTTTTCTAGCTATTTTATCTGGATCACTGGCATTAACCATGTCAATAGCTTTCAGAGTTATTACCCTCTTCCACGCAGCATTGAAGCTTTCTTCTATCACTACTTCCACAAAATTCTTCCTCCTGTACCAAACAGTGAGTGCCGCTCAAATTTTAAAATCAATTCGTTGATCCAAATGCATTAAGTTCAGATGGCTTAGTTTGATGGAACTGTACATGAAAAATTTCAACTTTGATACCATATCAATCAATTCTCATATTGATTGTTAGAAATTTACCTTTGATGCCTCCCTTGACTTCATCAGGAATGGCTTTCCTTGGAGGAGCATTTTCTCCTTTGAATTGTGTGCAGATTTTCCTGTATAATAGTAATAAAATTTAAGCTGCTCTCCAAAACTGCTACACACAGGTCACAAGCCGCCAGTGTGTCCTTTCCATTGCTCAGTGTAGCTTCATACGCATCAAATTTGACCAACTTCCCTAAATATATCTGTAATAAATTTAGTATAAATATGTACTATGGAACCATCATATATTCTCTGCATCTCATGCTACAATAATAACCAAGTAGTAGCAGCTGTAGCATCTGTGCTCCACTAATGAGTATTTCAATGTAATTAAAAATTCTCTTTGATTTCTATGAATCTTTGATTTGCAGACAAGAACACAGATACACAGTGAAAATAGATACTTTGCGAACAATATTAGCTTATTTAAAACTAAGAACATAAAGAAAGATTTAGGATTCCCACAAATCCCAGTTAATGCAGTGTGTCCATTTATCTACAAGGAAATTATAGTTTCCTGTGCCACATTACCTCATCCTCCTTCCACAATAATCTTGCCAGCACAGCATTAAACCTTCCCACATTATCCTCCCTCAACAAGCTTGCCAGAACAGCATCAATCATTTCCATACTATCCTTCCTGAACAGGCTTGTCAGCTCACCTTCAACCCTTACCACATCATCATATTCCGTCATATATGACGCACATCATTTTCTGACAAATCTTCATCATCTGAAAATTAACAACCCTTATGTAAATACCCTGCAATTTATAATCGAAATTCAAATCATTTTAAACTTAATAGCTACTCACGACTGTGGCTTACATGGCTACCATAGTATATATACATTGTTGTTACATATATACATATATGTACAACCATAAAGCCTCTCCAATTCTATGTATTAAAACTTGGCGTAGCTAGGATGCGATTGCACTTCCGTGCCCTTCGTTGTCTGCAGTGATTCTGAAAAAACAAAACAGCAATGTAATAAGGATACAATTGCCAATTCTCAGTATATTTACATCATTATAAGCATAATGTTAAGCAGATAATCTGATGCAATACCTGGGTTGGATGACAGCAGAGAAAGAGTGAGCTGCAAGCACTTGTTAAATGAACTATGCTACTTGTAAATTTCTGTAGGTAAGTGGTTCTCCACTTTTAAAAAAGAATTCTTTGTTTCAGATTTAATTACACATTCTTTCAGTTACAGTATCGTCCCTTTTCTTCGACTTCGTGGAACTACATCTCTCCGATCCCCCATCACAGCTATTTCATGGTTTTAGCTCATTACCCACATCGTCCTCACATCACTCACACTCTCTAATTGTTTTGTTAGATAAACCTTGATGTCATTTAAATTCCTCTTCTATCTTCTCCAATTCTATTTTCTTTGAAAATGATAGAGACTCGTCTCGTTTTCGCCTCTGAAAAGGGAAAGAAATTAATCAACGAAATTTTCCACGCCAGCATTATCAACGCGATAGCACGAGTCTAAGTCAACATACCTTAGTACCATACTTGCCTAAGCTGTCCCTAACCTTTGGCTTTGCAGCTGGGATGGCCATCAATCACGAATGAAAGGGTTTTCGGTTTAGGAACCCTCTTATTTCTACTGCTTAGGTATTCCCTCTACTTCTTCACAACTTCATAATTCGATCCAAGGTGCAGCAACTTGGCTTTGTAGAAGTCACCTTCATTGGTTTCGCTCACCTCCTTGGACATTTGCCGCCATCCCTTCACTTTACTAAATACTCCATGTTCTTTTCAAAATTCACCGTGTTCGGTGATAAGACTTTAACATAAGAAATGGTAACTATGTCCCTTCCATGAATTCATGGTCCCTTCTACCAACGTCCTTGTACTACATGGCGAAGTTCTTCCATTCATTTCGGAATAGCAGTCTGTTCAAGTCGCAGACTCGAAAACTCAAGGCGATCAACAGAAGTTGCCAAGAATCAGTAGCTAAACTACATCCGAACATTTACCATTTGAATTGTAGTGAACTTTGAGAGCGATAATACCATCCCATCTTTCAGATACTACCTGGCAAGTGCGTCACATGGCAAAATTCCAGTCGCAAAAGAATTCTTCATCATTATGAAATGATCATGCAAATAACACAAACTGTTCTTCCATCATAAATTCAAAAGTCTATTTACCAACGTCTCTGGAAGTTTAGGCGATGGTCATCGCAAACATTACGTCCACAGTCCTTGGGCACACGCAAAAATCAAGCTAGCGTTGGTAATTCGAAACTACCGGTCTCCTGGTAATTTTGCATTTCATTTGTTTAATTTCAATGATTCAATTGTTTGTGGGGGTGTTTTGGGTGTTTTTATCACGTCTAGAAAATCGTAGTGTGTTATTTATCGTGTTCTGATCATGTGTAGACTTAATTCGTACTGTTATGGATATTTTATGACTTAAATGTGACGGGAAATGACTATAATAAGAGCTTACGCGTAATAATGTGAATATGGGGTCGACTATTCTTAGGATAAGTGTTTTTATGTCATCTGTAATGTTAGCAAATTTAGTTGAATTCGATAGCTTTTATGAGGCGGACTGTAATAACTTGAGACTGGGGCAGTACATGTGCCCAGATCCATCCTATGACCTCGTTGACCCTAAGACTCAGCAACCGAGGGGTTGCACTAAAATGAATGTGGCGAAAGGTAAACATCATATTCGAAATTCCTAATGATTACGTACAACTGGAGGATCAATTTAACTATTTAGTTTGTCATGCACACTTGTATTCTTATTTCAGTACTGTGTCGTGCTGCTGATGGCATAATATGCCAAGATACGAAGAATTCAACATTTTATAAAAACATGCCGTGCAAGTGGACGTGAGTAATTTTCACTCGTATTCCTTTTTTATTGTCTCCATTATCGTACGGCACATTTAATGATTTTGATTAATTTTTCACTTCAGGAATGGATATTCGTTTGAAACAGCTCTTCTTCTATCAATTTTCCTCGGAATGTTTGGTGTGGACAGGTTTTATCTTGGATATCCTGGCCAGGGTCTGCTGAAACTGTGCTCCTTGGGATATATGTTCATTGGACAATTGTATGATATTTTGAAGATAGCTACACAGACATTAAGACCAGCTGATGGGTCTTACTATGTGATGGCGTATTTCGGTCCAGGTATAGAAGTGATTAGAAGTAATAATGAAACGTACAAGCTACCACAGGATGACTGGTATTGAAATTTGTAAGGGATTATTATGATTTTGCTCGTATACGTTTCACTAATCGATAAGTGATTGTGTCTATCTTATCTACTGACAAAAACTATCATGTGCATTTGACTGTAAAGGAGTGAGGTCCTCATTAGAAATTGTAATGAAGGATGTTCAATTTCCTGTGCATTAGGATAACGGGAAATTGTGATCATAGTGGTTTATATTTTATGATTGATCATGTGGCTTATCGTTTGTTATTCATTAAATATTTTTCCATTCATCAACTTTTTTGTAATTAATTTTATAAATAGTAGTTAAAACCTAATCATTCACCTGCCTAGTGTCCCGTTTAGCATATGCTATTTTGATTCTTTTTTGTTACTGGAAACCAGGAACTTGGATATGGCTTATGTAGTACTTACTCCATTAGAATCGCTGTAAGCAAAAATTGAATAGCCTATATTTGTAATTAGGATGTGTTATTATTCTTTGGAGCATTAGGGGCATCAGCCTCTTGAAGAACTAAAATTATGTTGCACTTAGAATTTTAGACTATGTACTGCTCTGATCCAACATGTAGGTACTTAACTGCCTTGCCAACTGCAACTGCTGAAAATCATATAATATATACACAACCTATATAATAGTGGGCTATGAAAGATATTCATAGGTGTGAATAATAAATACTAAGCAAGAAAGGAACACACTTATCTGGTCTCAATATTTCAGTTTGACAGCTACCTTTCTCAGCTAGAAGAGGGACGTGTACTGGAGAAATGAAAGAGTGAGAGACGGTCAGACTGGGTGGGGTGGGAGAGAGGGTAGGGGGGGCTAATGTGTTATATTATAAAGTACAGTAATAATTAAGTGACCAAAAATCTTAGTTATAAATTCAAGCCAGCAATGCTCACATTGGGACCTCCTTAACACTCTTAGTGCTAACCTTCTTCCTGGGGTACTAGCAAGAAATGCGGAGGGTAATTTTATAAAATGTAGCACATTACAAAAAAAACAAAGTTTTTACCATACACATATCTATATGCATATGCAGTTTATTTGTATTATTGAAGTTGAACTAATTAATAATGATTCAAGTTTTTTTACTTTTGACTGAAAAATAAATATAATTTCAGTACCATTAAGTTGAGCAATATTTTTATGTGGGGCCGGTATATCAGCCCATCACACTTTTTGTCTGAGATGCAAAAGCCAATATATCAGCCTGCCACACTAAGAGGGTTAGTTTGATTAGGATCAACAACACTGTCAGGTTCCGTTAGCCTTAGAGGTTGAACTGTTGGATCCAGTGGTGGATTCTCTTGGCCTACAGGGGGAATGACAGGTACAACATTATTCCCTGGAGCCTCATTATTGTTAATAAGAAGAGATGTTTCAGGCGTGATGTGGTGGAATAACATATTTAAATAATTGCCAATAACATAATTCCCAATGTTCTTTACTCATCATTTTAGCTTGGCAGAACAAGTTGACCTGATGGAGGAGCAAAGTCTGACTTTTTTCCTAATATTGATTGAGGAGGAGTGGCATTAGTCGTGGTACAAGGAGTGTTTGTATTTTGAAAAAAGTACCTAAACTCTCTTCAAAAAAAGCTTTGCTTTTTACAGCCCTGGGATTGCATGTGTATAACCTAAAATGTGTTTTTCATGGGCTGGACATCATCCCCTGACGTTCAATCAGTTAGTTAACTGGTTGAAAACTCCCTTCCAGAGAGCCATTTTGGTGGATGGCTAGTGGCATCCATATGAGTTCATGAGAATGAGATAGTTATTACAGCAATAGCACAAAAGAAGAATTAATGATCCTGGTTTGGATGGGTTATGCAGCAAATCATCAGTAGAATCAAATTAATGTGAATGTGCACAGTAGCGTAGCCAGGATGTTTTCCGGGGGGGATGGGGGAGGGAACAAAAATAAGTTAACGTCCCATAACGCAAGTTTGTTTTTCCCCCTTCATGAAAAATATTAAGCTTTCTTTATACAAATTGTATTTATTATATTTCTCCCTCTCGTTGAAACAGGCACCTTCAGCTAGAGTTGACCTGTAATTTTTTATTTGAATAATGAGCCGGGGGGGGGCAAGCGCCCCACCGTGGCTATGCCCATGAATGTGCGGGATGAGAATGAGTCAGTGCCACATCACTTATTGATGGTGCATAAGTGTAAACATGGAGACTTTCAAGAACAAGCTCTCAAAGAACAAATTTTATAGGGTTACAGTTGAGCTCTATTAAGAAAATTTGTGTAAAGTCTCTTTATAGTGAAATTGATGGGACCCAAACATTGTCCATTTCACTATACATATCAAATTTCTCCATAAAGGATACTATGTAATTGTAATCTTAAATACAACTATACCAAGGATAGAATAAGGAATAGGGATAGTTAACACATAAAAAGATGAACACAAGGAAGGTGGTGAAGATGAAATCAAGCCAGATCACAGCAGAAAAAAGTTTGACTCAGCCGGGAATTGAACCACGGACCTCCAAATATCTGGTTCGGAATGCTCACCATTACACCTCCGAGCCAAAGTCAATTTTCTGTGGAATCTGCAGGGCTTTATACCACCCATTGCCCAAGAGTGCAACCAAGAGATTACTAATTCACCCACCTCAAGAAGAAGTGTCGAACACAAGGAGATAGGAAGGAGTAAAGGGAACGACAGGCATTCAAATGAAGGAAGTACAGTGCATAATACGCAATACGCGTAAAGAAGTACAAGTACGCAATACAGGTAAAGAAGTACAATGCGTAATACGCACTGTACTTCTTTCATTTGAATGTATGGCACGCATAACCGAAGTCAGTAATAAGCCAAGATGGCCCAACATATACAATCGTACACGAAAACACGCGAATACAAGTATACCAAGGATAGAATAAGGAATAGGGATAGGTAACACATAAAAGACGAACACAAGGAAGGTGGTGAAGATGGAATCAAGCCAGATCACAACAGAAAAAAGTTGAATTTTATCCACTTACTCTATGATTCGATTGCAGACTGCTTTTATAAAAATGACATTTACTGTCAGGTTTTACCATTTAACAGTGTTTCATGAAAGAAATGAAACATGCTGAACTACACCTGGGGAACAAAGGAATGAGTTTATCCTAGCTCACCTCTTCCACATCCAAAATGAATGTTCAGAGATGAAATAATCCACAATTATCAATCATACTGTAATGTACTTACCTCAGGTATAAAATGAAACATCCTGAGCCATTGCACTATACCCCAGGCACAATACAAAAAAATTAGGAAATCTTACCTCTCCATACTCACTGCAAAAATAGATGCAAAGAGCACCCTTAAGAGACATAGGGCAAGGGCATAACTATGTTGAAACAGCAGTTCCTGTCAGATTGTCAATGGGGGCTGAATGGATGACTTTCCTCCATATCTCTAACACAGTCCTTTGTCACCTCCCTGCAAGTGGCGGGCAGGTAAAACAAGTTGATACAATGGATCCTAAGGGGTCAATTAAGTCAGGTGCCATAAGGCCCTGACTTAATACCTAAGTGCCATCCAATTTATATTTTACCCTTAAGAATCAAATTTTCAATAATTAACAAAATCATCATATCTGGTTATCAATCCTAGGTCTGGTTTGGTATAATTCTCTATTACCTAACCTCTTCATTCATTCAATCATCTAATTTACTCCCTTCACTACTTGCTACCTATATCTCATACACTATCCATTCTTCCCATTCGCTGTCTCTGTGATGACTGTCTTCAGATAGATCATCACGTCTCACGATGTCACCTATGAGGTTATCCTGTTTTCATTTTATAAAATGAGAAGATTTATTTTATCTCCTACTCTCCTAAAAATCTCTTTTTGTGATAGTCATTTAATCCTTTGGATCTTATTAATTTTTTCTAGAATACCATATTTCAAATGCTTAGTGTAAAATGAATTGACCGGTTGATTAGTTTTTTAAATATCTGTTTGAGTAGTTCGGTTTGATATGCCCAAAAAAAATAATGTTAACAAGAGTTAACAGCAGTCAGGCAAAAAATGATTAAAATTTTTCTTTAAAGCAACATTTTTTGTTCAAAAATTTAAACAGTGGTGGAGGGAACTTCGACCCATTGTCCCTTCATATTGTCTCAAGCATAGACTTGGCATAATATTAAGGGATAGCATAGGAGCTGTTTTCATCCAGTGTGTATTTCCAAGAACTTTCAATATCTATTTTTATCTAACAAAATTAAATTAAAACATTAAAGAGATTTAATAATTATGTATTATAAGTATCAATATTTATATTATTATAAATAAATGTAAAATAGTATATGATAATTAAATATTAATATTATTTATTATTATATGGTATTTGTTATTTATTTTACATAATAATATATAATATCTAGGGGGGTCGTGGTCGTGAGCTACTGACTGGAGGGTCCCAGGTTCAAATCCCGGGCAAGAGGCTTTCTTCGGGAGAGAGGAGAAGAGAGGATAGGTGAGCTCTACCCTCACCAATCAAAAAACCAACTTTCGGGTTGAATCACTGAGTGAGTGTGATAATAATATCTACTGCATATTAATTATATAATTAAATTAATTTAAAAAATAAAGAGAATTAATAATTTCATATCATTAGCATAAATATTGTTTGTTGAATATTATATAAGAATATGATTTTTATATAATTAATTATTATATGATATAGTTATTATTTATTTTTATCTTCACAAACACATTAATCGCCTTACTCAGTTGGAGCGATGTTAAGGGATTTATTCTCGAATTTATAACTATGAAAATGATTTTTCCACTGTGTATTTTTATCTTATGTGTTCCCATCAGCATTCCAACCCGCAGTCACTCCACCAGCGTAGCCCGTTCTGTCAGAGCAATGGTCGGTAGAGAAGTTGAACCCGCGAAAATATATACACTGCAGGTATTGCGAAGTTTATCTGCAGGCTGTTTTGAAAAATAAAATGAAAAATTGGATACATAATCAATGCTATTATACCAACATCGGTAATACACGAGGTTTTTTGAGGAAACGCTACATTATTTCGCATTCATTGTCATCTTTATATTTGGACAATAAAACATGATACCTCGGTGATCAATTGGTAATGAAACGTCGCGCTCTACATTCCACACATAAAGTTTATTAGTATCGACCATGGTTCCGACGTGTAAATGTCATTAGCAAGGTGACTTTGCTTGACAAGATCAACCTTGATGATGACATTTATATGTTAATACTAATAAAGTTTATGTGTGGGATGTGCAATACGTCGTTTCATTTCCAATCTCGTGGTTCCACAAAGTGAAGCATCAAACGTAAAACTGTCTCCGTGAACAAATTTAAGGCATCTCGGTGGTCAAAAGGATTTAGTTCATATGATGAAAAAATGGGGCTACTTAAGAAGTTCATCGGTTAAAAAAAAAATATTTTAGGGAAATACGTTCACGAGGCGAGGAATAGTCGCAAAGTATAAGGAAAAGGTGGGACCGGGCAGAAAAAATTGATCTTCAATATTTATTTAATCGCTACTTTGAGTGAAATATGATTCCTTTTCAACTTGCGTGAGACCGGTTGCATTGCGACCCACTTCAGTTCTGTGGTTTTACACCATAAAGTAGGCTCCCGAAACCGCAGTCCAGAGGCCCACTTCGATTTCGTGGATTCCTGCGGGTCCTTGGATTCCGCATCGGCGGTAACCCGCGGAATAGGATTCAGAAATTAGCGGCGAACATGGCTGTTGAGGTTATTTCTTTTGTTTCACTAGTTTCCTGTGCCGTCAAAAACGACTGCAAATTGTTATGAGGCAATCATGCGCTCACTCATATTTTTGGATCTTAGTAAGCTGCTAAATTAGTTATAATTAAGGTATTGATGTATTAAGTGTAGCATTATTTTAAATCCTCTTCCGAATAAATCTGAAACCAATAAAAGTAATGAATATATGTTTTTTATAGTCAGGAGTTTAGGCCAATTAAATTTATTGACTTAAACTCCTGACTATAAAAAGAGATACATATATTGTAATAAAAGAGGCCGTGAAGACAAATCATATGAATTAATAAAAGTAACGTAAGAGGGGTAATTTTGAAACAGTGTCCGTATTAGAAAATGTCTAAATTCGATGTCTAAATACTCAGCAATCCTATTTTCTTTCGTGAAATACCCTAAACTAAACCAACCCAACCAAGCACGTACCCATAAATTTGCTTCGGGGGGTCTTGCGTAACTTAAAACAAATCAGCCTTGCCCATTCGGTACCGACATGTTACAAAGCTCATCCCTTAATTTTCAGTGCTTGGTATTTACTTTTACAGTGCCCATACTTATCTCTTCTCACTGTTAAAGTTCACTGCAAAAATCAGAACAGCAAAATTATTGGGAAAAAAATTCGGGGGGGTGGCTGAAGCACCAGACGTGCCTGAACCCAACCCTGCAGAACGTTTCCTTTAATAATACAATAGGAATGGAAATTGAAAGTTTTAGAGACGCCTCAGTTTCAAAATTACGCCATTACGGATAAGACGGTATTATTAAATAATGTTTCGGTTAGAATAGTTTCGTGGAATTACTTTGCAATCAGTATTGGCAGGATTAATTAGATGCTTGTCTGTTTCTACTAGCAATGCAATGAAATAGGCAAATACTTGTTTCTGTTCACGGCACTGAAAAAAAGAGCGTATTCTTGTTAGCAATGTAAAAACACAATTCGTGCAATGGTAAGAATTCCCCGAAGGCCGCGTACGACGTCTCAAACGAATATAAAAAATAGAAAATTGACCTCAAACGATATAAAAACCAACCCACGATATCCTATAAATAGCATTTCATATAAATCAGAATTCAAATGCGATACCTAATCATCGGCAGTCGACCCAATGATACATTCACCATTGTGCCGTATTGGAAAAAAGCTTGGTCCTCTTCCTTCCCTCAGAATTTCATATTTTTGTCTTAATTGAAGTACCTAAAATTAAATTTCTTCAGCTCACCAAGGATTTCTTTATTGCGGAATGTAGGCCGTCCTTCCCCATTTATTTTTATGGGTTTATCTTTCCCTTACATTCGCATGAGAGTGGCCTTAAATGTCTTCAGCAGTCTGATGGGTTTTTCAAAAGCGGAAAATTTTACCAAATATCAGTAGTTTTTTATCAATGTTCACATAATTTTGAATTTAAAACTATTTTAAGCTCAATAAAATTAATATTTATTTTATACTGCCCTTCTTGTGATGCTTACTTTGTTGTTTCTACGACCATTGATTCTGATTCATTTATGCAAAAGAGGAAAATTCTGCAATCTATCAAAATGAACTTCATAAATTTTTCTTATGAAAGCCTTTCGGGTTACCTGGAGTCAAACCAAGGAAACTTTATATCTATAACTATTATTCCATAGATCATTTAACGAATCTAAACTTCGTGGCAAGGTATCATATCGGGAAATGTGTTTTAAAAAATCAAAATGTTCCTCAATGCATTACTCACGGAGAGTAACTGTCATAAAATAAATAAATATATGTACTTCGGTAATATTCATAAGAGATAATTGAATCCTTGGCATCCCCTTCCCCTCTGTTGATCTCTAGAGCCTCGAAGCTGGGCGTAAACAATTCCATCAAACAGTTACAAAGGAAGATTCTGCACACTATCAGGTTGTAAACGAAAATTGTGTAAATCATGGTATACTTTTAATTGCAATTACTTTTCTGCAAGGTGAAAAGTCTGCCACGTCATTATTGAATTTGAGTTCTTTAAAACATATTTGCGGATCCACTATACAAGCGCAACTAGTATAGTATCTAGTATACAAGTGCGACACCATGCAGAGGAGGTATGGGGAAATGACCTCGCATGTCTTTCGTTCGCCCACCTCTATTATATATCGCCCACCCCAGGGGGTGAGAATTCACCCCCTGCCACACACCTTTATAGTGGCAGGGTATTATGTAGATGTAGCTGTACAAAGTAGGCTTGATTCGGGAAGAGCAATTTACGGCGCATTATCATGCGAAAAGTGAAGATTAACAAATGCTTCAGTTTCAACAGGGAGTGCCTCTTGTCATTTAATTTTTCATTGTTTGGTTTGCGTATCTCATTTCGTATTCACATCACAGCACAGCAATTCACGACATTTACGTGGTGCCAACATTATTGATGATAACATTACTCACAGAGTTCTTCACAAAACATTCAACGCTCGTTGATCGTCCACCCTCATTCTCCCACGTTTGATTTGCTGGGTACTCTGCAGATGTCCTATTTCTTACGTGTCATGGGTCTGAGAAGCAGCGGCGAAGAGGGTATCACTGCACCAGCGGGTGTTGGGAGCGGAGGAGCGGTGCGGTTAAGCTAGATTTTCTCCACTCAAAAGCTTTTTTGTGTGCGTTTCTGGTGCGCTATTATAACTACGTAAGTTGAAATAGAGTAAGATGCTTTTACCGTACTCTGTACAGGTAGATAGTCAAGTGACCTCCTGTCATTGCAAGGCTATGGGTTTGAGATTAGTTACGGGGACGGTCTCCATGTAAACTGGGTTGTGGTCCAAGAGGACTCCCCTTTCGCCTTGAACCTGATTTCATACCACAAATTAAGGGCACGTACCACGCACTCCAGATGCCGTCCCCTTTCCCCACGAGCTCTGCAAAAGAAGAATAATTAATTAGTAGGAGTACTATTCACAGTATCAGGCATCACGTAAGGGAAGTGAGACATATTAGATGAGTAAAAAACTTAAGCGCTTTTCCACAATATATTTAAAATTATAAAATTACGAAATAAAAGTTTTTTACTCATCCAATTAGTAGGAGGTCCAAGATAACGGCGTACTCAAATATTTCTTCTATATTGCCCCACGTTTGGATTCTAGAGTACTTCTGTGGCATTCGTGCATTCGCGTAATCATTTACAAGACTCAAGGCATTCCTTCTTTTCGCCGCGGCCAACCATTGTTTTCCTCAGCTTCCTTACTTATCACTCCAGAGTTACATATGTTTCGTTACAAGACTGTCTTATAGAGGGAAAATAAACGATACTAAAGCATGCCTCGGGACTTTTAAGTGGTTAAAGTATTCGGAAGTAATTCGCTCGGCCTCAATTTCGATTGACCAGATTAGCCACTGGCTATTCAGACTGGCAAGAAATGGCTATGTATTCCACTCTGCGAGCCTCCGTAAATGCCTCGGAAGACGCCATTGTTTCGATTTCGTGAATAAGCCATAAGATTAAGTTATTATTTCAAGCTTCCAAAAGCGAGAGAACGGTTAGTGCATGCATTTACAACTTTTCTATTTGTCGGCGTGGAGAGGAGTCCATTCCAACGGCTTAATTCGGCATATAATTGGTCCACGATTTCCAAATTCCGCGATAGACTGTGCTTGCACTTTGCTCCTGCTATGTTCATTTTGTTACAATAAATTAAAGAGTAATTCATGATTGATTTTATGCGGTAAATATGATGATTTTTTTTATTTTTGCAGACTGAATATAAATCGATATTATTTACTTTTAAAAATCTCTCAAATCTCATGATTACGGAGGCATCTAACTTAAAATTTTGGAAACGGGTCACACTTAGGATAGTTGTCAATATCGTAAGATAACGACAAGTTATACTCAGTTTTTATTTTAAAATAGGTTGGAGAGTCTTCTCCTGATTCTCTATTTCTTAAATACACTTAAAAAAATTCGAGGCCACCCTCAACATGATTCCTTCCTGATTTACCCCCTGCTGCTGCTAGCCCCTACTAGAAGGAAAGTTGATTGAAGAAAAGAAAATAGAGGGAACGGTAACGTCATCAGTGAAAATATTGTCTTGGAATTCAGTTTATAGATTACGTTAAATTTCAACATATGGTCTGATATTGATCCCTATTTTAGCTCATCTAATAGACTGCTTACGCTAATATAGGTATTCATAATACCGTCCCTTTACAAATCTTGCCGATCTTTGCTGCACACGCTCTAGTTCATTATTCAAGCCTATTCAGTAAGGATCCTATACACTGGCAGCGTATTTCAAACGAGATCTAACGAAGGAAAAGTAGCTGATTTCTCGTACATGATCGTCACATTTACCCAGTACTCTTTTGATGAATCCAAGTTTACGATTTAGCTTGACCCATTATTTCACGTATATGTTTACCCCAAGAAAGATCAAGTGTCAGTCTTATTCCAAGATATTTAATGTATTCTACGTTGGTCAATTTTTTTATCCTTAATGTAGTAAGTGATAGGAGGAGAACTATTCCTTTTCCAAAAATTCATTACTGTACATATTTTAAAATGTTATTCTAACTGCCATGTATCAAACCAGTTTTCAATTGCTTCTAGGTCATCATTAAAAGATTCTTCATCGTTTGGACTTAGAATTTCCCTGTACACTACCTTGTCATTGGCAGATAGAATGCTTTGGTTGATGGCCCTTCCTGACGTTATCAAGTGACAATAGGAGAATATCCTGGAATGTAAATCCTAAACCGTTTAAGATTCTCATTGACGTTTTACTGATGCACTGTAGAGTTTCGAGACGCACAATGTCATATTTTCTAGAATATGGTGCAAGAACCAATCTCCGTTAGATTAAGTGTTAGCTTCATCTTCATAGCGTGCCTACAAGCCACAGGAAAGGTGCGCCACAGGGGTGACTAAACACCAGATACACCCTAACTTTACCCTATTGTTAGAAACTCCATTAAGCGTTTTACCATATTATCTTATTTACTCAAGTAGACAAAAACAGCTTCACGTGCAACACAGCTTCTAATTTGAAACTGCCTTCAACGGGGAAAGAATTTGTGAGAATTTTATGCTATCATATGTGATTAAGGGCCAAAAATATGAGGAAATTGGTAAATTACACTCATGCGTAATCTAGTACTGATATGAAAATCCGGCCGCAAAGACTACATCACCTATCTCTATTAATTGTTAGCGAAAGCACTGTCCAGATATCTATTAGAAAGCACCTAGAGCATCATTACATTGATGCAATGGAAATGAACTTTGTTCCTACTCCCGCGAGCCCGTAAATGCGCTCCCCGCCGGGCGGCAAGGAGTTACTCGCGGAATGGGAGAGGGGGGATTTGGAGGGGAGGCAGGAAGGCCAAGTCGACGACCTCCAGGGAGGAGCGCCTAACGGCATCATCCGCGCCTCCCCGCGCCCCACCACACCCCGGCCGGCTGCACCATCCCGTCCCCCACCATATCTCGCCCTCTCATCTCCTGCCCCTCTGAGAAACAAGGACCCGTCCTCACCTTCCCCATTGACCAACAATTTGCCCAGGCGAAGGCGCCTTCTTCTCTCACTCCCCTTGCCTTGTCCCCGCGAGAGATAACACTCGGCAGAAGCGGTCACCCCTCCCTTTTGAGTGGTGGTCGTGGAGGAGTCCTTTCTATACCCAAAGAAAATTCGCCATGCCCTGCGCTCTCGAAAGACACCATTCCTCCACAATACGCCCTCCTCTGTGACCAGAGACTTCAATGGCTGATTCATTTTCGTGTCCTCCACCCTCCGCCATCGACTCCCAAAAAAATAAACACTTTCGCGTCCCACTGTCTGTGAGAGAGGGGGAAGGGGGAGGACACGGCTCCAGGGAGACGAGAACTGTGCGATCCCTGCCGGCCGGCCACTCCCAGTGGCGATCCGTGACTGCGAAGGGCACTGCGGCCCCAAGGGGCACCCGACAGCGTGACGCCGCGCGGGTATTTGGGACGAGCCACCCACGGAATGGCACTCCGGCAAGAGAAAAAAATGACCACTTCGAAAGTTAAGAATTCTCACATTTGAGTCTCACGATCCGGGGAAAAAGATCAAATATTGCCCAGTTTCACAATTTTTCATTGACGCTAAAAGAAGTATAGCGTACATTCCCATTTTCTGCAATCAGTAAATAGTTACAAAACCTTACTAGTGGACATTCATCGCCAGACGATTTAAATAAAAAGTCGAGTGATTCACACAGAATATTTTTGCACGAACAGAATATATCGGTCGGGATTTATAGCTCTCGGGATCCCCACCTGGTCAGGGTTTCCGATACCATCGGATACCATTACTATCGCCGACGTTTCGATGGTATATCGGATTGTATTTCGATAGTTTCGAATATATCGGTCACCCATATGAGAACCATTGCAAGCAATAGAACAAGAATGCAAGGATCCCGTGGGAAGAAGAAAGAGAGGTTGTGCCAGGGTGGTGCCTGGATAAATTAGCTCTTACTATTCATCACACGTTTTTAGACGTAGTTAATCATACATTAATTAGTTATACGTAAAAGATTATGACTGTTATGATGCATAAACTAAATGAGAGAAGAAATAGCTGGTCACCAAATGGTTGGAAAGTACAATGAACGGGCAAACGGGCTATGTATGGGAATCAAGGAAACAATCAATTACATGACTGTGCTATTTGAAATTCAGATGAATTCAACGCGTGACTTTGGAATGATTTACTGAACCAGTGAAGTTTAAAAAACCATAAAGAGGCCATATTTTCCATGGCCTTTTCAAGGGCAAGGGCTTTAAGCCTGAATCATATGATCATTTTTCGGGGATAGTGATAGTTCAAATGACAGCCGAAAAATGAATATCCAAAATGTTCATTTTTGGCTCCTATGATAGGTACTCCTATTCTTTATTTCGCCATTTGAGCAGGTCCGTTTCTCCGTCCTTGGAGACTTCCATGAACCCGAAAGGTGGCCAATCAGAGCGCACGGCAGCACATTTAGGATGCAGAAGTCAGTAAACGGACGTCTATCGTAAGCCAAATGTAACCGTGAAAGACAAAAATTAAATATCTGGAATGATTCGTGGAGGGAGAAAATCAATGACCGTGTGAGGGGTGAAAAAGATAACTCGGGCTATTATTTTTCTTTTCCGTAAAAGCAATAAGATTATGTGATCCCTGAACATCTGCGTAAAAAATGATAGTGTGATTCAAGATGTATACATGGCTGCTTTTTCTTTACCTTTGACTGAAAATTTTGTGGTAAATCGATGTTTCATTCATTCATCAGAGTTGTAAGTATAATACATGCAATAGGTCTTCCAAAAGAATTGAATGATCCATGATAGCTGGTCTAGAAATTCATGGACCACACATACGAATATTTTCATTGTGGAATTATTTATTATATATTTTTCATTTTTATTATTTACAATAAATACTCAATCTATTAATTTTGAATAGTTTTGGATTTTAAGAAAATTATAAAAAATATTTTTTCATGAAGCACTAAAATAGCAGTTCTTATTTGTTTTTGTAAATATAAAAAATAAAATGTTTGATTTGGGTATTCTTTAGGATTCTAGCAAGTTATAACTGCATACACTGCGTTCCATACAAGTTTTCTCGTATCTTTCAAAAAAGAACGGAGAAAAGGTCTACCTGACTACAGGGTGGATGTCTCTGCTTGCGGTCAATTCCATTCCAATGCTCCAGTCGAGACATTTTGAATTTGGAACGACTCTCAGTCTAAATATGAATTCCATTCCAATGCTTCAGTCGAGACATTCTGAATTTGAAACGACTATCAGTCTCCTATACACATATTCATGCTTCTTTAAATGGCCTAGAAGGTAGTTCCTAGCAAGGTCAATACCATGTTAGCGTTCTTCTCCTCTGCCGAGTATTTTTATTGGCATCGGCATCATTGTCGTATTATCAGTGCTAAAATTTAATAAATGTGATAAAAACGAGCGAAATTAGCAATAGCAAATTATGTAGGTTCGTAAATAAATGTTTGCGTGGTTTTATGAAGAAAAAATTGTATTCTAGGAACACAAATTTAAATTAAAATACTTCGATGGATAAACTGGCTGCAACTAATACAGTTTACATAATGGCTAAAGTAAATTAGGAGATGAAATTTGGGAAGGAAAAAAATTTGTCTCCGATATTTTTGAAAGGAAGAAAATACCGTCTTAACCAACCATCTTAAAACCTCACCTTAAAATAGTTGCTGCGCCTAATTTGCAAAAGTATTGTGGTAAAATCAGTGCCCTTGTTTAGTGAGGCTGGCGCAAGTGTGATTGGTGATTACTAACATGAAATGGAGGAGTAAGGACAAAAAAATATTTGAAAAACAATTAATTTTTACAGACACCAACGTCAGTTATTTCAATTTCGTGCCCTGAATTATGTTATTATCGAAAAACTCCATGCTGGCGTAGCTTGGATGTGGCGCCCTCTGTGTTGGAAGTAGGGAACCGGCCCGGATGTCACTGAGCCATCGCCCCGAGCAACGAATTCTCGAGCACTGACGCGGAAATCCCACTCGGAGGGGCAATCGGAGGAATTCCCTGGCCGACACGCAACCAGGCCACCGAACATTCGATGCGTCAACTCCAGAGCGCGCGGGATCCTTCTAGAAGTGACCCTCGAACCTTTTGTTTTCGGTGTCCTCGATCTTCTTCCCTCCCGTTGCAGAGTTGCTCGCTATCCATCTTTCTCATTCCGGAGAGATCGCGGTCTCATCTACATCTACATAATACCCTGCAAACCACCATAAACGAGTGGCAGGGGGGTGCATTCTCACCAAACATGCACTACATAGGCATAATGCATAAAAATTAGTAATAATATACTAGTCTAAACTTAAGTTTTTTAAAAAAGATAAAAATAGCAAATCAAGCATGCAATATAATGCTGTAGGTTGGGTTAGCTTTAAGTCCTTATACCAACATGCAGTTACCTATGCTATCCATTGCTACACTTGTATTGGATATATTTACCGCTATTCATATCCCTTATTTGTACGAGGAAAATAGGCCCTTTATTATCTGTCAGTTCGGCAATCAATTTCTATAATTTTGTGCTTATGGTCCAGTCTACGATAGTAAGTTGGGGTTTGCAAAATATTTTTAACGTCATCACTGAAAATATTGTCTTGGAATTTATTTAAGAGATTAGGTCTAAATTTCAACCTGCGATCTGACAATGATTCCCATTTTAATTCATTTAATAGAACGGTTACGCTAATAAGGTTATCGTACCGTCCCATTACAAATCTTGCCGATCTTCGCTGCACACGTTCAAGTTCATTATTTAGATCGATTTAGTAGGGTTCCCATACACTGGAAGCATATTCCAAATAAGGTCTAACAAGGGAAAAGTAGCTGATTTCTCGTACATGATCGTCACATTTACCCAATACTCTTTTAATGAATCCCAGTTTACGATTAGTCTCATCAGTGGTCACCGGACAAACAGTTGTCCTTCGGCTGCTTCAAATGACTTAGGCATCTCAGTCATTCTTTCTTCTTCGCGTCTTTTTATCGACACAAAATTTGCCATTTTAATGTGCGATCTTTTTGGCAAAAATGCAACCTTTAATTGGATCACAAGGACGACGCCCCATATCCTGTTTGATTCATGCTAAGCGTTATAAAAGCTTTCTACATTTCGCCTACAATTTTTCCCTACCTTACTGCATGGAATATATCTGGAACCAGTTTCTTTATGGACCATGTGTTTCAGTGAGCCATGGACGATGACTGCTGCAGAGAAGCCAAGGAGGAAAGCATTCGAGATGTGGTACTACAGAAGAATGATGGAGATTAAATGGATCGACCGAGTAAGTAACGAGGAAGTCCTAAGAAGAGTGTGTGAAAAGATAAATCTTTTGAATACCCTAAGCAGATGACGAGAAAACTTAATCGGCCACATCATGTCTCATGATGTGGCAGCGTTTCGTACGCAAAGTGCGGATCAGAAAATTATCCGTAAAAATAATAAATATTCACAAAATGGAAATATTTTAAACTTAACATCTTACTGGTGTACCTTGAGTCATCCGTTTTCATTCAGCAGTGAGTACAACGGTCAACCTAACATTTGCCATGAACCTATCTTTTTTCTTAGGTGAAACTGCTTATCTAATCGCTTAAATTCATGAGAATAGCTTTTAAGTACTGCACGGAGTTGAACTAAGCTCGTCATATAGATCGTTGGACGTACTAATATTATTCATTGTTGTAATTTACGTTCTTTGCTTTCTAACATATGATTAAATGCATTATCCTTTGTAAATAAATCGGCTTTAGTTTAAAATTCAGAGGGAAGTATGGTATAAAGTCCAAAGTTGCTATTTTTGCATGTTATAAGTAGAGAAGTCATTTTTAACATATAGCAATTTAAGTATCCGCTGTATTTTTCATCCTATAGTAAAATAGAGAAATGCTGTTTGATAAAAAACCCGATTAAAATTTAATCAAAATTGAAGAAATTAGGTGCGAAGTTCGATTAAGATTAAACTGGGAATCATTGTCAGATCGCAGGTTGAAATTGGACTTAATCTCTTAAATAAATTCCAAGAAAATATTTTCAATGATGACGTTAAAAATATTTTGCGAACCCCAACTTACTATGGTAGACTGGACCATAAGCACAAAATTATGGAAATTGATTGCCGAACTGACAGATAAAAATTTTCCTTTTTCCTCGTACAATTAGGGATATGAATAGCAGTAAATATATCCAATGCGAGTGAATCGATGTATAGCATAGGTAGTTGCAAGTTGGTACGAAGACTTGAAGGTAACCTAACTAACAGCACGTTTTTTGCATGCGTAGTTTTCTATTTTCATCTTTTTAAATATTGCAGTTTGACTAATATATTAATACTTATCCTTTTAAATGCATGATATGTAGTGCATGTTTGGTGAGAATTCACCCCCTGCCACACACCTTTGAGGTGGCCTGCAGGGTATTATGTAGATGTGGATAGATGTAGATGAAGTTTGTGTGATTTAGTCAATTTCCGTTTTGTTCGTGTGTTTTGTATGGATTCTCTTGAGACAGATGTGTACCTGCACTTTTATAGCTGCAAAATCAAACGAATGTTGCACGGAAGATAATTGGAAATATTGGTAGTCGTTGAATGGTAGATGTATTCGAGATTTTGAATTAATTTTTTTAATTTAATACGCAATGAAATTTACTTGGATTTTGGATGGAGCTGCGTCATCCTAACTGAGCGGAAAGTCGCTTTCCATGTATAGAGATGTTGATGAAAGACTTGCCTATTTATCTGTCTGAGATTTGACTGTGTTGCCATATCATCTGAGCTAGGAATCGGGCAATTAGCAGATGCCTGAAACCTGGACAATTAGATCATTGGATTCTTCTTGTTCCCAGCTGTCTGACTTTGATATGTCAAATCAGGTTTCTAATACATAGGTGACTGAATCTTCGGAATCTTTGTTTTCATCATTATCATCGGTCAACAATCCTAGGATTGGTTTGACGCAGCCCTCCAATCGATTCTTCTATGGGTCAACCTCTTCTTATTGAGGTAATTCTTCTCTTTTACATCCTTCGCAACTTGTTCCATATATCTCATACGTGACCTGCCTTTTCCATTCTTCCCGTTAGCTTTTCCCTCGACGATTGTTTTCGTTAGGCCATCGTGTGTTAAGATATGACCGATTAAGTTATCCTGTCTTCTTTTTAGAGTTTTCAGCAGACTCTCTTTATTTTATTCAAATATATTCCCAGAATTCTGCAGCCATTTTCAACAACTATTGAGTGAAAATTTTGAAAATGTATCCAGCAAAATTTTACGGATCAAATCTAACATGTTCAAAAGTCTATCATAGGCACAGAAATCAACATCTCCCTCCAGTTTCTCTTCAAAGAGCGGAACTGATGGGGGGAAGGTTAAACGCGGTTGACCATTCTCACCATATCCCAGTTCTTATGAAGTGGGATAGTCTTCAAGCGATGAGAGGAGTTAAATATTAGAAATATTAAATCCTCATACCGTAATCTACATTTCAACGACGTTAAATTCGCAACTCTAAGAAACACAACCTCTTGAAAGGTTCAACAAATGGAATTCAGCCGAAGTTGCAACGATTCCCCTGTGGAATGTTTACTCAGAATTTTGTTTTAGCATGCGGAAGGACTCAAAATTGCGTCCTTACCGGCTGCGTGACCTCCTCTCTCTTCCTTGTAAATGGAACCAAAACCTCTTTAAGTGTTATTCGTGGAAACGGCCAGAACGTTGGTGAAGATATTTTATGAAGATAGTTTGTAGATGGCATTAAACGGGATGTTTCTTTCTACGACGAAAATATATTGCTTGCATAGAAATGTGGGTGTGTTCGTCACTGAATATTACGATGTTTTAACCAGTCTTTCCTTCTTTGAGAAAGAAGTTTATAAGATCGGTGGCGTTCAGCTTTTTTGGACTCACAAAGCCTTCTTTGTGCTATCACAGCGCGGAATCGTTTACCATGCATTGACGAATGAAACTTAAGTGAAGTTCTGCGAAAAATGTAGCATCACCAAAATATCCATTTAACTCACTTATACTGTGAATCCACCATTTTTATTTTGATTCATTAACTTGAATGTACTCTTAACGCTTAAACATATAATGATATCCAGTCTTATGGAGATAAACAGCTTTCTCGTTACTATAATTTACCCATTTTTGCTAACAGATAGCCATTTACCAGCTAGAGGTGACCACGAAACAATTTTCGTACTTTCTAAATGTTTTATGTCTTCAACCCAAAAATAGTCTTACCCGAGTTTAAAACTTTCCCGAAGCAAAAACAAACAGAAAAGGAAATTAATGGCATTCGGTTTATTCAAAGCAAGGGAAAATATTAATAATATAAAAATATTTATATATTAGTGCTCCGCGTTAGTTTTTTCAGATATTCTGAATATTATATTAATATTCCGGATATCCTGAATATTTCAGATACCCTGAACCATTAAACTTTCGCGGGTTTATAATTTAGAGCCGTCAACCAGACCAAGCCGAGACTCTCGACAGCTGAACCGCTGGGTTTCGAATCCGGAACCTCTGGATGGGAAACCAATACTCCAGTCAACAAACCAACTTGATCCCCTGAACGCATTACTTGTGGCACAAAGTGTAGAGGATAATTTCCGAATATAGTTCTTTTAGCTTTTTGCGTGAGTATTCGTGCAATTATTATGCCTCCATAGTTAATTGGTAGCTCGTGTTTATAAAACTATTGGTAACACTACCTCCATGCAAACATGGATTCAAAATCCAGGTGTTCTAATCACTGATTGTGAGCCATGAGCATTCCCTTACACTTCATTCGGTTATCTGCAATCGGTGACTGTAAACTCAATGGTGTTGGCCTTGTAAACATGTAATCTTTACGTGTATATTTGTTGATAGAAGTACGCATATCGATTTTGTGTGGATGGAAGGCTTACGCTCTGGATTTTTGCACATTTATTCAGACATGAATCATCCGCCCTCTCTTATCAAGATCTTCTGCGTCACGGTTTCGGCCTCCGATGAAACGTTTGGCAATTTTGCCTCGCGGTTCCGCGAACTCGCGTAAACATTGAGCCCGGTCCACCGGCAGGGCCGGTTTTTTGCACGCCCGACCCCAACTCGCTGCGACCATCCCCGCGGCAGTAATCCTGCCGGAAGCGACGCCGCCCTTGGATGGATCGCAAGGTCGAGGACGAGTCGCCCCACCTCCCCACGCCACAGCCAAATAAACGGAGGCTATCTAAACCCTGGAGCCAGCCACCACTCTCTCGACTCGGCGGAATCTTCGAAAGCAACAGCAAATCCGTTTCTTTCTTCCTCCTCGGGGAGGGGGGGGAGAAGGAGGGGGAGAAGGGCGGAGAAGGGCAGCTGCGGCCATGCAAGTCAATCCTCTTTGCGCTGCTGGGCTCAAATGCGCGGTATTTTGCTCGTGCCTGTCGGTGCGTGAAACGAACGCATGTGAAATTGCTTTCTTTCGCTGCAGTGAATTTGGAGAACGGGCTCTTACGGCTTAGCTGATATGCATGAAGAAACTAATGATTGAAAAGGGTTAACCATTCTTCCAAGTACCTGAAACGTACTTCTTCTCTTGCCGGAATTTTTTTCTCGTGGTTAAAAGCAAGCAATCTGCTTTCTAAAGTTAGCCAACTTTTGACTCTTCATATTGTATTCATTCATAGCAGTAAGATGACGATCGAAGAGAATTTATTAAGGCATATTATTATGCTGCACCTAAAATATTCTTATTCTCTCGCCAGAATTTGTTTTTCGGGTGGTTAAATGCTAACAACCTGAATACTTAAGTTTGCCAACTTCTGACTCTTCATATTGCATTCATTCTCAGCTGTAAGATGACGTTCGAAGAGAATTTATTAAGTTATATGCCTTAATAAATCCTATTCGATGCTATTATTGTCCTGAGGGACTTTTGACAGCAATTCCATGGCCGTTTTTATGTCAATATTTCTCAAACAGTTTTCAATGCAGCGTAAAAATAATTGGAGAACAAAATTAAGGAGGGTACCATTGCGTTGTTACCTCAAAACAGCTTACTTATGTGTTGCCCTAAAGGTAGACGTAAATTCCACCCGTAGAAACCAGGCCGACTTTTTATGATCAGAAACATGATAAATGTCAGCTGTGAAAATATTAAGAAGGCCCATTTCCTTTTTGGGACTCATTTCACCAACCGAAATGTTAAAATTACTGAGGTGAGAAGGTATATTAGAAAAGATAAGATAATCAGCAACAGATGTTCGAACTTACACCAGTTAATCGTCATTCGCAAGTAACGTGCTTGGCTACCCCGAGACTACCTTCCCCTATTCCTCAATTTTAGCCTCACCTATGGTATCTTTTATTGCATTACATACATTTAGAAAATTATCTTTCTTACTAAACATTACTCAATCATTATGAAATCTATCTATCTTTGTATCTATTGATACAAAGTACACGTGTAAATTGAGAAATACATTCTTGTTACAGCAATACAATATTGTTACAATCCCTCCACTTAGAATTGGTATTGTGTCATTAGTAATATCTAAGGTTATACAGTTAGATTCCCGTAATAACCTCGTTATGTTAAATATTTATGGTGTTTGCACGTTATGATCACCCATAATGCTGTTCTTCTGGAGGTAGAAATTAGACTCATTATTCTCCTAAAATAGCTTTGTGGACAAACGTTTACTAAACACACGATTTCTCAAAGTATATGTCCCTCCCAGATCTCGACAATAATCATAATGAAAGGACACTAACCTTACCTTCTAAAGCAATTATAACGGGCGGAAGTGGACAGTTAGGGCGTGAATGGCCAGTCGGGGCATGATTGGGCAGTAAATAGTTAAGCACCAATGGGACTGACTGTATTCCTAATAAGGTAGTCGCCCTCTAACCAAGGGTGGAATCTTTAGAAGGTCGTCTCAGAGTTGATGACACAGACAGCAGTGATACTGTGGGAGCGGAATTTTGCGTTTCAAATGAAGATAAGGGGTGATGGCATATATTTTTAGTCATTTATTTTATGCATCATTCCCCTCCTTGAATATTTAAAAAATCTTGCAGCACCATTGGTAAGCCTGTGCGTCCATTATGCCAGAGAATAGGCTCTGAGTGCACCCCTAGGCAGAGAGTGAGCCCCTGCCACACACCCTCGCGGTGGCTTGCAGGGTATCACGTAGATGTAGATGAGTATCACATTCAGTTATAAGATGAATATCATGTAACTTAAATTTAAAAAAATGTGTAGTAATGAATTTTTGGAAAAAGAATACTTCTCCACCTAGCACATACCCAATAAGTAATAATGAATTAAGAAACGTGGAATCAATTAAATATCTTGGAATGAGACTGACACATGACCTTTCCTGGGGTAAACACATACGTGAAATAATGGGTCAAGCTAACCGTAAACTGGGATTCGTCGAAAGAGTATTGGGTAAATGTGATGATCATGTACGAGAAATCAGCTACTTTTCCCTTGTTAGACCTCATTTGGAATATGCTGCCAGTGTATGGGATCACTACGAAATCGGTTTAATAATGAACTTGAACGTGTGCAGCGAAGATCGGCAAGATTTGTAAAGGGACGATACGATAATTATATTAGCGTAACCAGTCTATTAAATGAATTAAAATGAGAATCATTGTCAGATCGCAGGTTGAAATTTAGACTTAATCTCTTAAATAAATTCCAAGATAATATTTTCAGTGATGAACTGACTGATTCGGCAACTGCCGAACTGACAGATTCAAAATGTCCTTTTTCCCTCGTACAATTAGAGATACGAATAACGGTAAATATGTCCAATCGGAGGATAGCAATGGATAGCATTGGTAGCTGCATGTTGGTTGGAGTACTTAAAGCTAACCCTACAAACAGAATGTTTTTACATGCTTGCTTTGCAATGTCTATCTTTTTTAAATGGCGAAGTTCTGACTAGTATATTAATACTATTCCTTTTTTATGCATGATATGTAGTGATGTTTGGTGGGAAAAATCACCCCCTGCCACACACCTTTGTGGTGGCTTGCAAGGTATTATTTAGATGTAGATGTAACCTATTCCTGGAGTCTAAAGCAACACAGTGCCAAATGGAGCTGAAGTGGGAGGAATAACAAATGAGAGAAAAATAGCAAATCGATATCAGTATCAAAAAGCAAAAATAGAGCTTACTTGGAAGATTGTTTGTTCAGTGTTACTAAACTGATACTATATCTACATCTATGCAATACCCTGAAAGCCACCGCGAGAGTGTGTGGAAGGGGGTGAAGATCACCAAATATGCACTTTTGACATGCGACTGGGCTACTACATGGAAAAATGTTAAATAATAGGGTCGCATACAGCTAGATGGTTAGTCTACATAGTAATAAAGGGATTGTTTGGTAATACCTGCATCATGCACTACAGACTACTCTAATAATATTTCACCTACCTATCCCTTTGCTATGCTGCCTATTGTGTTCGCTTATAGTAGTTACGGAGGAAAATGACATTTTGAATCTATCAATACGACAATCTATCGCTCTAGTCTTATTTATCTGGTCGAATCTAGCATAATACGCTGGGGTTCTTAATATATTCCTAACATCATCTGTGAACAAATCGGTTTCACCAATTTGACATGCAAACAAGCAACTATAGTGTCTCATGCAACTACTATAGATTGTTAGTAACTCTAGTATTTGAGGGATTAATTCATGCATCATGCACTACAGAATACTCTAAAATAAAATATTTCTCCTACCTATCCCTTTGCTATGCTGCCTATTGTGTTCTCTTATAGTACGGGGGAAAAATGACATTTTTAATCTATCAATAATCAAATATATGCAAACGCCAGGAATATTACTCCTGAGGGATATTCGTATTTTCATAGAAAATGCATTTAAACATGCAGATGTTCATAGAAAATAGAAAAATGTATTCAAGAGTTGAAATTTTTGTATTTACACTTAAAAGGGAGATAATTACTACTCGTTTCAGTTTCTAATGGAGATTGATCAGAAATTTTTGAGAGCTCGTATAAATGTTTTGTTTATGGAGTAATTGAAATTCAGGGGGACTAAATTCAACAGTATTTTGCTTGATTAAGGAGAACCTTTTCACCCTCATATACGGTATACTGTATGTGGTCTTGCTAAAAACGATATTTTAATTGGTAAAATAGATGTTTATAATGTTACAGTCGGTATTTTTATCGCAAAAGTCGTCATTTTCATTGAAAAAATCGTTCAGTCATTCAGTCGTTCAGTTCAGTTTTCTAGCCTTTACAACAACTGTAAACTGACAAGCTAGCAGTGTTCCTTTAAATTTTACGTAAAAATTTCGTCACATGAATTGGTTACAAAACAGTTTTTAAAAATGGCTGCACATCAATTCATTGTCATTTTTTTCCACCCGTTTGTCGGGACACACTCTCATGTGAGGTCACTGACTTGTATTGCGTAATTCATTCACGAATACGCAAGCGTCCACAGCTCTCTTTCCGCCAGTTCCACCCCGTTCTGTAAACAAATTTCGTACACAAAAACCAGCAATAAACCAATTGATTCCCAGTAGGGGAAATATTGCTTAAGTCTTCAACCTTGGAGAAGTAATCTTCCCCAATTAGGAGTTGCGGTAAATGACAAATTTGGTCTCAGACGGACGTAACCATCTCTCTTGGTCTTCCTGATGACCTTGAGTGAACCGAAACTTTGAATGTATATATGTTCCCATATAATTATAGCCTGGATAAATTAAATTTGCTTTCTTGTCAATATAATCATTCTACTCTATCAAAAATACGGGGAAAAATATTTGCTACTCACAAGCCACAGATAGAGCCAAGCGATAGAGCGATCCTATAAAATTAGTTACACGAAGATCGAAAGCGTTGAAACAATAAGGTATTTAGGTGTAACAATCACTAAAGATTTATCGTGGGGAAGACACATCCGGGTAATATGCGGCCGAGCGAAGATAGAGCTAGGATTTATAAAAAGAGTACATGGGAAATGTGATGAGAAGATAAAAGAGCGATGTTACTTTTCACTAGTTAGGCCTCAACTTGAGTATGTAGCCAATGTATGGGATCCGAATGAATTAGGTTTGACCAGAGAACTAGACAGTGTGCAGCGTAGAGCAGCTAGGTTCGTTAAAAGGTGTTACGATAGGTTAAGTAGTGTTTCAGAATTAATACAAGAATTAGGGTGGGAATCATTATCCGAGCGTAGGTTAAGGTACAGATTAAATCTATTAGAGAAATTTCAATCGGATAGCTTTAATGAAGATGTTAGGCACATATTAAAAACACCAGCGTATTATGCTAGGTTTGATCAGATTAACAAGATTGGGGAGATAGATTGTCGTACCGATAGATTTAAAATGCCATTTTTCCCGTGTACCATATGAGAGAACAGAATAGGCAGCTTAGCAAAGGGATGGGTAGGTGAAATATAGTCAGAGTAGTCTGTAGTGCATGATGCATGTATTAATCCCTTAAATAGTATAGTTACTAACAATCTGGTTGTATGAGCCCTATAGTTGCTTGTTTGCATGTCGGTAGTGCATGTTTAGTGGTCTTCACCCCCCGCCACACACCCTAGCGGTAGCTTTATCGTATCGTTTAGATGTAGATGTCAGCAATCTTGCCATAATACGTGTTAATAAATGAATTATGTATAGTTTCGCTAATTACACATCTTCAAGCTCCACAACTAGGCTGAACAGACCTGCGCATACATCTTGAGAGAATGAATACTAGCGCGTCTTAAGTGAATTGCTAACAAATTTTATTTACATCTTAAATTTTCCCCTGCCAAATATCAGCCCATTCCGATATTTTCACGTCTATTATTTTTTTATTGACAAGTGTAAATTTACGAAGGCTGCTGCCTAGTCGTAGCCGTACCACAAATGACATTCATTCAAAAGCAACGGTCGTCCAGCATTCCAAGATTGCAACGCCTCGGCACGCCCCTGCCCGTCTATCCCCCCAGCATTCGCTCATCTCTTATTCTATGCTTTGGAAAACGACTTCGTCGATTAGATAAATTACCACGAAGTCACTCATCCCTCTTTTCACTATATATCCAGCCCATGCCCATCTCTAGTTTCTAAGATGCTTCCTTGGAGCGCGAAGACATTCATTTAACGGGTAGTTCAAATCACTTTCCGGTGAATGTTAAAATTCGAATGCATCCTGTTCTAAAGTTTCGAGCTGGGGTCCTGCTGGACCGTTATGAGGACTGTTTTCCATTTTTCTCATTAATTTTCCGTTATTCGGCTGCATAAAAACTTACCTTGAAGCGTCAATTCTCTCTCCTCACCGTACCCAGAAATCAAGTCAATTTGGTAGCAAATTTCGATTTCATCTAGTCTCCAAGACACGTTCAACCGGGAGCAGTCGCACGCTCTTTGAGTAAACGTTATGATCTCTTAATCTCTATTGCTCGCAAACGTTGAGTACTGTCAATAACTTGAACTGCAAACGTGTGTCTAAATAATTACAGGGAAGATAAGAAGATCGCCAATGCTAATCTACATCTACATAATACCCTGCAAGCCACCACAAAGTTGTGTGGCAGGGGGTGATTTCTCACCAAACATGCACTACATATAATGCATAAAAAAGGAATAGTATTAATACACTAGTCAGAACTTCACTATTTAAAAAAGATAGAAATTGCAAAGCAAACATGCAAAAAAATTCTGTTATTAGGGTTAGCTTGAAGTACTCATACCAACATGCACTTAAATCATATCCTATAAAGTAAAATTAACTCTATAAAAATGAATGTAACTCTCATCAAATACAGCATTTTAACAATACCGGGTAGTTAGCTCTTTTGCTCCAGAAAATTACCTGCCCAGCCAATTATGCTGAATTGAGACTACCCAACTCATTTATATATCAGATGAACGGTACGATAAATCTGATGAAGTAAACCTGAAAAAGCCACAGTTCGATGAAGAAGTTGAACGTTGAATTTTAAGTCCTCAGTAGAAATCAATGTCCTGGACTATCAATGGAAATGTATTGTTAATTCAAATTGACCTAGTATGTACTAGAATTTTAATTTAGTAGAGCCTTTGAATATTTTACGCCTTAATTACCAATCGGCATGCAATAGGTGTGAATTAATTCGGTTGAGCACTTTCTTCAGATGTAACATAGACTACTCTCGCTCATAGGTAGAGATAATTTATCAGGCGCCGCCATAAATATGAAAATTTTCATTTAATACCTTGTCAAGGGCCTAATTTTTCAACGTTATCCCACCAATCCACCTTAGGAAGGAGAGAGGCTGGAGTAAGTAGCAAGGCGGCCGCAGTGGCGTCAGGTTTGTATAGCCCGGCCTCACAACCCAAAGGTTTTGAGTTCGATTCCGGCCTCGGACGTGTTTGTCTTGGAATTGCTCACATATAGCATTCATAGGAATTTAAGTTAAGAGATTATGTCTGAATCCAACCCTCGGTCTGAAAATGATTCCCATTTTAGTTCATCTAATAGACTGGTTACGATGATTTAGTTATCATACCGTCACTTAATAAATCTTGCCGATCTTCGCTGCACATACTCCAGTTCATTACTTAAGCCTATGTCGATGATTAAAACACAGATGCAGTTAGGTAAACCGTGAGATATAACCCCAGCAATCGTATTGCCTTAAAATCTAATCCTGCATAACTAGCTAGTTCATTCATGGGGATGGGATTCCCCAAGACTGACATTGGATATGCTTGTGATGGCAGGCTGTGAGGAAGAAAAATGTTGCACGGGATGAATGCCAAACAGCGTAAATCAGGAAAAAATTGATACTTCATAATAACTATTTGTATTGAAGCGGGTTTGGAATCATACAGTGAGCGTAAGAGGCTATATTTTCTGCGCATAGATTGGAAAAATCATCATAGCCGTTGTAAGTGAAAGAACCCTTTTTTCAACAATCACAGGATTTTTTTTTGATTTCGTAAAAATGGTAGTTTTTGGTCATGAATCACTCCATCATAATCATGTAGTAAACTTTTTCTCTATATGTATGAACCTGTACTTATGTTCACCCATAATACCTGCAAGGGGTGCAAATATATATTATCATAAATTTCAGAATATATGATAATATATTTGAAAATGAATGTGATGCACTGTCACAGAATATATAACCACGCTAGAGTTCAATGAAATGGTGACCCATTCATGAACTGGCAGTGCTAGTCGGCAAGCAAATGGTGGGGAGAAGGACCAAGTCCAAAAATAAGTGTAATTATATCTCTGCATCTATTTGGCTAAATTTGTCGAGTCTCCTCACGGCCTCCTCGCTGAAGACTTGGCTGCCTCTTTGCGAGATTACTTGTGATAAGATGTGTGCCGCTTCAAGGATTGATGGGTGTCATTCTAAAGGTCTGAAATATCATCAAAATAAGCTTCCAACAAGCGAAGCTCGGGTGATGGACTCTCCTTTGCCTTCCCCTTCCACACACCATCGTTCTATATTAGCGTAACCAGTCTATTAAATGAATTGAAATGGGAATCATTGTCAGATCGCAGGTTGAAATTTAGACTTAATCTCTTAAACAAATTCCAAGGCAATATTTTCAGTGATGACGTTAAAAATATTTTACGAACCCCAACTTACTATGGCAGACTGGACCATAATCATAAAATTAGAGAAATTGATTGCTGAACTGACCGATTGTGTACGAGAAATCACCTACTTTTCCCTTGTTAGACCTCATTTGGAATATGCTGCCAGTGTATGGGATCCCTACGAAATCGGTCTAAGTAATGAACTTGAACGTGTGCAGCGAAGATCGGCAAGATTTGTAAAGGCACGATACGATAATTATATTAGCGTAACCAGTCTATTAAATGAATTGAAATGGGAATCATTGTCAGATCGCAGGTTGAAATTTAGACTTAATCTCTTCCACAAATTCCAAGGCAATATTTTCAGTGATGATGTTAAAAATATTTTACGAACCCCAACTTACTATGGCAGACTGGACCATAATCATAAAGTTAGAGAAATTGATTGCCGAACTGACCGATTCAAAATGTCCTTTTTCCCTCGCACAATAAGAGATACGAATAACGGTAAATATGTCCTATCGGAGAGTAGCAATGAATAGCATTGGTAGCTGCATGTTGGTATGAGTACTTAAAGCTAACCCTACTAACAGAATGTTTTTGCATGTTTTCTTTGCAATTTCTATCTTTTTTAAATAGTGTAGTTCTGACTACTATATTAATACTATTCCTTTTTTATGCATGATATGTAGTGCACGTTTGGTGAGCAATCACCCCCTGCCACACACCCTTGTGGTGGCTTGCAGGGTATTATGTAGATAGATAGATAGATTCAAAATGTCCTTTTTCCCTCGTACAATTAGAGATACGAATAACGGTAAATATGTCCTATCGGAGAGTAGCAATGAATAGCATTGGTAGCTGCATGTTGGTATGAGTACTTAAAGCTAACCCTACTAACATAATGTTTTTGCATGTTTGCTTTGCAATTTCTATCTTTTTTAAATAGTGTAGTTCTGACTACTATATTAATACAATTCCTTTTTTATGCATGATATGTAGTGCATGTTTGGTGAGAAATCACCCCCTGCCACACACCCTTGTGGTGGCTTGCAGGGTATTATGTAGATGTAGATAGATAGATGTAGATGTTCGATCGGTCATCTCTCGCCTTTCGAACCCCAGACGCGCGTTTCCCTACTCTGATATCTATTTAAAAAATTTTATTGCTCTTTGAGGATAATACTTGGCCAATAATTAATGTTCAAAACTATTAATTACTTAGCAGTGGTATTGTAGTTTTGGAATTGTAATGAAACTATAATGAATTAAGCGGAGTATATAGATTATTTTTTGAAAATCCTAAAATGTAAATCTAGTTTATTTTTCCAGGAGTTCTGGCGGAATTATATGGATAACTGTTGGCAACACTGGTGACGGGAGTGATCCCCAACCACCTATTAGCATGCGCTATCGTCACCTACGCAATTCTATTGCAAGTAACTTCATCAATTGTTTTGGTGTTATGGTAAATCGGTGCATCGAAGTTTAGAACAGTAGCCTCACAGGAAAATACGCCACTAACTTCAAATGTCATCGTTCTATGTGCACCCCGCCCAAAATCTCATACAAATATTGTTGATATAATTCTAATCATGTTAGGGTTGCCGAAAGTAGTTCCACTTTCAAGTTGTTCGGCAAAAGTTTCAACCAAGCATGCAAAATTAGCGCAAAGTCACTTTATCTGATCAAGCACCCAAGCACTTCCCATCTTATATAATATCGTACCATATTCAGCGCGGGAAATACGTTACTTTTAATCACTCCGTCCTGCTATCTATCTTTCTAATTTAATCCCTAAGATCTAACCTACCATAGTGTGTAGGAAGGAGTTTTCAGTGACCTTCTATATGTGCAATAGACTTCTTAATTTAGAAGTGGATATCGAGATGTAACGTCCGCCCTAGCAACCTAAGGGTTGCAGATGCGGATCCCGCCTCGGGCACGTGCTTGTCTTCGGATTAGGCCTTAGATTAAGTTAGGTAAGACGGTGGGATATAGCCATAGGAGTTGGAAGTGCCCAGAGGCCTAATTCATGGACATTGACGTCCGTTGTCTCGCTTTCTGATGCGTACACCAACAAGGGTGATCATTTCGTCTGGAGGGGCGTGTCCCTTCGGTGGTGCTTGCGGTCTTCAAGACTAGCCGCGGCCGCCAACGGATGAAAGTAGTCTTGGTGCTTGCTGGGGAAATACGCATGACTGTCTCGCACCTTATGATTCACATCGTTTGCCGCGTTGCAGTTGTTTTCTTAATTCTTTTTTTTTCTAAAGGCTAGCTGCGTTAACAGTTACTCGCATTTCTCCCGCATGCACCGATCCCTTCTCCTCCAGCTAGTGCTCCATGCAAAGAAGGTCAGTCGCCGTATTATGCATTCAAAACCCAATTTAGCTGGAAATTGTTCTGCGTCCTATCCGATGATCTCCCGTTAGCCCCCTGGCGCGGCGGGGGAGGACAGGAAGCACCGGTAAGCCCCTTCAGCCCCACACCGGTGCCGCCAATTACGAAGCTTCCGGAGAAGGCCCCCGACTCCCCAACGAAGGGCGGGGGTGCAAGGGAACCCCTCCGCCCTCGCAGGGGTCATTGTCTCCCCGAGGGCGAAATCGCGCAGCTATTCTCCTGGAGGCGGAGACTAAGAGTCGCAATGAATTCCTACGAAGGACGCGTTGCTAATGTTTTTCCTCAGAGGCCAGTAACATCCCCAAGCTCAACTCGAAGTCACTAGCATCAATGTAGGGTGTTTACCTTTCCATAAGCCGTCTTTTCTTCCCCGAGAAGGTATAGTGTCAGCACATTATAGAACTTGCTGGAGGCATCGGAAGGAAGAGATTCTAGGATTTGAATGCTAGGCCGCCAGTCAGTATCTCAACGCTCTATCCTCTTGGCTACCGTCTTTCAGAGTCAATAAAACTGCTGCACTCAGGGATGGGGTTAGTTCGCACACCATGCCATGGTGACTACAGTACCGGCCTCCTATCCTGAGGGTCCGGGTTCGCAATCCAGGTTAGTTAGTTATTTAGGGGAGGCGACCGATAACTAAGGTCATTTGCGACATTTAAGATGTGCCATTTGGGTAATGGTAGGAACATTTCAGGTAACGGAGGAAAGGTGGAGAGAAAACCTGCGTCGGCATTAGCCTTCTTTAAAAGACAGGCGCCAAAGGGACCACGGTTTAACGTCCCATACAACGGACGGAGTACTGCACTTGAAATACCCTCCACGAGACACTCAAGCCGGAATCGGTTTGCCACTGAAAAATCAGCCACTTCCGAGAACCGAACCCGGGTCTTCGGGATGAGAGACCATTACTCTATCCACCACACCAACCGAATCACCTCCGCAATCCTGATGAGGCAGATTTTACATTGGTGTACCGGATCCCACTTGGGACTGTGTGAGGAGGACTTCGAGTTCAACAGCCCAAAAGTCGGATGGGGCCCTTTTAAACCGTGCACTTCTCGGCGCCTTTTGTTAAGAGTATGTTAACGCCGACGTAGGGTTCCTTTCTCCGTTACCTGAAAAAGGCATCAGTCCCCAGGTGCCAATACCATAGCAGCCGGCG
Organism: Platycnemis pennipes; assembly: GCA_933228895.1. Taxonomy (NCBI): domain Eukaryota; kingdom Metazoa; phylum Arthropoda; class Insecta; order Odonata; family Platycnemididae; genus Platycnemis; species Platycnemis pennipes. The sequence continues at coordinate 139,880,632 of OW121849.1, read as the reverse complement.
GTTCGCAATCGGTGTCTGTAACACCGGAAATCAAATGTCGCGTAGAATTTAACTCCAGACACCGAGTGGTCCAGGGCTTAAGGCCCCAATTGACTGATGGAGTACTGAACTCAAAATACATTCCGCGGAGAAAAGGAGGTAAGGACCTATATTCCGCTAAAAATCCTTGCCATTTTCGAATTTTGAACTCAGAACCTCGGGGCGGGAGGTTAGTCCAATGTACTGACATCACCCCTTCCTCGCATAGTTTCAACTATAGCGGTATGTTTTAAAATGACATGGATAAGTTATGATAAGGTAATTTATCTTGGCTCATAACGTTGCAATTGAGCTTTTTGTACTTAAGTCGTTACTTAATTACGAGTACAATAGCTGACCACTTAACTTGGTTAGTAACGTGCTGGTCTGGAAACAAAGGTTACGGGATTCAAAGCCCTCTCTTAGGGCATGGATGATGTGTTTGTCCTTGGATTAAGGGCTTAGGTTATATGGTGCGGTAATGACAGCTACATTTACATCTACGCATTACCCTGCAAGCCACCGCGAGGGTGTGTGGCAGGGGGAGAAGATCACCAAGCGTGCACTATTGACATGCAAACAAGCTACTGTAGGGTCTCATGCAACTACATTGTTAGTAACTCTAGTATTTAAGGGATTAATACATGCATCATGTACTACCGACTACTCTAAAATAAAATATTTCCCCTACCTATCCATTTGATATGCTGCCTATTGAGTTCTCTTATAGTATGGGGGAAAATGCAATTTTGAATCTATCAGTACGACAATCTATCTCTCTAATCTTATTTATCTGGTCGAATCTAGTATAATACGCTGGTGTTTTTAATATGTTCCTAACATCTTCAGTAAAGCTATCCGATTGAAATTTCTCTAATAGATTTAATCTGCATTAACCTACGCTCTGATAATGATTCCTACCCTAATTCTTGTATAAATTCTGATACACTATTCAAAGTATCGTAACACCTTTTAACCTAGCTGCTCTACGCTGCACACTGTCTAGTTCTCAGAACAAATGCATTTCATTCTGATCCCATACACTGGCTACATACTCAAGGTGGGGCCTAACTAGTGAAAAGTAACATCACTACTTGACCTTAGCCGTCGAAGCACCTATAACTCAAGACTAATGTTACTGCTTAGCTGCATTAAATTGTTTCCGGAGGAAAGTCTGATTTGCCTGAAGAGAATACCGCAGGGGGCGCTGGCGTCCACATCCACCGCGCCCGGCAGCATCCATGCCACTCCTCGCTCCCTCTGCTCATTGCTGAACGCCAAACATCCGCCAAAAGTGCAGAATCCGCATAACTTTCCGCCTGCAAGCATACTTCCCATCCACTGAATTGAATAACATTTCTTTTTTCTTACCTTGTGATATGTTAGTTCACCTCTTGAATAAGTCACATGATGACATATTTTCAGCGCCTCCACGAATCAAAGGTGGCCTCGCAAAAATCCACCATACCACATTTCCATACAAACTTTAAGTATACGTCACACATTTTATACTTAAACTGCTGATCAATTTAAATGCGAAGAATTTTATAGCTACATAAATGGATTAACATTAAGAATCCTTCCAAGTTTGAAGAGATCGTTTAACGCCCAAACCATGGTGGTGTTCCAATAAAATTTGTTTGTAATTAAAGTACTCGTCAACATGTCTGTTTGTCGAAAAATATAGGATTACTGCCTTGAATTTTAACTCGTCCAAGTCCAAATGTCACAGGCAATACATCATACTATAAACGGCATAAAAATATATGTGCGGCAATGGACCCGTCAACTTTGTTAATTTAATCACAAAAATACTCTGAAACATGTTTTAATTGTTTCAAATGTTTGTCTCAATTGTATGAAACTCTTAGGTAATTAAGTGGAGATATTAATGCGCAGTACTCTCTAAAGGCCGCTTTACACGATACAATTTTTTGCACAATTTCTTGTACAAACTCTTGTATAGACTGAACGAAATTGTATGTTTGTCTGAATGGAATTAGAACACGTTCTATTTCCCGTGCAGTCATTCAGACAATCGCACAAGTTTTCGTACAATTTGCCGCTTTACACGGTACAATTTCCTCATGCAAGAGTTTGTACAAGAAATTGTACGAAAAATTGTATCGTGTAAAGCGGCCTTAACGAAAACTTCTGTTACCCTTGAAAGATAAAATAACATTAAATTCTTAAGTGCGGCTGCAGTATTAATTGCAGTATTTGTTTTTGTAGTATTTTACACCACCTTCCTAAGAACTTCTGGATTAAAGTCTCAAATACGGCTGCAGTATTCATTTATTATACAACGAATCGATTGTACTGTTGGATGGAAAAAAATCAAATAAAACCTAAGACACCTACCTAAACGAGTAAATGGTCTTAAATAATGTATCTACATCTATATAATACCCTGCAAGCAACCGCAAGGGCGAGACAAAAGGGGGGACGAGATAAAAGTAATAATCTAGGGTATGCAGGTATAAGAAGGGGATCTGTTCGGGTGGAATATTGCGAGGTACACAGAGTACCCCACGAATCCCTATCGAGGATGAGTGGCAGGGGGTGAACAATCACCAGGGGTGGGTGCGTTTGAAACCTTCGGGATTATCTCGAATTGGTAACCAAGTGGTACAAACACGAATGGTTTGAAAATTTAGTGTGTCTGAACCACTCGTTACAATATCATTTATTGTTTTCACTCGGGTTTTTCTCATCTGTCTCGACCATACAGCCCCCAGATGAGAACACAAGTGTAAACAATGAATATGATAGTAATGAGCGATTCAGATACACCAAATTTGCTAACAATTCGTGTTTGTACCACGTGACTCCTTGGTTACCTATTCGAGATAATACCGACGGTTTCAAACACACCCCCCTGGGCATGCATTTGCAATCAATTACATTTGCAGGTATGCAAAAGTACTGGTCCGTGCATGCACTACTCATATGTAACTGATTGTGAGATGTCACTACTTTGCAAAATATATCATGTGTATTCATGTTGTTGGTTATGTTAATAGCAATGATTATTTAGTTACTTGGGCTCGTGCCCTGGATAAAAATAGTCCAATTTAGCGATGAGCATCACGCAGAGAGGTACTGCAGCAAAAGAGAAACGCGGTCAACTATGTAATCCCATAGGAATGCAGCCATCCCCCGATGCATCGGCCAAGGGAGCCATTTTTGAGAGCGGGAATCGCGTCGTAAGCGGCCAAGGTGCAGGTGGGGGCACGGCTCCTCAACCAGACGGTTTGATAATGTTAAGTGAATGCCGCCCCTGAGGCTCTGAAGCGACGACCTTTGACCCTGACACCCCACTGACCCAACTCCGCGCTCCCTCCCCTCTTCCGCCCACCCTTTCCCTCCGCACCCACTCCAAGGGGTCCTCTGGGGTCACCGCTCCATCCTGTTCATGAGCGCCGAAACACCTCGGGGAAATAATAGGCCATTGCTAAGAGGGGTGAATCGTTTTGACCGGTTCGCAATCAGAAAAACTTAAACGAATACACGGAGCTCTACGGGCGACGAAGCGAAAAACTAAACTGGCCGTGAGAATTTTTCGCTTCGTTGGTAATGAAAGAATGTGCTTGGTCAGCGGGTATGGTGAGGTAAATATCATATCCAAATTGGCTGTACAAATAGCATTGAGTGTTTCCATAGAACGGTCTATTGTTTCGTGTCCACATTCATGTTGATTCATGCTTTAAAATGGCGGCTAAGAGTTTTCCTCGCGGAAATTCGCTGCCATTTACTTCTGGTGTGTATTGGTGATTTGTCCTTCAGTATAACGGTGTGGATAGGGTTAGAATCACTGCTGCTTCTTTAAGAGGCTGTTGCCAAATGAGATTGGTAGTTAGAGAATGGCAACCGATCAGAGTGAGAAAAAACCTATTAACAGGAGTAATGGTAAATACAAAATAAAACTGGCAAGGAGTGCGGTGATCCTCTGGTGCGAAATGTTCCCAGTATTCTAATCCGTTAATTGCGATTTAGGAGCGGATCACGAGTAACAGCTGAAGGGAAGCCACCCTATGCTTTGACGCGGCTTCGCTGGTGATGTAGGGGTCCAAGACTGAGTTTAGTGATGAAAGACAGACTGTCAAAGCCGAGATGACGCAGTCCGTTTCGAGACAACGACAGACCAACTGATAACGTATCCTTGGACAAATCTTAAGAATCCCCTTCCGTCATTGTCAGGGAAAGTCGGAAATGGGGTAGCGGATAATCCAAAAATTGGAGTAGCTAGTCACCGTGAGAAGAGAATTCCGGAACACATACAGCGACTCTGAGGTAATAACACACACCTTTATGGTGGCTTGCAGGGTATTATGTAGATTTAATAAGTGAGGTAGAATAATCGTATGGCGGAGAAAAGAATGCATGTTTCATCAAGAGTTCAATATAAGTAAATAAATACAGTAAAATAAAGGCAGTCAAATGGTATTGACGAAAATGTACTTGTCAATATTCATTCTGTATCTACGCAGTTAAAATGAATAATTTTTTCAATCCTTTTTGTAACGAATTTACCAAAAGTGCCGATTCCGATACATGAGTCACCGGACAGCAGCATTAGCCTCGTGGACAGTATGAGTGCTGAATTTTCGGTCTTGGTGTTACTTCGCTTGGTCTGAGGTGATCATAATGGAGCACAAACGTCTTTACATAACTTAATACTATTTGCAGCCTCAGGGTTTATTTCTGGTGCACTCTGGAGTAAAGAGAAAGTTACTTTTGACGCACCGAAATTCTACTTATGAAGGTAAGATCTATTAGTCATCAACAGTGTGAATATCACAAATTAGCGTATAGCAATCAGTATGCAAATGTAGTATGGTCTTCTCTTTTAAGTGCAATGGAACGTGTTTGTTCCAACTCCACTTGCCTCATGAATCAATGGCAGTCCACACTCATCTGCATTAGCATTGGATATGATTCTTCCCCAATTTTCACGTATGTAGCATCTCCTAATTGTTTCACTCGATGGGAAACTCCCTCTGCAAAACACGAACAAAAGAGGCTACCCAAATCTCACTTTACACGAAACTTTTTCACGGCTCTTTTTAAGGTATTCTGGACAGGAATGGCATTAGCACCAAGCAAATAGTATAAAGCCTTATAACAGACGTAGGCCAAATTGACTCTATTTTAACCTTGATTTTTGTCTTGGGATGTGTAAGTAATGTCATTTATTGTACTATTAGCATTATTTCTGGTTATCTGTCACATAAATTCTTGCTAATAATTTATGGCTATTTCTGGCACATAAATTATTAAACAGTGGCATGAAATTGGCCGTACGGGATCCCAGCGAAAAGAGATCCACTGCAATTAAAAATAGGATAGCAATTGCGAATCGGAGGTTGGAGCCCTGGGAATATCATTCGTAATTTTACGTTCAACAATGACGTTTTGAACAAAAGCATATGAAAGGATGACCAGATGCAAGAGTGCATGCTATTGTAAACAATTGAGAGCCACGATAAAGAAATTTACGAGTAACAGAAACAGTAGAGAGAATTAGGAGAGTTATGTACTTGTGATAATTGATATCAGAGAGCCTCCATTTTTTACATGCATTTGCCGAAATTATGTACTCAAGGTGTATTGAGGATATCGAGAGTAGACGAATAAAAGCAGACTGAAAAATAATTATATTCATGGTACAAGTTAAATTTGATACGACCAATAGAGAAGTACTAAATATTAATAACCCTCCCTACCAATGGATTACGACATTGAGTGGGTTTTCTCCCAAGTTTCAATACATAAATCCTATAATTAGAGCTGAAATTGTAGGTGAATGTCAATGAAATGACAGTCTCAACCGTTAGAGTCAGCCACGTCAAATGAATTGAAGGGCAGGAGCAATCTGTATCTTATTATACTTATAACGTACTTATTTTCAAAAGTAATTAATATTCGTATTTCCTTGATACTTAAAACAATGGTTGTAGCCCTTTCTCTGCTAATTAATGCCATGTCCGAATCGAATCCAATTGGCTTTGCGAGATCCCCACTCACTTTTAGTCCAACTTCAAGCTAGTCCCAGATACTTCAGCTCCTCTCCTGACTTGGATCCTTGATCATTATACGGTCCCAATGGGAACTGCCTTGAATTACAGCGAAGGTAACGTAAAAGTTGGAGAGGAGAACAAGGAGAAGAATAATTGCTGGTATCGGGAGAGGAGTATATACAGAAGTGCGTTGTGTCAAACTAAGACAAGGGACGAAGGATTGAAGAGAGGAAATAGAAGAGAAAGAAAGATGGAGGAAGAATTTGCGGTGTCATATCCAGAGACTCTGGGGACAAGGATAAGAATATGCACAACTGCGAAGATAGATATCCATTGGAAGGCAAAAAAGTAAAAAAAAACAGTAACAGTTTTGTGTAATAGAGAGACTGAACAAGATATTAGCGGCATCAGCACACTTAAGCGTTCATTTTCTCAATGCGTCTATTAGCCGGCACAACTCATTCGCCATTTCTCTTCAAGAATGCCATCTCCTCACTTCTTTTTCCAGGATTACTATATTTTCTTTCTTCGAGCCCGGTAAACATTATTCATCCCGAAGGATTTGGTGTTTTCCTGGCGTTTAATATGAGTGTAGCCCTCGGGTGCATGGTTCTTCACCTAGGTGCACTGCTGGATTACCCGAGGGAACTTCACTTTCCTTCACTGATGCCCCGTTTACACTACTAGCTTTTTACGATGGTAAGGCTTGCCATGGTTGGAAATTGGCCGTGTGAACGCAAGTTGCCACTAACCCTAGTAAACTTTCCTACCACGCTTTAGTTACTATGGTTGGCGTTAATCACTGGTATTTTCATCTACATCTACATAATACCCTGCAAGCCACCACAAGGGTGTGTGGCAGGGGGTGATTGCTCACCAAACATGCACTACATATCATGCATAAAAAAGGAATAGTATTAATATAGTAGTCAGAACTACACTATTTAAAAAGATAGAAATTGCAAAGAAAACATGCAGAAACATTCTGTTAGTAGGGTTAGCTTTAAGTACTCATACCAACATGCAGCTACCAATGCTATTCATTGCTACTCTCCGATAGGACATATTTACCGTTATTCGTATCTCTTATTGTGCGAGGGAAAAAGGACATTTTGAATCGGTCAGTTCGGCAATCAATTTCTCTAACTTTATGATTATGGTCCAGTCTGCCATAGTAAGTTGGGGTTCGTAAAATATTTTTAACATCATCACTGAAAATATTGCCTTGGAATTTGTGGAAGAGATTAAGTCTAAATTTCAACCTGCGATCTGACAATGATTCCCATTTCAATTCATTTAATAGACTGGTTACGCTAATATAATTATCGTATCGTCCCTTTACAAATCTTGCCGATCTTCGCTGCACACGTTCAAGTTCATTACTTAGACCGATTTCGTAGGGATCCCATACACTGGCAGCATATTCCAAATGAGGTCTTACAAGGGAAAAGTAACTGATTTCTCGTACATGATCGTCACATTTACCCAATACTCTTTTAATGAAATCCAGTTTGCGATTCACTTGACCCATTATTTCACGAATGTGTTTACCCCAGGAAAGATCATTTGTCAGTCTTATTCCAAGATATTTAATGGATTCCACGTTTGTTAATTCATTATTACTTATTTTGTAAGTGGTAGGAGGAGAGCTATTCTTTTTCCAAAAATTCATTACAAGACATTTCTTAAAGTTTAATTCTAACTGCCATGTATCACACCAAGTTTCAATTGCTTGCAGGTCAATATTTAAATATTCTTTATCGTTCGGGCATAGAATTTCCCTGTACACTACTGCGTCATCGGCAAATAGACGAAGCTTACTTTTTACCACCTTTTGGATATCATTAATATACAAAAGGAATAGGAGTGGACCTATCACACTACCTTGTGGGACACCCGAAGTGACTTTAATTGCCGGTGAGGAAACACCGTCCAAAACAACCCTTTGAACCCGATCATGCAGAAAATCATTAATCCATGATAGAATGTTACTGTCTAACCCATAAGATTTTAACTTCAAAATTAGTGTGCTGTGAGAAACCTTGTCAAAAGCCTTCTTGAAGTCGAGAAATATAGCATCCACTGGAATATTATTTTCGCCAGAAACTAAAATATCGTGGGAAAAGAGAGCAAGTTGGGTTTCACACGATCTGCTCTTTCGGAAGCCATGCTGGACATTGGACAATAAATTCTGGCTATCTAGGTGTCCCATGACTGAACTGACAATATATTTTAAGAGCGTGTGAACGCAAGTAATAGTAGAAAGAAGGCTTGTTTTGAAAATGGAAATGAACGTAGAGTGTTTGAAGATGAAGAGACCTGATCGCACTATATGGATCGGAAATGATTCTTAATTACAACGATATTTATTTAATCACACTGTAATATATTTTAGTAGTTGTATGACCACGTTCCACTGATTCGGTTGTTCAATAATGGTGTTGACTAGTTTGCTTTACCCCTGAATCCTGAGTACGTACGCTTATACCTATATTTATTTTATGTGTTTACCTTGCCGTGCAGAAAATATGCATACAAAAATTAAATAACTAAGAAGTTGCAAACATTCGCAGGAAATTCGACTCATTCGAGTTATTTTTTACGTATTCGCTACTTGGATGCATGAACTCGTCTACGAAATGGGTTAACATGAGTGATAACTTATTGAGAGGTGAACAATTAATCATTTCATAGCATGGCGTTCCATGGTTGACTGCATTTCTTGGTGCGTGATTCCCGTATATAATCTAAACGAATAAAAATACAGGCAAGGAAACGTTAATAATTTTAAAGTGTAAAGATATCGGTTGAAATATGCGAGGCAAAAGAGGTAAAGGCTGAATATCTTAAATATCTGGAAATTAAAGTCACGGAGGGTTTTCATCGTTGTACAAACTTTACATACTTTTTATCGTATTACTTTGGAGCTATTCAAAGCAAATGGAAATTGCATTCAATTTTATATTTTAAACTGAAGTTCAGCGAAGTAACGCAGAATCTATTGAGTATCTCGGAGATACAACCCACTGTCAATCATGAGGAAATAATTTAGGAAGAATATTTTGGTTGATTTATAAAAAGGGATCTAGGAAACCTAGAGTCTTTACGATGGTTCAGGGTAGGCTGTGTAAACGCAGGTTAGTTTTAGCCTCTTTATTAACTATTATTCTACCCTAGTAATGTAAACGGAGTATGAGAACTTCTCCTCACTCGCTTTCCAATGGCCTTCATTTATTCTCATTCTTTTTTCTCACATTCCAGATTTCTGAACCATAAGAAGCATACGGTCCAAATCAGACTCTTCTCTCAGATTAACAAAATTCACTTACAGATGAGTTGACCCGTGGGTCGCGCTTCGGACCTTATCCTATCCCCATCCCTTCCATACCTATCCTTATGCCTTTCCTCCCGGTCTGAAGCGCCTATTAGAGCGGAAACAGACTTGAAAACACCCATGATGCAGTTCACTTACAGAATGAAATAGATAATCCTTTCATTCCACGTGATCTTGGTCTTTTTATGGTGCTTAAAAGAGGTATGCATACGGCCCTTAGATGAGTCTCTGATTGCGAGCGCCCTAATGTTTACCCTTGGTCGGCTGCGGACCTCATGAACACTTTCATCGGGAACGGACCCGCACGAAACTGACCGTGCGCAGTGGTTTCGAACATTATGCACTTTAAAGTGAGTTAGACAATATTAACCTCATGTCTATCGTCTTCAGCCATTTAAAAATTCTTTTGATAGAGCCATTTTTTTCTCCTTGGATTGGATATTCAGGGGGGGCGACCGACAGTTGAGGTCATTTGCGCCATTTATGATAGGTGGGTAATGGTAGGAGTTTTCAGGAAACGGAGGAAGGGTGGAGAGAAACCCGGCGTCGGCATTAGCCTACTCTTAACGAAAGGTGCCAAGGGGTCCACGGCTTAACGTCCCATCCGACGGACGGAGTTCTGAACTTGAAATGCCCTCCACTAGGCACTCAAGTGGGGACCACTTTTCCACTGAAAAATCCGCCACTGCCGGGAATCGAACCCGGGCCCTCGGATTGGGAGGCCAGTACTCTAGCCACCATACCAACCCGATCCCCTTTTGATAGACCCTCTGAGATAAATTGAGAAAAAAGCAAAATATAACCCAAAGGCGTAGCCTTCAATTTAGATTTTCTTAAATCCATTTTTTATTACGCCATCTCTTCTCTTATACGTTGTCTCATTCGTTCGTGCCTCTATCTTCTGGCACGGTTTCTAAAGTTCACGGCTTTGGGTTATAGTTTACTCTTTTCTCATTTCTAATGGCCGTTGATACGTGTTCATCTTTCTATTCTTATCTAGTTGTAAGATGAAAATGAAGGTTTTTCATGCTCCCATAAGATATTTGCCGGATAGACTAGCTAGCTTATATCTAATGGAGATCTAGTATTTCAAGTGCTCCATGAATGTATAACATCGTTGCGAGTAATAATTAATTGCAACTTCCAACTTTCAAGATTTTCATTTATTTTCAAACGCCGCTTTTGGGTCTCCAGGTTAAGCAGCGTCTTCACGCTTATATCTGACGGAAACATGAAAAATCTTAATATTCCATCAACTGATCTTAAATCCACCAGCCGGCATGAGCCATATGATTCTACTCGATGCTTCGGAGTGAATTCGTCCATATGCGAGGCATCGCGCGTGTTAATTGAAGACCAATTCCAAATATATTCCTCGTGGGGCGTTTCCACGTACGCTTTGGTACGTCAGCCCCCTGCCTCGCGAGGAGAACTTCCGGGAAGGAAACTGATTGCGACTTCGACATAGCAACAATCGAAGTGGAGACGAAGGAGCATAACAAGGCCGATGAAACTTCAGGATGAGATGTGAGGTGGGGAGGAATGACACAGGTCCTTTGTTTTGAACATGATGAGTCATATTGGAAATACACACGTTCTGATGTATCACGATGCACTAGCAGGTGGCAAGTGAGGTGGATTCATCTGCATCTACATCTACATAATACCCTGCAAGCCACCATTAAGGTGTGTGGCAGGGGGTGAACTCTCACCAAACATGCACTACATATCATGCATAAAAAAGGATTAATACTTGTATAGGTACTGTTCAAAACTACGCTATTTAAAAAAGATAAAAATAGCAAGGCATACAAGCAAAAACATGCTGTTAGTTGAGTTAGCTTTAAGTCCTTATACCAACATGCAGCTACCAATGTTATCCATTACTACACTCGTACTGGATATATTTACCGTTATTCATATCCCTAATAGTACGAGGAAAAAAGGAAATTTTGAATCTGTCAGTTCGGCAATATATTTCTCTAATTTTGTGATTATGGTCCAGTCTACCATAGTAAGTTGGGGTCCGCAAAATATTTTTAACATCATCACTGAAAATATGGTCATGGAATTTGTTTAAGAGATTAAGTCTAAATTTCAACCTGCGATCTGACAATGATTCCCAATTTAATTCATTTAATAGACTGGTTACGCTAATAAGGTTATCATACCGTCCCTTTACAAATCTTGCCGATCTTCGCTGCACACGTTCAAGTTCGTTATTTAGACCGATTTCGTAGGGATCCCATACACTGGCAGCATATTCCAAATGAGGTCTAACAAGGAAAAAGTAGCTGATTTCTCGACATGATCGTCACGTTTACCCAGTACTCTTTTGACGAATCCCAGTTTACGATTCGCTTGACCCATTATTTCACGTATGTTTACCCCAGGAAAGATCATTCCAATATTTAATGGATTCCACGTTTGTTAATTCATTATTACTTATTTTGTACGTGCTAGGAGGAGAGGTATTCTTTTTCCAAAAAATCATTACAAGATATTTTTAAAAGTTTAATTTTAGCGGCCATGTATTACACCAAGTTTCAATTGCTTGTAGGTCAATATTTAAATATTCTTTATCATTTGGGCATAGAATTTTCCTGTACACTACTGCGTCATCGGCAAATAGACGAAGCTTACTTTTTACCACCTTATGGATATCATTTATGTACAAAAGGAATAGGAGTGGACCTATCACACTACCTTGTGGGACACAAGTGACTTCAATTGCCGGTGAGGTAACACCGTCCAAAACAACCCTTTGAACCCGATCATGCAGAAAAGCATTAATCCATGATATAATGTTACTGTCTATCCCATAATATTTTAATTTCAAAATTAGTTTGCTATGAGACTCCTTGTCAAAAGCTTCCTTGAAGTCGAGAAATATAGCATCCACTGGAATATTATTTTCGCCAGAAACTAAAATATCGTGGGAAAAGAGAGCAAGTTGAGTTTCACATGATCTGCTCTTTCGGAAGCCATGCTGAACATTGGACAATAAATTCTGGCTATCTAGGTGTCCCATGACTGAACTGACAATTATATGTTGTAGGACCTTGCATGAAATGGATGTGAGGGATATAGGTCTGTAGTTAGATGGCTGCTCCCTATCACCACTTTTAAAAATGGGTGTTACATCGGCTGCTTTCCAGTCCACCGGTACGACGTGTTCGGTCAGGGATTTATTAAATACTATTTCAAGGTAGGGGGAAATTTCGGAGGCTAACTCTCTATATACGCGGGAGGGAATTTGATCAGGGCCAGGAGATTTGTTTGGGCCTATATCTTTAAGTAACTTTTCAATACCATTACAGGAAATATTAATTGGTTGCATCAGCCGCTGAAAGGGGTCAGGTAACACGACAGTTGAATCCCCGGAAGGTGGGTTAAAAACGGTTTGGAAGACGGAATTTAGCAAGTTAACTTTGTCAAGAGTGTTTGTGGCCATTTCACCCGTATCATTTTTAAGTGAATGGACGGCAGACTTATGGCCTTGCACTTCCCTTACGTACGACCAGAAGACTTTTGGATTTTCTTTCAATTGTTCCCCAAGTGTTTTTCTTTTGAATTCTGCAAATGCATTACTAAGGGCTGTCTTTGCAGTGGATTTTGAAATTTTATAATTTTCAATTCTTACATTACGCTCATCAGTGGGCATATATTTACTAATTCTTTTCATTTTAGTATGACATATTCGCTGCCGTCTCAGGGAGTTTATCACTTCGGCATTGTACCACCTAGGTTCAGTGCTTTCTTTTTTGAATTTACTAGGGATATATCAATTTATCCCAGAGCGCATGATATTAATGAACGACTTCCATGAATCGTTGGTGCATACGTTTATGGAAGATTTTTTGAAATCCGATAAGGAATTCTATTCACCAAACACATTCTAAGTGGTTGTCGGGAAATACTGATTCACCGTGATCAAAAGCAGCAAATTTTAGTGTAACATACGGAAACACTGAAATGTGGGTGTAATGCGGTAAAATACCGCTTGCACAAACTGAAATTGTTATTTCTCCCAAAATCTTGAGCTGCGCATTTTTCCTGGAGAGTGTCATATCCTTGAGGCACCAATGCAAACTTTTTTTCAAAATTAACAACTGCAATGTTGCGTGAAAAATGCGTTCGCATGGCATAAATAGCGCACCATACACATCACCAAACTAGGAAAAGTAAATGCCGCAAAATGTATTCGTCCGTTTATCTGGGCATCACTTTTGTCAATGATAAGGCACATCTTCTATTATATTGGAATTTTATCTCCTTTGTCTTTTTTTTCTGCAGTCACGATGAACCCTTCTTGCATATGTAGGACTGAAAACACATTCCTCATTTTTAGTTTTTCTCCAATAATGTCGAGTTTGAGGCTGAAAAGTTCCTTGAACAAGAGTTTTAATTTTAGAGCGTCTGAGTATGCCTTAAGGATAGTAATTTATTTTTCTTAATGCGACGATATTAACAAAAAACTGTTGGAACCGCAACTGGAGTGGAGGTGAGAAGTATTTATTTGTTTCACTGAGATGACAATTGCGATGGCCAAAGTAGAAACAATGAGCATGCTAGTTAAGATGAAATATCGCAAAATAATATGTTAAGAAATTTATTTTAAACCTGCCAATACCGCATTATTGGCTCTCCTCGTACCAGATTCATACTTATTCATAAAAATCGCGGAAGATGTTTTTAAGTTTGCGAGAATGATCCTCACACTTCAAATGAAAAATTTGCACTTAGTCACCATTTAACAATCACTTTGTGAATTAATTTCTTAAAATTAATTCACGGTGCATGAGGAAATGAAGAAAATTGGCAGGTATTACAGAATCTTAGGATATCCAGAATGGCTGATGATGGTCTCCATACTTAGTTTTTCTATTATCCATCTAACGGGCATTGGATTCGTCTGATGGCGAGATTACTGCCCTCCCAACCCCGTTTCCTGGGTTATATTTCTGATCATGTAGCAAAACGGGAACTTTTTCTAACTTTGTCCGAAGATGTTAAAGGGAGGGCCTACTACGATTGGGGCACGCCATATTTAGTTCCGGAAGCGTGCTATCCCGGCCAAAAGCGAGTTACGGTTTGTAAAATCACCGTCCCAAACATGACTTAAGCGATTCTTGCCGGAATTTCCTTGTTTTGTCAGGAAAGACAAAATAGCCGTTAGCTATGAGTCATGCGGATCCTTAACAATCGTTTGGGAACGTTCCCAAACAAAATATACTGTTATGGTCGTAATCCCTCCGAGAGAAAGAGAGAGAGAGAGAAACAGCGAAAGAAAGAGGCAGATGGAGAAGGAATAATGGGAGACGGAGAATAGGTTCAATAAAAGTTTTAAAAAAATATAAATGATAAGAAACGAGGCAAATAAATAAATTACACCAGCAAAAAAATTGCATAATAAGCTGCTGATGACAGAAGCTTTAAGAGTTACCCACGAGATGTTCAGCGCAAAGGTTTACAACTCACACTTGCAAATGGAGAAGGTTAATTCGACAAAACCCGGGAGAGAAGAGGGAGAGGAAATTTCACGATATGCATAAAACCATCCGTTCGCGTTCAACTACAGTAATGCATAATTCTCCTTACAAAAGCCTTCTTCGATACATGTCTGGGTTGCCCTCGCATATTTAACAAAGCACCAATGACTTTGCGGAGCCACTTCCTTGAAGAAGAAACTAATTGCCATTGGGATTCATTCGTAGCGAGCCACGGGAAGAGGTCAGTGGAACGCCTGATTGTATTCTTAGCCTCTGCAACCGCGGGACAGCTCTTGGGTTACAGAGGCTGCACGTCTCGACTCGATATCACTCGACAGAAGAGTTATCCTCCCACTTTCTGATTGGCTCAAACAAATTAAAATGCTAACCCCTCAGGGTGAATTGAATTTTTACAAATTTTCCTCAATTAAAATTTTCAGCCAAAACTCTCTGCATTGCTAATCAAAATCTCTTGAAAATTAAGATAAGTAATGTTTATATTTTTGCCGCTCATGAATCATAGTATAGTACAATTCAGGTAAACAGGCCGTTGCATGTGGCATTCGAAAACTTGGAAAAGGCCTTAGACAACGTAGAATCGAACAAGATGTTCAAAATACTGGGAGCAATGACAATAGACTAAAATGAAAGAAGAATAATATATAGCCTCTACAAGAACCAGGTCACCGCAAAGCGAATGAAAGATCGAAGGAAGATAGAAGCCAAAATAAATAAAGGAGTCAGACAATGATGCAACCTTTTTGATCCATTATTAAATATATACCTGAAAAAAGCAATAAGAGACTATACCTCTCCCCCTCCTCTCCTCAGCGTTATTCAATTTGGAAGAAGCAATAAGAGACGCAGAAGAATTTGGTATCAAAGGTATTAAGGTGAGTGGCGAAGAAATTAACATGCTCCGGCTTGCTGATGACAACGCAGATGAGCAGAAAGTCGACAGGACTTGCAAGCATCATTGGACACTATGGACCGCGTACTTCAAGAATATAATATGAGCATCAATAAGAAGAAAACTAAAATCCTAGTGTGCGGTAGAGAGAAACTGAGGGAAGAAATCATAATTATAGGAGTGAAATTAGAACAAGTGGCGAACTTCACCTACGTCGGCAGCGCAATAATTTGGGATAGAAGAAGCTCGACGGGCACCAAGCGAAGAATAGCACATGCTAAGGAGGCGTTCATGAAGAAGATAGTGTATCTACTGTGCTCAAAGAAGCAATGGCTGCAAGCAAGGAAGCAGTTCATCAAAACGTTCGTATGGAGAAAGGCACTCTATGGATCAGAGACAGGGAACATTGCGAAAGCAGACCAGCTAAGAATTGAAGCCTTCGAACATGGTGCTGGAGAAAATATTGAATATTAAATGGACAGATAAAGAGAGGGAAAAAGACGTGCATAGAAGAGCAGATTAAGAAAGGACAATACGGAAAAACCTACGGCAAAGAGGAAACAGATGAATTGGAGACACAACGCATTACTTAAAAATATAATAGAAGAGAAAATTGAAGGAAAGGTCCGGCGAGGAATGCCAAGGGACAATATATAGTGCAAATAAAGAAGGACGTGAAAGAGATAACCTATCAGGGCGTGAGGGAATTAACACTGAACAGGGTAGAATGGAGGGCTGCAGTAAATCAATGAGTTCCCCTAAGAACCATTAGCATTTTATTTGTGTGAGGCTGAGAGATTCGAAAATGTTAAATGATTAAAAAAAAACTTTTACTGCATCTATCTACAGCTACATTATACCCTAAAATCCATCATAAAGGTGTGTGGTAGGGGGTGAATTTTATTTTTTATTTTTATTCATTTCCCACTACCGCCGAAAACAGCACATGTGGCCTTTACATCGGGGTATTTAACAATATAACAACAGACGAGCACAACCAGCCATGTCCTGAGTGGTGAAAAAACCCACTCAGGCGGTACTCGAACCCGCGACCCTCAGGATAGCAGGCAAGGATTTAACCACACCGCCACCGGGGCCGGATTCACACCAACCATGCATTACATATCATGCATGAAAAGAATTACTAATTACATTCTAGTCTTAACTTCACAATATAAAAAAGATAAAAATAGCAAAGCAAGCATACAAAAACATGCTGTTAGTTGGGCTACCTTAAATTCCTTATTCCAACATTCAACTACCTACGCTACCTATTGATATACTCGTATTTAGGCTATTGGATATATTCACAGCTATCATATCCCTAATTGTACGAGGAAAGAAGGACATTTTGAATCTGCCAGTTCGGCAATCAATTTCTCTAACGTTATGATCATGTGAAATCGATGGTTGGTGAGTTCACATTGTGGAATGGATTCATGATGAAAATAATTAACTTACATCTACATCTACATAATACCCTGCAAGCCACCACAAGGGTGTGTGGCAGGGGGTGATTGCTCACCAAACATGCACTACATATCATGCATAAAAAAGGAATAGTATTAATATAGTAGTCAGAACTACACTATTTAAAAAGATAGAAATTGCAAAGAAAACATGCAAAAACATTCTGTTAGTAGGGTTAGCTTTAAGTACTCATACCAACATGCAGCTACCAATGCTATTCATTGCTACTCTCCGATAGGACATATTTACCGTTATTCGTATCTCTTATTGTGCGAGGGAAAAAGGACATTTTGAATCGGTCAGTTCGGCAATCAATTTCTCTAACTTTATGATTATGGTCCAGTCTGCCATAGTAAGTTGGGGTTCGTAAAATATTTTTAACATCATCACTGAAAATATTGCCTTGGAATTTGTGGAAGAGATTAAGTCTAAATTTCAACCTGCGATCTGACAATGATTCCCATTTCAATTCATTTAATAGACTGGTTACGCTAATATAATTATCGTATCGCCCCTTTACAAATCTTGCCGATCTTCGCTGCACACGTTCAAGTTCATTACTTAGACCGATTTCGTAGGGATCCCATACACTGGCAGCATATTCCAAATGAGGTCTAACAAGGGAAAAGTAGCTGACAACTTAGTTATATTCCACACAAATTTATTGACCCCTGATTATGACCTGATGATGACCTGAGGGTTAACCCCTAATGATGACCTGAGAAGATCGAAGTCGGTCGGTCAATAAATTTGTGTGGAATATAACTAAGTTAATTATTTTCATCTTTATGATCATGGTCCTGTTTACCAGAGTAAGTTGGAGTTCGCGAAATATTTGAGTGCTGCAAGACCAAAGGGTGACTGTCGCGCCCCGTGAGACCCGGCAACGACAGGGCAATATGAATACGGAATGAATCGAAAGGCGAATACACGCAAAGCATACAACATCCGTGAATGAGATCACGTCACATTTTCGAGGGAAGCAATAAATATTGCTCCTGGCAGGGGTCATACTTGCCAGACAGGTCAAAGTGTTGGAGCCAGGAGCAAAGGGTAGTTCACGCAGCGTGCGTTCTGTAAAGTAACGCGGCAATCGAAAGCGTTGAAACCATAAGGTATGTACTTGGGTGTAAAAATCACTAAATATTTATTGTGGGGAAAAGACATCCGGGAAACATGCGGCCGAGCGAAGAGAAAGCTAGAATTTATGAAAAGGGTACCCGTTAAATGTGATGAGAAGAAAAAAAGAATGATGTCACTTTTCACAAGTGAGACCCCACCTTGAATATGTAGCCAGTGTATGGGATCCGAAGGAATTAGATTTGATCAGAGAATTAGACAGTGTACAGCATAATGCAGTTAGGTTTGTTAAAAGCTGCTGCGATAGGTTTAGTAGTGTGTCAGAGTTAATAGGAGAATCAGATTGGGAATCATTTTCAGATTGAAGGTTAAAAGTACAGATTAAATCTTTTGCAGAAATTGAAAACGGATGGCTACACTAAAGATGTTAGATATATATTAAAAACCCCTGCTCATTATGATAGATTCGACCAGATTAATAAGATTAGAGAGATAGATTGTCGTACTGATAGATAGAAAATTGTCCAATTTACCCCGTACTATAAGATAACACAATAGGGAGCATAGCAAAGGGATAGGTAGGTGAAATATTATTAGAGCAGTCTGTAGTGCATGATGCATGCATTAACCTTCAATCACTTTATTACTATGTTATATCTAGCTGCATATGACGCTATTATGTAACATGTTTCCGTGTAGTAGCTTTTTTGCATGTCAATAGTGCATATTTGGTAATCATCACCCCTGGCCACACACCCTCTCGGTGGCTTGCAAGGTATTGCGTGTATGTAGATGTAAAGAAGCGGCTGCGAAGTAGCGTTTGACACCTGTGGGGCGTCTCATAAATTGATGGTATCGCGTTGAATACTCTTTTGAGGAAGGCAACGAGAAAACATCTCACCCAGTTAAAGTTTTCCAATCCAAGAGATTTAATATTGGATATCGAAGGCGAACTAGAAAGTGCTGAGAATGGAGAGGAAGTAGTTTAAAGAAATTCGGAGGAAACAGAAAGAGCGGGAAGAACAGGGGAAGAGATAAGAGTGAGAATTTCAGGTAAGCAGGCAAAAAAAGGAGATCTCTTAGGATGGAATATTGCGAGGTTCATCCACAGAGTACCCCACGAAACACTATCGAGGATGAGTGGTAGGGGGTGAACAATCACCAGGGGTGGGTGTGCTTCAAACTGTCACGTCGGGATTATCTCGAATTGGTAACCAAGTGGTACATACAAACACGAATGGTTTGAAAATTTAGTGTGTCCGAAACACTCGTTACAATATCATTAATTGTTTTCAATATTGCGAGGTTCATCCACAGAGTACCCCACGAAACACTATCGAGGATGAGTGGCAGGGGGTGAACAATCACCAGGGGTGGGTGTGCTTGAAACTGTCACGTCGGGATTATCTCGAATTGGTAACCATGTGGTACATACAAACACGAATGGTTTGAAAATTTAGTGTGTCCGAAACACTCGTTACAATATCATTAATTGTTTTCAGTGGAGTTTTTCTCGTCTGTCTCGACTATCACGCCCCGTATTGGGATTAAACCCAAGTGTAAACAATGAATGAGGTTGTAATCAGCAGCTTTAACACACCAAATTTTCGAACCTCACGTGTTTGTACCACGTGACTCCTTGGTTACCTATTCGGGTTAATCCCGACGGTTTCAAACACAACCCCCCAAGGCATGCTCAAGGAATGTGTACTTATAGACATATTGCCGCGAAATAAGAGTTTGCGGAGCTAGCGAGGGACATAACGTGAATGATCTCTATATCGTTCTCCATGGGAAGTATTTCGTGTCCATCAAAACCTACCTTAACCCAATGGAAGAGCGATAAGGCAGAGAGGATGCTCGGGCCGCTTTCTGAAGGAGACCTCTCTTGAAGGGTGCCCGTCGCCTCGTCTTGGCGTGCCTCTCCCGTTCTCCCACGGAAATCAACAAACCGTCACTTTTTCGGTCGTGACACACGTCAGCACGCAGGATAAGTGAATTACGCCCCATGATGCTCGGTGACTTTTCTGGGTCGCTTTTGTAGCCGGCGCACACCGACCCGCATCCCTCCGACCCAACCGAAGCGAGTCGTCTTCCCTGCCAAGTTTTCGGCTCCAAGCGTCGTCCAGCAACAAACACGCCGCTGTATCCTCCGGAGATGTTTCAGACTCCATCACAGGAGATAGCCCATGTCTCGGGAAATACTCGGCATGCGACGTCACGGTCAAGAATCTAGGTGGTGATTTGGCCAAGCAAAACCGATAGCCAAAAAGTGATATTTCATTTAAAACGCGGCCATAATGGTGGTTCTTGGTGCCACTAGGACAACTTACGCAGCGTAGAGGCAAATACCAAAGTTAACTACATTTGGTATGGTTAAGTCTGATCGGCATATAAATTACAATATCACCTTGGTCGCTACTGCATCTTTAACGACATGAAAAATGTACCGTTTTGCTTCAAAATATTTCCGTTCATCCTTTAGATCATATTTAGGCAAGAGTATCAAAAATTTTATTTATGAAGAAGGTTTTTTGAATTTTTTACGCCCCTATCCCGAATATGAGTGAGCACTTTAAAGACAGGCACATAATATTTCATCGCCGAGTAGTGAATTTCACCCGATAAAATTGTTTCGAATATTACATGGAA
This sequence comes from Platycnemis pennipes, assembly GCA_933228895.1. Classification (NCBI taxonomy): domain Eukaryota; kingdom Metazoa; phylum Arthropoda; class Insecta; order Odonata; family Platycnemididae; genus Platycnemis; species Platycnemis pennipes. The sequence continues at coordinate 139,859,656 of OW121849.1, read as the reverse complement.
TAATCTTTTGCATTTATGTGTAAGAACCCGCCATTCTCAGATAGAGGTGGAGATCACGTAGCATTTAAGCCGTGTTGGATTCCGTTAATTGGCTGCATCCTAATATGCTGCCTCCGAAGGGAGGACGCCATCTTGTAGCGTGTCCGGATTCGTTTTTCGGCGTTAGTTTCGCCGACGATTTTATTCACTTCCGAGCAACTAGTGTGTTTATGCTGTAATTGTGACGGCATGCAGCAACGGGTGCTATTACTTTTATTCCGCTTATTCTTTTAAAGGGTTAACTCATAATAATTAGAGTTGATATACCAAGACACAATAAAATTAGGTGATATAAATTCTAAAATATTAGACCAAAATGGCATATGGGTATCGCTATTCATTCAAATGAAGGAAAACTTCCATCTCCACATTCTTGGGTTTCAAATAACATTTTGTCCTAAATATCATAATTTACATGGCATAGCTCTTCTTTTCTGAATCAAATTATGGGAGAGGATGATATCAAAATTTTCCAGCAGGATTTTCGCTAAAAACAATAAAATACTTTTTTTGGTATTTTATGGATCATAGCTTCAGCCTGAGCCTTCAAACTAAGAAAGCTTTATAATCACACGTGTGAAGTTCCTGTTAAAATTATAGTTTTCAATGGGAATATGCTTGATTAATTGTTCATCTGCATCTACATAATATCCTGCAAGCCACCTCAAAGGTGTGTGACAGGGGTTGATGAGAGATGACCATTCACAGTGAGGTAGCCATCACTTGGGAACCATTTCTTAATCACTGGAAGCATGTGCACGCACGCATACTGGCACTGAAAAGTTAAGAGACCCGTTGAAATGTTAAACTTAAATCATTCACTAAGCACCTTGCATCACCACTCCAAATTCAGAATTTAGACCTCGAGTTGTCAGTTGAAAAGTACGATGTTGCCCCCAACTCTACCTACGCCATGACGAGAAAGTCGTCAAATGAACCGTTGCTTGAGAGGCTAAAGAATCCTCAATGGTGGAGCAGAATCGTGACCGTTCTTTACCTCAAAGAGTTCACCAATGCCCTTTCGGCGAGTTAAAAACTTTCCCAGCGCGAGATGGTTTTCGCGTTCCCTCGGGAACCCCTTATATCCTTTCGCTTCCGCTTCCTGGGCAACCCTGCCCCGTTCATTTCCTCCCCCTCGGTGCTTCTTACGGCAAACGCCTCTTCCCCACACCCCCACCCCCCACCCATCCCCCGGTCCCTCCTCCGCGGGCTCCAAAAGACTCCCTCCTCAGTCTCCGATCGAACGCCAGAGACGCAGGAAGCGCAAGAGAGCAACGCGGAAGGACGAGGACCTTCCCTTCCAACCGTACCCGACGAATCCCTGTCCATTGGCGTCCGGACATTCTCTGCTCCTCCAGTGCAGAGGAATATCAAGTGAAGAAGGCGAGCGGAGACAGAGTGAGTGAGTCTGTGCCGATTGATTGAAACTCGTACAGTCATGGGGGTGGAGTGATTTTGAAAACTTATTCCTCGAGGCTTTTTCCTAATCGTTTATTCCCCTCAGTGTGGCTTTCGAATTCGCTAAGGAAATAAAATTATTTCGTATAGTTCCTTGCTTGGGAGATGCAGTACTTAGATTTTCATGTTAAAATGGAGAGAAGTGAGGTCGTTTACAGTAAAATTGTGTTTTCCTCGAATTTGTTAGCTCTATACGTGTGATATATGAAAATGCACAAACGAATGCTTTGAAAATTTTCATTCCAATGTTTTGCAAGCCAGTGATATAGAACCGCCGTAGTATAGCGAATGAAGAGAGTGATGAGAAGGGTGCCTCAGTATCATCGATTGTGTTTCAAACTCTTTTCCACCCTTTTCTTCTGTCTCCGAAAGGGGAGTGAGTTTGATGAACGAGAGGGTCTACCTTTGCAAAACATTTTGGATACCAAATCGCGGGCAGTGTTTCGGCTGTTGCATCACCACTGTTCGCTCGTCCTTTTCGCATTGCTCCTGCAGCGCCGCGCGTTCAAGTCTTTGGAACGATCTCAATGAGGGATAAGAAACTTCGTTTTCCGGCAAAATAATTAAATATGGCTACGGAGATAACTCGAGCGATCTATTTAGACCGTGACCTAATCGTGACAGCGTTTTTGAATCGGAATACATTTTGGTTAGGATGCAGATTTTCGCGTGCAGTTAAAAAAATATTTATTTCCTTAAATGCTCATATTTGATCATATTATTTTTTTTTAATTTCGGAGATTTAATTTTAGGGTTTAAAAGTTAAAACTGCATTCGTACCGGTGTGGTGAGCTCTGAAAATTTACATATCTATATCTACATAATACCCTGTAAGCCACCGTAAAGGTGTGTGACAGGGGGTGAATTAACTTCGAAAATGCATTACATATCATGCATAAAAAGGATTAGTAATTATATTATAGCCTAAACTTGACTATTTAAAAAAGAATAAATTGCACAGCAAGCACGCAATAGCATACACTGTTAGTTGGGTTAGCTTAAGGTATGTACCTACTTATACCAACATGCAACCACCTATGCCATTGATACCCTTGCATTTATACTATTGGTTATATTTGCAGCTGTTCACATTCCTAATTGTACGAGGAAATAAGGAAATTTTTAATCTGTCGATTAGGCAATCAATTTCTCTATTTTTATAATCATGGTCTAGTCTACCATAGTAAGTTGGAGTTCGAAAAATATTTGAGTATTGTGTGATAAAGTAACCATATAACGAGATTTTCTTACTGGGGCGCTTTCAGTCAAGTGCATTACTGATCAGATACTAGTGACCTTCCTCGTTCACCCACTTTTATTTAAAAAAACAAATTTGTCCTCCACGGCTCAGCGCTAATTCAGCAATCCTCTGAGACTACAATTGTCCAGCAATGAATCGGTGTGGCGACGGACGGTGAAATGGACCGCCACCTTCCAAAGGCCAGCCTATTCAAGTATTCGACCCCGCCCCACCCTCTCCCAATTGCGGTTCCCGCGTGTCGTTGGGTCGCAAGGGCCTCTGGTTCCTTCACCCACAGCGCGAGCCGGAGCGATAACGGTGAACGGACACCACCCGATCAGCTGCGACTGCCGTAGTCGAGGCCTTGTCGCCCGCCTCACTCGCGACTGCCACTCGCGTTTTCGGAGGTGGGACGAAGGCCGGACGAAAGGTTAACCGATTAGAAGGGGCATAGGGAAAGGGTTACCTAGGAGAGGGAAGTGGGGAGGGGGGGGAGGGTCATCCGCTGAAAATTGGCCCGGCGCCTTCATAACGGTCCCCGCGGGGATGTTCAACCCGGAAAAGGTGCGGGGGTCCCAATCGAAATCGACAGGCAGATATCACGCTTCGTTTGTTACTTTTGCCGAGAAAATCTCTATTTTCACAACCCGTGAGCGCAGATAGATTGCCTTACTCAGTGCAGTTTTGAGTCAGTCAGCCCCTCTAGAATTTTATAGTCACATCCGTAATTCATCACGATTTTTCTCGAGAATGATCAGGGTGAATCTTAATTCATTTCTTCGAGGGAGTTAGAAATAAAATGGAGAAAAATTGTAGTTCTCTCTTAACCCTCGAATATTAAGGATGGTTTTCTAACTTACGTCATGAGAATGTGGGAGAAAATTCACTGACTTTAACACTCTTACTCTTTAACTGAAGAACGTATACAAGAAACGCTTGTAAATAGTTTAGATGAAAAGTTGTAATTTTTATTGACGTAAATAATATTGCTCCTGTCTTTTCAATATGATTTACAATAATGGTTTTCCTATAAGAGTTTTTAATAATAGTTTTCCCCGAGTATACCCAAAAATATATCCAAATTTTAAGATAAATGATGCACCTGGTATTGCATTTGAAAAAAATAATCTATGTTTCTGATTGAATTTATTGAATAACAGATGATTTTTGTTGGTTCAATTATATATTCAATAATTAATCTTTGATAAGTAATGGGTTAAATGATCTTCTCATTCACTTGCTATTTTCTTTGTTGTGTACACTCTCAAGGAATGACGAGTATTCCTGCAATTTACGCGCTTTTAATAGGAATATGTAATGGTGCTATTGAGATCAGAAGAGTATAAGAATATAATGTTTTTCTTTAAACTAAAATAATTAATGTTCAATTTCATTGTATGCATCATTGTTTCATTGTATGCATCACAATTCCTTTTGTGACAACATAGCAAGGGAAAAATATGAGAAATTAATTTAATTCATGATAACAAATGTTCAACTGATTTAACCAGGATCGTGAAAATCTTTGTTCGAATGCGATAAAATTTAACATTTTATGCATAAAAATGGCCTAGAATTTAGTTAAAAAAGCTTCATTTCTCATTTTTCATGCGCACTGTGAAATGATCGTTTATTGCATTGCATTACTGTCCAGAGGTGATGAATTTGAGGGATTATTATAAATTATGCCGGGCAACATCCAACAGTGTGGCACCTCACAATTTGTTATGAGACAGCCAAAGTATTGTATCCTGCTTGTATTTTTTTGGAAAAAATCGTCCGGAAACCCTCCATGGTACTGGAGCCCCCTTCTCAGAAGTAACAGTGCGAGTGGTATATTAAATTCCTTTCAGGTGATGCCACCCCTGCTTACTAGGTATATCCGTCAGAGGAATGTTTTTTGAAAATAAAACGTTGAGGCGGGAAATAAGAGTCTCTTTGCCTTTCTGGGTGAAAATAATGACTGGAGGGTCCTTCGTTTCCGATAGACCATGCAGATAGAGAAGATAACGTAGGTGCAACATTTCCGTTTTTTAGGACTGGAGAACGAAATTCCCCAAAAACCTTTATAGCCCCTTGGCGCCTTTCGTTAAGAGCAGTCTTCGCCGGGTTTCTCTCCGCCCATATTCCCTTTTTTTCTGCAGAAGCGACTTAAAACCATTAGCGAGAAAAGAAAATACATGTTTTAGCACATTTATCATGTTCAATGATCTGTACTTGCACTGATAAACTGATCGTTTAGTTACATCCACAATTTTCTATTCAAATTAATTTAAGATCAAGTCTTGCCGTTTTTCCTTGTTTATCTCAAAATAATTTTGAAGAGAGAATGCAAATTTTGAGGTGTCTATGTTTTTCCCCCCCCGAAATAATAGACTAATTTTACAACTGGATACTAGATAAGAGCGCTTTGCCAATAACTCTTTTACCTTCCTAAAGGCTGTTTTTGTCCTCTCCGGAAAATCGAAATGCCAGACTGCCGAAGAATCAACGTTATTAATCTATAGGCGTCAACACAATCAATGTGTATACGCAAGACGTGTAAAGATGATTGTTGCATGCGTACGCGGTGGTTGTATCCGTTGCATACATTTCACGCGTTGTGTAATGTTTACCGCGTTTCACGCACGCTACGCATTGATTGCGTCCCAACTTTAACAAACGAATTCCGGAATGCCACTCCACAAATATTTTGTATCTCTTTTTCCGAGAAATGACGCATTAATAATGTAAATTTATGCATTGTGAACTTCAAAATTTGAAAGACAGGGATGATTCTTGGTATGGCAAATAGCCGCCTGGTCATTATTGAGATGGGTGAGCCTTTCTGTGGGCATTCCTCTGGCACAGACCACTCATATAACGGGCGAAGAAGGTGGTCACCACAGTCATGAGTGGGTCGCACAGTAAAATTCGCGAAATCCCTCATCCAATAAGCGTATCGTTATAAACGATCCTAAGCAGAGGCATTGTCAAGGGAACGCCGGACAGAGCGTCGCATTTGGTGAGTATGAAACAGTTATGTGACGTGTACAGTACGAAAACAGGTGGCGCAGAGGAGAATGAATGATCCATGGGTGGCATCTTTCCTAACGGGACCTCGCTTGATGTCAGTTGAGCACGTTTATACGCGTTATGCAAAGAGGATAAGGTGGGGTGGAAAGAAATCCTCGCACAGTATAATTAGGCCAGCTTCAAGATATTTTCAACTGCCATGTATAAATATATTGATACATAAATGTACTGCAATTTTCACAACCCAAAGCAAAGCGACGGATTGGATGATATCGGATATGATTACCAAAGAAAGGAAAACCCGTGAGCTTTCATCTACATAATACCCTGCAAGCCACCGTGAGGGTGTGTGGCAGGGGGCGAACCATCACCATTATCAATCAGAGAGAGTATTTGTTACCATGTAGATATGCAAAACAATGCTACTCCGTTTATGCGTTACTTACATGAAATCAAGAGGCACAATGAGGAAAATAAATATTACACATGTAATAACGAGATGACACAGGTGAATGTTTTTTGTGTGAACTTTTGAGCGAATATATTTTTCTATGCAATCGCTTCAAATGTTTTTTAGTGTAAAATGTAATATAGCTGACCTTTTTCTTGCGGGACAATCATCGTGTAAAAATTTTTAAGCTGTAATGATATATGCTTTTCCTAATCGATACCATCACATACTAGTCTCAAGTCCGTGGAGATGCTTTTAATGCTGAGATACTTTGGCTGAGCGGGAATTAATGCGATTTATTTCTTTGGAACAAGCAAATAATGGCTGGTATGTTAGTACATGTGACTCTAGTGAAATTGAAAATGAAATTTATAGGAATCATAATTTTATTCACTCAGGCCAAATTAGAATCGTGCTATAAATAAAATAACGACTGGTTACTAGCCTGAAACAGTGGAACTTTCTTAGGAAATGTAATTCAATGCTCACACCGATTTTCACCATTTTTTTCCATGAGACCATTTTTGTGCTGTTTTTTTCTAATTTGATTACAGAAATAATTAATAATCTTAGTTATCGTGGCGATACTTAAAATATTCCATATTAGTAAAAATATACATTAATGGCTCAATTTCAATATTTGTGCCGGTCAAATAGGTTTGGCTCTCAAACTTCAAAAGTTAACCAACCTCTGCTCTAGAATAATGAGTTCTAGTTTCATGTAGAGAAGACCTATTTTGTGCTGATTTTTGGGGTGCTTTTGGAGTGGAAATTTACGCGTTTCTTGTCGGAGTCCGATAAACTCACAACATTTTCCCCGCGATAAATACCCTGGAATTTACGTACCCGTTAAATATAATGGCTGTTCTATTTGAAAGCGACATATTGCACTTCCGAATAAAAGCATGAAAACGGTAACCGATCAATTTATGAAGAAGAAATTTTGTCAAGAGAGGTTAATGACACGAAAAGGGACAATAATTTTGATTTCAATTGATAAGATTTATCGAAAAGAAGACAAAATTTGCAATCAAAAAGATTAATTAATCTGTGGTAAATTGCAAATTTTGTCTTCTTCATGATATGTTCGAATACCACTCAATATCGCCGGAATATACTGAGTTTATGATAAGGTTTAGTTTATTTTTTCATTAAAATCCTAATTTCTCATACCTGTAAGAGAGTTACTATTGAATATACAGATGCCAGACATTACTGTAATGGATGGCATATGGCATTGCAAATGTCGCGGTGGTGGAGAAACCCCCAAACTGAAATATAAGCCCAATATTTTGCCTATTTTGGGCCGCAGTTAATTGAAGTTTTGGATGAGAATCGTTTCTTGAGACTTTCGTCCGAGGTAATTCATTCAATTCTCGCAAAGGAGGGGTGGAATGACATCGCGTGGCTGTATACCTCTGAAGAGATCAATATGGGTTCCATAGAATAATTGTGGCACCTGATGTAATTTGAAACGAGTCAAGATGGCAAGATAGATTTAGGAAGCCATAATTATTGCGACAGATATTTCGAGCCATTTTCTGTGCCCCCTGCATGATTGCTCAGGGTAAGAACTATTTAGTACTGGATGACCTAGTGTCGAAACGGTGGAAAGACCGTTCGGCAACAGCCTGGGGAATTCCGGATTTCAATCCAGTTTATATTTTCGACGAAGCCCAGGCTTTGCTTTTCACTGCCCTCCCTTGGACTCTATAAGCTACTTGTGCGCAGACACTGTTCCCATTATTCAGAATATGTGAGTTTCTGACAGGTTAGAGGTGGTTACTTGCTGGTATTTTCTTCCCTCGCCATTTAAAACTACCTACAAAAAATGTGTAATTAGCGTTTACTTAGCCTTTTACATGTAAATCTGGAATGCTTGAAAAGAATCCTAGGGGGATCGGGTTTGTGTGGTGGATAGAGTACTGGCCTCCCATCCCAAGGGCCCTGGTTCGATTCCCGGCAGTGGCGGATTTTTCATTGGTATATCGGTCCCTACCTGAGTTCTTTGTGGAGATATTCGAGTTCAGTAATCCGTCCGTCGGTTAGGACGTTAAACCTTGGTCCCCTGGGCGCCTTTCGATTAGAGTAGGCTAATGCAGACGCCGGGTTTCTCTCCACCCTTCCTCCATTCCCTGAAAACTCCTACCTTTACCCAGTTACCCACTTAAACTCTGTGATGCAAATGCCTTCAGTTGTCGGTCAGTTCGGCTTTTGATTTCCTCTCGTAGATGACGGCATTTCTTTATATACAACTACGTGTCCCAAATGAACATTTCTGTTTCTGACTCAATATTTGTTGCTGGTAACTAAAAACACTTCGGGTGACAAAATAACTGAAAGTTAAGACGAAAAAAAAACTGAAAATATTAGTGCTATTAAATTCAGAACATCCGATTAGTCCATTGAATAGGTAGCATTCATTTTCAAAGCAGCCCTCGGCGGCTTAATCATCTTTTGATGAATTCTGCCATAAAATTTTATGGGAAATTTCTTGAATTCCAGGCCTGATCGATTTAGTCGAGACATGATGGCATAAGACATATTATCAAGGGCCCACAAATCCTGTTCTGAATAGTAGCTTATCCGTGGTTGAAACTGAGGCCTGGAATATTCTTCTCCGAATCACTTTCTTACGGCGATAACGCTTAACATTGTACAGCGTTTACAGCGTTGAACACTTAAATGTTGATTTAAAAAAGGCAACGTGGATTCAGAAAAGGTAGATCCTAAGAACTCAACTCGTACTTTACCATTATGACAAGCATTCTGATTTTGGTTGAATGCAGCATTCAAGTTCATTAATATGTCATCATTTCAAAACAGCATTCTGAATGTTGTCTCATTGCAAGTTACTTGAGAAGTTAGCATCCTAATTCTCGGATGATAATATGTTTAATAAGCCAGAATACATATTTCTTAAATAATGGCACACACACAGTGCCGTTTTACATGGTGTAAACTCCGATTAGGAGAAAGCCACGTCGGGTGTTCCTCAAGGATGCGTGTTAGGCCCACTTTTATTCCTTCCTTGCAATTATCCCTTGACTCGCACCCAACCGAGTATCCTCGAGATGACTAGCTGGGTGTTCATTAAGATGTCTTAAAAGTTATTTATGAAGCTTCTACCCGTAATAATCAGTTTCACTTCCAAAGAAAATTGAGTTTTTTTGAGTGAATACCTTACCGATTTCCATCGAATAATTTATATTTACAAGATGAGCCTAAAGAAGCATATCACTGCATTTCATGAAAAGAGAGAAGTGGAGGTAGGAATCTTATTTTCTGATTAAGTCCCATAGTATGCACATACTATGGAAAACATTTAAGAATATTTTATTTAATATAAAAGTCGTAATTTAACAATCAGGTGTGTTGGCCTAAAGTTTGGCCTTTTATCTGGATATAAACGCAATGTCCTCCATTAATGATGAAGAATTTATTAATGCAAGAGGTTTGAATGTATAAGCTGTAAGACAACAAATTACGTATAAAAAATCATCAGCTCACGTTTCCTTCGCAGAAAGTAAATATTAGAAATGTTTGCATATAGTTTGACAAATCTAATTGGGTTCGAATCAAAAACGTCGATTTTAATCGTCATATTCAATTTGAAACGTTCCACATGAAATTCACAAATTGCGATGAAATGAGTCACACGCAATCTTTGAGGTGAACTTTTAGAAACATGTGGAACCGTTTAAACGCTCTTTCGGGTGTTTATTCCTGGGTATAGATTCTCGAAAAGACACCAATACTCTTGAGATTTATTTTAAAATGTCACTAACTAACTGTGTTGGTAACTATGGGTTTGTAGTTACCGAACCCAAGGTTTCTATTAAAACTGTTGCGAATGGTTATTCAAGAAAAGTTTCATACATCGAAGGTCCGAGGTCATTAAGAAAGTTCATTTTATATATTGATTATACATTATTAAATATGCATTTAATATTTAATGAGGTCCGAAATCATTTAATTTTTAATGGCTGAGGAAATGAAGTGACCAATCTAAGAAATTTTTCGATCCCAAAATAATGCCTAAGACCATGGAGTTATTAAATTATTATTTTGTTGGTGGGACGTTGTTGCTTCATTCTGCACCATGTTATTTCTATTTTTAAGACATAAGCGTTAGATGTCATATTACGTAAATGTAAAGATCGTACTCATAGTAATTTACGTGCCAAAGTACTGACTGCTCCTCCATAACTGCCCACAGTCGGTATCAAATAACAACGAATGAAGTCGGGAAATTCTCACGAGTGTTTGCTTTCTAGGAATCCTTAGGTTCAACGACGCCAGAGGAATAATAAACCCGTTAAACGTACGCATTTGTGTTTTTACTTTTTTGTCGTAGTGGGATTTGCTGTGAAAGCTTTTCCGAGTTTTCGCAGAATGACTTTCGCATTGCTAAGATAAAAATGATGCCATCCGTAAACAAACCCTGAATTTCTACCAGGGAGAAGCTGGTTCTGCCTCTCGACGGGTATTATAAGGTAAAGATTCCTTCAATTCACTGAGAAAATATTCCTAACATTATGAGTGTCCTGGCTTGCTACAAGATACCACCTCCACCTTTACTTTACCTTCAATTTGTTTCGAGAAATTTTAAACTCTAGACACGTTTACTCGTTGTTAGATGGAATGACGTCCGTCAAAAGTTGCATATGTTTCTTGAAGCAAATGTATTCAGTGTTATCTCGATGTTCACGTTCCCAATTATCTCCAAACTGCAGCATCATATCCCCAATAGTTCCAATCTTTCATTTTATCCTGAACTTTTGTCTATGCTTCACAATGTACCTGGTTATATCTGCATGGTCATTTGAGGTCTTATTCAGAATTGATTCGAAATATTCTAACCTTACGTCGGCAAATCCCAATAGTTGTATAAAAAGACGATTGATTTATCGAGGCTGCGATTTAGAAGCCAGAGCCTCGATCATGGATTTTCATAAGGCGTGCGCTAGCGTAATCGTTATTTTTTTTATTCAACTTATGTCAGAGAGAACGTGATCTCCATTCTTCATTTTTTGGCGCAGTACTTCAAATTGCTAATCACAATTAGTGGAGCGAATTTTATAGACGGTTATTGTTAACCCGGCGCTACTTTAGGGGTAAGCGTTGTCGATACAGATTGCGATAACGCGAAAGATGCATCCGTGATAACACACCAAATTCGTTTCCAGGCTTGGCAAGTCCTATTCTTTCTATGAACGAACCCCCTAACTCTTGCGTCAGTACCTTCAAGTCGTGGCGCTAGTGATCGCCAACCCATTTATACACCGAGAAACGAGGCATTTTACAAAGAATCGACCTAGAGTTCCCAGTACTAGCCTCACATCTAGAGGGTGCGGGTTCGAATTTCGGCAGTAGCAAAGATTTTTGATCGGCATACTGGTCCGCTCTTAAGTTTGTGCTTACAGCATTTCAAGTGCAGTAATCCGCCCGTCGGATGGGACGTTAAACCTTTGTCCTCTCGACTCCATCGTAAAGAGCAGGCTAATGCCTACACTGGGTTTAACTTCACCTTTCCTCCTGACTAATTCCTGCCTCTTATTCATCTACATCTACATCTTCACGATACCCGGCAAGCCACAACGAGGGTGTGTGGCAGGGGGTGAAGATCACCAAGCATGCACTATAAACATGCAAACATGCTACTATAGGGTCTCAGGCAACTAGACTGTTAGTATTTACAGATTAATAAGGGATTAGTTGTTAATACATACATCATGCACTACAGACTACTCTAAAATATTTCCCCTACCTATCCCTTTGCTATGCTGCCTATTTCCATGTAAATGGAAAATGACATTTTAAATCTGTCGTTACGACAATCTATCTCTCTAATCTTGTTAATCTGATCAAACCTAGCATAATACGCTGGTGTTTTTAATATGTGTCAAACATCTTCAGTAAAGTTGCTTGTTTGCATGTTAGTAGTGCATGCTTGGCGATCTTCACCTCCTGCCACACACCCTCGTTGTGGCTTGCAGCGTATCGTGTAGTTGTAGATGTAGCTGTAAAGCAATCCGATTGAAATTTCTCTAATAGATTGAATCTCTACCTTAACCTACGCTCTGATAATGACTCTCACCCTAATTCTTGTATTAATTCTGAAACACTACTCAACCTATCGTAACACCTTTTAACGAACCTAGCTGCTCTAATGCTGCACACCGTCTAGTTCTCTGATCAAACCTAATTCATTCGGATCCCATACACTGGCTGCATACTCAAGTTGGGGGCCTAACTATTATTAATTTCCTGCCATTCCTAAAGGGCGCAATTGACCTTGGCCGTCGGTCACCTCCCTCCAAATAACTAGGTACATACTTCTGATTGGCCACATCGAGCGAGGGAGCGCACAGGGTCCTCGCGGGCATGGAGGAATAATTCGATAGAGCGCACCTATAAAATTAGTAACACGAAGATCGAAAACGTTGAAACCGTAAGATATTTAGGTGTAACAATCACTAAAGACTTAACGTGGGGAAGAAACATCCGGGAAATATGCGGCCGAGCGAAGAGAAAGCTATGATTTATAATAAGAGTACTCGGGAAATGTGATGAGAAGACAAAAGAGCGATGTTACTTTTCCCTAGTTAGGCCCCACCTTGAGTATGCAGCCAGTGTATGGGATCCTAATTAATTTGGGTTGATCAGAGACGGTGTGCAGCGTAGAGCAGCTAGGTTCGTTAAAAGGTGTTACGATAGATTCAGTAGTGTTTCAGAATTAATAAAAGAATTAGGGTGGGAATCATTATCAGAGCGTAGGTTAAGGTAGAGATTAAATCTATTAGAGAAATTTCAATCGGATAGCTTTACTGAAGATGTTAGGCACATATTAAAAAAACAGAGTATTATGCTAGATTCGACCAGATAAATAAGATTAGAGAGATAGATTTTCGTACCAATAGATTCAAAATGGCATATTTTCCCCGTACTCTAAGAGAACAGAATAGTCAACATAGCAAAGGGATAGGTAGGGGAAATATTTTAGAGTATTCTGTAGTGCATGATGCATGTATTAATCCCTTAAATACTATAGATACTAACAATCTAGGTGTATGAGACCCTATAGTTGCTTCTTTGCATGTTAGTAGTGCATGCTTGGTGATCTTCACCCCCTGCCACACACCCTCGCGGCGGCTTGTAGGGTATCGTGTAGATGTAGATGGTACTAATACATACCGTGCTCGCGAGCGCTCGCCCCCTGCACGTCGGAGGATAACCGTTCTTGGCCTCGCGCAGATCGACGGCTCACATCGAGGAGGCGATTCCACGGCATTCCTGCGAGAGGGGGGCGCTTCATCCGAGGAGGGATGGCCGCTGCCACCCCCCTCCCCCCCCCACCACCCCCCCGATTCATTTGGAGGGACATCCCCTCCCTCCCCGGCCTTAACCCCTTCTATCGGCTTCTCCACACTTCTCTCGCTCGGGATGTTACGCAGCGCTCAGGAATGCCAATCCTACCTTCTTACGAAGAACGCCTCCGAGGAAACGGGAGGTGGGGGAGGAGGAAAAAGAGACGACGGCAGGAGAGGCGCAATGTTGTGGTCCCGTTAGGGAGACGGGAAACTTCAGTTTTTCGAGGGTGGGGGGCGGAGGGGAGGGGAGGGAGAGGCGTCGGGGTCGACGCAAGTGCGGCGCAATGATCGAAAGTGAGTGCACCGACGCCCGGCGTCTGTCGCGCCCTCCCTCGGCAGCGAGTGCGCGGCCGGTGCTTCCAAGAACTGAAGCAGTCCTCCATTCATTCATTCAGCAGCTGTTTCCTCCGCTGGCCACATAAATAAAACGGTGATTTCGATTGCCCATCGATCGGATTAATTTTTCAATGTAACCGATCAATCCCCGATAAAAAAATATGGCTTACTTTTCGAATGAAGTGTTATTATCCGCCTTTCCACGGGAAAACGTGAGTCGTCAACACAGCCATCATCATTGGGTAAGAGTCTTTAGCCTCCCATCACGAGGGCCCGGGTTCGATTCCCGGCAATGGCGGATTTTTCAGTGGCAAACCGGTCCCCACTTGAGTGCCTAGTGGAGGGCATTTCAGGTTCAGTACTCCGTCCGTCGGATGGGACGTTAAGCCGTGGTCCCCTTGGCGCCTTTCGTTAAGAGTAGGGTAATGCCGACGCCGGGTTTCTCTCCACCCTTCCTCCATTACCTGAAATGCTCCTTACCCAATTCTCCACCTATCCTATATGGCGAAAATGACCTCAGCTGTCGGTCATCTTCCATGAATAACTAACGAAGAGTCTTTAGATTAGAAAACAAATATGTGTCTAGACTTGCCCCCCACAATGCTCTTTTGTTGAAACATCATTTGATATGGCTACATTGCGAATACTCTGCTTACCGAATCGACTGACTGGAAGATTGAAATATAGAATAAATTCTCATGTCGTGTTTAGGTAAACTCCAATTCCAATGCGTTTCTCGGAGCGTCATCGGAAATGACAGAATATGAAAGAGTGGAGTTGCTCTAAATCTACCGTCTGAACACGGTCTGACATCAGAAAATTGTCGCTGCCCTGGTTCCACTACCTCTGGCCGGCTAACCTGGAAGTCGCTTGTTCGATTACCGCGACGAGAATGGAACGCTGTGAAGTAACGGTTTTCTTTAACTGTGCCAAGGGTGCAACACGGAGCACCCAGCAGAAAGTTCTGGTGCAACTGATCGTAAATCGCAAAGTGGATGCGCTCTAGTAGAGGATGAAACTGAAAATCAAGCGATGCCCATGGAGAATAATTAATATTCAGAAAGCACGCAGTACAGAAAAATATCGTGACAACGTTTTGATATTATTTAATAACCAGGGGAATTGTGTCATCTGTCTCCTTACGAGGATATAGACGGCGTTTCTTATGGCTACTGATTTCATATTCGATTTTTAAAAAACCTCCTCCATTCCGGCCGAATATTCGGTGTTGTAGTTCAGAAAGACTTATTGGCACTGAAATTTCCACGTACGCTTTTATCCTTTCCAGCATGAAAGATTTCTATAATATTACTACCGATATTGAATCCTCATATAATTGAGTGGAACTAATCCCACGAAAGGTGAAATTTGCACCATGAGAGAATGGGAGGTGCCTTTCCATGCGCCATCTACATTACAGAGAATCTGCCAAGAACAAAGACACACAGGTTTTCGTAGGTACCCAAAGAGTCATTGCCCGAAGCTGACCCGTGGTCAATAGCAGGATGCGCTGCCTGCATCTTAGCCCACTTGCCAGATATGCCTTAGAAGTTGCTAAAAGATGTTCACTACGGATGATGACAACGACTTAATACCAAGAAATGCCCAAATAACTGTAAACATAAATGAAATATTCCTTTATTTTCAGCTCCACTGATCAATGAATATCTCTAACAAATGCCCTATGAATATTTTCGCGGTGATGTGATTGTGACTCTAAGGTTTCACGTTGAGGCATCTAGGAAAATGGTTTCGTAGGTATTGCAGTGGGAATCTACTGGGATTCTACTAATAACGATCCCATGCCTTAAATGTTTGAATGCGAAAGCAAAGAAAAATCTGGCATCCATTTATATTCCAAGGATCAAAAAGGTTTGAACGAATATGTTGCCGACTCGCTCCATCTAATGGCATATCCCAAAACTTCCTCAAAGAAGTCAACACAGTTGAAAGAGTTTCCTGATCCCGCGTACTCCCTGTTTCTATGGCAAAACGGGCAGCTTATAATGGAGAATTCAAAGACATTGGTGCATTGCAAATGGAAAAATGTGAAAATAAAACGCCCCTCTATGAAAGCAATGAGAGTTTAACATATCACGAGCCCCATCGTCAATGAAGAATGACATAATATACTTTCGACCCTAATCCGTCGGTATCTCCCATGTTAAAAGAGTGATTTTCCATATCTCGCGAAAAGAAATTGCGGAAAAACCTTGACCCTCTAAAGGAAGGGTGAGGTGGAGGAAGAGTTGAGCAAGATTTTGTTGGGACCTAAAAGAGGCAGGGAGCGACCGGGAGTGGGGAAGAGGGGAAAGCAGAAAGGTGTGGCTGGGTTTGTTCGGCGCTCGAAAAAGGAGGCATTCGGAAAAAGTGATGCTGCTGTTATTTGGCTGCCATTCACCAAACGCTTCATGAACTTAACGACACTGAAAATTTTACCCCTACATATTTTTTTGTGCAAGTCAAAATTAGATAATGACTCAACTATTATTATAAATTCAATATAAAATATTATATTAAAACACCGTTGATTCAGATCAGCATTGTACTTCAGAGTGAGCGTTGACACGGTTGTCATAAATAGTTCCGCTGTAGCGTAACTATTTATTATGACGCAAATAGACCATCGCTCTTTCGCAGAGTTCTTCCTTCGTCTCATTCAAGCCTGCTTGTAAACTGCCGCATTAATTTTAAGGTTTTTACGTATACTTTTATTCTGATTCCCTGCGTCAATGAGACAAACCTCAAATAAAGCTCCACTTTCTAGTTCGTTTAAACTTGTCCAAAGTCCAGCTAATTACAGCAGTATTTTAACTTCGACTTTTAGCTACATCACAGGCATCAACTGTGGTGTTCAAGATGAATAAAATGGAATTAGACAGCGCATGCAAACATGACCTGAATCACACTAACGCACACGCAGTGGGGAGAATCCTTCCAGTTCCCAGTCCAAGGGGAAACCTGTATACCGTTTCTTGCTCGATTCTCAAATTTATAAAACGAGAAAATATTCGAAATATTTGCGGGAAAATGGAGGTTTAATTTTCACCACAAAATGCCGGCTGATGTCAGCAGCGATCCGTTATGCGCTGGCGTGTGTTCAAGAACCGAATTCCGACGCGCATGCCAATAGCAGCCGGTCGACGTGCAACCCGTTTCATTTTTCTTTTTTTAACTAATCGACGCAATCCCCTCTTCCCTGACCTTTAAATTCAACAAATAAACTTTAACAAGGGCACTCGTGCCTTTGCAGTTTGTTATTTTAATGCGGTGATGATAATTACACACCACAGCAAAACCCTTTCTGAAGTCGGACTGGCAGTAACACGATTTTCAAACAGTGCGGCAGAAAGTGTTCTCTGTTTACGTCACAATAACGTGTATATTGAGGCTGGCGCCCCGTATAAAGCCCGGTAACTCAATAAGTTATCACTTATCGCAAGGACCGTATAAATATAGAACGTGTGAACTAGAGTTGGATTTCACAACAGCAATCAGTGAGTGGGTAGGTGAATTGCCTACCAGGCCATCGCAACTCGGTGTCACGCGCAGAGAACTTAGCCAGAGAGTTTTGTTTGAGGAGACAAAATATTCCTCAAGAAGTATCTCAGATTCCTTCTAATCTTAGATACAATAGAAAGCGATGGATTAGTTTCAATCCAAGCAACGAGCACTTTGAGTTTCGTGTAAATTAAAACCTCGAACGTCTCTTTGTAGAATTCAAATGGTATAGCGTTAAAGTCAAAAGATACTCCCCGATGGAATTATCTTATTAACTTTTATGTCTTCTTGAAAGAATTAAACCATTCAAATTGTTTTTTTTGATTTCGAGAAGCAACTTGAAACCCACAAATGAGAGTGCAAGGAGGGGGATTTCAACCGGAATGTTTTATCATTCCCTTAATGACAGAAAATGGCGCAGAAAAAGAATAGAAACTAATTACTATGGGATAAAATCATTATGGCTAAAACAAGGCTGAACTTTTTTCACTATTTTATTTGAGCGACGGAATAAAGCATAGAATCTATTATTTCATTTTCTCGATATTGTAAAAAACAAGTTATTCTATAGAAACATTTCTTTAACTGGGCGATTAAAAAAATGGAGACAATAAAAAAGACATCAAGAAAAATTTTTCTATTCCCCATCACTGACGTGAGTGCGGTAAAAGAAAACAGAAGACCGAAATTTTGGCTGATTTCACGAAAATGGATCGCTGAATTTCAATCACGTTTCAGCCTGCGTGGCTTTCTTCCCAACGTTCTAATTACCCTTCCACCTACATTTGTAGCATATTCTCTAGATTTCCTCTTTTGCAGAGGCATATCCGGAGAGAGTAGGATAAAAGGTTGTTCAATATCTATTTTATCCACCTCCAATGGAGGGTTCACGGTTTTTTCCGTGTCATTTTTGATACAGAAGTAAAGGAAAAAAAAAAGAATTTAATTTTCCGTCCAACCTGGCGTGGAAATTACTGATGATGCCGATAAGGCGAAACTAATAGTACCACTGTAGAATAAAGATTGGATTGTGGAAGCATCAAAGTTTATTCATGATAGTGATGTTGCTGCCCTTCCTCGAAGTCACGCCTGAATCCATCAACTCAGCAGAATTTCCACTGAGAAAAAAATCATTCGCCTTGACAGGGATACGAACCCGGATCCCCGGATTTCCGGCCAGGTGCTTTACCCAGTTAAGCTACCGAGGCGCCAATTTTCCCTGTGGAATATCCCTGTGATTTTTTTTCCATCGAATTAATTCTATGTTTGGTAATGCGCTTTTTTCGTTTCCTCTAAATACGAAATATCAATACCATGATCTGAATTAAGGCGAGCTTCTAATTCGACTATCCGAAGACCAGAATATCCAAATGCCAAATTATTTTCCATGCTTTAATTTGGCTTTTGGATATTCTGGTCTTCGAACATTTTCAATACGACTATCTAATGGTGACAAAAAAGCTCCTAAGTACGCTTCTTTCGAACATTTCACATTATTCTAATTAATGATGACCCAGCAAGTGGGCTTTACAATAGTAGAACATAGACAAACACATTGTAAAACAGGGCATGAACACTTTCAAGGAAGCAGTGAAGATAGAACACGGGTAGGTCACCTGGAAGAGTATCACGTAGCCTGAAAGAAGGTCAAGACAGGTGACTACTATAGTATTATGAGCTCCCCTAAGAACCATTAGCATTTTATTTGTGTGAGGCTGAGAGATTCGAAAATGTTAAATGATAAAAAAAAAACTTTCATCTACATCTATCTACGTCTACATAATACCCTGCAAACCACCATAAAGGTGTGTGGCAGGGGGTGACATTTCACCAAACATGCACTACATATCATGCATAAAATAGGATGAATTTCTCTAATTTTATATTCATGGTCCAGTCTACCATAGTAAGTTGGGGTTCGCAAAATATTTTTAACGTCATCACTGAAAATATTATCTTGGAATTTATTTAAGAGATTAAGTCTAAATTTCAACCTGCCTTCTGACAATGATTCCCATTTTAATTCATTGAATAGACTGGTTACGCTAATATAGTTATCGTACCGTCCCTTTAAAAATCTTGCCGATCTTCGCTGCACACGTTCAAGTTCATTATTTAGGCCGATTTCGTAGGGATCTCATACTCTGGCAGCATATTCCAAATGAGGTCTAACAAGGGAAATGTAGCTGATTTCTCGTACATGATCGTCACATTTACCCAATACTCTTTTGATGAATCCCAGTTTACGATTAGAATGCCCCATTATTTCACGTATGTATGTGTTTCCCCCAGAAAAGATCATGTCTCAGTCTTATTCCAAGATATTTAATGGATACTTTCATCGCACGGAACCATTATAAGTGGCATTTTATTGCACTGCGTGATATCACTTGGAGAAGATAGTGATCCGGGTGGGAGTAGGGCGTTCCTGGATTTTTAATCCTCATGTTCCTTCACTTTGACGCGTGAGGAAACGTACGCTATCAAGGGATATACTGGCATAAAAATATTTTTATCAAAAGTATGCCCGCTATCAATTCCCATATCTTTCGGTCTCCTAGTATCCCATAATGCTTTATCTCGATCTGTGACATCAAGGCTATCTGTGTCTATGTTGCATTCCTTTTCAAAGTCTAGTCGCTTTGCTTTATTATTAACTATTCATTCCACACCGCCTGAATTTCTTCTGGTTTGATCGCATGTCTTCTTCCTGAAAGACAATAACAATTACTCCACTCACCACCTAATACCATTAGAGTTCAGATCTCCCATTTGTGATTTTCTCGACAGCTCCTCCATTTAACCGTGCTCCCCCACCTCATCTTCTTCTTTCTCTTATCTTTCTGATTATTTCTTCTTCCAAATCCATTTGTACTGAGCGTAACTTGGTCGACAGTTTCAATGGTTCCTGTATAAATTTATGAGGGGTTACATAGTCATCTTCCAAAGGTATCTGGATCTCTCGTGCCAACTCTTCGTATTGTCCTCAATTTTTCTCTTGTTATCCTTGTTTGTTTTTTCTTTTTATCTGTCGCTACCATCTCCTCATCTTAACTATAAGTTCATAGAACCAAAAACTAATATTCTCTCCCTCCATTATTTTTTCGTGCCACATAAGCTCCAGTGTTCCAATTATTTGTCCAGAACCTTTAGATTCTCATATCGCACCTTGTAAATTACGAAATTATACTCAGTGTCCATAGCCAGTCACGGTGGTTAGTCCTGCTACTAAGAGGTTGCGTGTTCGAATCTCGCAATAGGCATTGGCGTCATGGATATCTTAAAATGGAGCTTGCATTAGACGGAGTGATATAACAATTGTGTTTGTAGCAAGTTATAGTGTAATTTACCCGACCATTACTGTGTGTATCTGAACCAGATATGTAATTTGAAATGTTCGCATTTTTAGCCTGAATCTAAATCCAACCCTACTTAGGCTTATTGCGCTACTTTTCCATCTACACTAACTAATAGGTTATGGAATATTGTAATACGGATCAAACTAAAATTAAAAACTAACCCTTATACCAGAATTACGTCTCCTCCCTTTTCTCCATGTTTCTCTAGCAATCATTATCCACTGTCTGTTAGGCTGGTGGCCTAACACATACTGCCACACGCCATCGTTTGATATAAAGAAGCCGATGAAGATGAGGGCATTTTCTACAGGAAACTTGCCCAGTCGATCCCTCGTGCTATTCGTGCATTCCCTCTGTGCCTTCATCTCCAATCCTGCCGGTCAGAACACGAATAGCATTTCGGTTCATAAAGTCTGATTTATCTCCACAAATATTGCGCTATTCCTCATCATTCATTTCCCTTCTCCCTATTTTAGCATCCACGACCACAGTCCTCATACTCCGATTGTCTTTTCTACTCCCCAAGTTACTCTAAAACTATCCCTCCGGTAACCCCATTAGTCCTTCCTTTTCTAACTTTTCAAAAGCCTTACATAAGAGTAGTCCCTTCTTATTTTTTGTTAGTTTTCAGTTTCTCCAGCTACCCTCGTCTCCACCTTTACCTGTTCTCATACTTGCTATCACCTACCGGGTTCTCTTTTTCTACTGCTACTCTGGTTTCTCCATGGGTACCAGGATTTCGAGTAACGACTACTGCAGATGACTCGCCCCTCCCGCTTCCACGCACGATACCCGCCCCAAGAGTTGGTGTTTGAAACCGTCGGGATTACCTCGAATAGGTAACCAAGGAGTCACGTGGTACAGACACGAATGGTTTGCAAATTTAGTTTGCCTGAATCGTTCGTTTCAATATCATTAATTGTTTTCACTTATGTTTTTCTCATCTGTCTCGACTAAAGAGCCTCCAGATGAGATAAAACACAACTGTAAACAATAAATATGGTTGAAAGCAACGGTTTCAACACACTCAATTTGCGAAACATTCGTGTTTATACCACGTGACTCCTAGGTTACCTATCCGGGTTGGTTCCCGATGGTTTCAAACACAACCCCCCAGGAGGCTGATTCTGCTATTAGCGTGACTCCTTGTTGCTTTCTTGAAATCGGTTTTCATTTCTCACGAGAATGAACCTAGATGGTTCACCACTGCCTACCATAACAGGGGTTTCAACGCGTCACCATCCCTAAATGTAATATGGCCACCCCACTCAATTCAGACGCTGTTTTTTTGCAACTGTTGCACTGAGAGTAGATGCTTGCTTGTACATCCTTATGCATGGTTCCTACCCTTCGAGATACCTTGTATAGGTACCGGGGTAAGCGAGCTCCAGGGGTCATTGGAGCACGTTAATAATTCCACCACTTCTTAGCCAGTGGGACAGGTTATATTATATAACCGGTGTAAACTCCCCATGAGGTGTGATAGCAGTTACATGCTGCGCGAAAACCTATTTGGGAAGAAATCAACACTCGCCAATGACCTCAGCACCACGTAATTCAAAATTGCGTGATTCCTGAGTTTAACTGCATCATTACTTTATGGCTCACGTTGAGGAGGCGAGATCCTAGATAACCTGCGTGCATTAAGCGCTCTATTACCCCCGGCAGATGCGCACGCCTTGATGGACACGCGGGAGATAAAAGCTCGCCAAGCGAAGCGGATGCTCTCCTGAGCGATAACTGCGGTCATAACTCGCTGCTTCTTGCTCGCCGTGGCGAGGCCTCTTGACGTCTGCAACCAGGACGAGCATTCCAGCTGGAATGTTACCGCACTGTCGACATCCATTTTTAAGCCGCTGAGGATACCGACCGGGGAAATTACCGCTACGGTGTAATGACCACCCTCCCAATGGGTCATCATCCTAGAGCAGTGCTCGCCCTGACGATTTACCTCAAATAATTTCGATCCTTCTGTCATAGTAGCGCGAATGCTAGAAAAATGTGGAGGAGGGAAAGGGCATTTAAGATGGAATGAAGGGAGGTGAAGAGGGTGCTCCGAGGAATATTCTGATGGAAGAGAGAATGAGAGAAAAATCTGAAATACGTGAAACAGACTGAAAATATTCCATCGTCACCTACATGTTATGATATGACCTGTATAACGCCAATTTGTGATTTGTCTTGGTTTCGGGTTAATACGCACGGGAGATTATAATCGCAAAATTAGTTCTAGGTACTTATGGATAAAGGCCATTTATTCACATTTCAGCTGTAGTAAACATGATTAGAATAAACCAAAATAACTTATTTATTACAACCTAACAATGACTGCAACAGGAATAACCAGGATAAGTGATGCTGTTGAGAAAATTTGGTTTGCAGCGATTACAATCTCATAATTTCCTGGAAATGGACATCGAGTTCAATTTTTTTTCATGAAAATGAATAGGTACACCGACTCTCGTCATTATTAATGATATTGTAAATTTGATTCAAGACTATTTCTCACCTGGAAGAGTTCCTCTATCAAAATTCCTTGAATAGTTACGCCAATAAAGTAAATTTTTTAGACTACATACTGTGGAAAAATCTAACAGATTATAAAATAATGTAAAATCGGATACGGGTGGCTGGGTGGCGTCTGCTCATGTATAATGATTTAAGGCAGTTCTAACTCCCAACAAAACTGGTCAACAATAATACAAGGGTTAATTAATCGTACTTATTAATTTCAATGACAATAATTCCAAGTTTGATACGTTTTATCCGATTTTGTGATTATATTTTCCATATCTCTCGTAGTTAATAATTTCAGAAGTCACTATTGAATCATTTAAGAAACCGAAGTAACTGTAGAATTATTCGGAGTTATCCAAAGGCCTAGGCCATATCGCACCGTGAGCATAATAATATAAATCATGGCACACTAGACCTAGATTCTTGTCAGAGGCAGTTTTCAAACCCAAGACTTTTAGTCAGCTTGTGCGTTAATAACTTGACAGGAAAATCGAAAAATATGCTAATTTAGACATAACCATCAGCATTATTCTCCATTTTTTTTATAAATACAAATAAAACGAGAAATCTTCCAACAATACTTAAACTAAATATATTTTGACAAAATAAAATAACGCTATAAGGAAATCATCTTCTGAAAGTTCTTCGTTATACTCATTTTCCCCCTGCGACTCGTTCAGAGCGAGGTGATGACGCAACACGACAGAAAAATTTACAAATGCTTTTGCAGGAAGCCTGAGATGGTGAAAATTAAGTTATTGGACGTTATCAGCAGCCACCTGAATATATCTTCATTTGTCGTCTTTCTTTGAGACTTCCTAATGCGATGATGCCACAGGAATATTTTAAATTTTTTATGCATACATATATTTTTATTTATTCCTTGTTCTAACGGCTTCTTCTCGCAATCGTACGAATTAAAGGTTCTTTTCCTTCCCTAAGCTCGTAGTTCCATGTTTAAGCCGGGCAACAAACAGTACCCTTTGCATGTAGCTTCTTTGAGCCCGCTAAAGCTCGACCAAACTTTCATAATCACCGGAAAACAATTGATAAGGTTTACTTTGATTCCTAAAATGGGAACTATTATGTTACAACAAAAGTATATCCAAGAGATAGTCCATCGAAGTTCATCCTCACTCTCCAGGTGGATTGATGCGGAGGAAAACGTGCATGTTGCATTCTTCTAGATGAGAGCATGAAGATTCACAAGCACCACTCCTCGATGAAATAGACTAATCTCTTTAGCACAATATTCATTTATTTATTTTTCATAAACCCGAAAACAGCACATATGTCCATTTACATCGGGCAACAATTACACAACACATATTCGGTGGTGAAAATCCGACCCAGGTGGGACTCGAACCAGTGATCCCAGGAATAGCAAGACTTTACCCCGCCGCCACCGAATTGCCTTGTTACCTGATTGTCAGGCGGAAGAAATATTTTGGTGTTGGCTTATTACCACACCTCACAGCAGAAATGTTTCCTATGCGAGGGCAATGAACGTGCGATATAATACTGCCTGTTTAGGTTAAAAACTTCCTTGCAGGTAGCACGTCAGCAACATCTACATATACATCTACGTAATACCCTGCGAGCCACCACGAGGGTGTGTGGCAGGGGGTGAAGATCACCAAACATGCACTATTGACATACAACTAGGATATTTAATGGAGACATGCTAGATAATAGGGTCACATGCAGCTAGATGGTTAATATCTACGAAATAAGAAAGGGAGTATTTGTTGTTATTACATGCATCATGCACTACAGACTACTCTGACTATATTTCATCTACCCCTCTGCTATGCTATCTATTGTTCTCTCTTATGGTACGCGGGAAAAATGACATTTTAAATCTATCGGTACGACAATCTATCTCTCTAATCTTGTTAATCTCATCAAACCTAGCATAATACGCAGGGATTCTTAATATATGTCTAACATCATCTGTGAACAAATCGGTTTAGAATTTACTTAAAAGGTTTAACCTAAATTTTAGCCTGCGTTCTGATAACAAGGATATTGGAGAACTATGTGAGAGGTGTATTGAATATTTTCATTGTTTGAGACTGAAAATAGTTCCCGGCTGCATGAGAAAGTTTAATGTCCATCGATGACATGATCCACGTCCATCTGCTCCTATTTTGACGCACCGTAAATGCCAATCGAACCTCACTCTACAGTTTTTAACTTGAGCCTCATTTATGTATTTCTGGAAAAAGAATAGCTCTCCTCCTAGCACTTACAAAATAAGTAATAATGAACTAACAAACGTGGAATCCATTAAATATCTTGGAATAAGACTGACACATGATCTTTCCTGGGGGAAACACATACGTGAAATAATGGGTCAAGCGAATCGTAAACTGGAATTCGTCAAAAGTGTACTGGGTAAATGTGACGATCATGTACGAGAAATCAGCTACTTTTCCCTTGTAAGATCTCATTTGGAATTAGCTGCCAGTGTATGGGATCCCTACGAAATCGGTCTAAATAACGAACTTGAACGTGTGCAGCGAATATAGGCAAGATTTGTAAAGGGCAGGTATGATAACCTTATTAGCGTAGCCAGTCTATGAAATTAATTAAATTGGGAATCATTGTCAGATCGCAGGTTGAAATTTAGAATTAATCTCTTAAATAAATTCCAAGACCATATTTTCAGTGATGATGTTAAAAATATTTTGCGGACCCCAACTTACTATGGTAGACTGGACCATAATCACAAAAATAGAAAAATTGATTGCCGAACTGACAGATTCAAAATGTCCTTTTTTCCTCGTACTATTAGGGATATGAATAACGGTTAATGTATCCAGTACGAGTGTAGCAATGGATAACATTGGTAGCTGCATGTTGGTATAAGGACTTAAAGCTAACCCAACCAACAGCATGTTTTTGCATGCATGCTTTGCTATTTTAATTTTTAATTTCAAATATTATGCATGATATGTAGTGCACGTTTGGTGAGAGTTCACCCCCTGCCACACACCTTTATGGTGGCTTGCAGGGTATTATGTAGATGTATGTACCCATGCTGGGAGATTATCAAATTCGCGAGAAAGAATATACTATATTTTTTCATACTGTATTAAGTTGATGAAGAATTGATTAAATGAATTAAATTGATCAGATGAAGAAAGGAAAATACGGAAAACCCTACTGCAAAAAATAACCAGATAGATTGGACATACCTTGAGGCACAATGAATTAGTTAGCAATATAGTAGAAGGGAAGATAGAAGGGAAGGTCCCGCGAGGAAGATAAGAAACAAGTATGTAGGGCAAATAAAGAAGGACGTGAAAGAGAAAACTTACCAAGGCGTGAGGGAATTAACACTGAATATGGCAGAATGGAGGGCTGCAGTAAACCAATCCTAGGATTGAAATACTGATGATATTGATGTATTTAGTTATCAATATTAAATACATAAAATTCAATGCATAATTAATTTATCTCATCAATGTACCGAGCATGGAAAACGAAGCACATATCTACACATACGTAATACTCTACAAGCAACCGTGAGGGTGTGTAGCAGGGGGTGAAAGATCACCATACATGGACTACTTACATGCAGCTAAGAGGTACAATGCTACTACTTCATGGAAACGTATTAGATATAAGATTCACGTGCATCTAAATGGTTATTATCTACATGCTAATGAAGGAATCACTCCTTAAACAGGCACTTTTTAAATTTATTATTCCATATTCATAGGTACGGGAACGTAACGCCAAATTGGGTTGCGCAACAGTAAAGTTCCAGGTGCCTCAAGAGGCAAAGTGCCACTGAATTATATTTGCTAAAATTAATACAATCTTTTCTGTGCAATAGATACTTTAGTTCATGTCATCGTCATCAGTATTTCAATCCTAGGATTGGTTTACTGCAGCCCTCCATTCTGCCCTATTCAGTGATTCCCTCACGCCCTGGTAAGTTTTCTCTTTAACGTCCTTCTTTATTTGCCCTATATATTTGTCCCTTGGTCTTCCTCGCGGGAACTTCCCTTCAATCTTCCCTCCTATTATATTTCTAACTAATTCATTTTGCCTCAAGGTATGTCCAATCCATCTGGTTCTTCTTTGCCGTAGAATTTTCCATATTGTCCTCTCTTCATCTGCTCTTCTGTACACCTCAATTTCCCATCCCCCAATCTCAATCACCCAAATTGAAACGACGGACTATCTAATTCAACCGTATCAGGCGAGATTTGGTGGAACAGCATCATCGTAAATAAATAAGGTGAAACATTTTTAGACATGGTGATGTCCACAAATTTATTTGAAACAACACTACACGTGTTTCAAATAAATTTTTGGACAGTACTATATCTAAAAAAGTTTTACTTTATTTATTTACGACGGACTGTCCTCGTACGAACATTTCCGTAAGTACCCCGTTACACCTTAGTCTGACGTGTTTCACGCGATATCAAACAGTAGGAATTGCAGTATTGCATTCAATGTTATGGACCCATTACTGTATATTAATGTCTCATTCTGACCTTCCTCGTAGAAAACCGAAAAAATTACTTTTGGATAGATTTTTTAATTTTGGGCCACCATTTTTTTCGAAACTTGATCGGAACTCGAACCTGGACCCCCTGATTTCCGGCCAGGTGATCTACCAATCGAGCAAACAAGACGTCCTCTATCTCTGCAGAAATTATAGAGGCTTTAAAGGAATAAGATGTTACCGGACTGCTGGACATATTATGCCACTAAGCAGCCGAAGTCGTGCGCATGGCGCTACCGTCCACGAGGTTAAAGCCAACATTGAAACACTAAGGTGCTTACTTATTACAAATTCAAAGTTCACAAACTAGTTCGTGATTTATTTTAAGCTTATGCTTTATTTTAAGCTTAATGCAGTAACTTCAACTAGTAATAGTTTCAGATTCTCAACTGCTAACTTGCCCGACCCAAAGGACGCTACTGCACGTACCTACTACTTGTATTGAATCTCTGATCCTTATAGGGAACATTTGAATGGAGTCGTTTACCATATTATTTTACTGTCGAATCTAATAAAGTTAGTAAACTAAAAAGATTTGTATTTTTCCGTTCTTCGATCCGTCCATTACTTCTCGAGTTATAAGCGGCGAAAAACTTATTTTTTATCCCTTTCAGAAAAGTGGGCGTTCAAAGGACTAGTACGTCATCCACTTCGTCCAATCACAACTGAGACTGCGAAGCTCCTTCGCCCAATCACAATTGGGGACACATAGATGTATCTGCCAATGGAAGTGGTTGTGACTGGATCTGTGCAAGCAAGCCGTCCGCCCCCACCTCCGCTCCCTTCCCGTCCTTCCTCAACACAGTCAAGGACGGGAGGTTGATGACGTCGATATCTTTAACGCAACTCGTTCGGTGGGCGTCGCCTTTTGCTTATTTTTGATTAATGAGTGAATGGCTCTAAGATTAATTTTTTCATTAAAATTCATTTTTCGTTTCCATGCAATAATTTCGTGCACAAAATAGCGATTTCGGTTCCGAGTCGTTGTACACTTCTTGTATTTTTAAGATGTCATTTCGAGCATGGATTTATTTCTATTTAACATAACTTACGGAGAATCAATGCCACCGATATCATGAATATCCTCGAAAGATGAGAGGATGTGAGCCTATTATTTTGCACTATATCTCCGACACCGAGGTTCGAGCCATTAATTGGTTGCAAAAGGACTTTTCAGTGGTATTCCGTCCCCGAAAGAGGTCTCAACTGGAAGAGTCCGTCCAATTTAGAGCTTGACTATTCCAACTTCTTCCATTGCTTAATTATCTTTATCGAACCTCTATTATTTCACTTTTACCCGTCTTCTATTAGTTTGTACAACATTGAACAGAACATCTATATCTTTTAGACGTTGATATACTGCCTTTCCAGACGACCACACTTTCTCCTGTGTTGACCCTGCATCTCCCTTCTTATTCTGTGTGTTTAGTTAACCAGTCCAGTTTACGCTTTGTATCGTAAATGTCCATGATCTTGTGAGCATCTTTAATAACAAACTAACTAATCCAAATACAGCATTATTACTCGCGTGTCACTAAGTATTAAAATAATATGCTTTCTTAATGTTACGTGTGATGTTCTAACTCCCCCATCATTATTTCATTGGCACTCAATTTTTCCAAATTTCTACATGCACCACTTGCCGGTGTATATTTATTGCCATTAAACCATCTTGACGCCCGTCAAGAAAGCAGCCAGATCTCCTCGAAACGCGGTGCATCGGGAGGAAGCCAGCGGTCCTCTCTGCATTGAAAATGAACAGGAAGCACGAACTCGCCTCGATGCGGAAAGACTTTTTTTGAACATTCAGTTAACCGTTATTCTTTTGAAATCTTTTCAAAGATTTTCAGCCCACTTTTCTTTTTCTGACGATTCTTTTTCAAAGCAATGAGGGCCGTTTCGGGCCCCGCCACAGTTTTACAACCCCATTGGCCAGATGTGGTGGATGCTAATTTCAAAACAAAGGCGAAAATAGGAATTAAACCGAAATCGGAATTTCACTACACTGAGATGCGAGACAAGCAAGGAAGGCTGCCAAAGTATCGGAAAAAATCCAATGAGTCTTTCCTTGAATCCAGGAAACCTTTTTTCCCTGGCAATGGGGGCGTTTACTCGGAGCCGAAATCGCTATTTTGTCCGCGAAATCATTAGATAAAAACGAAAAGTGAATTTTAGCAACAAAATTAACATTCTAACCAGAGCCGTTCACTCGTAAATTTAAAAAAAATTACACACAAAAGGTAACGCCCACCGAAGGAGCTGCGTTAAGAATATCTACGTCAACCACCTCCCTTGAGAATTTGAGGGAAAGGGAAGGGAAAAGAGATGGAGACGGAAGGTTTTCTCGCACAGATCCTGTCGCATCCTGTAAATCCAAAACATCTTAACAACAAAATATTTTCGTATACATTTTTACGTGACTAAAAGCGTGCTGAAGTTTATTTACAAATGACGATGTAGTCGAATATGCAATGCCTTTCGAAATAACCCGCACAGAGTCTAACAACCACTTCTATTGGCAGAATCAGCTGTGTGTCCCCCATTGTGATTTCGCGGTCTCAGTTGTGATTGGCCAAAGTGGATGACGCACAAGTCTTTTGCGCGCCCACTTTTCCGGAATGGTTTTCCGAAACTCGAGAACTAATTGACGGATCGAAGAAGGGGAAAATACGGGTCTTTTTATTTTACAAACTCTATCAGATTCGGCAATAAAAATATATGGTAAACGATCCCATTTTCAACACACTTGGTTACGAGTGTTCGGGAAAACGAGGCGGGATTCGAATCCATCGCTTTGTAATTGCCGGCGGTGCGTTACCGACCTCACTGTGAGCGAGAATGACCTTCGTGGAACCACGGTCTGAAGTTCGGTCTCCCTAAGGAACTCGGAGTATCACCGGAGAACGGAATAAAGGAGAGGAAGCCCCTCGCGTTGTCGATCGCCAGCTAAACCCTTCCGAGCACATATTTCCCCTAGCACGAGAAGAACGGTTATGAACTCTGAACTTCCACGCTGAACAAAAAATACCACCCGCTCCCCTGAAAGTGCCTAATCTCACGGTTGCCCCGTTGCTAGAAACTTTGCGTCAGTACATGTTCAAATGCGTCACGCCCCTTCAAGCGTTGATCACGATCGAAGAGTTCAGGTCCCGCGATGATTTTTTTCACGATTTTCACTATTTCGTTGCCTCCGAGGGCATCGGGGTCACGTCCGAGTTAGTTCCAGGCGATGTTGTGGAGAGAGGATTGACCCCCCCCCCCCCCCATGCTCTTCAACCTTTTCCCATCACACGATCTCCCATTTTGACTCACTTCTACCTGCCAAACGCACGTCACGTGGTGATGACGCTAGTGTCTGTTTGGTACCGTTACAATTAGTAAAGTGTTCGGGAAAGAGCAGCCCAACACGCTTTAAACTTATCGGACTCAGTCCCTGTGCGGAACAAGATTCGCAGTAGAATTCCTTCGCATCATCAATTTTTTGCTGCATTGGTTTGGTGTTTGGATCAAGTGAAGGTTTTAACAGATCTTGAGAGAATGCGAAACATGTTGTGATTTACCGCAATTCACAGCATATTGCTTCATAATAGTTTAATTCACTGCTCCAAAAACTTTGTACCCCCTTTCACACCTTGCTTTCGCACCTTCCTTCCACACCCCTCCCCCCCCCCCCCCCTTCACAACTTTCACCCCCTGCCACACACCCTCGCGGTGGCTTGCAGGGTATTGTGTAGATATAGATGTACCCCTCCCCATTTCTGTTCATAATGCCCATTCCTTTCCTCCAACTTACAGATTAACTGTCATACTACAACATCATTACCCAAACTGTAAACGCCATGCATACTCCTTTCTTTATAAAGGTTCCTGTCGTAGCACAAGCAAATTTAAGGAATTGAATAATTTGCCAAGTGTTTCTCGTAGAACGTGAACAGGATATAGCCTACCCCTGAACACAGTTTGTTTTGCTTTCAAATTAATGAGAGGCTACGGCGCTGTTCTGCGTAAGTTAAGACATTTTCGCCGGGAAAACTAAATGTCGGTCTCGCGTCAGTGCATGCACCGTGTGAGTGCCGATCAGGAATAGTATGAATGTTTACACACCACCTGATCAACGACTACACGATGCAGGGATATGAAACAACTTTGAACTCACTTTTATGCACCTTCATGGTCCCGTCTGTTATTTTCCCCTTTCCCAAATTAAGTCAGTTTACGGTAGAGCTGACGCCGCACCTATTAAGACATAAGACAGATGAAATGCACGCAAGGTCTCTTGCGAAATGTAACGTAACAACCCGCGAGTTGCCCCCTTTCATTAAGAAAGTCATTCATCTTGAATTTTAGCCACCCATGCATCGTAAACAAAGCAGCAGATTGACGAGCGGTCAGTGCATATTTGATAGTTATAATAATTATTTAACTTCGTTTTTCAAACTGTGTTGGAGATTTTGGTCACTCACCGAAATGAAAAAGTAGCGAACGAGGGCACTGCCTCCTGTCTTTGCCTTCAGGGTCGCGGTCTTTTAATCGAAGATGCACCGAAAGACCAAGTCCGTAGAATGGTTTTAATCCCAACAACCTTCACTACTCTTTCTCAGAGACCAGAGTGAGTCTCCGCTGAACTGACCATTGACCGTTCTTTCGTCCGCAGGAGAGCATGGGAGGTCCAAAGTTGCAGCTGGTGAGCCCAGCGGGTGGGCATCTCAGACTGGTAGCGTCTTCCACCTCCCTCCTCCTGCTGCTGCTCACCTCCGCCCAAGGGGCCAGGATATTCCGGAGCCCGGAGCCTCACCTTCCAGGTAAGAATCTCAGGCAGAGCTCAGCCATCTCCGAAAACTTCACTCGAGTAGATACTAAATTCCAGCCCTAGCTATACGCATGCACAATATTTTCACGTTTGTCGATTTTGCGGCCTTCAAATATCTCTTAACATATCATTTCCAAACTGAATTTTTTGATTTTTTTAAGATTATATAACTTTTAAATCAGACTAATATTATGTCGTCAATATCATTCTTCTCCATACAAAGAAAGAAATCTCCGCCCTTCAGACGTTTCAGATTTTCTCTAAGTCCTTAAATTTTCAAAGATATAAGCGAGCTCTGAGACATAGATTAGCACATGTTTTAAGGTCCTGGTTACGCTAACGATGTAAAAGGTCATTGAAATTTTCTTCTTAAACCTCTAACCATTTCAAACCAAAGAAAACACAAGATCCTATTTTTCTCGTTCTTCTGATGAGCGCATAAATAATGCTTGGATGTGAGATTTTTCAACGGTATCAGATTTTTAATTAGCATATTATGTAGATGTGTCGAATTGGCTTAAAATTTCGTTTGCTGCTAAACTGTGGTCTTGATCACTTGGTTAATTGGTTGCTTCGAACCTCAAGATTTCGAATATTTTATACTAGACTACAATTTTCTCTAGAATATTCCTCTGTATACATATTAATTACAACATTATAATGTTGTTTCTCATCATATTAAAAATAACCTAAACGGCCTAAGTTTCTAGTCATCAGCCTTTCTCAATAATTACTCTTATTGATAATTAGTCTTACAATTCTTTCCAATGGTGAATAATGATAATGAACGGCTCACACTGCAAATTGACTCGAGGGTTAGGATGGTGCCGGGAGTGGCTCCAATTATCTTCGATGCTAAGTTGGCATCAGAGGTATAACAAAGCATACGAAAGCATGTCTTTCTTCAGATGGTATCGGTCCGTTTTTCATGTATTTAACTAGATATTGACACTGCCGAATCTCGATGATGACGGAATTTTTGGACCAATGGGATGATAAATCCCCATTTTTGCATTGGAAATTTTGGATTAGTGGAGGCTTTCACGTCACAACCACGGTATTTACTGAGGCACAACAAGGTCGAGTTTTTTTCAATAGGATGCCACATAGGATTACATAGAGCAGCTAAAATGCCAGATAAAGCCTTACAAGAGTTGCTGTTCACATGTCAGAAGGCATTCCTGTAATTTTATCATGGTGGGGATAAGCTCTAATTGGAAAGAACAAAAGATCGGAAAAAAAACTTTACCCTATGGATGGCACCAATGCAAAAGAAAGCTAGTCAAGAGGAGACTTTGATGCAAACGTTGTTACATTGAAGGGGACTCAGCTTATTAGAATACAATTAAATTTTTATGTAAAAGGTAAATAATTAAAGTCCCAGACATCGTTTTTCATTGTCAGGATAATTCTGGGCAGGGATGAAAATCAATACGTCACGTGTCGTAGTTTAAGGACGCATGTCCCTGGACGTCCTTAAAAAAAGGCATGTCCGTGAAAAGCAAACATTGTTAACCCTAGGTACTCCCATGCAACACTCAAAGGATACGTGAAATAACAGAAATGTAGATCATAGCTGTTTAGGCTAGGCTGTTTCGGTCCCCTTGAGAAAAAGTACTGGAGAAAGTTGATCGAAAGATTTTATCAGTCACTGGGCTACACCGTTCAGTAACTGGTGATCTCCCATCAGTTACTGGTGAGGTTTACCAGTTCTTTTCTCTCCAGTTTTTGGTACTGGAGACCTCCATCAGTTACTGGTGAGTAACTGATCACTGACGCATTCAGTAATTGAAGACTGTTTCAAAAAACTTTACAAATCTCTCCAGTATTTTTTCAGTCACTGATCACCTTTCTTCAGTACTCGTTCTTAAGGGTCCACGGCTCTCCCCTACGAGCTCGTCGAGCAATACTAACTTCCCTAGTTTCTAGAAGGTCCACGCAATGCCTGGCCTTCCCCACTCATTAAAAAGATAAGACTTCGTCTTCTTCACAGCCGAGAACCTCTCAGCCCCGTCCTCGGCCCAGGAGCAGCGACAGAGCGACCCAGCCGGCGAGAGCCCCTCATTGCACCCGGACGCCGCATCCTTGCCCCGCAGCGCCGCCGCTGCCGACGCCGAGGACTACTTCATGCCCGGAGCCTGGAGGCCCGTGCGGGACCCACAAATGAGCAGCTCCGGAAGGTACGCAGATCGGACCCCGCCGCCCCCCGCCCCGCCATCGCCCCTCCCCATGCCCCCTCGGCCCGGGGCCCCCATATCACTCGCGGTAGACGAAGGGCCACCTCCCAAGAGCATAGGGGTGACTCCAATTTCGACGACGACTGCTAGAAGAGCGCCAATGGACGTCCAAGGGGATCCCTGTGAAAATGGGCATGCTGGTTCCACAACACGCGGGGATGGAGCCGGGGTCGTCGGCGGGTCCCAACAGACTGATGAGCAGTACTTAAACTGTACCCCCGAGGGGTTTCGTTGGCTATTAAATGCTCTGTCACCTGCCAAACGACAAGTGGTCAACACCAAGGTTCCACACGCAGATTGTGTTGAAGCCAAAGACTTCAAAACTTTAACCTCCGTAGTACTGCTACTCCGCCCAAATCTCATGGAATTCCAAAGTATTCTTACAGAGGCCATGGAGATGCAATCCATGAATTTATGTACACCTGAGTTTTTCAACATCTTGATCTGTTTTCTAAAAAACTGTGCATTAGTGTCCTCTGCATCATCCAATTACATTAAAAACACTTCCTATAAATTCAAATTTATGAATATCCTGCAACAGTTGAGGAATGAAATCAATATCAATGGATCCTCAAATAGAACAAAAACTAAATCATCAGAGCTATATCATGAGGTACATGGGAAACCAATGAATAATGGAAAATTTGAGCAGGCATTAATGCCTTCAAGTACAATTTCAAGGCGAAGTTTGAATTACTATACATTAAAATCTCCCTTTCCTGTGCGACAAGAAACTACATGGATACCGACCAAAGAGAAATCTTCAAAGACAGAACCAATACCACAAATCAGTATTTCTGAAAAAGATATCGTAAATATGTTTGTGCAAAGCTCCTTAGGCTATTTGTTTGATCAAGAATCAAGCATAGAAAAAACAAAGCACTTGCCCCCACCAAATGATGAGAATCAAGGCGAATCAAATCAAAAATATACACCAGTACAACCAAAGCACCCAACCCTAAAATTCAATGAACCCTCACTGATAAACTTATCCAGTAACCAGTCACTGTCACCGTCAAGTTCTTCTTTTAAAGGAAACCATAGGATATCGGATGAAAAACAAGTGCCTGCAGACACGAGTTTCTTCGTAATCAACACTAAACCTCACCCACATCATTCTGAACCTCCATCCATTAATCACCACCATCAAAAGCCCACAAGTCACTATGAAAATTATCCTGGCAATGATCATAATTTTCACAAGCCTCTACAGTATGGAAACAAGAAACCTCATGCAACGACAAGTTCACCAAACTATTACTATATTCCATCACATCATATCATTTACCATGTTGATGATTTGAATCCCCCAAAACCTCATGCACAATTTGGCAGTCTCATTGAAACAAATAATCATACCGAGTCTTTGGATGCTCTTCTCATTCATCACTTAAATGAAGAATGGCATCACTCTAGCAACGAGAACCACAAACCCATAACTCAAAAACCCACTTGGGGGGTGATTGCAAAGCCCCCTCACTCAGATCATCCGAAACCCACTGATCCATGGCCAGAAAAACCAGTGACATATCCCCCACCACAGACCACACAAAGCCCACATTTTGATGAAGATCCTTGGACTGAGGATCCTTGGCCAGTAGATCCATATCCATGGGAAGAGCTGCGACCACCTCAGGGTTCTTTGCTTCCAGCTAGACCACCATTTATCATCATCAACCCCACTGGAAACCATCCCCCCCCTTTGCAGTCACCCACACAAATTTCTTCTGGTGTGGTCAATGTCCTGGATCCAATACTTCCATCTCCTCAATCACCAACCAGTCCTACTGACAATGGGAGTATACCTCCCGAAGGAGGGGACATCACAACTCAGGGAGAAAATCCCTTGACTACTACTTCAACTGGGGTGCAGAATGACCCCTTAAATGATGATTTTGCCGAGGTCCCAGGAGTGTTGGGTGGAGCGGGTGCAGATCCAGGTGATGCCTCTGATGGAGCCACAAATCCTGTTAGCCCACCCCTTCAAGATCCTCCAGGAGCCCTTGCTGATTCGCCTCCCTCTTCAGGAGTGGTGTCCTCTTCCTCCTCTGGTGGCTTCCTCAGTGCCATTTCATACCTTTTCAATCCATTTTTGCTATTAATTGTCGCTCCTTTTGTTGCTGCAATGACTGGAGGGTTTGGATTAATAGTGCTCCTCTTCCCTCTCCTGTTCAGAGGCTATGGCTGGCGGAGGCGCCAAATACGTAGCACTGCTAGATTTGAGAAACTGTTTTTGCCAGATGACACTATTCTCACCTACATACTACGAGCTCCTTATCCTCATGACTCTAGGAGAGACTGACCAATGGATCCTGATTGATGCTTCAAACTCTTATACATTTTCATGTGTTACTCATTCATCACCTCAAGACTGAATTATAGCTTTACTGAACATAAGTGATTACTTCTAAAGAGTATCTACCTATAAAATCAATGTAGTGATTACCAAAGAAAGAATCCTCAGGAATAGTTGTTTTTACAGAAAAATAACTTGAGCAATAGTATTGTAATTTGTGTTGACTTAGTGCTTATTT
Organism: Platycnemis pennipes; assembly: GCA_933228895.1. NCBI lineage: Eukaryota > Metazoa > Arthropoda > Insecta > Odonata > Platycnemididae > Platycnemis > Platycnemis pennipes. The sequence continues at coordinate 139,822,261 of OW121849.1, read as the reverse complement.
TAAACAATTACCTCTGATATATTTTCTTAGTTTCATAAGAAACAATGGTAACTAATTATTTACCTTCAAATTACCAGAATGATTAACAGCATGAGAGTAGGTATAAATATACTGATGATTTTCACAGTCATAATACAATAAAAATCATGGCATGTTCTTGTAAAGAAAAGGGAAATGATTTCCTAATGCACATATTGAATATTTTTGCTTTCCGCAAAAGCTGTTGCTTGGAGCAAATACAGTGTTGAACAACAATTTTCTGTAAATCTACACAAGTATTATCAAGCTGAATCAGAAAGGTTGTTTATCAACGTGAATGTGATACCTTAGCATAGATAGTTAAAATATTTGTGCTTATATTAATCAAAATTTGCTTTAATTAATATTAAGGGAAAGTTTATAAATGCAATATATTATAAAAATAAGATTCAAGAGTGATTATGTAAGTTGCATACATAGGTATATTTTTTATTATTTGCTTTGGTGTAGTATGAATTTCTATTCAATTAGGAGCGCATTTTAAAGCTAAGCAATGATTATGAATAGCCAATGCATAACTAAAACTAAGAATGACAAATTTTGTTGCCAAATATAAGGTTGTCACTAACTATGCATGTAACTAACGATTGCTTGTTTTGCTTGACTATATTTTTTTGAGAATGCTATTTTCATCTTGCATGATGGTTTTCATAGTCATGTTGCCAGGTATGAGGTTACTCATGAATTGTGTAACTAATTGTATTAACTATTTTCATGTAAGTTATGTATGAGATTACTAACGAATAAACCATGAAATTTGAAACAAATGAGGCATTTTTGTGGACTGCTTGATCCTTAACCTTTTACATTAAATCTTAAGCTAGAACAAATTTTACAGCAACAAATTAATGCTATTACAGGGAAATTACTAAAAATTATTAATATGGATAACTAACAAAGCATATTTACATACACAGTGATCATGAATAAAGACCCTTACCAGTCCTCTCTTCTTCAATGGTTACAGAAGACGCATTTCAACATTGGCCGCAACAGGATTTGGCGGGGACGCACATGTTGCATCAGCACGAAATCTACGCCACGAAGATGGAGAAGTCAAAATTTCAAGTGAAGCTAGAACATCTGAGACCTCATCATCTGTCAACACACCAACCTCCAACCTGGGACATTCCATTGCCCTAGTTGCCAACCAGCTTCTTCAAAGCAAATCTGACATTCTTGAAAGCCGTGTTCCAGAAGTCACAGTCACTGGTTCACTGAAGGATGATGGGCATTGGCCACATTCTTCCATAGATATAAGGACTCCTCCCAAGCTAATGCTACAGATATCAGGGCAAAAGAATGCAGCACAAAGTGGAGAGGAATCAGATAAAAACATAGTGCCAATTCAAGATGACCCAATGGGAGAAAATTTCTTTCCCTCTCGCAGGCAGCCTACTACGGTAACACAGCCAACACCAACAACATCAGGTCAGTTTGTCACTCAAATGATGGTATCTACTTTGAAGAAAAACCAAACAAAGTACAGTGCTCAGCAACCACCAGCATCGACCCCTGTAACCAATAAAACCGATAGGCACCCTGCAACGGCAATAGCATCCACATCCTACACCATCAGCAACAGAAAATCTTCCCCCACCCTAGCCACAATAACCAGGACAACACCAATGCCTCCTACCTCAGCTTCCACCGTGTATTCCTCCATAACGCCCCCACAACCCCCTTCATCAACGTCAGTCAAGTGGAAGATTGCAATCCCACCCAACAGGCAGGCAACTCGCTTCCCACCAAGAAAACCAGTCACCGCAACAACTGCTTCTCCAGTGAGCAGCAGCACAGAGAGCACCAGGAAGGACAGCAAAACAGCTAGCACTGGGTCACTTAACCCAAGGCCAAGTGTGGGAGGATTCACAAAACCATATGCAGCCGTGGGATCTTCACGAAGACCAGCATCCACCATCACGAGGGTCATGACTACTCCTAAACCAAGTACAGCAACAACACCACAGGCAACTGCCACAGTTCCTTCCCGCTCAAGTTTCATGCCAACTTCACACCCTCCAACAACCACAACAGTCCGCCAGCCAGCACGTACCACGACCCCCAAGCCACCATTGGCCACCACTTCCCACCCCACCACCCCCCGTCCCACCACTCCCCGTCCCACCACCCACCGTCCCACTACCCAACGTCCCACCACATCCACGCCCACAAAACCAACAACAATGCCATCCACCACTGTCACCACACCCAAGAAGGAGAATCCAGCCGCAGTACAGGATAAGAAACCTCTGCTTATTGAGAAAGAAGTGATGAAACAACCAGCCGTGACAGAAGTAATCAAGGCAGACAATACTATTAAGGGTGAGACTACAACTGTGACTCCCCCCTCAAGCACCACTCGTCCACGCCGACCAAGTAACAAAAGGAAGAAGAACAAGAATAGGAGGCGCCGTCCTGCCAAGAAACCAGTTGCCACCACGCAAGTGCCCTTGACAGGGACAGAGTTGGAAGTCAAAGAATCTCCTCAGGAAGACAATGAAGGAAGCATAGCATCTCCCCTGTCTACCCGCATCTACAACTTCATAGCTCGTGAAGTAATGCCCTCGATGAGTGTAGGTTTGCTGGGATTGGTCGTGACTGCTGGTCTTGCAGGATACTTCCTGCTTCCATCACTAGGTCTGCAGCGCAGGAGTGATGTGGCTAACGGCGGGCACAGCAGTGGAGGATCATATGACTTTGGCATTGGTGGGCAAAATGATGATGGGGGAATAATGCAGACCATTTTCCAGAATGTGATGGCTAGCGTTAGCAATGGAGAGAAGGAGTTTGAGAGAGGACCACGCCGGAGGAGAAATGCAGCAATGACCAATGATGCTGAGAATGAGGTGGATGCCAACCTGAAAGTCAAGGAAGGGGTACAAAGCTTGCACCAGGCAAATCAAGCTGAGACAACCTTCACTTCAATCTCAGAATTCACAGCAAGTTCATCACCAGAAAAACCAGATTCAACCTCTACAATAGACTCTGAAAAAGATCCAAGTACAATGTTACCTGACAGTCCTGATCAAATACAGACAACAACAGAAGTATCCAAGACAAGTCAAGATGCTGTGACACCAGCTTATGGCTGGGAAGGAACATATGAAGACTACCCTCTTACTCTTTCGGGAATTTTACGCAGGATTGCTGAATTCAAACTAAGAATTGGAGTTAGTTTGCTGCGTGCTACAACAGATGTGATTGCTCGTTACTTACAGGATGTCCAGCAGAGGCTAAGAGATTCTGATAAGCAATACTGGCTGAGAAATTTAGAATCCACTATCCATAGGATAAGACGAAATATTGACCTACACCTGAATGAGGACAAAGAAAATGACAGCAACCAACATCCAAGAACTAGGTTTTCAAGGCATCGCCGATCTAAAAGACATGGCTAGAATGAATTGCTCTCTAAAATAATATCACTGACTTAACAATGTTTTTGAATCAACCAATAACTCCTTCACAAAGGTAGTAAGTAATAAATCTTATGAAGATTTAAGATGCTCATTAGCTTTATATTTTACAAGACCAATGGTTGTTAACTTAATCATCTATGAACTTCTGGTAACATGAACTTTTGGTATGGAGGGACCAACCTAAAGTATGATTATCACGTGTCTTCTTATCAGGAAAGTTTTAATTGATTGAAACTTGATTCTTTCCTCATTCCAAATACTTTCTCTGAGTGAAGGATATATTATCAGGTTACCTGATTCAAACATAAGAGTGATTACAACTATCTGAATTACATTACGTTGCACTTCTAAGCACAGATGAATACCAATTGAGGAGTGTTCTATGATTGAGAATACTTTTGATTGATATGAGTCAAAATCAGATAACAATCTAATTTCTCATGGTGCACAAAAACTGCATGTGCTAATATAATTTTTTTGTAGTGTATACATAATTGTGCTCTTGGATGTAACCTCTCTTATGCTAAGGGTAAACACTTTTGTAATTATTTTCCATTGTAGTCCTCCATATGTTGACACAGGTATTAATTTTAGGAGAGAAGCTTAACAGTGACGAGATAGGTCCTAGGTATGTTATATAAAGACAGGATGCCAATGGATTATTATCCAGTTTTCCTGCAAAACAAGAAATGGTATTTGAAGGCTATTAGCTTTTGGCTAATTGGAAAGTATATTGATCAGTGAAAGGGATGTTTTGAATCTTAAATTGCATGCTTACCATTGTTTCAAATAAATGAATGTACCATTGTTTCTTCTAATACCAATCACACTTGCATTTTGGCAAATATGTTCATGGAATTGGAGATAAATAATTCATCACAAAAATTATAGTGAGAAATTGAGCATAACATGCACAGGACTAATATGGAGTGGAATATGAGTGAAAATGGAACACCCCATGGACTGAATGATTATAAAGCATATGAATAACCCAATATCTGGTCAAAATTTTCATGCTAACTTTCATGACTACACTTATGAAAGAAAGCACTAGAAGATTTTAGCTAAGTTATGCTCCTGATTATGAATGATCATTAAGTACTCTGATGATACATCATTTACCATTATCTTCATAAAGGGAAATAATATACAGCTGTAATATAAACTATTGAGATAGTCAATAGTATTGTAAATAAAGATTTTTTTATGAAATTTGCAATGATTTACCAACACCAAACCTAATCAAAAGGCTGATGTGTTCTCAGGATTTCCCTGTCATTGCCTCCTCATTAAAAAAGCTATAATATTCCCAGGAAAATTTAGGTAAGTAATTTTCTTATGAAATATTTGGAAACAGAGATTGTTGTATCATGGAGGAGTTAATGGGAAAGAGAGAAAGGCTGAATGGGAATACAAGACATAAGGCAAAAAGAATGAATGAACTTTTACCTTTATGAACTTGAACGATATGGTTCACGCTCAAAGTTTTTCCATTGCCACAAATACATACATATCTATTCCACAATATAAAATAAGCCAAAAATTAAATCATCACATAAAAATGCAACACTCAATAATTTTGAGAGCCATTATAAGTTACACAAGCACAAAACTTGTTTAATCATTAAAAGTCATCAATCGATTGATTGAATCGCAGATCAGCATAGTGTAGGCTACTTTTGAATCACCAGATAGTCCAAGTTTTGACTTTACACTTTGTTAACCTCCAAAAAAGAAAGCACAGTAAAATCGGTTTTTCAGCATATTATATTTTTTTCATTCCGAAACTTTAATTACTGTTTGTTACTCTACAAACACTGGACATGAACCACAAGAAAGTAAATGTCATAGAGAATCTAATAATGTGTCATGGTCGTGTCAAAAACATGCCTGCTAGGTGAATGGTGCTCCTTACGCCACCCCAGTAATGGGAGCAGACAAGGTGCAACATTTATGTGAATATATTAATGTTTCATTAGAGATTCTCGACAGAGAAGATAGTAACCCTTTACTGCCAGAGGGTCGATTTATTGGCCAATTTTCTTTACATCACATCCCCAAATGAAATACAGACAGGGATATTATTTTACAGTATTTTCCTATCTTAACCTTCTACAATAATGGGATTCCAATCTACTTGAAATACTTGTTTCCCCTCTTCCCTGTTTGATTTCTACTTTGGTTTGAATGTGAACTTCATGTAGGTACCTACTTCTTTATCTAAGTCTGTCATATGTCCGTAACCTACAGTATTGCTGAACTGAAGGATTTGTATGACTACTCCTTTGTGATAATTCAGGAGGCACTTCATATCCATCGAAGCACCCTTCAAAAGCATTATACTTGCTCTGAAATTCCACTCACAGATCCAGGGTGTATGATCCAGTGGCTTCTTCTTCAGATCTCCTGCACACCCACTACCAACACCCTCGGATTCAGAAAAAAACTAAGGCTCATTTTCTTCATCTTCACTATAGTTTTCCAATCTCCTTCATGCCTCAAGTGGTCATTCACTCCATATTCCAATACTAACCCACCTATCACCAACAATATCCTCACTTGACACCTATAATCACTGATAGAAGTAGGTTAAATGTGAGCCTACCGAATTGCTCTGATAATGAGGATGAATAGTCTCTGTTTGCACAAATTCTATAGTTACTTTGTATTAAATAATAGATTAGATGAGTTCTTGGAGGTGAGTTTCCCTTGGTTTATAAAGACCCTCAGTGAATAGCATGGCCAGTTTAAAAGGGTATGTAAAAAAGCCTTTTGTTTCTATGAAAGGTGGATTCACACATCTTGTGGTTAATAATCCTATCCTTCAGTGAAAAGGACCACTATGTACCTACCTTGGGAAAAGCAGAGAAGATTGAGGAGAAGGAACAAGTAATAGGGAACCAGAGAAAGAGGCCATAAAATCTTATGGAGAAAGAAAGATTAGTAGGAAAAGGGTGTGAAAAAATATTTCGAAGTGACATGGAAGAAAAGGCATCTATTTGAAACATAAGGCACTTTTCCTGCTGTTTCAGTGATACTCAATTGTGTAGGTTAATGAGTGAATTGGAAAAGTAGCTGACAAAACAGCTACAAGCTACTGAAATTTATGCATGTGCTACAGTTACAGCTATGTCAAAAAATTGTAGTGTTACAGCTACTGAAAAAATATCTGCAACAGTAGCTTGCAATCTATGGTTACAGGCCAGATTAACCCTTTCGCTGCTGTGAATGTACCTTTTGCTCTCACTGTAGCGCTTTCACTTTTCCGCCGTATGTGACAAGTAGGTTTCCGGAGAGTGAGCCGTGGCGAAAGGGTTAAAGTTACTCGATGAACCCAAATCCAATGATCTTGAAACTGGCCCTGTAGACATATGTAGTTTCACCATCTCACTATACAGACAAAATACAGATTGCAGGGTCCACTGTTGAGTTTTGATTTTCAGGTATTCACTTTTTCCCATGCACCAACAACATCATCAATAAGATTAAACCTCTCTTTTCTCCTCTTCACTCTTTCCTCAAGACCTAACACCCTGAGAAGATCAGTAGGTAATAGATAATTTTATGGAGTACTCTCCCCTAACAATCTCTACCAAAAGTAATTACAAATGACATCTACACACAGCTAACAATACTTCACAATCAGAAAACTTCATTAGCCTTTAACCTTCCTTCTTGGACAAGCGTCTGACACCAATGCACCTCACTGATAATTTATTAACAAAGCCCATTAATAGAGCTGGTGAAAAATGATGAATAAAATTCCTGAATTTCGGAGAATAAAATAGTGGATTTCGTCACAAAGAAGCAGTAAATAAATGAAATTTCAGTGAAAAAATGTTTATTCGGAAATATTTTAAAACACAATAAAACGTTCACAGTAAGTGAAATGTATGCAATGCTTTGTTTAATGTAATATTACAGTAATAATAGTTTATGTAATATTAAAAAAAAGGTATCAAGGCTTGTTTGAGAAATATAAATTGGTTCTTAACCACATTTCTGCCAATAAGTAAAATTGACTTTATTCACAAAAATAGTGTCCCACTAGTGTCTCCATATTCTCTGGCTTTTAATTGTCCTTTTGTCAAACATAATGTTACTGTATGCTGAGAATGCTCTGTTTCTCTTATTACTATCACGGGCTAGTGTTGGATCTCAATATGATAAAAATTACATCTATATTTACAAATCTGGATTTCCCGTAAATACTTTGTTCCGGTAAATATGCAGCATTATCCTTTTTGTGCTACTATGGTAGAATAGATCGCCTGAAATGGCTTTGCTAAACATTATAGATAGGTACTCATAATCAGTAGGTAATATAATATTTTGACTTGTACCAATACCACTTTTTCCAATACCAAACCGATACATTGATACCAGTGGCCATATTGATAGTATTATTTGCCGATACCTATAGTTACTTATTTTTCTAAAAAAATTTGATAAGTGCTTTCCTTCTAGTGAAATCAACTCAGTAATCAAGCGTTATAAAAGAGCACCTAATTATTGAGAGAAATGACATTGTGACAACTCTTTCATTTTGCTACTCTTACAATTATCACTGGAATTAGATTTCAGACTCTAAGCCCTCTTGAATTTGTAAATACTGAAAATTCTTTTTCAGAAATAAGAGCTGTTGAACAAGCTTAGCAGCTCATATTTGAATGTATTGCTCATTGACATATTAATGACACGACTGCTGAACATGCTCAGTAGTTAAGAGTTCTTCTATCAGGACCACAGCACTAGTTTCTGAAAACATTTGCTCAGGAAACTCTGAACGTGCAGGTACACCCAAATACACTGGACTCTCATTAGCACGTTTTTGTAGGGACCCGAAATCCTGAACATGGTAACGAGGATGAAAACTTGAACAGGTACTCTTCCCTGGTGAAAATAAACCATGACAGAGTGTGACAACAATGTGTATCACACTGTGCAAGTGTATTAGTCACAGCGTATGTACACTGTGCACACAGTGTGCCCCCTTCAAAGCATGATCGACAGTGTGACCACAATGTGCTGAACACTAAAAGGGGAATTTCACACTATGAGAACACAATTTTTGCACTTTCTATCCTGTCTTGAGTTCAATATGCATTGTATGAAGGAAATAGATATACCCTACTTAGAAATCAATGGAAGTGTAGTGATTATTTCTTACACGTATTTTCAACATATTATGAAAGAATTTAACTGCCTATGTTATGCAATGGCCTAAGTATTGATTACATATACTCATATGCAAAAATTGAGCTCCATAGCATTATAGTTTGATTTAAAGAAGATTATATCTTTTTTACATGATTAGGTGAAAAAATTTAATAATAGAAACTTTCTTCAGAAAACATTCTTTTATGGTAAATAATCAGACAAAATACATGTTTAAATAACATTAACAGTAAATTTTCACTGCATGTACAAACAATCCCTTTGAGAAAAAAAAATAAAATTTAACAGTTAAAAAATAAAATTTAACAGTTAAAAAATAAACTTAACAGTTACTGTAGTATTTTAACAGTAACTTTTGCAATTCGACATTCACTATTAAATTTCAATAGTTGCCTATTGGAACATTCACAGTAATTAGTAAATTGCATTAGTAAATTTGCAACAGATTATTGATAAGATGCAACAGTTACTGTTTGATTTTGTTTAACAGTATAAATCCAACATTCACCAGTAAATTGCCATTAATGTTGAAGGACATAACAGTTAGTTGAAATTTCAGCAGTTTATATACACTTAGGACTTCAGGGGGTAGGCATTGCATATAATTATCCTGCTCAACTTTTAATTCCTCCACCTGGCCAGAGTTTGTCTCAGGATCCCGATCGAGGCAAATTATTTGCCTTGATGGGTACTTTTAACTTTTTCTTTATTTTACCTGAGCGGGATAGGACGTAGCAGTCCTCTCTACCCCCTACCCAGGGCTCATATATGTTACATTCACGCATTAGTCATACACATTGGCACATGCATAAGGGTACTTGAGGTACACCTTGTATGGTCCCTTTTTCTCTTAGAATGTGGCATCAATTCCTCATCTGCCATCCTAGGAAAAAATACATAGTCTGTTGCCAATCTGAAACTGGTCCGTAGGTAATGCTTGAAAGGCCAATTTCTGGGCTGTAAGTTCGTAACAGTACTGGACTTGTTGGATTGCAATAAAGAGAAGGGAAATTGTCAATAACTAAATTATGGTCCATAACTACACTGCAATTGTATTTTTGCAAAGTCTGTATTTTTTCTTTAGGTGAAGTGTAATATTTGGTGGTCCGTTTGGTCTGTAAATGTACTGTAGTTTTGAGTCTGTAACTGTGCTGTAGTATTTACTGCAAGCTTTATTGCTCTGAGGACGATGGAGTAGTATTCCTTCGAAATGTCAGCAATGCAAAATCTTACTCGGCTGGAAACCCGAGAAGTATTTATTAATATCATTCGCCGAGAAAGAATTAAATCATATAAAGGTATTTATTGTCTGTATTAAGGTACCATTGTCTTGCTTAAGTTGCTGTTAATGACATTTTACCTACCATATAACTGCAAAATGAACTATCGCCTGTAGCATATTTACCGTGTTTACAATACCTTTAAATCGGGTAAGTGCTGTGTAGTTATATATGTACACTGCCCTCAAGTTGTTTTCATGGTGCTCTCTAAGTCCATGAAGAGTGCCCCGAAACTGAGCACAATTTCATCATGGTGTCCTTACACTTTGTACACAAGTGTCCCCATGCAGTTCTTTGTGCCCTCACCCTTTATGCACAGTGCCATCACGATGCATGCCCAAGGACCTCACACTGTGCATGGTGTCCTCACACTGTGCATGGTGTCCTCACACTGTGTGCATGGTGTCCTCACACTGTGTACACGGTGTCCTCATGCTGTGTGCACAGTATACGAACACTGTGAGCACACTGTACAGTCACAGTGTCAATCACGCTTTCGAGTCCCAATTTACGCTTTTGTCACAGTGTATGCACACTGTACTCATGCTCTTGTCACATTCTAAGCAAACTGTGTTCATGCTTATGTCACACTGTCTCTCACCGTTTATTTTCACCAGGGCTCTAGTTATGCTGAAGACGTATGCGCGGGTTGCATAACTCCCGTAGGATTTGGGGGGGGGGGGGAGAAATACTCATGCCATCAAATTAGTTCATTGCTGGCGTTAATTTATAAATGTTTCATTTTCAATTGTTACGCCTACCAAAAAGAATAAATACAATACCTTGCGTTGATGCGCACTCAATAATTAATTATGACTATGGCCAAATAGCAACACGAACATTTTTGAATATTTACTGAACATTTTTCCGCTCGTTAAAAACTACCAAACATCTATTGCCGATGTGCAACTTCCAAATATCCCGTTCAGCGAAATTTCGCGTTAAAACATGATAATTTCGTGAATTATAAATGACTTCACGAAATAGTATGGATTTTGCAAAAACGAAATGCTTAATATTCAAGTTTTTTAAGCGATAATACATCTAAAAATGACTATTCATTGTTTTTGAACTTCTTTCGGGAATTTCATAGCCTACCTCTACCCATTAGTATGATTTCTATTTCCATGACTAAGACTATCATATCAAAGGTCTCATGACACAAATGAAAAACCATTCACGTGAAAAAAAATTAATACCTGAAATTTTGCATTGAAGTTAATCACCACTCAGTGATATCATTACATCCCACCCACAAAAGCAAATAATATATCAAACTCAATCCGAGGATTTTTAGGAAGCTTGATTTCTTTCCAGAACAAAGCAGAAAAGCAGTTCACTCACCTGACTTTCATTCCTTATTTAGACTTTACTTCTTTAAATGGGTCCCCTGGAAAGATAACCTTTGGATTCAGGGATTTTTCCTTGACAAGAAATTAAGATTTCCTGACTAATGTAAACCACGCACCTTTTTTTCAACGTCTTATTGTTGGCATCACACATTCTTTCCTGTCCCTAATCATTGTTTCAACCTATTCCCATTTCTTTAATTTTTATTAAATTGTGCACTTTCCAGTAAAAATGAAAAGTGGCAGGGCCAAAGCCAAAAAATTAATTTTTTGACAATATTTTTTAACCCAAGAATGAGGGTGTGTGATACATGAGGGCATGGCTTACACAAATAAACATGGTACTACTGATTGTGATTGGTTTGTGTGTTAGGAGAGGGGTTTCACCCATGAAGGGTGATTCACCATAAAAATAGATACATTACTTTCAATTCACATGTGGAGCAAAATCTCCAGTAAACAAATCTCAATTAAAAAACTTTCTGCCTCTCATAGCCTCAACCATGCAATGAAACAAAAGTTAACAATTTGAAATTTTCCACATTTTATTTAGAAGCAACTTGTTTAGAAATGTGTCCACATCATTATCAGATTATTCACCTGATGTGATATGTATGATTACATTATCAGGTGTACAACCAGATAAAATGAATACACATTGATATGAGTAGCTTGTGATAAATCTGTGAAAAAGTAGAAAATGTTAACATTTATTCCATTAAATTGGACTTCCAGAATTTTGTGCCTGAATTAATTAATTAAACACTCAAATATCTAATTTTTGAATGTACAAGAGGGTAAAGCACACCAAAAATGCTCATAGACAACGCTGTGAATTTTTACCCCTCAAAATGAGTTTCAATGATGTTAAAATCTGGATCCTTCATGATAGTGTCCTGTTAGATGTACCAAAAGTGGTGCATATATTTGTTTTAATTTTCCTCATACGCCTTCTTTGGGGCTTTGCAATTGGTGCTCATCTGTCAGCCAATCGCATAAGAAGGACTGTGAACTGGCCACGAGAATCTTAAAGGCATTACCCACTGAAATTGCACAATGAAAAAATCATTCGCCTTGGACATGTGACATCCACCTTATTAGGTGCATTCTTGAAATTTCAAGCTTGATGCCATGCAAGTGTTTTTAAAAGACATGTTCTGACTGTTCCACGTATGTAAATATTTGCTGTGCTGCTTAATATAAAAAACTCATATGCATCTCCTCAATATCAATAGTGGTGTTCACTCCTATTTTACATGACGACAACATGGCATTTAAGTTAAGCTCCATAAAAGAGTTAAGTCCTGTAATATCCAAATGGCTTTGGGATTAGGTCTACGACACTACTTGTTGATTTGAAAATGAAACTTGATCAGAGGTTTTATCAAAATAATCTTAACATTCTGTTGATGAAATGTTACTATTTAAGTGAATTTTTAAATGAACAGCAATCAACAATGTAGTATTTTGGCAATTATGAATATATTTCCTTATTCATAACTTTTGTAGACATAGTACACAATTACCCCATCTCATCAAGCCGGCAGTCACCCTCCACAGACAGATATCATGGAACTTGATAGTGGACCCATTGAAAGGTTATTTAACCAGAGTCATGATGAAAGTAACTACAACCCCATCCTTTGGCCAGTTTCATAGGTGAACTTTTAATTCATGTAAAAATACACATAGCCCAGCTGATTTTTTATGTAAAACTTATCCCGAATATGCAAAATCAGCTCAAAAGAAGTACGTACCGGATAATCATTTTCCGAAAATAAGGCAAAAATATCAGCCTAAACTCCCTTGAAAAAAATGTAGATTCATCCCTTTCCATTTATCCCTAGATGCATACAATTGCAAATGCAAAAGAGAGGAGCTACGTCAATATGAAGAGGTTGGCTGATAGAAGATCGAGTGTAGGGCTGCGTCAAACCAATCCTAGGATTGTTGACCGATGATGATGATGCATACGATGACAGAAATACAAAGGAAAAAAAATGACCTATTAAAAAAATAGTAGAGGGAATTCCAATTGGTAAAGCGTCAAAGAGCCTATCAAATGCAAAAAGTAACATTGGATGCTCATCAAATCTTTTTATTGAGCATATTTCAATTTCAACCAAGGCATTAGAAATTGTCATTCACACAAAATCAGTGCATCATAGTTGGACACAAAAAACAATATAGAACAAATGAACTGCCAATTCTGCATTTCCATATGATCATCTACAGTAATTAACAAGTTTAATAATAGTGGGGCTGGCTGCTTCATAGTCCACATCCAAGAATACCAAATAATATTTCACCTGGCATATGCATAGAGATCCTTCATGGTTAATGCACTAGGAGTCACCCATATATTATCAGTCAAAATCAAGTCAATTCACAGTTTGCACACATTAATTCTAATTTCAAATCACATTTGCCCATGCACACAACTCTTTCTCTAGACAGTAGTTTGCCCCATTTCCCCAAGCTGTGAAACTAAAGTAATAAAATCCACTTTTACTATAACAACTCTATCCTTTCCAACTAATCTCCTAAATTTATTTGTACACACTTACAGAAAAAGTGTTACAACATGGACTTCAAAAGTTTTTTCAACTATGCAACCAGAAAACTTCCATTACTTAACCAAACATTGGCAACAAAGGAGGGTTTTATTCACAGCCAATCACAAAATTGTAATAACAACTTTGGATTTTAGTTTCATCAATGTCATAAAATTGATTACATAGGTACATTGCAGCTACAATTTACAGACTCATTTACTTCACAGAAAACCTTTAGAAACTGTACCCTCCTAAAATTGGTCAAAGTCTGGAATACTTTGCATAGTAATACTGCAAGGAAATCACCATTGCCTTCTGTATTATCCATGTAAATCTGTTACAGAATAGGAAAATTAACTTAAATTGTTTCATGAATACCTAATTTCAGGAAATATTCCATATAATTTAAAATTTATGTGATTTAGCACTTGCTCCCAACACTATAATGAGAATCACTTCAACACCATTTTACAAATTACATTGTGGAATATATTTCATAAAACATGAATCTCAAGCTTCTAATTCATATGAGTAAATGCAGGTTCCCTAACCAATCCAAAATATTATACATGAACACAAGTCATTTCTATTTTTTTCTAATAACATTACACTCACCCATAAAATAAATTACATTTTAACAACATTACTACAGAAATTAGAAAAATACTTTGTATGGAACAGAAATATTTTGCTATGCAAGGTTTAGCCAAATGTTTGAACCGATTTAAACTGCTACTACAACATGGCTATATAAAGTCAATGAAACGTAATGGACTACGTCATGAAAACATATTTCAGTAACTTTTCCCAATGAAATACATAAAAAAAAGGAAAAATTAATATGCTCCATCGCAAGCTCAGCAATGTTCATAGCAGGAAAAAATTTAAAACATTAATTTTGAGATTAATTAAATCTGCAGACATTCGAATGTCTAAAGGGACAAAAAAAATTCATCAAGAAAATGAGCTCATTGTTCAAGAATATTTATACCTTAACAAAGGCATAATATTTTTCTCCTGGAGTATGGAAATTGACTGATAATTAGAATAAGGTAAATCTGTTAGCAATCACTGCCACCACTGCTATTTTATTACTACTATTACCTGTTATAAAAATACCATACAAGTGAGATTATACTTAAAATGCTGTCAGTTATGTAAACCAAGGATTCACACATTCCTTGACTTTCTTTCTTAAAATAGCTTAGAAGCAAATGCCTTAATTTACAAATTACAAGTACACACTTCTCTCATAGGTTTAATAGGGAGATAGTCTACACCTGCAGCCAGTCATTTGACTAGAAAATAGCTAATTCATTTCACTCAACTGCATCAAAAAACAAAATACAAGCAATAGCATACCAACTATTCTTCTCTTTTTCTTTTAGCATCACAAAGCGCACAGAGATGTTATACAAAAAATCTTGCTAGCTTTCATTTGAACACACACACATTAGTTTGAAATTAGGAGTCTCAACAACTTTCGAAGGTCATTTCCTCAATAGGCAACCTTCTTCTAAGGATGACGCCATAAAAGTTATCACACAAAGCAATGACTTAAGAAGCAAGTGTCTTAAATGCACATGTCAGCACAGACAATCTTGCAACTGAGGGATATTTCAAAACAATTAATTATTCTGAATAACAAGGGATATGGAGAATGGTGTGGTTTTCCACCCTGCTGACATTACATGTAAATTTCCTATAGCAACATATTCCAAATGATTTCACGAATTCATCCAGGAGGACATAACAGAGGATTTTCATCATACCCAGGCTATTGATTTCGATAGAGAACTTTTCAGAGACCAAAGAGTCTCAACTACCAATGTACAGCTAACCAAAGGTAATAGCAACTTTACATACTTTTGTTCAGAAAAAGGACTACTGAACAAAGATAGATCATTATTTATTTAGAGCTCAGAGAGTTCCAAAATAAAAGCAGAGGACAATTATGCACAGTAACCCATGAGCATAGAAATGTAGTTTCAAAGCACCAAAGAAGACTGATAATAAATACATTCTGAACAAAGAAGCTTCCAAGTCATTGATGCCCACTCAATAAATACAACACCTAAAACACCTGAGACAATTCTGAATTCAAATTATTATTCCTTTGCGATAATGCCCATATATTCATCATAAGCTATGACTTTGAAAAGGTATTTCAAGTGCAGTTACAGAGAAATAAACTTGTTTTTGTTTTCCATTAAAACATACATTATGCAAACCTACACAGATATTCGAAAATGATGAAGGTCGCAATATGTATGAATAAATTAATATTAGCCAATTGACTTAAATAAATAACAATAAAACATTTAAAATATTTACAAGTATCTAATTCTTTCCAAGAGGAAGAAGAATAAAAGTCCATGTATATCAGCAAATAATTAAATCTCACGCTTTGACGGCTAACTTTTCACTAGCATCAGTGATTTCAAAAATGCAGCATCATCAATTCTACACCATAAACATAATTCAGTGCAATGCACAAATTCATTTTTGGGTACATAATGCATTCCCTGGCATTTCAAAGTAAGGAACCACTGTGAATAACATTCATTCGAAAGACCAGTTGAAGAATTTGTATCTTCAATTACAATTACTTTCATATCCCATCATTCAATCCTAACGATGAAAGAAATTATCACATAAAACTATGAAATTGATGAAAAGTGAATGGAATGTAGTCTAATGAAATAAAGAGGTACAGCACCAAAATTTAAAAGAACTTCATTTTTAACTCACCCCGAAAAACCTAAATAAAAATGCCTTACACTTTGCACATTAGGCTTTGGTTGGCAATTACCAGCAGATAGCTGAATTCTTTATTACAGCAACCATTGACCAACTCATGCAAATAAAATGGCATTTCACAACTTTGCTCGAAGCAAACATTATAGTTGTGCTGCTATACCCACTGAGGTAATTAGGATACCACATACTACTCTGAATGAAAAAAGAAAGTTCTGCCTTCCCATTTTCAGAATTTATAACCCAGACTGACTGCATGATTACTTTATCCTCAAATGGAAAATGGTGTGTACCATCTATGCTATAGACCCATCACATGACATCACAACTGGCTAAGGGCAGAATGACAAACTGACAATTATGTTCACGTTGAGGCTCAATAAATAATTTTTCGTTCCTCTTTGATATTCCTTTTCCTCCTTCATGCCCTGATTTTGCCACATGCCTCGAGAGAAATCCTTAGGCTCTAAAATGAGTAGCCATGAGAAAGGAAGGGGCAATGGAGATGGTGGTGGTAAACAATTACATGAAGATGAACACACTCACACACCCTTACATACATACACTTACTCAGAAGCTAAAAAGGGCTTGTTAAATTTCCACCTAATGTTTTAAAAATAAACGTAATAGTTAAGGCTTTGGATTGTTTCAAAAAGATCTTCATCACTAGTAAACACTCAAAATTACCAGAAATGAGAAAAAACATACGAGAGTAGGTGAAAGTGAAAATACGAAGATGTGATGAAGAATAGGTGAAGGATGAGAAATCGAAGGCAGTCCTGTGAAACTGTTTGGGGTGGTATTGGTTCAGAGCAGAAGTCTTTTGTTGGAAAAACACCAGTTTTATAATAGATCTCCAACATTTGCTCCTTTTCCACAAATCGGTCATAGAGCCACTTGGTTAGAGCCTCACTGTCCTGTGGAACCTAGAGAGAAAATAAGAAGGACAACTTAGATAGCAGAAGTGGTTATTTCAAAATGGGACCACAGGACACATCATGACATCCTTCGAGTAAAGACAAGAAAAAGTACACTCCAACATCTTCCCACCCTCACTTCATTATTGCTGAATAACAGTATTTAAATAAAGAGTGGTAATTAATTAGACCTTGTGTTACTAATCTTCAGTAAGGGCAGAAATCTTCAGTAACACAAGCAATAAATACTGCTATCCAGTAATAATTTTCTGTAAGGGCAGGCAATCAAGATTGGAGATTACATGACTAACAATAATATAATTTATATTTGTCCAAGAGATACTGTGCACAGTAAACAGCAAAAGCTTAATACAGTTGACTCTCGATAATACGAAGCATGAAAATACGATGTTTTGATTATATGAAGCAAAAGTGCTGGTCCCGATGAAAAGCCTACAGTATATACATGGCAATGTTCGAAAATATGAAGTTTCGAAAATACAAATGTTTCGAAATTACAAACTTCAGGCCCAGTCCCCAGGAACAAATGGAATTTGTTTTAATGAAACTCAGTGAAAAACTGCTACAGCACAACTATTTTTCCGACAACCCTGAGGGGCACCTGCCGGTAGCTGACTGGAACTGCTTCGGGTGCTGAGTGGAATGGGGAGGGTCAGGGATGTGATGTCCTTTGTTTACTGGAGGGTCTTCGACCCCTCCTCTCCCACTCTGACAACTCTAGACTATCAACTTCACTTCCCCCCCTCCACATCCCTCGATACCCACCCGTAAGCAAAGGATGCCACATCCCTCACCCTCCCCATTCCACTCAGCACCCGAAGCAGTTCCAATCAAGTACCTACACATGCCCCCCAGGGTTGTTTAGAAGAAGAGGAAGGAACGTCATAGACATTCTGTGACACATTTCCCCACCCCCTCCCCACTCCTCCCCCCCTTCAGGCTCAGCAAGACAGATAAAGATATGCCTACAACTGGGATCTTCGCTCTCTAAAGCCAGACCCTTTTCCAACACTCCCACACCCAAACTCCCCAGCCGTCGTATAATCCTTGAGGAGACAATGTGGAAAAAATGCCAAATCATGCCCCATTTGTCATCAACGTATTACGAGGGCAATTTTTTTTCAACCTCCAATCGCACAGAATTAATGCCAGACAAGAGACAGGCAGGTGGTGTGCACAGTAGGCAACTGAGCATTCACCGTACCTTACGCTCTGTCACTGCCGACCTTAAGTCGTCAGTCTTTGCTGAGTAGCAGTCACATAAACATGGCCGCCTCGATTGATTCTCCCACCAAGTGCAAATTGCGAAGTTTTATTCGTTTCCTGCAAACAGAATGGAATAGAGCTGCAGAAATTCATCGAAGAATGAGCCGAGTGTATGGAGAAAACTTTATGAGTAATGCTGTTGGGCATGAATGGTGTCGAAAATTCAAAGACAGCCAAACTGATGTCCATGATGAAGGGGGTCAAAAACGCAAGTCTGTCACTAGAGACGGCCCTGTTCAACGAGTTGACGAAGTGGTTAGAGAAAACCGTAGGTTCACCATAAGCACTTTGTCTATGGAATTTCCGCAAGTTTCAATATCTTCTCTGAACTCTATTGTTTTCAAAAATTTAGGTTACGAAAAACTTTGTGCTTGCTAAGTCTTTTTTGACTGAAAACCACAAAACTTGCCAAATTGCTTCAGCTTTTATGTTCCTTGACCATTATGCCTCTGAAAGAGAAGACGAATTGAAATCAATTGTGACCGGAGATGAGACATGGATTCAATATGACATCCGAAGCAAAGTGACAATCACAACAATGGATGCACACACATCACCAAACAAACCTTAAACAATCGAAAGGCTAGGGCTCTGTGTTTTGGGTCCAAAGAGGTGTGTTGCTTGTGGAGATCATGCAGCCAGGAACAACGATTAATGCTGCTGTTTATTGTGAAACATTACGATGTTTCCGGAAAGCCATTAAAAACAAAAGAAGAGGCATGCTGACTTCCTGAATCGTTTTGATCCATGACAACGCCTGACCTCAGTGCTGGTGCAACCCAACAGCTCCTTGAGCAATTCCAAAGGGACGTTTTCGATCACCCACAATACAGTCCCGACCTGGTGCCAAGTGACTTCCATCTTATCCCTAAACTGAAGAAGTGTCCAGGAGGGCAGCATTTCCAAAACAACGAGGAGCTTCAAGACAACGTCAAGTCTCATTGTTATTCATTGCAACATTTTATGAAGAGGGTATTGTAAAGCTTGTCCACAGGTATGGTAAATGCCTCAATCGTCAAGGTGATTATGTCAAAAAGTAGCCATTGGTGTTAAAAACTTTTAGTAATAAAAGCATTTTTTAATATTCACTTTGTCTTTTATTTATGTCCCATTAGAGGTTGAAAAAAAACTGCCCTCGTAGTAGTAAAAAAAAAAAACATTACCTCCCAGGATCATTTATTCAGCTGACGATATGGAAAACATCACAAATAATAACCTGTGAATGAATAATGACAAAAGAAACTAAGTTTTAATCCACAGCATTTTTTTAAATCTGGTGCGACTAGTTTCAACGCCTCACAGTGTCATCATCAGGTACAAGCATGACATTCATAGCCAGAGGTATATGTACTCAAAAAGCAGGTTGGAGAGGGGGAGAGAATTAGGGGAGGGTGGCAGGGAGAGAGCAGGTGAATTCTAAGGATAATGGTGTGAAGGTGATGGGTCAGTAGAAAGGCACACAGTGGTGTTAAAATTTCTCCCTAATAACCAGGGAAGCGTGACCCGTGGGGGTTGAATTACCCACCACACTCAGACCTGAGTTAAACACAGCGGATTTCTTTTAGTAAAATTCTTATCCCTGTACACCAGGGAAGCGTAAACAGTGGATTAAGTCATAAATATGAGTCCCTCTTCCACAGAACTTCCACCACAGAGTTAAAGTTTCCCATTTGTTAATGACAAGGAGTTTTCAATCAGTGGGGAAGGTTTGTCAAAAGTGATTTCATTTAAAATATTTCCATTTTTCCGGTGTCTTCTTATTTCCATCTCTTCCAATTTGTCCATCTTACACCCCTTCTTCGTCACGTGTGATATGTCCGGCTTGAAGTCTTCCATGCCCCTCTTCTAAAAGGTGCTTGGTGAAATGGGACTGGGACACATTCCCATACAGGAAGCATCTCCGGAATTCTTTTGCCCTAGTGCGGAAGGATATTCCTGTCTGACCCATGTAAGTTGCCTCACAGTCTCTACACCACACTTGTCTAATTGTAAGTGGTCCGTCCTGTCCTTTGTATTGCTTAACAATGCCCTCAGGTTATTTTGGCTAGGGACGGCTATTCTAAACTGGTCTTTCAGGAAAATATTACTTATTTTTTGAGATACAGCACCATAATCAGGTAGTTTATACCATTTCCTATCGTTGACCTTACACCCCACTTGACTAAAGAGTAAGTCTTTTGCCTTAACCGACATTTTTTTGACGCAATAAATTTGATGGTCCGAAGTTCCTGACTGAAATTATTGTTTGAGAGGGGAATTCTCAGCATTCTCTTTAACATAAAATGACAAGTCGAAATTTTTTGTGAGAAGTGATTGCAGGAATTGGTGGGTATTACCTGGTCTGTAGTGGTATTCTTTCGAAAGATTGAATATTCGAAACCTCGATCTGTCTTTGATACTGCAACATCTAAGAAGTTAAGCTGCCTCCCTTCTCCTTTTCACATGTGAAAACAATTTTTGTTGATATTGAATTGATGATGCCATGATGCATTGAAACTAGTCGTACCAGAATAAAAAACACTGTGGATTAAAGCATAGGTTCTTTTGTGATTATTCATAATGGACTTCCACAAGGTTACGCCTAAAAGAATAGAATTAACCTGTGTGTGATTTTTTTTTCTGAAAATGGGCTTAGTTCCGTGCTTTTTATAGCTATGATTGGGCGATAGAGGGTAACTTAAGTGCAATGGGGTCCTTTACCATATTTTTTTATTGCCTAATCTGATAGAGTTTGTAAAATAAAAAGACCTGTATTTTTCTGTTTTTTGATCAGTCAATTAGTTCTCGAGTTATAAGCGGCGAAAAACTGATATTTTTAACCCTTTCGGAAAAGTGGGCATGCATCGACCTCTAACATCATCCACTTCATCCAATCACAACTGAGCCTGCGAAGCTACTTCACCTTATCGCAAAGGGGGGGGGGGGGGAAACAGCCTACTCTGCCAATGGGAGCGATTGCGACAGGATCTGAGCAAGAAGACCTTCCAAGAACCCCCCTCCAATCCCTTCCCTTCCCCTAAAAACAGTCAAGGACGGAAGGTAAATGATGCCAATGATCTCAAAGCAGCTTCTTCGGTGGGCGTCACCTTTTGCTTATTTTAATTTTTGATTTACGAGTGATTGGTTTGGGTTAGAAGATTCATTTTTTCACTAAAATTCATTTTTTTGTTTCCATTTAACGATTTTGAGTACAAAATTGCAATTTCAATACAAAACGCCCCCATTGGGCCAGCTGCCATCATAGCAGCTTAGATGTTATAAGCAAATGTATATTTTTAGCGTTCATACTAGCTGCCCGTCGCTACTCACTGAGGATTTCAAAAATTAAATTCTTATTACAAAATGTTCAACTTTTATTTTATATATGCTTTCGATTTTCGGACGAAATTTTGCCAACACTACGATTGCCAAATTTAAACCATTTACTCAGAAAATAAAAGTAGGTATTTATTTTGTTCTTTTAAGACATGTGATACAGTGTATGACACAAAGGCATATTTTAAGAATGCTTTCATGAACAACGACGAAAGAAGTTAGACAATGTTGCCAAAGGCACCAAAGCTTAGAGAAAAAAAAGGTAAAATGTTTTAAAAAATGTTCGAAATTATTAAGTGCTGATTTTCCGGTCCTGCTGACTTTGTATTATCGAGAGCCTTCTGTACATATCATAGAGAAATACTGAACAAGGTTTGCAAATACACATTAAGTTTCAGGCCATAAATACATATTCACATGATAAAAGCACGTTCCAGCCAGGCATGTGAGGCCATTTTTTTAAATAAGGCGTTTTTCCTTCTTTAATGCAATAATCAAGTAAATTATACATGAATTAATACAAATAGTTATTGGGTCATTTTCTATAACTGATAATCAGCTCCATTTACATTTTTATATGTGTAGTAAATCATCTGTTCTCATTTCAGTGGGATTCATTTTCATTGATTTTTTCTTACTCTCCCACTTCTGTAGCCAGTTCACTCTGAGAGCAAACTTCACGGTTTGGAAACATAAGTCATTGCACATGTAAACAAAACTTCATTTAATCAACGAATACAAAAGTGGTGGGGTGGTAGGGCATTATTATCAAAAAGATATTACAGCTGGCATCCAGAAACCATTACAGCAGAAGGTATCATTATTATCTCAATGAAATTCAATTAGGAACTTAAAACTGTTTTTGTGGAGTCTTGCTTGGAGCAATTATGATGATGAATAACCAAGAGAATATTCCACATATAATTATTGCTGCCAATAACTAATGATTAAATCTATGCATGTACTTGTACATGCTGATGACGTTGGAATTTATGATTCCGACTATATATACACATTAATTGCCATGAGAAACAATTCACCTGGACCGGGAATCGAACCAAGTAGACATTTACCACGAAGCGCGGCTTTAGCGCAAGATGGGGTTCACTATTTGGTCGTGGCTTCCTTGAAGCCTTTTCTCCATTGCGTTGCCATCCTTGAGGGACCGCAAGGGCTCAAAATCTAGTACCTTGAACCTCGGTAAAATTGCCATGGGAATTAAGGATCCTGGGTAGCATAGTGGTCTGCCAAAGACAAAGGTCCGTGGTTCGATTCCCGGTGCAGGTGTATATTTTTCTCATGGCAATTAATGTGACTTTCACCGCCATTTACGTGGCATGCTTGAAATATTCAGGGGGGGGATGCTCCTGAAGTCTGGTCTCTGTCTGAGGCCACACAGGAAAAAGGCACGCACGAGAATGGGTTCATGGTGACTGCTGGGGTGCCTGAGTGGTTGAGACATCGATGGCACGCCCGCGAGATGAGAGGCACTGATTATGCCACTGAATTGGCGGGAGTGTATGAGGCGCCACAGCCACTACCGTTGAGATCGTCGTGGTGAGCGAAGAGAACGAAAGTTTCTTGGGAGAGACATCCACCGGTGGGGTCGGAGGCAGTGGGGTGGCTCGGAGGGTCCAGGCAGAGGAGGAATGGCAGGGGGTGGGGGCAAGGAAGGTCCAGGCAGCAGCCGCTTGTCCATGAAAGCAGGCCGCAAGTTGTCTGTCAAGATGGCCATCTCCACGCCATTGATGTCGATGATGAATGTACCAATCCTGGGAAAGTCAACGATAGATTGGACCTTGGGCTCGGGAGGTTTGTAGCCAGCTTCTGAAACACAGTAGCCAGTGAACGTAACCTTGGATGAGCCAAAGATGCACTTGTCCCAACTGATGTAAAGTCTGGCCATCCTAAGAACTTCGAAGAGTTGCCTCAGGTGTTCGAGGTGCTCTTCTGCGACTCAGAGGACACGAGGAGGTCATCAACGTATCCCTTGAAAAGGGGAGCCTGTGCAGGAGGTGGTTCATGACCCGCTGCAGCATGTAGGCCCCAACAACAACCATCTTGAGTTTCGTTGGCCTTAATGATTTTCCGGCTGCAAGGAGGCTGACGCCATGGTCATCCACAAGCATGGCGGCCGGCACTGGTAGGCCTCACAGCCATGCTTGGTGTGGTACCAGCAGTACCACACGTGAGTCAGGAACTGGGTTGTTGCTCTGCTCGAAGGATGCGACCTTGATTGGCTGGTATGATGGCCGCGACCGGACAGGTTGTCGTCCTGTACTTTGGACTTGGCCATTGTTCTAGAGGTTGAGGCGAGCTGCGATGCAGCAAAGCGTGGCTCAGAAGCTCACTGAGTGAGGGCTAGGTGTGCTTTTGAGCTATGCAGTCACATCTGTAGGGGAAGACATGAACGAGGAAGCACCTGACTGTGGTTGCACGTGGGAAGTCGCCTTGACCGAGGGACCACCCTTGCATACCTCATCGGCAGTGGCGAGCTGGTCAACAAAAGAGGCCTTGAAAATTCTCAGCAAGTGTCGCGTGGCAGGAGGGAGCAGATCGAGCCGCTTAACTTGCAGGAGCTGAGATGGTTTGTGATCTCCGAGCTCCAGGCCCATGAGGAGCTTGTGCAGATGGAAGTGAGAGGAGTCAGCCATCCTGCTCAGGATGGCCACATTCACTGTGTTGTAACTGGCGTGGATGGGGGGAAATCCGTAGAATGTCTGCCACCTCAGTGATGGTGTCCGGGTCAAGTGACGATACCACAAGGTGGTACCTCGTGCTATCACTGATGATGCGTTGCATCTCGAAGATTGATTCCACCTGGATAAACCAGAGCTAACGGTTGGTCCACCAGAACGGTGGAAGCAGGTAGTTGCTCACAGCATATACGGCTGTAGGAGCAGGCAGGGACCACGGCGTTGCCCCTACAGCTTCGTAGATATCATGGCATCCGACAGGGTGCTCATGGCCAAGGGTTGGCTTGAATGTTTGAGAAAAGATGGCACCCACCCAGGAGGCAGGAAGAACATTCGCGGTCAGCGAGCGGCGCAGAGCCCGATGTGAGGGTGACAGAAATTTTTCTTACGGAGAAATACGCGGCCCGTAAAACTTGGGAGTGAGAACATGGCCTGCCAACCAAGTTCACATCGAGTTCACTACTGAACGGTTTTGGATGTCGTTCACATATAAAGGGACTGGTTGGCAAGTTTAAAGTAATAACACATGCGAGGAGATTGAAATTGTTTAATTCAGAAAAAATGGGCACAGCACTGATCTGCGGAGAGCGGGCATGCTCCATGAGTGTGCCCCGAGCTGGAGGTGATGCGTACTCTCTTTAGTCCACGCTCTAGGGGGAGGTACTCTAGGTGGAGGGGAAGCTCCCTATGTCTGGTCTGGGGTCACAAACGAAAAAGGCAGGTGCGGAAATGGGTTCGTGGTGACCCCTGGGGTGCCTGGGTGGTCGAGGCGTCGATAGCAAGCCCACAAGATGAGAGGCACTGCTTACTCC
This sequence comes from Platycnemis pennipes, assembly GCA_933228895.1. Lineage (NCBI taxonomy): Eukaryota > Metazoa > Arthropoda > Insecta > Odonata > Platycnemididae > Platycnemis > Platycnemis pennipes. Next base: position 139,796,654 of record OW121849.1, on the reverse strand, counting down.
CGTGACTTTTAAATCACCACCTGATAACATCGAACTCAGATTCTCCATTCACTTCCCTCACACCTTACCACCCATGAATACATTTCACATCAGTCTCCTGTCCATTCTAACCACTCCTACCTTACGGAATATTTTCAGTGAATTTTGCCCTCCTCATTCAGTTGAATGCCTTCTCAACAAAAAAAAACATGCAAAAAAGTCCTGATCATATTACACATTCTTTTGGCTACTACATCTCATTTGACTCATCGTAGCAATTCTACTATCAAAGTAAAAGAAAATACAAAATTTCCAGAAAATATTAAAGTTGGTAATGCGTAACAGAGGTTGGAAGGGTGACCCTTCTAGTTACCTTTACCATGGCGCTCTTGCCTCCTGTCTGCGAGTGGCAGGCAGGTTAAATGTGGGTTGGCACAATGAATCTAAAGAGGTCTAAGTGCCCGGGGGGCTCCAGAAGGCCCCCACCCACGACTCTAATTTTTATTTTAAAGTCACAATTATTAACCTCAGATCTAATAGAATGAACTACGGTATTACTATGACCAGGTAAACATTTAGCATGTATTTGATGGACAATGTGGTAAGGGTCTGCAAGTAAAGTATGTCAGTACGCCTGAGTTTGAGAAGCTCTCTCTTCCGAAAGAGAAAACCAGTTTTAATGCTGTTCAGTAATACCGGTTATTATAATTTCTTACTTATCAATACTCTTAATGTTGAAAAACTTGCAACTGTAATGGTCCCACTCAAGTCACAGGCAAGTCACCAGTTTTGTAGCAGGGTTTTGCAAATTTTATAACAACTTTTCAATATCTGAAATAAGTATATAAAATTTCACATTGGCTTTATTTAGCTGAAATTTCAATTTAATATGTGGACAGCTAACAGAATAAAATTCACAAAATTTTTGTAATTGGATTTTAAGTCATCAAACAGTTTGAATCCATACAAAACTTTTTTTACAATTTATCTAAGGCGACAACAAAAATTTATCTACATAAATAACTCTTGAAATGAATAATCTATAAAATACATTTTACTGCACTTAAATTGTTTTCCTCTTTCAGAAGATATCGCTTATCAAACTCAGGCATCTCGGTGTATTCTCGACATAAAATGGCAACAATGGCTCATAGTGATAGCAGAGTAGAGGCATGTATTCTCAGTACCTCTAACATAAAATTCCTTAGCTTTTTGTGAAAGTACGATATGGAAGATGAGACACATTGTTTGACATCTTGTAAATTAATGATGCATATATAATGGGAGTAAGCGAAAGTCGTATCGAGTGGCTACTGTAAACGATGTTTACCAACTTTCTGTGATTTTGAATCACAATTCACGGGGACTAGTTCTGGTACATTATCTACCGTGAAAAGAAAACAGTTTTTACAGTATTCCATATGTTGAAACTGTTGTGTTTCTACTAGTGATGGACGGATCCAGGTTTTTCGTCGGATCCGGAACCGGATCCTTGCCTGGGTTTCGGATCTTTATCTCGGTTTCGGATCTTTATCTCGGTTTCGGATCCTTAGTTTCAGATACTTGATTCTGAATTTCATTCATTTTCAAATCCTAGATTTTTAACAAATATATAAATACAGCAACAATAGAATTACCAAAAAACCAAGTAAGTTTCTTGTAGAAAAAATCAACTTCCTATCATCTATGTGGATAATATTTTCCTGGATCATGATTTACGGATGCAATAACTATATCTTATCACTTCTAATATAAAGATCACCTTCCTTATCATATACTCATCAAGCAATACATTTTTTAAACGTGTACAACTATTCTTTAGAGTGCAGTTAAAAGAAACATTGTAAGTTTATTTTCATTAATAAAGGAATTATTTTCCAATTATTAATCAAATCCTTGAATGCTTTCAAATTCTTTTTTAGAAGCACAAAATATTTTAATGCGGCCAAGAGATTCCATATATGGAATATCCGGGGATTCCACTATTAAGACGAAAAAATTATTATAGAATATTTCTAGCTGCTAAAGTAGTAATTTTGCAATGTCTTATTAATAATAACCTTTGAAGTGAAATTTGAGAATTTTCTACTCCTAAGAAGAGGTTGTGTAACTCTGATCTTGAAATGCGATTAGCCTTTTTTCATGCTACTATAAGCAAAATTTAAAAAGTCTCGGATTTTTTCTCCATTTTTGGGTTTGCAAGAAAAATGTAGAATGACAGGTCAGGATCCCCATCAGGTAATGAAGTTCGATTCTTATCACTGTTTAAAATTTTTCTTTCAGCCATTGAATAAAAAAATTTATCATCCTTCATTTCCAACCTTTGTGTGTGGATACTGACTTTTTTGTACTTCTATCGCTTCAACTAGATTTACAAATGCGTCACTCAAAAATACACTGTAAAGTTAACGTAATGATTCCACGATTTCATTCTGCAATGAAAAATGTTTCCAATCATTTCTTTAATGCCAAATTTTAATATTTTTTTGACTTATAAATTGTCCTGAAATTTCTGATTATCTATTTTTTTTAAACTCCCTACTTGCATTACCCTAGGAATACAGCATGGCCTGTATTCCTAGGGAGTGTTAAGGATCGGACTCGCGATCGGCAGTACACTAGCCCTCATTTGTAACAGCTACGCTATCATAGGTTCACGGGAATCTGGAGAATGTAGGCAACCCGCGTGACATTCTGCTTTTTTTTTTCTCTCGCATCTCCTGCATATGGAAAAAAAGTCACGACTGGTATTTATTAATTTTGTTTTTGTGGCACAGAAAAAATCTTCTTCTCATTTCGTGACCGAGTTACATAACCTCTCCTTGTCAGTTTCTACCATACGTAGGTACATTCCATTCGCGGGGCGCATCGATCACTAAGCCGCGAAATTTTAAAATGTCCGATCCGGATCAGAATTTTTACTGTCTTCGGATATGATTTCAGTAGCGATGAAATGAAAGACCCGTGGATACGACCCGACCATCCTTAATTTATTAATGGTATATTTGTAAATCTAATTTAAACAACAAAAGTTATAAAGTGAGTATTCAGATATTTTGGTTTGATCGAATTTCGCAGTACACTAGCTCTCGTTGTCCGCCTGATCCCGGTGAATGTAGGCTACCCGCGTGACATCCTACGTATTTTTTTCCCGCGATACCGGGGTAATGGGGAAAAAAAGTCATATTTCTTTCTTTTGCTTCTAGTTGCACGGGAACATTTTCATCTAATTTCATTACCTGAGTTACACATCCTCTTCTTGTCAATATCTACCGCACCTACATTCCATTCACGGGGCACTTCGATCGCTAAGCCGCGAAAATTTAAAATCTACGATCCGGATCTGATTTTGCACCGTGTATTTGGATCCGAATCCGGAACCGAAAAAATGAAAGATCCGCGGGTCTTTGGATCCGACGGATCCGATCCGGCCATCACTAGTTTCTACCATAAATTATGTGGGAAAACCCTTATACAGACCGGTATCTCCGTCATCCCCTCACAGCACATACGATGTGGTTCATCAACATGCCAAATATAGGGATGTAAGGGCACCCAATGGTAGTGGTACAATACTCAAAGTACTGAAACTTTATCTTTTATCATAATTATTCGAGATCTAGAATATTAAATACTTTCTAGTATTCGAGATATTTGAGTATTCGCACATCTCTACTTTAAATGTTGAGTTGCTGCCTTTAGGTGGACAATTGGACTCCCTTAGGAGAGACTCAGCCTCTCATTGTTTATATTAAATAGCTGTACCTGCCTACTGCACCATGCGACATCTAATTGTGGTGTGACGGCCTCTCCGCCGCCCACGGATCCGGAAACTTCCCGCATGCTCGTGGTTTCCCCTCCTTTATGTCACACCACTTCCCCTACCACTGTGTTCAGCACCCCCCTCCACAAGGGACTGTTTGACGTGCTTCTTGAAGCTGCCCGAAGCTTCCGTCGGCAGACTCTAGAAGCCTCGGAGGGGTATTTCAACCCCGGCGTCCGACCGCCAAATGACAGTTAGACTCATCCAGCGCTCGGCCGGACGTCTCAGTGCAGCTAAGCAGTTGGCTCTCCGCATCACTTCTACCACTTCCCATTGCAATTGTCGCTCTGTAATCTTTGTTGTGTCGTGTGCAGTAATAAACCTTTTAAAGGCAGTTTAGTTGCGTGTCTTAATCCGCACCATAAACGCTTCAGTGGAATTAAATTTGATGATTGATAAAACAGAAAGCTATACAGAGAAAGAAATTATTCAATGCTTTCAATGACTAAAATACTAATAGAATTTTCTAAAGATTTTCATATGAGTAATTAGGCAGAATATAGAAAAAGGAAGCTGTTAATGAGCCTAAAGTATTAGTGGCTAGAATAGGAGTTAGATAGAACAAGAAATACCAGTAAGTCATTGCTGCAAGCAAAACATCATCGATGGTTGCAAGTCACCTCAAGTGACTTGAATGCTCAGCCATCAGCCATTTCGAATGCTTAGCCAGATCTATGTGCTTTTGACTGGGATCAATTAGCCAAGGAATATATTGCAACAACTTACTTATTGAGTAAAATCATAACTATGAAAATAAAAGATAGTTGAACGTATACCTCCTGGCATGGATAGAGCCTGTAGAAGAGAAATGTCTTGCATGGCTCCCGCTGGCCGGTCACAATTGTGGGTAAATCCAAGGGCTGACCATTAGGATAAGCTATGGTTATGTCCAGAACCCATTTCAATTCATATGGCCTACTGAGATCTGAAAATAAAATAGAGAAATTCTTTCAATATACCTTAGTGACTTTGCGACATTTACCCTTGGATGAGCATTCATAATGTCACAAAAAGATATACACAATAACAAAGTTATTCTCCACCAAAAGATTACAGCAATCCAACAGCCTCAAATTTGACCTAATTAAAAAATACATATGAATCCTTATTTACTTCATATATTCACAGAAATCATCTATTAAAAGAGCCCAGCTGAATTCTCTAGACACTTCTAACACAGACACATTTAATAAAAATAACCTTTATCTAATCAATTTCAAGGATTCTGAACTAGCCACAAAAAACCTTCGCACAATAGCAATATTTCTACAGAGAATAAATCACTCACCTTCACCAAAACTCGAACCTGGAACTCCCTGATTTCTGGCCAAGTGCTCTAACCAGGAGGCGAATGATTTTTTCACTGGGGAAATGCAACTACATACTGTGCATATCAGCAGATAGCTGCATTTAGATTTTTCATACTAGTTTGCAATCTTTGAAACTGTTATAAAATAAGCACCTTAATGTTTAGAGTTGACTTTCACCTCATGTATGATGAAGCTGTGTGCGAGAAAATAATGGCTGATTTATGATATAGTATGTATTGGCAGTCTGGCAACATCTTATTCCTTTAAAGCCTCACGAAATCCGCAAGGAGCAAGGATGCCTTGGAAGCTTCATTCAGCCAAGTGTAAGGTTAATGCACTTGGCTGGAAATCAGGGGGGTCCCAGTTTGACATGTTATGACATTAAAAGATTTGCATTAGAAATTTTAAAATGAACATGGTGTTTGTCACATGCCTCTCTTATCTTGCACACTTATGAAGAAAACCTGGTTTCGTTAATTGAATAGAACAACTTAAACAGATCAAGTAAATCGTTTGAAACTTAAAGGAAATCATGCCAAAGTATGACTTGTACTTTAAGCAAAATTCCCTATCATTTCTGCATTTCATAAATTGCTATAACAACCACCAAAGTGAAGCTACCCTCTGTGTCTTTTAAAAAATGAACCATTCTTCATCCTCATGGCAATAACATGCCTCAAAAGTAATTATTAAAGAAATTCTGTAGCCTTTATTTAATCTAAGACTAAATTATGTACATTCTGATATGCTCTTTATGAATATAGCTTGTAAACCTACAGTCGAACACCACGGGTTGGCATTACACCCGGCCAAACAATAGGCCGTGCACCCGGCCATCATAATGGACAAGAATGTGAGAGTTGAGCGTAGTTAGACACGGGGGTGACAAAAGGGCAGAGTAAGACTTGGACTCTAAGAGTGAAGATGCATCAGGCAGAGTAAGACCGAGATTCCAAGAGTGAGGATGCATCCGGCACAGCAGGAATCACAGGCAAAGGCGAGGGAAGGAGGTTGGCGATAAATGGTGGAAGGGTGCAGGCGTGGCAGTATGGGTGAAAACGAGGAAACATCGAGGGAATTCCGATACGTGAAGGCACACTCCGGCCCGGCTTCACGGAGGGAGGTCCAGATACCACAGATCACGATAAATGCAAAGGAATCGGGACAATTTAAATCAAGTTCAAAGAACTTACGCCCACTTTGTAATAATAATAATGATAATGTTTTATTGGTCAGATGTATTCAAAGGATACACAGACCTCGTCAGGAAAAAAATGTACATAAATATACAAGATGAAATTACAATTCATTACAAAATTACAATTATGAAAAATTACAATTACAGTTTATAAGCTGCAAGTTAAAATACCATGTCACAGGTGTTATGTGTAAAAAACTCACCAACAGAATACAAAGCCTGTAAGGCAAGCCATGAGTGAATCACGCTCTTGAATTTAGCCAAGCTAGTCATTCTGGCTGAAATCGGTAGATGATTAAATAGCCTGATACCTAAATTATGCAGGGAAGATTGGGTTTTGGTTAATCTGTATTGGTTAAGGGATAAAAGATTATTATTTCTTGTGCTGTAGTTGTGAGTTGCACATCTTGTAGGAAAGAGATCAAGGTTTTCTTTCACATGTATCAAAACTCTGTATACACACAGACTATAAAGTTAAAATTTTCAATTTTATAAACAGTGGGCGACAGTGTTCCCGAGATGGGGATTTAGTTAGTATTCTAATGGCCTTTTTTTGCAACAAAAATACAGATTTTATGTCAGGGGCATTCCCCCATATTTCCAGACCATAGTCCACGTGGCTGTTAAAAAAGGCAAAGTATATACATCGCATGAAATCAGGAGGGACTATCAAGCTTAGCTTTCTTAAAATAAAGAGAGCTTTGGAAAGCTTTTTGTTTACCTCAGTGATATGATAGCTCCAGCTGGGTTTAGTATCAACGTAAAACCCAAGTAACTTAGTTGGCTTCAGATTACCTGGGGCAGACTTCAGGCTACAGATTAGCTTTTGAGTTTTTTCCCTGTTAAGTACAAAGCCATTAACTCTAAACCAATTATTAGCCAATGCTAGATGATTATCTGCACTTCCAGCAGCAGTGGTAGTACTTTTGGAAACTTCTATTAAGGTTGTATCATCAGCGTAGAGAATGGAATTGGAGGGTATGCTGTATGGTAGGTCATTGATCATTATTAAGAATAAGATGGGTCCCAGGACAGACCCCTGGGGAACTCCATATTGAGTAGGGAGGAAAGAGGACTGCACACCCTCCATTTCAACACATTGTTGACGCTGAGAAAGATATGATTGGAAAAGAGACAACAACTCAACTCCTGAGATCCCATAGTATTTCAATGTTTTCAGTAATATTGAGTGAGAAACACAATCGAAAGCATTGGTAAGATCACAAAGGGTTAAAGCGACAGATAATTGGTCTTCATAAGAGTTGTGGATGATATCGGTGATATATTGAAGAGCATGTGTGGTGGTTTTACCTGTACGGAAACCATATTGAGATGAACTAAAAAAGCCACTATTTTCTAAATAGTCGTATAGTTGAGATTTAATAATTACCTCAAAGATTTTACCAATGATCGGCATCACAGAAATAGGGTGATATGAGTTAGGGTCATCTTTGGGGCCTTTCTTCTGTACTGGAGTCACTTTAGAATATTTAAGATGATACGGAAAGACACCAGATTGAAGACATGAATTGATTATTATACTGAGAGGCTCAGTTATAGATTCATTTAAGCTCTTGAGGAGGTTATTTGAGAGACTGTAAATGTCTTTACTGTTTGAGTTTTGAAGAGATTTTATTACCTTATAGATCTGATATGGTGTAACCCATTTCCACTTAAAATGGCTTTTGTTTATTGTGTATTTGTTTAATAGAAATGTAGCTTTAGCTTTGTCAGAAGAAGTAGTTGAAGTTATGTTCTCAACTGTCTTAATAAAAAATTTGTTGAGGTCACCTGGAGAGATTGAAAGATCAGGAGAAGTTTTAGTAATGCCAGCCTCTTTTTTAATGACAGTCCATGCTGCCTTAAGTTTATTGTCGGAATTGGAGACGTATTCAAGGTTAGCTACTCTTTTGGCTTGGTTTACAAGTAGATTATATTCATTCTGTGCTTTGGTTAGAAGTTCTTTGTTTAGTTTGTTACTGTTAGATCTATAAGACTTTTGGACAGAAACAAGTTTCTCCTTTATTTTGAGAATGTCAGGAGTGACATAGGCTATCTTAGGAGTTCTTAGACCAGTACTTAAGAACTTCTTTGGGAAACACATCTCAAAGAGACCCATAAATTCTGAAAAGAAAAGTTTGAAATTTTCCTCCCCGTTATATTTTAAAAGTGAAAACCAGGTGATATTAGAAAGAAGACTTTTAAAATGCAGTACACCAGCAGGTGTGATGGGTCCGACTTATGCACATAGAGTACCTTTCTTTGAGGAGCTGTCAGATGAGGAGACAGGCACATTAAATGTCAGAGCTAAATGATCCGAGAAAATCGGATCTATAGTCCGTACATCATATTTTGACTCTTCCAAATCAGTTATGATATTGTATAGGCATGCAGCAAGTCTGGTAGGTTCATAGTTAGAGCAGTGAAGGTTAAATGAGCTCAGCAGATTGGACAATGTACAGGCACTTTTGGAGGCTAGGGACATGTCAACAATGAGATCAGCACATAGAATGATATTAACATTCTTCCCTTTACTCAGAAATAATTCTAAAGCTTGTTCCAGTTTATCACAAAAAACCTGAAAGTCTCCATTGGGAGAACGGTATAATGAAGCTACAACTACTTCATATTTTTTAACATAGATTGCTACCATTTAAAAGTTTAGTTCTGAGCTGAGTTCTGCAAGACTATCCAAGAATATTTTAATTGGTTAATATAAGTGTATTTACACAAAATATGTAAATTGGGCCCAATCCATTATTTTAAAAGAATTAAAATCATATATTGTGCATGAATAACGTAAGTAGTGTTCTTTTTATCAACTGAAATGTCTTATTGCCTGTGAGTTATGTGAATGTGTCGTAAGATTGTGTGGAAGGTAACAATAATTAAGGTAACTAGACTAAGGGTACATTAAAGGTAACCGGGAAAAGGGTTACAAGTTTCTTCCGTTTTTGAGATATAAAGCCTTCAATTTGAGTCTTTCGGCATGGAGTGTATACAAAATGTACTGTTTGGTCATTATCATCGTAATTAATTTTTAAGTACACATCAACATAAGTTATCGTACGTATTTTCTTGGGAGTCATAATAACTGTACATGAAACTTTGTTACAATAAATGAACACCAGCTATCTACCGAATGAACTAAAATGAACGTTCAGTATACTGCTCCCCCTGAACGTTATGCAACACACATACTTCATCTTTCCCAGGAAGGCCTAACCTGTTTAGCATGTTATCATCTTTACCATGTTCAGGCTGTCGGGTCCCTACAAAAACATGCTAATGAGAGTTCGCTGTCTGTGGAGCACATTATTTTCATTAATACATTCTATAGGAGTTATTTTAATTCTAAAGTAACAAATAACCAAACAAGCTTAATAGGAAAAGGTTTATTCCAACATAGTTCAAATTGTGGTTTTTGTTTTCAATACAGATGCATGATGCAAAAAAATCACTGCTATGTAAGCACCATCTGATGAGCAATTTAAGCTCAGGAGGACTTAAAGGTATTGTTACTGCATGTATGTATAAATTAATAAAATGGTCGAGAAAAAATAAAAAAAACTGATAATGCACAAGCAAGGAGCGTAAGACTACCGGTCAGTGAAGAAAATTTCATTTTTGTCTGCAATTATACATAAACTATTCGAATATTGAAGCTACCGTAAGATTTCAGCTAAAGAAATCAGTCTCCGCATACTTTATAAGAGCCTTACCATGAATTTTGTTCAGAGGATTGCTGCTTCCCATCTGTACAGGGCCAACAACATTCATAATGGTTTTCAGCGCCCCCACCCGAGGTAAAGATACATGCTGTAGGACTGGAAGGTTGTTTTTGAGGGCATACCTAGAGTAAAAACAAAATAGAGCCAAATTTGAAACTACACAGGAGATATGAGATGTGATGATATCTCCAGTAGGCACTTCATAGGATGTCCACCTCAAACCTCATTCATTACAGTCAACTCCCAATTCTCCACACTAATGACTGGTAATGGGTGCATGGATAATTGGGAAACACGGATAATCTGCTGTTTGGTTCTTCCCAGATTCATTTCTAGATGGTGTGCCTCCAAAATAAATAAACTCCCATAGAAAATAACACAATCTGGCAATGAAAAGATCCTCGCTGTACATAATAGCATTTTATGGCAAAAAGGAATCCAGTGGAGCTGTTCCGGCCACAATAAAATGTTCGCAAGCCTCAGGTGGCGGCACGAAGCCTGCAGTAAGACATCAGACCAGTCGGTAGGGCCAAAGTGAAAGTCACAATTGGAGGAAGATAACAAAAGTTTACTTATCTTTGAGACGACTGCTGATACACTAAATAGATATGCGATGCATGGATAAGCCACATCCCGGATAATTGGGAGTTTACTGTACTCTCAGAGGAGGACACAGAACAAGAAACTTAATGTAATAAGTGACGGCAAAAGTAGCATTTATTACATACGTACATAGGAGACGTTTCTTCACTCATGGCACCATTCTCAATCCGAAAAGAGCCTCTCTCTCTACATGCATATATAAACCAGAATTTCAGGAAAAGAAAGATCTCTTGCTGCTCCAAATGAGGTATTTTGACATCCAATGATATTATGATATCCAACATCTACACCACATTTAAATCATAAAATTCATCCACAGAAAATGAGGGTGAGATCAAAAAATAACAAAAAGTGTTTTCTTTTTAATATTAGAGCTGTGAATTGAAAATATGCCATATTCTGACCAAAAGTAAGGCAGAGGGTAAGGATCCAGAAAATACAGAATGAGGTTATACCAAACGTTTCTGATGATCAATTTTTAAGTTTCAATAAATGTACACGAACAAATGTACAAGAGAAAATGCAAGAAAAAGAGAACAAATTTCACGGATAAACATACAAATACACCAATAATGGTAATAAGTGGAAATAGTAGTATTGCGTTTTGCACGCTTACAGTAGTAACTCACATTAAATTCAATCTATAGAAGGCAAAATCTGACGAGACAATTCAGTCAAAAGTGCATGCAGGAGTATTTTCATGACCTTGATAGGACTAACGAACAGGATGAAGACAGTATACATTAAGTGTCTTTATAAAAGATTTTTCCTTGAAAACTATCAAGAGCTGTACTCACTTAGCTGATTTCCATCACACCTAGCTACTCAACTAGTTCTACTCACTTGTAAGAGCAAACCAGATTGCTGACATGTCAGTCATGTACTCTCCTTGTCAGATGGAATCAGTCTTTGTGGCACCACAAGAGCTAACTACATTACTCTTATATCTCTACCAAGCCTTATTATACTATGAATTGGGATCTCCCTGTCTCTCCCAGCAATACCCACTGGTACCTATGCTTCTCATGGTGTTTAAGCCAGGGGTTTGTGATTACAGTAGACCCTGACATAGCACGATGTTAGGTTCCTTGAAATCTTGAAGCCTTGCAAAATTGCACTATGTAAAACAAAGAAAAAACTGGAAATAACTAGATGCATTCTGTAATCTCAACACCTAATGTATGGCAATACCAAGTATCGTTACTTAGTCTTAGCATCTAATGCATGATTCGACCCGAAAGTCCGTAATTTCTCAGTAACTATGGATTTCGGGAAATAATTTCGTAATTCTGCATCATTTAGAAGATATTTTTCATATTTTCGTGAAAGGCGTCCAGTATAATACAATTGCCTTTTTCAAATAAGAAGCAATAAATCATTCATAAATAATTCAATAAATCATTTTAGCATTTTAGATCATTGTAACATTCTAGGGCGAAAGTGAAATGGCTTCAATAAAATATTTTTTAAAGAAACTTACACGAAATTCTTTTGCCTATTTTAGGGACCAAGGTAAATACAACTATCAGCCGTTTCTGTCTTCATACCTTATCTCGGTTAAGAGAAATTTGGCTTTCAAGAAAAAGCACGCAAGGTCCAGAAATTGAAGTCATTCAAATTTTGAAATCTTAGAACAAGATGACAGCTGGATCAAAGATGTCCATTAGCTTGGACAAGACACCAGCGCAACGAAATTATTTGAAGAAACTGCAGTCGGAGCTTGAAATTCGAAAGAATAATGGTGAGAATGTAATAAGGTATGTTAATGGGAACCCAAAAATCGTTACTGACGTTTCCAACCCATCAAAAAACTATTAAACTTAAAAATGTGCAAGTACAAGATCTTTTATCAAAATTGCAGAGGTTTACGCAGTAAGCTTGAAGATTTCCAGTGTAGTGTTACTCTGATAAATAGTTATGACTTTCTAGTGTTAGCTGAGACATGGTTATTGGATAGTATATCGGACCCTGAGATTGGTTTAAATGATTACAAGATTTTTCGTCACGGCAGATCTGAGTTTGACGGGTAAAGGAAGAGGTGGTGGTGTACTCCTGACAGTAAAGAATTCTATTTGGGCTAATCAAATATTTATACCAGTGAGTAACTTGGAGATTGTTATAATCAATATTACTTTTCACATGGGTAAAGTGATCTTGTGCAATGCCTATATCCCCCCCTAGTTCTACGTTGGAAAAATACAGGAAATATTGAGAAACAGTGGAGAATTTAGTGTTCATGTATCCAAATTGTGATTTTTTATTTATAGGCGACTTCAACTTACCAGACTATATGCATATGGAAAACTGTGCTGAGTTTTCTAAGGTACATAATTCAAGTGCCACTGAACTAGTCCATGATACTTTCATATCTTTAAATATAAGTCAAATTAACAGTGTTAAAAATAAGAATAATAGAATACTTGATTTATGTTTTAGCTCATTTGATATAGTAACTGTGGATAAATGTAATGACTATTTGGTTGTACCTGATTTGTGCCACCCACCTATTTAAACCATAATAATCAATTTGCCCAATGAGCCAGTGGGGATCAGGTTGGTGTGGTGGCTAGAGTACTGGCCTCCCATCCTGAGGGCCCGGGTTTGATTCCCGGCAGTGGTGGATTTTTCAGTGGAAAACCGGTCCATACTTGAGTGCCTAGTGGAGGGCATTTCAAGTTCAGTACTCCGTCCATCGGATGGGACGTTAAGCCGTGGTCCCCTTGGCACATTTTGTTAAGAGTAGGCTAATTCCGGTACCGGGTTTCTCTCCACCCTTCCTCCGTTTCCTGAAAACTCCTACCATTACCCAATAACCCACCTGTCCTGTATGGTGCAAATGACCTCAGATGTCAATCGCCTCCCTTAAATAACCAACCAACCAATGAGCAAGTGGAATTTACTCACTCAAGTTTTCAACTATAAACAGTGCAACTTTGAGGGTTTATCTGCTCATCTTTCAGATATTGATTGGTCTTCATTCATGGAATTGCCGTTTAACAGCTTGGTAGACAAAATTTTATGAGTATTTACTACATGCTTTTAAAATACATGTACCCATAGTAAATGTTACGAAAAGAAAATTACCTGTATGGTTTTCCAAGGAGGTTCAGAATGTTATATCAGAAAAGAAGGTTGCTCATAAGTGTTATAAGGAGATTAGATTATTGGTAGACTAGAATGATTTTTCAAAATTAAGATCTAGAGTCAAGACACAGCTTAGAAAGTAATACCGGAGTCATATTACAAATATTGAGTAAGTCAGTCACATAATCCAAGGTATTTTGGGAATTACATTAAAATGATCAGATCTTCCAATGGATGGCCAAAAACAATGGTCCTTGACAATCAACAAGCAGAAAATCCTATCGATGTTGCTAATGTTTTTGCTAAACACTTCTCAACAATGTACTCCTCATTTATTATAGACTTGTAAGACAATAAGTATTTCAGCCAAATGAATATACCAGGTTTGTCAATATCGGTTAGTGAAGTTTTTTTCTGCCCTAAAATCCCTTGACTGCAATAAAAGTGTAGGCCCTGATGGAATCCCTGCATCTATACTGAAAGTATGCCACATGATTTTGGCTGACCCATTGACTATAATTTTCAATAAGTCACTCAGTGATAGCCTTTATTATCACACATGGAAGTTAAGCTACCTATATTGTTCCAATATTTAAATCTGGTGATAAGGGAGATATCAGAAATTACAGACCAGTGGTCATTACCCAAGGTGTTCGAAAAATTGGTGGTTGACAAATTGACTTCTCTTTAAAAAATTTTTATTACTCCTTCACAACACTGGTTTTTTAGGGGTAGATCGACTTCAACTAATCTACTAGAATATCATAAGTTCATTGAAATGAATCAAGAAAATGGGCATCAAGTTGATGCAATATACACTGATCTAAGTAAAGCCTTTGACTCAGTTAAGATCCCATTGCTAATACTAGAACTGAAGTGTATGGGTTTCTCTAGTAGCTTATTGGCGTGGCTGGAAAATTATCTATCAAATCGAAAGCTCTCTGTAAAAATTAATCACCAACTATCTAGTGAAATGATTGCATTATCTGGTGTCCCTCAGGGTTCCCAGTTGGGACCAATACTTTTCATAATTATTGCATTATCTGGTGTCCCTCAGGGTTCCCAGTTGGCACCAATACTTCTCCTGCTCTTTATAAATGATGTGTCGTTTGTTTTTTCTGGAGTTAATTTTTTGTTGTTTGCAGATTATTTAAAGATTTTTAGTACCATCGACAGTGATTATAATGTCATTAACCTACAAGAGAATTTGGATGGATTTTCATTATGGTGTACTCAAAATAGTTTGGGCATCAATGTTTCCAAGTGCATTGCATTTTTTTAGTAAATCTAGAACACCAAACATTAATTATTATGCCCTTGAAAATAGTTGAATCAATTAAAGACCTTGGTGTTATATTTGACAACAAACTTAGTTTTAACCAGCACCTAGATTATGTAGTAAATAAGTCAATGAGAAACCTGGGCTTTCTGATATGGATTTCAAGGACTTTTAACATTGATGTATTAAGGTATTTGTACATCACATTAGTACGCCCTGTAATTGAACATGCCTCTATCGTGTGGTGGCCCTATAAAAGCACACACCTAAAACGTATTGAAAGAATCCAACATAAATTCTTAAGGCATGTAAACTTCAAATCTAAGGGAGTCACTTTGGATGTAAATTATGGGGAAATACTGTGTAAGCTGCAGTTAGACTCATTATCACATAGAATAATTAAGACTGACTTAATATTTTTATTCAAACTTTTAAATAATGAAACCATCTCCTCGGATCTTCTTGGGGCAGTTAATCTTAGAGTCCCATCACACAATACCAGGACCAACTTGGTATTTTCTAACAACTATCACAGGACTTGTTGGGGTCATGGAGCCCCAATGGAAAGAATTTTAAGAAATTTTAACCTTTTTGGAAATACCCTGGATGTTTTTAATAGTTCTGTGGCTCAAGTCAGGGATATACATACAAATTTTATGTGATAAATTTTGTGACTTGTGCTCATGAGGATTTGGTGCCTTATAGTGATATGAATTTTTGTTCAATGATGTTCCTATGTTATGTCTATGGTAGTGTTTGTTCTTGGGTGTAGTGTACCTGCATTTTGATATTATGTATTTATATTGGATTGTGATGTCATTTTATTGCTATGTTTTGTAGCATTTTTTCTTGCGTATATTCTACTGTATTTTTCTACTGGAGGTATTTTTTTATGGGTGTTGCGTACCTGTGATATTTTCGTGCGGTTGACATTTTATAGCCTTCATTCATGAGTATAGCGTATTCATGTTGTATCTTTGAGATTAATTTTATTATTTTCTTTGATGTAATTCTATATTGTTCATTTAAACATCTATAAATTTTTTGTTTAATTATAGTGGATGTAATGTTGTAAGTGTAATTGTGGTATATTTTGGCAGTCTGCCAGTTAAATGAAAAAAAAATTCATCGTTTGACCACTAGATGTTACAAATGCCATGTTAAAATTACCTTAATTAACTTATATTTATTTGCTACACTTTCATTGAATTAAAATGTTAGGAAACATATGATGGATTCATTTTTATCATGCACTCTGCCTACTTGTAGACTTATTATAAGTATAGTGACTAGATACCCATAGTACAAGGGTTCTAACCTTGGTTATGCAATGGATGTTGTAATTTATATTATGATTGTTTTTAAGTGTGTACTATTTTTCATGCAAGATCATTTAGTATTTCTTTTTGACTTAGATGGATTCTTTCCTATAAGTTTTCCAAAATTCACCTATTTTATTATCTATTCTAAAGGATCACTGGTGAATTACACACACTGGAAGAAATATCCTCACCTGGATTCAGTAGTTATTTTCCACATTATTGATACATTACATTTGATCTTCAAGGACCAAATAACAATTGTATTATCTTAGTCATAATAATAATACATAAAAATATGCAGAATTGCTATAATCAATAATGCATTCCCAATTTTTTTGCTACGTCTACTTTGTAATACCAAGAAACTCGCTCATGGATGCACCAGTCATACCTTATTTACACTGTAATTTTGATTGCTTTGTGTGTTTTAATACATTGAAGTGCCCATATTTTTGTAAGTCTAGGAATGGTGTCTTCTTTTGAATTTGAGAGAGGGATATTGGCAAGAAAAGTGTCCCACTCGCAGGAAAGGAAATTTTCTCCCACCCACCACCCGTTCCTTCCTTTCCTCTCCTTTCCTTCACCCTTCTCTCGATATTCTTTCGCCAGTAACTCTCCGTGAACATCCACCACTCTTTCCTACAAACCTCCTGGTACTTAAGTATCTATTTCCCCTTCCCTTCCTTTGTGTTATTCACCTCTCTGACCAAACTCTCTTCACCCCCTTATTGTCTTCACTCGTCAAAATTAATTTTTATGATGCTCCATCTAGGAAGAGGGGTTACAGCAAGGAAAGGGATGAAGGTTTTTCTTTCATTTACCACTACTTTGTTTCCGGCATATGCTTTTGGATCCCCTGTTGTCACACTTTTCCCAGCAATTACAAAATTTTAGGACACGTTAGTTATTCATTGTACATATTAGTGTGCACCCTTGTACCTGAGATGGTACTTCAGTTAAGTGAGATAAGAAATTTAGGATAGGAACATAGGAATGTGAGGTCACTTCAGACCATAAGAAGATAGAGATAGGATACAAGGAAAAAGTAGTGAATGATTTCCTGAAGAAAAGTTATGTTAATATGGTTAAGAGGTTAGGTGACAGGAGACTCAAGAGGAGAGCTGTACGAAACCAATCTTAAGATTGTTGACTGGTGATGGTCATGGGGAGCCCTACAAGATTCCTAAAAGAAGACCTAGACAGCAGCTATGGGGACTTCAAAATTCTCATGGTGTCAATAGGAAGTCTATAATATTCCCAAAAAATTCTAATCTTCTTAAAATACCAAAAACAATCATCAAGTTCTAGTTGTGAAAAACATTTTAAATAATTGGGCATTAAGACAAATTTGTTTCTGTCAGTTACCCTAAACACCATGGGTTGGGAAACTGAAATAGGAGAACAGCAAATCACCTCCATGGACATCCTTTACTGCTGTTTTAATATCTGTCCATGTGAATGAAGCAGTGTTTTCCTTCAACTTTTATGCCTGAACTCTTTTGCAAAATATTGTACATTTCACATCTTCTATAATAAATGATGCCACTCAGACCCAGAGGATTTCCAAATTTTTTGGTAGTAATTCTATTGCATAAACGAAAAGAATTATGCCTCCAAATCTAAATTCAAAGCAAGTTAAACCATTATGTTTTTACTACATTCACAAGCCTATAGTGCATTACATCAATTCCTAATAGAGGTTCTGGCAGATATAAAGAAATCCATAAACCCATTGTCAAACTTGTTACTAAATATATTGCTGACCAGCAGATATTTAATACTAATCACTCAGTGAAGGGCACTTTCTACTGGCAATGTTTTGAGAATTGTATAACACAAATGTGGAAAATACAGAGCAATTCTCATCAATAGTTTAAAACACATTTGAAAATGCACATATAACATTTCAAATTGCTTATAACAGTTGGATTGGAAAATTTATCTTAATATGGCTTTAGAGAAGGTGTATCAATGGATCTATTACATCACCAACATTCAATCAAATCTATGAAATATGTTAGAAAATAGCCTTCAATAGAGGTTTTAAAGTTACTATTCAAAAACCCAGGAAAGGCATTTGTCAGAAGTATTCATTCAATGCTGCCTAATAATGTAGGAGTTACTATTACTGCCCATGCAAAGGTGCTTATGTCTACTCTTAATCATGATTATTTCAAATAATATTCCTCCTTTCCAGTTATTTCAGTAAAATTACACAAAAATTTACTCCCAATTCAAATTTAAACAAAAATTAAATTATTTTATCACCAGATTCACCAACGGGAAATTTGATAAGAAAACTCATTTGGGTTCATTTTCGCAAGTAGCTACATAAAAGCCTGGACTACTTTACAGAAGTGAAGTCACCAGCAAGCTGTAACATGCCATGTGTAAATTTCTATTATGAATGGATAACTTCACCACAACAGCAGCATTGGCAATAAAAAAATTACCTTTGGCTTGTTTCTCTCCTCTTCCGAAGAAAGCCCCCTTCAGGAAAGAGTACCATCCATTTGCGACATCTTGGTATGTAAGCATCTTGTAAGTGGCTTACAAGAGCTTTTAGAGAGGCATCTCTTTTATCCTTACCCTGAAAATCATTAAGTCACATTATGGCACACACTACACCTTGCACAACAGTGTCCAACCAAGTAAACATGGAAATGCAGATAATTTCATTTACGTTTAATGAGTACTCACAGACACAATGAAAAAATCTTGATGCAAAATTGATACAATTCCAAAGTTAGTGTACTTGAATATTCTATCCATTATCCACATGAGGTTAGGCAATATGTTCTTTTTGGCATTAAATGTAGCCATTAAAAGGGGAACATCTGCAGTAGACTGATGGTTAGCAATGACTAGAGTTCTGTCTTCAAGACATATTGTAATGTCATCCCCAATCTCCACAACTGCCAAAATACAACATAAGTCACTACCGAGGAAATCTTAGCACAAAACACTTAAGACATAAACTGCACAATGTACTTATGGCTTGCGAAATGGAACTTTGAAGTTCTAATTACTAGGAAATCAGTCAAGTTGAAAATGGAAAACTTACTATCGTAGCCGGCAGACCAACTCCACATGCTGACCATGGCTAAAAGCCAGTGAAAAAAGTAACCTTCGATTCGCCAATACAAGTCAGGATGGCACTTCTTGATAGGAAAGAACATCATCATCCACACGACATACGTGGGAATACAGTATATGTTGTTTACAATAACAAACAGTACCCGTAAAGCACATCTGCACACGAATGCAACCCTGAAAGGATCAAATCATAAATACAATAAGAAGAGTCGCACCACTATTCGATAAAGTACACCTAAATATGAATTAAAGTTATATTCAATTACCCAAATGGATCCATCTTCAATGTTATACCACTTCTCGATCGGAAAAAAACAAAAAATACAGCCTCCTTAAAAAGTTTCACTTTTTATCCTCTTCTCCCCCATTTAATGATAGAGAAATATCAATCATGATGCATCCAAGACCTTCCCCGAAAAAATGAACACAAGTTAAAACAGGAGTGAACATTAACATTCTTAAATACAATGAACAAAGATCAACAATTAATATTTATTTCCTGTTACGAATGATTCACCACGAGAAATCAGTTAAATTCCATGAACTGACGATAGCCTCTATTTTCAAAGTCAATGAACTGGCAGATCTGAAGGGAAAGTCTCAATAAAGCCTTATCACCGGGGATGCTGCAAGATAACTTTTCCTGCTCAAGACGTTTATTTTCAACTAGGTCAGGACATGATAGGGGCTTTGTCATATTATTAATCACAAATTCCTGAGAATCGTAAAGTGATGGTATCTTTCACCTTTAGCGCAATCAATGTAGTTTTTATAGTCAGAAAAGAATGTTTCGCCACCCTAATTATAACATGTGTGGTAGTTATGCAATATAAAATATGAAATACTATGAAGATAAGAAAATATACGCACATTCATCATCAGAGGATCAAGAGATTCATTGATGAACAGCGAAAATATCAACTCCTGTTTGGCACCCCTTCATTTAGCAATGCAATAGGAATGACACAAACAATTTTAGAGATAATGATTGTTTTTTTAGTGTGTTTGTTCTGCTATCCTGTAAGTGCTGCCATCTTCACTTTCATGTGCCGATTCCCCGATTCAATTTCCGCAATCGACAGAAAAACGGAGAAAACGATCGATCGAGTGCTCGATACGAGGCAATTGTTGCGATTGTCGCCGGATGGAATTCGATATATCAGGATAGGTGGATAGGTTGCGGTAGGTTATCTTACGTTCTCACATCCTGTGAACGGGTAGCCTGTTGGTATTCGGCGTAACAATTCGAGGTCACACAAGCAGCGATGCCATTATTACAGCAGTTGCCCCGCGTCGGCAGCGGCGTAACAGAATTGCTTAAGAATGCACACATAGGGCGGAGAATTATAAGGTCGTCTTTTAGTAGTAGCGCTGTGAAAATGGTGCGTACTGATAAATTCGCTGTTACAGGTTCCTACTTTTAATCTTTATCAATTTATTAATGTTTTTCCCGTGATATTAGTCGTGTACAACTTATGGATATACGTATTTAGTTATTGTTCATAGTAAGCTATGGAATCGTCTGCATATTTATTCCACTAGTACAAGAAAGTAATCGTTTCAAATAATGAATTTTCTTTAATTGAAGACATATATTACCCTCTCCCTGGTGGCTACTATTTGTTAAGCCGTCTTCTTTTACTCAGTCTATTTTCTTCTTTTTTATCAATAGGAAGGCCATAGAATTGAGAGAGATACCTTCGGTGAATTGAAGGTACCCAACGAAAAATATTATGGAGCTCAAACTGTTCGCTCTGTCATCAATTTTCCAATTGGTGGTGACCCTGAAAGAATGCCGGTAATTGTTTAAATTCTTATCTCTAAGAAACTAACATTTGATTTGAGATTGTCATTGGATAAATGTCATTTTTGGGGAACTAAAAATATTCTATGTTAGAAAGATAAGCCTCAAAGCAATGTGTTATCTTCAAAAGGTCAAATCAGAGCGTCGGCCGTATTTGCCAGGTTGGTAGTGTATTGGCCTGGCAGCCAAGGAGGTTCCTTCTAACCTCCTTGCTGGCAACCCTAAGGTCGCGGGTTTCTACGCCGAACATGGATGTTGTATTTGTCATATGATAAATATCTTTGGTCAGACGGTGCTAGATCACCTCAGCATTAGAGCACCAAAGTACCCAAGACCACTATTACTATATAGAGCATTGCCCGAGTTTCTTTAAGAAGCTCTTTTTGCAGAGAGTCCAACGAAAATAATATCGGGAGCCTTTGGAAGTTGACAGTAACAACCTAACTTTTTATTGTATGTACATTTCCTCAATGTGCAATTGTTCAGTGTCTCTTTCCGAAATTTTAGTAATAAATTTGGATCTCTTTAATTGCAGAAATATATCACAGCGTTGTTTTGTTTTTATTTTCCTGCAAGTGGCACATGGACAGTGTCTTTTCCATGTTGACAAGTCTTCCATAGATGTATTTGTCTCTTTCTTGGCCACATGTCATCAGCAAAATATAGCATGCTAATGTCTTCCTCATTGATATTCACCAGTAAAGCTCATCTTCCCTCAATGTAGACATTAACATTTTCAGGAGACAATGAACGACCTTGTCTTACTCTCTATTTTCGCTTTTTTACTGCTGGTTCAAGATATAACCACAAGTACCTGATTGTTGCACTACATCTGGATAATTCTTCAGTTATTATAGGACACTCCTTTCCTCTCAGCATTCCAGGCGTACACTACCAATCCACATTTTCAAAAGCATTCTTAATATTCACAAATGTCTGTCTGTTCTTAACTGTAGCTGAAGGGCTAAAATTGCTTATCCTGTACCTTTGATGTTACTGAATCTCAATTGATCTTCAAATGTGAACACTTAAGCTTTATATGCTATTCTTCTATGTATTATTCTTGTTAATATATATTATTAAGGCATATAACGTCAGTCATACAGTCCTAATGATGAATAATTGAAGTACAGAATATAAGAGGAGAAGTTAACTTCATAATTGGAGAATAATAATGGGTGATAGGTATTCTACTATCACATGAGGTCAAGATTAAATATTAACAGGAAAGTACGGATTGGAAAAATGTAATATTTTTGGAGAAAAACTGATGAATTTCTTCACCAGTCACAGCTTAGTGGTGACTAACTTATATATATGAAGTCTTGTAATAGGTAACATCTGGGTTCAACATCAGCTGGTCTTTCTAAGGGACTTGGAATTTAGGGTAGTATGCGACTATGTCGCAGTGATTGCGATATAAGAATATGTTAAAGTGTATTGAAGGAATCGACCAGAAGGGAAAATGTCGATGAGAAGCCTTGGATCATATAAGTAGTCATGAAATTGAGAAACTTTGACCAGAGAAAATTTGAAAATGCTACAGCTGAAGCAGGGATATATTTATGACCTCTTTAGGCTCCTGGCATAATCTAGAATGAGGCTCCAAATATTATAGTCTTGCAACCTGAAAGCTTGACGTAGACTTTTCCTAGCATATTAAGACAATACTTAAGGAGTATAAATATTTATCGCTATTAATACTCTGCTTGTAGGTGCTAGGTTACTTACAACTATATTTACATTTTCTCTCTTGCGGGCCCCCGGTGGCCGCTGGTACCCCTTATGGTGAATACAGCCCTGAGCTGAAGGAGAGAAACTAATAGTATGGAGTGAAATATGCTGTAGAGTATGTAAAACTAAAGAAATGTGGGTGAAAATCAATGCATAGATGTCCAAACCTACCAAGCTCATGGAAAGCCAGAGACCTGAAGAAAATGAAAACTAAAGAAATGTGGGTGAAAATAAATGCATAGATGTCCAAACCTACCAAGCTCATGGAAAGCCAGAGACCTGAAGAAAATGAAAACTAAAGAAATGTGGGTGAAAATAAATGCATAGATGTCCAAACCTACCAAGCTCATGAAAAGCCAGAGACAATAATCGTTAGGAAGCAATTTGAGGAATATAGTGTTAGATGTAATGCTATTTTGGACGAGAATGATGATGTGATGGAAGACATTGATAGTAATTACACAAGGAAGTAATGCCAGTACTAGGGTAATCAAAGAGGAAAAAGATTTTGAGATGGGAGATGTATAGACCAGAACTTAACTCGACAGTTTCTATTCTGTGCTAAATAAGGCTCCTAGCATTGATATTGTTGCTGAAAATATGAAAGAAAAAGCTGGAGCTACAAAAAATACTGGAGAAAAGACAATACAACATCAGCTAAAACATACCAGCTGATGCAATGCTTGTTTATTATTTTTCATCGTCCTGAACTCCCCCCATGTAAATATTGATTTATTTTAGGCGTCCCTAGGAATCTATTGTTATATGCTATTTATTATGATTTATCTACTATTAATTTGAATTGTGATTTTATTTTCGGATTTTATTTATTGTTTGGTTACAATTCTTTTGAAGGCAATACAGAATGGGATGCATGAAAACATTGCTTTTAACTTTGACCTTCAGGATGCAGCCAATTTGAAAATGAATTTTAGGACAAACTGTCATAATGGTCTGAGAAATACTCTGAAAATGTCCGAAGACCAGAAAATCCAAATGCCAAATTAATTATGGAAAACGATATCTCCGAAACCGGTTTTTCGATTGTCAAGGCAATCATCAACGGGGAGAGCAAGGCAAAACAGGTCAGAACCTGTCGGGAGCCAAGCGGAGAGAGAGCTGTAGCACTCTCAAGCATGAGATGAACTGCTGTGAGGTTTATTCGTGATCAGTGGATTGAGGTGTGCACTGAGCTGCCTCCCACTGTTCAAGATGACCCAAATCTTGAAACAAACAATCTTCACTGTAGAAGGTGCCTTTGGTTTGCAGCCAAAAAAAGCATGCAAAATTTGCAGCAACATCAAGTCAATGCTGATGATTTTTTCACCATTGATAGAATTACCCATAAGGAATTTGTTTCACTTTGTCAGAATCTCATGGGTAATATTGTGAATGCTGAATTTATTTGGTGCAAATAGCCTGAGATGTGAAAGAAAGAAAGCTGGTTGCTTCACTATGAACACTTGCAAACATCTTGCTTGTTGTGAGGATCTTCCTCTCCAAAACAAATGACCACTGTTCCCCACCAACCCTATCCACCCAACCTAGCCCACAGTGATGTCGACCTCTTTCTCAGAATGAAAGATTTCTCATGATATAGGTGACTGAAGTAGTGGCCTCCCATCCCCAGTGCCTGGGTTTGAATCCTGACAGACCACTTCAGTTCAGTACTTGGTCTGTCGGATTGGATGTTAAACTGTGGCCCCCTTGGTGCCCCTCTTTAAAAGCAGGATGATGCTGGATTTTCCTCCACTCCTGAAAACTTCTACCTCTGCTTGATTACCAACCTATCCTTAATGTGCCCCCTGAAGTTATCTCAGCTGTCAATCACCTCCCCTGAAACAACTAAATCAGCCAAATCCTCAAATCAGTGGTGTATGGGTTGGAATTATGTATATCCTCATTTGATATACTCTTTAATGTTTATTTAACCCTTTCCCTACGATCGTCGGATATATATGCCAGAAGCTTTCCTGACCAGGAAGATGAATGTCAGATGCTTCTGTCGGAGATTTTCCTATGAAAGCGAACAAATGACAGATATTTCTTTCACTATGCTTTCCCCGCTTTCTGGTGTTCACAGGTGGCAGCTTCTAAGTTTGGGGTCCCAACGCAGCAGGGGTCAGGCCTTTCCCTCGGAATCAGGGAGCCGGTTACCTCAACCCTTCGTCGCATTAGCACCATCTCGTTGGGGTCCGTGGTCATGATTGTTGATTCAGTTACTTTGCTAAATAAATATTTGCAGCTTTCTGAAAAAATATAAAATCTGAATTGAACTCCTGTTTTGCTGAGCATATTCAATTTTTAAGTAAAATTCTACCGTCAATATTAACAGATATCTTGGTTTCTAGATTAATATCATACCAATGTTTGATAGTGCGTACCCAGAATATTTTGTTTCAATGTTTTGTTCTAGTATATTATTAATTTCGTTCAAATATTATTTTGATTGAGTTTATATTAAGTTAATTTCCCTGTATTGTTACCATAAAATAATATTTCCCATCCTTCTTTCATATCTGGGCTTTGGACCATAAACAACTGATACAGAACTGAAGAACTAAATTTTCGAAAAGGATTTTGGGAAATGATGAGAATAAGTTATTCTGAGAAACTATATCAATGGATGCAATTCCGGAGAAGCTCCACAGGAGTGGTGGTGCAAATTTTCCCAGCTGTGCCACGGAA